>CM062816.1:2078081235-2079492193 GCA_031772625.1 Pinus tabuliformis | reverse complement strand
CGTTGCGCTGTATCCGACCAACTGAATGCCTTCTTCCTCGTCAAATCTGTCAGGGATGCAGCAAGCTATGAGAAACTCTTGACGAACTTCCGGTAGTAAGTACAAATGCCAATGAATCCTCAAAGTTCCGTCACGTTCCTCGGCTCCGGCCAATCTCTGATGGCCCTTATCTTCTCCTCGTGGACCCTCACTCCATCCACCCCTATGATGTGTCCCAAGTACAACATCTCCGTCAACCCAAATTCACACTTGGAGAGCTTGGCATAGAACTGCTACTCCTCCAAGATGCGCAATACTATCTCAATGTGCTGGAGATGCTCCTCCCAAGTCCTGCTGTAAATGAGGATATCATCAAAGAACACCAACACAAACTTCCTTAAGTGACTGCGGAAGATGGGATTCATGCGGGACTGGAATGTAGCTGGGGCGTTGGTTAGCCCGAAGGGCATCACCAAAAACTCAAAGTGTCCATAGTGACACCTGAAGGCGGTCTTGGGAATGTCATGCTCCCTCACGTGAATCTGATGGTACCCAGATCTCAAATCAATCTTTGAGAAAAACCGTGCTCCTCTCAACTCATCCATCAACTCATCGATCTTGGGTATGGTGCACCTGTTCTTCAGGGCTCTGTAGTCAATGCACATCCTCAATGTGTCATCCTTCTTCTTCACCAACACCACAGAAGAAACAAAAGGACTTGTGCTCGGCCGAATGTGCATAAGAGCCAGCAACTCCTGAATGGCCCACTCAATCTCATCCCAATAAGCCTTGGGATGCCTATAGGGGGTAGTAATCACTGCCTATATGCCCTGCTCAAGCTCAATGGTGTGCTCAAACCCCCGGCCCAGTGGCTGTCCCGGTGGAATCTCCCCAAACACCATGCTGGTCAAGGATGCACTGTATCTCTGGGTGCACCGTCTGTCCTGTAGCCCCTGCCTCTGATGCATGCAGCTCCACTGCCCACTCCACGTCTCCCTTCCAGAAGACTGCCTCCATCCGATGAGCCGAAATAGTCTGAGGCAGATATGTGTGCTGTCCCCGTATCTTCTCATGCCTCCCTGTCTTCTCATCATCCCACTCCATCTCCAGGGCCTTCCAATCTGTTGTGACCTTCCCTAGAGTGATAAGCTACTGAACACCCAGTACCATGTTGGTGTTTGGAATATTGACCACGAAAAAGTGGTCAGTCAGTGTGTAGGTGCCCATTGTCATTGATAACTCTGGGACATAACGAGCACACACCATGGTCTGATCTCTTGGGACCAAAACTGAAAATCCATCGAAACTCTCTGTCTGTATACCTCTCCGCTCAACCATCTGTGCATCGATGAAGTTGTCGGTTGCCCCACTATCAACCAATACTGATACTCACTGGCCACATACTGTCCCCCGTACGCGCATTGTCAAATACTTGGGAACTCCTCGCAATGTTGCAAGGGCCCCTCCAGTAGGTGCAAAAGCTGCACCACCTACTGCTGGTGGTGGAGGTGGCAAAGGATCCCGCGCGGCATGACTATCTCCTGCCTCCACATCATCCTCCTCATCCTCTTCTCCGCTGCTCTTGGAGAAGACCTCAATAAAATGTGCTTTGCCAGCAGCACATCTATGTCCCGGTGCCCACGGCTCTTGACAAGTAAAACACAACTGCTTCTTCTTCAGCTCCCCCCTGGGAGCATCATCAATCTGTGCTCGTCCTGGATTCCCCTTTGGAGGCGGAATCCTCACATCCTTCCCCTTAGGCTGGAAAGCCTGTTGCGGGGGTAAGGTGTCCGGGTCCTGGGTAAGACATCCTGTAAGTCCCAGGTCCTGCTAATAATATCCTAAAGTGTGGCTGGTCTAGCGGATTTGACTAGACCCCGAAGTGGCTCTGCTAACCCCTCAACAAACATGTAGACCCTCCGTGCCGCGGATAGATCTGGCACCATCACTGAAACGCGCAAGAATTCTGCAATGTAGGTCTCTGGGTTCCCAATCTGTTTGAGCCTCGTTAGCTCAACAAAGTGTTGTTCCGGATCCCTCCGGTCAAACCTCTCCATCAATCTCCTGGTGAACTCGGCATATGTCGTCACTGTGGAGTGTCCGAGTGTAACCAACCCATGGAATGGGTGTCTCCATCATGATAATGCCGGTATCCTCTGTGATGGTCGCGGGGTCTACTATCCCGCTGGAGCTGAACAAAGTCTCTAAATGAGAGAGCATCCGTGAACTCCTGCCCATAAGCCTGGTACTTTGCAAAATAATCGCCCATATGACCGGGCTTTGCCTTCTGCTGGGCTCCGGCCCCCATGTCTACTCCTAGGAAAGTGGGCATGGTAGAACGGGTAGGGGCATGTGGGGCCATCTGTTGAGTAGTATCACGCTGAGTGGCACCCTGCTCTGAAAAATGGTGGGATGTGCTCGATCCCTCACCAACCTGGAAAACCCGTGGGTTCTCACGCTGTCTAGCCTCTACTGCCGTGAATCTCTACCCCATCACCTCGATCTACCTCGACAGATCCTGCACTGATTTGAGAAGCATGTCCGCAAATCTCTTCCCGTCCTCATCTGCCATCGGATCCTCCTGCTCTGCGTCCACCACAGGCTCCTCCTATTTTGTGTCCACCACTCAAACACAGTCTCCCTCGCCGTAGGTGTTGTCTAACCTACGCTCAGTGTCTCGGTATTTCCTACCTCTGTAACAGATGTAGAGCTTTTTCCCCGGTGTCATCGATTGCTAGCTCCATAGGCTGAGCCAGATCTATGCCCTGATACCACTGTAATATCCCTTTTCAGGGATATCCCTCAAACCCCAGCAAACTCCAACCAAAGAACACACAATGATATAGTAGCCAGGAAGCTCAAAAAGATAAAAATAATAGTAGTGCAACATACAATAATGTAAACATGGAATATAAGCAGATACTCAGGAAATGCAGAGACAAATGCTAAGCCATTTTATTATTCTGAGTAATGGAAAGAGTACAGGAGGTGATCAGAAACATAGCACCTCGACTTGCACAAGGCAAGTGAAGGAATACACTCAGAATGGTAAGGAAATGGCCTCTCTCTGAACTACATCCAAGCTACCGGAGAACTGTTGTGCTGCTGCTACTGCTGGAATCAAATGAGGATTTGGGGCTACTCCCCTCATCAGAAAATGTTGAAACTCTGGAATCAGCCTCTGCTCAACAAACACAGAAAAGCCCAGAAAGCTTTTCTAAAATCGCTGGCCCCCGAAATCACCCCCTTGAGGATCTACGCTGTCCCTCAAGGCTCTGTGCTGACACTGAGTGGAACCCTCCAAAACTCTGCTCGAAACTCTGCCAAAATCCTCCAATATGCAAGGGTTGATCCCTTGCTCAATATCCCATCCTCCACACAAACCCAATCCGGAGCTCCTACCCACAGTGACTGCGTCCTCCTCTCTCAAGACTGCGCAGTCATCAAATGCTTAGCTCCTCCTCAACGCCAAAGATCAATCCCCCTGCAAAAGACTGCTGGAAACTACCTTGCCTAAGTAAGCACTCGAAGTCCCCCGTGGCTAAGGGTGAGATCTCCGAACGGAGACACTCGTTGCACTAAACAGTGCTGCAGACAGGCTAAACAACGAGCGTGCTCTAAGTCGAAGTGACTAGCTCAAATGCACATAATCGAATGCCAAAAATGAGGAGGCTCCTCTCTCCTATATAACGTTGGCCTCTCTCAAACCCTAAGGCCCACCTCCTCCAACGTAGCCTCTTTCTTGCCACGTGCTCCTCTCCATCTGCGTAGTCCCTCCAAGTGTCTACGTGGGCCCTCTTTTCTACATGGTCTTTTGGCCCCTTGGCTCCCCTTTTAAGTTACAACATTGTGCTACTAGGAAGTGACTTTATTCTAAAAGTGAGTTATGTCACCCTTTCCTCACCTTTTTATTTATAAATAACTATAGAAGGCAAAATTGAGCAAAATCGAATATTCCAATTAGCCATGGCTAATTAGGAATATTACATCGGAACTGTCGGAACTGCCAGAACTGCCAGGAACTACCGGAATTGCCGAAACAGTTGAAAGAGCTGACATAGAGCGTAGAGAAGGTGACGCAAGGATGATGCAAACCAGCGCAGAAATAGTCGGGGTTAACTAGTCTTGTGCTAGATCAGCCGGAATTCTGCCAGGTGAAGTGAGGTAAACGCACTCAGATTTTCTGCCAATATTTTCTCTATAAAGGATTGCTAGATGAGCATCCTAGATTTGTATTCAGATATTTCTCCTGCATAATAATAAACCCTTGGAATTGTTGCAGCGGTTTTCCTACATTAGGTTTTTTCGGGGACTATTGTATCCAAAAATAAGTGTGTCCTATGTATCTTGTTCTTTGCTCTGTTTTCTGTTTCATGAGATCAAATATTTACTTAGTGTAGGCTGCAGAAGTAATTTGCTTCAGTATTCATAAGAATGACTTGGTTAATGTATACTAAAAATCAAGTAGGTGAAGTAGATTCAAATTTGTTGCAGTAGGGGTTCCTTCAATGTAGGAATTCTCACATGGTATCAGAGCGTTGATTTTGAAACAGGAAGAGCAGATCAAGTGCTGAGCAGTAAGGCCGAAAGCTGCACTTGGCAGCAATTCAAATCCCCTTGAAGGGATTGTGCAATCCTTGCTAGAAGCAGATCCGACAAAATATCTCTCTAAGTGAGACGACAAAGAGGTACGATTTCCAATTCATGAGTTTGTAGAGGCAGAGGAAGTGACGTAGAGCCTCAACGCGGTGCTTGAAGAGCGCATCTGCCGGGGCAGAAATCCACTGGAAAAGAACGAAGACACGTAGAAGGGGAATTTTCTCCTCAGAGAACTTTCCGCCAGAAAGTTCGAATTTCTCACTTCCTGAGCAGTTGAGCAGTGTTAACCAATGACTAGAGGAGTCAGTTCAACAATTGGGTAAGATGGCATCACATGGGCTCAGAGATCAGAGTAGGTTGGACGGAGCTTCCAACTATGTCATATGGAAGACCAAAATCTTAACCGTTCTGGAGGAATCTGATCTCAAGGCCTACGTCAATAATGTTGTAGTTGTTCCTGCTGACAACGATCAAAAGAAGAAGTACAAAGTCGAGCAGCAGAAGGCAAAGAGAATTATTCTCCATGGAGTTCGAGATCATGTGGTCTCACACTTGTAGGGCAAGGATATAGCCCGAGAGATGTGGGAAGCCTTGTCTTCTCTGTATGAAGGCTCTTCTGAACAGCGAAAAATGTATTTGGAGCAAAAGTTGCAACGGACCTTGATGCAAAAAGGAGAAGGGGTGAACCTCTATCTTCAGCGTCTTCAAGACACTAGAGACCGGCTTGTTGCAGTGGGGTCCACTCCTCATCCAACCACGATGGAGAGGATAGCCTTGAATGGAGTCTCGGATGAATGGAAAATTTTCGTCCAAAGCATATTGGGCAGCGAAAAACTACCTTGATGGGAGGAGATGTGGGCAGCTCTTCAATAGGAAGAGTTAAGAAGGGACCTAGTGAAGGTCAACCTCAGTGGCAATAATGGAAGGGGCACAAATATGAAGGAGGAGGAGGTAAACGCAGCTCTCGTGTCGAAGGGACAACAGAAGCCAAATCGAAAGGAGGACATTTCGAAGTTGAACGTTTCAATTGTGGCGAGATGGGCCACTATGCATCCTAGTGTCCTTTGTAGAAAAAGGACAAGGATGAGAAACAAAATCCTAAGACTGCTTCTGCGAAGATACACAAGGAAGAGTATACCATGAGTGCCCACACATCTCCAGGAGGGAGATGGGGCGACATTGAGCTGTAGTCGGGAGGATTACATGTGGTCAAGATCCTTGAGGAATCCACTTCTTGGACTAATTCCTTGCTACAGGAGCCCAAGGTTCAGTAGTAGTGAGATGGACTTAGTGTCAGATGATGCAGTGGATTGTTTGGAGGATAGATCCAGGAGCTTGGGACCAGAGACTGATCAACGCAGAGCAAAGTTGGCAGCAATGTAGTTGGCACAGTGCAGAAGTCAACAGTGGCGTAGAAGATTCAGAGGGTCAGAGACTAGCAGCAGTCAAATTCCAACATTCATTGTATTATGTTGAAAACAATTAACTTCAACTAATTTTGGATGTTTTTGCAGTTTCTTCTCTTAGCAACTGAGTTGTAGTACGAATGCAGTGTTAGCAGTGGCAATGCCAGCAGCATGGAAAATGCAGCGTTCGAGAGGGAGTTGTAGTACAGATGCAGCAATGGCAGTGGCAGTGTCATGGGCATCATTACAATAGCAGCAACAACACAGTGTCGGTGGCAGCAACAGTACAGAAAGGAGGTGCTTCAGAAACAGAGCAACATCCAGGTGGACATTCTTGCTAGAGCACTTTCCTCGCTAAGAGGGAGTCTTAGTTTTTTGTAGCATCGGAAGTGATATAGCCTTGAAAATTGGTGGAGAGGCTAAGGCACATGAGTTCTAAAGAACCCATAAACTGTTTGGTGAAATTCCACTAAGATTGTATTTTATTAAAATAATTAATAATTTTAATGGAGTTCCTAAGTCTAAACTTAGGGAAATTAAAATATTAATGGGTATTAATCAAAATATGGGTGACAAGGATCTAGAAGGCAGATAAAGTCATGTTTTAATCTTAGCCGTTGATTAAAGACTTAATCTCGGTTGTTGAAGACTCAACAGGAAAAGTATAAAATGGAGGCTTGGGGTTGATTTGGAAAAACACACAGAGAGAATGAGGAAATCGATTTTCTGAGGTGAGAAGTTCTCAGCAGGAAATCGATTGGGGAGATCTTGCAGTTGAGGGGTAAAGAGAATCTGGGAGGACTTTCTGGAGAACATTGACAAAGAGGCGGAGAGAGATTACAGAGAGGTAGCGCAGTAGCCGAGAGAGCTAATGTTGGGTCAGTCTAGGCCCACACAGTCCTGACGCAGAGACAGAAGGGCTAGTGCAAAGCAGAAAAGTTGCATGTCACACAAAATCAAGAACTGTCGAATCAGTGGGAATTGCAGGAACTGCCAGAACTGTCAAGAATTGTCGGAACTGCCAAAATAGCCCAAAGAGCTGATGCAGAGGGTAGAGAAGGTAACGCAGGGCTAACGCAGAAATTGTGGAATTATGTTTCTATATAGCATATCTCTATGTATGGGCCATGTATGTTGAACGAATTCTCCTAGGGATAATTCTATGGTTGAATTTATCTTGAAAAGCCACCTTACATTGCAAAATGAAGTATAAAAGCTTTAAGGTCACTCTCATTTTCCCTAATGACAAGCGGAATTGATCTTAGAGCCTCCTTGACCTATAAACAAAGTCCATTTTCATATTCTAGATCTAGCCACATTAGGGCTCTTAGGGCATCATTTTCCCGACAAACCACCCATAGAAAAACATTGCTCTCTTTGAATCTATTGCACTGGTGTCTCTCCTAGGCCTCCTCCAAATTTGAGGGAATTCTGACGATGGGGTTGTGAGATATCCCAAGCCCTAGCCTTGAGATTGGTTTTTGCCCTAAGCTTCCCTAAGTGAGTTCCTCATAGGGATCATTTTGCACCTTTGAGTGAAAATAACTTTTTTGATCCCCTTCTCCTCTTTATTTAGGTTAAATATATCATTGGTTGCTAAACTCCTTCCTCTTGACCTAATCTGGGTCCACTTGCCACCGTGTGTTCCCATACCTTGTCAAAGTCAACTCTTCAAAAACCACTTGGGAAACCAAGTTCAACAAGGATTTTAGGGTTTGATAAGCTACTTTACAATTCACACTCCTTAAACCTAGACCTCAAGTCCTCATCCCCTTCTCCTAGAAAGCTTTGTACCTTGCTTAAGAAGCAAGTCCCATTCTTGAGCCTCCCCTAGGAAAGGGTCCTTGGCATGGTTGCACGAAACGAGGAAATAGGTACGAGTTTCCGAAACGGGAAGCGATACGAAACGCGACCTCCCCAGATTTTGGAAACGGGGAAACACGAATATCTATATATATATATATATTATGACATTTAAGAAATGTGTGCAATCATAAATCATATATGATACATTCTAATTTATTACATTATGATAAAATTGTCATTGTCAATGCATAAACTATAAGTATCTAAATTAACATCACATTTACTCATGAATAATTACATAATGAAAACATAAATATCCAAAATCAGCCACGAGAAATTTCTAATTTTTTGTCTCGTGCTTGATTGGGAGTCTCCTCCTACATAGTCGAATGACCTTAGTGCTCTTGATTAAATACAAGTTTCATACCCTAGTACCCTACATTCTCTTGATTATTGGGAGTCTCCCCTGCATGGAGGACTTTGTTCTCTCGATTAAATACAAGTTCCATACCCTAGTACATGATAAAATCCAATGGAAACATTGCAATCCCCCCAATCCTGAAATCCTGAAAAACAGATAAGTCTGCTGGATTTTGAGTGAGATCTAAAATTCTACTTTCTCCATATGAAATCCAATGAAGGCGAAACCACTCTCAAACATCCTGAGTCATTTCATGGGCAAAAGTTCACTTTTATAACTTTAGACAAGCATCTGGAAGCAACTAGAAGTCACTAGGCTAACGTAAGAATGGATTAGAAAACAAATAAAAAAAAACACAAGTAAATGCTGAAACATGGGTCGTATGGCCCTGAAACGCGTTTCAGGGCCGTACCAAACGCGTTTCAGCGTTTCGTACTCGTTTCCGTATGGAAACGCCCTTCTACCCCATGTTTCCTGCAACATAGGTCCTTGGGATCACTTCACATCCATCTTAGTTGATCTATCCTTCATAAGTGATTCACTATATATAGGGTCTCCTCCCATCAGTGAAAGTCAGTAAAGAGTAGGAAGCTTAAGTTGTGGTAACATTGGGCTTTAGCTTCATTGTTGCTCTTGACCTAGCAAGTACCTCTTTAAGACCCCCTGCTAGTTTGAGCGGTAACATTTTGGCACTGTTGTAGGGGAAGAAGAAGGTCTACCTCCCTAGTGAATCATTGAGGAATTGATTCATTAATGACATCTATAAATATTCTTCTGGCA
This sequence comes from Pinus tabuliformis, assembly GCA_031772625.1. Lineage (NCBI taxonomy): Eukaryota > Viridiplantae > Streptophyta > Pinopsida > Pinales > Pinaceae > Pinus > Pinus tabuliformis. The sequence goes on along the minus strand of CM062816.1, from coordinate 2,079,483,202 downwards.
ACTCCATTCATTGTCCAAACCCCTAGTTTACTTGAAAAAGACAACATTCCTCCTTTAACTAGGGTTGTTGCAAGCAAGGGAGAATGAACTCCATCACTTGTTAGAAACGCCCTTCTCCCTGAATTTGAGAAAGTTAATGATCCTTCCCCAAAGATGGCATCTAGTTCTAACACTAACCCAAAACAAGACAATCCCAAGATGACCAAAAGTGAAAGACACTTCGTTAGTGTAGTTGCCCCTTTGAAATTGAGTGATGATCACAAACCATTACTTGAAAAGTATAACTGATGGTTACCCAAGTTCAAAGGCGATGCTAATTGCACTTCCTGTGACTTTGTCGATGAAGATGTAAAAATTTCTGTTTTCCCACCCCGGTTTTCAGTTTCACCTTATTTCTCCCATGTAGTTAAATGTCCATTCCCATAACCATACATTTAACAGACTGAAAAAAATAAATATGGCTGAAAACACAAATTCTGGAAATTTTTCAGAATGTTGGAAATTGCAGAAATAAAAATCAGCAATTAAAAACAGCCATTAAAACACTGATATTTTTGGTCAACTTGACCCTGGAAAAACCCCCTACAACTCTTGGGAAAACCAGTTTGAGAGCTCTTATTTATTTCTGAAAATTGCCTTTTTACAGTGAGAATTATTCAGCAAAAAATCAGCAAGCAAATTTACAACTTATCTCCTTTCCCGTGCCTCACAGCAATCTTGAAATTACAGCAAACAGGACAGCAATAAACGCTGTACGACCTCTGTTTTGTGTGCAGAAAAATCAACAAACTGCTCCTCGATGTTTGTGCAAAAATCTGCCTTTCACTATGTGCTGAATCAGCTGTACAAATCTGCTCAACTGTTGCCTTGGAATGTGTGCCAAGCTGTTGTCTCCTTCTCCTTCCTGCTCAGAAATCTCTCTTGCTCTCTTGCTCTCCTTCTCCCAATCTACTCATGAAAGAATGAATGACCTTTTCCTCCTTTTCCTCCTTTAATATAACTCCAAGTGACTTTTGGGTGATCCAAGTGACTTTTGGGTGATCTCTAAATCCAATGGCTGAAATAGATTTAGATCAATGGTTGAGATTAAATGCTCATTTAAATCTCACTTTCTATTTTTTAATTCACCTCACTTTAATAAAAACCCACTTAGTCATTTATTTCCAAAGTCACTTTTCCTTTCTAATTTTTCATTTACTTTATAAAAGTTACTTTAAAATTAGACTTAATAACTTTATCACTTAAAGTCACTTTTAAATTAGATTTAACTTTATAAAATTATAAAGTCACTTTAGGAGAAAAATTAAATTCTTTTGGACACTTTTCCCTAGGCCAAAGATCAAAGCCTAAGGGAACTACCTGTCCTCCGGTACCAAATTTCAACACTCCCTCTTACCGAGGAAGGTGTTCCTCACCACACCCATCTTGTCCCTGAAGTAGACATGCTTGCCCCGTGGTAAGGCTTTGGTAAGGATATCTGCAACCTGCTCATCAGTGGAAATATACTCAAGCTTCACAACTCCCTTCTGAACATAGTCTCTGATGAAATGATATCTGATCCCGATATGCTTTGACCTGTCATGAAATACTGGATTCTCCGTGAGTTTAATGCAACTCTGATTATCACAGTAAATCACTGAAGGTCTCAACGGCTGACCAAATAAGCCAAACAACATCTTGCGAAGCCAGATAGCCTCACAACTAGCTAGACTGGCTGCCATATACTCTGCTTCCGCTGAACTCAGTGCTACTGACTGCTGCTTCCGGCTGAACCATGACACTACTGCTGAACCCAACCCAAAACAACACCCTGAAGTGCTCTTCCTATCAGAAGCACAACCTGCCCAATCAGATTCAGTGTATCCTGCCAATCTCACTCCATCTCCCTGCCTGTAGTCCAGACCATAATCCACTGTCCCCTGCAAGTACCGCAAAATGTGTTTTGCAGCCACCCAGTGAACCTTCCTAGGCTCACACATAAACTGACTCATCGTGTTGACTGCAAAACAGATATCTGGTCTATTGTTGACCAAATACATCAAGGAACCAATCAGCTGCCTGTACAATGTGGGATCCACCAACTCGGAATCCGAAGCATGAAGCTTCTTCCAGTTGGTGATCATTGGTGTCGACATGGGTCTACAATCCTCCATGTGGAATCTGCTAAGGATGTCCACAATATACTTCCCCTGCCCCAGGAAGAAATGCCCCTCCTCCTGCCACACCTCCAAACCCAAAAAGTAATGCATCAAGCCGATGTCCTTCATCTCAAACTCCGCCGCAAGATCTCTCTTGCAGTGCTCTATGAGTCTCTCTGCACCTGTAATGATCAAGTCATCCACATACAGCACCAGAATGAGAGGCTCCTCACCAATCACAATAAAGTAAAGGTTCGGATCTGCCTCACTCTTTGTGAAACCCATCCCCTGCAAGTATGCATCTATCCTGGAGTACCAAGCTCTGGGAGCTTGCTTCAGGCCATAAAGGGCCTTCTTCAATCTGCACACATGGGACTCCTTCCCATGCACCTCAAAGCCCTGTGGCTGCTCAATGTACACCTCCTCCTGTATGAAGCCATTGAGAAATGCGGTCTTCACATCCATCTAGTGGATCTTCCAACCCATCTCTGCTGCTATCGATATAATGGAGCGGATCGAAGTATATCGAGCCACGGGAGCGAAGGTCTCCTCATAATCAACTCCCTCTACCTGGGAGAACCCTCTAGCCACAAACCTCGCTTTGAATTTCTCAATGCTGCCATCTGCAGCATGCTTTACCTTGTAAAGCCATCTGGAAGTAACCACGGATTTTCCCTCAGGCCTCGGCACCACCTCCCAAACATCATTCTTCATGATAGAAGAATACTCCTCCTGCATGGCCTCTCTCCAGACCTGCTGGCTAGCTGCCTCCTCATAGCTAGAAGGCTCAGAGTCAAGGATGCTGGTAACCATCGCCATATAGCTACAGAACCTCTCAGGTGGTCTACTCTCTCTGACCGGCCTCTTCGGCTCAGCAACAGATGTGGCATCTCTCAAGGTGTCCTGAAGCCACTTGGGCTTCCTCTTCCCTGAGCATGCTTCTCCCATAGGAGAATGAAACTCCTCCTCCTCATCACCATCAGTAGCCTGAACTCCTGACTGTCTGTCTGTTGTCCTCCTTCCTGCACCTGAACCTGTAGAAGCTGAGGTACCGTGTGAACTGTCCATCAGTGGACTCCCTAGTGAACTGCTCTGCATGCTGCCCGGAGCACCACCCCTCTGGCTCGATGAGCCACTGCTCACTGACGGACCTGACATCCTCATAATGTACCTCCTGATCCTCCTGATCCCTGCCCACTGGATCCCTGCGACTGACTCAACTGCTGCTGAGGGTCTGGCTGATCCAGATACTCTAACTCCCGTGACCTCCTAAAGGCCCTGTCCTCCTCGAACTTCACATCCCGTCTGACAACAACTCTCCTCTGTGCAGGAATGTAAATCCGAAAGGCCTTTGAGGTCTCACTGTAGCCCACAAAGATACCCTTCTCTGCGGTGGGCTCTAGTTTGGTCCTTTCCTCCTTGGGTATATAGGAGTATGTAATGCATCCAAAGATATGAAGATGACCAAGATCAAGTTTCTTCCCAGAGAAAGCCTCCTCAGGAGTCATGTGCCCCAAGGCATGATGCGGACTCCTGTTCTGCAAGTAAACAGCTGTGTTGCAGGCCTCTGCCCACAAGAACAATGGCAACCCCTGATCATGTATCATGGCTTTGGCAGCCTCTATGATGGATCTGTTCTTCCTCTCCGCAACCCCGTTCTGCTAGGGGTTGTAAGGAACAGTGAACTCCCTCCTAATGCCTGCCTCCGCACAATAGTCAACAAACTCTCCAAGGGTGTACTCTCCTCCATTGTCCGACCTCAAGGACTTGATCTTTCGACCTGTCTGAGTCTCCACAAGAGCTCTTAACTCCTGAAACCGCTTGAAGACCTCACTCTTGGTCTTCAAAAAATAAATCCAGGTCCTCCTGGAGTGATCATCAATGAATAACACATAGTACTCATATCCACTCAAGGAAACATGAGACATCCGACCGCTCACATCGGAATGAATCAAATCAAGTATCCCCGTCGCTCTGCTGTCACTGCTAGGAAAAGGGGATTTGGCAAACTTGCCCATCGCACAACCTCTGCAAGTATCAAAGTGATCAGTACTGAAATCTGGCACACCTGTAGTGATCTCCCGCAATGTCCTCAAGGCTCCATGATACATATGTCCCATCCTGCGGTGCCAAATCTCACACAGCTCAGAACTGCTAGCTCTGCTGTCGGTACTACTGCTCAATGCCAAAAGGGGCTGAAATGCAAACTTGTACACCTTTGCATGGCGTACACCTATCACTCTAGCTGAATCAGCTGGAGTGTCCCTGGGATACATCAACACCTGTCCTCCCCTGAACAGTACCTCATATCCTCTGTCCTCCAAAGTTGAGATGGATATGAGGTTCTTCCTCATCCCTGGCACATAAAGAACCTCTGACACCTTCAAGGGAGGTTTGGACTCCCTCTGAAATGTCACTGTCCCCACCCCGACTGCTCTAACAACTCTGTCATCACCGAGTACTACCTCAATATCAGTGCCACTCTCTGAAAGCTCTGAGAAGTATTCACGGACTCCTGTCATATGACGTGAAGCCCCACTGTCCACATACCAGATACCTGAAGATGCTCCGCTAATCGAGGGAAAAGCATGCTCCCTCTGAACCTGTGTGGCAGGTGATCCTGCACTAGAGGACTCACACGTAGTGAACGCAAACTCTCGGTCAAAACGACCAGCAAAGTCCTCAATCTCTGCTGAAGCTGTCACGTCCTGGTTCTTCCCCTTCTTCTTCTTCTTCTCCGGACACACAACTGCATAGTGTCCCATCTTTTGACAATTCCAACACTTCACCTTGGAATAGTCCTTCTGTGAGTTACCCTGTTTACCTTTACCTTTGCCTTTGCCCCCACCACTGCTTGTGGAAGCCTGCTTCTTCCCTTTGCCTTTCTTGCCTCCTGCCACCAGTGCTACGTCCTCATCCTGCTCAACTGGCTTGGCTGCCCCAAGCTGTCCTTTCCTGATCTCTGTCTGAATACAATCATCCCAAAACCTCTCCCATGTGGGAAGGGTCTCACGTGCACAAACCCCATCAGCAAAGTTCAACCATGAACGGGGGAGGCCATTCACTGCAATCCGCACCAACTCAGTGGGTGGAATGGCCTCTCCAATCGCTGCCAACTCATCTCTCACATTGGTAATCTTTGTGAGATATCCAGTTGCACTATCATTACCCATCTTAATGTTCTTCAGCTTCTCCTTCAGGACCATCTTCCGGTTCTCATTGGTACTCTGGTAGAGATTGGACAATGCTGTCCACATCTCATGGGCATTGCTCTTTCCTCTCACATGAAGAATGCAATGGTCTTTGATTCCGTCTAGAATCAGCCTCTTACCCTTATTGTTCTTCTTTTTATACTCAGCCAACTGAGTAACATCAGTGGGCACAACAACAGGGTTCTGTGCGGTATGCACTATGATATCCCAGACTTCTGCCTCCTCAAAGATACTCTGCATTCTCTCCTTCCAAACGCTGTAATTTATATGCCCATCCAACCTATCCTCCACCCTGAATCCCAATGACATCCTGCTGTCCTAAAACTGAAAAATAGCACTGCTGTAGTAAAGATAAAACTGCTGTTTATGAAAAAATCAGCTTGCTGGAATTTTCTAAGTGAAAAATCAGCAACTGTAATTTTTCCTTTTGTTGTCCCAAACTGCCCTTCAGCACTCAAGCTCTGATACGATGTAAAAATTTCTGTTTTCCCACCCTGGTTTTCAGTTTCACCTTATTTCTCTCATGTAGTTAAATGCCCATTCCCATAACCATACATTTAACAGACTGAAAAAAATAAATATGGCTGAAAACACAAATTCTGGAAATTTTTCAGAATGCTGGAAATTGCAGAAATAAAAATCAGCAATTAAAAACAGCGATTAAAACACATTAAAACACTGATATTTTTGGTCAACTTGACCCTGGAAAAACCCCCTACAACTCTTGGGGAAAACCAGTTTGAGAGCTCTTCTTTATTTCTGAAAATTGCCTTTTTACAGTGAGAATTATTCAGCAAAAAATCAGCAAGCAAATTTACAACTTATCTCCTTTCCCGTGCCTCACAGCAATCTGGAAATTACAGCAAACAGGACAGCAATAAATGCTGTACGACCTCTGTTTTGTGTGCAGAAAAATCAGCAAACTGCTCCTCGATGTTTGTGCAAAAATCTGCCTTTCACTATGTGCTGAATCAGCTGTACAAATCTGCTCAACTGCTACCTTGGAATGTGTGCCAAGCTGTTGTCTCCTTCTCCTTCCTGCTCAGAAATCTCTCTTGCTCTCTTGCTCTCCTTCTCCCAATCTGCTCATGAAAGAATGAATGACCTTTTCCTCCTTTTCCTCCTTTAATATAACTCCAAGTGACTTTTGGGTGATCCAAGTGACTTTTGGGTGATCTCTAAATCCAATGGCTGAAATAGATTTAGATCAATGGTTGAGATTAAATGCTCATTTAAATCTCACTTTCTATTTTTTAATTCACCCCACTTTAATAAAGACCCACTTAGTCATTTATTTCCAAAGTCACTTTTCTTTTCTAATTTTTCATTTACTTTATAAAAGTTACTTTAAAATTAGACTTAATAATTTTATCACTTAAAGTCACTTTTAAATTAGATTTAACTTTATAAAATTATAAAGTCACTTTAGGAGAAAAATTAAATTCTTTTGGACACTTTTCCCTAGGCCAAAGATCAAAGCCTAAGGGAACCACCTGTCCTCCGGTACCAAATTTCAACAGAAGATAGGCTCATGATGCTTTCTGCTCTATCACTTGAAGGACAAGCAAGAGAATGGTACCTTAGCCTTCCCCTAACATGCACAAAAGACTCTGATGACTTCAAATACCTATTCATGAAGAGATGGTCATGCAATTTCCAAGGAACCTTTAACATTGAAAAATTCTATCAAATAACTAAGGGAAGGGAAGACATACGGGAATTCATTCAAAAATTTGATAGGGTAGTCAAGGATATCCCTGATCATTTGAAACCCTCCGAAGCTAATATCCTTGATAAATTCATAAAAGTTGTGGGTGGCCACTTAACCTATGCATTAAGGGACAAGAAACCTTCCACATTGGCTGAAGCCAAAGAGATAGCAATGGAAGTTGAGGAAAACTTACGAATCTCGAAGGTAGATGTCACTGACCACCCTAGAGCTAAAGCCGAGGTCAAGAAGGAGAAATCCAAAGATCAACATGAAGAAACCCTCCTGGCCATCCTCAAGAAAATGGAGAAGTTTACTGAAGAAGCCAACTCACGTGACAGGGTTATCATGAATAAAATCACTGCCTTGGAAAGGGCCCAAAAATCTAGTTATATTCCAAAAGGAAAACCTTTCCCAAAAAGAAAAATGAAGAAGATAAGCCAAGCTTGTCTCAATTCCCAAACACTTTGGCTCCAACTAATGCTGTTGAGCCAGAATCATCTTCTGATGATGAGGGAAGTGAAGAGGGAGAAAGTGAGGATGAAGAAATTAATGAGCAAGCTAACCTTGTGGAATCCGACATCTTCAACATTTTGTTGGGAGGCTCGTACACACACCCTCCCATTAGTGAGGTCACCCTTAAGGAAGAAAAGGAAGAATCCATTCTTAACTCTAATAGCAAGGGAAGATTCAAAGGGGTCCAATATTCACAAAAAGAAAATAACAAAGATCTTGCAACTGCTAAGGAACCATCCCAAGAAGACTCATTGCCCAAACAAGCCCCTCCAAATGAGTCTCCCCATGAAATTCCTCCCAAAACGGATTCCCCAACCAAAGCCAGTTCAAGAAAGGATCCTCCAAGAAAGGAAAACATCAAGAAGAAAGAAAAGGGAAAAGAGGCTAAGCTTGACATTGACATAGGGGCTATCGTAGGGAAAATAACCATACCAGTTCCTTTGAAAGAAATTGCAAAACTTCCCGAGCAACAACAAAAAATCAAGAAGTCCCTAGGTATCCAGGAAGAAGAATTACCTGAAGACATACAAAACATTTATGTTCCTCACAGAAACCCTGGGTATGAACCATTTATGCTCACATTGGCTATCAATGACATCTTCCTACACAATTGTATGTTAGATTCAGGCGCTTCCACAAACATCATGCCTCTAAAAGTTATGAAGCAATTGGGTCTCAACATCATGTGAAAAATCGATTACCCAATTCTTACTGCAGCAAATTGATAATATTTCTCCTACTTCTTGAGTTACATGAACAATTTATTTGCAATTTTCTACAGCAAATATTGAAATACATACACTGCAGTCTACACAAATAAAATATTGCGGAAAGTAATGTAAAGAAAAATATTGACACAAAAAATCACAATGACAGTTATTTTGGACAATCGTCCTCGGAAAATGCCAATGTGGGAAAACCGATGTAGCAGATGAGGGTTTCTTTATTATTTTTTAGCAAAAATCTCATGTACAATTAACAATTAGCAAAATAGAATAGGATTCTCTGTGAGAAAATTTACAGACATTTCCTGATAAGTTTTTGATCCAAGAGAAGTTTTCTTCTTCCCTCTGTGTCTCACTATGTCCCAGCGTCAAACTTTCCCATGCTATCCCAATGTCAGACTGGCTCACGCAGTTCCAACGTCAAGCTGCCCCTGCGTTGTCTTTGCCTGCATCACACCTTCTGCACTGTCCTCTCTCTGCTCTGCGTCTTCTTCCCTTGCACTCCTGACTGATGTTGAACACCCTCACTCTCTCTTCCACCTGCAACTCTCCCTCTTATTCGATTTTCTCTTGCCGAACTTCAACTAGTGAGAAAAGCGATCTTACTCGGGGAACTGAGTATCTGCCTCTGGTGTGTTCTCCAAGTGCCCATCAAGTCTCCTCTTATAATCCTCTCATTGATCAATCAATGGCCCAGATTAGATTATAATCAATAGTTAGGATCATTTGACTTGATCTTTGCCTTCTTCTAGAAGTTCTATCCATACTTTAGATTAATATCCATTAATTATTTTAATTTCTTAAGTTTAGACTTAGAGTCCTGTTGACCCTGCTGCCTACACCTACGTACAAGTTAGTGAGAAAAGCCTTCAACTCCACAAGGTGTGGTTGGTGGCAGAGAATGCAGAGAAAGGGTTGTCACACTAATCCTGACTCTCTCCATTTGAGCTATCTCATAGGTTAGCTAAGGGGGGTGGTCCCTAATGAAAAGTTAATTTAAAAAAGATGTGAATTTCTACGAGAATTGTTAGAATTAAATAGATTATCTCTTTAAGATTTATAAGCAAAATTGATATGACCAATAACCATAAATACATAAGATAAGCATGATATACATAAACAACCAGTGCCTTCAAAGTATTTCTCTTTAAGTAATGAAATTGTATTTGCTTATAATGAAGTAAAATGCTTTCAAATGGAAAGTCAAAATAACCTTGAAAAGTGAAACAATAAATTGTTAGCACAAGATATTATAAATGCTTTCAAGATGACTAACTCTACAAATCAAAGCATGGAAACTATCTTGCTCAAAAGGATATAAAAAGAACTCAAATGCTAGACCAAGATGACAACATGCAATTTAAGTTTGCAACCCAAAATAATAGTACTTGAAAGTGAAATCAACCATTCATGACAATATGCAATTAAACCAAAAAATAAGCCAATTTGCAAGTAGAAGAAAATTAAACTTGTTGCAAAATTAAAAGAGATTACAATGCTTGCATCCAAAGTGCCTCTTGAAATAAGATTTGCATGTGAGACTTTAAACCATCAAGATAGCAAGAAATTTAAGAACTTTGCAAACAAAGCAAATATGATCGAATGAGTTCTTGGTTTATTTTATTAATTAACGCTAAGGCAAAGTTACAATTGAACTCTAGTCCTCAAAACTCATCCCCACCCAAATGTTTGGATCTCACAATGAGTAGTCAATAGAGGTAGAGGGTCCCTAAAAGTCTATTCAACCAACTTAAGTTGAAGGTAAGTTTTAGTGAGGCTTGGGGCTTTCCTATACTAAAATGCCTAGATGAAATGCAAATTGTGTTAATTCTTCAAATTAAACTAATGCTTCATGCAAGTGCTTCAAAGAAAAATAGTTTGCAAAATTTGAGAGCATATGCATGTGGGAATTTAAATACAAGATTAGTAAAAATTTGCATGTGGAGTGAAATGTATTAATTTTAAACATGCACAATATGAAATTTAAAAGCTAGAAAGCTAAGAAAAAACTAAAAGCAAAATTAGGCCACCCACAAGAATCCCTCTTCTAAATGAGGAAGGGGGATGCCATGGGAAAAATCCCAAGCTCCCCCCAACAATTTTTTTTATCTTTTATTAGCGCTTAAACCGGGTAAAAATGCTTTTAAAAGGGCAGTCCACATATGAGAGAGAGTTTTACAAAGATGAGACTAACAAAACTAGACTCTCTCCCCAAAAAATATAACAACAACAAACTTGAAGATGGAAAAAACTCTCCAAAAGAGATTCACAAGGCTCAAAAGGCCCAAGGCCTCAATGAGTTTGCAACTCTCTCCCAAGTCTTTATGGCCTCCTTAAAAATCAGTGTTTGGATAGCGTGAGGGGGTCCTGCATACACACAAATGAGTAGTTTTCCAAAGCTTCTCCTCAAGCTCCTTGTTGCCCAATGCTCAAACCTATGGGATGCAAAACACAAAAAAATGCCAATTGTCAGTGTGAAATTAGGAAAAAGAAACCAAAACTAAACTTGGAATTTAATTTACAAAGTACTAGCTCAAGTAAGGGAGCGAAACCCCACACTTGCCTAGCTTTAGAAATGACTCTTGAAGAAGAGATATAACTTTGAAAGAACTAGAACCAAAGAATTTTGAATTTTAAATGGATGATCAAGTAGCTATAGACTAAGAAAACTCCCTTTTACTCTTCGCTGGATGGAAAACTTGGAGCGAAAAAATGGTTGAGTTTAAGATCGTTGTAACTCTAGGAGTGAGTTGAGCTAATTCTTCCACTTCCAGATGGATTCATGTACACAATACAAAAGATCTTTCCTACACACTTGAACATGTATTAGTTTGAATAAGATTAGAGCAATATAATGAATAAGATAAACCAAGCATTCCTCCTAAAATGAATTGGCAAGCTTATCCCTAAAATACTACTATAAATCAATGATATGTGCAAGATAGCTTACACACATCAATCCAAGCGAGATGGCAAGCATAACTAATATTAATTCAACATGCCAAAGAAATTAAACACAATAGCAGTAGTATGAAAGGACATCACCTCATAACGCCAAGAGAACACCAACCAGATAGCCCCAGAGTCTTGATTATATTAAGAAAATATGCAAGTACAAAATGACAAAGTTTCCTCAAGCCCAATAGCTTATTACATGATATAATATGAGAGCCCTGTTGGAATTACTAAGAGGGGGGTGAATTAGTATTTCTTTTCAATTGTTATTTTACCAGTGAAAACATTAATATTCAGAACACAAGATGAACAACAAGAATAAATGCTTTTATTAATATAAACTTTGCCATAAAATAGATACCATATATATATGGTTCCAATCTGTTGCCAAGCACCAACTTGGACTTTTGTGAGGCTCCAATCTCCGAAGCAACAACTCTATTTTGTCAAGGCACCAACCTTGGACTTAGGAGCACCAACTCCTAAGACACCAATCCTTCCAGTTCTGAGGCACCAACCTCAAGGGCTACAACCCTCTGTTGTCAAGGCACTAACCTTGGATATAGGATCACCAACTCCAAGGACACCAATCCTTCCAAATTCTGAGGCACCAAGCTTGGATATAGGAGCACCAACTGTAAGGACACCAATCCTTCCAACTTCTGAGTCACCAACCCCAAGGGCTCCGACCCAATCTTGTCAAGGCATGTTTGATAGTAATGTTCTGCTCCCAGTACTCATTTTTACTGAATTCTGTCTGTTTACAGCTTCACTGTAGTCTCCATGCTACAGCACCAATGGCAACCAGTCTTCATATGAAGAAGTCTTTACAACTCTTCATATTGTCCACACAGAGTCTGCAAAAGTTATCTCATGATGATATCAAATAGCCAACATGATCTTTGATAATGTCTCCACACAGCTTTAGTGAGTCTACTATTAGCCGCACTAAGCTCTGCACAAGAACCAACTCTCTGTTTCAAGCCTCTGTTCTACCAGTCACAGAAAATGCTTTAGGTGTGACTGCTTCTCACTGTTCTCTTACTTCCCAAAAACAAAATCACATATGTTTCAATGCCAGTGCTATCTACGTCTCCCTTGAAACGATGTCAAAAAAAACTTTATTTATTATATCAAAGAATAGTTCTTCAAAATGTACCTGATTAATTCATCTCAGGTCTGAGTCTTTCATAGGGTAACACGATCAACAGAGTTGCTCATTCTTCGACTACCTCCTGTCCTGTTGGACCTTCGGCCCTTTTCTATTCTGTTGGACCTACGGCTTGACCAGTTCGCCAACAACAACAACATACAGACAATTCTCTGTTTTCTTATCTTGATACACCTGACCTTTGGCTTCCCTTTCGCTCGCTTGAGCTTCGGCTTCCTCAATGCTCGCTCGACCTTCTGGCTTCCCTCCTCTGGTCGCTTTAGCTTCCTCTGTGCTCGCTCGACCATCTATGCTCGCTCGACCATCTATGCTCGCTTGACACTTCGACTTCCCGATCCATGGCTTCCTCTGTCTATTCGGATTCATCAAATTCTTACAGGACACGTTAATGCGGAAGAGAGGCCAAATTACAATAATGTTGCATATTAAAGAAAATATCAGAGAGGCCCCCCTTTTATAATATTCATACAATATACAATAGTAATCCCGCAATCGCAACAGTTCAGGCCCACTAAACTATCGGAAGCGTTAATTTAACTTTAAGCCCTGGGCAACACATTTATCAAAATACAGGGATACACATGGAATACACGGAAAAACACCCTCCGAACACTTAAGGCTAGACTTCAAATGCATTACGCCTGCATCTATAACTTCATCGGGTCCGCTCCTCCACAACTTTATCGCAATCGACAAATTTGCACATAACATAGCCAATTCCCCGATACCCGGATGTGATATTATTTTAAATTGTTTTAATAACTCCGTCAAGTCCATATATATATATCGCAATCGACGCTTTCAATGTGACAAAGTTTTACAAAAGGCTTGCGATATGCGACAGATGCGATGATATATTAAATTATATTGCAATGGTGTAGTCGGGTCCGCATGCATATTGCTATCGCAGTTTTAACATGACAAGGCTTAAACACTGTGATACATAACTCCCGATATGACGGACGCGATATATCATTAGGGCACGATATAATAGGACCATCGAGTTCACAACTGTATATCGCAATCGGAGGTTTCGAGAGTGACAACCCTTTGAGACTAGTGACACAGCGGATGCAATATTACATTAAGGCGGTTTATAATGGAGCCGCAGGTCCGTGTTATTATCTATGATATATATATATATATATATATATATATATCAAAATCGCATATTTATTGTGCCATCCCTTTATAACTTATGATATGATATTAAGCGGTATTCCTTAGCGATCCTCTACCGTTGATCTGCTCATGATCCGATGGTCAACACTTAACCAGATCAACCCAAAACCGTCCATTGATCCTTCGTCGTCAATCAACCCGCACTGGATCCAACGGCCTGCATGAATTTCGGGTGAGCAATATGCACGAGGATTACCTGCCCGATAAGGCGGTTTCCTCTCTCCTTCTCCTACCACACGTCGGTCGATGAATGGTATCGGGTGATCAACCCTAAATAGCACTTACAACCTTGAATCCGCCCGAAAACCGTTGCCACTGTTACAAACCCGCCAGTTAACTGTTGGACGCGGATACAATGTCATATTAAGGATTGTTGCTATAACCTGTTCGGGTCCGTGTTATTATATCGCATCTATATATATATCCTCCTCCGCTCTTTGTACTCCTCCATTATACTCTTAGCATATGCGATACTCCCAATAGTTCTTCCTTTGGCTTCCGATAGCTCTACTCCTCCGCTCTTACACTTACTTGGCTTTCCTGTGGCTTCTGATACCGCTCCACTACCTCTTCTCTGCTTTGATAGCTCTGCTCTGTTATTCCTCCGATATCACATGATATGGCTCCTCTGTTAACTGCTCTTCTGCTGGCTTCTCCTCCTGATGCGTGTTCCTCTTTTGATTCTTAGTTCTTGCCTTTTTCCACTGTGTGTTCCTCTTTGCTTCTTCCATTGAACTTCTTCCTCTGGCTTTTCTTTGGCTGCTCCTGTTTCTTCATGAATCTGCTTCTCCTTCTCCTTGGCCTCACATCATTGTTTACTCATCCAGAATATTGCCATATTGACATCAATGACAATCTAGGTCAACAATCTCCCCCTTTGTTATTGATGGCAATATTCTTCTTCTCTCCCCCTTTGACATCAATGGCAAAGGAGTGCTCAAGGACTCCCCCTGTCGAACTGCTACTCTTCTTCATGAATAGTAGATCTTCATGGGTCTGTTACTCCCCCTGTAATAGTGCTCTTCTTTTTACTCAAGATAGAGGAATTGATGCTTTATCATCAATTAGCACATTATCCCCTCTTCATGTCTCAGAACTACTTTATCATGGCTTCAACAATGCTTAAGGATGCTCCACTTCAATGCTTTCAAACAGATTGTAAATAGACACACACCGAATGATCAAGTCCAGGTTTTTATGCTTCAATCCAGATTCTGTTGTCTTCACAGTCAGAATTAAGAGGCCTTCATAGTCCGAATCAAGAGAAAATGCCCCTGAAATTGTCTTTCTTGCTATCTCTCTTTAGATCAGAGTTCCTTTGTATTTCTGTGCTTCTCCTTAATTTACTGAGCTATATTTGACTGCACAACATTCTCCTTTCTATAGTCTTTTGATAAGCCATCTTTTCCTTGTGTTCTTAAAAAAAGATCTTTGCAAGTTATCTCCACAAGTAGATTTTGATATCCAATCTATCACTGTCTTTTTAATTCTTTTTACTGATTGGCATATTTTTGCAATGCTTCAGTTTTGTTAGATGCTGCCAATTGCTCTTGCTTCATGCTTCATTCCCAGATGTATCTATTTGTTTGAAGATTGCCTCTATTTGTGTCCATAATCTACCTGTTCTCACATCAAATCCCTGAGTCGAAACATTTAACATCTGTAATATCAGCACCATAGTTATTTGCCCTATTACTCTAGTATAAGATGACTTTCTCTGTTGCTCCAATTACTACTTAGTGATCAAGTGGAAAACATCTTCAGCAACAGTTCAAAGAATAGTTAAGAGATCAATTCTTCAATGGGGTGCTCCTGAGAGATGATCTTTATCAAAGAATGATTGTTAATATAACTCAATAAGGATTTCATAAGGACCCTTTCACGAATAGCTTCTTCAATAATGATCAAGAATCACAGGCCCCCCCAACTGTATGCATCATCTCTTTTGGCATTCTTCCCATCAAATGCTTAGATTGCAAAAATCAAGCCAATAACATGTGTTGTTGGCTGGAGAGTTCAAAGGACTTTCGCATTGTATTTGCTTCCTTCTCCATACTTGTGTAACTTTCTTCTTTTGCATGGTTCTAGCTTGTGTAAGAGCCCAAGTTAAGTTACAATCACATGCCATATGACCAATGTTATGACACTTGAAGCATTCTACATTGTTCATGAATAAGAATTCATGATTTCTTCCTGCAAAATTGTTCCTTGGAGATTGTTGGGGACCATAATATCTATCTTTATGATATGGTTGGGGACCATAACATCTATCTTTATGATATGCTTTACAATATTTTTCCATGTGACCAAAGTTTGTACAAGAATAACAATAACCAAGAAATAAAATTTGGTACCTAGGAGATGGATATTTCCTTGATGTACTTCTGAAGTCTTTCTGTCTTGAGATCCTTTGATGATAACCATTGCTTCTAGCATCCTTGACATTATCTACATTTCTTCTTGGAGTAGGATTTCTTCCATTGTTGCCTTGATTTTTCTCCTTGCCTTTGCTGGAACTGGGAGCATCACCATTTCTTTCTGGCTTCTTCACATCCCTTTTGTTTGAAGCATTATCATTCTTGTTTGAGGATTCACCTGCATACTCGAGACCTGATTTATCAAATGGACAT
Organism: Pinus tabuliformis; assembly: GCA_031772625.1. Lineage (NCBI taxonomy): Eukaryota > Viridiplantae > Streptophyta > Pinopsida > Pinales > Pinaceae > Pinus > Pinus tabuliformis. The sequence continues at coordinate 2,079,466,965 of CM062816.1, read as the reverse complement.
CTTTGATGGCTGAGCATGTCATCCAAGGCTTGAGAGCTCTTCAAGGTTTTGTTCATCCCTTCAACCTTTTTCCTGAGGAAGACAATCTCTTCTTCCAATCTTTCACACTCATTATTCTTCTTAGCAAGTTGTTTCTTAGTTTCTTCCTTGATATGAGCAGCTTCATTTGCTTCTATTTTAAGGGAGATGATATCTGACTTCATTTTGAAGATTTCTTCATTTTCCTTTGCTAGACTGCTCTCCATTTCTTCCTTGATCCTTGTAGCTTTACATGTTTCGGCCTTGAGAAGTTTGATGTTAGATTTTAATTTGAAAATTTCTTCATCCTTTGCTTTTAGTTGACATATCATGGTGTTTCTCTCCTTTTCTGCTTCATCAACCCGTTCTTCTATGATTTCCAATGCTTCCATTGTCTTCTCAGCTCCTTGTGCTAACTTTCTTGCTTCTTGTAGTTGAGATTTGAGAGAGGAGACCTCTACCTTGTACTGACCAATCTCTTCTTCAAGTTTGTTCAAGCTCTTGGACCTTTGTTCAAGTTGACTTGACAAAGTGTCTTCCCGTTTCTTTGCTTTATCCAATTGATTTGTCATGGATATGAATTCTTCATGTTGCTTTCTTTTGCTTTAATAAAATTCCTTCTTAAGCTTGGCAAGCTCTTCATCCCTTTCTTGTACTTGAAGCTGGACAAGGTCAACTTTCTTCCTTGTTTGGTCTTGGTCACCAGCTAGTGCTTTCTTCTTAAGTTCCTTGTTTTCCTTTTACAAATTGATAATCTCTTCCATGGCAGCTGTAAGTTGAGCGAGGAAATCTTCTACAAAATCTTTTTCATCCTCTTTATCCTCTAGATCTTCTTTGGCCTTGATATCATCATTCTCATTTTCAGCTTCTATGATGAGTTCTATATTTCCTTCTTGATTTCCATCATCTTCTTGACTGATTGTCATGGTAAATGCTCCTTTTGAGTGAAGGTCATGAAGTTTGTCCCATATACCCTTTGCTGATGAATATTTTCCTAAATTGTTCTTTATAGAATCAAGTAGCCCATTCAAGATTGCCTTCATTTCTTTTTCATTGTACTCCTTGGATTCTCCATCCATCATGCTATCAACAATTATTGATTTCCAGATTTCAGTGCCTTGAGTCTTTAAGAAATTCGTCATTCTTGCTTCCCATATATTAAAGTTCCCATTGAACCATGAAGCCTCCTCAAATTGATTGTCTTCTATTTTAGTGGTAGAGGGAGACACATCCTTAGGAGGATTGGAGACTTTCTTCCTTGACTTCGCCATTTGTGTTCTAAAGATCAACCTTCAAGCTGTTAGGCTTTGAGTGAAGGTACTGGATCTGATACCAATTGTTGGAAATACTGAGGGGGGGTGAATCAGTATTTCTTTTCAATTGTTATTTTACTATTTAAAACATTTATATTCAGAACACAAGATGAACAACAAGAATAAATTCTTTTATTAATATAATCTTTGCAATAAAATAGATACAATATATATATGGTTCCAATCTATTGCCAAGCACCAACTTGGACTTTTGTGAGGCTCCAACCTCTAGAGCACCAACTTTTTTTTGTCAAGGCACCAACCTTGGACTTAGGAGCACCAACTCCTAGGACACCAATCCTTCCAGTTCTGAGGCACCAACATCAGGGGCTCCAACCCTCTGCTATCAAGACATTAACCTTGGATATAGGAGCACCAACTCCAAGGACACCAATCCTTCCATCTTCTGAGGCACCAACCCCAAGGGCTCCGACCCAATCTTGTCAAGGCATGTTTGATAGTAATGTTTTGCTCCCAAAACTCTTCTTTACTGAATTTTGTCTGTTTACAGCTTCACTATAGTCTCCATGCTACAACATCAATGGCAACCAGTCTTCATATGAAGAAGTCTTTACAACTCTTCATACTGTCCACACAAAGTCTGCAAAAGTTATCTCATGATGATATCAAATAGCCAACATGATCTCTGATAATGTCTCCACATAGCTTTAGTGAGTCTACTATTAGCTGCACTAAGCTCTGCACAAGAACCAACTCTCTGTTTCAAGCCTCTGTTCTACCAGTCACAGAAAATGCTTCAGGCGTGACTGCTTCTCACTGTTCTCTTACTTCCCAAAAACAAAATCACATATGCTTCAATGCCAGTGCTGGCTACTGCTCCCTTCAAACGATGTCAAATAAAACTTTATTTATTATATCACAGAATAGTTCTTCAGAATGTACCTGATTAATTCATCTCAAGTCTGAGTCTTTCACAGGGTAACACGATCAACAAAGTTGCTTGTCCTTCGACTACCTCCTGTCCTGCTGGACCTTCGGCCCTTTTCTGTTCTGTTGGACCTACAGCTTGACCAGTTCACCAACAACAACAGCATAAAGACAATTCTCTGTTTTCTTATCTTGATATGCCTGACCTTTGGCTTCCCTTTCGCTCGCTTGAGCTTCGGCTTCCTCAATGCTCGCTCGACCTTCTGGCTTCCCTCCTCCGGTCGCTTTAGCTTCCTCTGCACTCACTCGACCATCTATGCTCGCTTGACACTTCGGCTTCCCGATCCATGGCTTCCTCTGTCTATTCGGATTCATCAAATTCTTACAGGACACATTAATGCGGAAGAGAGGCCGAATTACAATAATGTTGCATATTAAAGAAAATATTAGAGAGGCCCCCCTTCTATAATATTCATACAATATAAAATAGTAATCCCGCAATCGCAACAGTTCAAGCCCACTAAACTATCGAAAGCGTTAATTTAACTTTAAGCCTTGGGCAACACATTTATCAAAATACAGGGATACACATGGAATACATGGAAAAACACCCTCCGAACACTTAAGGCCGGACTTCAAATGCATTACGCCCGCATCTATAACTTCATCGGGTCCGCTCCTCCACAACTTTATTGCAATCGGCAGATTTGCACATAACATAGCCAATTCCCCGATACCCAGACGCGATATTATTTTAAACTGTTTTAATAACTCCGTCGGGTCCATATATATATATATATATATATATATCGCAATCGGTGCTTTCAATGTGACAAGGCTTTACAAGAGGCTTGCGATATGCAACGGATGCGATGATATATTAAATTATATTGCAATGGTGTAGTCGGGTCCGCATGCATATCGCTATCGCAGTTTTAACGTGACAAGGCTTAAACACTGCGATACATAATTCCCAATATGACGGACGCAATATATCATTAGGGCACGATATAATAGGACCATCGAGTCCGCAACTGTATATCGCAAACGGAGGTTTCGGGGGTGACAACACTTTGAGACTAGCGACACAGCGGATCCGATATTACATTAAGGCGGTTTATAATGGAGCCGTGGGTCCCTGTTATTATCGCATATATATATATATATATAGATATAGATATATATATATATATATATCGCAATCGCATATTTAATGTGCCATCCCTTTATAACTTATGATATGATATTAAGCGGTATTCCTTAGCGATCCTCCACCGTTGATCTGCTCACGATCCGACGATCAACACTTAACCCGATCAACCCAAAACCGTCCATTGATCCTTCACTGTCGATCAACCCACGCTGGATCCAACGGCTTGCATGAATTTCGGGTGAGCAATATGCACGAGGATTACCTGCCCGATAAGGCGGTTTCCTCTCTCCTTCTCCTGCCACGCGTCGATCGATGAATGGTATCGGGTGATCAGCCCTAAATACCACTTACAACCTTGAGTCCGCCCGAAAACCATTGCCACTGTTACAAACCTGCAAGTTAACTGTTGGACGCGGATATGATGTCATATTAAGGATTGTTGCTATAACCTGTTCAGGTCTGTGTTATTATATCGCATATATATATATACTCATCCGAGACTCTATCGGCAAGCACTTGTTGGCCTACATCTCTGAACTGGACACCTCCAAGGAAATCTACGATAGACTGGTGAGTTTATTTAAAGTCAATGATACAAATCAAGTTTTGTTTCTTAGAAATAAGCTGAGGGAAATCAAGAAGGGTAATGATGAGAATATGCAAGCATACTTCTTAAGAATCACTGAGATCAAGAATGATCTCCTATCTATTGGGGAGACTATTACTGACAGAGAAATGGCACTCACGACTCTTGGAGGATTACCATCCGAATGGTACGTGTTCAGGACTACTCTTTTGAACTATGTTGCAGGAAACGTGGTACAGAGGCCCGTTTCCGTACGGAAACTGGTACGAAACGCAGAAACATGTTTGGTACGGATGTGAAACGCGTTTCCGGCCATACTGCCACGTTTCCCGAAACGGAAACGTGGCTAGTACGGCTGGAAGCGCGTTTCACGGCTGTACGACCCATTTTTCCTCATTAACTTGTTTTTTTTTTTTTTTTTAGGGTATGTTAGTGACTTCTAGTTGCTTCTAGATGCGTGTCTACAGTTATAAAAGTGAATTTTTGACCTAGTGTTGATATGCAGTTCATCAGGAAGATTGAGGCATATGCAATTCATGGTAATGTTAAATTCTTAAAGTAAAAGTGATATTCTTCTTTATTTTTCATTTTCATCCTTTTACTTAAATTTTTAACATTACCATGAAATGACTCAAGATGTTTGAGAATGGTTTCGCCTTCATTGGATTTCAGATGGAGAAAGTAGAATTTTAGATCTCACTCAAAATCCATCAGACTTATTTGTTTTTCAGGATTTCAGGATTGGGGGGATTGCAATGTTTCCATTGGATTTTATCATGTACTAGGGTATGGAACTTGTACTTAATCAAGAGAACTAAGCCCTCTATACAGGGGAAACTCCCAATAATAAAGATCATGTAGGGTACTAGGGTATGAAACTTGTATTTAATCAAGAGCACTAAGGTTGTTCGACTATGTAGGAGGAGACTCCCAACACAACAGTGGTCCTTCTAAAGAATGGGATGTGGATGCAGAAAATCCTGATTTGGATCTCTCTCTTGCAGCCTTATAGTCTTTATTGTACTTGCAACCTCATATATTAATATAAATAAAGGCTGATTTTGAGATTTGGATATATAATAAAGGTTGCTTTTGGATATTCCGATATTTTTATTTTCATTATGTGATCATTCATGAGTAAATGTGATGTAAATTAAATCTTAATGTTTAAGTGTAATAAATTATAATGTATCCTTTATACTTTATGATTGCACATATATATATATATATATATATATATATATATATTTTCAAATCTATATATGTATATATATATATATATATATAATCGCGTTTCCCCGTTTCCAAAATTTGGGGAGGTCGCGTTTCATATCGCTTCCCGTTTCGGAAACTCGTACCCATTTCCTCGTTTCGTGCAACCTAGCTTCTGAACAATAATATAATCCCTGGTTTCGAGGAATTAATGGCTAGATGCATTCAAGAAGAAACAAGGGTAGAAGAGCAAGAAATGCCCATGCCTAAAGGTCCTCCTGCGGCCTTTTCTTCTCATGCTAAAAAAAGAAATAATTCCGAGGCTAAATCAAAAGGAAAGGCTGGACCTAAGGGTGGAAGAAAAGGACGATGTTACATCTACGATAAAGTAGGTCACTATGCAAGGGAGTGCCCTGATACAAAGGACTCACACCGGGACGATGATCAAAATCCCTCTGATGGCAATCAAAGGAATGACAAATTCAATAGCAAAGGTAAGAGGAGAGATGGGAATCAAGGAAGTGGACAAGCATTCAAGAAGGCTAGAAATTCCAGGATGTATTAAATGCACCTGACCTCCGAAAGAACCTAGTGTCCATCTTGGCAATGGAAGACAAAGGCTACAAAGTAACCTTAAGCGATGGCAAGGTACGTATATGGAAAAATAATGTTAAAGATGCTTTCACTCTTGGGTTTCGAGTTGATCCTTTATATCAGGTCAATGGAAGTCCGCTAGGTGTCATGTCTTGTGACACAACTCTTCAATCCGAACTTTGGCATCAGAGGTTTGCCCACCTTCATTACAAAGCTCTACCCGATGTAAGACAAATGGTGATAGGGATGCCCGAATTCTGAGTAGAGAAAGAAGGTGTATGTCCAGGATGTGTCAAAGGAAAGCTCAAAAGGGGACCATTCCCCTCAAGTCAAAGCAAGACCTCCGATATATTACAGTTGGTTCACTCAGGCATATCTGAGGCTGGCATTAAGAGGGAGACTACTACACCACATACTCCTGAGCAGAATGGTGTGGCGGAAAGGAAGAACTGTACGATTGTGGAAGCTTTCTCTATGGGTAGATGAAGTAACAATGCCTGATTTGGAGGAACCCATGGATCCTATTTATCCACTTGAGCCTTCCTCTTCTAGGAAGAGGCCTTCATGGCTTAGGGGGATACCTGATGATGCTGAAGGACATGCTGCACCCTGAGGAACCTTCCGTCAAAGTAAGAAACCTAACAGCTATCAGGGATACTTGACCATCATGAGCACGATCATACAAAATGAGCCTTCATTGTTCTCAGATGCCGTCAAGCATCAAGTATGGAAGGATGCTATGACCATAGAATATGAGTCTATTATGAAGAATGCTGTCTGAGAAGTAGTTACCAAACCCCAAGACAAGACAGTTGTTACTTCCAAATGGCTTTACAAGATAAAGCATGCAGCAGATGGAAGTACGGAAAAGTATAACGCTCGTTTTGTTGCTCGTGGTTTCTCCCAGAAGGAAGGTATAAACTATGATGAGATATTTGCACCTGTTGCCAGATATACGACCATCCACTTGATCGTAGCCCTTGTGGCTTCACAAGGATGGAACCTACATCAGATGGATTTCAAGACCGCGTTCTTGCACGATTCGATCAAAGAAGAGGTCTATGTGGAGCAACCTGAAGGATTTGAGATTTATGATTGAAAATCTCATGTATGCAAGTTGAAGAAGGCTCTCTATGGGCTGAAGCAAGCACCCCAAGCATGCTATGAGAGGATCGATAGCTACTTGATGAAGCTGGGATTCACTAGGAGTGAAGCCGATCATAACCCTTACTTTAAGGTTGAAGATGACAAGCCTCTCATACTGGTGTTGTATGTGGATGACCTCTTTCTAATAGGTGCATACCTTCTCATTTACAAATGTAAGAGGGAGTTGGCTTCTGAATTTGGAATGAAGAACCAAGGACTTGAAGTGTGGCAGAAGCCAAGGGAAATTTTCCTATCTCAAGGAAAATATGTGGCGAAGATTCTGAAAAGATTTGGTATGATGGACTGCAAGCTTGTGACTACCTCGAGGATCTTAACTTTCGGAAGTTATATGGCAGTGATGTCGGACCAGATTTGGGAAATGCCTTTGAGTTTCAAAAACTCATTCGCGTTGATGTTCTTGGTGAACCTTTGTCCGAACATATGTTTTGCAGTTAGCATTGTGAGCTCATATTTGGTTGAGCCTCACTAGATTGGTGCCAAGAATCTTCTGAGATGTCTTCAGGACACAATATCTCATGGATTGAGATACACTGCCGGAAATATGAAACTGCATGATTATTCAAATGCTGATTATGCAGGTAGTATGGAGGATCATTGGAGCACTTTTAGTGTTGTTTCTCTTTGGATTCTGCTTCGATATAATGGATGAGCAGGAAGCAGAAGTCGGTTGCCATAAGCATCGCCGAGACCAGATACATATCTACGAGTATGATCTCGTATGAAGCTACCTGGTTGGGAAAGCTCTTTAGTGAGTTGTTTGAACACATACCACTGTGATTCTCTATAACAACCAGAGGTGGGATTCGATCACTGAGGAATCCCGTATTCATCGATTGCTCTAGCAAATAGACATCATCTGGGATATGGTAAGTCAATGAGCAAGGAGGCTCCATCGCATTAAGATGATGTACAGGTCAATACACCTTGTCAAAGCCCCGAGGAAAGATCTAATCTATGATTTTCCCAAACGACTTGGAGTCGTCAAGAAACCCTTGTACAAGGGTCCTGCATGTTGCATACATTGAGCTCTGGGAGCTCTGAGGGCTTGCGATTCTTATTGGAGCAACATACGACCACAAGGTGACTCACCCTTCCCTCTTGGTGCGCACTGGAACAAGATGATTCGCTCTCTTGTGGGACATGATGATTCGCTCTCTTGTGGAACAGGTTGATTCGTTCGCCTGTGTAGCAGGATGATTAGTTCTCCTGTGAGGCCTGGATTGATGTGTTCTCCATGGCGACTATAGTAGGATTGATGTGTTCTCCTGTGAGGCCTGGATTGATGCGTTCTCCATGGCAGCCTGGATTGATGTGTTCTCCATGGCAATTATAGCAGGATTGATGTGTTCTCCTGTCGAAGCATCCTACCCATGCAGTCTGGGACTCATGGGAAGTACCTCTCATCTAATCAATGAACAGGGAAATGAAGTTAGGGACCATAGTAGTACCAATGGACGCATCGTTGTATCTACCATACACCCTACGCTAGGATGACCTCCATTGATCTGGGATCAATGACACTGGTCTGGGACTAGTGGTAGGACTTGTACCATAATATGACACTGACTTCGAGTCGATTGAGACTGGTCTGGGACCAGTGGTACATACTCTAAGACTGGCTTCATGTCAATGCAATACTCGTCTGGGACCAGTGAGAGTGGTACATACTATGACACTGACTTCGGGTCGGTTGAGACTGGTCTGGGACCAGTGGTACACTCTCTGAGACTGCGATACTGGTCTGGGACCAGTGGTAGGAGTGGTACTTACTATGAAGCTGACTTTGGGTCGGTTGAGACTGGTCTGGGACCAGCGGTACGCACTCTGAGACTAACCTTGAGTCAGTGGAGGATGATACTGGTCTGGGACCAGTGGAGTTGTACTCACTATGACGCTAACTTCGAGTTGGTTGAGACTGGTCTGGGACCAATGGTACATACTCTGAGACTGACTTTGAGTCAGTATGATACATCCTCGATCATTTCTTCTTCTTCATAATTCGGACAAAAGCAGAGCAGAACAGAACAAAGCAGAGCAGTGCATAACAGAGCAGAGCCGTATAGATCAGTACAGGGCAGAACAAGACAAAGCAGAACATGCAGAATAGAGCATAGCAGGGCAAGGGTCAAGTTGTACAGGGCAGTGCATTTGATGGATGAATAGTAACGACCGATAGACAGATTGCAGATGAAGTTCTCCCTAGTTGAGAGGGAGTGTTAAAATTGGAAACTAGGGCAAAACTTCATGTGGGTCATCTTATTCATGGCTGATAATATGTTCATTAGATTCCTCTCGTCGAGAGGTGTAGGATTGATATAAAGATCATCCAATTCTGATAAGTATTCATGGAGATATGAATTTATTTTGATTATGGAATTATTATCACGCTGACCTACAACTCATGTAGGCTCAGAAGCCCAACAATCGCATCTATTCAAACACCAACGTTGTGTATAAATATAGGAGGACTTTTCCTCATTTGGACTCACTCATCTCATCACATCTCTCTCTCTCTCTCTCTCTACTGCGCAGAAAAGAGTCTCTTCTCTACTGCACAGAAAAGGGTCTCTCCCTCACACATGTGAAGCTGGAAGCTGCTGAAACTGAAGCTACAACTGCAGAAGTAAAGTTTGACCTGCATGGACTAGAAGATCTCCTCATCTGAAATGCGTTGTAGGTTCATCTGAACCTCCTCTGAAAGCCACAAATTTTGGTGGTGGAATCAAGTCAATCCGACGGATGGTTTGCAAGATATCGACTGCCCTAGTTTGAAGGAAGCTACTGAAACTGAAGCTGCAACTGCAGAAGTGAAGTTTGACCTGCGTGGACTAGAAGATCTCCTCATCTGAACTGTGATGTAGGTTCATTTGAACCTCCTCTGGAAGCTGCAACTTTTGGTGGTGGAATCAAGCCGATCCGACGGTCGGTTTGTGAGATATCGTCTGCCCTAGTTTGATGATGAAGCTGCTAAGGTTGATACCACTGATCTAGGGTTTGCTACTGTTGATATAAATCAGATTTATTGTACTATTTCTCTCTACTGAATTATTGAAGATAAAAGAAGATTTGATCAAAGGGTTTCCCCACACATTGTGGGGTTTGTCCCTAGCTAGCCGCCACATCTTGTGTCTCTCGTCTTGGCTTGTTTTCTATCAATCGTTTAATGTTCTGTCTGCACTTTACTTTATGTACATGTGATTGCTAATCTATGGAATATAATAAGAAAAAGAAGTAAACTGTTATAAGCATAGAACATACCATAACTTAACAGTATAGAAGTGTACCAAGCTACGGGAGCGAAGGTCTCATCATAGTCAACTCCCTCTCTCTGTGAGAACCCTCTAGCCACAAAGCTCGCCTTGAACTTCTCAATGTTGCCATCCGCAGCATGCTTGATCTTGTAGAGCCACCTGGAAGTCACAACTGACTTGCCCTCAGGCCTAGGGACCACTTCCCAAACATTGTTCTTAATGATGGAGGCATACTCCTCCACCATAGCCTCTCTCCATACCTCCTGGTTGGCAACCTCCTCATAGCTAGTAGGCTCAAACTCAACAATGCTGGTAGCCTTGGCTACATAACTGCAAAATCGCTCAAGTGGCACACTCTCCCTGTTCACCCTCTTCGGAGGACCAACGGACACCGCTTCCTTCAAGGTGTCTTGAAGTCACTTGGCCTTGTCTTCCCTGAAGAAGCTTCCCCATAGGGAACCTCATTCTCTACCCCCAGTCTAGTGAACTAGAAGGTCTGCCAACTGACCCTAATGTGCCTGTACCAGCATTTGTCCTCGAAGAACCTGTACTGGCACCTATGCCTGTGTCAGCTGAGGTGCCATGTGAACTTTGTACTAGTGGATTCCCTAAAGAAGTGCTCGATGAACTTATCACTAGTGCCCCAGATGTCATTGACACTGAAGTACCTCCTGTACCAGTCGATCCAGAAACCCAAGGTCCTGCTCCCTGTACCTGACCTCCCTGCTAAGGAGAAGTCTGTGACTCTCTCTCATCATACTCTTGTAATCTCCGATAGGCCCTCTCCTCCTCGAACTTCATCTCCCTCCTAATCACCACTCTCCATTTAGAAGAAATGAAGATCCGATAGGCTTTTGAAGTCTCCTTGTAACCCATAAAGATACCCTTCTCTACCATGGGTTCCAGCTTTGTCCTCTGCTCCTTGAGGATATAAGAATATGTAAGACATCCAAAGATACGAAGATGTCCCACATAAGGCTTCTCTCCAGTTAAAGCCTCCTCTAGAGTCATATTCCCCAATACTTTGTGAGGACTTCTATTCCAAAGATAAACAACAGTATTGCAGGCCTTAGCACACAAAAACAAAGGCAAACCCTGATCATGAATCATCGCTCTAGCAGCCCCGGCCCCCAATAATAGCTCTATTCTTCCTTTCAGACACCCCATTCTGCTGGGGGTTGTAAGGAACTGTGAACTCTCTCATAATGCCTCCTGTGCACAGAAGTCAAAAAACCGACCATTAGTGTACGAACCACCATTGTCTAACCTCAAGACCTGAATCTTCCTACCTGTCTGTGTTGATTTGGGGTAGCATCGAATGTTTCTAGCCATGAAATTTGGTGGAGAGGCTAAAGCACATGAGATCTCCAAGACCCTGAAATGGTTTGGCGAAATTCCACCCCGTTAGAAAGATATTAAAATAATCAATATTTTTAATGGGTTCCTAAGTCTAAACTTAGGAAAATAAAAATATTAATGGGTATTAATATAAAACTGTGTGAGAAGGTTCTAAATGACATGGATCAAGCCAAATCTAATCTTAGCCATTGATTAGAGATTTAATCTCGGATGTTGAAGACTCAACAGAAAAAGTATAAAAGGAGGCTTAAGGGTCAGTTGGAAATACACGAAGATTGATCAATCACTTCGATTTTCTGGAGCGGGGTTTGTTGACAGAAATCGAACCAGTGATCAGATTTCTAGCGAAGGGCAGTGATTGCATAGTAGAGAGGCAGAAATAGTGCCGAAGGATCAATGCTGAATCAGAGGAGGCTACACAGAGCCAGCAAGAGCCACGCAGAGGGCCTGAGGGATTGCGCAGAGGCCACCAGGGCCTGTGTGAGTGACGCAAAGGGTCGTAGAGCCTGCGCATAGCATAAGAAGGTTGATGCAGAGGGTTCCAAGCTGACGCATGTTGATTTGGGGTAGCATCGGATGTGCTCCAGCCATGAAATTTGGTGGAGAGGTTGGGGCACATGAGATCTCCAATACGCAAAAAGAATTTGGGCAGTTTCTAAACAGATAAGGAGTTATTAAAATAATTAATATTTTTAATGGAGTCCCTAAGTCTAAACTAAGGGAAAATACAATATTAATGTGTATTAATATGAATCTGTGTTAGAATGGTCCAAAAGACATGGATCAAGCCAGATCTAATCTTAGTCGTTGATTAGGGACTTAATCTCGGTCGTTGAATCGTCAACAGGAAAAGTATAAGAACAAGCTTGAGGGTCACTTGGAAATCACACCAGATGATCAGTGATTCTATTCTCTAGAGCAGGGTTTGCTAAGAGAGAGAATTAGTGATCGGGAGAGCAGCCGAGGACATTGAGTATAGAGAAACAAATAAGGTAGAGATTGCGCCCGGAGAGCAACACAGCAGCCAAGGAGGGTATCGCAGAGCCAGCAAGGGCTCACGCAGTGCCACGTAGAGGCAGCGAAGCGCTGTGAAGAGCAACAGAGGGGCCAGCGCAGCTGATGCAAAGGCTCCCAGATCTGACACAGGGCCTCCTAGGGCTGATGCGGGCCTAGAAAGGCTGACGCAGGGCCAGCGTGAGACAGAGAGGGGCGACGCAGTCCAGTTTGGGTAGACGCTGGGGTTGTAGAGCATTTTTGCATTGAGGAGCTGCCAGAAGGGTTTTCTCGGGTTTCAGCCAGGAGATTTCTCTCAAATTGTGAAGTATAGCTGCTAAGGAAATTCTTTGCTGGGTAGACCAGTTTTGGAACCCAAACTGTACTCTGATATTGCTTAATAAGAAAACCCTCAGATAGCCACACCGGTTTTCCCGCATTGGGTTTTTCCAGGGAAATTGGTCAAAAAATAATGGTGTCATGTGGTGTGTTTGTTCTTGTTTCTTTATTCATTGGTCTATAATATGTTGAGCATGCACTGGTGTTTATTTTCAGTATTTACTTTGTAAATAACTTGTTAAAGAAAATTAACAAGTAGGTAGGAATAAATCAGAAAGAGTGCATGAAGGGTTTCTAAACTAGGTAAAATTAGGAACTTCAACATGGTATCAGAGCATGATTGCAGATCACAGGAGGACTAAAAGACATCAGCCGAGCGGAGCAATAGCAGTAGAAAACAGTTGTCCCAAGGTGACAGACGTTGTTTCTAACAGCGCAAAAGCCAAAGAAGTGTCATGCAAAGCTAGCCAAAGCCACGCAGAAGCAGCCAGGAACTGTGCAGAGCCTCAGAGAGGTCAGCATTGCTGACGCAGAGGGCCAGAGAGCTAATGCAGGGCATCCCAGGGTTGACACATACCCATCCAGGGTGGTGACATAGAGCCAACGTGAAGCAGAGAAGCGTTGACGCAGTTCACGTAGAGGCAGTTGCTGGAGTCTAGAAGGCTGCAGAAATATTGCAGAGTGGAGCTGGTGAGTTACTCTAGTCAGAATAGTACCTGACAGAGCAAGGCCAGAGGAGTTGTTACCAAGGGTTTCTAGCCAAGGAACCTGAATCACCAGTGCAGTTGCACAAGACAATCAGAGTAGGGGGCATCTCGACAAGCGGCAGAAGGATTTCCAGGAGGGAAATCAGGACTCAGAGGGAGTCTAGAAGAGAACTTCCAGACGGGAAGTAGAGACTCAGAGGAGTCGAACAGAGAACTTCCAGGAGGGAAGTAGAGGAGCATCATGGCACTACATGGGGTAAGAGATTAGGATAGACTGGACAGAGCATCGAACTTTGCAGTCTGGAAGGCCAGAATCTTATCAGTGCTTGACAGGAATCGTGTCAAGAACTTCGCCTTGAAGGTTATAGCTATCCCAGTCGACCCCAATGATAATGACAAGTACGAGGAGGTAATGGCGAAGGCCAAGTGCATTATCCTTGACGGGGTCAAAGATCATGTGGTACCACATATAGCCGAGAAGGAAACGAAAGTTGAGATGTGGGAGACTCTCAAGAACCTGTAAACCAGCATACTTCTCTGTAGAGAAGAATGCTACTCGAGAACCAAATGAGGTCGTATCAGATGAAGAAGGGTCAAACGATTGACTCCTTCCTCGGAGGACTGAATGAGATCCGAGATTAGTTGACTGCTATAGGAGCGACACCGGATCAGGAGCTTATGGTGAGGACAACCCTGAATGCTGTCTCAAAAGAGTGGGAAGTGTTTGTCTAGAGCATCCTGGGCAGAGGGACTCTCCTACCTTGGGATGAGATGTGGGCAGCTCTTCGCTAGGAAGAGATCAGACGGCAGTGAAAGACAGGTAGCAGCAGCAAAGGGATCAAGGTCAAGCAGGAGGAGGAGGATGTGGCCCTAGCATCTGAGGGAAAGAAAGAGAAGCAGAAGAAGAAAGATCTTTCCAAGATCAAGTGCTTCCACTGTGGGGAGATGGGTCACTATGCAACCCAGTGCCTAAGGAAGAAGAGTGAGGGAGAGTCTTCTGAGACTAAGGCAGCGCCAGCACCGGCAGAGAAGGAAGTTTTGATAGACGATGATTGTGCCATGAGTGCACACACACCACTTGAGCGGAAGTAGGGAGACATCGAATTGTAGTCAGGCGGACTTCAAGCGATGAGGGGCAGGATCCTGGAGGTACCTAGCCTCTTGGATTAGACCTTGCTACGGGAGCCCCGACGAGGAGTAGCAGGACTGGCTGAGTGGGTAGAGACGAATGTGAATGGAGTGGCAAAGAGAGCTACAGTGCAGGAGTCCCGAGACAGTGCAGAGCTAGCAGGCTGCAACAATAGTGTTGCACCAGTGCAGGAAGGCACAAAGAGGTGTGCAACGGTGCGAGATGAAGGGAGTTGTTGCAGTAGCGCAGAGGTCAAAGAGGGAGCACTTGTTAGTGACAGAGGGAGCTTCAACATTAGTGGGTGTCTCTAGCCCAACAGGGAGGTTAGCTGGGAGATCAGTTACTTACTTCTCAGTAACTGAGTTGCAGTGCAGCAGTGGGCAGCACGATGCAACATGATGAGAGGAGGTGCAATGTGGATGCAGTGCAGGGAGAAAGGACCAGCAGCAGCACGAATGTAGAAGGAGATGTCGTACAAATGCAGCAATGGCAATGGCAGAACCATGGGCAGCAATACAGGATGCAGCAGTGCAGAGGATGTTGGGCAGGAAGGCCTAGCATCAGCACAAGTACTGATGCCAGATGATCAGAGTAATACTCAATGAGAAGTATTGTTAGAGCACAGTCCTCGCTAAGAGGGAGTGTTGATTTGGGGTAGCATCGGATGTGCTCCAGCCACGAAATTTGGTCGAGTGGTTGGGGCACATGAGATCTCCAATACCTAGAAAGGGTTTGGGAAGATTCTAAACAGATCAAGAGATACTAAAATAATTAATATTTTTAATGGAGTCCCTAAGTCTAAACTTAGGGAAATTAAGAGGAGGCTTGAGGGTCACTTAGAGATCACACCAGATGATTAGTCATTCTATTCTCTAGAGCAGGGTTTGCTAAGAGAGATAGAATCAGTGATCGGGCGAGCAGCTGAAGAGCATTGAGTATAGGGAAACAGAGAAGGTAGAGATTGTGTCAGGAGAGCAGCGCAGCAACCAAGGAGGGTGACACAGAGCCAGCAAGGGCTCACGCAGGGCCACGCAGAGGCAGCCAAGTGCTGCGCAGAGCACCAGAGGGGCCAGCGCAGCTGATGCAGAGGCTCTCAGATCTGACGCAGGGCCTCCTGGGACTGACGCAGGCCTAGAAAGGCTGACACAGGGCCAGCGTAAAACAGAGAGGGCCTCACGCAGTCCAGTTTAGGTAGACGCTAGGGTTGCAGAGCGGTTTTGTGCTGAGGAGCTGCCAGAAGGGTTTTTTGGGGTTTCAGCCAGGAGATTTCTCTCAAACTATGAGGTATAGCTGCTAAGGAAATTCTCTGCTAGGTAGGCCAATTTCGGCACCCAAATTGTACTCTGATATTGCTTAATAAGTAAACCCTCAAATAGTTGCATTGGTTTTCCCGCATTGGGTTTTCCGAGGACATTGGTCCTGTTGACCACTACGTGTTAACTTCCCATAGCAGTACACCCCCTTTTCTTCGCAAAAGGGATAGCGCTTGATTGATGTGTCCGTGCCATTCGACAGTCATCGTCGAATTGATCATATTATGTTGTAAACCCAGTCTACATGTGTGAATTGTAAATAATTTTAGCAGAGCTGAGCCATGTATGTAAATTGCCTAGGTGGACCTAATTTTCTAGTGATAATCTACGTTCCGAAAGGTTTTTTGTCTCACTGATCCATGATCGGCAGAGTTTTCCTCCAGCCTAACCCCAAAGCCGGAATGAATTTGTCATTAGAATCTTAGGGGAATCCTAGTGCGTTGATCTGCTAGATTATAGTTGTGTCGCAGAACTGGGTGGTCTATGAGGGTCTATGTCAAATGTGTTTTCCCCCTTGAGATGTAAAATTGTAAAAGTCATGATGTAAAGTGTCTTGAGGGTTAGAAAATGTTTTAATCCCCTCATAAGTCATAAGTCCTAAGTCCTAGGTCCTAGGTGATTTTCCCAAAGGCTAAGTTCGAGGATCCATTTAAAAAATAAAAATTAAAAATTAAAAAAATAAAATAAAATAAAATAAAAAATAAAAGATATAAATAATTAAAAAATTAAAAATAAATAAATAAATAAAAATAATAATAAAATAACAAAAAAAAAACTTAAAAAATAATAAAATAATAATAGGTCAAATTTTTGAGTAAATGCAGAATTTCAATTTTTTAATGCATTTAAAAATTCGACGGATGAGATTAAAAGATGTTTTGATCCTCATCGACGGTCGAGATCATTTTGACATGGATCACTTGAACTAGCGGTTGGGAATTTTTCCTTTAAATAGGGTGCTTGGGGTCATTTGAGATTAGATTTGATCCAAGAGTCTGGTGGTAAAGAAAGCTCTCTTGTAGTCATTTTTGTGCAATAAAGAAAGACTTTGGGGTTAAAAATCTTGCTGGTGTTACTCTTCTGGAAATGCTATAAGATCTTTTATTTTTCTGCATAATTTTATTTTCAGTCATCGATAATAGCTTGATGAAGATTGATTCAGGCACAAGTATCTTGTCTGATCTTTGGGGTTTGAATGATAGTTTAGATTCTGAAATATAATGGCAGGTATCTCCATTTGATCTAGATTTCACTATCGTTTTTCCCTCTATGTTAATGGTTGATTTTAAGCTGTGCAGGAAATCTTAGTTTTGAGTTTACCGGGTGTTAGGGGAAGTTCTCGGCTGAACCAGCCAACTCCCAGATTGCGTTTTCTGAAAGAGCCCAGCTAGTTTTAATCCCGGGCTTATCATCTGAAATTTTTTATGAATGCATGCAGGGTTTTTTTGAAGCATCTCACATTAAATTAAAATTCTGAAAATATTTATGTGGCATAACGATAAATCTAGCTATTTAGAGCCTTTAATCTGTAATTACTGTAATTATTTAGCTGGTTTTCTGTTAGGGTTTTAGTTTTTTTCTTGCATATTTTGCCTTTGGGTTCTCTGTTTTGCTTGGCAGGTTGTTGATTTGAGGAATAATTTTCTGTTGGAGGCCAGATCTAGGCCCTCGGGGTCACTTTCAGATCTGGAAGTCTTTGAGAGGGTTTCATCAGCAAAGTTGAAGTTGAGTGGCTCAAATAATTTCATTACGGTCTCTGGAAAGTATTTTCTTTAGCTGTTGGTTGCCTGGTGTGATTTCGCTGTGCATTTCGAATTTTTTTTGGGCCCCAGCCCTGCTGTTTGCTCCAACTTTCACAGACCCCGCAGCGTTGCCATCTGTTGATGCCCATCTGCGTATTGCTGGTAGCAAATCTTCATCCACGCGTGGTCCATTTCAAAGTTGCCTGTACGCAGCTCTGGTTCCATCAAGCTCCTCATCTGCGCAGTCATACTCCCTCATCGTGCTGCCTCCACGTCAACCTGCACACTGCAAATCTCTTGTTGCTCTGCGTCCACCAGATTACCACGCAGCAGTACCATTTCCTCACCTTTTCTGCTGCTGTCCGTTGGCCCCTCTGCTCCATACGCAGGCTTCTATTGTCGCTGCCTCATTACCTTCACAATCTTGCAAAAAACGCTGTCATTCAAGGACTCATTACGCAGTAGCTCTCTTCACCTGCGTTCTGCCATTTGTTTTTTAGCAGCCATCCTTGTTGCTCCCTCTACCTGCGTCCATCAGTTCATCCACTCATCTGTACGCTTCTTCACACTGCCAATACGCACCGTCCAAGCTTGCACGCAGTACAACAGCTATTGCTCCATGCTGCCAGAGCTCCATTCCTCCATTCCTGCCCACCTGCGTTCCTCCCTAACTCGCAACCACTGTTCTGAGCTGCCAAAACCCACAGCCTCCATTTCCTGGCATTGAAACTGCCCATCTTCTGGCCGTCCTGCGCTGTCCTCCATTTCCACGCTTTTCCTTCATGTGTTTCTCCTTTCCTTGCTGATCTATGCGTTGCTCCCCTCAGCTCCATCCACTCAAACCTGCAAAAGGAAAACGTTGTCTTCTTTGCCCACGCACCCCTCACAGCCATCTCCTCCACGCAATCATCCTTCCATCGTTGCCCCGTTGAATCGCTTTCCAAAACCCGTCCTCTGTCGAAATCTGCACACGCACAAAAAAAAAAAAAAAACCCGTGAACCCATTCAATTTTGTTATTCAGTTTAGCTTAGGATTATAGTTATATGCGTTGGATGTATGGTTAGTGTTTTAGATTTTAAATTTTATTTAGCTTTTAGATTAAAGTTCAGTTTTATTTATTTGTTCTAGATTTTAAATTAAATTTAGTTTTAATTTTTCAAAGTTTGATTTTAAACAATTCAGAAAAAATAAAAAAATATATAAAAGGTTTCTTTTTTCAGATTTTTAGAATTAAACTTTTATTTTTAGATTTTAATTTCAATTAGATTTATTTTACATTTTCTGTAGTTTAGATTTTAAATAAAAGAAATAAACAATTTTTATTTTTTTCTTAACGTACGTCAAATAGATGCATTCGTTTTAAAATTTCGTTTTTAGCTTTTAAATTTCCTTTATTGATTTTATTATAGTTTAGGACTTTTGAAAAAAAAAAAATCCGCTAAGTTTTAGATTTTATTTTTTTTTGTTTTAGTTTTAAAAGTCGGAAATAAAAAAAAAAAAAAAAAAAATCATAAAAGGCAATTAAAAAAAAGGGGTTCCTTTTAGGTTTTAGCATAAATTAGATTTTATTTTTTGGTCTTAGTTTAATTTTTATTTCTAATTTAGTTTTGGTTTTATTTTAAAATGATATAAAAAAATCATAAAAAATAAAAAAAGAAAATAATATATATATATATTTTAGTTTAACAGTTAGTTTTGTTTTATTTTATAAAAAAATAAAAAATAAAAAAATTGAAAAAGGCTAGTTAAAAATTGGAAATTCTTTTTAAGGTCTTTTTTCTATTGTGCTGAAGTTAAATGTGCTTAAAATGTTTATGTCTGGAGATTAACTATTTGAAATCTGGTCAGCATTTAAATTTCATGGTCGTTTAAAGCATTAAATCTTTAGAAATTTAATTGCTGGATCATTATTAAAGCATTGTATCACCTGGGATATTTTGATGGTAAATGATTGTTAATGAGCTCATGTTTATGCAATCATTTGATAAATAATCATTCAGTCATTAACTCCATAAGGCAATGGTCTATTAACTTAATAAAATCAATTAAGTGCTTGTTTCCCCTCGTGTCTCCCAACCCAACTGGTCCACAGTTGGTCATCCATTGTCCCATAGGGTCTACCCCCGTTAGCCGCGGGAGACAGGCTTAAACGAAGAGATCGGGGATCAGGGTGACAGCCCCCGGTCTGTGCTTTGTCGTGACAATCTGTGTGACAACAGGTCCAAAAATAATGGTGTCATGTGGTGTGTTTGTTCTTGTTTCTTTTAGTTGCTAATCTGTAATATGTTGAGCATGCACTGGGGTTTATTTTCAGTATTTACTTTGTAAATAACTTCTTAAAGAAAATTAACAAGTAGGTAGGAATAAATCAGAAAGAGTGCATGAAGGGTTTCTAAACTAAGTAAAATTAGAAACTTCAACAACGCAGAGGCTGGGAGGGCTGACGCAGAGCCCTAGCGAGGCATTGGAGAGTTTTTCGTGGAGCAGAATTGCCAAATATCTTCTTCCGAAGAGGTATTATTGTCAGATTGATTTCTATGTCGGGTGAGCCAGTTTGGCACCCAGTTGTACTCAAGAAAGCTACTTAATAATAAAACCCTCAACACTGATGTACCAGTTTTCCCAAGTTGGGTTTTCCCGGGGACAATTGTCCAAAAATAAAGGTGTCCCTTGTGTGTTTGTCTATTCTTTCAGTTTATCATCTATAGATGGTTGAGACTGTATTTGCGTCTATTTCGAGTATTTATATGGTTAAATAACTTGTTAAGTAATTAAAAAAGTAGGTGAAATAAACTAGATAGTGCAAGGAAAATTTCTAATGGGTTAGCCTTAGAAATTCCAACATGGTATCAAAGCGTTGTAGATCATAGGAGAGCTGAAGGCACCAGCTAAATCAGAAAATTGCAGCAGAAGCAGTTGTCCCGAGAGACAAAAGTTGTTCTTAAGCAAAAAGCAGCAAAGGAGTGGTACAAAGGGCCTTCTTCATCAGTTCGAGCCACAGAGAGGGCCAGAGCAGAAGCAGTGAGAGGCTGCAGAGGCTCACGAAGAGCCACGTCATCCTGCTCAGCTAGATAGGAGTGACGGAGTTGGCTAGAGGAGCGATTCATCCTTGCTGGGATTGCGTAGAGCTAAGAGGCTCAGTTTCTTCGGCTGTTGGCGCTAGGGAGTTGTGGGCAGATTGTGGATTGTGAAGCTAGTGGGGTGTTGTTGTTGTCGAATCAGAATAGTACCTAACGGGACAGAACCAAGGTAGAGGGAGCTTCTACCTAGGCGGATTTCTAGCCAAGAAATCCATATCAGTGTTGCAGGAGCAAAGGGGATCAGAGAGGTGCGATTCGACTATTGGAAGAAGGATTTCCAGGAGGGAAATTGAGACTCAAAGGGAGTCTAGGAAAGGATTTCCAAGAGGGAAATCGAGACTCGGAGGGAGTCCAGAAGAGAACTTCTAGGAGGGAAATAGAGACTGAGAAGGAGTCGAAGAGAAGAGCAGAGATGGCAATGAACGGACTAAGGGTGTTGAGCTAATTTGTTTACCGAAATTAACACAAATATTTCTTATCAATCCGGGTTGTTTATGCTTTGAGGCAAGTTCACTATATGTGAAGATCAGATGTAATCAAACCTTGAAAGATAAGTTATTCAAAAACTTAAAGCAATACATCCTACAACTCTAATTCAATTAGTTTGAAAAGAGGAAAAATATTGAAATGGTTCTTGACTCAAGAAGTCCACTTTTGTCTCAATTACCACTTAATGAATCAGAGATTAAAACCAAGAACTTAAGATGGATAAATTATTAATGAAAGAAGGCTCCTAACTTAAGAGACACATAATGTGTTTCATCATAATTCATTCATCTCAATACCAAAATCACATAAAGAAACTACTTGCATGCAATCAAAGGAAACTAGTTACAACTCATCATATTAGTAGAAGGGGTGCTCAACTTGAACACTTTGTTTTTCCAACTTAATAAAATGATGAATAAGCTAAGATCTAATGAAATCAATCACCATACATTAACCATAAAGCAATCTGAAATAAAGCTTGAAAAACCAGTTCTACAATAACCAGATTACAAGAAATAAAACTAGTTAACAAGGAAGTGTACTTAGCTTGGAATGGGGGCCCTCCACCCTTGCTTTGCACACTTGAGAAGTGATATCAGAAGCTCAAATTCAGTCACACATCCATAGCATTGAACAACAAAATAATAATAACACAAGTCTTCAAATTAACTCTCCAATCCAAAAGTGTCTCAGCATAAAAGTATAATAAGTCAATACATAAGCCATCAAAGTCTTGGCTCTTAAATAGAAGTCTCATGAAACAAACTGATCTATATTCACTCAAACAAACCCATCTACTCTTATCCATCTATCTAAGTCGAATTCATCACTCCCATCCCAAGAGATATGACCAATCCCATAGAATCTCAAAACTGCCCTATTTCTATGGGATTTCTGAATGACTAGTCATGATTGACTAGCACTAAATGGGCCTAATAAAGCTTGTTCTGTTCGAGCTAAGCATAGCTGGCTTAGTCCTAGTTCCCAAGCTATCCATCCATGCATTCAATTCGTGCCCAAGTGTCCTGCAACCATATCAACCATAGAGCTATTACGGGAATTTCTGAATCTGCCAATTTTGCACTTAAAACCAAACTTTCATAAAAACTTTAGAAATTGAAAAATTAAAATTAAATACCTGAATGGATATCAAATATATATCAAAATGGGATGAATGAAGGGAAAATGGATGGCAAATACATGGAATAGTAAGTTTCTTAGAACAAAAATAAGACCAAAACTAAAGCCCAACAGAGGGATCAAGACAGGTTCGATGAAGCATCCAACTTTGTCATCTGGAAGGCCAGGATCCTGTCCATTTTGGATAGACATCATATCAAGCACTTTCCTTGAGAAAAGTGGCTATCCCAGTCGACCCAGATGATAACGAGAGGTATGAGGATGCAATGGCCAATGCAAAGTGCATAATCCTTGATGGGGTCAAGGATCATGTAGTTCAGCATTTTGTCGAGAAGAATACAACAAAGGAGATGTGGTATACCTTGACGACATTGTATCAAGGCACTTCCGTGCAGAAGAGGATGCTAGTGGAGAATCAGCTGCGGTCGTATCAAATGCAAAAGAGGGAGCAAATAGATCTATTCCTCAGCAGGTTGCAAGAGATTCAGGACCAACTTACTTCCATAGGGGCCGCGCCGGATCAGGAGATCATGGTGAGGACCGCCCTGAACACAGTCTTCGAGGAGTGGCAGACATTCGTCCAAAGAATTTTGGGCAAAGCAAATCTTCCAGGTTGGGAAGAGATGTGAGCAGCTCTTCGCCAAGAAAAGATCAGACAACTAACCAAGACAAGAAGTAGCAGAAAAGGTGGTCGAATTAAGAAGGAAGAGGAACAGGATGCGGCTCTGGCATTTGCGGGACAACAAGGGAAGAGGAAGAAGGACATTTCCAAGATAAAGTGCTTCCATTGTGGGGATCTGGGTCATTATGCAACCCAGTGTCCCAAGAAGAAGACTAAGGGAGAGGCTTCTGACTCCAAGGCAATGCCGACTAAGGCGGAGAAGGAAGTAGAGAATGATGACAACTGTGCCATAAGTGCTCATGTACCTCTAGAGAAGAGGTTGGGAGACATCGAGCTATAGTTAGCAGGACTACAGAAGATGTGGGCCAGGATCCTTGATGTACCCAAACTCTTGGATCATATCCGACTAGGAGAGCCCCGAGAGACAATAGTAGGATGATGGATGTCGGTAGAAGCAAGATGGGGATGGAGCAGCAGAACAGTGCCAGAGTGCAGGGATTTGTAGTAGCGTAGCGAGGGTTGAAGCAATGCGAGAGGCACAGAGGAGGTTGCAACAGTGCAAAAAGGCACAGAGGATTTTGTAGCAGTGCGAGAGGCACAAAGTTGTTGCAGCAGCGCAGAGGCAGCAGAGGGAGCACAGGATAGCAGCAGAGGGAGCTTCAGCATCAGAAAGGCTTCTAGCCTGACATGGATGTCAGTAGTTGGGTAGATCAGTTACTTCTCAGTAACTGAGTTGCAGTGCAACAATTAGCAGTGTTAGTGCTATGGACAACACGATGCAGCATGATGAGAGAGAGCTGCAGTGCAGATGCTGTGTTGGGAGAAAGGACTAGCAGCAACACGGATGTAGAGGGAGCTACAGTACAGATGTAGCAGTGGCAGTGGCAAAGCCATGGCCAGTAGTACAAGAGGCAACAGTGCAGAGGATGTTGGGCAGTAGGCCAAGCATCAGCATAGGTACCGGTGCTGGATGATCAGGGTGATGTTCAGTGGTGGAGCATTACTAGAGCACATTCTTCGCTAAGAGGAAGTGTTGATTTGGGGTGGCATCGGATGTGCTCTAGCCATGAAATTTGGTGGAAAGACTAAAGCACATGAGATCTCCAAGACCCAGAGATGGTTTGGGGAAACTCCACCCGGTTTGAGAGATATTAAAATAATTAATATTTTTAATTAATTCCTAAGTCTAAACTTAGGAAAATAAAAATATTAATGGGTATTCATATAAAATTGGGTGAGAAGGTTCTAAATGACATGGATCAAGCCAAATATAATCTTAGCCGTTGACTAGAAATTTAATCTCGGCCATTGAAGACTCAACAGAAAAAGTATAAGAGGAGGCTTGAGGGTCAGTTAGAGATACACTAAGATTGATCAATCAGTTCGATTTTCTGGAGCGGGGTTTGCTAAGAGAAATCAAACTAGCGATCAAAGTTGCAGCGAGGGGCAATGAGTGCATAGCAGAGAGGCAATGATAGTGTCGAAGGATCAGCGCTGAATCAAAGGAGGCTACGCAGAGCCAACAGAAGCCGCGCAGAGGGCCAAAGGGATTGCGCAGAGGCTACTAGGGCCTGCGTGAATGACACAGAGGGCTAGAGAACTTGCGCAGAGCATCAGAAGGCTGATGTAGAGGGTTCCAGGCTAACGCAAAGGCCAAGAGGGCTGATGCAGAGCCTCAGAGAGGCGTTGGAGAGATTTTCGTGGAGCAGACTTGCCGAATATCTGCTTCTGAAGAGAGGTATTACTGCCAGATTGATTTCTCTGTCGGGTGAGCCAGTTTGGCACCTAGTTGTACTCAAGAAAGTTGCTTAATAATAAAACCCTCAGAACTACTGCACCGGTTTTCCCAAGTTGGGTTTTTCTGGGGACAATTGTCCAAAAATAACGGTGTCCCTTGTGTGTTTGTCTATTCTTTCAGTTGATGATCTGTAAATGGTTGAGACTGTACTTGTGTTTATTTTTAGTATTTATATGGTTAAATAACTTGCTAAATAATTAGAAAAGTAGGTGAAATAAACCAGATAGTGCAGAAAGAATTTCTAACGAGTTAGACTTAGAAATTCCAACAATCTGCTTTTCCATAAGAGCTTTGAAATCTTTAAAGCGACTGAAGACCACACCCTTGGTCTTCAGGAAATATATCCAAGTCCTCCTAGAGTAGTCATCAATGAATATAACATAATACTCATAACCACCCAAAGACACATGAGACGTATGGCCACTAACATCATTATGAATCAAGTCTAGTACACCGGTAGATCTGTTGTCGCTCGCTGGGAATGGGAACTTGGTGTACTTGCCCAAAGCACACCCTCCGCAAACCTCATAATCCTCAACATTGAAATCAGGAACTCTAGTAGTGATCTCCCTCAGTACTCTCAGAGCTCCATGAGCTCCATGATGCATATGCTCCAACCTTCGGTGCCATAACTCGCACAAGTCTCTACTACCGGTGGTACTATTGTGAGTCCTACGAGATGTGCTACTCACCAATGCCCCTGTCGACTAAAAACTGAACCTATATAGTTTCCCAGAGCGGACTCCAATCACTTTGCCAAAGTGACAGAAGCTCCCCTAGGATGCATCAATAACTTCCCTCCTGCGAAAGTGACGTCAAATCCCTTCTCCTCCATAGCAGACACTGCAATCAAGTTCTTCTTCATCCCTGTAACATACAAAACATCCATGACCTTCAAAGGAGGCAAAGACTCCCTCTCAAAGGTCACAGTCCCCACACCAACAACTCTCACAGTGCAGTCATCTCCTAGTACAATCTCAATATAAACTGTCATGTCCGCAAGCTCTAAAAAGAACTCTCGTGCACCTGTCATATGGCAGGAAGCCTAGTTGTCTATGTACCACACATCAGATGATGTATTCCTACTAGATGTAGAAGTAATAAATGCAAAGTCCTGGTCAAATTGTGAAACAAACTGCTCCACCTCTGTTGAAGATGCAGTACCATTTTCCCCCTTTTTCTTCCTCTCAGGACACTTAGCAGCATAGCATCCCATCTTCTGACATGCCCAACATTTGACTTTGGACATATCTGTATCTTTCTTCTTCTTCTTCTCCTCTCCCTTAGCCCCATCTGATGAAGCCCCTTTCTTGGCTTTCCCTTTGTTCTTCCCCCTGGCTGTCAAGGCTACATCCTCCTCATCTACTATCTTCATCCCACCACTGTCAGTCTTACGTATCTCATGATGCACATAATCATCCTAGAATTTGTCCCAATTGGGAAGATTCTCCCTAAAGGTAACAACATCTCCAAAGACCTCCCAAGACTTAGGAAGTCCCACTACAGCTATCCTGACCAACTCTGTGGGTTCAACTGCCTCACCAATAGCAGTCAAATCATCACTTCCATGTTTGATCCTGCCAAGATAATGAACTACACATTCAGTCTTTGTCATCCTGATGTTCTTCAATTGTTATTTAAATACCATCTTCCTGCTCTCATTGGTACTACTCTGATAGAGAGTGGTTAAACTTGTCCACATCTGATATGCATATGTGTTTCCTCTCACCTGAGGAACCACATGATCCTTCAGACAGTCCATCAAAATCCTTTTTTCCTTTACATTATTTTTTGTGAATTCAGCAAGTTCATCTGCAGCAGTAAGAGGTACAAGCACTTGCCGCACTATGTACCAAATTGCTGCCTCCTCAAACACTGTTTGAATTTTGTCCTAAACAACATAGTTGGATATCCCATGCAGTTTGTCCTCTATCCTTAAGAACATGGCCATGCCTGCTGTCCAAAATTTACAAAACCAAGAAAATGGAGAAATGAACTTTCCAGCACACCTTGTTGTCCCAAAAGTTCAGTGTGTGTGAAATTTCATCTTGCTGTCCCAAAATATCAGTTTGTTGTCCAAACAGAGTTTTTGTCCAAACCACTGTTTGCTGTCCCAAACTACTGTCTATTGTTCAAACTGCAATTTTCAGCCTGTAGCTCTGATACCATGTTGAAATTTGATTAAAAATGTTTCTTTCAATCCCAACCTGGTTTTAATTTCACCTTATCACTCTCATTCAGTTAAATGTCATTTCCCATAAACATACATTCAACATACAGAATTCTAGAAATGAAATTTTCAGATTAAAACACATGGGACTGTCAACACATGTTGAAAATAAATATGGACATAACCAAACCAGCAACACACATAAAAATACACCGATTTTTGGTCAACTTAGACCCAATCAAAACCCCTTCAATCTTCTCCCAGGAAAACCTGTTAGAGAGCTCTTCAAATATATTTATCTTTCAACTTCAAGGAAAATACATTTGCAGACAAAACAAAACAGCAAAATACAACTTATCTCTTCAACCCAAAACTCCTTGAAAACCGTGCCCACTTTGCCTTGATTTCCATGCCCACTTGAAGCTTAGAATATGTACTGTAGGATATCACTGTACGGAGTGTACAGATTTTTTTTCAAAAAAAAAACTTCAAAAACTTCTCTTGAATGGCGTGTAGCTCACAACATTCAATGTTGTTCGTACTATACCTTTTGTTGTCTTCTATGCCTTGATTTCCATGCCCAACTTTGCCCAGATATCACTCTGTCAGCTTGTTGCAACAAATTTCTCCTTCAGAACTTTTCTCCAGCTCTCAGCCTCCTTTCTCCAATCTGTTAATGAAGAATTAATGCAGTCTATCTTTTCTTTTCCCCATTTTGTTTCGCTAAATGAGTTTTGGGCAACCCTAAGATCTAATGGCTCAAATTCGTTTAGATCAAGGGATGCGAATAAATGTGCATTATGTAAGAGCCCTAAATTCAAAATACCAGAATATGTAATTTAAATACAGAATTTAAATAATTTATCTAATGAATACCAACCTGTTTACCCTGCTGCTGCCATTCTCGTTCCCGCTGCATTACCAAAATGGCCAAAACCTCCCTGCCGAACTGGGTACAACCTAGGTACTCAATCTCAGAATGCTTTCCAATCGAAGCAATCTGATCCCCCGTGCCCAAAAACTCTAGTACAATCAAGACTCAAGACTCTCTATATCTCTGTGTTAAAATTGTTCTCCGTTTTCCCCCCCTTCCTCGAGATTTCCTTCCTCCTTTTAATTCCTCGTCCACTACCCTACCTCCCAGCTCCGTGTCATTGTTTTGTTACGTGTAACTTTATAAAATCAAATCTTATTTGATTTTGTTGATTTTATTTGGATATGGAGATTTGATTTGATAAAAGTTTATTTATTATTTTAATAAATTAATTTGATTTATTTAATTTATACTATTATTTTATTAATTTATTTTTAAATATAATTTGTAAATTAAAATTAACATTTTCTTTTAGTTTAAGGATTTATCATATATATGATATTCTAGTGAGGTATTAATTCATTGCCTTAATTTATATCTCCTCCTGTAGTAACCAGCTTATATATAGTGTGATACATGTGGGTCCATGCATACATAGCTATCATATGGAGATCTCGTATGTATGCTAATATTCGTATTTTATTTATAATTATAGGTGGGAATGACATACATCCCTCCTCCTAAAATCTTCGTCCCAAAGTTAGGGTTTCCAAAATATATTAGTGATTTGTGTGAGCATATAAGTCTTTGTATTTCGGGATTGAATTTGTTTTATATGGGTACTTAAAATTTGTTTTCTTGAATATTTTAAGATTTTACAACTATAATATTCATGTTATGCCCTTGTAGGGTTCCCAAGCTATTCTAGAATCATTCTATCCTTCCTAATCTCTTCTGCTTCCATCCTATCTGTCCTCTACTAGTGTGTGTCATGGTGTCATCTATACTGACAAAACATTCATAGGCTCTCAAGGGTATCAGCATTGATTATATCAACCTGATTGCTCAGTAGGCATCTGGCAGTCATCATCACACGTCTAGAGGAGCGTGATTCGCACAGTCCTCCCATGGCTCCAAGTTTTGGAGGATAAACGGTGGGTAATACCTCCACCCCTCCTAGTGGGACTAAGGTCAACGCTCTATCATGGAACCTCATTAAGCCTTAATTGTACTAAAGTTTTTGTCATCATGTGGTCATTTTGGTAACGATGCTATCTGCAATGTAAACACATTTCCATATATTATAACATATGCATCAATATATATAAAATAAACAGTTTTTGTATAGCTCATACATGTTGTTGTCTACAGTATAACATACTTGGTCATGTCTTGCTCATGTTATTGGCTTTCGTATTGAAATTGTAATCATTCTTTTATTTCTATCTCATTAATCATGTTGATATGCATAATGAAACAAAATTATAGATATCATATTTCATGATTTAAATTTTATAGCAAGGTTAATCAAATATTGAACTTCATCTTGGTGTCCACAATTCAGTAAGGTTAATTTAAATAATATATTTCATCTTGTTATCCACGTACCAGTAGAATTAAGTAGATAACATATATCATATTTCAGTAACATAAAAATTTACTTTTACATGTGATCCTTCCAAAATGGTTTTGAGTATCTGATTTAAAGTAAAGTAAATATATACAAAATATGGCTTAAAGTTCTTCACAAATTGGGGTATTTTTGACATATGATTTTTGTCTCTTCCCAAGTAGCCAATCCAGGGTTATGCTTGTCTCACTAGACCTTGGTCTACCAGACGATTCCTGAGTTGTCAAACACTACGTTCCAGTATACGTAATGGTTCAACCGAAATGATTTCCTCGTCCAATACCTACAGTTTCTTCCATTGAAGGTTATGAGATTTGTTAGTTATGTAATACCTTAATACAGATACATGAAATACATTATGAACTTTATCCAAGTGAGGTGGCAGTGCAAGACGATAGGCGACAGGTCCAACTTTTCCCAAGACTTTAAATAGTCTGATAAATCGGGGTGACAACTTTGTCCCTTTTCCGAATCGGATAGTACTTTTATTTGGTTTGATGTTGACGAAAACTTGATCCCTTACTTCATACTTCCTATCACTTCTATGAGCATCAGCATAACTCTTTTGTCTATCATGTGCTTCTTTTAACCATTGTCTAATTTCTTTTACATATTCCTCCATCTCTTAGATTAATTCTGGCCCTACTATCACCCGATCTTCTAACCTGTCTCAACTTAACGGTGTTCTGCAAGGTCTACCGTATAATGCTTCAAATGGAAGCATTCCAATTGAACTGTGGTAATTGTTATTGTATGCAAATTCAATTAAGGATAAGTACTTTTCCCAGTGTGATTGCTGATCCATAACGTACATCCTCAACATATCTTCTAGTACTTGATTTACCCTTTGTGTTTTCCCATCAATCTCAGGATGATAAGTTGTACTCAACTTTAGTTGAGTTCTTAAGGCTCACTGCATGCAAGTCCAAAATCTTGAAGTAAATCGTGAGTCTCTATCTGATATGATCTTCTTAGGTACTCCATGAAATCTGATAATTTTATTTATGAATACTCGAGCTACGTCAACAACTTCGTAAATATCTCTTAACGGAATGAAATGAGCGTTTTTTGTTAATTTATCCACTACCACCAGAATAGCATTGTGTCTTTGTGAAGTAAGAGGTAGCCCAATGATAAAATCCATAGAAATGATCTCCCATTTGGTCATTAGAATGTCATGAGGTTGCAGGAGACCTGTTGGGTGACAATGATCAACTTTTACTTGTTGACATTCAAAACATTTTGCAATGAATTGAACGATATTGCATTTCATGCTTGACCAGAAGAAGAGTTTCTTGGTATCAATGTACATTTTCTCTACCCCGGGATGTGCATAATACACTGCTCTGTGGGCTTCCTTAAGGATGGTGTCTCAGAGATCCCATTATCAGGAATATACATCCTTCCATGAAATCGCAAGATTCCATCATCTTCTAGTTCATACCCCTCAAACTTAGGTTCTTTTGACTTTTTACTATTAAGACTAGATCTTACCTTTAAATACCAGCGATCTCTTATAAGATGTTCTAGTACTCGCTGCCTTAAGTCTACTTTGATAGGTATGAGGGAAAATATTGGAGGTCCTCTGCTTAAAGAATCTGCCACTACGTTCTCTTTTCCTTTAATGTATGATATTCCAAAGTCATAATCACTTAAGAATTCACTCCATCGTCTTTGTCTAGCATTCAAGTCTCTTTGAGTAAACAGAAATTGTAGACTTTGATGATCGCTTTTAAGCATAAAGCTTCATCCTACTAGATAGTGTCTCCATATTTTTAAAGCCAGTACTACAATGGCTAACTCTAAATCGTGAGTGGCATAGAGTTCTTCATGAGGCTTTAACTTTCTTGAGGCATACGCTATTACTCCTCTATCCTGCATTAATACTGCACCTAATCCTTGCTTGGATGCATCAGTACATACAGTAAAATCTTTGTCCATATCAAGGACTCGTAAGATTGGTGCACTAGTCAGCAGTCTTTTGAGTTCAAAGAATGTTTTATTACATTCCTCAGTCCATTCATACCTAACACCTTTATGTTGGAGAGTTGTAATTGACTTTGCATTTTTGGAAAATCCTTTCACAAATATTTGGTAGTAACCGGCTAAACCCATAAAGCTTCGTACTTCATGTGCATTTTCCAGTATTGGCCATTCCATGATTGCCTTTACTTTCTCAGGATCTACTGAGATTCCTTCACCAAATATGATATGACCTAAGTAATGAATATTTTTCTGAAAGAAAGAACACTTGGATAACTTTCCATATAACAGATGTTTTGTAAGGCGGGATAATGCTATTCGTAAATGGTCTTCATGCTCTTTCTCATTCTTGGAGTAGATGAGAATATCATCTAAAAAAAGTGTACAAATTGATCAAGATATTTGTGGAAAACGTTGTTCATAAGGTTCATGAATATTACTGGTGCAATGGTCAACCCAAATGGTACCACAGTGAATTCATAATGCCCAAAGCATGTTCGGAATGCAGTCTTAGAAATATCGTTTTCCTTAATCCTTAGCTGATGATAACCTGATCGTAGATCAATTTTTGAAAAGACAGCAGCTCCTTTCATTTGGTCGAAGAGGTCATCAATTCGAGGCATTGGATACTGATTCTTTACTGTAGCTCGATTCAAGTCTCGATAGTCTATGCATAACCGTAAGGAACCATCTTTCTTCTTGAAAAAAATTACAAGAGCACCCCAAAGTGAAATGTTGGGCCGTATGTGTCCCATATACAATAGTTCCTTCAATTGAATTTGCAATTCTTGAAGTTCTGAAGCTGTCATTCTATAAGGTATTTTAGAGATTGGTTCTGTACTAGGTTGCAATTCTATTATGAGATCTAGCTCTCTTTCGGGGGTAATCCTGATAGTTCCTTTGGAGATACATCCGGAAATCCGGCTAACACCGAATATTGTTCTAAGGATGGTCATTTTTCTTTACTTCTTGAACTACATATGCCTGACAACCTTTCCTTAAATAATGCTTCATTTGCATTGCTGATATGTAGCATAAAGATACTTTTCTCTTGATACCTTGAATTTGGATCGTCTCTCCTTCATCATTTATACTGAGAATTCTTTTCCCATAACAATCTATCCAAGATTGATGAGCTTCTAACCAATCCATACCTATGACAAGGTCATAAGTTCCTAGGGTTGTGACATAAACTTTTAATTTAGTCGAACAGACCCCTAGATCAATTTTGCATTCCTTCACACTTACGTCTACGGATTGGAGTTCTCCTGAGGCCATTTCTACCTGTTTAAAATCATTTTTCTTGCGAGCTACCAACCCTCATTTATTTAATGCATATGACGAAATGAAACTATGTGTGGCACCAGTATCAAATAAAATTTTGAGTTTTACACCATTAATAATACTTGAGGATTCCACTACAGTGGATTGATGTGCTGCCTAATTGTTATCAACTATTGCATGGATTCTATGATTGCCTGGGTATTTGGCGTTGGTTCTTTTCCTGCTCTATACAATATACATGGTGAAGTTTCTAGACAATCACGTTGAAAATGCGGTCCTCCACATCCCCAACAATTAACCTGGGCCGGTCCTCTTGAATCATATTGTGAGTTTCTAGCTAAAGAGCTTCGTCCTCTTATGCCACTTCCTCTCACATTTCTTCGCCTATTAGCAATTCCACGAGATTTCCATGAACTTGTGTTTGATGATTCAGTGGCTATAGCATTAACTACCATGGGAGCTGTTGCTCCTACTTCTCTTGGGGTAAATCTATTACCATAAGGTGGTGGTCTTGAGCTACTTCCCCTGAAGAAGTTTTGGGGAGTCTTTCCTAAAAACCCTGGTTGTAGAGATTTTGTTCGCCCGACATCCCTTTTTATTCCTAGATGCTCTTCTGCATAACAGCCACATTCTACTGCCTCGGCTACTGATGATGGCTTCCACATCCTAACTAAGGCCCTGATGCGAGGGATTAACCCATATACGAAGCGTTAAGCATGACGTTCATCAGAATCTAAGTAATGAATGTATTTCACAAGCTCCATAAACCTTATTTCATATTCTTCCACTGTCTTGTTACCTTGGACTAACGTATGAAAGGCCCCGGCTTGTTGTTTTTGAAAATATGGAGGTAAATACTTAGCGCAAAATCTTTCCTCGAACAATGGCCAAGGGACATTATCCATTGTGAGGTGTAGTTGTTTTTCCAGATTTCCCCACCAAATCAAGGCGCTTTCCTTTAATTGAAACACGACAATTTTTGTTTTTGAAGTAGAAGAGTATTCTCTTAGTGCAAAGCATCTGTTCATTCCTTCTAACCATGCTTCAACATGTTCTCCAGCTCATCCTCTTGAAAATTCTGAGTTTAATTTTCTGCAGCTCTCTAGAAATATCTTCCTTTGATTGTCTATACTCGAAACTTTTGGGTTCCACTGGATTTGTTTCTTCAGGTTGAAGTTGCTCTTCTTTGGTTTTAGCCATTGTCAACCCTTTTAATGTTTCCAATATGGCTTCCAATGAGCGCATTATAACGGTCAACTCCGGTGCTGGAGCGATTGGTGTTGATGATGGTCTTGATGGTGGCAGCGATGGTGGTGGTGATGGAGATGGTGATGACGACGATGGTGGTGTTAATGATGGTGATGCTGCCTGATCACGTCGTCGTCGCTGATATGTCCTTACCATCGTAGTGTTTCCTGTATACATAATAAAATTGTAAAAAATTGAGGTATACTTTCAGATTTAACATATAATTTTGCAATTTCAAGTTTACAAACGGGTATAGTTTTTTTGCTATTTTTACCTACTAGGCAGGTCTTACTAGTACCGAGGTCAAGGAGGGTGGTCTCGCGACCTCCTTGTCCTAATGCAGGGTATTCTATCCTAATGCGTAATAATACTTATTCTAATGCATGGGTCTTTATAAACCTTGGTTTTTTGTTTTTTGTTTTTTTTTATGGTAGACATTTCAATCTATATAATAAACTAAATTTCTTTCAACTAACATTTATTAATCAATTCAAAATTATGCTATGTTACAATAATCATAATAATAACCTAATTTGAATATAATGCTCCTACATTTACATAACATAATTATTGTGAATGATTATTTAAAAAGCTACTATTTAATTAATATAATCTACTCATCCCACTTTAAATTAAATTTTCAAAAGTTGGTGTTTCGTAGGTGGCCATTAAAATTTTGATTTCAATGGACGCATGACTACTTCAATAGAGAATATATGTATAATTAAAGGTTCTTGCTAACTATTACCAATCGGTTATACCAATTAATTTCATATATATTTAATATTTTAAACCATATAAAGTTTAACTTATAATAAAAAATAAAAAATTTGAGTTGCACAAGTAAATTAATTTAAAACAATAAAGTAAAACCTATCATGAATTCATATATCCCAAAATAAATTATTAATTGAAATGGAAAATAAGTTTCGTATAGATCCATTTCAGTTGGTGTGCACTTAAAACTGACTGATTGATTTTTATTAGTGTCGAAAGGACAACTAACAGATTAATGAATCCACGTGTGTACAACAGTTCTTATTTCCACTTCACCTTTAATTTTATCTACTCAAATGTTTATCACAAATTTTAACGCTCTTACTTTATAATATAGATAGATTGGTGAAAGGGCATGCGAGGTACCTATTTTTGTGTGTTTTTCATCCTCTAATATGCGGCCACTAATAGTCTACCCCCAAGCTTTTATTTCCCGTGAATCTAGTATGTGTTACCCCATGCACATGAGAAATTGTAATTGACTCTAAAAGAGAATTTGACTACACTGCTATCACTATAAGAATATAATATAAAAATAAGTGGAACCATTCACCCAGCCATTGCGTTTTCGTGAGAGAAAGGTAGGACGTTATATAACTGGGCATTGCGTGGCATTGAATATATGTGTTCATACAGCATGGATTAAAATTTAACTGGCGGAAATAACTGATACCTTGTTGTTGATACATAATAACTTATACCAAGATTATATTAATCTCAATCCTTTCGTTTTATATATATATATATTAATTTACTTTGCAAACTGTCTATCGACTCCTACAGGTTTATGCTATTTGCTGTTATAGGGCCGGATTCCTATCCCATGCAAAGCTTTTAAACGTATTTCGATGGCGTCTTTCGACCATACGGTCTTCAGAATCCGTACAGAATAGAGGCCAATTCCAAATCTTCTTCTGAATCCCAACTAGGTTGAGCAGGAACATCATGCATTTGTAATTCAGAAGAGTGATGGACCATTATCAAAGTGGCGAGGCCTCTTGATTACACCATTGACAGAGAATCACAATCACCACTACTTATCAGCTCATAAAAGCGTGTTGATGAGGTTTGGAGTCACCTCCCAACAACATTCCTTCAGCTTCTATGGTTTTCACCTTTTTATTTACATGTTACTGCATCCATCCATGGTCAATAGTGACAGAGAGATTGTTCGGACTGGTTACAAAGTTTTCATTTTTGACATGAACATCGTTAACCTCAACTGAGATGACTCATACTCTCAGAGTTAACACAACAGAAGGTGCAACACATCAAAGTCTAGCACCAAGCCACCAAAGGGAGGAGCCCACAAAGGAAATTCCCTTTAATTCATAATTATATTATGTTGTATAGGTCCGATTGAGGTTATTGTCATTTGATTGTGTAATTCCTGGTCCTGCCTCTTTTCAACTAGAGAAACAGGAACAGAGGATTCACAATTTTAGACATCTGAATAGTTATGCAGTAGCAAGCAGATGACGGTACATTTTGAATTTATTCCTAACCGATTTATATTTGAAAACTAGCTCACATTCTATTGAAGAGAATTAAATAAGAGCACTAAAACAGAACTATTGGAACTATGGTGAGGTCTAAGAACTGCTGAAACTATGGTGAGGTTTGAGAGTTTGAACCTTCCCTCTGATACCAAATGTAAGAGCCTTAAATTCAAAATACCAAAATATGTAATTTAGATACAAAATTTAAATAATTTATCTAATGAATACCAACCTGTCTGCTTTGCTGCTGCAATTCTTATTCTCGCTGCGTTACCAAAACGGCCAAAACCTCCCTGCCGCACTGGGTACAACCTAGGTACTCAGTGTCAGAATGCTTTCCAATCAAAGCAATCTGATCCCCCGTGCCCAAAAACTCCAATACAATCAAGACTTGAGACTGTCTGTATCTCTGTGTTAAAATTTTCTTCGTTCCCCCCCCCCCCCCCTCGAGATTTCCTTCCTCCTTTTAATTCCTCGTCCACCGCCCTTCCTCCCATCTCCGTGTCATTGTTTTGTTACGTGTAACTTTATAAAATCAAATCTTATTTGATTTTGCTGATTTTATTTGGATATGGAGATTTGATTTGATAAAAGTTTATTTATTCTTTTAATAAATTAATTTTATTTATTTAATTTATAATTTTAATTAATTTATATTATTATTTATTAATTTATTTTTAAATTTAATTTGTAAATTAAAATTAACATTTTCTTTTAGTTTAAGGATTTATCATATATGTGATATTTTGCTGAGGTATTAATTTATTACCTTAATTTATATCTCCTCCTGTAGTAACCAGCTTATATATAGTGCGATACATGCAGGTCCATGCATACGTAACTATCGTATGGAGGTCTCATATGTATGTTAATATTCATATTTTATTTATAGTTATAGGTGGGTCATTACAATTTAATTCTCACTTTCTATTTTTTAACTCACCCATTAAATAAAGTACCCACATTGTACTTTATGTCTAAAGTCACTTCTCACTTTATAAAGTCACACTTAGGAAAAGAATTATTTTGGACACTTTTCCCTAGGTAGAGACTAACCCATGTGAAAGCACTTGTCCAAGGTACATTAAAAATCAACATTTGATACAACTTTGATTATCGCAGTAAACCTTGGTCGCTTCCATCCTTTTTTTGAATAAGCTCACAAGCAATTTTCTAAGCCATATGGCTTCGCACGTAGCAATGGTGGCTGCCATATATTTTGCTTCTGCAGAGCTTAGCTCTACCAATTTCTGTATCCTGCTGCACCAAGATATCATCCCTGATCCAACAGTGAAGCAGTGCCCTGAGCTACTTTTCCAGTGTAGTGAATTACCTGCCCAATCTGCATCAATGAACCCATTTAAACTTGACGTCCTCCCCTCTGGAGTACTTCAACCCATATCCAACCGTTCTGCGTACATACCTAAGAATGTGTCTTGTTGCTGCCGAATGCACCCTTTTTCGTTCCACCATGAACTGACTAAGAATGTTGACAGCAAAACAGATATCTGGCCTAGTGTTGACCAAGTACATAAGCGACCCAATGAGTTGCCTGTACAAGGTGGGATCTACTTCCTTGTCTTCTAATGCATCTATTTTCTTCCAGTTGGTGATCATGGGAGTAACCATTGGTCAGCAATCCTGCATTCTGAATCTCTTCATAATTTCTGTAGCGTGCCTTCCTTGTCCAAGGAAGATCTCTCCATTCTTCTGCCAAACTTTCAACCCCAAAAAATAATGCATCAATCCTAAGTCCTTCATGTCGATTTCGGCTTCAAGATTCTTCTTGCAATCCCGAATGAGCCTAGATGACCCAGTTAGGAACAAATCATCTACATACAATACCAGAATAAGTGCCTCATTTTCTACCAACAAATAGTAGAGATTGGGATCAAGATCACTCTTGAAAAATCCCAACTGCTCCAAGTAACTATCAATCTGACCGTACCATGCTTTGGGTGCCTGCTTGAGCCTGTACAGGGCCTTCTCTAACCTGCAAACATGAATTTTCTTCTCATGAGTTTTGAAGCCTTCAGGATGTTCTATATGCACCTCCTCTTCTATCACTTCGTTCAAGAATGTTGCCTTGACATCCATCTGGTGAATCTCCCATCCCATTTGAGTGGCTAGGGATATAACGGATCTGATAAAGGTGTATCGAGCAACTGGGGCAAAGGTCTCTTCATAGTCTATACCTTCTTTCTGAGCATACCCCTTTTCCACGAACCTTGCCTTGTACTTCTCTATACTTCCATCTGTAGCATACCTGATCTTGTAGATCCATCGTGATCCTACAACTGATCTATCTTCTCGTTTAGGTACTACTTCCTAAACATCATTCGTCATGATGGAGTTGTATTCTTCCACCATGGCATCCACCCATACTTGGCGTTGAACAGCTTCCTGAAAGTTAGAGGGTTCTTCAACCTGAGTTACCAAAGCCTGGTATCTATCTGGTTATCTACACTCCCTCTTCTCGGCTCTAGGAGCTCCAACAAACTCCTTTGCATCCCTCAGTGTCTATCATACTTCTCTGTTGTTTCTACCACTGGTGGTCGGCGGCTCAACCAACTCTTCCTCTTGATCTTGTCGTTCCGTCTGTTGAGAATCAACTGCATTTCCTCCTTTTGAGGAGATAATGATGTTGGTCATTGTACTCGATCTAGGTGTATGTCCTCCTACCTGTCCTCCTGCCTGTCCTTGCTGCCCTTTCTGTCTTGGACTAATGGAACATCTTCTAACTGATCTTCTGCAGACATCTCACGTGATTTCCTGAAAGCTCTGTCCTTAATGAACTTTGCATCCCGTCTTACTACAATCTTCCTGCTGCCAGGAATGTAGATTCTATATTCCTTTGAGGTCTCGTTGTATCCTACGAGATACCGCTTTTCTGCAATCTGATCCAGTTTACTGCGCTTCTTGTCTGAAATGTGACAACAAGCCAGACTTCTGAATATCCTGATCTGACTAACTTTCGACTTCTTCCCTCTGAAAACTCCTTCAAGTATTCTCTTTCCCAATGCTCTATGAGGAGTTCTATTCTAGATATATATTATTGTCTTGCAAGCTTCTGCCCATAGATACCTACGTAGATCCTAATCATACAACTTATCTTTCGTTGCCCCAACAATAGTTCTATTTTTCCGCTCTGCTACTCCATTATGCTCCGAATTATAGGGAGTTGTCCACTCCCTTTTGATGCCCTCCTTTGCACAGAAATTTGTGAAGTCTTTGTCTATATACTCTCAACCATTATCTAAACGCAATACCTTATCTTTTTCCCTGTCATATTTTCAACAAAATATTTAAACTCTTGGAAACAATCAAAGACCTCGTCCTTGGTCTTTAAGAAATAGATCCAGGTTTTTCTAGAGTGATCACGATAAAGGTGATGAAGTATTCACCACCACTAAGAGCCATTGTGGACATAGGACCACAAATAACTAAATTAATCCTAATACACATTCTGCTCTATTGTTACTTCTTGGAAAAACTACTTTAGCATACTTCCCTAGCACACATCCTCTGCACAAGTCACCATGTTCACTACTAAGGACTACTACCCGTGTAACAGTCTCTCTAAGCATCCTCAGTGCTCCATGGTGTAAGTGCCCCATTCGCCTATGCCTTAATTCATTTCGCTCCTTCTCACCATTACAGTTGCTTCCTATCAGTGTCATTGGTCAACACCAGGCCAGACTTGTGTTATGCTGTCAACACCCTTAGTCAGTTCATGGTGGAACCAAAAAGGGCGCACTAGGCAGCAGCAAAGCACATTCTCAGATATGTGCGAGGAACAGTCAATTTTGGATTAAGGTACACCAAGGGAAATGATATCAAATTGAATGGTTCATTGATGCAGATTGGGCAGGAAGTTCAGTAGACAAGAAAAGTACCACTAGGCATTGCTTCAGTATTGGATCCGGGATGACCTCCTAGTGTAGTAAGAAGAAAAAGTCTGTAGCTCTAAGCTCTGCTTAAGTTGAATACATGGCAACTAGAAAAGCTACATGTGAAACTATATGGCTCAGGAAACTTCTTGTAAATCTATTCAAGAGAAGGATGGAAGCAACAAGGATCTTCTGTGATAATCAGAGTTGTATCAAGCTCTTTGAAAATCTAGTATTTCATGATCGCTCCAAACACATCGATAATCGTGTCACTTTATCAGAGACTATGTTCAGTGTGGAACAGTACAGTTGGAGTACACTCCTACAGGAAATCAAGTAGCAGAAATACTTACCAAGGCTCTAGGAAGAGCAAAGTTTGTTCAATTTCAGGAACAGATGGGTATGTTGGAAAATCCCTTTCAATAGAATGATGCAGCATTTGAGAGGGCGTTGTAGTACAGATGCAACAGTCGCAATGGCAGTGTCATGGGCAGCAGTACAGTAGTAGCAACAACACCGCGTTGGTGGCAGCAGTAGTGCAAAAAGGAGGTGCTTCAAAAACAGGGCAGCATGCAGGTGGACATTGTTGTTAGAACACTTTCCTCGCTAAGAGGGAGTGTTAGTTTTTGGTAGCATCGAAAGTGCTCTAGCATTGAAATCCGGTGGAGAAGTTAAGGCACATGAGTTCTAAAGAACCCAGAAACCGTTTGGTGATATTCCACCTATATTGTATTTTATTAAAATAATTAATATTTTTAATGGAGTTCCTAAGTCTAAATTTAGGGAACTTAAAACATTAATGGGTATTAATCGAAGTATGGGTGAGAATGATCTAGAAGGTGGATCAAGTCATGTTTTAATCTTAGTCGTTGATTAGAGACTTAATCTCGGTCGTTGAAGACTCAATGGGAAAAGTATAAGATGGAGGCTTGGGGTTCACTTGAAGACACACAAAGAGTTGATCAGTCAGTTCGATTTTCCTAGGGCAAGGTTTGCTAACGAATTCGAACCAGTGATCAAGCAAAGAGGATCAGACGCAACACTGGAAGGAAGTGATTTCCAGTTCGAGTGAATACGCAGAGAGGGACACCAGAGTCAGCGCTGGTGCAAGAAGGGACAACGCAGCAGCTGAAGGAGATTTATGTAGAGGATCAGCGCAACAGCTAGAGGAGGATGACGCATAAGTGTTGGGGATGAGAATAATTCAGTGTTAGAAATCACAGTAGATGATTGGTAGGCGAAATCTTGATTTTTCAGCAGCAGAAGCACCGAATCCAGGTTGACGTTGTCAGAGGTTGCCTCCACGCAGAAATCAGGCAGAGCCTGCGTAAGCTCACGCAACGACTGCGCAGTGGGCTGGGGACAAAGCAAAATCTCTAGAATCAATGTGAGAGAATTCTCAGTTACCTTCTCTGAGTGGATTGTCGT
Source organism: Pinus tabuliformis (assembly GCA_031772625.1). NCBI lineage: Eukaryota > Viridiplantae > Streptophyta > Pinopsida > Pinales > Pinaceae > Pinus > Pinus tabuliformis. The sequence continues at coordinate 2,079,425,348 of CM062816.1, read as the reverse complement.
TTTTCTCCAGGGCATCCAAATTGTATTCAGATATTTACTGCAAATAATAAGAATCCTCAGATCTGCTGCACTGGTTTTCCCACATTGGGTTTTTCTAAGGACGATTGTACAAAAAGCGTGTCAATGTGATTGTTCATATGCTGATGTTTCTCTTGCCTCTTAATTTTCAATTCCTAATTTGTGAAGTTTGCAACTGAATTTATTTTGGTATTTACTGAAGATTTGGTGAATAACTTATTATAAATAAGTAGGAGAAATAAATCAATTATTGTAGCAAATTTTCACATCCCTCTCAACTAGGGAGAATTCCACCTGCCAATCCATCTGCCATCATCATGCCATTCTGTCATCACGTACCATCTCTTTCATTACTTCTCTACTCTGCTTTGATGAACCATGAAGTAATAAGGAAGAAGTGATCGAAAGTGAGTCACAAGACCTTACCATTCTCCACTGACAAAAGTCAGTCCTTGATCCCAGATCAAGTTGTTGAACACCATGCACCCTAGTCATAGGTACTACAGTAGTACACGATGCGTCCATCGGTAGTGTTATGGTCCCTAACCACTTTTTCCAACTCATTGGCCAGATGAGAGGTACTTCCCATGAGTCTCAAACTCCATGGGTAGGATGTGAGTTGGGGCATCGGCAAGAGAAGGTGAACCACTCATCTTGCTCATATGCCATTGGAGAAGGTGAACCACTCATCCTATGCATATGTCAATCGTAAGGGACGGTGAACCACTCACCCTACATACATATGTCTGCAATCGTCGGGAAGGTGAACCACTCTCCCTACACACATGTCAACCATAATGGAGTATCAAAAGGGAAGGTGAACCACTCACGTTGTGGTTGCTCATAGTTCCAAGAAGTACCCCAAGCCCCCAGGAGCTCCTAGAGCTCAGTGTCCAACTCATACGGGACCCTCACAAGAGGGTCTTTCCACAACTCTAAGTCTCTACCGGAAGGTTAAGAATTCGACCTTCCCCAACGGTTTCGTGAGAATGTCTACGCCCTGTTCATCTGTCTTGATGTGATGGATCCTTATCGCTCCCCATTGTACCATAATCTAAAATGGTACCTGATAGCAATGTGCTTGGAGCAATCATGGAACACGAGATTCTCTGAGAGGCGAATCCCACTATGGTTGTCGCAGAAAATCACGGTGGTATCCAGCACGTGCTCAAATAGCTCACTGAAGAGCTTCATCAACCAAACAAATTCACAAAAGGCCATACTCACAGCAATGTATTCAACCTCGGCAATGCTTAAAGCAACCGATTTCTGCTTCCGTCTCATCCAAGATATTGAAGCAGACCCCAAAGAGAAGCAACACCCAGACGTGCTCTTACAATCCACCACACTGTCAACCTAGTCAACATCTGTATATCCATGTACCCTCAAATTGTTAGCAGTGTATCTTAGTCCATAGTGGATTGTGCCCTGAAGATATCTCAAGAGATTCTTAGCAGCAATCCAATGTTTGTGATGAGGATCGACCATAAATTGACTCAACGTTTTCACAATAAAACATATGTCATGACAGGAGTTTACCAAGAATATCAGCGCCTCCACAAGTTCACAATACTCGAAAGGGTTCGCTAATCCGGGCCCAACAACACTTCCACATAACTTCTTTATGTTGAGTTCAATCGGAGTAGATATGGATTTGCAATCCACCATCCCAACTCTCTCAAGTGGCTTCACAATGTATTTTCCTTAAGAAAGGAAAATCTCACCTAGCTTTTGCCAAACCTCCAATCCTAGGAAGTAGTGCATCAGTCCTAGGTCCTTCATCTCAAATTCAAAAGCCAACTCCCTCTTGCATTGATGAATGAGAGAATCATCACCTATCAGAAAGAGATCGTCCACATAAAGGACCAGAATGAGAGGCTTGTCCTTTTCAACCTTGAAGTATAGGTTCGGGTGAGCGTCGCTCCTTGTAAATCCCAATTTCATAAAATAGTTATCAATCCTCTCATACAAGCCCTAGGGGCTTGCTTCAACCCATAAAGGGCTTTCTTCAACCTACATATATGTGTCTTACAATCTTGAACTTAGCACCCCTTGGGTTGTTCTACATAGACTTCCTCTTTAAGCAAGCCACGCAAAAAAGCAGATTTGACATCCATTTGGTGTAGGCTCCAACCTTCCGAGGCAGCAAGGGTAACGATCGAACGAATGGTGGTATATCGGGCAACCAGTGCAAATATCACATAGTCTACTCCTTTTTGAGAGAAGCCTCGAGCAACAAATCTAGCCTTGAACTTTTCAGCACTCCCATCAGCTCCATGTTTGATTTTGTAAAGACATTTTGTAGTGACCACAGACTTGTCCTTGTGTCTGGGAACCACATCCCAGACATCATTCTTCATGGTTAATTCATATTCCTCATTCATCGCGTCCTTCCAGACCTGGCGTTTCACAGCTTCTTCAAATGTACATTGCTCAGATTGTACAATGGTACTCATGGCAGCTAAGTACCCTTGGTAAATGTTCGGCTTCTTGCTTTCACGAAATGTCCCCTTCGGTGCAATATCTCTCAGCATCTTCAAGAGTATCTTTGAGCCACAAAGGTCTTTTCTTAAAGTAGAGGGCTCACTCGGAGGTGGATCAATGGGATCCATCAGGCATTGGATCATCAGTGGGAGGTTCATCTTTTTTTCCTGCATCGTCATCATTTTCCTTCCTAGGGATAGGAAGATCTCGGACATTCCCAAGCACAAAATCTTCATCGAAAGTGACGTCATGACTTATTTCCACTTCTCTTTGACCAGGCACATAAATTCTATATGCCTTCAAAGTTTCACTATAGCCCACAAACATTCCTTTCTTCCCAGATGCATCTACTTTGTTTCTTTTCTCTTTTGGCACGAAAATATATGGGACAACCAGAAATTATAAAATGAGAAACATCAGGTTTATTACCAGTGAAAACTTATTCGCGTGTTTTGAAGTCCAATGCTTGACGTGGGCATCTATTTCGAACATACACAACAATGTTGGTAGCTTCTCCCCGTAAGAACTTTGGTAAGCCTTGGTCATGAAGCATGGCACAGGTGGCTTCTATGATAGTTCAATTCTTCCTTTCGACAACTCCATTTTGTTCAGGAGTATATACAGTAGTGGTCTCCCTCTTAATGCCAGTTTCTCTACAATAATCATTGAATTCATTTGACTCATATTCGGTCCCATTATCGGTCCTTAATATTTTGACCTTCTTCCTTGTTTGATTCTCGACCAAGGCTTTGAAAGAGCGGAACAATTTGTGTGAAAATTTCTAACATAAAATTCTACTGCAGCAACTGATTTTCTCCTAGTTATTTTCCACAATAAGTTGTTTACAAATGATCCAGATTTAAACAAGAGCACAACAAATTACAAATATAACCATAAATACAGAGATGCAGCAAAAATAATACTTCATTTCATTAATGTAAAACACTGAAATATGCTTACAAATAGAAATGGAAATAAACTACCTAGGGCGATGGTAGCTTATCTCTGAGAAGAGATGTGGCGGCTACATGCCTCTGAAATCTCTTACAATGAGGCTCGAAGGCCTATTTATTGTTGAGAAACAATGGAAAACCCTAAATATCCAAAAACCTAACCCTAGAAGATGAAGCACCAAACTATGGGCCCCGTTTTGGGTAAATTGGTACATCAACTTCCCGGGCTCGTAACTTTGGCATACGATTTTCATTTGACGTGCACAATACCTTGCTAGAAATATCTATCCGACTACAACTTTTAAGTGAGCAACATGGGTCCTCCCAATTTTCCAAAAAAAACGTCGTTTAGCACCTCAAAACGGCTTCGAAAGTTCAGGACCCGAAAAACTGCTAAAAATAGTAAATTGTGCTACAATTAAAGAAACTGAAAAACTAAAAGAGCCAGTTGTGGGGGTCCAAGTGGGCTAGGTGGATGGCCACCAACATCCACATAGATCATTCCTCCCCCCTTAGGAAGCAATGGTCCCCATTACGTTGAGTGCCTCCATCAGATGCGGAAACTTCTATTGAACTTGGTCCTTGGTGAGCTGTTCTGCAATCTCTGATGTTTCTAGTAATGGTGGGAAGCATGGTCGAGGGCGGTCCACATTGAACACTCGATGCAAGCCAAGGAATGGGGGAATGTTGTGCTCCAAAGCATTGTTTCCCACAGCCTTGGTAATGGTGTAAGGACCATATCAAAGTGGTCTGAGCTTCTGATGGGCTCTTGTAAGGCATTCTTTTTGTAGATGCAACCAGACTTTGTCGCCCACCTGAAACTTGTGTGGCACCCGATGTTGATCATGTCACTGCTTGTACTTGGCAATTTCCACAATGGAGTGGCGATAGATTGGCCTGTTGGGTAGAGGTACTCCAAAAGTCATATCAGATGAATGCTTGACCTGACAATGCAACAGTACCCCAAGGGGTGAGGAGAAGATGTCCCTGTTTTCTTTCATGATCGTATCCACCTGCTTCTGTTGCGTGGAGGAACCCTTCCCGGGGCCATGGATGTGGCTACGATCTTCCCCTTACTTTGAGAGCGAACTGGAAAGAAAATAAATTTCCTAGTCTGAGAGATGATCTTATTGCCTTTTTTAGCCGAGATCAAAGAAGTGGCAGTAGGTGGGCTACCTCTGGTATCCTGTATAATGTATTACCCAAATAAATAATAACAGCACGAGGCCTTGACTCATACACAACATGTCACTTCCACAAGTACGGTTGGCCTAATAATACATCACAAACATCAAGAGGTGCAACATCACACAATACCTCATCTGTGAAGGGCTTGATGTTGTAGGGAAGGCGGCACTGCTGGCGGACTTGGAGATCTCATCCTTGGTGAAGCCACCCGATACTGTACAGTTGCAGGTGTGGTATGGTTGGTAGGCCCAGCCGCTTCACGACCTCTGCTGAAATAAGGTTCTTTTGGTAGCCACTGTCGACAATGAATTGCAGCGGCGAACCCTTCAGCCACATTTGTGAGTGGAAAAGGCGCTCCCCCTCCTCTGGATCTTCAAGCTCATTCTTCTGGATCTTGGCAGTGGCAACAATGACGCTGGGCTCCACATCAATGATTTGCTTCCCTTTGTCATTCCCTTTGTCAGGTTCTGGCTTAGGGTCGAAACATGCATCTGATTCTAAAGCCTTCAACTCGGCCACCAACGACTGTTTGGTCCAACACTCACTTGTGTTATGAGTGGGGCTCTTATGGAACTCACACCACTTTCCTGTGTCCTTTGACTTCATGGTGTTGTTCTTTTCTTGTGGCTTCGACGAGTTGCCTTGGGTCACACCGTGTTGGCTTTGTCCTTGGTGTTGTGGTTTGGGGAAGACTTTCCCTTACTTCAGATCCACGGATCCAAAGTCTCGCTTCTTCTGTTTAAACTTTTGCTCGATTTTGACAGCGTATCAGTATGATGGGCCGAGCGAGGAGATGTCCAGGATCTCCATCTCGTCCTGGATGTCCTTGTTTAGCCAGCCGTGGTATTTGAGTACCAAATGCTGCTCAAAATCCTTGATACCCAACTTTGTGTGAAGGGTATGAAAAATATTGGTGAATTCTGGCATGTCTTGGTCCCTTCTCTGCCACCCTCATAGCTTCTGACAGGGTAGTATTGCTCCTTGATGGCATCCCAGAACGAGTTCCAAGTGGGTGCGGCTGAAAACAGTGAGTTCGTACTTCCATCTTTCTGCTCACAGTAGGTTTCCCACCTGTCCTTGACGTAGGGGTTTGCTTTGAGAAGTGCAAAAGTGATCTTTTCCCAGCTGGAAAAATCATGAACAAAAAATAACCTTCTAACAGATTCAACCATTTATCTACGACATCTGCATCTATCTGACCCTCGAATATGGGGATTTCAAAGTTAACTTGTACCATAAAGGGTGTGGCATTTCCAAAGTAGTTGTTGGAAGCAGATGCGTCACACCGGGGTACCCGCTAAAGGATCTAGGCAAAGTTTTCCATCATCGTGTTCCTTTGTCGCTCGAGGGCTTCTTCGAGCAAAATTTTGATAGGATCTCTTGCCCCCTCGTCATTCTTTTCATCCGCCATGGGAGGCCGTCAGGATTTGCAAGGCTGGTTTTGCAAAGGTTCGACTAGTTCCAGCCCTAACTCCTTATATCCCGACCTCATTGGGGACATGCAAGGAAAAACATAGAAAGAGCAGACCCCTCTGATACCACTGATCTGGATTTAAACAGGAATGCAACAAATTACAGATATAATGATAAATGCAGAGATGCAGCAAAAATAATACTTCATTTCATTAATGTAAAACACTGAAATATGCTTACAAACAGAAGTGGAAATAAACTAGCTAGGGTGATGGTAGCTTATCTCTGAGAAGAGATGTGGCAGCTACATGCCTCTGAACTCTCTTACAATGAGGCTCGAAGGCCTATTTATTGTTGAGAAACAATGGAACACCCTAAACATCCAAAAACTTAACCTTAGGAGATGAAGCGCCAAACTATGGGCCCCGTTTTGGGTAAACTGGTACATCAACTTCCTGGGGTCGTAACTTTGACATGCGATCTCAGTTTGACGTGCACAATACCTCATCAGAAAGATCTATCCGGGGACTACAACTTTTGAGTGAGTAACATCGATCTATGGATCCATGTTCCTTCCAGTTTTCCCAAAAAAACATCATTTAAGGCCTCAAAAAGGCACTAAAAGTTCAAGACCCGAAAAACTGCTAAAAATAGTAAATTGTGCCACAATTAAGAAAACTGAAAAACTAAAAGAGACAGTTGTGGGGGTCCAAGTGGGCTAGGTAGGTGGCCACCAACATCCACCTAGATCAACAAAACCCTTCAGTAAACATCAAAGTAAATTCTACTGCAGTTGTCACATAATAGCATAGAGAAAAGAACAGTGAAATACAAGCACAAAAATAGATCACATCAACACAGTTGTCATTGGACAATAGTCTCCGGAAAATACCAATGCGGGGAAACCAGTGCAACAAATGAGGTTTACTTATTATTCTTCAGCAGCAATCTCTTTACAAGAAATGGTTTTGCAAAACACAAAGAAGCCTTTGTGAAAACACCTAAGATAATTTTCCTCCAATCACTGGACAAATCTTGACACTCAAGAGACCCTCCAGCCTCCACTGCATCACCTCTGCGTGAGGACCGCGTCCTTTGTTGCGCTACCTCTCTGAGCTATCCTTTGTGTTGTCCCTCTGATGCACTACGTCCCCTCCTCCTATATCTCCAACTAATGCTAATACCCTCCTCTTCCTTCACCCTGCAACTCTCCCTCTGAAATCGAACTCTTACTTCTGGAGAATCGACTTCCCTCGGGTTACTGAGTATTTGCCCGGTGTGTCTCCAAATGACTCTCAAGTCTTCATTTATACTTTTCCTATTGAGATATCAACGGTCTTGATCTAATATCTAATCAATAGCTAAGATTAAATTAGACTTGATCCTCATCTCTTAGAAGCTTCTCACCCATATTTACATTAATTCACTTTAATTATTTTAATTTCCTAAGTTTTAACTTAGGCACCCGTAAAAATAATTAATTATTTCAAGAACATGCACTCCAGGTAGAATTTCTCTAAACGATTTCAGGGTCTTGGAGATCTCATGTGTTTTAGCCCCTCCACAAAAATTCAGAGGTAGAGCACATCCGATGCTACCCAAAAATCAATGCTCCCTCTTAACGAGGAATGTGCTCTAGCAATAATTCCTAGTAGAAGTATCACACTAATCCACGACATTGGTCCTCTGCGCTGCTGATGCTCGGCTTGCTGCCCTTCATCCACTGCGTTGCTGCAATCTGTACTGCTACCCATGACATTGCCACTATCACTGTTACATATGTACTGCAACTCCCTCTTAAGTACTGCACTATCCATTTCTGCTACTAAAACGGATTCTCAATCATCCTCATCTTCTCCCTGAAATAAATGAACTTTGTACTTCCTAGAGCCTTGGTGAGAATGTCTGCCACCTGTTCTCTTGTTGGAGTGTATTGTAACTATAATGCACCCCGCTGGACACAGTCTCTGATAAAGTGACACCTAATGTCAATGTGCTTCAATCGATCATGAAAAACTGGATTCTCAGAGAGCCTGATGCAACTCTGATTATCACACAAAATGTCGGTTGCTTCCATCTTTCTCCTGAATAGATTCACAATCAACTTTCTAAGCCATATGGCTTCACACAATGTTGTGCTAGCTGCCATATATTTAGCTCCAACTGAGCTTAGAGCTACGGACTTATGTTTCCTACTATACTAGGAGGTCATTCCTGATCCAATGTTGAAACAGTACCCAGTGGTACTTTTCTGATCTATTGAACTTCCAGACAATCTACGTCAGTGAACCCACTCAGTTTGATATTGTTGAAATTTCTAAGTATAACCCGTTAGAAATTTTCACCTACTTGTTTAATTACTGAACAAGTTATTTAACCATATAAATACTGAAATAAACACAATGCAGTCTCAACCATCTACAGATCATCAACTAAAAGAAATAGACAAACACACAAGGGGCACCATTATTTTTTGACAATCGTCCCTGGAAAAACCCAACTTGGGAAAACTAGTGCAGCAGTTCGGAGGGTTTTATTATTAAGCAGCTTTTCTTGAGTACAACTGGGTGCCAAGATGGATCACCCTACAGAGAAATCTATCTAGCAGGTTTAACTTTATTCAGAAGCAGATATTCTGAAAGTCTGCTCCACGAAACTCTCTCCAACGCCTCTTTGAGGCACTGTGTCAACCCTCCTGGCCTCTACGTCAGCCCTCTGAGGCTTTGCGCAACCTTTCTGTCCCTCGGTGTCACCTCTACAGCCTCTACATCACTCACGCAGGCCCTTTGGCCCTCTGCGTAGTCATCGCTGGCCTCTACGTGGCACCTGTTGGCTCTGCGTTTGCCTCTCTGCCTTTGTGTTGGTCTTCTGACACTATCTCTGCCTCTCTACTATGCACTCACTGCCCCTCGCTACAACTCTGATCACTGGTTCGATTTCACTTAGCAAACACCGCTCTAGAAAATCGAACTGACTGATTACTCTGGTGTATCTCCAATTAACCCTCAAGCCTCCTCTTATACTTTTTCTGTTGAGTCTTCAACGGCTAAGATTACATCTCTAGTCAACGGCTAAGATTAGATTTGACTTGATCCATGTCATTTAGAACCTTCTAACCCAGTTTTATATTAATAACCATTAATAATTTTATTTTCCCAAGTTTAGACTTAGGAACCCATTAAAAGTATTAATTATTTTAATATATCCTTCACCAGGTAGAATTTCCCCAAACCATTTCTAGGTCTTGGAGATCTCATGTGTTTTAGCCTCTCCACCAATTTTCATGGCTAAAGCACATGCTACCCCAAATCAACAACACTCCCTCATAGCGAGGAATGTGCTCTCGTAATACTCCACCACTGAGCATCACCCTGATCATCCGGCACCGGTACCAGTGCTGATGTTTGGCCTTATTGCCCAACATCCTCTGCACTGTTGCGTCCTGTACTACTGCCCATGGCTCTACCACTGCTACATCTGTACGGCAGCTCCCTCTGCATCCGTGTTGCTGCTAGTCCTTCCTCCCAACACTGCATCTGCACTGTAACCCTCTCTCATCATGTTGCATCATGCTGCCCATAGCACTACAACTGTTATTTCTTCACTGCAACTCAGTTACTCAGATGATGGTCACTGATCTACCCAACTATTGACATCCTTGTCAGGCTAGAAACCTTCCTAATGCTGAAGCTCTCTCTGCTGCTATCCTGTGCTCCCTCTGCTGCCTCTGCGTTGCTACAACAAACTTTGTGCCTCTCGCATCGCTGCAAACACCTATGTGCCTTCCTGCACTGCTGCAACCTCCTCTGTGCCTCTTGCACTTCTGCAACCCTCTCTGCGTTGCAAGGGACCATTGCACTCTAGCACTCTCTGCCGCTCCATCCACATCCGCTTCTACTGACATCTGCCATCCTGCTACTGTCACTTTAGGGCTCCCGTAGCTGGATATGATCCAAGAGTTTGGGTACCTCAAGGATCCTATCCCTCATCTCCTGTAGTCCTCCTGACTAAAGCTCGATGTCACCCCACCTCTTCTCTAGAGGTACATGAGCATTCATGGCACAATCGTCATCATCCTCTACCTCCTTCTCTGCCTTAACCGACGCTACCTTGGATTCAAACGCCTCTCCCTTATTCTTCTTCCTAGGACACTGGGTTGCATAATGGCCGAGTTCCCCACAATTGAAGTGCTTAATCTTGGAGAGGTCCTTTTTCTTCCTCTTCCCTTGCTGCCCCACAGATGCCAGAGTTGCATCTTCTTCCTCCTCTTTCTTGACCCAGGCTCCTTTGCCACTACTTCCCGTCATGGTCAACCATCTGATCTCTTCTTGGCGAAGAGTTTCCCACAGTTCTTCCCAATCTGTAAGATTCGCACTGCCCAAAATGCTTTGGACGAATATCTCCCACTCCTCGGAGACTGTGTTCAAGGCAGTCCTCACCATTAATTCCCGATCCGGCATGGCCCCTATGGAAGTCAGTTGGTCCAAATCTCCTGCAACCTGCTGAGGAAGTGATCTATCTACTCCCCCCTTTGCATCTGATACAACCACAACTGATTCTCCAGTAGCATCTTCCTCTGCACGGAAGTGCCCTGATATAATGTTGCTAAGGTGTCCCACATCTCCTTTACCGTATTTTTCTCGGCAATGTGCTGAACTACATGGCCCTTGACCCAATCAAGGATTATGCACTTTGCCTTGGCCATTGCATCCTCATACTTTCCGTTATCAACTGGGTCGACTGGGATAGCCACGGTTCTCAACGCGAAGGCCTTGATGCGATGTCTATCTAGAACAGACAAGATCCTCGCCTTCCAGATGACAAAGTTGGATGCCCCATCCAGCCTGTCCTAATCCCTTAGTCTGTTCATGGCCATCTCTGCTTTTCTTTTCGATTCCTCTAAGTCTCTACTTCTCTCTTGGAAGTTCTCCTCTAGATTCCCTCTAAGTCTCGATTTCCCTCCTGGAAATCCTTCTACCAACAGTCGAATCGTACCTCTCCAATCTCCTTTGCTCCTGAAACATTGATCTGGATTTCTTTTCTAGAAATCCGACTAGGTAGTGACTCCCTCTACCTTGGTTCTGTCCCGTTAGGTACAGTTCTATTTCGACAGCAACAGCACCCCACCAGCTTCACACTCTACAATCTACCCACAGCTTCCTATGCCCCAGCAACTGAAAAAACTGAGCCTTTTGGTTCTGCGCAATCCTGGCAGTGGTTGAATTGCTCCTTTGGCCAACTACGTCACTCCTACCTAGTTGAGTAGGATGACGTGGCTCCTCGTGAGCCTCTTCTACCTTCCTTTGCTTCTGCGATGGCCTGTCTCTAGCTTGAAATGATGACGCAAGCCCTCTGTGTCACTCCTCTGCTGCTTTCTGCCTAGGAACAACTTTTGTCTCTCAGGACAGTTGTTTCTACTACAAATTCTCTGATTCGGCTGGTGCCTTCAGCTCTCCTTTGCTCTGCAATGCTCTGATACCATGTGGAAATTTCTAAGTATAACCCATTAGAAATTTTCCTCCACTATCTAGTTTATTTCGCCTACTTGTTTAATTACTGAATAAGTTATTTAACCATATAAATACTAAAATAAACACAATGCAGTCTCCCGACTCGTTCTTCCATTGGTAGTGGGTGGATCTATTTGCTCCTCCTCCTGAGATTCCACCTGCTGTGATGCTTCTGGATTCTTATGCCTTGGAGAAATATTGGTGTTGGTTTCTACTGGTCGAAGTGGCTGGAATAATGGTGCTGCGTCCCTATAATACTAGTGATTACCCTGTTGACCACTACGTGTCAACTACCCATAGCAGTACACCCCCTTTTCTTCGCAAAAGGGATAGCGCTTGATCGACTTGTTCATGCCATTCGACAGTCATCGTCAACCTGATCATAGTATGTTGTAAACCTAGTCTGCATGTGTAAATTGTAAAACTAAATAGTCTTAGCAGATTTGAGTCATGTATGTAAATTGCCTAGGTGGAACTAATTTTCTAATGATAATCTACGTTCCGGAAGGATTTTTGTCTCTCCGATCCATAATCGGCAGAGTTTTCCTTCAGCCTAACCCCAAAACCGGAATGAATTTTGTCATTAAAATCTTAAGGGAATCCTAGTGCGTTGATCTGCTAGATTATATTTGGTCGCAGAACTGGGTGGTCTATGACGGTCTATGTCAAATGGGTTGTCCCCCTTGAGATGTAAAATTATAAAAGTCATGATGTAAAGTGTCTTGAGGATTAGAAAATGTTTAATCCCCTCATAAGTCCTAAGTCCTAGGTCCTAGGTGATTTTTCCAAAGGCTAAGTTCGAGGATCCAAAAATTAAAAATAACTAAAAATTAAAATAAATAAATAATAATAATAATAAATTAAATTAATAATAAATTAAAAAAATAAAAAATAAAATAATAATAAGTCAAATTTTTGAGTAAATAAATGAATAATTTTAATTGTTTAATATATAAAATGCATTTAAAAATTCGATGGATGAGATTAAAAGAAATCTTGATCCTCATCGACGGTCAAGATTAGTTTGACATGGATCACTCGAACTAGCCGTTGGGAAATTTTCCTTTAAATAGGATGCTAGGGGTCATTTGAGATCAGATTTGATCTTAGAGTCTGGTGCTAAAGAAAGCTCTTTTGTAGTCATTTTTTGTGCAATAAAGAAAAACTTTGGGGTTGAAAATCTTGCTGGTGTTACTCTTCTGGAAATGCTATAAGATGTTTTATTTTTCTGCATAATTTTATTTTCAGCCATTGATGATAGCTTGATGAAGATTGATTTAGGCACAGGTATCTTGTCTAATCTCTAGGGTTTGAATGATAGTTTAGATTCTAAAATATAATGGCAGGTGTCTCCATTTGATCTGGATTTCACTATTGTTTTCTCCCTCTATGTTAATAGTTGATTTTAAGCTGTGCAGGAAATCTTAGTTTTGAGTTTACCGGCCGTTAGGGGAAGTTCTCGGCTGAACCAGCCAACTCCCGAATTGTGTTTTCTAAAAGAGCCCAACAAGTTTTGATCCCGGGCTTATCATTTGAAATTTTTTATGAATGCATGAAGGGTTTTCTGAAGTATCTCACATTAAATTTAAATTCTGAAAATATTACTGTGGATTATTGACAAATCTGGTTGCTTAAGAGTTGAAAATCTGTAAATATTTTAAATTTTTAGCTGGTTTTAGGGTTTTCAGTTTTGTTTCTCGCACATTTCACTTCTCGGTGTTCTGTTTTTGCCATTGCTAGTTGCAGGTACAGATCTTAAAAAATTTTGCAAGGATATTCTTCAAAAGATCTTCAAGTTTTCTAAAAAAAATTTGAGGGTTTGTTCAAGCTATCTGTCTGTTGTTACCTAGGGTGTCCTTTTCGCAGAAAGATTTCGAATTTTTTTTTTAAAGTGTGCGCTGTCCAAGCTTTCATATCTGCATTTTTCTGGCTATTCTATCTTGAGGTCCTTTCACGCTGTATTTTTCTTCGTAGCCCTCACATTTCTCCTTCCTATCCCCGCAACTGCAAACCTTCACTTACCCTTACGCAGCTCTTTCATTACCTGCATATCTATTTCAAGAAAAAAAAAACTTCACACTGTTCACCCTCGCTGCATATGCAAAACGTCTCAAACCTTCACGTTGCCATAGCTGCAAAAAACCTGCGCGCGCGTCCGTCCACCATTCAAAACCCACGTATCCTCTGCTTGCAGTCATCCATCCTCACGCAACTCTATTCTGCTCTCCACTCTTCTCAGCATTCACACTTCCTGCCTGCTCCTCAACGTTGCCACAGTCACGCTCCATACTCCGCGCACAACCTGCAAAATTACTGCTATCGCCATCATCTCTGCGTCCTCATCGAAATTCCTCACCATCATCAGTCTGCAAACCCACATTTTGATTTCTTTTTTTATGCTTTATTTCTTTATTAAGTTTTCATTTGATTTTTTTTTGTTAGCGTATTATGTTTCTATTTCTTTAGATTAGATTTCAGTTTTAAGCTAGATTTTAATTTTATTTAAATTAGATTTTAGCATTTAGATTTTAAGAAATAAACAAATAAAAGATTTTAATTTCATTTTGTTCAGTTAGGAAAATTTAAAATGAAAAAATAATGAAAAATGTTTCTTTTTTTTAGGTTTTAGATTAAAGTTTAGTTTTATTTTGAAAAAAAAAAATTCTCATAAAAAATAAAATTCTGGGTTTTTCTTTTCAGTTTATATATATCTCTGTTAGGCCCATTTAGTTATGATTTAGTTAATTTTCATTTTGTCATATGATTTTAAAATTAGATTTTTTTTGGTTTAGTTTTGTTTCATAAAAATTCAAAAAATCATAAAAAGCATAAAATTTCATTTACTTTGTTTAGAATTTATTTTTGTTTTATTTTTTAATAAATCAAAAAAATCATTACAAAAAAAAAGAAAAAAGAGAGTCATAAGTCGTTTAAAGAATTAAAAAGTTCCTTTTCATTTTAGGACTTTAGTTTAGAATAGATTTAGGCTTTATTCTGATTTTAAATTTTAAAATATAAAAGTTAAAAATTTAAAATTTAAAAAAAAAGGCCATAAATTTTTTTCTTTTTTTAGAATTTAGATTTTCCCCCTTTTTATGTATATATGATAAAGTGTTAGTTTTAGATTTAGATTTAAATTTTATTTATTTAGATCTTGTTTTGTTTTAAACTTAAAATTTTTATTAAAAAATACTAAAAAATTAAAAGCTTTTTTTTAAAAAGCTTAACAAAAAATTGAAAAATTCATTTTTGGTGTCTCTACGTTCCATTTCTCTATAGTTAAATGCACTTAATGTTTATTTTGAAATTAGCTATGTGAAAGTGGTAACTGGTCAGCATTTAAATTTTATGATCATTTAAAGCATTTAATTTTTCTTGAAGTTTAATTGCTGGATCATCGTTAAAGCATTGTGAATTTACTGAATATCTTGTATTGCTTGGGTTATTTGATAAATGATTGTTAATGATGGAATTACAAAGTTCATATTTTTGCAGCGATTGATAAACAATTATTTAATCATTAACTCCATAAAGCACTGGTATATTAACTCCTAAAACCAATCGAGTACTCATATTGCCTTGTTGTGTCTCCCAACCCAACTGGTCCATAGTTGGTCATATTTTATCCCAAAGGGTCTACCCCCCTTAGCCTCGGGAGACGGCTTAAACGGAGAGATCGGGGATCAGAGTGACAACCCCCAGTCTGAGCGTTGTCGTGACAATCTGTGCGACAACATTTTTTGGCGCCGTTGTCGGGGATAGAGTTTTTTGCTGTCCTTGGTTTATTCGACATTCATCTTGTCATTTCTCATCATTCTTTCATTTTTCTCATCTCTCATTTGAGCTGGCAAATTCAATATTTTTTGGCATCATTTGGATCTTATCTTTCGTCATATCGGTACCTACTCTTCAATTCGTTTCTTGTTTGGGTGGCGACTCCATTTCTTTTCATTTATTTTTCCCAGACAAGAAGCCTCTCTCATATCAGCTTGTTTGTTGCTTTTTGGATCCTAGAATTAGATTCATTGTTCAAGTGGCGACTCCACTTCTTTCATCTATTGATTTTCTTGAGCAGAGATCTCGTTCTATCATCCATTTGGTCCCTCGTTATTCATCATGGATTATTTGTTTAAACCATGTCATTTTACTGATGATCTCCATGATTTTTCAGAAGAAGCTGTTTCTAAATTATTTTTGTTCTCAGGTGGTGATTCAGTCATTGTTAGAAAGCATTTAAACAAGTTTACTTGTGTAAAGATCATATATTGTAGACTTCCTCAATATAATCATCAAGATGTCAAAATGCGTCTATTTGTCCGTTCTTTAAAGGGTGATGCTTTGAACCGGTTTAATAATTGTCCTAAAGATTCTTTCACTTCTTTACAAGACATTGTCGATGCTTTTAAAGATAGATATGGCGATCCAGATAGCTCTCCTTGTGCCCCTAAAATTGTGCAACAGAATGAAAGTAATCTTGTAAAAGGTTCAGCTGTCGATGAAAGATTTCAAGACAATTCTTCATATCAGAATGTGCCATCCACCTGTACCATTGCAGATCAAATCCATGATAGTGGAAAAGCCGAGACAAATTGTAAAAACAGTGTTGACAATGAGAAGGAAGATCATAAGCAAATTATACAAGAACTAATGTGGCTGGTAAAAAATATGGAGATGAATCAAACTAATTACGCCAATGATGTGAAAACTTTACGCACCCACTTGGAAAAACGTAATAAGGAGATGGAGGTCATGAAAATTAAACACTCTGATTACATAACCAACATGCAAAATCAACATGCTAAGGAAATTGAGGCCACGAAAACAAATCATGACACAAAAATTAGTTTTATGCAAAGCAAGTTATCAAGCTTAGAGAAAAAAAAGACGACCATGAAAGCTAATCATGATAGGGAAATTAATTCTATGCAAAATAAGTTATTGACCATGGAAGAAGACCATGCCAGGGAAATCAGTGCTATGAAGGTTGAACACTCTAGTCAAATAGATGCCATTAAAATACAGGTTCAGAAATTTCAACAGCTGTCAGAGGATAAAAGAAACCAGAGAACGTCAATAGATCAGGAACCTCCTTATTTGTTACAACAAGCTCCATCTTATTATGAGGTCCTTTGTTCTAGTGAAAAGTGGATAATTGAAGGTGACCTGGATAAAAGGGAAATTAATAATCAAGTTGATGCTCACACGGTTAATCCACCAGTAATTGAAGATCAAGTTATAACTCATGGCACATGTGAAATTGATCCATCATCATTTACAGGGCAGATGCAGAATGAAGAAAGACATGTCACGCATATCTTACATACTTCATCTGAGAGCTTTGAAGCAGAAAGTTCCACGTCATCAGTGATACAGCTTGCCAGGAAGAAAAAGCGCAAGAGGAAGAAAATGAGAAGAAGATTTGATGCATCAGACGATCGCGAGCAGCTTGATTTTCAAATAGGAAAGAGTCCTATCATATGCAGAATTAGACATGGCACATCCGACAAGCAGCCGACAGATTTGCCTGAAAGCAGGCAAATGCTCAGTATACACTATATTGAACACATCTGATGCCATGGGGCATCCTCTGTATTTCTAACCCTACTCCTTGTATTTTTCAGCATTTTCATTTCTGTTTTAGGATTAGATTTACTTTTTAGTTAATAAATGAAGAGCTTATATCTTTCCTATGCTTAATGTTATATGATGATTTTTGGACGGACGCTACTTATATTTTGTTGTGTGTTGCATGGATGCAGATTCTGGATTCTCACATTCCTATAGTGCAGCAACGTGTCCCCAAGTGGAGCCAGATGTTGACCACTATGTGTCAACTACCCATAGCAGTACACCCCCTTTTCTTCGCAAAAGGGATAGCGCTTGATCGACGTGTTCGTGCCATTCGACAGTCATCGTCGACCTGATCATGTTATGTTGTAAACCCAGTCTGCATGTGTAAATTGTAAATAATCTTAGCAGATCTAAGTCATGTATGTAAATTGCCTTGGTGGAACTAATTTTCTAGTGATAATCTACGTTCCAGAAGGTTTTTTGTCTCACCGATCCATGATCGGCAGAGTTTTCCTTCAGCGTAACCCCAAAGTCGGAATGAATTTTGTCATTAAAATCTTAGGGGAACCCCAATGCGTTGATCTGCTAGATTATATTTGGTCGCAGAACTAGGTGGTGTATGAGGGTCTATGTCAAATGGGTTTTCCCCCTTGAGATGTAAAATTGTAAAAGTCATGATGTAAAGTGTCTTGAGGATTAGAAAATGTTTAATCTCCTCATAAGTCCTAAGTCATAGGTCCTAGGTGATTTTTCCAAAGTCTAAGTTTGAGGATCCAACAAAAAAAAATTAAAAAAAATAAATAAATAATAACAATAAATAATAAATTAAAAAAATAAAATAATAAAATAATAATAAATCAAATTTTTGAGTAAATAAATGCGGAATTTTAATTGTTTAATATATAAAATGCATTTAAAAATTCGACGGATGACATTAAAAGAAATTTTGATCCTCATCGACAGTTGAGATTAGTTTGACATGGATCACTCGAATTAGCCGTTGGGAAATTTTCCTTTAAATAGGGTTCTAGGGGTCATTTGAGATTAAATTTGATCTTAGAGTCTGGTGCTAAAGAAAACTCTCTTGTAGTCATTTTTTGTGCAATAAAGAAAGACTTTGGAGTTGAAAATCTTGCTGGTGTTACTCTTCTGAAAATGCTATAAGATGTTTTATTTTTCTGCATAATTTTATTTTCAGCCATTGATGATAGCTTGATGAAGATTGATTTAGGAACAGGTATCTTGTCTAATCTCTAAGGTTTGAATGATAGTTTAGATTCTGAAATATAATGGCAGGTATCTCCACTTGATTTGGATTTCACTATTGTTTTCTCCCTCTATGTTAATGGTTGATTTTAAGATGTGCAGGAAATCTTAGTTTTGAGTTTACCGGGCGTTAAGGGAAGTTCTCGACTAAACCAACCAACTCCTGGATTGTGTTTTCTGAAAGAGCCCAGCCAGTTTTGATCTCGGGGTTATCATTTGAAATTTTTTATGAATGCATGAAGGGTTTTCTGAAGTATCTCATATTAAATTTAAATTTTGAAAATATTACTGTGGATTATTGACAAATCTGGTTGCTTAAGAGTCGAAAATCTGTAAATATTTTAAATTTTTAGTTGGTTTTAGGGTTTTCAGTTTTGTTTTTGGCACATTTCACTTCTCGGTGTTCTGTTTTTGCCATTGCAGGTTGCAGGTACAGATCTTAAAAAATTTTGCAAGGATATTCTTCAAAAGATCTTCAGGTTTTCTAAAAAAAAATTCGAGGGTTTGTTCAAACTATCTGCCTGCTGTTACCTAGGGTGTCCTTTGCGCAGAAAGATTTCGAATTTTCTTTTTAAAGTGTGTGCTATTCAAGCTTTCAGATCTGCATTTTTCTGGCTGTTCTATCTTGAGGTCCTTTCACGCTGTATTTTTCTTCGCAGCCCTCACATTTCTCCTTCCTATCCCCACAGCTGCAAACCTTCACTTACCCTTACGCAGCTCTTCCATTACCTGCGTATCTATTTCAAGAAAAAAAAAACTTCACAATGTTCACCCTCGCTGCATATGCAAAACATCTCAAACCTTCATGCTGCCATAGATGCAAAAAACCTGCGCGCGCGTCCGTCCACCATTCAAAACCCACGTATCCTTTGCTTGCAGTCATCCATCCTCACGCAACTCTATTCTGCTCTCCACTTTTCTCAGCCTTCACGCTTCTACTTGCTCCTCAACGTTGCCACAGTCACCCTCCATACTCTGCGCACAACCTGCAAAATTACTGCTATCCCCATAATCTCTGCGTCCTCATCGAAATTCCTCACCGCCATCAGTCTGCGAATGCACATTTCGATTTCTTTTTTTATGCTTTATTTCTTTGTTAAGCTTTCATTCAATTTTTTTTTGTTAGCATATTATGTTTCTGTTTCTTTAGATTAGATTTCAGTTTTAAGCTAGATTTTAATTTTATTTAAATTAGATTTTAGCATTTAGATTTTAAGAAATAAACAAATAAAAGATTTTAATTTCATTATTTTGTTAAGTTAGGAAAACTTAAAATGAAAAAATCATAAAAAAGGGTTCTGTTTTTTAGGGTTTAGACTAAAGTTTAGTTTTATTTACAAAAAAAAAAAAATCTCATAAAAAATAAAATTTTGGGTTTTTCTTTTCAGGTTATATATATCTGTTAGGCCCATTTAGTTATGATTTAGTCAATTTTCATTTTGTTATATGATTTTAGAATTAGATTTTTTTTAGTTTCATTTTGTTTCATAAAAATTCAAATAATCATAAAAAGCATAAATTTCATTTACTTTATTTAGAATTTATTTTTGTTTTATTTTTTAATAAATCAAAAAAATCATTAAAAATATAAAAATATTAAAAAATAAAGAGAAAAAGAGTCATAAATCGTTTAAAGAATTAAAAGGTCCCTTTTCATTTTAGGACTTTAGTTTAGAATAGATTTAGGCTTTATTCTGATTTTAAATTTTAAAATATAAAATATAAACAAGTTAAAAAAAAATAAAAAGCCATAAATTTTTTTCTTTTTTTAGAATTTAGATTTCCCCCCTTTTTATGTATATATGATAAAGTGCTAGTTTTAGATTCAGATTTGAATTTTATTTATTTAGATCTTGTTTTGTTTTAAACTTGAAAATTTTATAAAAAATATAAAAATATTAAAAAAATTAAAAGTTTTTTTTTAAAAAGCTTAACAAAAAATTGAAAAATTCATTTTTGGTGTCTCTATGTTCCATTTCTCTATAGTTAAATGCACTTAATGTTTATTTTGAAGTTAGCTATGTGAAAGTGGTAACTGGTCAACATTTAAATTTTATGATCATTTAAAGCATTTAATTTTTCTTGAAGTTTAATTGCTGGATCATCGTTAAAGCATTGTGAATTTACTGAATATCTTGCATTGCTTGGGTTATTTGATAAATGATTGTTAATGGTGGAATTACAAAGTTCATATTTCTGCAGCATTTGATAAACAATTATTTAATCATTAACTCCATAAGGCACTGGTACATTAACTCCTAAAATCAATCGAGTACTGGTATTGCCTTGTTGTGTCTCCCAACCCAACTGGTCCACAATTGGTCATCTTTTATCCCATAGGGTCTACCCCCCTTAGCCTCCGGAGACGGCTTAAAGGGAGAAATCGGGAATCAGAGTGACAGCGCCCGGTTTGAGCGTTGTCGTGACAATCTGTGCGACAATATACACCATTACTATTGTAGTTGTATCCCTTATTAATATTGTTGTGCCCCTATTCTCCCCATATTGTTATTACTCTGCCCCATAGAATCCCTCTATTGTTATTTTTGTGGCTTTATATTATTATTGTTAGGTCGGCTGGGTTATATTGCGACTCCTTAGACTCCTATATATAGAAAGGAGGTTTTGTCATTTGAATCATCCAAGAATTGTTCATTTATGTAATGTAAAGGAAGTTGCCCCCTCAAAGAGGCTGAATTCTAAGGCGTTGATCTATCTTTTCTATCTTTTTCTTGAGTTGGTTTCATAACATTTGGTATCAGAGCTTTGGATTCTAGGGTTTCGCTGCTCTAAACAGGTCATCATGGCATTTTCGCTATAACTTTTTTCTGTGACGTTCCAGAAGCTAAAAAAAAAAACCCATTTGAGAAGAAATCGCGCTGAATCTCGGGTCCAAATTTCAGAGCTTTTCGCGTTATATTTGCGGAGATATGATCTGAGGAATTTGGTCTTTTTGCGGACTCCTGAATTACATTCCAAACAGGTGACCTGGATAAAATCGTCATAAATTCTCTCTAAGCATCGGATTGAAATTTCGTAAGAAGGTACAGAAAGAGGATGGACTATAGTTTCTTGTATATATTTTTTAGAGCTAAAGGTCAAAAAGTGACTCGTGGCACGTCGTACAAGTTCGTTATACTGAACTAGTCTATAATCAGGTCATTGTGGGAGATTTTGCATAACTCATTCTTGGAGAATCCAATTTGGATCACACTAGTGGCATTGGAAAGAGGACACAGAAGGCTGCTGCAGGTCGCAATTTTAGAACTGGATGATCCGAAAGTACAGAGATACATCAAAGGCAATATCGAGCTCCTACAAAGTGAATAAAAGTGTGTAGATTTTTTAAATTTTTGCTTAAGCTTGGTTTGAAAATTTATTTTGAAGGAATTCAAAGGGCATAGTAGAGCATTATTATCGATAACTGATGCCTCGAGGAAAGAAAATGCAAACACCTAGTAAGCAACCTGAAAGCTCTAGCATGATTTATGAAGAAGAGGAAGAAATGCTACATGATATATCAAAATTACAAAACCAAGTGCAACAAATGTCACTCTCACAAAAGCTAATAGAAGCTAAGATAAAGGGCGTGGAAGCTAAGATGGACGATTTAAAGATAGATTTGAAGACAGATTTGAAGAGAGACATGGTAGATTTGAAGACAGATTTGACAAATTTTCTACAAGAAATACTTACTAATGGTGAAAAGGTAGTAAAGGAAACTCATGATGCGAACAAAAGAAATCTTAATTATGATTTCATAGACTCTAATGTGGGATCGAAGACCCACCATATTCCAAAATTCGATATGAGGAAGTTTGATGGCAAGGATCCCGCAACATGGATATTACAGATGGAGCAATTTTTTTATCTCAATAATGTGCAAAACACACATAAAGTACGTATTGCAACTTTATATTTGGAACCAAATCAGTTTGTATGGTATCAATGGCTTTGCTCTCGTAACCAAATTATCACTTGGGCAATTTTTACGGAAGAATTGACAGCACATTATGAGGATACAAAAAGCAACACTTTTTTTAGCCAATTGATAAGTCTCAAACAAAAGGGTTCAATAATGGAGCACATTGAGGAGTTCCAAAAATTCAACATAAGGGTAAAAAATATTCCAGAGGAGCATAGGATTGATGTGTTCATAGGATCTTTAAAGGACAATATCCAACATGATGTTCGCCTTTGGGAACCTGATTTATTAGAGAAGACATTCAGGTTAGCGAGAAAAATGGAAAGCAAAATTATGGAAACCAGGAAGCATACCACTCACAACTATAAAGATGGAAGTGTTATTGCCCTAGTCTTCCACAACCTATAAGGTTGACACCACAACAATTGGAAGAAAAAAGAGCAAAAAGGCTTTGTTACAGTTGTGATGGCAAATACACTAAAGGTCATAAGTGTGCTGAGAAGAAATTAATCTACATAGATTGTGAAGAGGAAGAAGAAAAGGAGCAAGAAAGGTCAAAAGAAAAGGATATACTGCAGGCACAAAGCCTAGATAAAGAAGAAATGAATCCGACCATATCTTGTAATGCATTGGCGGGAATTACCACTCCTCAAACCATCAAGATAGAAGGACAAATCAAGAAGAAAAAGGTAATAGTGTTGATTGATTTAGGAAGTACCCACAATTTTATTCATTGTAAGGTAACAAAAGAATTGAATTGCTTCTTATATCTAGCACCAAAGTGTCAAGGGATGGTTGCAAATGGAGGAACAATAAATTGCTCTGCAATGTTGTAAAGTTTTGTAGATGTTCTATGCTAAGAGCAATTTCACTTTTCTCACAGCAATCATACAAGTAGATAAGCAAAATGCAGATAGAACATATAAGCAGATCTTACAGAAGACAAATCAGAAACAAGAAAAATGAATGTGTTCGTTTCGGCAGTCAACAGGATGCTTCAACCAGCAAAGTCTCCTTTGGTCAGCCAGCCCAGCATGTGTCACAACAACCCTCCTGGTAGCTCGTACTTTTAGGATGGGAGAGGAAGATGTGAGTTGTGTTGTGTTGTGTTCAAATTCTCTCCAACTTTTCCTGTATATATATCCATCAATGAGGGTGTGTGACACATCTGTTGGGCATGTGAGCCTACATTACAAAACTGGCTGACCTTGCACATATAATTTATTAAGAATAATAAATTCAAAATATAAGTTCTGCTCATCGGATTAAGACTATTTTTATATGGATTTTACACCTCTCAGAAAGAGGAATCCAACAAAAATATTAGCCTCTTAATCTGAGCATCAGAACATGGAGTTTGGACCTAGTTGTCCAATTTTAACACTCCCTCTCAACTAGGGAGAACTCCATCTATTAGTGCAATTAACATCGTGAGTCATCCCGCCGAAACTTGCTTTGCTGGCTTCTTTATTTCAGAACAGAAGTGGGTCAGTCACAAAGACATCATTCCCCGACTGACATAATCAGTCCAGAGGTCCCAGACCTCACAAATCTTGATCCCAGATCAAGTGGTTGGACCATGCCATCCTAGATAGAGAGTACGGCAATCTCTGATGCGTCCATCAGTCTTTGCTAATAGTCTCTAGCTTTTCCACACCTCATTGGCCAAATGAGAGGTACTTCCCATGAGCCCTGAACTCAATGGGTAGGATGCATACGGGGCACAGATTAAATGAGTGGCGAACCAGCTCAATAATCACAAGGGTGGGGCAGAAGCATTATGAGTGCTTATAGCTCTGAGAAGCTATCCCCAAAGCCCCCCAGAGCTCCCAGAGCTCATCGTCCAACAGGACCCACATCATAGGGTCTTTCCACGACACCAAGACTCTCACGGAAGGTTAGGAACTTGACCTTCCCCAGGGGCTTAGTGAGAATATCCGCGACCTGCTCATCAGTTCCTATATGATCGAGCCTTACGGCGCCTCGCTGTACCATATCCCGGATAAAGTGGTACCTGATATCAATATGCTTGGATCGGTCGTGGAACACAGGATTCTCAGTCATACGAATCCCACTCTGATTATCACAGAGTATTACAGTGGTCTCTAGCACATGTTGGAACAGCTCACTAAAGAGCTTCCTCAACCAAACTGCTTCACAACAGGCCATACTAGCAGTAATGTATTCGGCCTCCGCGGTGCTCAAAGCCACCGACTTCTGCTTCCTGCTCATCCATGAGATCGAAGCAGAACCAAGATTGAAACAGCATCCAGATGTGCTCTTACGATCCACCACACTGCCAGCCCAATCGGCATCAGTATATCCCCGGAGTATCACACTCCCGGCAGTGTATCTCATCCCATGGTTTATCGTGCCCCGAAGATATCTCAAAAGATTCTTGGCACCAACCCAGTGAAAATGATGAGGCTCAACCATCTGTTGACTCAAAGTATTCACTGCAAAACATATGTCCGGACGGGTGTTCACTAAGAACATCAAAGCTCCTATGAGTTGACGATACTCAGTAGGATTGGCCAAGATAGGCCCTGCAGCGCTGCCACTCAACTTCTTAAAGTTGAGTTCCATTGGTGTCGACACGGACTTACAGTCCACCATCCCAAATCTTTCCAAAAGCTTCACAATATACTTTCCTTGAGAAAGGAGAATCTCTCCAGGTCTCTGCCAGACCTCCAGGCCTAGGAAATAGTGCATCAGTCCTAGGTCTTTCATCTCGAACTCAGCAGCAAGCTCCCTCTTACATTGATGAATGAGAGGGTCATCACCTGTCAGGAAGAGGTCGTCCACATACAACACTAGAATGAGAGGTTTTCCTTCCTCAACCTTAAAGTAAAGGTTTGGATCAGCATTGCTTCGAGTGAAGCCCAGCTTCATCAAGTAACTATCCATCCTCTCATACCAAGCTCTGGGTGCTTGCTTTAACCCATAGAGGGCTTTCTTCAACCTGCAGACATAAGTGTCTTGATCTTGAACTTCAAATCCCAGAGGTTGTTCTACATACACCTCTTCCTTTATTGCACCATGCAGAAAAACGGTTTTGACATCCATCTGATGAAGACTCCATCCTTGCGTAGCAGCAAGGGCTATGATGGATCGGATGGTGGTATATCGAGCCACAGGTGCAAATATATCGCCATAGTCAATTCCTTCCTTTTGAGAGAAGCCACGGGCAACAAATCTTGCCTTAAACTTTTCAGCACTCCCATCAGATCCATGTTTAATCTTGTAGAGCCATTTAGCGGTGACAACAGATTTGTCCTTCGGTTTCGGGACCACATCCCAGACATCATTCTTCATAATAGCCTCATATTCTTCATGCATAGCATCCTTCCAGACTTGATGCTTGATGGCTTCCTCAAAAGATCCAGGTTCAGATTGTATAATAGTACTCATGGCAGCTAGATACCCTTGGTATCTACACGGCTTCTTGCTTTCTCAGAATGTTCCCCTTGGGGCAGCATGACCCTCAGCATCTTCGAGGGTGACCCTGAGCCATGATGGCCTCTTTCCTAGAGAAGGGGAAGGATCAATAGGGTCCATTGGCCCTTCAACATCAGGCATAGTCTCATCCTGGGGTTCTTCTAGATTTCCAGGTCTTTCTTCATGGTTTTCTTCAGATTTAGGAAGATCTACTACTTTCTTCAGGGAAGCATCTTCGTCAAAAGTGACATCATGGCTTATCTCTACTTCCCTTTGACCAGGTACATAGACTCTATATGCCTTAGAAGTCTCACTGTAGCCCACAAACATTCCTTTCTTCCCAGTAGCATCCAGCTTACTTCTCTTTTCTTTCGGCACATGAAAATAGACAGGACATCCAAAAATTCTAAAATGTGAGACATCAAGTTTCTTACCAGAGAAAACCTCTTCGGGAGTTTTGGAGTCCAAAGCGGAATGAGGGCATCGGTTTTGAATGTACACAGCAGTATTTTCAACTTCTCCCCACAGAAACTTTGGAAGACCCTGGTCACATAGCATGGCACGGGCAGCTTCCACAATAGTCCTATTCTTGCGTTCAGCAACACCATTCTGCTCAGGAGTATATGCAGTGGTAGTCTCCCTCTTAATGCCAGCTTCTCTGCAAAAGTCTTTGAACTCATTTGACTCATATTCAGTGCCATTGTCAGTCCTCAAAATCTTGATCTTCTTTCCGGTCATATTTTCCACCAAGGCTTTGAAGGTACGGAACCACATGAAAGCCTCATCCTTCTTCTTCAAGAAGTATATCCAGGTTTTGCGAGAGAAGTCATCAGTAAATGTCATATAGTAAGAACATCCCTCCAGGGATGTTACAGGCAACATACCGGAAAGATCAGAATGGACTAGTTGCAATATCTCAGATGTCTTTGTGACACTTGAGGGGAAAGGTCCCCTTGTATGTTTTCCTTCAGCACAGCCCTTACATACACCTTTATGATTATTTCCAAAATCAGGCATCCCTGTCACCACCTTCCTTGCTTCGGGAAGAGCCTTGTAATGAAGGTGTCCAAATCTTCGGTGCCATAGTTCGGTTTGACGGATAGTATCACAAGTCATAGCTCCCAACGGAGTCCCTCCAACCTGGTAGAGTGTACCAACTCTAAAACCAATTGAGATAGCTTCCTTGAAGCTCTTCTTCCACATGAGTACCTTTCCATCAGAGAAAGTTACATTGAATCCTTTGTCTTCCATGGCAGATACAGACACAAGGTTCTTCTTCAATTTGGGTACATAGAGTACATCTTGTAGATGGAGGACTTGTCCTTGAGACAAGTGGAGGGTCATAGTCCCGGTCCCTTTCACAGGATAAGTGGCATTATCCCCAAGGATAATTTCTAGATTAGTATCCCTTTCAACCATGTCAGAAAGTGCTTCCTTGAATCCGGTGAATTCAAGCTTATGAACACTCCATGCTGTCCATAATCTGCATCACACTGCCCTGTGTTGTACTTCGTCACTGATATCTTCATTACTGCTGTTATAATCATTGCTGCACCATGACAGTCCCTGAAATTACCCCAGAGGTGATCTAGACCATGACTTTGTCACTGATCATCACAGCTTCTCATTGACTACGTTAATATTCTGAGAATGTAACTATTACTGTCATTATTAAAGCAACACATGCCATTGCTTGAAACCCTCGTCACAGCTTTTCATTGACTGTGTATCTATACATGGTGCGGATCTGTTCCTCTCATGGACAGGGCTCCTTTAGCTACAGGTCTCCCTTCCAGACCTCCTCACAAGAAATGACTGCGGCTAGGCTTCGTGACCCTTACTGCGACTTTACAACCATGAGTGTGGCTTCGAGCGTTGGCTGTGGCTTCATATATTGACTGCGGCTTCGTGCATTGACTGTGGCTTCGAATATATATTTGCGTATATGGCTGCGTGGATGTCTTCATTGCATAACTGTGCGTATATAACTGTCGTATATAACTGTGCGAATATATATCTGTGCGTATATAACTGTGCGTATATAACTGTGCGTATATAACTGTCGTATATAACTGTGCGTATATATATCTGCGTATATGGCTGCGTATATATATCTGCGTATATAACTGTGCGTATATATATCTGCGTATATGGCTGCGTATATATATCTGCGTATATGGCTGCGTATATATATCTGCGTATATAACTGAGCGTATATATATCTGCGTATATAACTGAGCGTATATATATCTGCGTATATGGCTGTGTATATATATCTGCGTATATAACTGTGTATATGGATTCAACCAGACAGAATCGGATCTCCCTCCTGTGCATACATATATTGCTGGGCAATTCAGCATATATATATATCTTCATTACCAGCATATATATATATATATATTTCCATTGCCTGCGTATATATATATTGCCATTGCCTGCGAATATATATATCTTGCTGCGTTGTATTATTGTCTGCGGCTCTGCGTGTTTGTTATCACTGCGGCTGCATATTGACTGCGACTTTACTTCACCTTTAATGCAGCTACCCTCTGCGGCTTTATCACCATGATTGTGCATTGATTTCTGCTTCATGTATTGACCTGATACATAGATTATGTTGCGTCCGTATGGAGTCTGATTGCCTGTAAGGATCTCTGCCCTGTGTATAATTAGGGCATCACGTTGACTGTACAACATAACCATGAACAACATACAAGTGTGTCTCCATGAACAACGTATTAAGCCACTCCTTAGCAACGAGTTAGAGCATCACTTTGACTGTGTATAGATGTCTTCATGACTGCGTTGGATTAGGGCATCATCAACAGCTAGGCCAGCGTATTCTTTTTGTGTCTCTCCTTCTCCAAAAACCCAAGACGTGGAGAGGAGGAGATCACTCAAGAATCCATTTTCTTCGATGATGATTGCTATAGATAGAGTTTGTCTTCACCTCAGCTCCGATACCATGTAAAGTTTTGTAGATGTTCTATGCTAAGAGCAATTTCACTTTTCTCACAGCAATCATACAAGTAGATAAGCAAAATGCAGATAGAACATATAAGCAGATCTTACAGAAGACAAATCAGAAACAAGAAAAATGAATGTGTTCGTTTCGGCGGTCAACAGGATGCTTCAACCAGCAAAGTCTCCTTTGGTCAGCCAGCCCAGCATGTGTCACAACAACCCTCCTGGTAGCTCGTACTTTTAGGATGGGAGAGGAAGATGTGAGTTGTGTTGTGTTGTGTTCAAATTCTCTCCAACTTTTCCTGTATATATATCCATCAATGAGGGTGTGTGACACATCTGTTGGGCATGTGAGCCTACATTACAAAACTGGCTGACCTTGCACATATAATTTATTAAGAATAATAAATTCAAAATATAAGTTCTGCTCATCGGATTAAGACTATTTTTATATGGATTTTACACCTCTCAGAAAGAGGAATCCAACAAAAATATTAGCCTCTTAATCTGAGCATCAGAACATGGAGTTTGGACCTAGTTGTCCAATTTTAACAAATGTGCCATAATATCAAGCTATCCATGGGAGAATATGTATTGACTAGCCCATTGCTTTCCATTCCAATGGGAGGTGTTGATGTTGTACTAGGAGTCCAATGGCTACAATCCTTGGGTACAATAGCTTTTAATTTTCAAGAACTTTTCATGAAATTTTCCGTGGAAGGAAAGGAAGTTCAATTAAGGGGTATTACAGGGAAACCGGGAAAGATAATCAGCTCTAACGGTATGACAAAGCTTCTAAAAAAAGAACAAAGAGTTGTAATTGCACAATTATGTTCGCTAGATGTTTTCACATTGGAATCATATATTTCTCCAGATCTCCAAAAAGTCTTGGACAATCATTCCAAGGTATTTGATACTCCCAAAGGTCTCCCACCTATTCGTGATCATGATCATGCTATTCATCTAATTCCAGGAAGTGTTCCTCCAAACATCAGGCCATACAGATATCCCTATGCTCAAAAGAGTGAAATTGAACGTATGGTTGCAGAAATGCTAGAGGCTGGTATAATTCAACCGAGTCAAAGTTCTTTCTCTGCTTCAGTAGTATTGGTGCACAAGAAGGATGGATCATGGCACGTGTCCGGATTATAGGGAGCTCAACAAACCCACTATTAAAGATAAGTTTCCCATTCCTATCATTGATGAATTACTGGATCAATTGCATGGATCAATTTACTTCACCAAGTTGGATCTTCATTCAGGATATCATCAAATCAGAATGAAGACTGAAGACATTCCGAAAACAACATTTAGAACTCATGAGAGTCATTATGAATTTTTGGTCATGCCTTTTGGCCTTACCCATGCACCTTCAACATTTCAAGGTTTGATGAATTCCATTTTCAAACCATTCCTTAAAAAATTTGTGTTAGTATTTTTTATGATATACTAATCTACAGCAAGTCTTGGAAGGATCATGTTGAACATGTTGACAGGGTGGTACAACTATTGGAGGAGAAACAATTATATGCAAAAAGATCCAAATGTTTCTTTGGAGTACAAGAAGTGGAATATCTTGGTCATATTGTATCTCATGAAAGAGTTAAGGTAGACCCTAGCAAAATTAAAGCCATTAAAGAATGGAAAATCCCCACATCCATAAAGCATCTGCGAGGATTTCCCGAATTGACAGGGTATTATCGCAAGTTTGTTAAAAATTATGGAAGAATAGCAGCACCTCTAACAACATTATTGAAGAAAGATGCATTTTCATGGACTCCAGAAGCAACAAAGGCCTTCGAACATCTTAAAGAGGCAATGTGCCAAGCACCGGTCTTAGCTACACCGGACTTTACAAAAACCTTTATTGTGGAATGTGATGTTTCAGGAAATGGAATTGGCGTTGTTTTAATGCAAGATGAAAGACCCATTGCTTTTGAAAGTCGTCCAATCAAGGGAAAGTTTTTACACAAAGCTATTTATGAGAAGGAAATGTTGGCAATACTCCATGCACTTAAGAAATGGCGACCCTACCTAATGGGAAGACACTTCAAGGTAAAAACATATCATGATAGCCTTAAATACTTTTTAGAACAAAGATTATCCTCTGAAGAGCAACAAAAGTGAGTCACAAAGATGTTGGGTTATGACTTTGAAATCATCTACAAAAAAGGGAAGCAAAATGTGATGGCAGATGCACTCTCAAGAAAAGATGAAGATGTGGAAGCATTGTTGTGCGCCATTTCTATTATCCAACCAGATTGGATAAACGAAGCAAGGGAGGAATGGAAGAATGACGAAGAAGTGTGGGCACTTATTCGAAAGTTACAACAAGATTCCAGTATGTCTGATACATTTAACTGGCAAAATGATTCGTTATGGTACAAAGATCGCTTATACCTCTGTAAGAATTCCCAACTAAAACAAAAGATTCTTATGGAATTGCACACTTCTCCCTTAGGAGAGCACTCAAGATTTTTAAAAACTTACCACAGGGTTAAGAAGAAATTTTTTTGGGATGGCCTTAAATCAGATATTCAAAAGTTTGTGGCGGAATGTCTGATTTGCCAACAAAATAAAGTTGAAACAATTAAGACACCGGGTCTATTACAACCTTTATCCCTTCCAAGCCAACGTTGAGAGGAGGTTTCAATGGATTTTCTTACAGGTTTACCCAAGTCTGAGGGAAAGAGTGTAATCATGGTGGTAGTTGACAGACTTACCAAGTATGCACACTTTTGTGCATTATCACATCCATTTAAAGTCAGTACAGTTTCTATTGCATTTATAGAAACAATTCAAAAGCTACATGGAAACCCAAAGATTATTGTAAGTGACAAAGATCCCATTTTCACTGGAAATTTTTGGACATAATTATTTTCCTGTCTTAGTACTCAGTTAGCTCATAAGTCATCTTATCATCCTCAATCTGATGGGCAAACTGAGATAGTAAACAAATGTTTGGAAGGATATCTTCGTTGCTTTGTATCTGATAAACAGACACAATGGGTCAAATGGTTGCCTCTGGCTGAATGGTGGTATAACACTTCCTTCCATATAACAACAAAAATGACCCCATTTATGACACTTTAAGGATATCATCCACCATCCATCACATCATATTTAAGAGAAAATTCTAAGGTTCAAGCAATGGAACATCACATCGAACATCAACAACAAGTCCTCCAACTCTTAAAGGATAACCTCGTGTTGGCATAGACTAGAAAGAAACAACAGGCAGATCAACATCGCAGCGAAAGAAGTTTTGATGTAGGTGATTGGGTATTCCTACAGCTACAACCATATAAGTAAATGTCCCTCAAGCAAGCTAAGAAGGATAATAAATTATCACCAAAGTATTATGGTCTGTACAAGGTGTTGCAAAAGATTGGTACTATGGCATACAAATTGGAGCTTCCTGCAGCTTCTCGATTGCACCCAGTTTTCCATGTTTCATGTTTAAAGAAGGTTATAGGCGACAAGCTCCCAATTCAAACAATATTGCCAGAACTTGACGAGGAAGGAAAAATTATATTGGAACCAGAAGGAGTCACAGAAACAAGAACTCGACAGCTACGAAATCGATCAATTTCGGAGTATCTTATCAAGTGGAAGAAATTATCTATTGAAGATTCCACATGCGAGGATGAGAATTTTATACAGAAGCATCCAGAACTACTCAAGCGTTGAAGACAACACTTTTTTGAAGGAGAGGGGCATGTTGGGTTCCTATAATACTAGTGATTACCCCATTACTATTGTAGTTGTATCTCTTATTAATATTGTTGTGCCCCTATTGTCCCCATATTGTTATTATTGTGCCCCATAGAATCCCTCTATTGTTATTTTTGTGGCTTTATATTATTATTGTTAGGTCGACTGGGTTATATTGTAGCTCCTTAGACTCCTATATATAGAAAGGAGGTTTTGTCATTTGAATCATCCAAGAATTGTTCATTTATGTAATGTAAAGGAGGTTGCCCCCTCGAAGAGGCTGAATTCTAAGGCGTTGATCTATCTTTTCTATCTTTTTCTTGAGCTGGTTTCATAACAAATGGATCATGCTTTGACTGCTCTTCGGAAGGCATTTCTCGTGATTTCCTACAAGCTCTGTCCTCCATGAACTTTACATCCTGTCGCACCACAATCTTTCTATTGCTCGAAAGGTAGATTCTATATGCCTTAGCATTCTCACTATATCCCACAAGATATCCTATTTCTGCAGTTTGATCCAACTTCTTCCTCTTTTCTTCGGGTTTATGGGAGTATGTCTAGCTCCCAAATATCCTGAAATGACTCACTTCAGGCTTCTTGCCGGTGAAGGCACTCTCCAAAGTAATCTTACCTAATGCCCTATGAGGAGTCCTGTTTTGAACATATACTGTTGTGCTGCATGCTTCTACCCATAAAAATTTGGGCACATCTAGATCATACAACATTGCCCTCGCTGCTTCAACAATAGTTCTCCTCTCTGCTACTCCATTCTGCTTTGGATTATATGGAGTAGTCCATTCTCTTTTGATGCCTTCCCTTGCGCAGAACTCAGTAAAGTCTTTATCTATATATTCTCCACCATTGTTTGAGTGCAACACTTTTATCCTCTTCCCTGTCAGATTCTCAACCAAAGCTTTAAACTCTTTGAATCGATCAAAAACCTCATCCTTAGTTCTTAGAAAGTAGATCCATGTCTTCTTGGAATGGTCATCAATGAAGGTGACGAAGTATTTGTCACCACTAAGAGCTTTTGTGGACATGGGTTCGTAGATATCTAAGTGTATTAATCCCATAACACTCTTTGCCCTATTGTTACTGGAATAAGCCGCTTTGGCGTACTTGCCCAAAACGCAGCCTCTGCATACATTGTCTCATTTGGTACTTAATTTTGGAATTCCTGTGACGGTTTCTCTGAGAATTCTTAAGGCTCCATGGTGTAAGTGCCCCATCCTTCTGTGCCATAGTTCATTCAAATCTTTTTCACCACTACTGCCTATCAATGCCATTGGAGACTCTGGCTATAATTTATACAGTCTATTATTTCTGACTCCAATTTGGGCCTTCTTCTTCCAACTCGGATGTTTGACATATACTTTCTTCCCAGTGAAGTGAACATCATAGCCCTTGTTCTGTAACTGAGATACAGAGAGTAAGTTCATTCCCAATCCAGGCACATGGAGCACATTGGTAGCTCAAAGCCGATCCCCTGCTTCTGTTTGAAAACTATAGTACCTCTTCCCACTAGGGTACATTTTTCCTTATTTCCCATGGTGATTTGGAAGTTCATATGTTCTTCTTGGTAGCTCGAGAAACATTCTCGTATTCCCGTCATATGTGCAGAATCCCTGCTAGCAATATACCAAATCTTAGTGGAAGCAGAACTTGACAAGCAAGCAACTTCTTCTTCCAGTCTGGAAGCCAACACAGAACTGTCGTGATCCATTATATTCTTCGTGCTTTCCTCTTTCCCTGGAGAACTGCATGAGTCCCTTTGAGTTTATGCTCCAGCAACATCATGTCCACGACCCATTGCAGATTCTCTAATCCTATTGCCCGATCTCAGCTCTGATACCATGTGAAAATTTCTAACATGAAATTCTACTGTAGCAACTGATTTATTTCTCCTACTTATTTTCCACAATAAGTTATTTACAAAACCCTTCAGTAAACATCAAAGTAAATTCTACTGCAGTTGTCACATAATAGCATAGAGAAAAAAACAGTGAAATACAAGCATAAGAATCAATCACATCAACACAGTTGTTTTTGGACAATAGTCCCCGAAAAAAACCCAATGCGGAAAAATCGGTGCAACAGATGAGGGTTTATTTATTATTCTTCAACAACAATCTCTTTACAAGGAATGATTTTGCAAAACATAGAGAAACCTTTGTGAAAACACCTGAGATAATTTTCCTCCAATCACTGGAGAAATTGTAACACTCAAGAGACCCTCCAGCCTCCAATGTGTCACCTCTGTGTCATCTTCTGCGTGAGGACTGCATCCTTTGCTGTGCTACCTCTCTGAGCTATCCCTCTACGTTGTCCCTCTGATGCACTGCATCCCCTCCTCCTCAATCTCTGACTGATGTTGATACCCTCCTCTTCCTTCACCCTGCAACTCTCCCTCTGAAATCGAACTCTTACTTCTGGAGAATCGACTTCCCTCGGGTTACTGAGTATTTGCTCGGTGTGTCTCCAAATGACTCTCAAGTCTTCATTTATACTTTTCTTGTTGAGATATCAATGGTCGTGATATAATCTCTAATCAATGTCTAACATTAAATTAGACTTGATCCTCATCTCTTAGAAGCTTCTCCCCCATATTTACATTAATTCACTTTAATTAATTTCCTAAGTTTTAACTTAGGCGCCATTAAAAATAATTAATTATTTGAATAACATGCACTCCAAGTGAAATTTCTCTAAACAATTTCTGGGTCTTGGAGCTCTCTTGTGTTCTAGCCCCTCCACAAGAATTTAGAGCTAGAGCACATCCGATGCTACCCAAAAATCAACAATTTGAACACTTCGACCTTCTTCTTCAAGAAATAGATCCATTTTTTGCGAGAGACGTCATCCACAAAAATTGCATAGTATAAATATCCAC
This sequence comes from Pinus tabuliformis, assembly GCA_031772625.1. Lineage (NCBI taxonomy): Eukaryota > Viridiplantae > Streptophyta > Pinopsida > Pinales > Pinaceae > Pinus > Pinus tabuliformis. The sequence continues at coordinate 2,079,390,011 of CM062816.1, read as the reverse complement.
CCAAAGATGTTATGGGAAACATACCTGATAGATCAAAATGGACCAATTGAAGGATATCAGTAGTTTGACTTTGACTTGACGGGAATGGTCCCCTTGTATGTTTTCTAGCTGCACAACCCTGACACGCTCCTTCATGATCTAAGTTGAATTTGGGCATTCCTGTGACCATCTTTCTTACATCAGGTAAGGCTTTATAACGAAGGTGAGCAAATCTTTGGTGCCATAATTCAGATTGAAGAGAAGTATCGCACGTCATTGCTCCCAACGGACTTCCTCCAACCTGATAGAGACCTTCAACTCTAAATCCAAGAGTGAATGCAACTTTCGGGTTCCTTTCCCAAACACGAACCTTCCCATCAACAAATTTCACCTTGAAACCTTTATCTTCCATCAAAGAAATAGAGACTAGGTTCTTTTTCAGATCAGGTACAACCGTACATACAATACTTCTTGTAAATGAAGGATTTTACCTTGATTTGAGTGAAGAGTAATAGTCCCAATTACTTTCATGAGATAAGTAGCATTATCCCCAAGTATAATCTCCATATTTGTCTTCTTTTCAATCTGTTGATTTCTGGTAGCATCAGATGTGCTCTAAGTCTCAAATTTTGCAGAGGGGCTTAGGCACATGTATTCCAAAGAACCCAGAAAGCATTTTGGGAAATTCCACCCAGAGAAAGTTTTATTAAAATAATTAATTATTTTTAAAAGGACCCTAAGTCTAAACTTAGGAAAACCAAATAATTAAAAGGCATTAATATAAACTGTGGGTGTAACTTCTAGAAGAAGACGAGGATCAAGCATAAATGATCTTAGCCATTGATTAACTTCTAATCTGGGCTGTTGAATGTCAATGAGAAGATTATTTAAGGAGGCTTGAGGATCATTTGGAAGACACACAGAGAGTTCAGAAGTTCGATTTTCTGAAGCAGAGCAGAGGAGTTGTCGAGAGAATTCGATAGTGAGCTTTTGCAATGAGGGCAGGGATAGTTTGGTTGGAGAATCTTCTCCTGAACCAGGATACGTAGCAGAGAGGCAGAGAGACACCAGAAGGACGCAGCGCAGTACCCAGGAGGGGTTGATGCTAAGCTAGAAGGGCTCACGCAAAGGAAGCGCAGTGCTCCCAGCAAAAGTTCGAATATTTCTAGGGGTTTGACATCTGAGCCGGGAGGGTTGACGTCAGAGCTCCGAGAGAGAAACTCAACCCAGCGTAAAGCTAACGCAAAGCCTTAGACGCTGACGCAGGGCCCACGTAGGGGCAGTGCAGAAATAGCCAGGGACACGTTGGCTCAGCTGCCGGATCAGCATGGACTTGTTGGATAGAGGGAGGTAATCTCACAAATTTCTTCTGTCAGTTTTATTTCTCTGTAACTAGATTGTCAAGAGGGCATCCAGAGTTGTATTCAGAAAACTACTGCATAATAATAAAAACCCTCAGAGTTGCGACACCAATTTTCCCGCATTGAGTTTTTCTGGGGACATTTGTCCAAAAAATACTATCACTTGTATGTATCTTCCTCTATTGTTTTGTTCTTGTTTTGGGCAAATTAATTAATTAAGTGAAGGCTACAGTTGTATTAGCTTCGATATTTGTTGTAGGGAGCAGTAAATAATTTGTTTCAATAATTAACAAATAGAAGTTTAATTAGTTGTTACAGTAGTAAATTCGGGTGGGATTCTCGAATTTTCACATGGTATCAGAGCATTCACATGGCATCGGAGTTGGTGCATGTGAAGAAAAAAGAACAGTGCCAAAGAACCCAGCGTTGAGCAGAAGAGAGAAATCAAAATAGCTACAAGAGGCAACGATTCGAAACCCCAGAGGGTTGATTTTCGAGGCAGTCTCTCTCTGAGTGAGTACAGAGAGGAAGGACTCTTAGTTTGAAAGTTTGTCGGGGCAGAGGAAGCAGCGCTGAAGCCTCAGCGTGAGGAGAAGCTAGTGGGACACAGTCTCTTCTACAGGTCATTTTCTTGGGCAGAGACGTCAAAAGAAAAGGAAGAAGCACGGTTGAGGGAACCTTTCCTCGGTAATACTTCCCACCAAGAAGTCTATTTTCTTATTGGCTTAGTAGCAGCAGTGAGAACCAAAGAGGAGATTTTCGACATTTGTGGCAAAGATGGCAACCAATGGATTGAGGGATCATGATAGGTTGGACGGAGCATCCAACTATGTCATCTGGAAGGCAAGGATGCCATTCCTACTAAATGAGCATGCCCTCAAGACATATGTCGACAGCATGGTGGTTGTGCCTACAGATGCAGATCCATTGAAGAAGTATCGAGCTGAAATGGCGAAGGCAAAAAGAATGATCCTCGACGGAGTGAAGGATCATGTTGTTTGTCACATCGCTAGTAGAGGAACTGCTAAGGAGATGTGGGATGCATTGTCTATGTTATATCATGGATCTTCCGAGCAGCGGAAGATGTACTTGGAGCAGAAGTTGAGATCTGCTCAGATGCAAAAGGGGAGCGTGTGGATCCATTCCTCACGAAGCTTCAGGAGACCCGTGATGAGTTATCTACTATGGGGTCTACATCTCAAGACTCAAAGTTGGTTAGACTAGCCCTCAATTCTGCCACAGATGAGTGGCAAGTCTTTGTCCAAAGTATCCTAGGCTAGGTAACTTTGTCGAATTGGGATGAGATGTGGGTAGCTATCAAGCAAGAGGAGTTAAGGAGAGACTTGGTCAATTGTAAACTTGACGGAAGCAGTAGCAGTGGGTTGAAGCCCAAGGAGAAGGAGGAGAACGCAGCCCTTGAATCTAAGGGGCAGCAGGAGCAGCGAAGGCAGAAGGAGGACATATCGAAGATAAAGTGCTTCAAGTGTGGTGAGATGGGTCACAAAGCTACACAGTTTCCTCTCAGGAAGAAGGACAAAGATGAGAAGCACGATCCGAAGGCTGCACCCGCAAAGATAGAGGAGGAGGAGTTTGCCATGACAGTCGAGATACCTCCAAGAGGGAGGTGGGCTGATTTGGAGTTGTAGTTTGAAAGAGCTATAGATGGGCAAGATCCTTGAGGAGCCCACCTCTTGGATCAATTCCTTGCTATGGGAGCCCAGATAGGAAGTAGCAGGATAGACTAGTGTTAGATGGTGTCGAGGAGTACCGGAGAGACAGCTACATTGGCTAGGAGCCGCAAAGACTGAGCAGCACAGAGGAGAGTTGGCAGTAGTGCAGATGGCACAAAGTAATAGTAAGCAACAACGCAGTAGATTCAAAGGGTCAGTGCAAAGACTAGCAGCAATCAAGCTCCAGCATTCACATGGTATCATACTGAACGCAGTTAGTTTGGTAATTGGGATCTTTTTTCCCGTTGCTAATGGAGTAGCAACAACAATTTGCAGTGCAGGGGCAATCGACAGTGGCAGTGCCAGGTTCCAGCAACAGCACGAATGCAGATATTCAGAGGGAGTTGCAATACGGATGCAGTGTTGACAGTGGCAAGGTCAGCAACAGTACAGACGAAGCATTTGCGCATCAGTTGATGGACAGTATGTTAGACATCAATAGCGCAGAGGACGATGTTATGAAGTCAGTGTGATGCTTCCGATTCAAGGCATTGCTAGAGCACATTCCTCACTAAGAGGGAGGGTTGATTTCTGGTAGCATCGAATGTGCTCTAAGTCTCAAATTTTGCAGGGAGGCTTAGGCACATGTATTTCAAAGAACCCAGAAAGTGTTTTGGGAAATTCCACCCAGAAACAGTTTTATTAAAATAATTAATTATTTTTAAAGAGGCCCTAAGTCTAAACTTAGAAAAATAGAATAATTAAAGGGTATTAACATAAACTGTGGGTGTAACTTCTAGAAGAAAACGAGGATCAAGCAGAAATGATCTTAGCCATTGATTAGCTTCTAATCTGGGTTGTCGAATGTCAATGAGAAGATTATTAAAGGAGGCTTGAGGGTCATTTGGAAGACACACAGAGAGTCCAGAAGTTTGATTTTCTGAAGCAGAGCAGAGGAGCTGTCGGGAGAATTTCGATAGTGAGCTTTCACAGTGAGAGGCAAGAATAGTTTGGTTGGAGAATCTTCTCCTGAGCCAAGATACGCAACAGAGAGGCAGAGAGACACCAGAAGGAGGCAGTGCAGTACCCAAGAGGGGTTGACGCTTAGCACAAAAGGGCTCACGCAGAGGCAGCGCAGTCCACCCAGCAGAAGTCTGAATATTTGTTGGGGTTTGACGTCTGAGCTCGGAGAGTTGACGTCAGAGCTCCAAGAGAGAAAATCGACCCAGCGCAAAGTTAACGCAGAGCCTTAGAGGCTAACGCATGGCCCACGCAAGGGCAGTGCAGAAATAGTCGGGGACGCGTTGGTTCAGCTTCTGGATTAGTCGAGACTTGGCGAATAGAGTTATGATCTCACAAATTTCTTCTGCTAGTTGTATTTCTCTATAACAGGATTGTTGGGAGGGCATCCAGAGTTGTATTCAGAAAACTACTACATAATAATAAAAACCATCAAAGCTACTGCACCGGTTTTCCTGCATTAGGTTTTTCCGGGCACATTTGTCCAAAAAATATTGTCACTTGTGTGTATCTTTCTCTATTGTTCTATTCTTGTTTTGGGAAAATCAATTAATTAAGTAAAGGTTGCAGTTGTATTAGCTTCGATATTTGTTGTAGGGAGCAGTAAATAATTTGTTTTCAGTAATTAACAAATAGAAGTTTAATCAGTTGTTGCAATAGTAGATTCGGGTGGGGTTCTCGAACTTTCACACAATCAAGTTTGAGAGGGCCTCTGTGTACCCAGTGAAGTGCCTTGACGCACCACTATCAATCAACCAATGATCCAATGTATCCGGCGGAGAGGTTGTGGTAAGTGCGCAAATAAGATAAAATTCTTTTTGCTTTTCTACAACATTAACTTCTTCATACCTGGAGTTTCTTGACTTCTTGGCAGAACCACCATTTCCACATCGAGTAGCGGGAGCATTCCTCTTTCCTTTGTTGTTGAACCTGTTGTTCCTTTGATTGCCATTGCCTTTATAGTTGTTGTGGTTGTTGTTGTCATCATCTCTTGAAGTATCCTTCTTGTGAGGGCACTCTCTAGCAAAGTGGCCAAACTCGTTGCAATTGAAGCATTTTCCTTTTCTTCCTTCTTTGAATCCCCGGTTGAACCCTTGACCTTGATTTCTTGGACCAGCATTGTTCTTCCTTTTAGCATGAGTGGAGAAGGCGGTGGATTGTTTCCATTTGAGGGCTTTTCTCTTTCCATCATCCTTATTTCTTCTTGAGTGACACTAGCCAATAATTCATCAAATCCCGGAATCTTGTCATTGTTGAGGATGGTAGTGTTAAACACATCCCATTCTCTTGTAAGGCCTCCAAGTGCAATACGAGTGAGCTCCCTGTCACCAACAACTTCTCCAACAGATAGGAGATCATTCTTGATTCCAGTAATCCTCATGAAGTAAGATTGAATGGATTCTCCTCTATCCATCTTGATGTCTTTTAACTTGTTCTTGACAAAGAGGACTTGATTTGCATTATTTACTTTGAACATCCCAACGAGCTTGTCATACATCTCCTTAGATGTTTCCAAATCAGAAATATAAGCAACCAAAGGCTTGTGAATTGTGAAAATTCCTGAATCTAACACATTAGAAACCCCTACTGCGATTATTGGTTTACTATCTCCTACTTGTTCTCAATGTTCCACTGTGTTTCCAGGATGGGAAAATGCGGGAGCGGGGACACGCACAAGGGGGACGTATATAAGCAACCCCAAATTTTAGGGATTTTTCGGGGAAACGGGGGGACGTCATAGTCATAAAAATTATAAAATTATAAATTATTAAAAATAAATTAAAAATAAAATAAAATAAATCCCAAAAATATGTCAATAACTAAATAGAAAATCTTAATAATTATGAAATGTACATCTAAAGACAAAATATGATCATCATTACATATTAGACTATTATCATTTATGAATTATCATTTGACATTTTTTACATTGTAAATCTAAAAGTAAATTACTAAATTGAATCCATCATTTGACATTATGCAATGTTTCTTCTAAAAGTAAATTACTAAATTGAATCCATCATTTGACATTATGCAATGTTCCTTCTAAATTCATCATTTGGCATGATGCAAGGCACATCTAAATTAAATTAATAAATTCATCATTTGACAATTGAAATTATGCAATGCACATCAAATTTTCAAAAACGATAAAAAGTAAATTCATCATATGACAATGACATTGACATTATGTTGAAGTCTAAAATAGCCATAAAATACTAAACTAAAAGTAAACATAGAAAGCACTGAGCAATGAAATACTAGTAAATTTCTCAAAAAATACTAAATAATATTAATAAATACTAAGTCTTAAGTTTTAATATACTTTAAGTTTTTTTTATTTTTGTTATTGTTTTTATTTTATTTTTTAAGTTTTAAATTTTAATATAATTTTATTTATTTATTGAATAAACAAATTAAGTTTTAACAAGTTTTAATTTTTAATATAGTTTCATTATTTTTTTTTTTAGTTTTTCAAATATTTACATTTGTATTTTTTAATTTTTAATATTTTATAAAAAATATTAGACAAAAAAATGGGGGGACGGATACGTCCCCCGTCCCCCCTACAAAGGAGTCATGTTTCGCCACCAGAAAAAACGTCCCCTCGGAGTTTCCCCAAAAAGGGGACGTGGGAGAAACATTTCCCCGTCCCCGGAGCTTGGCAGAGCGTTGGGGCGCATCCTCATGGAAAACTGCTTGTTCTTTACATTAACAAGTTATTTAAATACATAAACATCGAAGTAAACACTATTGTAGCCTTAACAAATACACAGATCATGCACTGGAATAACCCAATTCGGGAAAACTGGTGCAACATATAGAGGGTTTGTATTGTTAAGAAGATTCGTGAATACAACTAGGGTGCCAGAAATGGCTCACCCAACAGAGAATATCCTTGGCAATAGTACCTCTATCGGGAGACAGATATTCCGACAAATCATCAACCGATTGATCAAACCCCACATCGACTCCAGTTGTTCCCTATGCTGGACAACGAAAACGACTCCAAGCACTGCTCTGGAACTACGTCACCCTCTCCCGGCTCAGGATCTGTTGATCAGCTCTCAGCCTGCCCACCAGAATCTCCCCAATGCTGCCTCTGAGGCCCAGCGTCAGCCTCTGCGGCTTCTGTGTCTCACTGCGTCAGCCCTCTGCATCAGCTTTACAACCTCTGTGTCAGTCCTTCTAGGGCCTGCGCTGTCTCTCCCGGCACTACGCTACTTCTCTACTATGTATTCTTCAGCCTCAGATGAAAATCCCTTGCTGAACTGTCCCTCAATGAAACTCTGATCACTAACTCGATTTCCTCAGCAAACCTCGTCCTAGAAAATCGAAATCTTTGATCACTTGGCATATCTCCAATTGACCCTAAAGCCTCCTCTTATATTTTTCCTGTTGAATCTTCAACAACCGAGATTAGGTCCCTAAACAACGGCTAAGATTAGAACTAGATTGTTCCTCGTTACTTAAAACTTTCTCACCCATATTTTATTAATACACATTAATATTTTTATTTTCCTAAGTTTAGACTTAGGAACTCATTAAAATATTAATTATTTTAATAACTCCTCATCCAAGAGGAATTTCTCCAAACGATTTTTGGGTCTTGGAGATTTCATGTGCCTTAACCTTTGCACCAAATTTCATGGCTAGAGCACATCCGATATTACCCAAAATCAACACTCCCTCTTAGCGAGGAATGTGCTCTAGCAATGCTTCACCATAGAAGCATCACACTGATCCTCCGCATCGGTCCTCTGTGTTAATGCTGGGCTTGTTGCCCCACATCCACTGCACTGCTACTTCCTGTTTTACTGCCCATGACACTGCCACTTCCATTGCTACATTTATACTGTAGCTCCCTCTCAAAAAGCTGCCTCATGCTACCCATAGAATTGCCACTGCTAACTGCTACACTGCAATTCAGTTACTGAGAAGTGAGTAACTGACTTCACTGAAACACTAACATCCTGGTCAGTTTGGAAGCCTCGTGATCGTGAAGCTACCTCTGCTATTATCTTGTGCTCCTTCTGCTGCCACCACACTGCCGCAACCTCTTTTGTGCCTCTAGCACTAATGCAACCTCCACTGCGTTGCTACAAACTTCTGCACTCTAGCACTGCCTTGTTGCTCCATCACACCATGCTCCACCCGACACCTGTCATCATGCTAATGTCGTTAAGGGCTCCCGTAGCCGTATGTGATCCAAGAGTTTGGGTAGCTCAAGGATCCTGTCGCCTTCTGTAGTCCTCTTGACTACAGCTCCATGTCTCCCCACCTCTTCTCCAGAGGCGCATGAGCACTCATGGCACAATTGTCATCAGTCTCGACATCCTTCTCCATCTTTGCTGGAGCAGCCTTTAAGTCGGAAGCTTCTCCCTTGCGTTTCTTCCTAGGGCATTGAGAGGCATAATGTCCCATTTCTCCACAGTTGAAGCACTTGACCTTGGAGATGTCTTTCTTCTTCCTCTTCTGTAGCCCCTGCTGTCCCGTTAATGTGAGAGTTGCATCCTCCTTGATTCAAACTCCCTTACCGCTACTCCCCGCCTTGGTCAATCTCCTGAGCTCTTCCTGTCAAAGCGCTGCCCACATCCCCTCCCAATTGGGGAGAGTCGCTCCGCCCAAAATGCTTTCGACAAATGTGTCCCACTCCTCGGAGACTGCATTCAAGGTAGTCCTAACCATGAGCTTTGGATCCAGTGTAGACCCCACGAAAGTAAGTTGGTCGTGAATCCCCTTTCTGCATTTGGTATGACCTCAACTGACTCTCCAATAACATCTTTCGTTGCACGGAAGAGCCTTGGTATAAGGTGCTCAAGGTCTCCCACATCTCCCTTGCTATTGTCTTCTCAACAATATGTGGTATTACATGATCCTTGACCCCGTCTAGGATCATGCATTTTGCCTTCGCCTGGGCCTCCTCATACTTCTCATTTGCATCAGGGTCAACTGGGATAGCTACTGTTTTCAAGGCATAGTCCTTGATGCAATGTTTATCCAGGATTGCCAGGATCCTGGCCTTCCAGATGACAAAATTGGAAGCCCCATCTAATTTGTCCTGATCCCTCAATCCGTTCACTGCAATCTCTGCTCCTTTTCTCTAAACTCCCTCTGAGTCCTGATTTCCCTCTCAGAAATCCTCCGTCCAATCATCGAATCACTCCTCTCCAATCCTCCCTTGCTACTGCAACCCGGATCTAGCTTTCTTGGCTAAAAATCTGTCGAGGTAGTGCTTCCCTCTACCTTGGTTTAGTCCCCTTAGACATTGTTCCGCACCGACAGAAACAACGTCCCACCAGCTCAAATCAAATTTTGCACAGCTCCCTTAGCCCTAGCAACTCGAAGAATCTGAGCCCTTCAGGCTCTGCGCAATCTCTTCATGGGCTGAATCTGCTCCTCCCATCCAACTACGTCAATCCTTCCTAGCTAAGAAGGATGACGTGACTCTACGTGAACCTGATCTGCCCTCCTCTGCCTCTACGTTGGCCCTGATGGCTGACGCAGCTACTGCGTGGGCTCCTCCCAGCTACTGTGTCTTCCTCTCCCAACTCAGAATGCTTATGCAAGCACTGCATGAGCCTCTACGTCACACTCTCTGCACTGCGTCACTCCTCCTCTTGAGTCTTGCCTCTTCAAATCTGGAACGTTGTCTCTCGGGACAACTGCCTCTCTGCTGCAAATTCTCAGATTTCTCGGTTGGTGTCTTCAGTCGCCTATGATCTGCAATCCCACTGATACCATGTGAAAATTCCGGAATCTAACACATCATAAACCCCTATTGCAATTATTGGTTTACAATCTCCTACTTGTTCTTTACATTAACAAGTTATCTAATTACATAAACATCAAAGTAAACATTATTGCAACCTTCACAAATACATAGATCATGCACTGAAATAAACTAAGACAATAACACAAGGGACACCGTTATTTTTGGACAATTGTCCCCGGAAAAACCCAATTTGGGAAAACTGATGCAACATATAGAGGGTTTGTATTATTAAGCAGATTCGTGAATACACCTAGGGTGCCAAAAATGGCTCACCCAACAGAGAATATCCTTGGCAGTAGTACCTCTATCCGGAGACAAATATTCCAACAAATTGTGAAAATTCCTGAATCTAACACATCAGAAACCCCTATTGCAATTACTGGTTTACAATCTCCTACTTGTTCTTTACATTAACAAGTTATTTAATTGCATAAACATCAAAGTAAACACTATTGCAGCCTTCACAAATATACAGATCATGCACTGAAATAAACTGAGACAATAACACAAGGGACACTGTTATTTTTGGACAATTGTCCCCGAAAAAACCCAATTCGGGAAAACCGGTGCAGCATATATGGGGTTTGTATTATTAAGCAGATTTCATGAATACAACTAGAGTGCCAGAAATGGCTCACCCAACAAAGAGTATTTTCAGCAATAGTACCTCTATCCAAAGACAGATATTCCGGCAAATCAACAACTGGATGATCAAACCCACTACGATTCCAGCTATTCCCTATGCTGGACAGCGAAAGCTGCTCCAAACACTGCTCTAGAACTGCGTCACTCCTCCAGGAGTTGCATCACCCTCTCCTGGCTCAGAATATGCTGATGTGCTCCCAGTCTACCCCATAGAATCTCCCCAACGCTGCCTCCGAGGCCCGATGTCAGCCTCTACGGATTCTATGCCACCTATGTTGGCCTTCTGCGTCCTCTGCATCAACTCTTCGACCTCTGTGTCAGTCCTTCTAGGGCTTGTGTTGTCTCTCTGGGAACTTCGTTGCCTCTTCAGCCTCGGATGAAAATCCCTTGCTGAACTACCCCTCGCTACAATTTTGATCACTAACTTGATTTCCTCAACAAACCTCACCCCATAAAACCGAATTCTTTGATCACTTGGTGTATCTCCAACTGACCCTCAAGCCTCCTCTTATACTTTTCCTATTGATGAATCAACGCCCTAGATTAAGTCCCTAATCAATGGCTAAGATTAGAACTAGGTTGATCATTGTCTCTTAGAACTTTCTCACCCATATTTTATTAATATAGATTCATATTTTTATTTTCCTAAGTTTAGACTTAGGAAATCATTAAAAATATTAATTATTTAATAAATCCTCATCTAGGTGGAATTTCTCCAAATGATTTCTGGGTCTTGGAGAGCTCATGTGTCTTAACCTATCCACCAATTTTCAAGGCTAGAGCACATCCAATGCTACCCAAAATCAACAAAAATCAGCAATTGGATGATCAAACCCCACAGCGACTCGGCTATTCCCTATGCTGGGCATCGAAAGCTGCTCCAAGCATTGCTCTGGAACCGCGTCACTCCTCTAGGAGTTGCGTCACCCTCTCCCAGCTCAGGATCTACTGATCAGCTCTCAGTCTGCCCCACAGAATCTCCCCAACGCTGCCTCTAAGGCCCAGCGTCAGCCTCTGCAGCTTCTGTGTCTCACTGCGTCCTCTGCGTCGGCTTTACAACCTCTGTGTCATTCCTTCTAGGGCCTGCGTTGTCTCTCTTGGCACTGCGCTGCCTATCTGCTATGTATTCTTCAGCGTCGGATGAAAATCCCTTGCTAAACTGCCCCTCACTATAACTTTGATCACTAACTAGATTTCCTCCGCAAACCTCGCCCCAGAGAATCGAATTCTTTGATCACTTGCTGTATCTCCAACTGACCCTCAAACCTCCTCTTATATTTTTCTTGTTGAGTCTTCAGCGGTCGATATTAAGTCCCTAATTAACGAGTAAGATTAGAAATAGCTTGATCCTCGCTACTTAGAACTTTCTCACCCACATTTTATTTATACACATTTATATTTTTATTTTCCTAAGTTTAGACTTTAAAACTCATTAAAAATAATAATTATTTTAATAACTCTTCATCCGAGTGGAATTTCTCCAAACGATTTCTGGGTCTTGGAGATCTCATGTGCCTTAGCCTTTCCACCTAATTTCATGGCTATAGCACTTCCGATGCTACATCAACATGAATAGAATCAACAATAATTTTCATAGCTTTAACCTCACTTTTCTTGTACTTTGTTTGTGTAGTAGCGGATGCATTTGAAGGAGACTCCACTACCCTTCCTTTGACATAGTCCTGTTGTGGCGACTATAACCACCCTCCATAATTTTGCCTTAGCTTCGTTTTGGAGCCTCCCTTCCAACCTTCACAACAGCATGTCTTGCTTCGTCAAGTACACAAGCTTTAGTGATTTTCTTGCACAAAGGCAGCGTGTCGATCACAGCTTGATGCATTCCCCTCACAGGCTGTTCACTCAGACTTGGTCCAGCTGCAGGCTGAGAAGCTCCCCCAAGAAATTGCGCAATTCTAGAGGGCAACCAGCCTTCCCTCCATAAATTGCGCAATCTTGACTGACAACTTGTTGGGCTCCAGAATTGCGCAATTCTAGCAGTCAACACTCATAGTGAAAATTGTGCAATTTTCTCCAGCAGGGCTGCTCAACCCAGAATTTGCACAAATCTAGGCAGCAGTCAATTGCTCTGCCCCAAAAATTGCGCAAATCGCTAGGGCATCCAACCCAACTCCCAGCCAGAAATGCGCATTTTCTCCTAGCAGTGGAGCAGTCTCTTGCATGTGTAGTTGACTTGACCAGTTCCCTCTAGGACCGAGCAAAAATGACTTGCATGCATCGGCTGCTTCTCCTAAAGCATCATGCAAAGGAATCCCTTGTTTCAGGGATCTATTTTTAGTAGTTGGAGGTTACATGCAAGGATCATTTTAGAAACCCCCCACCAAGTGTTGCTTTCCCTAGATTTGTGGCATGCGCGTCACAACCTCGATGTTATCAAAAGTCATCAACCGGATGTTGCAGAGCTCATTCCTCACATCCACCTTGCGGCTCTGACATCCCACATCACATCTAAGAGCAATCAGCACACTCAGCTCCACTGTTTTGGGGTAAGCCCGCCTTCCATGCCTTGTGTTGCATTTCTGTCTCTTTTTGTGTTTTCGCTTGTGTGAGTAATGTTTGCTTGATTTCTTTGAACGTTTGTTGTCGTTTACATGTATACTAGCTTGTCCTAGCATTGTTTCAGTTTTCGTTGCTATCACACTGTTGTCGCATGCATTAAACTGTTTTTCACGAATGGTCGTCGATTCGGGGACTCGCCTCACCCAGATGCATGTTGTTCCATTTTCTGAAACTGTCATTCACTATTTGCATGCATGATCATTCATTTATGCTTACACTCAATATCACCATGCATTCGCACTCACATTCGCGTTCAGTTGCCCGTCAGCGAGTCTGGGCAACTTCGGTGATGCAGGGAAGCAGATCACAAGGCAATTCCCCCTTCATATACCAACTATCGATCGTGGACTTATGGTTATGCCCACAATCATCTATCGGAAGCGTTGTTAATGCATTGTTGCCTTAAAAACCCGGCTATACAACTTTTTCGGAATACATGGGAAAACCCGCTCAACACACATAAGCCAGACTTCAAAATAATTACACCCGCAATCATAATTATCGGTGGGTCCGCACCTTCCAGCCTTTCTACAACGCTATTCCTCCGAACTCCACATTACACAGAAACACACGGAAACCCGTTTCGAAAGCTTAAGGCCAGAACTCAAATGGAATTAAATCCGTTGTATAAAACCCATCGGGTCCGGATTTGGAATTAACCTTCGCGCATGTTCGCGCCCGATATCCGTCCGATCGTCCATTCGATGGACGGTCCGATCACTCCCGGATTTCAATTCAATTAAACCACAACTCATAACCTCATCGGGTCCAGTTTCTAGAAACCGCTTACGGCTTTTGAGGCCACCCGATAATCCACTTACCACCGTTGAAAACCGCCTTCGCTACTTAACGTCTTTCTGAAGTGCGATCAGTGATTTGATCTTCGTTGTTGATCAACTATGTGATCCAACAATCCATGCTTCATCGCCTTATCGCAATTGCTCAGGCTTGAGGCCGGGGTTCTTTGTTCCCACTGTTTTCCTCCGATGCGATATTAAACTCCGCTCCGCTCTTGCGATCTAATCCTGACTGTTGATCGTAAAGATCCAACGGTTGATGAGCATTAGCACTTCACTTCTCTTCACTTGGTTTTTACGCCACTCTTCAACGATTTCTCTGTGTTTTGGTTTATTCTGGGTTTCCTCGTCCTTCTGCCATTATGCGATGCGACTCCCTCCTGAGCTTAACTCTGCAGGTTCTTTAATTAATGTCCCTCCAAAACATTACTTGGTTCTTCAAATGGATTCAATGATCCATCTCATTCCTCTCTATTCTTCTCCTCTGTGTTTCGTCTGGACTCTGCCTACACACGCATATTATACAGAATACTCCGATCCCTACATAACTTTAACATTCAATACACGAATTTCACACTTATATAGTTTAGAACCAATCACTATATATATATAAAACACCTAATTATACAATTTCTCTATCTCTGGCCTGATCTTCTCATGTAAATGGCCTTTGATTACAATCTGCCCGTAGGCTTAGAATCACACCCCTGCTCTTCTAGCTTCTCTCTCGCTAACTCTTGAATTATACAAAAAGATCACAGTTTATACAAAAGTGGATTCATGAATCAATTCTGGTTCAGATCCAGAAATCTCTCACTCTCTCCTAAAAAGTCTCTTCAACTCCACTCTTTTCTAAACAAATGCTAAATCAAGCTTTCAAATCCCTCGTATCCTATTCAAACCAAATAAATCTAACTATTTGGCCTGATCTCCACACAGGGAGGATCAATCAGCCACTATACCCTTTTTCTCATATTTTACAATAAATAAACACTCTCACACATTTAAATAAATAAAATTAACTAATCTCTTATCTTCCAACCCCTTGTTAGTCACAACATGTGATCATGCCATCACATTGTTGACTAAGGCCTGAATGCTCTTGCATCACTCGGCTTGGACTCTGCCTTCACTAAGACAGCATTGCGCAATCCTGAGAGGGAAGGCTCTGCCTTCCTCTCCAGAAATGCGCATTTCTGCCTAGCAGTTGTTCCCCAGGCCTGCTTTGTGCAATCCTGAGGGACAGTGACTGCTGGCCTAGAAAATTGCACAATGCAGTCACTGAGCCTGTAGCCATTGCCAGCTAAGATTGCGCATTGCGTAATTCAAGCAATTAGCAGCCAGACTGGACTGTGCATTGCACAATTCCAGTAGTCAGTCAGTCTCCCAGTAGCCCAGACTGTGCCTTGCGCAATCTTGGTAGTCAGTCTCTCGACCTCCTGGCCGAAATTGCACAACCTTCATGATCAGTCACACAGGTATGTTGCAAGTCAGTTCTCAAGTTCATTTTGGTTTTCAATTGACAGATTGCTTGCCATGAGTGTTGCCATGTCTCCAGGTATTGCAGGTGTTCATTTGCCTCTCAGCAGTGCAGGTACAATGGTTTCCAAAAGAGTAGAATCGAAGACACCATTTAGAGCACAACTAGAGATGTAGTCGATCAAATGTCTATGTGCTTGCCAACTCACGAAGATATCAAGTTGTTCATAGACAAGGACATCAAGATATGACAGCAGCAACATCACAGCGAGCAGCATCATGAACAATAGCTGAAGGCAGCATACCGAATGCAACGAATGCAAGAGGAAGGTTGTTGACAACACAGAGGCGGAACAAAGTTGCAAGCTCAAGCAGATCCACTGATGATGAAAGCAACTTTGGAGACTCAGGCTATGAGGTGACGACGCGACATGAAGATCGCGCGAAGATAGAGAATGGAACAAAGAAGGAGTTGCATGTGCTAAAGCAGCAACTCAAGGAAGAACATGAAGTTGCACAGACAAACGAATGAGTTACAGCAGTAACGGGAACAACAGTGGGTGCAACATGCACTCACGAATGAAACTGCACCCGTACAAGTTATAGATCTATCCCAGTAGCTGACACGGAGCAGACATGGTGAGTAGTGTTGTTGACCGCATGCAAGGGATTCAGCAACATGCATGTCATTGTGTGTAGACTGCGATCCAACCCATTCAGCACACTCACCAAGGCGAAGACAAGAAGCAAGTCCAACTGGAGCTGAACATGCACTTCGGCAAGTTGATGCGCATGACGACCAGCACACACTGAAGATCGGCACAGACACTATGCATCAATGTGTTGCCATCTCCGCCACACCCAAGAAGACCATGCACATGCTATCAAATGAGTTGGATGAAGGAGCCATAACAATGCACCAGATGCAACGAAGGAAAGAGTTCGCTTCAGCGAGATGTCACCATGGGGTGCATGCACACCATCACGGATGACCAAGCTTGGCATCAGCTCACCACCTTCGCCATCACAAGCATGTCATAGAGTTGGTCTCATCCCAACAGACGAAGTGTCAGTGATATCTTGCATGGCTTTCTCAAGCCATTTTGTCTCACATGAGCACATGTGCATTGTAATGTAATGTCGTGTCAAGTGGAATTTCGAGTGTCAATAGTTGGATGTAACAGTCATAGAGTAGATGAAGAGTCATGAGGGTAGATGAACTGTCACAAAGGGGAATGTCAAGGGTCACCCCACCCTTTGCTATAAATAAAACCTCATAACTCATTTAAAGATTTTTGGTCAGCCAAGCTTCCGATAAGACTATCTTGGAGAGAGCTTGGACAGGTAACGCGCCTTGGGTTCTCCACTGCACAGATCTAGTTCATCTCTTTGGAGGAGCAGGCGGATGTGGCTATAACGTTCCACTATTGGGGCTAGCAGGTTTACATGGATGTATTGTATGACTGGAACTTACACTTCTTTATATAATAAGAGCCAGCATGTTTCATGCATATGTTGTATTGTATTCCAGTTGTCTTGTTTACTCTAAATGGCATATGTATTTGCTTTCTTACGCACGCATGTATGGACTGTTCTGTATGAGCATGTATGAATCTTTCTGAAATGTGTTGATTGGTTTAACCATCACTTTGGATTGCCAGCTGACTTGCTTTCCAACTTGTGATGCATCTTCACTCGTGTGTTCCCTTCCCATCCGAGTACTATTACAGCACTCATCTCAACCCCCATGTGTTAGAAACTCTCATGCACCTTCCTTGACTCACCGCAGCGGTCACACCCTTGCTACCACAGAGTTATCTTACTTGCCAGTGTGCGAAATCGCGGTCAAGGCATTACCATACAACTCACTGCTGGGACTCCTACACCAAACGGTTTGAGGTCTAATTGGGACTTCTTACTGCAGAGATCCCCTTACATGTTGGCGGGTCCAGCACCATCAACAAGTCCATAGCATCATTTTCTTCCAAAGTCAAATCCAGAGACATCTTCCATGCATGATAGTCTGATTTGTCCTTAAGCTTGTCCTCAGATTTGAAGTAAGATTTAGTCGTCATTGGGACTAGTTTCAAGTTCTTGTCCAACAGCTTCCCTTAGTGATTGCTTTTCCTTACTCTTGCTTGGGCTTTGTCTTCACCTAAGCTCTGATACCATGTTAATTTTAAATAACAACGTTATGTTCTATGTTTAGCACAATTCAATTCAGTGTTCCTTTAGCAGCCCAATGACAATTTCCAAATATTTCCAATAGAAATCACATTGACAGTAAATGCAGGTAGAACATAAAAACATATGCAGAAAGCAAGCCAAGACAAGAGGACACTAGATTTGGCGGATGCCAGAAAAAACACCAATGTGGGGAAAACCCTTTGATCAAATCTTCTTATTATTATTTGATAGTTCAGCGAAGCGAGAGAGAGAGTACAATAATCAAATTCACTTGCCCAATAAATAGTCAAATCAGCCTTGTAAAATTTTGCAGTCAATTTCAGCCCTAACTAGAAAGTCAGCAGCAAAAGATCACCAAAGCAGCTCGGTCTTCCTTGATCAAACTCGGCTTGAAGAGGAGCTCAAACACTACCCAAAATAGTTCAGTCAAACCCAGTCAAAGGAGAGAGAAAATCTATTGTGATTTTTTGCATTCAAAATAGAAGTCAACCTCAAGTCAACACTGGTCAAACAGTCCCAAACACCTCGATTTTTGTGCCAATAAATGCGACCTCAAGAGAGCGAAATTCAACCCCAGAAAACACAATCAAACTTGGTCAATGAAGCCTGGTCAATGCTGTCTTGAAACTTTGAAATTCGGCTTGCAATCTGACCCAAAAATTCGTCCTTCCATCCACACGTGACAAAGATGTTGACTTGGGTAGCATCGGATGTGCTCTAGCCACGAAAATTGGTAGAGAGGCTTAGGCACATGAGATCTCCAATACCCAGAAAGGGTTTGGGAAGATTCTAAACAGTTTGGGAGATATTAAAAAAATTAATATTTTTAATGGAGTCCCTAAGTCTAAACTTAGGGAAATTAAAATATTAATGTGAATTAATATAAAATTGTGTTAGAATGGTCCAAAAGTCATGGATCAAGCCAGATCTAATCTTAGCCGTCGATTAGGGACTTAATCTCGGCCATTGAAATGTCGACGAGAAAAGTATAAGAGGAGGCTTGAGAGTCACTTGGAGAACACATCAAGAGATCAAGATTTCGACTTTTTGGGGTTGGGTTTGCTGAGAAAGTTGAGAGAGCGATCACAGTTGCAGCTGAGGGGCAGTGAATACAGAAGCAGAGAGGCAGAGATAGCACCAAGAGGATCAGTGCAGTAGCCGGAAAGAGGAATGCAGAACCAGCCAAGGATTCACGCAGAGCTAGCCAGGGCTCACGCAGAGCCAGTCAGGAGCTGCGCAGTGCCTCAGAGGGCCAGCATGGGTGACGCAGAGGGCTAGAGGACTAACACAATGCCTCCAGAGGCTGACGCATGCCAAGCTAGAGTGATGTTGAGCTAACGCTAGGCCAGAGAGAGCTGACGCAATCCCTAGAGGCTGACGTTGGGGTTTCATGGGGCAGATTGGAGCTGTGGAGCTGTTGGAGTGTTTATCCAAGGTTTTCGCGAGAATATTTGCTTTCGAGTAGAGAGGTACTACTGCTGAGATTTTTCTTTGTTGGGTGAGCCGGATTTTGCACCCAAATTGTATTCTGAAACTGCTTAATAAATCAAACCCTCAGATAGTTGCACCGGTTTTCCCGCATTGGGTTTTTCTAAGGACATTAGTCCAAAAACAACGGTGTCACTCATGTGCTTGTTTCTGTTTCCTTCAGTTGATAATATATAATGCGTTGAGCATACACTTGTATTTATTTCCAGCATTTACATGGTAAATAACTTCTTAAGTAACAGAACAAGTAGGTAGGAATAAATCAGTAAATTACATGAAGGGTTTCTAATGGGTTCGACTTAGAAATTCCAAAATGGTATCAGAGAGTGGTTGCAGATCACAGGAGAACTGAAGACATTAGCCGAGCAAAGCAGCAACAGCAAAAAACAGTTGTCCCAAGTAACAGAAGTTGTTCCTAGCAGAAAAGCAGTAAGGAAGGGGTGACGTAGTGCCTGTGTCATCAAGTTCGAGCCAAGAAGAGGCAGCGCAGAGGCTGAGGGAGACAAAGACAAGCTCACGCAGAGCCACGCAAAGGCCAGGAGGGCTAACGCAATTGGCTGAGGAAGTTGATTTGCTGGTGTTCGGATTGCGCAAAGCCTAGGAGCTCTAACCTTCAGTTTGTTGTGGTTTAGGAGGCTGTGGGCAAGTTGCAGAGTGGAGCTAGTGGCGTACTGTAGTCAGAACAGTACCTAACAGGGCAAGGCCAAGGAGGAGGGAGTTGCTATCGAGGATTCCTAGCCGAGAAATCCGGATCAGTGGTGCAGCTGCACTAACAATCGGAGTGGGGGGCATCTCGACATTGGCAGAAGGGTTTCCAGGAGGGCAATCGAGGCTCTGTGGGAGTCACACCAAGAACTTCCAGGAGGGAAGTAGAGGAGCAACGAGATGGCAATGAACAGGGTAAGAGCCTAGGACAGACTAGATGGAGCCTCAAACTTCGTAGTTGGGAAGGCCAGAATCCTATCCGTTCTAGACAAGAATCGTGTCAAGAACTTCGCCTTGAGGACGATAGCTATCTCAGTTGACCCAACTGATAACGACAAGTACGAGGAGGCAATGGCAAGGGCCAAGAGCATCATTCTTGACGGGTCAAGGACCATGTAGTACCACATATTGCTGAAAAGGACACGGCAAATGAGATGTGGAAGGCCCTAAAGAAATTGTACCAACATACTTTTGTGCAGAGAAGGATGTTACTAGAAAATTAGTTGTGATCATACCAGATGCAAAAGGGAGAACAGATCGATCCCTTCCTCGATTGATTGAAGGAGATCCGAGATCAGCTTACTTCCATAGGGGCCACACTGGATCAAGAATTGATGGTGAGAACAGCCCTGAACGCAGTCTCAGAAGACTGGGAGGTGTTTGTCCAAAGCATACTGGGCAGGGCGACCCTTCCAAATTGGGAGGAAATGTTGGCTACTCTTCGCTGAGAAGAGATCAGAAGGTTGAGCAAGGTGGGAAGCAGCGGCAAGGGGATCAGAATCAAGGAGGAGGAGGAGGTGGATGTTGCCCTAGCATCTGAGGGAAAGCAAGAGAAACGGATGAAGAAGGACATCTCCAAGGTCAAATGCTTCCACTGTGGGGAGCTGGGTCATTATGCAACCCAGTGTCCAAGGAAGAAGAGCAAGGGAGAGGCCTCCGAGACCAAGGTTGCACCAGCAAGGGCAGAGAAGAAAGTGGAGACAGACGATGACTGTGCCATGAGTGCACACACACCACTTTAGCAAAAGTGGGGAGACATCGAGCTGTAGTCAGACGGACTATAGGTGACGAGGGGTAGGATACTCGAGGTACCCAGCCTCTTGGATTAGACCTTGCTACAGCAACCCCGAAGAGGAGTGGCAATACTGGCGAATGTCAGTAGAGACAAATGCGGATGGAGCGACAGAGGGAGCTACAATGCAGGATTCCCAAGATAGCGTGAGGCAGCAGTGCTAGAAGAATAGGAGTGTTGCACCAGTGCAAGATGGCACAGAGAGATGTGCAACGGTGCGAGATGCATGGAGTTGTTGCAGCAGCGCAGAGGTCAGAGACGGAACACTTGTTAGCAATAGAGGGAGTCTCAGCATCGAGAGTGTCTCTAGCCTGACAAAGATGTCAGAGTTAGGAGATCAGTTACTTACTTCTCAATAATTGGGTTGCAGTGCAACAGTTAGCAGTCACAGTGCTATGGGTAGTACGATGCAACAGGATGAGAGGGAGTTGCAATACGGATGCAGTAGTGGCAATGGTAGGGCCATGGGTAGCAATACAGGATGCAGTAGTGCAAATGATGGGCAACAGGCCTAGCATCAACAAAGGGACCGATGTTGGATGATCAGGGTGATACTCAGTGAGGAGTATTGCTAGAGCACAGTCCTCGCTAAGAGGGAGTGTTGATTTGGGGTAGCATTGGATGTGCTCTAGCCACGAAAATTGGTGGAGAGGCTAAGACACATGAGATCTCCAATACCCAGAAAGGGTTTGGGCAGATTCTGAAAATTTTGAGAAATATTAAAATAATTAATATTTTTAATGGAGTCCCTAAGTCTAAACTTAGGGAAATTAAAATATTAATGTGAATTAATATAAAACTATGTTAGAATGGTACAAAAGTCATGGTTCAAGCCAGATCTAATCTTAGCCGTTGATTAGGGACTTAATATCGGCCATTGAAATGTCAACGAGAAAAGTATAAGAGGAGGCTTGAGGGTCACTTGGAGAACACAACAAAAGATCAAGATTTCAACTTTCTGGGGCTGGGTTTGCTGAGAAAGTTGAGAGAGTGATCAAAGTTGCAACTGAGGGGTAGTGAATACAAAAGCAGAGAGGCAAAGATAGCACCGGAAGGATCAGCGCAGTAGCCGGAGAGAGGAACGCAAAACCAACCAAGGGTTCACGCCTATGTTGCAGGAAACGTAGGGCAAGGGGGCGTTTCCGTACGGAAACGGGTACGAAACGCTAAAACGCATATGGTACGGCCCTTAAACGCGTTTCAGGCCGTACTGCCATGTTTCACGAAACTGAAACGTGGCCAGTACGGCTTGAAACGCATTTCAGGGTCGTACGACTCACGTTTCAGCTTTTTACTTGTGTTTTTTTACTTTATTTTTTTTAATTTGTTTTCTAATTTATTTTCAGGTCATCCTAGTGACTTCTAGTTGCTTCTAGATGCATGTCTAAAGTTCTAAAAGTGAACATTTGCCCTAGTGTTGATATGCCGTTCATAGTAATGTTAAATTCTTAAAGTAAAAGTGATATTCTCCTTTATTTTTCATTTTCATCCTTTTACTTAGATTTTTAACATTACCATGAAATGACTCAGGATGTTTGAGAGTGGTTTCGCCCTCATTGGATTTCATATGGAGAAAGTAGAATTTTAGATCTCACTCAAAATCTAGCAGACTTATCTATTTTTCAGGATTGAGGGGATTGAGGGGATTGCAATGTTTCCATTGGATTTTATCATGTACTAGGGTATGGAACTTGTATTTAATCAAGAGAACCAAGCCCTCTATGCAGGGGAGACTCCCAATAATGAAGAGCATGTAGGGT
Organism: Pinus tabuliformis; assembly: GCA_031772625.1. NCBI lineage: Eukaryota > Viridiplantae > Streptophyta > Pinopsida > Pinales > Pinaceae > Pinus > Pinus tabuliformis. The sequence continues at coordinate 2,079,367,495 of CM062816.1, read as the reverse complement.
ACTAGGGTATGAAACTTGTATTTAATCAAGAGCACTAAGGTCGATCAACTATGTAGGAGGAGACTCCCAATCAAGCACGAGACAAGAAATTAGAAATTTCTCGTGGCTGATTTTGGATATTTCTATTTTCATTATGTGATCATTCATGAGTAAATGTGATGTAAATTTAGAGACTTATATTTTATGCATTGACAATTGACAATTTTATCATAATGTAATAAATTAGAATGTATCATATATGCTTTATGATTGCACATATTTCTTAAATGTCCTAATATATATATCTATCTATCTATCTATATATATATATATATATATATATATATATATATATATATTCGCGTTTCCCCGTTTCCAAAATTTGGGGAGGTTGCGTTTCGTATCGCTTCCCGTTTCAGAAACTCGTACCCGTTTCCCCATTTCGTGCAACCTAGGTTCACGCAGAGCCAGCCAGGGCTCACGCAGAGCCAGCCAGGGCTCACGCAGAGGCAACTAGGAGCTACGCAATGCCTCAGAGGGCTAGCGTGGGTGACACAGAGGGCCAGAGGACTGACACAGTGCCTCCAGAGGCTGACACATGCCAAGCTAGAGTGATGCTGGGTTAATGCTGGGCCAAAGAGAGCTAACTCAGTCCCTAAGCTAACACTGAGGTTTTGTGGGGCAAATTGGAGTTGTGGAGCTGTCGGAGTGTTTATTCAAGGTTTTAGCCAGAATATCTACTTCCGAGTAGAGGTATGTTGAAGTTTCTAAGTCTACCAAATAGAAGCCCTCCATGCACTTTACTGATTTATTCCTACCTCCTTATTTTGTTAATTAACAAGTTATTTACCATGTAAATACTGAAAATAAATACAAGTGCATGCTCAACATATTATAGATCGTCAACTGAAGGAAACAAAAACAAGCACACAAATGACACCATTATTTTTGGACTAATGTCCCCAGAAAAATCCAATGCGGGAAAACCAGTGCAACTATCTGAGGGTTTTATTATTAAGCAGCTCTTTTCTGAGTACACTGGGTGCCAAACTAGCTAACCCGACAGAGATAAAAAATTTGGCAGCAATACCTCTCTTCGGAAACAGGTATTCAAAAAGCCTGCTCCACGAAATCCCTCTCCAACATAATCTAAAGCTTAGCATCAGCCCTGCTGGCCTCTGCGTCAGCCTAAAACCCTCTGTGTCAGCCTACTGAGGCTCTGTGCAGCCTCTCTAGCTCTTTGCGTCACTCCTGCAGCCTCTATGTGGATGACACAAGCCCTTCTGGCTTTGCGCAGTCTCTGTTGCTTCTGCGTGGCTCCCTCTGGCTCTGCATCTGCCTCTTTCTGCTTCTACGCTGGTCTCTTGGCACTGTCCCTACCTCTCTGCCTTGTACTCACTGCCCCTCACTGCAACTGATCACTGATTCTATCACTCTTAGCAAACCTCGCTCTAAAGAATAGAATGACTGATCAGTCTAGTGTGTTCTCCAAGTGACCCTCAAGCCTCTTCTTATAGTTTTCTCATTGACATATCAACGGCCAAGATTAAGTCCCTAATCGATGGCTAAGATTAGATCTGGCTTGATCCATGTCTTTTGGACCATTCTAACACAGTTTTATATTAATCCACATTAATATTTTAATTTCCCTAAGTTTAGACTTAGGGACTCCATTAAAATTATTAATTATTTTAATATCTCTCAAACTGTTTAGAATCTGCCCAAACCCTCTCTAGGTATTGGAGATCTCATGTGCCCTAACCTCTCCACCAAATTTCATGGCTAGAGTACATCCGATGCTACCCCAAATCAACAAGGTACTACTGCCGAGATTTTTCTATGTTGGGTGAGCCAGATTTGGCACCCAGATTGTATTCTGAAATTGCTTAATAAATCAAACCCTCAGATAGTTGCACCGGTTTTCCCACATTGGGTTTTTCTGGGGACATTAGTCCAAAAACAACAGTGTCACTTGTGTGCTTGTTTCTGTTTCCTTCAGTTGATGATCTATAATGGCTTGAGCATGTACTTGTATTTATTTTCAATATTTACATGGTAAATAACTTGTTAATTAATAGAACAAGTAGGTAGGAATAAATCATTAAAGTACATGTTTCTAACGGGTTAGACTTAGAAATTCCAACAAGAGAGAGAGAGAGAGAGTTGATCTTCAAGTTGTACGAACCAATCAGACTTGGAGAGAGAAGAAATGATGAGTGAGTGATGTCCAAATGAGGAGAGAGGCCACTCCTATTTATACAATTCGATGAGGGTGAAAGAACACATCTATTGTGCTTCATGGGCCTACATTAAGCTGAGATCAACCTTAACAATTTGTGCATGAGAGAGAATAAATTCAAAACTCCACTTCTGCTCGTTTGAATGGCATGATCTTTATATCAAATTTCAACCTTTCAAAAAGAGGAATCCAATGCAATAATCATCTCCATCATATGAGTTGTCCTAAGGTGGAATTTGGCCCTAGTTTCCAATTTTAACAAATGGGCCTCCACAGCAATAGACAACACTCCATGGATCCCCAGAGATGTTTAGAGATTGCTCAAGGTTCACCTTTTGGACAAGGAAGATGCACCTAGTTCACCTTTGCCCATCCAACCCCACGGTTTTCGCATGAACTTAGCAAATGAACCAGGACTTGTATGCTGATGTGGCATCGCTTGCATCATCATATAAGTCACTACAGATGGTCTACAAGCATCTTTGACTTACTTGGAGACCCATGAGGTCACTTATGTGCCCTCACACCCACTGGGAGCACCACAGGTTTATTATGTGGAGAAAAAGGGGCCAAACCCTTGTCCATTACTTTTGGAAGTCCTATTCATCATTATGGCACTTATGGACTTCATCAGACTTCTTTGAGAGCCCAACAACATGTATTATTGATCATTCGACCTCTTGAGAGCCTTGTTATTTTGTTTATGAGCTAGTGTGGTGGGCTTGTCACCAAAGGTTAGTTATTTGCACATTATTTTTATTTTAGGGGCTAATCTAAGCTCAAATAACTATCTCGAACTCATTAGGAGTGTATAAATACAGATGATGAGAGTTCATTTCTCATCATCACTTGGTTTGGACTTGTATCTCTTGATATTTATGCTATTCCTTCTTGGTGGATGAAATTTTGGAGCATGGATGAATTTTGATGTATGGATTGTCTTTTCTTATCTTGGAGCTTCATGATTGGCAAGTTTATTGGTGGTTGGATATATTCTCTTACATGTAAGTACAAATTTAATGTTATTTATTCTTTTACTTTGTCACATGCATTGATGATGAGATTTTTGCTATACTAGGGCTAGTTGTTGCATGCATTTACTGCGAAATTGTGGAATTATGTTTCTATATAGCATATCTCTATGTATGGGCCATGTATGTTGAACGAATTCTCCTAGGGATAATTCTATGGTTGAATTTATCTTGACAAGCCACCTTACCTTGCAAAACGAAGTATAAAAGCTTTTAAGGTCACTCTCCTTTGCCCTAATGACAAGTGAAGTTGATCTTAGAGCCTCCTTGACCTAGAAACGAAGTCCATTTTCATATTTGTCTTGACTCCAATCTCCCCAAAGGATTAGGCACTGGTCTACCATAAGGTGATCACTTAAAGAATTATTTTTCTTCACCTCTCTTTCTTTATTCTAGGTCTAGCCACATTAGGGCTCTTAGGGCATCATTTTCTCGACAAACCACCCATAGAAAATTTCGATCTCTTGGCCTATACTGCGTTGGTGTCTCTCCTAGGCCTCCTCCAAATTTGAGGGAATTCTGACGGTGGGGTTGTGAGAAATCCCAAGCCCTAGCCTCGAGATTGGGTTTTGCCCTAAGTTTCCCTACGCTAATTCCTCATAGGGATGATTTTGCACCTTCGTGTGAAAATCACTTCTTTGATCCCCTTCTCCTTGTTTAGGTAAAATCTATCACTGGTTTCCAAACTCCTTCCTCTTGACCTAACCTGAGTTCACTTGGCCTTGTGTATTCCCATACCTTGTCAAAGTCAACTCTTCAAAAACCACTTGGGAAACCAAGTTCAACAAGGATTTTAGGGTTTGAGAAGCTACTTTACAATGCACACTCCTTAAACTTAGCCCTCAAGTCCTCATCCCCTTCTCCTAGAAAGCCTTGTACCTTGCTTAAGAAGCAAGCAAGTCCCATTCTTGAGCCTCCCCTAGGAATGGGTCCCCGAGATCACTTCACACGCATCTTAGTTAATCTATCCTTCATAAGTGATTCTCTATATATCGGGTCTCCTCCCATCGATGAAAGTCCGTAAAGAGTAGGAAGCTTTAGATGTGGTGACATTGGGCTTTAGCTTCATTGTTGCTCTTGACCTAGGACCTTGTACTAGTTTGAGCAGTAACAGGGACTACCCCCCATAGCCTGCTATTAGGAGACAGCTAAAACAAAGAGGTCAGCCCTGGACCTGATTCATTGTCGTAGTGCCTATACAATCTGAGCAACATCATTGCCATAAGACCTAGAGTGCCTAGTGAGGCTTTGCACTAGGGTGCTAGATTTTGCAGTAACATGAACCTTTCTTCCTTGGCCTTAAAGTGAGGCAAGGCCACCATGGTGATAGTGGGTGGCTCGCCTAAGACTTTCCTCTTGGCTCTCCCGCTAAGGTTAGCAGTTTTCTTCTTGGGTAAGAGCCTAAATCACAACAGTAACCTACCGAACAAGGAAGGTAAAACGAGTATGCAACAAGTGGTATCAAAGTAAAATTTTGTGGTTTGGTATCCCACTAACCAATGAAGGGCAAATACGTACACTACTATATCATACTTTATTTAGCATAACACATTTATTTTAGCGTCTAGCTGAAATGATTTAAATAATTTAACTAAGTCACATGTGTTTGTAGTTACATATAATGTCCGTTGCTATCAACTTACCTCTTATGTAACAAATCATTTTGGTGTATCTCATTGTTAATATTGTATGTGTCAAATCTACCCCTCTGCCATTATCTTTTGCAAAAGTGTGTGTCTATGCAATCCTTTTAGAAATAGCCAATTATTCAGACCATTTATTTTCCCATTATTGTAAAAATTAGCAGTGACCACTGTAACAGAAGTACAAAGCATAAGAACCAGAAGACAGTTTGATCAAGTATCCAACTCTACACTATCCATATACCTGCATCTAGATTTGCCTTGATAAAGGTATTGTAGGCAATCCGGTCAAGTACAATTTCATCCTCAGTGGATTTCCGAATAAGTCCCTCAGCTTCTTTAAACTTACCTATCCAAAAAATATCACATAAATATTAAAGTTAGATTGCCAACAAACCAAAACACAAAGCTAATGCAGAAAACAAACATGCATTCAATTCACTGGGTGAAATTTGTGATTATGAACATCGAACATTTCCACTAGCTTGAGTTGGTTGATATCTAGGAACTAAAGAATAGCTAGAGATTCCAGTGAACATAGTAGTCTAATAAGGAAACATCTGAGTTGTGCTTCTAAGTTAGAGAATAATGATGTGTACATGAACAAGAAAGGGAATTATATGAAACTACAGAAACATTCTAAATTGTGATTAAAGCATCAGCCCCAATTGTGTCCTTAGCAAAAGAGCTAACACAACCACTAACATAAAAGAATGTAGAGAGAAACCTCAACACCGAGCAGTCTTTAAAACTAAAAACTACTGTGAGGACAAATACTTCATGGTATTCTAACAGGGTATTACTTAAGACAGAAACAGCCATTCAAGAAAAAATATACTTAAAAATGATATCAACCTAAGTGAAATCTCACACTTCACATAAAGTTGTGTCGTGTCTGCCCTTAGAGACACTATAAACTTATGCTTTAACTAATATACAAATGGGAATATACAAATAAGAGAACACCCCAACTAAAGTCTTTTCCAATAAACACAGCAATAGTTATAAAGCCTGTTACCCACAAAAAGTGGGTGACCCCATAGGAGAATTTTGCTCCTAGATTTGTCTTCAACCGGCTACCAATAGCCCCTGACAGCCACCAGTGTAGCCGATGTATTGTGCCATTTGATCTCTGCTCCCTGAATCAGTCATATGCCCCCTCGCCCATCTGTCAACAGCCTATGGTTGAAGGTGGACAATCTAATCCTAAAGGTATGTTTTTCATTGTGCAATCGGGTGCTTATGCTTGTTTTTCCTTGGGCATATTGGGCATGGATTATTGGGTGACTTGGAAGAAGGAAGGGTTTTGACTATAGTTTTGTTCCCTCACCTTAAATGGGGGGTTAATCCTCAATCCTAGTCCCATGGGATCTCCCCTATTGGCCTATGGCTTCAAGAAGGGCACTACTTGGGAAACCCTGATTTTGGTAGCGCGGTCCCATTTTTCCCATTTCACATTTTTCACTCCCCTCCGCACATTACAAGCCCTATTTCATCATCTTCCCTCTCTGGGTCCACAAGGCATTGGTACACCCCCTCCCCTTGTCCACATGTTTGGGTCGGGCCTAGAAATGTTGCCCCGGAGGTTGATGCAACTAAAAAAAAGTTAAAAGCATATCATGGCCACAAGCAAGAAACAAAAGAAAAAAATATTATAAAATGCAAAAGATGGTCGGGACATTAAAATAGAACATGGGAAAAAGCCAAACATGAGCTCTACCCCTTATCATTATAGCCATCACCCTGGTTCCTAGGGCCCCATGAGTGCCCTTGCATCATTAAGTAACCCATGCACATCGCAACTCATGAATGTCAAAACGAAGTGCAAGACGATGGGGAGCCAAGAGACATAGCTCAGGCCTACAGTCGTGCAGGGATCGAGGGCAAAGACAAGCCGAACCAAACCAGCCCAACCGAAAGGTGAGACGACCCATGTTGGTGTTGGGACAACCCGCAGTAGGGTAGTAGGGTTGCCTGGTGGGGTCAACAAGTTTGGAACAGATTTTCTGTAATATCCCATTTTAATTTTGATTGGAATTAATAAGGCATTTGGTTCAGAAAATTATAGCATGCATTTTCATTCCAAAATACACCATAAAATGTGCAGAATTTGACACGATATATATTGCCAGCAATATAATTAAGTTTGCAAATAAACCCAAATATTATCTGCAAGTCAAAATTAACATGACAAAGTTGAACAAAATTCATCCTTATTATATTAACAGAGTTCTGGGAACCTATTACAAACATCAGCAAATGGTTGAATGGCTGACAATAGCTAAAAACTTGCTCCAAAATAAGCAATACAGCCTCCCAAAATATCTACTACAACTTTGAATATGGCCTCCCAAAACTATAGTTGGAACTGAAGCTCAAATTGGACATTTGTGTGATCCCTACCACCAATACCTAGAACTGCTCTAGATTTGCTCACAACTGATGTTGTTGAAGCTCCGTGAGATTTCTGGATGAAATCTCCTCAATAGTGGGTTGGGTTTTCGTCCTGTTACCACAAAATTTAATAGACCTTGGAGAGAGAAACCCTACAAGACAAAATCTAGACAAAGTGCTAACAATGGGGTAGAGGCCCAATGTCACCTCAACTAAAAACCCCTACTCTTCATAGGTTTTCACCGATGGGAGGAATCCCAAAAACAGAGGAAGAGATCAATTATAAAATGGATAGGTTGTAGATAAGGTATAAGATGATCTCACTATGGCTCATTCAAGAGAGAGACACAATATAAGTTCAAAGGCTTCCCCAAGGAAGCAATTTGCTCTCAATGAAAAGACCCAGAAAAGGGACGTACAAGACCTAGGGTTTGTTAGTTCTTGGTAATAGCATACAGGTGTTCTAGTCCCTATGGTGTCTAAGAGGCTAAGGAACACAAGATCTCCAAAACCCATAAAAGGTTTCGCAAGAAAAGCCTTAGAAACACCTCAATTAAATTAATTGACCAATAATTAAATATTTCCTAAGTCTAACTTAGGAAAATTGGTTAATTAAATTAGATTAATTGAGGGAAATCGATTTTTCTCTAGAGACTTCTAGAAAAGTGAATTGATGGAGTCAAGATGATCATAGCCATCAATTGATGTGATCATGGTCGTTGGTTGCCCAACAAAAGATTATAAGAGCAAGTTGATGGGGTTTGGAGAAGGCACGTGTTAAAATACGCAACTGTGGCCAAATTCCACTTTGAACAGTGCATTTGATGGAGATAATGATTGCATTGAATTCCTCTTTTCGAGAAGACCAAAATCAACCTGAAGATCACTGAAATCGGATATGTGAAGTGTACTTACGAAGAAAATCCCACATGTGCATATTTGATAAGGTCGGCCCTAAAGAAAAATGGACACCCTTGGAAGGCTATAAATACAAGTGACCTCTACCTCATTTGAACATCATAATGAGACACTCTTCTATCTTGGGTTTTTGGCTCGCATAGGTTTGAGGCTCGTCCGCACAGGAATAGGTTTGCTCAAAGATGAAATAGCAGGGTCTGAATCTCGCATTTTTGTTTTAGGGTTTTGGGCCTCAGTCGCAGGGACAAGACAACAAGATCTCGACTGCAATCGCTCACTACTATTGAATTTCCACGACCTTGGGTCTAGGTTAGAGTCTTAAAATCACTGACGCTACCAAACCAAGAATCTCAACCATAAACTACTTTGCACAGCGGAAATATAAAGCAGTAAATCACACATGCACAAATATACACAGTTTTTAACAAATTATACAATATGTACAACCCCAATCTTCATTATATTAAACCAAATTTGAATAATACAACAGTCTATGGTATACAAGATACAATGACAAACCTGCTGCGCAGACTCGATGTCGTATCTTGTCCTGTCAATCCTTCACTTCGGCACTGCTCACTCGCTGCCCCTTACTCTTTCAAAGGACAACACATCAACTCCAGGAGGGCTGCCACCTAACACTACTGCAAGTCACTTCTGTAGCATGTACACGAGCTAATCCAATATGCTCTCTGGGTAGGCCTAATTCCCGAGCTCCAAATTGTCGACTAGCAGTCACCTTTGTCCATCAAAGTACTATACTTCAGCACCAAACTTCACCCAACCTTCAGCTCCTCTTTGTCACTTCAAGATAGCTCGTCTAGGGCTACTTTGGGCTATCAACACGCTGCCCTCCACCAGACCAATGATGCCCAATCCTCCACTGCGGAATCTGCTCCTAATTGGGGTTACTTATCGCTCAAGACAATCCCAATACACAGCTCCCATAGGCTGCTCCAATAATATGATCCAAAATCAGTCACAACAAACTATGACCCAACAGACACAAGATGCACCCAAAATGCATACTCTAGCTCACTGTTTAAGGTATGCTCCAACGTTGCAATTCTGGACTAGTTAGGGCATACATCACAGTCCCTAACAACCCTCAAATCTGGCCCAGAATTGCTCTCCTTTGCTGCGGTTGCCCTTCAATGGGAGGCTGCCCCTCCACGTTGCTCCTTTAGGGCAGTTTCAAGCCCTTGTACATAGACTTGCCATCCTAAATGACAACGGCACCCTATAGGTGTATAGACAGATCTGCGGCAACCTCTTATGAGGACTATCCACCCATCAGCAAGACCTTAAACTCATGTTCCCTGCCTTGGCCCTCTTGCAAGGTCTCTCGGCCCTTCTAACAGCTCCTCGACCCTCCTTAAATGACCCAAAGACAGTCACCTTACCTCGTTGTTCTTGACCTATACTTGTTGCGGCTAAAACAGAAAATTATCTCTCTCTACAAGCTCTTCTCTTGTGTATATGTTGCACAAATGGATGAGGAATTGTCCTCCACTACACCTCTTATTTATACACATAAAGAGGGATCCAAAACGTCATCTTTAGGGATTGTCCAACTGTCATAAGCCTAAAATAACCTTACGCCAACCTTGACACGTATGGTGTCAACCCCAAAAATTACTTCAAAAATTCACATCTCCACTTCTACAACTCGGAATTTGACAATTCTTGAAGCGTTGGATTCTCCTTTCCGCCCTATATCATCTCATGCCATCACATGTAGAAATGTGCTCATGGAAATGCCAAAAACACGATTGGGTGCAAAACCCCATACTTGGGTTTCAAGCCCACAAGTGACTCTTGTGGTGCTTTGCCCTCTTAACCCCGAACCCTAAGGCTTGGAGTACCTCCCAAGCTACACAAATCAACAACTACCAGGCTCATCCGTGCGACCGAAGCATCCCAGTCGCACGCACAGCTCGCCCTCCGTGAAACCGGCATCTAGGGTTTCAGAATTTCAATGGCAAACTGCAGTTGCTCACTTGTAGGCTCTAAAGAGCGACTAGAAGCGTCCCAGTCAAACGCATGACTCCTTTGTGCCACCGAGACCTAAATGATGGAATTTCATTTGTCCGAATATTTCGCTCAATGACCGTAATGTTCGGCAATTGACCACAGACAAGGACAATTCATTACAGGCTTCAAGATCAAAGTTTTGAGTATAAGCATTGTTGGGTTCATTTCATGGATATTGTGTAGTTGTTTTTGCTTAATAGTTCTATGGATGAAGATATGGATCATTGTACTCTCTTTTTTTGAATCATTCGATGACAATCTAATAAGAAGAAGAATTTGAAAGGGTTTTCCCCATAGTGGGTTTTTCCCTAGTCTTCAACCAATCCCCGTGTCTCTGTGTGAATGATTTTCTTCTATTGTTCCGTTGCATTCATGATGATAATGACATTGTTCTTTCTATATAATTTCATATGCTGTTGAATAATGATGTAAATCTAAATAATGTTATGATGGTATGTTGGAATTTCTAAGTCTAACTGTTAGAAAGCCTTCCTATACTTTCTGATTTATTTCTTCCTACTTGTTCTGTTAATTAACAAGTTATTTACCATGTAAACACTAAAAATAAATACAAGTACAGTATCAACACATACAGATCATCAACTGAAGGAAAAACAAGCACACAAGTGACACCATTATTTTTGGACTAATGTCCCCAGAAAAACCCAATACGGGGAAACCAGTGCAGCTATCTGAGGGTTTGATTTATTAAGCAGTTTCAGAATATAATCTGGGTGCCAAATCCGGCTCACCCAATAGAGAAAAATGTCGGCAGTAGTACCTCTCAGTTGGAGACAGATATCAGCCCCAATCTACCCCACAAAATCTCCTTGTGTCAGCCTTTCTAGCCCAATGTCTGCCCAATGTCGGCCCCTCTGGCCCAACGTCAGCCTCTCTGGCCCAGCGTCAGCCTCTCCCGACTCTGCGTCAGCCTCAAGAGCCTCTGCGTCTCCCACGCTGGCCCTCCTCAGGCTCTGCACAGCTCCTAGCTACCTCTGCGAGGCCTCTGGCTGCTCCTGCGTGGCCTCTAGCTAGCTCTGCGTCAACCCTCTCCCGGCTTCTGCGCTAATGCTCCCGGTACTATTTCTGCCTCTCTGCTACTACATTCATTGCCCCTCAACTGCAACTCTAATCACTCCTTCGACTTCCTCAGCAAGCCCTACCCCAGAAAATCGAATTCTTAATCAACTCGGTGTGTTCTCCAAGTGACCCTCAAGCCTCCTCTTATACTTTTATCATTGACAAATCAACGGTCGAGATTAAGTCCCTAATCAACGGCTAAGATTAGATCTGGCTTGATCCATGACTTTTGGACCATTCTAACACAGTTTTATATTAATACACATTAATATTTTATTTTCCCTAATTTTAGACTTAGGGACTCCATTAAAAATATTAATTATTTTAATATCTCCCAAACTGTTTAGAATCTGCCCAAACCCTTTCTGGGTATAGGAGATCTCATGTGCCCTAGCCTCTCTACCAATTTTCATGGCTAGAGCACATCCGATGCTACCCCAAATCATCATGATATAATGGTATACTTGATGTTTATCTAACATCTATCACCTTTTGGATATCTTGATCCCATAAAGAAGGTTAGCACCTTGATTCTAATAGATGCTAACTTGACACTATTGATATTGTTTGTGAAAAGCATGGTAGCCATGATGATAGACGTACAACAATGAGATTGATATTTAGGATCTTTTGTTGACCATGGTTATGTTTTGATCATAGTTTTAGAAAACGGTCGTTTCGAAACAGAAACGGTCGAGTTGGTCCGTTCCATTGCCCTCCGGAGTGACTCGGTACAAAAAAAGGCTCGGTTGGCCGAGTCAGCGATGACTCGGCCGAGTCATGGCTGACTCGGCCAACTCGGCCGTTTCCCGTACTGACTCGGCCGAGTCACAAACAACGGCCCGTAACCCACTAAAACAGCGATTTAACATTATTTTAATGAAATTTTAAGGGGTTTGCTGATTGGTTTGGACTTCAAAGTGTTTTATAAATTAGCTAAATGTTATTTGGGGTCCATTTCCCCCTCCCAAACCCTATTTAACACACTCAAATGCTCTCTACTATTGATATGCTATTCAAATTTCATGGTAATGTTAAATTCTTAAAGTAAAAGTGACATTCTCCTTAATCTTCATTTTCATCCTTTTCTCCTTAAATTTTTAACATTACCATGAAATGACTCAGGATGTTTGAGAGTGGTTTCGGCCTCATTGGATTTCATATGGAGAAAGAAGAATTTAGATTTCATTCAAAATCCAGCAAACTTATCAGTTTTTCAGGATTTCAGGATTGAAAGATTGCAATGTTTCCATTGAATTTTGTCATGTATTAGGGTATGGAACTCGTATTTAATCAAGAGCACCAATCCCTCTATGTACCTTGATGTTAGTGACATTGGATGTCGAACTCTTCTGGGATTCGCTCCCAAACCAGGAGCTTCTAAAAATGTCGCTCCCGCTCCCATTTTCGCTCATGCTCCCAAGTAACACAAAGAAGAGAAACCGTTTGGATCAAAAACGGTTAAATGATCTAGTTTATGTCCAATACAACCTCCGGCTCAGACGAAACCATTTGCTTAACAAAAGACCTGATTCAGATCCCATTGTGTTGGAAGACATTGATCCAACATCAGATTGGGTAGTGGAGAGTCCTCCAGCAGAGTTTGATCCTGATGAGGATCTTGATTTAGATTTAGATATCGAGACATCAGTTGAACTTGAACATGTTGTTCAGTTGAATGCAAATCCCAATCCACCAGCCTCAGTCTCACAGCCAGCAAGGACTCTAGTTGTAGGTGCTTTCTCTGCTCAGCCATGACAGAAGCGCAACCACATATCTACTCTATCTCAGCTTGCATCTGCTGCAGTTGCACAGCCTGCTAGTGGTACCACTTCTACAGCTGCAGTTGGAGATGATGATGATGATGAGGAGCTATGGGGCCCCCTGTCTGACTCTGATGATGATCCAGAGATTGATCGACATGATCTTGGCTCCTCTGGCAGTAGCTACTAGCCAGTAGTTGTAGTACTAGTACTAGAGTCTGGTCACAGTTTACTTTTGTTGTAGAGGTCATTTCTAGCCTCCTTGGTTATGTGTTTTTTGTTTTGAGTCTTTGATCATGTATGACAGTTGACTATGTATTGCCATTGGGTACCATTTTGATATAATGGATTGGTTCATGAGCCTACTTTGATCATATGTTGTCTTCCATCTATATTATAATGCTATGTGTTTGGAAACATGAATGAAAATCTTTAAAATTATGTTTAAAATCTTTAAAATTATGTTTTTTTATAAAAAAAATAATTATTTAATGTATTTTTTACAACAACCGAGTCATTGAAATCGAGCCAGACGAGTCATTACCGTTTCAGAGTCGGAGTCGGAGTCAATCCTCGGCCGAGTCGGAGTCGAAGTCAGAGTTTTAAAACTATGGTTTTGATGTGTTTAGTAATTATGGCATATGGTAAAATTGAATGCCCTGACTTGATGGATTGAGTCATGTGACAAACAAGTAATGTTGTGATCACGATTCTTGAAGACTACTCCTATTAGCTATTTGACACTAACCCTTGATGACAAATTAATGTCATGATGTAATGGTGAAGTAGCTGATGATAACATGATATGATCATGATAAATATGCGATATGGTCTGACTTTATGATCTAACAGATCTGCTGATGCATGACAGTATTATAGACAGGTTGATGGCATGAATGAAGATGACTGAAGTGGATTCCCATTCAGAGCGAGAATCTCTCCATAAGATCCTTACTCCTATTATCTTTTGCATTATATGTATAGAAGATTCTTTACTGCTGAAGTATGATTTGTGGACATGAATAAACAAATATCAGATATTGTTGGTCTGCATCAAAGTTTTGATATAAGAAGAGAGTTTTCACTTACCCTGAGTCTCAGTTGCACGGAAGAAAGCTTACAAGTGAAACTATAGCTTCTTAGCCACACTAAAATAAGCTCAAGAGTGCGACTGTAGTCTCCCAAACACACAGAAGAAAGCCTATGGATGCAGTTATGTTTGCAGGACACAAAAATGAAGTTTTGTGCATGAAATCAGATGTTCACATAGAGGATGTCAATCCTACAGACATGGAGCAAACAACAGAAAGTTCTATGAGTAGGGAAGTTTGAATGACTTACTAGAATGTGAATATGTTGACTAAACTTGTGTTTGCAGGTGACCGGGATATGCATATTGTGATTTATCCATTGAGGCTAGTGTATGTCATTATTTGCTACAAGGGTTTGACATGATTTGGCTGATTGTTATAGATGAGCAGTGTTTGGAGTTTTGACATAATGCTTGATAATGACTTAGAACTAATTGAGATATGTTTTGGACTATAGATCTCACTATGATAGCAAATTTGGGATTTGGCGACTGATGATTTGCCCTGATAACAATGCTATATGGGCATAATGACCTTCAGTGACTAATATTGGTATTCAATAATGGTTTTGTTTTGGCCTCAACATTCTTAGCACAATGGTTGAAGTATTGACAATTGTGATTCAGTATGAAGTAACCTCACGATGAGTAGATGGAACCCACATGACTTATTCTTAGTGTATGCATTTGCATCTAGTGACTTATATTATAATCATGAGAATGACTTGATGAAGTTTTGATATTGCATGGTAAACGACAACTTGTTGGCATGATAATAGATCAAGTCATGACTTGATGAGAGCACTACCTATCACCTGGTCTAAACAATTGATAATATGATATTGACGATTTTGATATTAGTTATGATCTAGCATCTAAACTTTGATAAGATGACATAGTTGATTTGATTGTACCAAATTGATTTATGTAAGACTGATATTATTGGTTTGGTAAAGTGTTATGTTTGCAAAAAGCATTGTATAAAGCAAGCTCCTCGAACTTGATGTGTCTACATTAATAGTTATCTGGCAAAGCTAGGATAATGTGTCGATCCAAACCTCTACTTCAAAAGTGGTCCAAGATCAATTCTGATTTAGTATGAAGTAACCTCACGATAAGTAGATGGAACCTGCATGACTTATTCTTAGTGTATGCATTTGCATCTAGTGACTTATATTATGATCATGAGAATGACTTGATGAAGTTTTGATATTGCTTGGTAAATGACAACTTGTTGGCATGATAATATATCAAGTCATGACTTGATGAGAGCTCTACCTATCACTTGGTCTAAACAATTGATGCTATGATATTGACGATTTCGATATTAGTTATGATCTAACATCTAAACTTTGATAAGATGACTTAGTTGATTTGATTGTACCAAATTGATTTATGTAAGACTTATATTATTGGTTTGGTAAAGTGTTATGTTTGCAGAAAGCATTGTATGAAGCAAGCTCCTCGAACTTGATGTGTCTGCATTAACAGTTATCTGGCAAAGCCAGGATAATGTGTCGATCCAAACCTCTACTTCAAAAGTGGCCCAAGATATGACTTTGATTTTGGTTTTGATTTTATATAGTGATGGTCTACTCTTGATAGGTAATGAGCCTCTGATCATCAAAGTAAGAGGGAGTTGGCTTCTGAAGCTCGAAATAATGAATCTTGGCATGATGAATCGACTTCTGAAGTTGGGAAAAGAAAATCTATATTAACTATTCAATAATTGTTGTAAATTGGAAATGCAAATCCTTGGACACTCTGATTGAATTTCAAAAGGTTGTAAGGAGATATTTGTTGAACTCAGCTTGGCAACCAACAGATGATTGAAGCATTGATGTCCTCTTTTATCACTCGTCCATATACATATATAGTGTACATAGAACTTGAGTCGTTTCATGATTGAGCCGTTTCATACACATTGAGTTGTCGTCAAGGACCCTCCACGATATTTGCATGGGACGATCATTTTTTGATCTGAGATATTTTTCTATGATATGTGACTGCATTGATGTACTGATGATGTTTGGGATTATTATGTGAAAATTACTAGACTCGAAGGAACCCCTACTGCAGAAAATATAAATCTACTTCACCTACCTGATTGTTTAACATACATTATCAAGTTATTCTTCTGAATACTGAAGCAAATTACTTCTACAGCCTACATTGACTAAATATTTGATCTCATGAAACAGAAAACAGAGCAAAGAACAAGATACATAGGACACAGTTATTTTTGGACACAATAGTCCCCGGAAAAACCCAATGTGGGAAAACTGGTGCAGCAGCTTTGAGGGTTTATTATTATGCAGGAGACATATTTAAATACAAATCCAGGATGCTCATCTAGCAATCCTTTACACAGAAAATATTGGCAAAATATATGAGTGAGTTTTACCTCACTTCACCCGGCAGAATTCCTGTTGATCCAGCACAAGACTAGCTAACCCTGGCTCTTTCTGGGTTGGCTCTGCGTCAGCCCTGCGTCACCTTCTTTGCCCTCTGCGTCAACTCTCCCAGCAGTTCCCGACAGTTCTGGATTCTGCGTGACAGGCAACTTTTCTGCGTCAGCTCTCCCGGCTACTATGTTGCCTCTGCGTCAACTCTCTTGGAAGTTCCCTGCAGTTTCGATTGTTCCGGCAATTCTAGATTCTGCGTGACAGGCGGCTTTTTTGTGTCAGCTCTCCCAACTTCTGCACTGCCTCTCTGCAAGCTCTCTCCATCACTTTGTCGGTATTCTCTAGAAATTCCTTCTCCCGAAATCTCACTGTCCCTCTGCTGCAAGATCTCCCCAATCGATTTTCCTCTTCATAACTTCTCACCTCAAAAAATTGATTTCCTCAATCTCTTTGTGTGTTTCCAAATGAACTCCAAGCCTCCATTTTATACTTTCCCTATTGAGTCTTCAACGGCTGAGATTAAGTCTCTAATCAACGACTAAGATTAAAACATGACTTGATCCGCCTTCTAGATCATTCTCACCCATATTTTGATTAATACCCATTGACATTTTAATTTCCCTAAGTTTAGACTTCGGAACCCAGTTAAAAATATTAATTATTTTAATAAAATACAATTCAGATGGAATTTCACCAAACGGTTTCTGGTTCTTTATAACTCATGTGCATTAGCCTCTCCACCAATTTTCAAGACTAGAACACTTCCGATGCTACCAAAAACTAACACTCCCTCTTAGCGAGGAAAGTGCTCTAGCAACAATGTCCACCTACATGTTGCCTCGTTTCTGAAGCACCTCCGTTTTGCATTGTTGCTACCACCAACACTGTGATGTTGCTACTACTGTATTGTTGCCCATGACACTGCCACTGCCACTGCCACTGCCACTGCTGCATCTTTACTACAGCTCCCTCTCAAACGCTGCATCTGCTATGCTGCTAGCACTACCACTGCTAACACTGCATCCTTATTGCAACTCAGTTGCTGAGAGAAGCAATTGGAAAAACATCCAAAATTCACTAAACTTAACTGTGTTCAGCATAATACAATGAATGCTAGAATCTGACTATTGCTGACCCTCTGAAGCTTTTGTGTTGCAGCTGACCTCTGCACTGTGCCATCAGCACTGCTACCAAACTTGCTCTGCGTTGATCAATTTCTGGTCCCAAGCTATTGCATCTGTCCTCCAAGCAATCCACTGCATCATCTGACACTAAGTCCATCTCGCTACTGCTGAATCTTGGGCTCCCGTAGGAAGAAATTGATCTAAGAGGTGGACTCCTCAAGGATCCTGCCCACATTTAGTCCTCCTGACTACAACTCAATATCGGCCCATCTCCCGCCTGGAGATGCATGGGCACTCATGGCAAACTCATCCTCGTCAATCTTTGTTGAAGCAGCCTTAGGATCATGTTTCTCATCCTTGTCATTTTTCTTCAAGGGACACTGGGATGCATAGTGGCCCATCTCACCACAACTGAAACATTTCACCTTCGAAATGTCCTTCTTTCGCTTCGGCTTCTGTTGTCCCTTCGATGCTAGAGTTGTGTTCTCCTCCTCCTCCTTCGTCTTTGTGCCACTCCCACAGCGTCCATTGAGGTTGACCTTTACTAGGTCCTGTTAGCGCTTGAAATTTCACCTTAGGCTGAGGAAGGTAAACCTTCAAGGCAACATCAAACCATTTCACCTCGTAGCTAGCCCTACGAGGAAGGAGAAGGCTCTCTCCGGTCAGACTCAAGGTATTTTCTCAATGAGGTGAGCAGACCAATTAGGATCAAAGATATTAGGCTAGCAAACTGATGAGGAGGGTTGATTTAAAGTTTTTGGGGTTTTTGGTGGCAATTGGAGGGAGTGCAATTCAGGGTGTGGGGATTGAGCTCAGTTTTTGCAGGTGGGTCTTTGGGGCAAGGAAGGAGTTTGTGCTGATGCCTTAAGCTGAGATGGATGATCAAGGAAGAAAGAGAGGGAGCTAAAGAGGGCAAACAATGACTTTGAATCCTCTTTAGACAGTGGAAAACATAAATATTAAACAAAATTGAAAGTTAGGCATGGCATGCATGAATTCAAACTTTATCACTTCTTTTGTTTGATTAGCAGCAATAGAATAAGAGATGGAACACATAAACACACTTACAATGACAAGTAGGAAACACACCATCAACACAATAATCCACAAGAATCCACAATGATGTCTGCAAAACCCTGGCCTTCCTTTTCCTCAAATTGCAGAGATACAAGTAAAATATACAATAGAGCTTCTCCCTCAAGAGTCCAACCATGAAAATGAGCAAGAGAAGGCATAATATAGATCATCTAACTCCTTTCCCCACCTCTAGGGGTCGAGCTCAGCTTCCTAGGAGCAGTTTGAACTAATTCTAAACTGAGCACTAGATAATAGGCAGTCAAAACAACTTGCCTCTAAAACTTAGGTAACCCATCCATGCATTTAATATTCACTATTTACATCAAGGAAACTTCTAGAAGTGTTAAAGGAGAGTAAATGTATCCATGTGCCATGAAAATTATCCAAAAATCCATCATTTACATACATCAAGAGTCAACCATAGTAAAAACTGAGTTTTGCAGGCCGAAATGGTCAAACTGGCAAAATTTCCCTGAGTGGTCGCGCCCCTGCCTTGGAGTGGTCGCGCACATTGGCAGCTGTGTTTGAGGGCCTTCCTGGTGTCCAAATCAGGTGCAAGATAGCTCATTGGAAAGGTCTGTGAGTCTACTTTCCAACCCAACTGGAATTTCTGAATTTGGAGTTGATTTGACCCCTCAAAAGTCATTTCTCCCAAGACAGCTTTCTGCAACTCAAAAAAGGGGCAGAAAGTCAAAATTTGCATGTATTTTGAGCTTTTGGAGGCCCAAATCTCCATAAAAATTTGACCCCATGCATAGGCAAGTGTATTTTTGCATGACAATTCAAAAAATGCAAAGTTTTTCTCATTCTGAGCTGTCCCCACGAGTGGTCGCGCGCAGGGTGAGACCACTCCAATGGCCAAAACCTGTAAAATTCTCAAAAATGCCAAAAATGGGCCAAAACTTCCAAAAAATTTTGTGCTTGATGCTGTGATGAGGCTAATGAGTGTCATGATGGGTGAGAGAAGCCTCAGCCAAGATGCGGAGTGGGTTGGTCTTCTTCTTCCGTTTTTGTGCCTTGGTCAAACTCCTTGGATCCGGCGATTGTAATTTTGGCATTTCTCTAAAACCATGACACCTGTGCAAAAAGTGAAGGAGGTTTTTCTTCTTTGGCATGTTATGGACAAAAACCTCTCTCAGTTTTCGAAAATTCATCTTTTATTGCTCTGAAACATCATTTGAGTGCAACTTGTCCCGATGTGTGAAACAAGGGATTTTGTCGAAATGGAGCGAAATGAAGGGGATAGGGGGCTTCTAAATTCTTGGGGAAATTTTTGGGAGTAGGGAGGGATGTTAGGAAGCAGAGGAAAGTGGAATCTCAGAGATTGAGTGAGGGGAAGGGGTCGAAAAGGGAAAAACACAGGCCAAACCTAGAAAATTGCCAGGTTGTAGCTAGAAACTAGGGTTTGTGCAAAAATGAGGAATTTGGCGGATCTAAGGGATGGGAAGTGTTTGATAAGGTACTTTAGGGATAGGGAAAGGTGTATGAACATCAGGAAACAAGTTTTGCCGGTGATTTGACCATCCAAGAGAAATTGCCTTCAAAACCCTAGGAGAGGGAAATGACCTTGCCTAGGTGCAACTGAAGCATGAACAAGGTGTGAAATGACTCATTAGACACTGACATGACGATGACAACCCTCTGAATGATGATACACTCCGCTGAATGATGACATGGACTGACATTTGGGCAAACCCTAGACCTAATGCCTAGTGACCAAATTTTGCTTGAAAACTCTTTGAAATGACAAAATTTGACCTCGACACTCTGAGACCACTTTGTAAGAGCATATTTGATCACTGTAGGAAGGCTGGAAAGACTGACACTAACAGGTCCCTCCTTAACTCCTCCTGTTGAAGAGCCGCCCAAATATCCTCCCATGAAGGTAGTTTTTCCCTGCCCAATATGCTTTGGACGTAAACTTGCCATTCATCTGAGACTCCATTCAAGGCTATCCTCACCATCGCGGTTGGCTGAGGAGTGGACCCCCCTGCAGCAAGTTGGTCTCTAGTGTCCTGAAGACGTTGAAGATAGAGATTCACCCCTTCTCCTTTCTGCATCAAAGTCCGCTGCAACTTCTATTCCAAATACATCTTCCGTTGTTCGGAAGAGCATTCATACAGAGAAGACAAGGCTTCCCACATCTTCGGGCTGTATACTTACCCTGCAAATGTGAGACCACATGATCTCGAACTCCATCGAGAATGAGCCTCTTTGCCTTCCCCTGCTCAGCCTTTTACTTCATTCTTTGATCGTTATCAATAGGAACAGCTACAACACTTTTGATGTAAGCCTCGAGATCATATTCCTCCAGAACAGCTAAGATTCTGGTCTTCCATATGACATAGTTGGAGGTTCCGTCCAACCTATCCTGATCTCTGAGCCCATGCGATGCCATCTCACCCAACTGTCGAACTGACTCCTCTAGTCACTGCTTAGCACTACTCAGCTGCTCAACAAGTGAGAAATTCGAACTTTCTGGTGGAAAGTTCTCTAAGGAGAAAATTCCCTTTCCACGTGTGAAAACTTCTGAATCTAACACATCAGAAACCCGTACTCCAATATCTGGTTTACTATTTCCTACTTGTTCTTTACATTAGCAAGTTATTTATTAACATAACATCGAAGTAAACACAATCGCAGCCTTCACAAATATACAGATCAACAACTGAAATAAACTGAGACAACACAAGGGACACCGTTATTTTTAGACAATCGTCCTTAGAAAAACCCAATGCGGGAAAACCAGTGCAGCATATATGAGGGTTTTATTATTAAGCAGATTTCTGAATACAACTAGGGTGCCAGAAATGGCTCACCCTTTAGAGAATATCCTTGGCAGCAATACCTCTATCTGGAGACAGATATTCCAGCTAATCAACAACCGGATGAACAATCCCACAGTGACTCCGGTTGTTCCTTGTGTTGGACAGCAAAAGCTGCTCCACGCACTCCTCTGGAACTGCGTCACCCTCTCTGGCTCTACGTCACCCTCTCATCTCTCAGTCGTCCCACTGAATCACCTCATCACAGCCTCTAAAGCTCACTGCGTCCTCTGCGTTAGCCTCTATGGCCTTTGCATCAGCGTCTTTGGCCCTTTACATCCTCTACACTGGCCTCCTTAGCCTCTGCATCAACCCTTGCTGCCTCTGCGTCAGTCCTCCTAGGCTCTACGCTGCCTCTTCCGGCAGTCTGCTACCTCTCTAATATGTATTCTTTAGCCTTGGATCGAAATCCCTTGTTGAACTGCCCCTCGCCGCAATTGATCACTCACTCAATTTCCTGAGCAAACCCAGACCCAGAATATCGAATTCTTGATCTCTTTTGGTGTGTCTCCCACTGACCCTCAAGCCTCCTCGTATACTTTTCATGTTGACGATTTCAACAGCCGAGATTAAGTCCCTAATCAATGGCTAAGATTAGATCTGGCTTGATCCTCGTCTCTTAGAACTTTCTCACCCATTTTATATTAATACACATCAATATTTTAATTTTCCTAAGTTTAAACTCAAGAACCCCATTAAAAATATTAATTATTTTAATATCTCTTCATCTGGGTGGAATTTCTCCAAATGAGTTATGGGCCTTGGAGATCTCATGTGCCTTAGCCTCTCCACCAATTTTCATGGCTAGAGCACATCCGATGCTACCCAAAATTAACACTATGTGTCTTTGTTCTTTTCCAGCGGATTTCTGCCCTGGTAAAAACCGCGCCCTTCAAGCACTACACTGAGGCTCTGCGTCACTCCCTTTGCCTCTGCAAACTCACAAACTGGAAATCGTACCTCTGTCGTCTCACTCAGAGAGAGATTTCCTCGAATCTGCTTCTTGGCAAAGACTGCACAATCCCTTCAAGGGGGTTCGAATTGCTGCTAAGTGCAGCGCTTGGCCTCACTGCTCAGCACTAGATCTGCTCTTCTTGTTTCAAAATCAACACTCTGATACCATGTGAAAATTCCTAGACTCGAAGGAACCCCTACTGCAGCAAATCTAAATCTACTTCACCTACTTGATTGTTTAACATACATTATCAAGTTATTCTTTTGAATACTAAAGCAAATTACTTTTTCATCCTACACTAATTAAATATTTGATCTCATGAAACAGAAAACAGAGCAAAGAACAAGATACATAGGACACACTTATTTTTGGACACAATAGTCCCCGAAAAAACCCAATGCGGGAAAACTAGTGCAGCAGCGCTGACAATGTATTATTATGCAAGAGAGATATATGAATACAAATCTAGGATGCTCATCTAGCAATCCTTTACAGAGAAAATACTGGCAGAAAATATGAGTAAGTTTTACCTCACTTCATGCGGCAAAATTCCGGTTGATCCGGCACAAGACAAGCTAACCCCGACTATTACTGTGCTGGCTCCGCTTCAAACCTGCGTCACCTTCTCTGCCCTTTGCGTCAGCTGTCCTGGCTGTTCTGACAGTTCCCAGCTGTTCTGACAATTCTGGATTCTACGTGACAGGTAGCTTTTCTGCGTCATCTCTCCCGACTGTTCCGGTAGTTTCGGTTGCTCCGGCAGTGCTGGATTCTGCATGACAGGCATCTTTTCTGCATCATCTCTCCCAGCTTCTGCACTGCTTCTCTGCAAGATCTCTATGCCTCTCTGTCAGTGTTCTCCAAAAAGTCCTCCCGGATCCTCACTGCCCCTCTGCTGCAAGATCTCCCTAATTGATTTTCGTCCTAATAACTTCTCACCTCAGAAAATCAATTTCCTCAATCTCTCTGTGTCTGTTTCCAAATGAACCCCAAGCCTCCATTTTATATTTTTCCTGTTATCTCTTCAACGGCCGAGATTAAGTCTCTAATCAACACCTAATATTAAAACATGACATGATCCGCCTTCTAGATCATTCTCACCCATATTTTGGTTAATACCTATTGATATTTTAATTTCCCTAAGTTTAGACTTAGGAACCCCATTAAAAATATTAATTATTTTAATAAATACAATCCTGGTAGAATTTCACCAAACGCTTTATGGGTTCTTTAGAACTCATGTGCCTTAGCCTCTCCACCAAGGTTCAAGGCTAGAGCACTTCCGATGCTACCAAAAACTAACATATTATTGATGAGTGCATTTGGGTGTTGCCTTAGTAGGAGATCTACCATGATATTTTGGATGAGAGGTTTGTATCTTTACGCAGGACCGAGATTGAGCATAATATTGCTAGCATGACTAAGTATGAGGCAAGATGAAGAAGCCTTTTGAGAGTTATTTGGGTAAGTTCTGAATATGATAGGGATACATTATGATAATAATAAATGGATCTGATTGGCAGAGAATCCCATATATAGCTAGGACTAAGATACCTTCATATATTGAGACGGTGCTGATGTACGAGACAAGCTTAGGCTTGTGGTTGGGACCTCCATGAGAGGGAGGATGAATAAGGTATATTTTTTGTGGTATATATATTTTTGTTCTAATATGATATTTGATTTGATGTCCTGTATGAAAAGGAGATAGCTACCATTGAGACATGATGATTATCAGATATGAGCACGATGATATGTTTCTAGAGAGATAATCGTTGATCAAGTACATTGATCCAATTCTTCCTCCCCTGCTTGAGCTCCCAGGGTGTGGAATTGAGACAGAGGGCTCCTGGGGTTAAGGGAACTCTGGACAATAGGGTCATAGATGTTACTCCCCTATCTGTTACCCATAGGGTTGGAGATGTTGCTCCCCTATCTGGTCTATGCAGAGTATACCCCAATTGGCATCATACCCACAAGTCATGTTTGTTGGGAATATCGCTCCCCGTCTAGCCAACGGGTTGAGACTATACTTGGGGGTGTACAACCTAAGTCGATTATGATGGAGGTGTTCTACCACATGACTATTGAGGGTCATTGATGGGAAGATTGGTAGGCAATAGGATTGGGTTCAGATTTCCTCCCCTATGTAGTTCCGAGTTGAGAATGAGCTCCCCAATGAGATTCCAGGGTTGAGATGTGCTCCCCTATGTGCGTTTGGTGTTGATTTGGGGTAGCATCGGATGTGCTCTAGCCACGAAATTTGGTGGAGAATTTGGGGTACATGAGATCTCCAATACCCAAAAAGGGTTTGGTCAGATTCTAAACAGATCAGGAGATATTAAAATAATTAATATTTGTAATGGAGTCCCTAAGTCTAAACTTAGGGAAAATAAAATATTAATGTGTTAATATGAATCTGTGTTAGAATGGTCCAAAAGACATGGATCAAGCCAGATCTAATCTTAGTTGTTGATTAGGGACTTAATCTCGGCCGTTGAGATGTCAACAAGAAAAGTATAAGAGGAGGCTTGAGGGTCACTTGGAGAATACACCAGATGATCAGTGATTCTATTCTCTAGAGCGGGGTTTGCTAAGAGAGATAGAATCAGTGATTGAGAGAGCAGTTGAGGGGCATTGAGTACAGAGAAACAGAGAAGGCAGAGATTGTGTCGGGAGAGCAGCGCAGCAGCCAAGGAGGGTGACGCAGAGCCAGCAAGGGCTCACGTAGGGCCATGCAGAGGCAGCCAAGTGTTGTGCAGAGCACCAGAGGGGCCAACGCAGCTAACGAAGAGGATCCCAGAGCTAACGCAGGGCCTCCTGGGGCTGACGCAGGCCCAGTGTGAGATAGAGAGGGCCTGACGTAGTCCAGTTTGGGCAGACGTTGGGGTTGCAGAGCAGTTTTGTGCTAAGGAGCTGCCAGAAGGGTTTTCCGGGGTTTCCCCCAAGAGATTTCTCTCAAACTGTGAGGTATAGCTGCTAAGGAAATTCTCTGTTGGGTAGGCTAGTTTCTGCACCCAGATTGTACTTAGATATTGCTTAATAAGAAAACCCTCAGATAGCTGCACCGGTTTTCCCACATTGGGTTTTTCCGGGGACATTGGTCCAAAAATAATGGTGTCATGTGGTTTGTTTGTTCTTGTTTCTTTTAGTTGCTGATCTGTAATATGTTAAGCATGAACTGGTGTTTATTTTCAGTATTTACTTTGTAAATAACTTGTTAAAGAAAAATAACACGCAGGTAGGAATAAATCAGAAATATTGCATGAAGGGTTTCTAAACTAAGTAAACTTAGAAACTTCAACATGGTATCAGAGCGTGATTGCATATCACAGGAGGACTAAGAGACATCAGCGGAGCGGAGCAATAGCAGCAGAAAACAGTTGCTCGAAGTGACCGAAGCTATTTCTAGCAATGCAGAGGCCAAGAAGTGTGACGCAGAGCCAACCACAGCCGCGCAGAAGAAGCTGGGAGCTGCACAGAGCCTCAAAGAGGCCAACGTTGCTGACGCAAAGGGCCAGAGGGCTGACGCAGACCCATCTAGAGTGACGCAGAGCCAGCGTGAGGCAGAGAGGGGTTGACGCAATTCACAGAGAGGCAGTTGCCGAAGTCTACAAGGCTGCAGAAATATTGCAGAGTGGAGCTGGTGAGGTACTGTAGTCATAACAATACCTGACAAAGCAAGGCCAGAGGAGTTGTTACCGAAGGTTTCTAATCGAGGAACCTGGATCAATAGTGCAGTTGCACAATACGATCAGAGTAGGGGACATCTCGACAAGCGACAGAAGGATTTCCAGGAGGGAAATCAGGACTCAGAGGGAGTCCATAAGAGAACTTCCAGACGGGAAGTAGAGACCCAAAGAAGTCGAACAGAGAACTTCCAGGAGGGAAGTAGAGGAGCATCATGGCACTACATGGGGTAAGAAACCAGGATAGACTGGACGGAACATCGAACTTCGCAGTCTAGAAGGCCAAAATCTTATCAGTGCTTGACAGGAATCATGTTAAGAGCTTCGCCTTGAAGACGATAGCTATCCCAGTCGCCCCAAATGATAATGAAAAGTATGAAGAGGCGATGGCGAGGGCCAAGTGCATTATCCTTGACAGGGTCAAGGATCATGTGGTACCACATATAGCCGAGCAGGAAATGGCAGTGGAGATGTGGGAGGCTCTCCAAAACATGCACCAGCATACTTCTGTGTAGAGAAGAATGCTGCTTGAGAACCAGATGAAGTTGTATCAGATGAAGAAGGGTCAATAGATTGACACCTTCCTCGGAGGACTGAATGAGATCCGAGATTAGTTCACTGCTAAAGGAGCAACACCTGATCATGAGCTTATGGTGAGGATAGCCTTGAATGTTTTCTCAGAAGATTGGGAATTGTTTGTCCAGAGTATCCTGGGTAGAGGGACTCTCCTACCTTGGGACGAGATGTGGGCATCTCTTCGCCAGTAAGAGATCAGAGGACAGTCAAAGATAGGTAGCAGCAGCAAAGGGATCAACATTCAGTAGGAGGAGGAGGATGTGGCCCTAGCATCTGAGGGAAAGCAAAAGAAGAAAGATCTTTCCAAGATCAAGTGCTTCCACTGTGGGGAGATGGGTCATTATGCGACCCAATGCCCAAGGAAGAAGAGTAAGGGAGAGTCTTCCGAGACTAAGGCAGCGCCAACACGGACAGAGAAGGAAGTTTTGACAGACGATGACTATGCCATGAGTGCACACGCACCACTTGAGCGGAAGTGGGTAGACATCGCGCTGTAGTCAGGCAGGCTATAGGGCGATGAGGGGCAGGATCCTCGAGGTACCCAGCCTCTTGGATTAGACCTTGTAATGGGAGCCCCGACGAGGAGTAGTAGGACTGGCTGAGTGGGTAGAGACGGATGCAGATGGAGCAGCAAAGAGACCTGCAGTGCAGGAGTCCCGAGACAATGCAGAGATAGCAAGTTGCAGCAGTGTGAGAGGCACAGGAGTGTTGCACCAGTGCAGGAAGGCACAGAGAGGTGTGCAACGATGCGAGATGCAGGGAGTTGTTGCAGCAGCGCAGAGGTCAGAGAGGGAGCACTTGTCAGCGGCAAAGGGAGCTTTAGCATCAGTGGGTGTCTTTAGCCCAACAGGGAGGTCAGTTGGGAGATCAGTTACTTACATCTCAGTAATTAAGTTGCAATGCAGCAATGGGCAGCACGATGCAGCTTGATGAGAGGAGGTGCAGTGCGGATGCAGTGCTAGAAGAAAGGACTAGCAGCAACACATATGCAGAGGGAGCTTTCGTACAGATGCAACAGTGGCAGTGGCAGAACCATGGGCGGCAGTACAGGAGGCAACAGTGTAGAGGATGTTGGGCAGGAAGGCCTAACATCAGCTCAAGTATCGATGCCGGATGATCAGAGTAATACTCAGTGAGGAGTATTGCCAGAGCACAGTCCTCACTAAGAGGGAGTGTTGATTTGGGGTAGCATCGGATGTGCTCTAGCCACGAAATTTGGAGGAGAGGTTGGGGTACATGAGATCTCCAATACCTAGAAAGGGTTTGGGCAGATTCTAAACAGATCAGGAGATATTAAAATAATAATTATTTTTATTGGAGTCCCTAAGTCTAAACTTGGGGAAAATAAAATATTAATGTGTATTAATTTGAATCTGTGTTAGAATGGGTCAAAAGACATGGATCAAGCCAGATCTAATCTTAGCCGTTGACTAGGGACTTAATCTCGACCGTTGAGATGTCAACAAGAAAAGTATAAGAGGCTTGAGGGTCACTTGGAGATCACACCAGATGATCAGTCATTCTATTCTCTAGAGCGGGGTTTGCTAAGAGAGATAGAATCAGTGATGGGAAGAGCAACTTAGGGCCATTGAGTACAGAGAAACAAAGAAGGTAGAGATTGTGTCAGGAGAGCAGCGCCGCAGCCAAGGAGAGTGATGTAGAGCCAACAAGGGCTCACGCAGGGCCACGTAGAGGTAGACAAGTGTTGCGCAGAGCACCAGAGGGTCAATGCAACTAACGCAGAGGCTCCCAGAGCTGACGCAAGGCATCCTGGGGCTAACGCAGGGCCAGCATGAGATAGAGAGGGGCTGACGCAGTCCAGTTTGGGCAGACGTTGGGGTTGCATAGTAGTTTTGTGCTGAGGAGCTGCCGGAAGGGTTTTTCGGGGTTTCAGCCAGGAGATTTCTTTCAAACTATGAGGTATAGCTGCTAAGGAAATTCTCTGTTGGGTAGGCTAGTTTCAACACCCAAATTGTAGTCTGAAATTGCTTAATAAGAAAACCCTCAGATAGCTGCACCAGTTTTCCCACATTGGGTTTTTCCGGGGACATTGGTCCAAAAATAATGGTGTCATGTGATGTGTGTTGACCACTACTGGTCAACTACCCATGCAGTACACCCCCCTTTTCTCGGCAAAAAAGGGGCAACACCTAAGCAGCATGTCCGTGCCATCCTGCCATCATCAGCAGTTTGATCTTTTTGATTGTAAACCCAGTCTGCATGTATTAACTGTAAATAATCTTAGCAGACATGAAGTCATGTATGTAATTTGCCTAGGTGGACCTAACTTTCTGATGATAATCTACGTCCCGGAAGGTTTTTTGTCTCACCGATCCACGGATCGACAGAGTTTTCCTTCAAACCTGACCCCAAAGCCGGGATTGATTTTGTCATTTGAACTTTAGGAGAATCCTAGTGTGTTGATCTGCTAGATTATCGTTGTGTCGCAGAGCTGGGTGTTTTATGAGGGTCTGTATTAAATGGGTTTGTCCTTTA
Organism: Pinus tabuliformis; assembly: GCA_031772625.1. Lineage (NCBI taxonomy): Eukaryota > Viridiplantae > Streptophyta > Pinopsida > Pinales > Pinaceae > Pinus > Pinus tabuliformis. The sequence goes on along the minus strand of CM062816.1, from coordinate 2,079,338,180 downwards.
AGATGTAATTTTGTAAAAGTCATGATGTAATGTGTCCTGAGGGTCGAGAAATGTTTTAAATCCCCTCATGAGTCCTAAGTCCTAGGTCCTAGGTGATGTTTCCGAAAGGCTTAGTTCAGTGATCCATTTTAAAATGAATTAAAAAAGTTAAAAAATGAATAAAAATAATAAAATAATAAAAAATAATAAAAAATTTAAAAATAATAATAATAAAAAATTTAAAAATTAAAAAAAAAAAAAAAATTAAAAATTTAAAAAATAATAATAAAAAATTTAAAAATTTAAAAAATAATAATAAAAATAATAAAATAAATAAAAATTAAGAAATTTAAAAAATTTAAAAAAATAATAAAATAAAATAATAAATAATAAAAAATTTAAAAAATAATAATAAAAAATTTAAAAATTTAAAAAATAATAATAAAAAATTTAAAAATTTTAAAAATAATAATAAAAAATTTTAAAAAATTTAAAAATTTAAAAAATAAAATAAAATAATAAATAATAAAAAATTAAAAAATTTAAAGGGAATAAATCGACGGATGAGATCAAGAGATGTCTTGATCCTCATCAACGGTCGAGATCATTTCTACATGGATCAATCGAACTAGCCGTTGGAGTCATTTCCTTTAAATAGGGTGCTAGGAGTCATTGTCGATTCATTCGATCTGTGAGTCTAAGACTGAAGAAGCTCTCTTGTAAATCTGTTTCTGGTTAATAAAGAAGACTTTGGGGTCCATATCTTGCTGGTGTTACTCTCTTGGAATGCTGTGAGATCATTTCATTTTTTGCATATGTTATTTTCAGCCATTAATATTAGCTTCTTATAGAGTATTGTGAGCACAGGTATCTTGTTCACTTGCTGGGGTTTGGGTGCTGTTAGGGTTTCTGAAGTAATGGCAGGTATCTCCATTACTGTTTGAGATCTAGCAGCATTTTTGCCCTCTTTGTTGACGGTTGTTTTGAGCTGTGCAGAAAACATTTTCTGAAGGAATTTTGTGGGCGTTCGGGGAAGTTCTCGGCTGAACCAGCCAACTCCCGCAAGCATTTTTTGCTGAGCCCAGTTGGATTTGATCCTGGGTCTATCATTCGGTTTATTTATTTGATTTGCATGAGAAATTTTCTGAAGTTCTTCACAGTGACAAATCTGAAATTTTCGTTTCGTTAAAATATTTCCGTTCTTATTGCTGAATCTGGCTGTTAAGGGGCCAAATCTGTAAATTAATCAGTTGTCTTAGGGTTTCAATTTTCTCTGATCTAGGGTTTCAAATTTTTTGCTTTATGCAGTTTTTATCAGGGTTTAGGGTTTTTAGGTTTCATTTTATCACATAAAAAATTTGGAAAATCATTTTTGCCAGTTTCAGTTGTTTTTCATGTTATATCTTAAGATCTGAATTTTTCAAGTCAAGATGCGAATATGATATCTAGTTAATGGTCTAGGATTCTCGTGGTGGTTTAAAGCATCTATCTTTTTTCAAAAATTCTCAGTCGCTGGATATCTTTTTGGTCATTCTAAGAGCATTGTGATTTAGCTGATGATAGATGATTGCTGTTCATGGTTCACGTTTTTTATATCATCTAACAAGTAATCATCTTAACCATAATCTCTTAAGGCACTGGTCTGCTAAATTAATCAAATCCATCGAGTGCTTTTTATATCGTATCTCGTGTCTCCCAACCCACTGGTCGACAGTTGGTCTTCATCATTTCACAGGGTCTACCCCCCTTAGCCGCGGGAGACAGGGTTAAACGGAGGGATCGGGGATCAGAGTGACAGCCCCCGGTCTGAGCGTTGTCGTGTCAATCCGCGCGACAACATTTTTTGGCGCCGTTGCCGGGGATAGAGTTTTTCTGTTCCTGGATTTTCATCGACATTCATCTTCTCATCTTCTCATCTCTCATTTGAGCTGGCAGATTCAATATTTTGGCATCTTTTCATCCCATATCAGCAGCATCTCTTGGGTTTGTTTCTTGTTTGGGTGGCGACTCCATTTTCTTATTTTTCCCAGACAAGAAGCCTACCGCATATCTGTTTGTTGATTGCTTCTTGGATCTTAGAATCAGATTTATTGTTCAAGTGGCGACTCCACTTCTTTCATCTTTTGATTTTCTTGAGCAAAGATCTAGTTCTATCATCCCTTATTGTTCATCATGGATTATTCATGTAAACCATGTCGTTTTATTCATCGTCTCCATGATTTTCCGGAGGAGGCCCTTCCTGAATTACCTATTTTTTCAAATGGTGATCCAATCGCTGCTAAAAGGCATATTGACTTGTTTATTCGCATCATGATCATATATTGCAGATCCCCTCAGTTTAATCATGACGATATCAAAATGCATCTATTTGTCCTTTCTTTAGAAGATGATGCTTTGAATTGGTTTAACAGTTTTCCTAAGGATTCTTTCACTTCTTTGGTTGATATTATCAATGCTTTTGAAGATAGATATTGTTATCCGAACAGCTTGCCTTCTACCTCTAAAATTGTTGAACAGAAAGAAAGTAATTCCGCTGTTGAAGAAAGATTTCAAAGTCAGAATGTGTCATCAACCGAAAATACTGCAGATCAAGTTCATGATAATGAAAAATCAGGGGCAAATGACAATGAAAGGGAAGAGCAAAAGAAAATTTTATTAGATCTAATGATGCTGGTGAGAAATATGGAAAACAATCAAACTAATTATGTCAATGATGTGAAAACTTTATGCACTCATCTGGAAAAACGTATTAGGGAGATTGAGGTCACGCAAAGTCACCATGCTAAAAAAATTGAGGCCATAAAAACTAAATATGAAACAGAAATTGGAAACATGCATAGCAAGATGTCAGTCTTAGAGGAAAATATGGTGACCATGAAAGCTGATTATGATAGGGAAATTGACTCTATGCAAAATAAGTTATTCACTATGGATGAGGAAATGACTATCATGACATTCAATCATAACAATCAGTTGGCTGACATGCAAGCAAATCACAGAGAAGAAATAAATTCCATACAGCACTGCTTGATGAACATAAAGGAAGGAAATGTTAAAGTAATAAAAGACATGCAAGAATACCATGCCAGACAAATCAATGATATAAAGGTTAAACACTCTAGATAGATGGATGCCATTAGAATGCAGGTTCAAAGGTTTCAGCAATTGGAAAATGAGAGAAACCAGGGAACATCAACAGATCAGGAGCCTTCTCATTTGTTGCAACAAGATTCATCTTATTATTGGGAGGCTGTTGATTCAATTGAAAGATGGTTGATTGAGGGTGATCCAGACAGACTTAAGAATGATAAAGATCAGATGCAAGATGAAGAAAGACATAGCACGCATATCTTACATACTTCATCTGATAGCTTTGAAACAGAAAGTACCAGGTCATCAGTAATTCAACCAGCCAGAAAGAAGAAGCGCAAGAGAAAGAAAATGAGACGAAGATTTGATACATCAGACGGCCGTGAGCAGCTTGATTTTCGGATAGGAAAAAGTCCTACCATATGCAAAATTGGACATGGCACATCCGACAAGCAGCCCACAGATTTGCCTGAAAGCAGGCAAATGCTCAGTATGCACTATATTGAACACATCTGATGCCATGGGGCATCTTTTGTATTGTATTTCTAACTCTACTCCTTGTTTTTTTTTCCGCATTTTCGTTTCTGCTTTAGATAGTTAATAAATGAAGAGCTTTTATCTTTATTGTGCTTAACGTATATGCTGATTTTTGGATGGACGCTACTTATTTTTGGTGATTGTATGGATGCAGATTCTGGATTCTCACATTCCTGCAAGCAGCAACGTGTCCCCAAGTAGAGCCAGATGTTGACCACTACTGGTCAACTACCCATGCAGTACACCCCCCTTTTCTCGGCAAAAAAGGGGCAACACCTAAGCAGCATGTCCGTGCCATCCTGCCATCATCAGCAGTTTGATCTTTTTTATTGTAAACCCAGTCTGCATGTATTAACTGTAAATAATCTTAGCAGACATGAAGTCATGTATGTAATTTGCCTAGGTGGACCTAACTTTCTGATGATAATCTACGTCCCGGAAGGTTTTTTGTCTCACCGATCCACGGATCGGCAGAGTTTTCCTTCAAACCTGACCTCAAAGCCGGGATTGATTTTGTCATTTGAACTTTAGGAGAATCCTAGTGTGTTGATCTGCTAGATTATCGTTGTGTCGCAGAGCTGGGTGTTTTATGAGGGTCTGTATTAAATGGGTTTGTCCTTTAAGATGTAATTTTGTAAAAGTCATGATGTAATGTGTCCTGAGGGTCGAGAAATGTTTTAAATCCCCTCATGAGTCCTAAGTCCTAGGTCCTAGGTGATGTTTCCGAAAGGCTTAGTTCAGTTATCCATTTTAAAATGAATTAAAAAAGTTAAAAAATGAATAAAAATAATAAAATAATAAAAAATTTAAAAATAATAATAATAAAAAATTTAAAAATTAAAAAAAAAAAAATTAAAAATTTAAAAAATAATAATAAAAAATTTAAAAATTTAAAAAATAATAATAAAAATAATAAAATAAATAAAAATTAAGAAATTTAAAAAATTTAAAAAAATAATAAAATAAAATAATAAATAATAAAAAATTTAAAAAATAATAATAAAAAATTTAAAAATTTAAAAAATAATAATAAAAAATTTAAAAATTTTAAAAATAATAATAAAAAATTTTAAAAAATTTAAAAATTTAAAAAATAAAATAAAATAATAAATAATAAAAAATTAAAAAATTTAAAGGGAATAAATCGACGGATGAGATCAAGAGATGTCTTGATCCTCATAAACGGTCGAGATCATTTCTACATGGATCAATCGAACTAGCCGTTGGAGTCATTTCCTTTAAATAGGGTGCTAGGAGTCATTGTCGATTCATTCGATCTGTGAGTCTAAGACTGAAGAAGCTCTCTTGTAAATTTGTTTCTGGTTAATAAAGAAGACTTTGGGGTCCATATCTTGCTGGTGTTACTCTCTTGGAATGCTGTGAGATCATTTCATTTTTTGCATATGTTATTTTCAGCCATTAATATTAGCTTCTTATAGAGTATTGTGAGCACAGGTATCTTGTTCACTTGCTGGGGTTTGGGTGCTGTTAGGGTTTCTGAAGTAATGGCAGGTATCTCCATTACTGTTTGAGATCTAGCAGCATTTTTGCCCTCTTTGTTGACGGTTGTTTTGAGCTGTGCAGAAAACATTTTCTGAAGGAATTTTGTGGGCGTTCGGGGAAGTTCTCGGCTGAACCAGCCAACTCCCGCAAGCATTTTTTGCTGAGCCCAGTTGGATTTGATCCTGGGTCTATCATTCGGTTTATTTATTTGATTTGCATGAGAAATTTTCTGAAGTTCTTCACAGTGACAAATCTGAAATTTTCGTTTCGTTAAAATATTTCCGTTCTTATTGCTGAATCTGGCTGTTAAGGGGCCAAATCTGTAAATTAATCAGTTGTCTTAGGGTTTCAATTTTCTCTGATCTAGGGTTTCAAATTTTTTGCTTTATGCAGTTTTTATCAGGGTTTAGGGTTTTTAGGTTTCATTTTATCACATAAAAAATTTGGAAAATCATTTTCGCCAGTTTCAGTTGTTTTTCATGTTATATCTTAAGATCTGAATTTTTCAAGTCAAGATGCGAATATGATATCTAGTTAATGGTCTAGGATTCTCGTGGTGGTTTAAAGCATTTATCTTTTTTCAAAAATTCTCAGTCGCTGGATATCTTTTTGGTCATTCTAAGAGCATTGTGATTTAGCTGATGATAGATGATTGCTGTTCATGGTTCACGTTTTTTATATCATCTAACAAGTAATCATCTTAACCATAATCTCTTAAGGCACTGGTCTGCTAAATTAATCAAATCCATCGAATGCTTTTTATATCGTATCTCGTGTCTCCCAACCCACTGGTTGACAGTTGGTCTTCATCATTTCACAGGGTCTACCCCCCTTAGCCGCGGGAGACAGGCTTAAACGGAGGGATCGGGGATCAGAGTGACAGCCCCCGGTCTGAGCGTTGTCGTGTCAATCCGCGCGACAACAATGTGTTTGTTCTTGTTTCTTTTAGTTGTTGATTTGTAATATGTTGAGCATGCACTAGTGTTTATTTTCAGTATTTACTTTGTAAATAACTTGTTAAATAAAAATAACAAGTAGGTAGGAATAAATCAAAAAAAGTGCTTGAAGGGTTTCTAAACGAAGTAAACTTAGAAACTTCAACATTTGGATATTCTATTGCTCAATACGAGGTCGTAGGAGTAGCTCCCCCATGAGATTCGGGGTTGAGATATGCTCCCCGATATGGTCCCAGGTTGAAATGTGCTCCCTGATGATATGCTCTCCGATGTTGATGCAGGTCATAGATCTAACTCCCCGCCAATGTTCCTCCTGGCAGAGATTCCGAGTAGTAGCCCGATGGATAGAGGGTGGTAGCTTAGGCTCCCCTCCAATGACAAATTCTTCTTCTTATAGATTCGAGAATGTTCAACATATGAGCAGGGCAATCAAGAGATGAGCAAGAATAAGCAAGAGATGAATTCAGATGATCAGTGACGATTCCTGACATTAAGATACTTGAAATTGGATATGATTTGTTGACAGGATACACATGACATGATGCAAGTGGAATTCTCCCTAGTTGAAAGGAAGTGTTAAAAATATGCAATTGCGGTCAAATTTGTAAGGACTAAGATTTAAAATTCAACAAGATGGACGGATTTCTTGTAAATGCCAAATGTAAAGACTATTATTAAAATTCAACAAGATGGATAGATTTCTTGTAAATACCAAATGTAAAGATTGTTATTAAAATTCAACAAGATGGACAGATTTCTTGTAAATACCATCAAATTAAATGCAATTGCGTACCTGATTCTCCCATCTGGTGTCGGTCACATTGCTCCAAGTTTTCTGGTTTCGTTACCAAACCAACCGATTCCTCCCTGCCTATTTGGGATCAACCTCTATGGTTCCCAAATCCAGAGGACTTCGAAATGGAAGTCCTCTGGCCCCCGTGCCCAAAACTCCAAGAAAAGCTAAAGATTTTCCAATTTTTAGTTCCAAAAATTGAGCCCCTGGCTCATCCCTCAAACAGATTTATTTCCCCCCCCCCCATTCTCATGCTCCTCTTCCGTCTTTATGTATCATTTCTTGGCGGTCACCACTCCCTACATGGTGACACCTTCCCTTGTAACGTGTAACTCTATCTGACCAAAGCTACAGGAATATTGACGAGTATTAGTTTACCTTTAGGATTTTTATTAGTTTTCTTTAAATGTCCTTAGTTTATAATATTTATTTTATTTTGATTTAAATTTCACATTTTAATAATTTATTAATTTAATATTATGGGATATATAAATATATAACCATATTTATAATTAACTTAAATTTTACATTTATTTCTTTATAACCAAATTTACTTTATACTTTTAAATTTATATTATTAAAATTATTTAGGGTATTTTCTCCTTAATTATAACACATTAAGCAATATATTTGGTGATGGGTGAGGGTGTAACTTCTATCTGAAGCAATGTCGTGATATTCAATATTTATAGTTAATTTAGAATATATATAATAGTGCAGTACATGCAATACATGCATATGTAGCTATCATATGCATGCATTGTATACATGCTAATATTCTTGTGCTCTTTATATTAAAGATGGGTCATTACATACACCCCTCCTTCAAAAAACTTCGTCCCGAAGTTAGAGTTTTTATCATATATCAATACTTATTTTAGCTATTAGTATATTCTTGTTAGGGTTGCGTATCGAGGTTAAATTCTTATTTAATGTGAGGACACTATAAAATTGGTGTTTTGAATACTTCTAGGTTTATAACTTTAATGGTCATGCCTTGCCCCAACCAGGTTCCCAAGCTATTCTAAAATCATCCTATCCTTCCTAATCTCTTCCGCTCCCATCCTATCTGTCCTCTACTGGAGTATGCCATGGCGTCAGTTATATTGACCTAACCATTCATAAACTCTAAGGATGGCAGCGTCGACTATATCGACCTGATTTCCCAATAGGCATCCGGCAGTCATCATCACACGTCTAGGGGAGCGTGACTCGCACAGTCCTCCCATGACTCCAGGTTTTGGAGGATAAACGGTGGGCAACACCTCCACCCCTCCTAGTAGAATTAGGGTCAATACCCTATCATGGAATCTCATTGAGCTTCAATTGTTCTTGGAGTTTTGTCATCACGTAGTCGGTTTGGTAATGATACTATCTGCAATGTAAACACTTGCCCACAAATTATAACATATGCATCGATATATTCAAAATCAATTGTATTCAGATAACGATTTTCTATGCATTTTAATAAACTCTCATCTATGATATTAATCTTTGAGTTTATATAACATACTTAGTTATGCCTAACCAATATATTTGTAAATTCATTTTCACATCAAATAGTCAAGTGTATTCATTATTCATGTTGATACGTAAAATAAAAATAAAATTATAGATATCACATTCATAACATAAGTCATGATTTATATAGGTATCCATGTACCAGCAATGTTAAGCATAATAATTTGAAATCATTCTTTCGTGTATTGATTGTGCATGAAACTTATGGCTTTGGATTGCTAACTGACACTTGATATTTGATCTTACCAGCACATATCGTTATGTCCCAAACATTCATTGATCTGTATGTTTTTGCTCCAGTAACAACTAGCTGGGTTATTATCTTACTTGGTAACAAAATGCATCATATGGATAGTCATTAGCAAAGACAAATCTCAATTCATTCCTTTTAACAATAATGTTATTTGTTGTGCTCTTTTATATATAAATTGTTTGAAATACCTAGATCAAAGTATGGTATGCAACAACATTTGGGGACATATCTTGTACTCAACATTTCCTCTAACAATAATACACCATACATTGCTCTATGTTTAAATGGTAGTACTCTTTCAATACCTTGGCCCTATAGGTTGTATTTATGCTCATGGAACCTGTGCTCAGGTTGTATTCATCAATTATAAGGATTGCTAAATTAGGTTTGAATGTTGTCCCAACAATCATTCCTTGAAAAGTTAGTGCAAATGTCATGTCAAAGTGATAAGCATTACTCATAAATTTCCTTTCTCTGTCCTGAAGTCTATGTCTTGTATCGAGTTCCAATGCTTTTGTTTACAACAGAAAATATGTAGCTTTATGACCTTTTCTTGCTTCTTATTTTTCCACAATTTCACTTATGACTACTTGTACTAGCTTTAATATTTGTTCTACAAATTCACTGGTCCATAGGTATTATTGTGGTATTTGGACCTTTCCATGATCTCTAAATAATCCAATTAGCTAGATCCATTGTACCTTTTCATTGTACTTTCATTCTATTATTACTAATATAACATTCAACATGTATTTCCATGGTTGTTTTGGATTTATGCCTCACTTTGCTATAGAAGCACCTTTGCCTCTCCTGTCCATATACTTCCGTTTGCCCATCATTTTCATCAAGTCAATGCTCTCAAACTTTACTATAACAGAAGATAAGGCACATAACCTACTAATTGGAACCAATTGGATTGCTATGTCGACATTATTTTATATTTCAAACAAATTATCCATTAAGTCCCAATCTTTATCTTTTATTCAAGATATGGAAATCTTTTGGAGAATCTAAATTCAACTTTTACCTGTGAATTCAATTATTCTCTTCATAATGTTAAATTCTACATATTCATGAATTAATTCGCCACTTAGTTTAATTGGAAATTTTCTTTTAAGGAAGTCTCTCTCTATGTCCTGAGATTCATGGTTAAAAGCTTCAACATATTGGTTCTGCAATTCAAATGTGTTTCTTGGAGTTTTGGGCACGGGGGCCAGAGGACTTCCATTTCGAAGACCTCTGGATCTGGGAACCGCAGAGGTTGATCCCAGATAGGCAGGGAGGAATCAGTTGGTTTGGTAACGAAACTAGAAAACTTGGAGCAATGTGACCGACACCAGATGGCAGAATCAGGTACGCAATTGCATTCAATTTGATGGTATTTACAAGAAATCTGTCCATCTCGTTGAATTTTAATAACAGTCTTTACATTTGGTATTTACAAGAAATCTGTCCATCTTGTTGAATTTTAATAACAGTCCTTACATTTGGTATTTACAAGAAATCTATCCATCTTGTTGAATTTTAAATCTCAATCCTTACAAAATTCCACTTTGGACAGCTCATTTGATGGAGATAATGATTGCATTGAATTCCTCTTTTCGAGAGTACCAAAATCGACCTAATGATCACTGAAATCAAATAAGGGCAAGTGTGCGTATAAAGAAAAGCCCGCATGTGCATATTTGATAAGGTCGGCCCTAAAGCAAAATGGACAACCTTGGAAGGATATACATAGTAAATACAAGTCACCTCTACCTCATTTGAACATCATAATGAGACACTCTTCTATATTGGTTTTTGGATCCCACAAGTCTAATGCTCGTCCGCAGAGGAATAGGTTCGCTCAAAGATGAAATTGCAGGTTCTGAAGCTCGCATTTCTGTTTTAGGGTTTTGGGCCTCAGTCACAAGCACAAGACAAAGAGATCTCAACTACAGTCGTTCGCTACCAGGCTCATCCGTGCGACTGAAGCATCCTAGTTGCACGCACATCTCGCCCTCTGTGCGACTAGCATCTAGGGTTTCAGAATTTCAATTGCATACTAAAGTCGCTATCTTGTAGGCTCTAGAGAATGATGGGAAGCATCACAGTCGCACGCATGACTCCTTCTCCGTGCGACCAAGACCTAAATGATGGAATTTCATTTGTCCAAAGATTTCGCTCAGTGACTATAGTATTCAGAAAATGACCACAAACAAGGACAGTTCATTACAGGCTTCAGGATCAAAGTTTTGAGTATAAGCATTGTTGGGTTCAGTTCATGGACACTGTGTAGTTGTTATTGCTGAATAGTTGTATGGATGAAGATATGGATCATTGTATTCTCTTTTGCTGAATCATTCAATGACAATCTAATAAGAAGAAGAATTTGAAAGGGTTTACCCCATAGTGGGTTTTTCATTAGTCTCCAACCAATCTTAGTGCGTCTATGTGTGAATGTTTTTCTTCTATTGTTCCTTTATGTTCTGTTGCATTGATGATGATGATGAGATTGTTCTTTCTATATAGTTGCATATGGCGCTGAATAATGATGTAAATCTGAATAATGTTATGATGGTATAGGGTGAATGTAATGCGTTAAAGAAGAAAAGCAATTGTTAAAGCAAAGAATAATATAGCCCTAAGAAAAATTAATAACACGAGACAATTGAAACACAGAAGGAGGCAATGTGAATTAGCCAGTTGCAGAGAGCAAGGTGTAGTTTCATCCAGAGAGAGTTGATAGCAGGGTTTTCAACAATGAATTTCCAGAGAAATTCTCAAGAGGTTTTCCAACTCCATTGTCAAGAAGGGAGGCTGAGTTTTCCAACAGAGGAGGTCGTATTCAACTAGTGGAAGTAGCCAGTTCCCCAGTGCAAGACGCAGGAGCAGGATTTCACTCCTAGTTGTCGGAAGAAGTGTCAAAGGAGGTGCGAGTAGTTTCAAGAGGTAGAGGGAGGCAGAACAACTTGAAAGGAATAAGTCCCGGAGGCTGTGCGAATTAATCTGAGCAGGCAGACCGTGCGAGTGCCGGAGAGGAGTGCGAGTGGCTTGGAGGTGGCCAGGTCGATTTGCTGGAGGGAAAAGTGATTTCCCAAATATTTTCTAGTTGAGATGAATTATCGAAGCTTTTCCAAAAAGGAAAGCAATTGTAATTCTCTATTTTGCTAAAGAATAATAAAACCCTCATCTGTTGCACTGGGTTTCTCTGGGGGGTTTTTCCAAGGACGATTGTCCAAAAACATTGGTGTTAGATTTATTGTGTGTGTACATTATTTAACAATTCCAATAATTTATATTTTGCAACATATTTTTTATTTATGGATAATTGTTGTGTGAGTTATTCGATATTTGTCCTTAATAATTAATAAAAAATAAATAAACTGCAAAGTTAGGAGAATAATTTTCAATCGCTGCAATTCGTGGAAATTTTACAGGGTTTGATGTATTTGACAATAATGGGAGTTCCAAACGTCAAGACCATAGAGAAAAGGTTCCGATAATGGATACAACCTGAGCCAAGGCTCATGAAACCTTCAAGAAAGTCTTCAAGTTGAGGGAGAAGAAACTAGGGTTTCCCTCTTAGGGAAACACATAGGGCAAGATATTTTATGGATGAAATTTGAGTGGATGGCCGCCAAAATGATAGGTCATCTAGTCAAGACTTACCTCTTGATGTTTAGGCTCTCAAACCACCAAAAATCCTCTGTCTTAAAATTTCACTCTAACCCCTGGCTTTTCTTCCTAACCTCAAAAGGACTGTGTTGACCTCTACTGGTCAACTACCCATGCAGTACACCCCCCTTTTCTTTTGCAAAAAGGGGCAGCACCTGATCAGCGTGTCCGTGCCATCCTGCAGTCATCAGCAGCTTAATCATTTTGATTGTAAACCCAGTCTGCATGTATGAATTGTAAATAATCTTAGCGGACATGAGTCGTGTATGTGAATTGCCTAGGTGGACCTAACTTTCTAGTGGTAATCTACGTCCCGGAAGGTTTTTCGTCTCACCGATCCATGGATCGGCAGAGTTTTCCTTCAAACCTGACCCCAAAGCCGGGATGCATTTTGTCATTAGAGCTTTAGGAGAATCCTAGTGTGTTGATCTGCTAGATTATAGTTGTGTCGCAGAACTGGGTGTTTTGTGAAGGTCTGTATTAAGTGGGTTTGTCCCCTTGAGATGTAAATTGTAAAAAGTCATCATGAAATGTGTCGAGGGTTGAAAATGTTTTAAATCCCCTCGTGAGTCTTAAGTCCTAGGTCTTAGGTGATGTTTCCAAACGCTTAGTTCGATGATCCATTAAAAAAAATGAAATAAATAAAAAATAATAAAAAATTTAAAAAATAAAATAAAATAATATTTTAAGTGAATAAATTGATGGATGAGATCAAGAGATGTCTTGATCCTCATCAACGGTCGAGATCATTTCTACATGGATCATTCGAACTAGCCGTTGGGATCATTTCCTTTATATAGGGTCTTAGGTAGTCATTTTCAATTCATTCGATCTGTGAGTCTAAGACTGAAGAAGCTCTCTTGTAAATTTGTTTCTGGTTAATAAAGGAAGACTTTGGGGTCCATATCTTGTTGGTGTTACTCTCTTGGAATGCTATGAGATCATTTCATTTTCTGCATATGTTATTTTCAGCCATTAATATTAGCTTCTTATAGAGTATTGTGAGCACAAGTATCTTGTTCACTTGCTGGGGTTTGGGTGCTGTTAGGGTTTCTGAAGTAATGGCAGGTATCTCCATTACTGTTTGAGATCTAGCAGCATCTTTGCCCTCTTTGTTGACGGTTGTTTTGAGTTGTGCAGAAAACATTTATTGAAGGAAATTTTGTGGGCGTTCGGGGAAGTTCTCGGCTGAACCAGCCAACTCCCGCAAGCATTTTTTGCTGAGCCCAGTTGGATTTGATCCTGGGTCTATCATTCGGTTTATTTATTTGATTTGCATGAGAAATTTTCTGAAGTTCTTCACAGTGACAAATCTGAAATTTTCGTTTCGTTAAAATATTTCCGTTCTTATTGCTGAATCTGGCTGTTAAGGGGCCAAATCTGTACATTAAACAGCTGTTTTAGGGTTTCAAATTTTTTGATCTAGGGTTTTAAAATTTTGCTTCATACAGTTTTCATTAGGGTTTTTAGTGTTGGTTTTATGCATATATCATTTTTTTTGGGTGATCTGGTCTATTTCAGGTTGCAGGATTGTTAAAGTTTTCTGAAACCCCTCATCCGTGCCATATTTCGCTAGTAACTACACACCCGGGGGATCAGTTTGCCTGCAAAATCCTTGCTGCTGCATATACAGGCTAGATCCATTTGCAGGCCAATCAGGAAAAGGAAATGCAAATGCGTCTCATAAATCGCCACTGGAGGATGCATGTTTCAAAACAAATGATGTAATACGTCTGCCGTCCTCACTATCGGGCCAGAGCAAGCAAAATCATACCCAGCATTCCATCACGCCAGACAAACAGTTTTTTTTTTTCGTCGATGTATGATCTTCATTTGCACACGGCATCAATTCGATTTCAAGCCGCCGACAGTCCTGTCCTGCTGATCGATTTGATTAGGGTCACGATTTCATTGCTTTATCATTAGCGTTCACCCATATTTTCTGTCTATTCTGAAATTAGCATCACGATTTACATCTGCATGAGATCAACAGCTTATCTGAGGACCATCGAAAAACTGTTACGGGTTCATTCTCACGTTTTCTCAAACGCAGCATCAAGAAATCCGCTGCCATTTGCTCAGCGTCTCAAGAAATCGTTGTGTCGCCACAGGTATCCATTCTGCTACATCTGCAGCGTTATCAAACAGGTAAATCGAATTTTTTTTGCATTTCGTGGCCATATGCGTAGCTCAGAGCCTCAGGTATCGTTTTCGAAACCGCATATGAACCTGCAAAAAACACGCAAACCCTCAGGTAATTTGATTTTCATTTCGCAATACGTGTTCTGCGTTGCTAATCTGGGTCAGGTATCATCGTTTTGGGTTTATGAATATATTTGCATAGTTTTTTTTTACTTAGGTTTAGATTTAAATTTTTTTTTTATATAGCTTTGTTTTATATCGATTTTAGTTTTAGATTTTAAGTTAGATTAACGTAGATTTTTATTTTAATTTATATTTAGTTAGGTTTTGTTTTATAGGATTTTAATTTGTTTTTTATTAGATTTGTTTTATAAACTTTTAGATTTTGTTTTATAATATAAAATAAAATAAAATAAAAAAATTGAAAAAAGTGTAAAAAAAATTTGTGGAAAATTCTCTTTATCAGATCCAGTCATTTTCGGGATTTGTCATATCTTTCATGCTGAATTTTTCAAGTCGAGATACGAATACGATATCCGGTTAATGGTTTACGATTCGTGGTGGTTTAAAAGCATTCATCTTTTTTTTAAATTTTCAATTGCCGGATATCGTTTTGGTCATGTGATTTCGCTGTTGACAAATGATTGCTGTTCACGGTTTATGTTTCCTTGTCATTTAACAAGTAATCATTTTAATAACAATCTTTTAAGGCACTGGTCTGCTCAATTAATCAAATCATTTTAGTGCTTACCTTAAATCGTGTCTCGTGTCTCCCAACCAATTGTTTGGCAGTTGGTCTTCATTATCTCGCAGGGACTACCCCCCTTAGCTGCGGGAGACAGGCTTAAACGGAGGGATCGGGGATCAGAGTGACAGCCCCCGGTCTGAGCGTTGTCGTGTCAATCCGCGCGACAACATTTTTTGGCGCCGTTGCCGGGGACACTTTATTCTCGGTGTTTCAACGACAAATCATTTTTCTCATTTCTTATCTCTTCATCTGGCCCGGCAACGCCAACATTTTTTGGCGCCGTTGCCGGGGATAGAGTTTTTTCTGTTCCTGGAGTTTCATCGACATTCATCTTCTCATCTTTCGCATCTCTCAGTTTGAGCTGGCAAATTCAACCTTTTGGGTTATCATTTGGATCTTTTATTGCCTTATTTTTCGCCATATCAGTAGCATCTCTTCGGTTTGTTTCTTGTTTGGGTGGCGACTCCACTTTCTCATTTTTCCCAGACAAGAAGCTTTCCTCATATCTGCTTGTGATTCCTTTTTGGATCTTAGAATCAGATTCATTGTTCAAGTGGCGACTCCACTTCTTTCATCTCTTGATTTTCTTGAGCAAAGAGCTAGTTCTATCATCCATCTGATCCCTTATTGTTCATCATGGATTATTCATTTAAACCATGTCGTTTTACTCACCGTCTCCATGATTTTCCGGAGGAGGCCATTCCTGAATTACCTATTTTTTCAGATGGTGATCCAATCGCTGCTAAAAGGCATCTAGACTTGTTTATTCGCATCATGATCATATATTGCAGACCCCCTCAGTTTCATCATGATGATATCAAAATGCGTCTATTTGTCCTTTCTTTAGAAGATGATGCTTTGAATTGGTTTAACAATTTTCCTAAGGATTCTTTCACTTCTTTGGTTGATATTATCAATGCTTTTGAAGATAGATATGGTTATCCAAACAGCTTGCCTTCTTCCGAAATTGTGCAACAAAATGAAAGTAATTTGATAAGCGGTCCAGCTGAAAGATCCCAAGACGATTCATCATGTCAGAATGTGTCATCCACCGGAAATATTGCAGATCAAGTTCATGATAGTGAAAAATCAGGGACAAATGACAATGAAAGGGAAGAGCAAAAACAAATTTTACGAGATCTAATGATGCTGGTGAGAAATATGGAAATCAATCAAACTAATTATGTCAATGATGTGAAAACTTTATGCACCCACCTGGAAAAACGTAATAGGGAGATTGAGGTCACGCAAAATCAGCATGCTAAAGAAATTGAGGCCATGAAAACTAAATATGAAACAGAAATTGGAAACATGCATAGCAAGATGTCAGTCTTAGAGGAAAATATGGTGACCATGAAAGCTGATCATGATAGGGAAATTGACTCTATGCAAAACAAGTTATTAACTATGGAAGAGGAAATGACTATCATGACGTTCAATCATAATAATCAGTTGGCTGACATGCAAGCGAATCATAAAGAAGAAATAAATTTCATGCAGCATTACTTGATGGACATAAAGGAAAAGAACAATAAAATGATAAAAGACATGGAAGAACATCATGCCAAACAAATCGGTGATATAAAGGTTGAACACTCTAGACAGATGGATGCCATTAAAATACAAGTTCAAAAGATTCAACAATGGTCAGATGATAAGAGAAACCAGGAGCCTTCTCATTTGCCGCAACGAGCTCCATCTTATTATGAGGAGGTCATTAGTTCAATTGAAAGATGGTTAATTGAAGGTGATCCGGATAGACTTAAGAATGATAAAGATCAGATGCAGGCTAAAGAAAGACATATCACGCATACTTCATCTGATAGTTTTGAAACAGAAAGTTCCAGGTCATCAGTAATTCAACCAACCAGAAAGAAAAAGCGCAAGAGAAAGAAAATGAGAAGAAGATTTGACGCATCAGACGGCCGTGAGCAGCTTGATTTTCGGATAGGAAAGAGTCCTACCATATGCAAAATTGGACATGGCACATCCGACAAGCAGCCGACAGATTTGCCTGAAAGCAGGCAAATGCTCAGTATGCACTATATTGAACACATCTAATGCCGTAGGGCATCCTTTGTATCGTATTTCTAACCCTACTCCTTGTTTTTTTCCGCATTTTCGTTTCTGCTTTAGATAGTTAATAAATGAAGAGCTTTTATCTTTATTGTGCTTAATGTATATGATGATTTTTGAATGGACGCTACTTATTTCTGTGTTGTATGGCTGCAAATTCTGGATTCTCACATTCCTGCAAGCAGCAACGTGTCCCCAAGTAGAGCCAGATGTTGACCTCTACTGGTCAACTACCCATGCAGTACACCCCCCTTTTCTTTTGCAAAAAGGGGCAGCACCTGATCAGCGTGTCCGTGCCATCCTGCAGTCATCAACAGCTTAATCATTTTGATTGTAAACCCAGTCTGCATGTATGAATTGTAAATAATCTTAGCGGACATGAGTCGTGTATGTGAATTGCCTAGGTGGACCTAACTTTCTAGTGGTAATCTACGTCCCGGAAGGTTTTTCGTCTCACCGATCCATGGATCGGCAGAGTTTTCCTTCAAACCTGACCCCAAAGCCGGGATGCATTTTGTCATTAGAGCTTTAGGAGAATCCTAGTGTGTTGATCTGCTAGATTATAGTTGTGTCGCAGAACTGGGTGTTTTGTGAGGGTCTGTATTAAGTGGGTTTGTCCCCATGAGATGTAAATTGTAAAAAGTCATCATGAAATGTGCCTTGAGGGTTGAAAATGTTTTAAATCCCCTCATGAGTCCTAAGTCCTAGGTCCTAGGTGATGTTTCCAAACGCTTAGTTCGATGATCCATTTAAAAAAATGAAATAAATAAAAAATAATAAAAAAAAATTTTAAATTTTAAAAATAAAATAAAATAATATTTTAAGTGAATAAATCGACGAATGAGATCAAGAGATGTCTTGATTCTCATCAACGGTCGAGATCATTTCTACATGGATCATTCGTACTAGCCGTTGGGATCATTTCCTTTATATAGGGTCTTAGGTAGTCATTTTCAATTCATTCGATCTGTGAGCCTAACACTGAAGAAGCTCTCTTGTAAATCTGTTTCTGGTTAATAAAGGAAGACTTTGGGGTCCATATCTTGCTGGTGTTACTCTCTTGGAATGCTGTGAGATCATTTCATTTTCTGCATATGTTATTTTCAGCCATTAATATTAGCTTCTTATAGAGTATTGTGAGCACAGGTATCTTGTTCACTTGCTGGGGTTTGGGTGCTGTTAGGGTTTCTGAAGTAATGCAGGTATCTCCATTACTGTTTGAGATCTAGAAGCATCTTTGCCCTCTTTGTTGACGGTTGTTTTGAGCTGTGCAGAAAACATTTATTGAAGGAAATTTTGTGGGCGTTCGGGGAAGTTCTCGGCTGAACCAGCCAACTCCCGCAAGCATTTTTTGCTGAGCCCAGTTGGATTTGATCCTGGGTCTATCATTCGGTTTATTTATTTGATTTGCATGAGAAATTTTCTGAAGTTCTTCACAGTGACAAATCTGAAATTTTCGTTTCGTTAAAATATTTCCGTTCTTATTGCTGAATCTGGCTGTTAAGGGGCCAAATCTGTACATTAAACAGCGGTTTTAGGGTTTCAAATTTTTTGATCTAGGGTTTTAAAATTTTGCTTCATACAGTTTTCATTAGGGTTTTTAGTGTTGGTTTTATGCATATACCATTTTTTTTGGGTGATCTGGTCTATTTCAGGTTGCAGGATTGTTAAAGTTTTCTGAAACCCCTCATCCGTGACATATTTCGCTAGTAACTACACACCCGGGGGATCAGTTTGCCTGTAAAATCCTTGTTGCTGCATATACAGGCTAGATCCATTTGCAGGCCAATCAGGAAAAGGAAATGCAAATGCGTCTCATAAATCGCCACTGGAGGATGCATGTTTCAAAACAAATGATGTAATAAGTCTCCCGTCCTCACTATCGGGCCAGAGCAAGCAAAATCATACCCAGCATTCCATCACGCCAGACAAACAGTTTTTTTTTTTTCGTCGATGTTTGATCTTCATTTGCACACGGCATCAATTCGATTTCAAGCCGCCAACAGTCCTGTCCTGCTGATCGATTTGATTAGGGTCACGATTTCATTGCTTTATCATCAGCGTTCACCCATATTTTCTATCTATTCTGAAATTAGCATCACGATTTACATCTGCATGAGATCAACAGCTTATCTGAGGACCATCGAAAAACTGTTACGGGTTCATTCTCACGTTTTCTCAAACGCAGCATCAAGAAATCCGCTGCCATTTGCTCAGCGTCTCAAGAAATCGTTGTGTCGCCACAAGTATCCATTCTGCTACATCTGCAGCGTTATCAAACAGGTAAATCGAATTTTTTTTGCATTTCGTGGCCATATGCGTAGCTCAGAGCCTCATGTATCGTTTTCGAAACCGCATATGAACCTGCAAAAAACACGCAAACCCTCAGGTAATTCGATTTTCATTTCGCAATACGTGTTCTGCGTTGCTAATCTGGGTCAGGTATCATCGTTTTGGGTTTATGAATATATTTGCATAGTTTTTTTTTACTTAGGTTTAGATTTAAATTTTTTTTTATATAGCTTTGTTTTATATTTAAAATCGATTTTAGTTTTAGATTTTAAGTTAGATTAACGTAGATTTTTTATTTTAATTTATATTTAGTTAGGTTTTGTTTTATAGGATTTTAATTTGTTTTTATTAGATTTGTTTTATAAACTTTTAGATTTTGTTTTATAATATATACATATAAAAAAAAAAAAAAAAAAAAAAAAATAAGAAAATTGGGTTTGGGTTAGATAGACTTTAAATTAGATTTTATTTTATTTTAGTTTTGTCCTTTAGACTTTAGATTTAGGATTTTAATATAATTTTAATTAGTTTTCATTTTGTTAGTTTTAATTTAATAAAAAGTCAAGAAAATGTTCTGGTTTTGTTAGAATAGATTTTAGATTTTAAATTTTTAGATTTTTAAATTTTAGATTTTTATAATATAAAAAAATAAAAAAATAAAAAAGGAAAAGGATTTTAGCCTTAGTTTTGTTTTTTTAGTTTTAGATTAAATTTTTTAGATTTCTTCTGTGTCAAAAAAAAAAAAAGAAAAAAAAAAATTGAAAAAAGTGTAAAAAAATTTTGTGGAAAATTCTCTTTATCAGATCCAGTCATTTTCGGGATTTGTCATATCTTTCATGCTGAATTTTTCAAGTCGAGATACGAATACGATATCTGGTTAATGGTTTACGATTCGTGGTGGTTTAAAAGCATTCATCTTTTTTTAAAATTTTCAATTGCCGGATATCGTTTTGGTCATGTGATTTCGCTGTTGACAAATGATTGCTATTCACGGTTTATGTTTCCTTGTCATTTAACAAGTAATCATTTTAATAACAATCTTTTAAGGCACTGGTCTGCTCAATTAATCAAATCATTTTAGTGCTTACCTTAAATCGTGTCTCGTGTCTCCCAACCAACTGTTTGGCAGTTGGTCTTCATTATCTTGCAGGGACTACCCCCCTTAGCCGCGGGAGACAGGCTTAAACGGAGGGATCGGGGATCAGAGTGACAGCCCCCGGTCTGAGCGTTGTCGTGTCAATCCGCGCGACAACAGACTAAATTTAGGAAGAGAAATTTATGGAGGGAGTTTTGAGATAATCACCAAATACTTGGATTAGTGCCTTGTCCTTTGGGCATATGGAGTTAAGGATGCTCTAGATAAGGCTAATTCATTTCTAAGGAGGCTTAAATTTGATGCCTTAGGTTTCAAATTCCCAGCATTTACCCACTCAATGATAAATGGAGTTTCTTGGGAGAGATTTAAAATAGATTCACCAATAGGAACATTCATTACATGTTATGCATGAGTAACATATGCAACATTCATCTAGATAGCCTTCAAAATTTATTTTCAACAAATTAGGGCACAAGTTAACATAATCTAGAAGCAATAGTTCCATACATTAGACATTCAAAATCATAACATTCAACAAAGAGCATTTACAATATGACATGCAATATATTCATCCATTTGCCAAAGAATAGTTGCAAAGACAATCCAAATTTAGCTTCCATGCATCAAAATGCATTCCAAGAATCTCCAATAGCCACAAAGAAACAAATGTGAGTTCCTCTAAGAGGTCCTATATTTCCAAGTGTGCTGATGATAAGAGATGAAATGACGTCTGTCTAATTTATATGTGTCCAACGATCTCTAATTTTAGCCTACTAGCCCCTAAAACAATAAACTAAAGGGCAAAAGCTAGGTAAGGTCACAAGTCAACCTTACAGCCAATGTAAAATCAGAATAAATCACCCACAAGAGGGCCAAAATGATGACATTATGCATGCATAAGCCTCTTGAGGGCATGCATTGGGCTCCTCTAGTGCCAAACTGAGTGTAGAGGGCTCCAAAAATAAAGGTCTAAGGGTTAGCCCCTAGACTTCTATGCAAATCATCCTATGGACCCCAATTTTGGTTTTGGGGCACAAAAGTTGGTCTCATGGATCTCCTGGTGGTGGAATAGCTTGGTTCTGCTCCAACATTGAGGGCTCTAAGGATGGTGCTAGCCCTCCCATGTCTCAAAGGGTGAGACAAACCTCATCTAGACCTCAAATCAATTGTTAATCCATGTGATCACTGCTAAGCTGGCTGGGGCACACTAGTCCAAGTGCATCATCTCGTGAATAATGTGGGGTGAAGTGTAAGCATGCTGAGGAGCTGAGGGTGCCCAGGGAATGGAGTGATACTCTACCAATGTCAAGAGTCCCATGGCTCTCAACGCTTCACCTGTAGGGTGTCATATGCTCCTCTAGTGGACTTGGGCCCCAG
This sequence comes from Pinus tabuliformis, assembly GCA_031772625.1. Lineage (NCBI taxonomy): Eukaryota > Viridiplantae > Streptophyta > Pinopsida > Pinales > Pinaceae > Pinus > Pinus tabuliformis. Next base: position 2,079,316,160 of record CM062816.1, on the reverse strand, counting down.
TTAAGTTGCCCAACCTATGATGAAAACCACCTGCCAATCACACACAATATCCAGTGTTGCATCTTTACCATTAGGTATAATAATCATTTGTGCATCTAAGTGGACCAAACTTGTTAATCAAGGGCAAAATGACACTTCATACAAGGCTTCCCTTTCAAATAGTGTTACCTCCCTAGGTAGGAGTGGCTAATGGATGACCCTATAAGGTGTTCCCAGCCCCTAGGGGAAAGACAAGTCCTTGGTACATCCTTCAAATCAATAGGTGTCACGTGAATAATGACAGAAAGGAGGGGACCAACACACATAAGGAACCCAAGGATTTCCGTCTCAGGGCTCTCTAAAGTTGAGAAGTATGTTGCCAAAACCTTTCCAATAGAAAATACTACAAATTCCCAATAATACCTGTTGTCGCGCAGATTGACACGACAACGCTCAGACCGGGGGCTGTCACTCTGATCCCCGATCCCTCCGTTTAAGCCTGTCTCCCGCGGCTAAGGGGGGTAGTCCCTGTGAGATGATGAGACCAACTGTCGACCAGTTGGTTGGGAGACACGAGATACGATATAAAAAGCACTAAAATGATTTGAATAATTGAGCAGACCAGTGCCTTAAGAGATTATTGTTAAAATGATTACTTGTTAGATATAGAAAAGTAAACCGTGAACAACAATCATTTGTCATCAAAAGGTATCAGCGAAATCACATAACCAAACGATATCCAGCGACTGAGAATTTTGAAAAAAGATAAATGCTTTAAACCAGTGTTGAAAATATCGGTATCGGCAAAATATCGGCGAGGGTCCAGAAAATATCTTATCGGCAATGTCGGCAAAAATATCGGCAAAATATCGGCAAATATCGGCAAGCATAAAAAATAATTTTTTCAAATTTTTAAATATAGCCGATATTTTGCCGATATTTTCAAAATATCGCGATATTTTGCCGATATTTGCCGATATTTTCTCGGCGATATATCATTTTGCCGAAAATATCGCGATATTTCCGAATATCGCCGATATATCGCCGATATTATCAACAATGCTTTAAACCACCACGAGAATCCTAGACCATTAACTAGATATCATATTTGCATCTCAACTTGAAAAATTCAGATCTTAAGATATAACATGAAAAACAACTGAAACTGGCAAAAATGATTTTCCAAATTTTTTATGTGATAAAATGAAACCTAAAAACCCTAAACCCTGATAAAAACTGCATAAAGCAAAAAATTTGAAACCCTAGATCAGAGAAAATTGAAACCCTAAGACAACTGATTAATTTACAGATTTGGCCCCTTAACAGCCAGATTCAGCAATAAGAACGGAAATATTTTAACGAAACGAAAATTTCAGATTTGTCACTGTGAAGAACTTCAGAAAATTTCTCATGCAAATCAAATAAATAAACCGAATGATAGACCCAGGATCAAATCCAACTGGGCTCAGCAAAAAATGCTTGCGGGAGTTGGCTGGTTCAGCCGAGAACTTCCCCGAACGCCCACAAAATTCCTTCAGAAAATGTTTTCTGCACAGCTCAAGACAACCGTCAACAAAGAGGGCAAAAATGCTGCTAGATCTCAAACAGTAATGGAGATACCTGCCATTACTTCAGAAACCCTAACAGCACCCAAACCCCAGCAAGTGAACAAGATACCTGTGCTCACAATACTCTATAAGAAGCTAATATTAATGGCTGAAAATAACATATGCAAAAAATGAAATGATCTCACAGCATTCCAAGAGAGTAACACCAGCAAGATATGGACCCCAAAGTCTTCCTTTATTAACCAGAAACAGATTTACAAGAGAGCTTCTTCAGTCTTAGACTCACAGATCGAATGAATCTGAAATGACCACCTAAGACCCTATATAAAGGAAATGATCCCAACGGCTAGTTCGAATGATCCATGTAGAAATGATCTCGACCGTTGATGAAGATCAAGACATCTCTTGATCTCATCCGTCGATTTATTCAATTAATTTTTTATTATTATTTTTAAAATTTTTAAAATTTCTTATTATTTATTATTTTATTATTATTTTTTAAATTTTTAAATTTTTTTTATTATTTTTTATTTATTTCATTTTTTTAAATTTTTAAATTTTTTATTATTTATTATTTTTTAAATTTTAAAATTTTAAAATTTTTTTTATTATTTTTTATTTATTTCATTTTTTTAAATTTTTTAATTTTTTTATTATTTATTATTTTATTATTATTTTTTAAATTTTTAAAATTTAAAAAAAAAAATTATTATTTTTTTTTTATTTCATTTTTTTAAATTTTTAAATTTTTTATTTATTTTATTATTTTATTTCATTTTTTTAAATGGATCATCGAACTAAACCTTTGGAAACATCACCCAGGACCTAGGACTTAGGACTCACGAGGGGATTTAAAACATTTTTTGACCCTCAAGACACATTACATCATGACTTTTACAACTTACATCTCAAGGGGACAAGCCCACTTAACACAGACCCTCATAAATCACCCAGTTCTGCGACACAACTATAATCTAGCATATTAACACACTAGGATTCTCCTAAAGTTCTAATGACAAAATCCATCCCGGGTTTGGGGTCAGGTTTGAAGGAAAACTCTGCCGATCCATGGATCGGTGAGACGAAAAACCTTCCGAGACATAGATTATCATAGAAAGTTAGGTCCACCTAGGCAATTTTACATACATGACTCTGATCTGCTTAGATTATTTACAATTCATACATGCAGACTGGGTTTACAATTGAAATGATCAAGCTGCTGATGACTGTAGGCTGGCACGGACACGTCGTTCAGGTGCTACCCCTTTCTGCCAAGAAAAGAGGGTGTACTGCATGGGAAGTTGACCAGTAGAGGTCAACAATACCCAAATGCCCTGTTGCCCCTCCTTTTAAAGATTGGATGGATCTCTCTCCAGCCTTCTAGAATCACTTTTATTTTATTTTTGTATTCCCACTCTAGAAGCTTCTCCTTAATATTTTATTCAAGTGACTTTTTATTTTCTTTTATTTAAGTCACTTTTAATCCCGGAAAATGGTAAATCTCTCTCTATGATCTCTCTGGCCACTAGAAGTCATTTTTCATCATCCGATCCTGTAGATCTCTTCTTTCCAGTCCCAACGAGGTATTACATTAAGGGGTTTCTCCAAATAATCCTTCTCATATGACATCTTTAGCCTATTTAGTTAAAATATGATGATAATATCCTTGTTTTACAAGAATCACCGAAATACAACGAAACCACGAAAAAATTGTGCGAAACTCTCCAACTGATGAAATATAGTAAGCGAACCCATCAGACCCCATAAAACTCATCCAAAATACTCCAAGCCCACCGATGATGTAATCTCGTTCTTGTGACCTAATTGACACCAACCCTGGAAATCCACCCTAACTGTTGTTAGTTTCTGTATCATCGGATGGTGTTCTAGTCTGGACATTGGTCAAAGAGGCTAAGAAACACTACAGCTCCAAAACCCAGAAATCATTTCTGGAAAATCCACCTAAATGCAATTGAATAAGTTAATTAATCAGTAATTAAATTTATCCTAATTCTAGCTTAGAGAAAATGATTAATTAACAACCATTAATTGAGAAAGGTGAGATTTATCTAGAAACTCACATGGATCTATTAGTTTTTGGTAGCATTGGAAGTGCTCTAGCATTGAAAATTGGTGTAGAGGCTAAGGCACATAAGTTCTAAAGAACCTAGAAACCATTTGGTGAAATTCCACCAGGATTGTATTTTATTAAAATAATTAATATTTTTAATGGGGTTCCTAAATCTAAAGTTAGGGAAATTAAAATATTAATGGGTATTAATCAAAATATGGGTGATAATGATCTAGAAGGCAAATCAAGTACGGTTTTAATGTTAGCCATTGATTAAAGACTTAATCTCGACCGTTGAAGACTCAAAAGGAAAAGTATAAAATGGAGGCTTGGGGTTCGTTTGGAAACACACACACATAGAGAATTGATCTAGAGTTCGATTTTTGGGGCTAGGAAACCGAGAAATTCAAACTAAGTGATCATTCAACAGTAGAGGGGCAATGAAAATCCAGGAGAAGGACTATCCGGAGAATACAGACATAGAGGCGGAGAGAGCCAGCAAAGCAAAAAAGATGCATGTCACGTACAAGCCGAAACTACCAGGAACAACTGGAACTGCCGGGAACTAACGAAACAACCGGGAACGCTGACGTAGAGGGCAGAAGTCGAAACTATCGGAAACAACCGGAACTAACGGAACAGTCGAGAAAGCTGACACAGAGGGCAGAAGCCGGAACAGCCAAAACTGGCGAGAACAGCCGAAACTGGCGAGAACAGTCGAAACAACCGGAAAAGTTGACGCAAAGGCCAGAGAAGGTGACGTAGGCTGACGCATAGCCAACGCAGAAATAGTCAGGGTTAGCTAGTCTTGTGCCGGATCAACCAAAATTCTGCCAGGTGAAGTGAAGTAACTGTAAAACTCACTCAGATTTTCCGCCAAGATTTTCTTTGTAAAGGATTGCTAGATGAGCATCCTAGATTTGTATTCAAATATTTCTCCTACATAATAATAAACCCTCAGAACTGCAGCGCCAGTTTTCTTGCATTGGGTTTTTCCGGGGACTGTTGTGTCCAAAAATAAGTGTGTCCTATGTATCTTGTTCTTTGCTTTGTTTTTTGTTTCATGAGATCAAATATTTAATTAGTGTAGGTTGCAGAAGTAATTTGCTTCAGTATTCAGAAGAATAACTTGATGAATGTAATTTAAAATCAAGTAGGTGAAGTAGATTCAGATTTGTTGCAGTAGGGGTTCCTAGAGTCTAGGAATTTTCACATGGTATCAGAGCATTGATTTTGAAACAGGAAGAGCAGATCCAGTGCTAAGCAGTGAGGCCGAAAGTTGCACTTGGCAGCAATTCGAATCCCCTTGAAGGGATTGTGTATTCCTTGTCAGGAAGCAAATCTGAGGAAATCTCTCTTTGAGTGGGACGACAGAGGGGTATGATTTCCAGTTTGCAGAGGCAGAGGGAGTGACGCAGAGCCTCAACGCAATGCTTGAAGGGCACAGTTTCTGCCGGGGCAGAAAGCCACTAGAAAAGAACGAAGACACATAGAAGGGGAATTTTCTCCTCAGAGAACTTTTTGCCCAAAAGTTGAAATTTCTCATTTGATGAGCAGCTGAGCAGTGCTAAGCAATGACTAGAGGAGTCAGTTCAACAGTTGGGTGAGATGGCATCACATGGGCTCAGAGATCAGGACAAGTTGGAAGGTGCCTCCAACTACGTCATATGGAAGACCAGAATCTTATTTGTTCTGGAGGAATATGATCTCGAGGCCTACGTCAAAAGTGTTGCATATGTTCCTGCTGACAATGATCAAAAGAAGAAGTACAAGGTCGAGCAGGGGAAGGCAAAGAGGCTCATTCTCGATGGAGTTCGATATCATGTAGTCTCACACTTGGAGGGCAACGATACAGCCCGAGAGATGTGGGAAGCCTTGTCTTCTCCGTATGAATGCTCTTCTGAACAGCGGAAGATGTATTTGGAGCAGAAGTTGCAACGCACTTTGATACAGAAAGGAGAAGGGGTGAACCTTTATCTTCAGCGCCTTCAGGACACTAGAGACCAGCTGGCAGCAATGGGAATGGCACAAAAACAAAGGAGGAGGAGGAGAACGCAACTCTAACATCGAAGGGACAGCAGAAGCCGAAGCGTAAGAAGGACATTTCGAAGGCGAAATGTTTCAATTGTGCCGAGATGGGCCACTATGCATCCTAGTGTCCTTTGAAGAAAAAGGACAAGGATGAGAAACATGATCCTAAGGCTGCTTCAACAAAGATTGACAAGGATGAGTTTGCCATGAGTGCCCACGCATCTCCAGGAGGTAGATGGGGCGATATTGAGTCCTAGTCAGGAGGAGTACATGTGGGCAAGATCCTTGAGGAGTCCACCTCTTGGATCAATTCCTTGCTACGGGAGCCCAAGATTCAGTAGTAGCAAGATGGACTTAGTGTCCAATGATGTAGTGGAGTATTTGGAGGATAGATGCAGTAGTTGGGGACCAGAGACTGATCAGCACAGAGCAAGGTTGACACCAGTGCAAAAGTCAGCAGCAACGCAGAAGATTCAGAGGGTTAGAGACTAGAGCAATCAAATTCCAACATTCATGGTATTATGCTGAACACAATTAAGTTCAGTTAATTTTCGATGTTTTTCCAGTTGCTTCTCTCTGCAACTAAGTCGCAGTAGGGATGCAGTGTTAGCAGTGGATGTGCTAGCAGCATAGCAAATGCAGCGTTTGAGAGGGAGTCGTAGTACAGATTCAGTAGTGGCAGTGGCAGTGTCATGGGCAGCAGTACAGTAGCAGCAGTGCAGAAAAGGAGGTGCTTCAGAAACAGAGAAGCATGCAGGTGGACATTGTTGTTAGAGCACTTTCCTCGCTAAGAGGGAGTGTTAGTTTTTGGTAGCATCGGAAGTGCTCTAGCCTTGAAAATTGGTGGAGAGGCTAAGGCACATGAGTTCTAAAGAACCCAGAAACTGTTTGGTGAAATTCCACCCGGATTGTATTTTATTAAAATAATTAATATTTTTAATGGGGTTCCTAAGTCTAAACTTAGGGAAATTAAAATATTAATGGGTATTAATCAAAATATGGGTGAGAATGATCTAGAAGGTAGATCAAGTCATGTTTTAATCTTAGCCATTGATTAAAGACTTAATCTCGATCGTTGAAGACTCAACAGGAAAAGTATAAAATGGAGGCTTGGCGTTCATTTGGAAACACACACACACAGAGAATTGATATAGAGTTCGATTTCTGGGGCTAGGAAGCTGAGAAATTCGAATTAAGTGATCATTCAGCAACAGAGCGGCAGTGAGAATCTAGGAGGAGGACTTTCCGAAGAATACAGACAGAGAGGCGAAGAGAGCCAACAAAGCAAAAAAGTTGTTTGTCACACAGAAGCATTGTTAAAATTGGCAACCAGGGCAAAACTTCATGTGGGTCATCTTATTCATGGCTAATAATATTTTTATTAGATTCCCCTCGTCGAGAGGTGTAGGATTGATATAAAGATCATCCGATTCCGATAAGTATTCATCGAGATATGAATTTATTTTGATTATGGAATTATTATCAAGTCGACCTACAACTCATGTAGGCTCAGAAGCCCAACAGTCGCATCTATTCACCCACCAACGTTGTGTATAAATATAAGAGGACTTTTCCTCATTTGGACTCACTCATCTTATCACATCTCTCTCTCTCTACCGCGCAGATATGAGTCTCTTCTCTACTGCGTTGAAATGGGTCTCTCTCTCTCACACATGTGAAGCAGGAAGCTGTTGAATTTGAAGCTGCAACTGCAGAAATAAAGATTGACTTGCGTGGCCTAGAATATATTCTCTTTGGAACTACGTTGTAGGTTCATCTGAACCTCCTTTGAAAGCCGCAACTTTTGGTGGTGGAATGAAGTCAATCCGACGAACGGTTTGCAAGATATCGACTGCCCTAGTTTGAAGCCGGAAACTGCTGAAACTGAAGCTGCAACTGCAGAAGTAAAGATTGACTTGCGTGGCCTAGAAGATCTCCTCATCTGAACTGTACTTTAGGTTCATCTGAACCTCCTTTGAAAGCCACAACTTTTGGTGGTGGAATGAAGTCAATCCGACGAACGGTTTGCAACATATCGACTGCCCTAGTTTGAAGCCAGAAACTGCTGAAACTGAAGCTGCAACTGCAGAAGTAAAGATTGACTTGCGTGGCCTAGAAGATCTCCTCATCTGAACTGCGATTTAGGTTCATCTGAACCTCCTTTGAAAGCCGCAACTTTTGGTGGTGGAATGAAGTCAATCCGACGAACGGTTTGCAAGATATCGACTGCCCTAGTTTGAAGCCGGAAACCGCTGAAACTGAAGCTGCAACTGCAGAAGTAAAGATTGACTTGCGTGGCCTAGAAGATCTCCTCATCTGAACTGCGCTGTAGGTTCATCTGAACCTTCTCTGGAAGCCGAAACTTTTGGTGGAAGCCCAACAGTCGCATCTATTCACCCACCAGTCCAACAGAAGCTCAGAAGCTCAGAAGCCCAACAGTCGCATCTATTCACCCACCAACGTTGTGTATAAATATAAGAGGACTTTTCCTCATTTGGACTCACTCATCTTATCACATCTCTCTCTCTCTACCGCGCAGATATGAGTCTCTTCTCTACTGCGTTGAAATGGGTCTCTCTCTCTCACACATGTGAAGCCGGAAGCTGTTGAATTTGAAGCTGCAACTGCAGAAGTAAAGATTGACTTGCGTGGCCTAGAAGATCTCCTCTTTGGGACTGCGTTGTAGGTTCATCTGAACCTCCTTTCAAAGCCGCAACATTTGGTGGTGGAATGAAGTCAATCCGACGAACGGTTTGCAAGATATCGACTGCCCTAGTTTGAAGCCGGAAACTGCTGAAACTGAAGCTGCAACTGCAGAAGTAAAGATTGACTTGCGTTGCCTAGAAGATCTCCTCATCTGAACTGTACTTTAGGTTCATCTAAACCTCCTTTGAAAGCCGCAACTTTTGGTGGTGGAATGAAGTCAATCCGACGAACGGTTTGCAAGATATCGACTACCCTAGTTTGAAGCCGGACACTGCTGAAACTGAAGCTGCAACTGCGGAAGTAAAGATTGACTTGCGTGGCCTAGAAGATCTCCTCATCTGAACTGCGCTTTAGGTTCATCTGAACCTCCTTTGAAAGCCGCAACTTTTGGTGGTGGAATGAAGTCAATCCGACGAACGGTTTGCAAGATATCGATTGCCCTAGTTTGAAGCCGGAAACCGCTGAAACTGAAGCTGCAACTGCAGAAGTAAAGATTGACTTGCGTGGCCTAGAAGATCTCCTCATCTGAACTGCGTTGTAGGTTCATCTGAACCTTCTCTGGAAGCCGAAACTTTTGGTGGTGGAATGAAGTCAATCCGACTATCGGTTTGTGAGATATGGTCTGCCCTAGTTTGATAATGAAGCCGCTAATGCTGATGCTACTGATCTAGGGTTTGCTACTGCTGATATGAATCAGATTTATTGTACTATTTCTCTCTGCTGAATTATTGAAGATAAAAGAAGATTTGATCAAAGGGTTTCCCCACACATTGTGGGGTTTGTCCCTGGCTAGCCGCCACATCTTGTGTCTCTTGTCTTGGCTTGTTTTCTGTCGATTGTTTAATGTTCTATCTGCACTTTACTTTATATACATGTGATTGCAAATCGGTGGAATATAATAAGAAAAAGAAGTAAACTGTTATAAGCATAGAACATACCATAACTTAACATGGTATCAGAGCTGAGGTGAAGACAAAGCCCGAGCAAGAGCAAGAGAAATCATTGAAGAGAAGATTGGCAAGGCTATCCTAAAAGAACTATGGGGTCCTCAACACTCCTTCCTGCCGAAGACAAGCTCCGTGAGAAAGCTGACTATCACAGATGGAAGATGTCTATCTATCTAACCCTTGAAGATCAAGGAGTGCTGGACCATGTAAGAGGCAATATTGTTGAGCCTTCATCAAATGCATCTGCTGCTGCCTGGAACAAATGGAAAAATGGAGAAGTCAAAACAAAGAAGATCATCCGGGACTCTATCGACAAGCGCTTGGTGGCCTACATCTCTGATCTAGACACCTCCAAAGAAATCTATGACAGACTGGTGAGTTTATTTAAAGTTAATGATGCAAATCAAGTTTTGTTTCTTAGAAATAAGTTGAGGGAAATCAAGAAGGGTAAAGATTAAAGTATGCAAGCATACTTCTTAAGAATCACCGAGATCAAGAACGATCTCCTATCTATTGGGGAAACCATTACTGACAGAGAAATGGCACTCACAACTCTCGGAGGATTACCATCTGAATGGTATGTGTTCAGGACTACTCTTCTGAACAATAATGTAATTCCTAGTTTCGAGGAATTAATGGCTAGATGCATTCAAGAACAAACAAGGGTAGAAGAGCAGGAAATGCCCTTCCCTAAAGGTCCTCCTGCTGCTTTTTCTTCTCATGCTAAGAAAAGAAATAATTCTGGGTCTAAATCGAAAAGAAAGGCTGATTTAAGGGTGGAAGAAAAGGACGATGTTTCATTTGCAATAAAGCAAGTCACTATGCAAGGGAATGCCCTGATAGAAAGGACTCTCACCGTGACGATGATTAAAATCCCTCTCATGGCAATCAAAGGAATGACAAATTCAACAGCAAAGGTAAGAGGAGAGCTAGGAATCAAGGAAGAGGACAAGCCTTCAATAAGGCTAGAAATTCCAGGTATGAGTCTAACACTGTTGACGATAAGCAGGCTGAATATTATCTACCAGCTGCTCTATCTACCTCCGCTCCTTCGGACTCAATGGGAATTTGGCTCATTGATAGTGGTGCCTCAAGACACTTCACAGGATACAAAGAAGTACTCTATAATCTGGTAGAGAAAGAAACTAACCTGGAAATTGTCCTTGGAGATGACATGAAATACCCAGTGAAAGGTGTAGGCAATGTTTCTCTTAAACTGAATCAAGGTAATACGATTCACTTACAAGATGTATTATATGTACCTGATCTCAAAAAGAACCTGGTATCCATCTTGGCAATGGAAGACAGAGGCTACAAGGTAACCTTCAGCAATGGCAAGGTATGTATATGGAAAAATAATGTTAAAGATGCCTTTACTCTTGGGTTTAGTGTTGATTCATTATATCAGGTCTATGGAAGTCCGCTAGGTGTCATGTCTTGTGACACAACTCTTTAGTCCGAACTTTGGCATCGGAGGTTTGCCCACCTTCATTACAAAGCTCTACCCGATGTAAGACAGACGGTAACTTGGATGCCCGAATTCCAAGTAGAGAAAGAAGGTGTATGTCCGGGATGTGCCAAAGGAAAGCTCAAAAGGGGACCATTCCCCTCAAGCCAAAGCAAGACCTCCGATATATTACAATTGGTTTACTCAGGCATACCTGAGGTTGGCATTAAGAGGGAGAGTACTATACCACATACTCTTGAGCAGAATGGTGTGGTGGGAAGGAAGAACCACACGATGATGGAAGCTGTCCGGACCATGCTACATGATCAAAGACTTCCAAAGTTTCTATGGGCTGACGCTGCAAACACTGTCGTATATGTACAAAATCGATGCCCTCATCAAGCATTGGGTTCCAAGACTCCTGAAGAAAAATTCACCGGTAAGAAACCTGATGTTTCTCATTTTAAAATTTTTGGAAGCCCTGTATACTTTCATGTGCCGAAAGAGAAAAGAAATAAATTGGGAGCATCTGGAAAGAAGGGAATTTTCGTGGGCTATGGTGAAAATACTAAAGGCTATAGAATCTATGTAGCCGGTCAAAGGGAAGTCATAATTAGTCATGATGTCACCTTTGACGAAGATATGGCTCTCAGCAAGGTTATCAATCTTCCGACTTTGAGGAGCTCTCAAGAAGCCGACACCAGGGAACCGAAAGAAAAGGATGATGAATCAATGCCTGATGTAGAAGAACCCATGGATCCGATTGATCCTCCTCCATATGAGCCTTCCTCTTCTAGGAAGAGGCCTTCATGGCTTAAGGGGTTACTTGATGATACTGAAGGACATGCTGCACCCCGAGGAACCTTTCGTGAAAGTAAGAAACCTCATAGGCATCAAGGATACCTGACCATCATGAGCACGATCATACAAAATGAGCCTTCGTCATTCTCAGATGCCGTCAAGCATCAAGTATGGAAGGATGCTATGACCGAAGAATATGAGTCTATTATGGAGAATGATGTCTAGGAAGTAGTTCCCAGACCCTAGACAAGACAATTGTTACTTCAAAATGGCTTTACAAGATAAAGCATGCAGCAGATGGATGGAAAAGTATAAGGTACATTTTGTTGCTCATGGTTTATCCCAGAAGGGAGGTATAGACTATGATATTTGCACCTGTTGCCAGATATACGACCATCCGCTTAATCATAGCCCTTGTGGCTTCACAAGGATGGAACCTACATCAGATGGATGTTAAGACCGTGTTCTTGCATGGTTCTATCAAAGAAGAGGTTTATGTGGAGAAACCTGAAGGATTTGAGATTTATGATTGAAAATCTCATGTATGCAGGTTGAAGAAAGCTCTCTATGGGCTGAAGCAAGCACCCCGAGCATGGTATGAGAGGATCGATAGCTACTTGATGAAGCTGGGATTCACTAGGAGTGAAGCTGATCCTAACCTTTACTTTAAGGTTGAAGATGACAAGCCTCTCATACTGGTGTTGTATGTGGATGACCTCTTTCTAACAGGTGTAAACCCTCTCATTCGCAAATGTAAGAGGGAGATGGCTTCTGAATTTGAAATGAAGGACCAAGGACTTGAAATGTGGCAGAAGCTAAGGGAAATTTTCCTATCTCAAGGAAAATATGTGGTAAATATATTGGAAAGATTTGGTATGATGGACTGCAAGCCTGTGACTACCTCGAGGATCTTAACTTTTAGAAGTTATATGGTAGTGATGTCGGACCAGATTTGGGAAATGCCTCTGAGTTTCATAAACTCATTCGCATTGATGTTCTTGGTGAACCTCCGTCCGAACATATTTTTTGCAGTTAGCATTGTGAGCTCATATTTGGTTGAGCCTCACTGGATTGATGCCAGGAATCTTCTGATATGTCTTCAGGACACAATCTCTCATGGATTAAGATACACTGCCGGAGATGTGAGACTACTTGGATATACTGATGTTGATTGGGCAGGCAGTGTGGTGGACCGTAAGAGCACTTCCGGGTGCTGTTTCACCTTGGGATATGCTTCGATATCCTAGATGAGCAGGAAGCAGAAGTCGGTGGCTTTGAGCACCGCCAAAGCAGGATATATTGTTGCTAGCATAACCTCGTGTGAGGCAGTCTGGTTGCGAAAGCTCTTCAGTGAGCTGTTTGGATTTACATTGGATACCATTGTGATTCTCTGTAACAACCAGAGGTGGGATTCGATTATTGAGGAACCTCGTATTCGTCAATTGCTCCAGCAGATAGACATCATCTGGGATATGGTAAGTCGATGAGCAAGGAAGCTCCATCACATTAAGATGATGTACATGTTGATACACCTTGTCAAAGCCCCGAGGAAAGATCTAATATGTGATTTTCCCAGACGACTTGGAATCGGCAAGAAACCCTTGTACAAGGGTCCTTCATGTTGCATACATTGAGCTCTGGGAGCTCTGAGGGCTTGCGGTTCCTTCTGGAGCAACATATGACCACAGGGTGACTCACCCTCCCCTGGTGGTGCACACTGGAACAAGATGATTCGCTCTCTTGTGGGACAAGATGATTCGCTCTCTTGTGGAACAGGATGATTCGCTCTCCTATGTAGCAGGATGATTAGTTCTCCTGTGAGGCCTGGATTGATGTGTTCTCCATGGCAATTGTAGCAGGATTGATGTGTTCTCCTATGAGGCCTGGATTGATGTGTTCTCCATGGCAGCCTGGATTGATGTGTTCTCCATGGCAATTATAGCAGGATTGATGTGTTCTCCTGTGAGGCCTGGATTGATGTGTTCTCCATGGCAATCGTAGCAGGATTGATGTGTTCTCCTGTGAGGCCTGGATTGATGTGTTCTCCTGTGAGAACAGGATTGATTAGTTCTCTTGTCGAGGCATCCTACCCATGCAGTCTGGGACTCATGGGAAGTACCTCTCATCTAATCAATGAGCACGAAAATGAAGTTTGGGACCATAGTAGTACCGATGGACTCATCGTTGTAACTACCATACTCCCTACGCTAGAATGACCTCCATTGATCTGGGATCAATGATACTGGTCTGGGACTAGTGGTAGGAGTTGTACCATACTATGACGCTGACTTCGGGTCGGTTGAGACTGGCCTGGGATCAGTGGTACATACTCTGAGACTGACTTTGAGTCAGTGGAGGATGATATTGGTCTGGGACCATTGGAGTTGTACTCACTATGACGCTGACTTTGGGTTGGTTGAGACTGGTCTGGGACCAGTGGTACATACTCTGAGACTGACTTTGAGTCAGTATGATACATCCTCGATCATTTCTTCTTCTTCATAATTCGGACAAAAGCAGAGCAGAACAGAACAATGCAAGAGCAGAGCAGAACAGAGCAAAACAGTACAGATCAGTGCAGGGCAGAACAAGACAAAGCAGAACATGCAGAATAGAGCAGAGCAGGGCAAGGGTCAAGCTGTACAGGGCAGTGCATTTGATGGATGAATAGTAACGACCGATAGACAGATTGCAGATGAAGTTCTCCATGGTTGAGAGGGAGTGTTAAAATTGGCAACCAGGGCAAAACTTCATGTGGGTCATCTTATTCATGGCTAATAATATTTTTATTAGATTCCTCTCGTCGAGAGGTGTAGGATTGATATAAAGATCATCCGATTCTGATAAGTATTCATGGAGATATGAATTTATTTTGATTATGGAATTATTATCAAGCCGACCTACAACTCATGTAGGCTCAGAAGCCCAACAGTCGCATCTATTCACCCACCAACGTTGTGTATAAATATAAGAGGACTTTTCCTCATTTGGACTCACTCATCTTATCACATCTCTCTCTCTCTACCGCGCAGATATGAGTCTCTTCTCTACTGCGCTGAAATGGGTCTCTCTCTCTCACACATGTGAAGCCGGAAGCTGTTGAATTTGAAGCTGCAACTGCAGAAGTAAAGATTGACTTGCGTGGCCTAGAAGATATCCTCTTTGGAACTGCGCTGTAGGTTCATCTGAACCTCTTTTCAAAGCCGCAACTTTTGGTGGTGGAATGAAGTCAATCCGATGAACGGTTTGCAAGATATCGACTGCCCTAATTTGAAGCCGGAAACTGCTGAAACTGAAGCTGCAACTGCAGAAGTAAAGATTGACTTGCGTGGCCTAGAAGATCTCCTCATGTGAACTGCACTTTAGGTTCATCTGAACCTCCTTTGAAAGCCGCAACTTTTGGTGGTGGAATGAAGTCAATCCGACGAACGGTTTGCAAGATATCGACTACCTTAGTTTGAAGCCGGAAACTGCTGAAACTGAAGCTGCAACTGCAGAAGTAAAGATTGACTTGCGTGGCCTAGAAGATCTCCTCATCTGAACTACGCTTTAGGTTCATCTGAACCTCCTTTGGAAGCCGCAACTTTTGGTGGTGGAATGAAGTCAATCCGACGAACGGTTTGCAAGATATCGACTGCCCTAGTTTGAAGCCGGAAACTGCTGAAATTGAAGCTGCAACTGCAGAAGTAAAGATTGACTTGCGTGGCCTAGAAGATCTCCTCATCTGAACTGCGCTGTAGGTTCATCTGAACCTTCTCTGAAAGCCGAAACTTTTGGTGGTGGAATGAAGTCAATCCGACTGTCTGTTTGTGAGATATGGTCTGCCCTAGTTTGATAATGAAGCCGCTAATGCTGATGCTACTGATCTAAGGTTTGCTACTGCTGATATGAATCAGATTTATTGTACTATTTCTCTCTGCTGAATTATTGAAGATAAAAGAAGATTTGATCAAAGGGTTTCCCCACACATTGTGGGGTTTGTCCCTGGCTAGCCGCCACATCTTGTGTCTCTTGTCTTGGCTTGTTTTCTGTCGATCGTTTAATGTTCTATCTGCACTTTACTTTATATACATGTGATTGCAAATCAGTGGAATATAATAAGAAAAAGAAGTAAACTGTTATAAGCATAGAACATACCATAACTTAACAAGCAGGAAGTTGGAACTGCCAGGAATAGCCGGAACGACGGGAAAAGCCAGAACAACTGGGAAAGTTGACGTAGAGGGTAGAAGCTAGAACTGGCGGGAACAGCCGGAACTGCCAGGGACTGCCGGGAAAGTTGACGCAGAGGGCAGAAGCCGGAACTGCCAGGACCAGCCGGAACTGCCGAGATCAGCCGAAACTACCAGGACCAACCGGAATTGCCAAGAAAGCTAATGCGTTGGGCAGAGAAGGTGACGCAGGGCTGATGCAGAGGCAACACATAAATAGTTAGGGTCAACCAGTCTTGTGCCGGATCAGCCGGAATTCTGTCGGGTGAAGTGAGGTAAAACTCACTCAGATTTTCCGACAATATTTTCTCTGTAAAGGATTGCTAGACGAGTATCCTAGATTTGTATTCAGATATTTCTCCTGTATAATAATAAACCCTCATAATTTCTGCACCGTTTTTCCCACATTGGGTTTTTCCGGGGATTATTGTGTCCAAAAATAAGTGTCCTATGTATCTTGTTCATTGCTCTATTTTCTGTGTCATGAGATCAAATATTTAATTAGTGTAGGTTGCAGAAGTAATTTGCTTTAGTATTCAGAAGAATAACTTGATGAATGTAATTTAAAATCAAGTAGGTGAAGTAGATTCAGATTTGTTGCAGAAGGGGTTCCTAGAGTCTAGGAATTTTCACAGGTCTCAGCCATCGATAAGGACTTAATCATGGTCGTTGGTGATCCAACTGGAGATTATTAGAGGAGGTCGATGGGGTTGGAGAAAAGCACATTGAATCACACTTGTGAGAGCGTGCAAAATCTTGGAGGGCGAGTTCCTTGGGCAGATCGAGCCATCCAATGCAAGATTCAGTGCAGGAAGAAGGTTCAAGCCAGACAAGGAGAATTGAGGGAGTAACAGAGACATTTCCAATAGAGATTCTCAACAGCAAAGCAATTATAGCTAGGAGGTCAAATTATTTTGTAGGAAAGTCGTCCAGGAAGAGCGAGTAAGACAGAAACCCCAGCAAATGTGTCAGAAAAGGGTCGTTTCAGTTGTCGAAGGCCAGAGATCACCCAAAAGGCAGAGCGACTTATTTTCAGTGATAGAGGGAGGCTAGAAGGCCTAGTTGGAGGAGCTACTGGGGCCGTATGACTTTCCCAGAGCCAGCAGTGTGAGCAGTGAGTCAGGCAATGCGAGCAGGCCAGAAGGAGGCTGATCTATTGAGTGTGAAAAATCGGTAACCCAATTCCTACTGCAACAAACTGATGATATTTCTCCTATTTTTTAAATTCCTTTGAACAAATTACTTGCAGTTTTCTACAGCAAATATCAAAATACATACACTACAGCCTACACAAAATAAATACTGCAGAAACTAAATACTGCATAAGAGAGAAATAAACACACATTTACACAGCTGTTTTTGGACAATGTCCTCGGAAAAACCCAACTTGGGAAAACCGGTGCAGCAGCTAAGGGTTTTATTATTATGCAGTAGTTTCTGAGTACAAATCATTAGATGCCCAAACTAGCAATCTAATACAAAGAATAAGCTGGAAAAGAGTTAGTGAGAAAAATCTCACATTGTTTTTAGAGATCTGACATTGATCAGGCTCTGGAAGGCTAGCCCCACGCTGCCTCTACGCAGATCTGCATCACAATCTTCGGGCTCTACATCACCTCCTCCTCTGATCTCCTATTGTCTGGAAATTTGACCCTTTGGCCCTCCAGTCTCACACCCCGGCTTCTGGCACTAGATCTCGATTCTCCCAGCTGAATTTCGAACTCCCTCTAAAGCTATGTGTTGCTTCTGCGTGGCACCACCCTGCCTCTCTGAACCTATGTCTTCTCTGCCTTGCGTGAAAATTTGGATGCCCAAATGTCTACTACTGCAACTGATTACGTTTCTTCTATTTGTTAATTACTGAACAAAATTATTTATTGTTTCCTATAGTAAACACTGAAACTAATACGTTGCAGCCTTCACCATTTAAATAAAATGCAAAAACAAGAAATTTAACAAGAAAGAAATACACAACAGATCTACACAGTTATTTTTGGACAAATGTTCCTGGAAAAACCCAAGTTGGGAAAACCGGTGCAGCAACTGAGGGTTCTATTATTATGCAGTAGTTAATCTGAGTACAAATCTATGGAATCTCAAATCTAGCTTTCCATACAGAGAAAATAACTAGCAAATGTCTAGTGAGAAAAATCTCACTTCCACTGGTGATCCAACACTGACCTTGGCTCAAGAAGAGTTGCCCCTAACTGCCTTTGCGTCAGCCTATGCAAATCTGCATCAGCATGTTGGGACTAGTGTCTCTCTCACTCTACTAATCAGCTGCTACTCTGGAAACGGGATCTTCTGGCTCTCCAGGCTCCCACTCTAGCTCCTGCCTCTAAAACTCGACTTCTCCTCAGCAAATATAGATCTCCCTTTGAAGCTCTGCGCTGCCTCTCTGCACTACGTCAGCCTCTCTGTGGAGTACACTCTCTCTGCTATGCACTCACCAGACTGGAAAAACTTCCTTCCAGCCTTACTATCCCTGTCCCTCTCTCACTGCTTCGAAATTACTGAATCACCTCTGGCAACACACAACTGCTACTCTGGAGTTCAATTTCCCAGTAATATCGAATTCCTTGCTCTTAAGTGTGTTCTCTAAGTGCCCATCAAGCTCCTTATTATAATCGGCCAAGATTAAATCATAATGAAGGGCTAAGATTAACCGAGAGTTGATCTTCGTCTTCTTCTAAAAGATTCACACCAGATTTAATTAATCACATTTCCTAAGTTTAGACTTAGGAACACATTAAAAATGATTAATTATTTTAATTACATCATCTCTAGGTGGAATTTTCCCAAAGGATTTCTGGGTTTTGGAGAATACATTATTCTAGCCTCTCTACAAAGTTTCGTGGCTAGAAGACATTCGATGCTACAAAAATAAACACCTTTCACTCTCTGGTTCTGGAAAACTCTCCTCCGGACTACTATCCCTGCCCCCCACTGCAAGATCACTTCATCTCTCTCCGGCAACTCAACACTACTACTCTTGAGAAATTCGATCTCTTGATCTCTCTCACTTGATATGTTCTCCAAGTGCCCATCAAGCTCCTTCTTATAATCTCTTGTTGGAGCACCAACGGCCAAGATTAAAACATAATCAAAGGCTAAAATTAACAGGGAGTTGATCCTCATCTTCTTCTAGAAGATTCACACTAGATTTAATTAATACCCTTTAATTAACTAGGTTTCCTAAGTTGAGACTTAGGGAACCATTTTAAAAAGTTAATTATTTTAATTAAATCATCTCTATGTGGAATTTTCCCAAACAATTTCTGGGTATTGGAGAATGCATGTCTTAGCCTCTCTGCAAAACCTTGAGGCTAGAGCACATCCCATGCTACAGAAATCAACACTCTGTCTTAGCTAGGAATGTGCTCTAGTGTTGCAACCCACTGAAACATCACTCTATCTCTGCACCATCTCCTACTGCACTACTGACGTCTGGCTGTTGTTGCCCACTAACTACTGCGGAATTATGATTGTTGCATCCTTGTCGCTGCTGACCTTACTGAACTACTGCCAACACTGCATCTGCACTACAACCTTCTCCATCTGTTCTTTTAACAATTGCAACAACTGCAATGGAAAAGCATCCAAAATACTAAACCAACTGTGGTCAGTATGATGCATCTGCCATCTGAGTTCTGACTGTTGCTAGCCTCTGCGCTGCCACTAAAGCCTCTGCACTGTTGTTGACTCTGCTCTGTGCCAACTGCACTGCTACCAACTCTGCTCTGCGCTGCTCAGAATCCGACCACTACTAGCTACTACATCTATCACTCTGGCACCTTACTGCACCAACTGTCACTGGTCCATCCTGCTACTGCTGACTATGGGCTCCCGTAGCAAGGTCTTGATCCAAGAGGTGGACTCCTCAAGGATCCTGCCCATCCTATAGCTCTTTGGGGCTACAACTTCAAATCACCCCACCTCACCCTTGGAGGCATCTCAACAATCATGGCAAACTCTTCCTCAAATTTGGAGGACAACCAGTCGATATCAGCGGATGCATCTTGTTGATCCTGCTTCTCCTACTTGTCCTCCTTTCTGAAAGGACACTCAGTGTTGTAGTGGCCCATCTCACCACACCTGAAGCACTTGATCTTTGAAATGTCTTTCTTTCCTCTGCGTTGCTCCTGCTGCCCCTTTGATGCAAGGGCCACGTCCTCCTCTTCCTTCACTTGCTTCGTCCCACTGCTGTTGCTGCCACTGATGGTGGCCTTCACCATATCACGCCTCATTTCCTCTTGCTAAAGATCAGCCCACACACATTCCTAATCCAGCAGTATTTCTTTTCCCAGGATACTCTAGACGAAAACTTGCCAATTTTCAGAAAAACTGTTCAGCACTAATCATACAAACTCTGTAGGCTGGGGCGTTGATCCTACTGAAGCCAGCTAGTCCTAGACATCCTGAAGCCTAGTAAGGAACGGATCTACATGCTCCCAATTCTGAATCCTCGTGCATCTCAGCTTCTCCTCCAAGTACATCTTCCGCTGCTCGGAAGATCCTTCATGTATCTGATCCGGATTTAAACAGAAACGCAATAAAATACAGAGATAACCATAAAGACAGATATGCAGCGGAAATAATACCTCAATTCATTACTGTAAAATACTGAAATATGCTTACAAACAGAAATGGAGATAAACCAGCTAAGGCGATGGTAGCTTATCTCTGAGAAGAGATGTGGTGGCTACATGCCTCTGAACTGTCTTACAATGAGGCTCGGAGGCCTATTTATTGTTGAGAAACAATTGAAAACCCTTCACATTCCATAACCTAACCCTAGAAGATGAAACGCCAAATTGTGGGCCCCGTTTTTGGGTAAGTTGGTACATCAACTTCCCGGGGTCGCGAATTGGTCGTACTATCTCCGTTTGACGTGCATGATAGCCCGTTGGAAAGATCTCTCCGAGGACTACGACGAAAAAGACGATTTTTATCAAAAAAATCGTTGGCGGTGGATTTCCCAAAAAACGTCGTTTAGGGCCTCAAAACGGCTCCGGATGTTTAGGACCCGAAAAACTGCTAAAAATAGTAAACTGTGCTATAATTAAGGAAACTGAAAAAAACTGTAAGGAGCACTAGAGGGGATCCAAGTGGAATTAGCGGGTGGCCACCAATATCCACCTGGATCATTCCTCCCCCCTTAGGAAGCAATGGTCCCCATTGCGTTGAGTTCCTCCATGAGATGAGGGAACTTTCGCTGCACTTGGTCCCTGGTGAGCCACTTGCCCTGGTGAAGGAGTTGTCCTGCTTTGACAACTCGATACAGTTGGATATTCTGTTGGCGAGTGTGTTTGATCTGTGTGTCCATGATCCGATCAGTTGCAACTTGTTCCATGCAAGCTGGATTTAACTCTGTGGGTGTGAGTTGTTCTGCAATGTCGGACGTGTCTAGTAATGGTGGAAAGTATGGCCGAAGGCGGTCGACATTGAACACCGGGTGCAGGCCAAGGAATGGGGGAATGCTGAGCTCAAATGAATTGTCTCCCACAGCCTTGGTAATGGTGTAAGGGCCATATCGGAGTGGTCTGAGTTTCCGATAGGCTCCGGTAAGGCGTTCCTTTTGCAAATGCAACCAAACTTTGTCGCCCACTTGAAACTTGTGTGGCACCCGATGTTGATCATGTCGCTGCTTGTACTTGGCATTTGATTTCTCCAGAATGTCATGGACCTGCTGGCAAATATGTTGGATGTGCTCAATGAAGCTGTTTGCCTTATCTGTTTCGGACTGGACATGAGCAGAATCTGCGTGAGTAGCTGCAAATGGCATGGCCACATCGATGGGACATAGTGGCTGGAATCCCAATCCCACCTGGAAAGGGCTGTGGCCAGTCGAGCTGTGGAGAGCCCGGTTGTAGCTGTGCTGAACATAGGGGAGGCTCTCGTCCCATGTGCGTGGATGCTTTGAGTTGTACATGCGCAGAATGTGTACGATCATCCTGTTGACGACCTCAGTCTGGCCATCAGTTTGAGGATGGAAGGCTGTGGACTTAGTGAGTTTGGTGTCCAGCATCGACCAGAGGCTAGACCAAAATGTACTGAGGAACCTGCTGTCCCGATCTGAAATGATAGACTGTGGGATCCCAAAGTGTACCCATACTCGTTCAAAGAAGAGTTTAGCAGTGGCTTCTGCTGTGATATTCTTCTTGCAGGCCACCATAATGGCCATCTTCGAGAACCTGTCGACGACCACAAAAACACAGTCATTTCCATGCCTAGTGGAAGGGAGGCCTGACATGTAATCCATGGAGATGGATTCCCAAGGTCGACTAGGGGTAGGCAGCGGGGTATAGAGGCCTTGCTTCTTGATGGTCGGTTTGGCAATGGCGCAAGCAGTGCATGATCTGATGTACTTCCCGACATCCTGTCGAAGATTCGGCCAATAGAAATATTTCTGCAGTACTGCCACGGTTTTTTCGACCCCAAAATGCCCAACGGCCCGACTGTAGTGTGCTTCCCAGATCATCTTGGCACGCTCGCTTGAAGGAACACAAAGGTGACCCAGGTGGCATAACAGGTCGTCCTGGAGGTGAAAATCTGGAACATGCTGACCCTCCAAGAGTGTCTGGTATGTGTGGCCGAATTCTGGGTCGCTTTTGTAGAGCAGTGGCCAATCAGAAGTCTCGTGCCCACAAGAGTTGAGCACGGTGGTTAACGCCATGATCGGTGGTCGACTGAGGCAATCTGCAACATTATTGGTGTTGCCCTTCTTATACTTGATATTCAAATGGAACTGTTGCAGGTATGTGGACCACTTCTGATGGCGATCATTCTGCAATTTCCCTTGGGTCTGTATGAACTGCAGGGGTCGGTGGTCCGTGTGGATGACCGTTTCCTTCCCCAAAATGTAATGCTTCCATTGTCGGCAGGCCTGCACAATGGAATACATCTCTTTGTCACAAGTGGGATACTTCCAGACTGTGTCTAAAAGTGTCTCACTGTGATATGCCACTGGATGCCCGTGTTGAGTAAGGACTGCCCCAATAGCATAGTCAGAGGCATCTGTCTCGACCTCAAATGGTTGTTGCAAGTCTGGTAATGCAAGAACTGGTGCTGTGCAGAGTCGATCTTTCAACTCTGTGAATGCCTTCTGTTGAGATTCAGACCAAAAAAAATTTGCTTTCGCTCCTCCCTTGGTGACCTGACTCAAGGGCCAAGTGATATAAGAAAATCCCAACACGAACCTGCGGTAGAATTTGGCAAGGCCTAGAAAGCTGCGAAGCTCTGTCAGAGTGGTTGGAGATGGCCAATCCCGAATGACTTGGATCTTCGCTGGATCCACATGCACCCCCCGTTCATCAATAATGTATCCCAGATACTAAACCTGCGTCATGCCAAAAGTGCATTTCTCCAAATTGGCACATAACTTGTGTTGTCGCAGTGTTTGGAGAACCTGTCGGATGTGGTGGAGGTGCTCTTCCCAAGTCTTGCTAAAGATCAAGATGTCATCCAGGTATACCACTACAAATGAGTTGGTGAATGGCCGCAAGATGTCGTCCATTAGCCTCATGAAGGTTGCAGGAGCATTCGTCAATCCGAAAGGCATAACCAACCATTCGAAAAGGCCCTCCTTGGCTTTGAAGGCAGTGTTCCACACATCGGAGGGTTCGATTGGTACCTGGTGATATCCTGACTTCAAATCGATCTTGCTGAAATATTTTTCCCCCTTTAGTTGGTCCAGGAGGTCATCAATCCGTGGGATTGGGTACCTATTACGGACAGTGATCTTGTTCAGCGCCCGATAGTCAATACAGAGTCTCCAAGTCCCATCCTTCTTTTGTACCAGCACGATCGGGCTCCCACAGGGCGATGAACTCGGACAGATGTGACCTTTTTGCAGCAGCTCCTGAATCTGCCTCTTGATTTCATCGTTCTCCAGAACAGAGGGCCGATAGATTGGTCCATTGGCAGCGGCGAACCTGGGGTCAGATCAATGGAGTGCTTGACCTGACAGTGCAGAGGAACCCCTACGGGGGAGGTGAAGATGTCCTCATACTCCTCCACGACCTTGTCCATCTGTAGTTGTCGTGCGGAGGGGCCCTGTCTGGAGGTTGTGGCCACCGTCTTCTTCTTTTCTTGAGGGCGTATCATCAGGAAAACAAACTTCCCGATTTTGGAAATGAGTTTACTGCATTGTTTTGCAGTAACCAAAGAGATGGCAGTAGGCGGTGCTACCTCTGGTATCCTGTACAACTTATTTCCCAAAGTAACTATAACAGCACGGGGCCTTGACTCATACACAGCATGTCGCTTCCACAAGTATGGTTGTCCTAATAACACATCACAAACTTCAAGGGGAGCAATGTCACACAATACCTCATCCATGAAGGGCTTGATGTTGTATGGAAGGCGACACTGTTGGCTCACGCGAAGATCCCGTCCTTGGTGCAGCCACCCAATGGTGTATGGTTGTGGATGTGCTGTGGTCGGTAAGCCCAGCCGTTTCACGACCTCTGCCAAAATGAGGTTCTTTTGGCTCCCGCTGTCGACAATGAACTGTAGCGGGGAGCCCTTTACCCACATCTGGGAGTGGAAGAGACGCTCCTCCTCCTCTGGATCTTCAGGTTCCTCCTTCTGGATCTTTGTGGTGGCAACGGTGGCGTTGGGCTCCGCATCGATAATCTGCTTCCCTTTGTCATTCCCCTTATCGGGTTCTGACTCAGAGTCAGAACATGCATCTGATTCTGAAACCTTTAGCTCGGCCACCAGTGACTGCTTGGCCCGACACTCACTTGTGTTGTGAGTGGAGCTCTTATGGAACTCGCACCACTTTCTGGTGTCCTTTTTCGGCTTCGCGGCGCTGTTCTTTGCTTGCAGCTTTGGCGGGTTGTCTTGGGCCGCCCCGCCTTGGCTTTGTCCTTTGTTCTGCGGTTTGAGGGCACCTTTCCCTTGTTTCGGATTCGCAGACCCAAAGTCTCGCTTCTTCTGTTTAAACTTTTGCTCGACCTTGACGGCATATCGGTATGCCGTGCCGAGCGAGGAGATGTTCAGGAATTCTATTTCTTCTTGGATGTACTTGTGCAAGCAGCCACAGTATTTGAGTACCAAATGTTGCTCTGTATCCTTGATACCCAACTTTGTGCGAAGGGTATGGAAAATATTGGTAAACTCTGGTACATCTTGGTCCCTTCCCTGCCGTAGCGTGGTCCATTTTATGTATTGATCCTCATAGCTTCCGACAGGGTAGTACTGCTCCTTGATGGCATCTCGAAATGAATCCCAAGTCGGTGCGACTGAAAATAGTGAGCCTGTACTTTCATCCTTCTGCTCGCAGTAGGTTTCCCACCAATCCTTGACGTGGGGGGCTGCTTTGAGAAGAGCGAAAATAATCTTTTCCCGACTGGAAAAATCATGAACAGAAAAATAACCCTCTAGCACATTTAACCATTTATCGACGGCATCTGCGTCTATCTGACCCTCGAATATGGGGATTTCAAAATTAACTTGTACCTTAAATGGTGTGGCGTTTCCAGAGTTGCTGTTGGAAGCCGATGCGTCGCCCCTGGGTAGCCGCTGAAGGATTTGGGCAAAGTTGTCCATCATCGCGTTCCTTTGTCGCTCGAGGGCTTCTTCGAGCAAGATTTTGATAGGATTCGTCTTTCTTTTCATCCGCCATGGGAGGCCGTCGGGATTTGAGAGGCTGGTCTTGCAAAGGTTCGACCAGTTCAAGCCCTAACTCCTTATATCCCGACCTCGTTGGGGACATGCAGAGAAAAACAGAGAAGAAAAGCAGACCGCTCTGATACCACTGATCCGGATTTAAACAGGAACGCAATAAAATACAAAGATAACCATAAAGACAGATATGCAGCGGAAATAATACCTCAATTCATTACTGTAAAATACTGAAATATGCTTACAAACAGAAATGGAGATAAACCAGCTAGGGCGATGGTAGCTTATCTCTGAGAAGAGATGTGGTGGCTACATGCCTCTGAACTGTCTTACAATGAGGCTCGGAGGCCTATTTATTGTTGAGAAACAATTGAAAACCCTTCACATTCCAAAACCTAACCCTAGAAGATGAAACGCCAAATTGTGGGCTCCGTTTTTGGGTAAGTTGGTACATCAACTTCCCGGGGTCGCGAATTGGTCGTACTATCTCCGTTTGACGTGCATGATAGCCCGTTGGAAAGATCTCTCTGAGGACTACGACCAAAAAGACGATTTTTAACAGAAAAATCGCCGGCGGGTGGATTTCCCAAAAAATGTCGTTTAGAGCCTCAAAATGGCTCCGGAAGTTTAGGACCCGAAAAACTGCTAAAAATAGTAAACTGTGCTATAATTAAGGAAACTGAAAAAAACTGTAAGGAGCACTAGAGGGGATCCAAGTGGAATTAGCGGGTGGCCACCAATATCCACCTGGATCAGTATCGTAGCTAGTGCTTCCCACATTTGTCGGCAATGTCCTTGCCAGCTATGTCAGATACCACATGATCTCGAACCCCATCGAGAATAAACCTCTTAGCTCTCACCATCTCCTTCTTGTACTTCTTGAGCAGATCCGCATCTGAGGGTACAACTACCACGCTATCAACATAAGTGTTGAGATCATGCTCATCTAGAAGGCAGGAAATCCTGGCCTTCATAATCACATAGTTGGAGGCTCCGTCCAACCGATCTTGATCTCTCAACCCAACTGATGCCATCTCTCCAAAAAAAAAGGCGATCTGCTTCCTCGTCTCCTTTGTGCAGGTGTTGCCCACTATTCACACTCCCTTCTGGAGTGAGAAATCCCGCATACAACTACTGTTGCTCTGCTAGGAAAATTCAAACTTCTTGGCTAGAAGTCCCCCGAGGAAGGAATTCCCTCGGTGTGTGCTCTTCTCTCCTCCTGACGTTATTTGCACTAGCCAACAGCTGCAAAATTTGTGTCCCAGCTGAAGATTTGCTCTGCAAAGAAAACACGTTGTTCCCTTCTGCCTTTGGAAAGCTTTGATCTGGAAAATCGAATTTCTCTGTCGACTCACTCAAAAAAATCGATCTTTCCTCAAAACTCGACCTCCTTGGCCCAAGGACTATGCTGCCTCTAGGGTTTCGAACTGTTGCCAAGGCAGGAATTCGAACCTCCTTCTTCCTTTCTTCTCTGAGCTCTTATGCTTACGATTTGTGCTCTGATACCATGTGAAAAATCAATGACCCGATTCCTACCGCAACAAACTGATGATATTTCTCCTATTTGTTAAAATCTTTTAAACAAATTACTTTCAGTTTTCTACATCAAATATCAAAATACATACACTGTAGCCTCCACAAAATAAACACTGTAGAAACTTTATACGACCCAGGAGAGAAATAAACACACACACATTTACACAGTTGTTTTTGGATAATGTCCCCGGAAAAACCCAACTTGGGAAAACTAGTGCAGAAGCTAAGGGTTTTATTATTATGCAGTAGTTTCTGAGTACAAATCGTTAGATGCCCAAACTGGCAATCTAGTACAGAGAATAAACTAGTAAAGAGTTAGTGAGAAAAATCTCACACTGTTTTTGGAGATCCGACACTGATCAGGTTCTGGAAGGCTAGCCCCATGCTGCCTCTACGTCAACCTACGCAGATCTGCGTCACAATCTCTGGGCTCTGCGTCACCTCCTCCTCTGATCTCCTGTTGTCTGGAAATTTGACCCTTTGGCCCTCCGGTCTCACACCCCGGCTTGTGGCACTAGATCTCGATTCTCCCAACTGAATTTCGAACTCCCTCTAAAACTCTGCATGGCACTGTGTTGCCTCTCTGAACCTCTCTATGCCTTCTCTGCCTTGCACTCTTTGGATCTGCAAAATTCTCCTCTGGACTACTATCCCTGCCCTTTAGTGCAAGAAGATCACTTGATCTCTCTCCGGCAACTCAACACTGCTACTCTTGAGAAATTCGATCTCTTGATCTCTCTCACTCAATGTGTTCTCCAGGTGCCCATCAAACTCCTTATAATCTCTCATTGGAGCACCAACGGCCAAGATTAAAACATAATCAAAGGCTAAGATTAACTGGGAGTTGATCGTCGTCTTCTTCTAGAAGATTCATACCAAATTTAATTAATACCTTTTAGTTAACTAAATTTCCTAAGTTTAGACATAGGGAACCATTTAAAAAAGTTAATTATTTTAATTAAATCATCTCTAGGTGGAATTTTCCCAAATGATTTCTAGGTATTGGAGAATGCATGTGTCTTAGCCTCTTTCCAAAATCTCGAGGCTAGAGCACATCCGATGCTACAGAAATCAACATTGAGGCAAAGGGAGGAAATTCCTCCAAATAATTTTGGCAGTATATTTTAGCTGGAGGATTGCCAGTTGGGCATCCAGATTTGTATTCAGAATTTTGTTGTTGCATATTGTCAGGCCAGGAGTAACTCCAGTTTGGCAGAAAACTGATTCGATTTATTTCATTAGGTAGCTATTGTTATATACAAAGGATGTGACTGCTCAGTTCATCTCCCGATGACTGTTCACATTCCTAATTTAACTATTTACACAAATTCACCCAATCGCAGAGGATTAGGTGTCAACATTCCCCCCCTTAATCTGAAGGGATGTTGGTGAGTCCAAGCATCGTTCTGAATATTTCAAGCTTTTCTCTTCCAAGCGCTTTGGTGAAGATGTCTGCAATTTGCTCATTTGTGGAACAATGACGGAGATGGATTGTTTTGGCCTCAACATGATGTCAGATCAGATGATATTTGGTATTGATGTGCTTTGTACGATCATGGAACTTTGGGTTCTTGGCCAACTTTATTGCAAAGGTGTTGTCTATCATGAGTGGAGTTGATTGTACTTGTTTTACCTGCAAATCTTCAAGAATTTTCCTGAGCCACACAATTTCTTTTGTTGCTTCAGCTGCTACCACGTATTCTGCTTCTGTTGTGGAATCTGCTGGAACTGATTGTTTGCGTGATCTCCAGGAGAGAGCTCCTGATCCAAGACTCATAGCATATCCTGAAGTAGATACCCCAGTTTCTTTGTCTCCATCGAAGTCTGAATCAGAGTATCCAATCAAGCTAAAGTCGTCCACCTGTGTATACTTGATTCCAAGGTCTTGAATTCCCTTTAAGTACCTTAGAACCCTTTTTGCAGCAGACCAATGTCCCTCACAAGGCTTTTGAATAAACCTGGAGAGGATTCCAACAGCAAATGAAATGTCTGGTCTGGTAGTAGTGAGGTAGATGAGACTTCCTACAAGCTGTCTATACTTTGTTGCATCCTCAAATTCCTTTCCTTCAATAGATGTGAGCTTTAAGTTTTCTTTCATTGGAGTAGAAAGAGGATTGCACTCTGTCATGCCAAATCTGTTTAACAAATCTCCAATGTATTTCTTTTGACAAAGAAATATGGATTTTGGATGTTGAGTTACTTCAATGCCAAGATAGTAATGAACATAGCCCAAATCAATCATTTCAAAACTTTTCCCCAATTCCTTCTTTATGGATGCAATGTAGCTTTCATTGTTCCCTGTCATTAAAAGATCATCTACATATACCACAAGATATACAACTGTTTTGCCAACTTTCTTGACAAATAAAGTTGCATCATCAAGATCAAAATGATTGAAGTTGAGTTTCAGAAGATGCTCAATTAGTTTTTCATACCAGGCTCGCGGTGCTTGTTTGAGGCCATACAAGGACTTCACAAGCTTGCATACTTTATGTTCATGTCCTTTCACAGCAAATACTTCAGGCTAGGGCATAAAAACATTCTCTTTTATATCTCCATCCAAGAAGGCAGTTTTTACATCCATTTGATGGACTTTCCAACCGTTCTGAGCTGCTAGTGCAAAGAGTGTTCGGATGGTGGCCCATTTTGTTGTGGGGGCAAAAGTTTCCTCATAATCGACCCCTTCCTTCTGTGCAAAACCTTTTGCCACAAGCCTAGCTTTGTGCTTGTCAAGTGAGCCGTCAGCTTTGTACTTGTTCTTGTAGACCCACTTGCAGCCAATTGGTTTGGTTCCAAATGTAGAATCAACCTGCTTCCAAGTGTCATTCTTTATGAGGGCATCATACTCCTTTTGCATCGCTTCTTTCCATTTATCATGAGAAGCAGCTTCTTTGAAGGAAGTTGGTTCAAAATCTGTAGACAAGTTTAATTCACAATCATAAGAAATATCCATATCAACAGGTGAATTAGAGTCATCTACATCACCTCCATTTTGTCGGTTTGAATTTCTGGTTCCTGTTTTTCCAATTTCATCAGGATGAACACTTTCAAGTGTCTTTGTCAGCCACTTTGGGGGCCTTTCTGAGATGGTCCAGGCTGCTCTGTTGATTGAGTTGGGACTGAATCAAGATTGAGTCTCCCAATTCTATCAATTACATCACTTAAAGCATCATCCGTTGTTGGAGTTTCATCCGGGGGAGAGTGTTCTTCAGAAGAAGATTCCACATGTTGATCTAGAATAGGAATCCCCCCTTCAAGGTGTGGAATCTGATTATCAAATTCTTGAAATGATTTTGTTTTAGCGAATCTATCCAAGCGATCAAGTTGCCGCTCAACAACATTGTCAGATTTGGATGATTCAAGAAAAATTACATCTCTAGATACAACAAACTTTTTATTTATTTCATCATAGAGGCGATATGCTTTGGAGGTGTTTGAATACCCCAGGAAGATACACTTATGACTTCTAGCACCAAGTTTGTTTCTATGTACCTTTGGTATCAAAGCATAACAGGTGGAACCAAAGATCCTGAGATGTTTTACCGAAGGAACATGTCCATACCACAATTCATAAGGAGTCTTGTTTCTTATAGCATTAGATGGACATCTATTCTTTATATATGCAGCACGTAGAACAACATCAGCCCAAAACATTATCTTTACATTTTTGAAGAAAAGCATGGATCGTACCATATTCAAGATTGTTCTATACATTCTTTCAGCTACACCATTCTGTTGGGGATTATAAGGCACAGTTGTTTGATGTTTGATCCCATGTTGGCGAAGATAGTTTTCAAATTCATTTGATGTATATTATTTTCCATTATCAGTGCGAATAGACCCAATATGAGATTGTGCATCATTTTCAATCCATTTATGAAAATTCTTGAATGTTTGAAAAGCATCAGATTTGTTCTTCAATAAATAAACCCAACACATTCTAGTGTAATCATCAATAAATGTCATGATATATTTATTTCCATTTGCAGAAGGAACAGGCATTGGACCACATAAATCTGAATGAATGAGTTCAAGCTTCCTATGTGCTCTTGAATGTGAATCATGAAAAGACTGTTTGCTATGCTTTCCTAGAATGCAAGCATCACATTGCTTATGTTTCCTAGGAATTGTAGGCAAACCAGCAACACCATTTTTCTTCAATAAGCGGAGACTGTCATAGTTTAAATGTCCAGATCTAGCATGCCATAATAAACTTGATGGAAGTGTACCTTCTTCATGATGAGAAATATATGAGAAATGTTGTGCATGAGCAGAGGTTCCTTGCAGTTTGAGAAGCCTTTCTTCTTCTATTCCCTTCATGAAAAGTGAGTGGTCAGATCCTTTTCTTACCTCAAGCTTGCCATCAAACATATGAATGGAGTGACCTTGCTGGCGGATGTGGACCAAGGACAGCAAGTTTCTTTTGAGTTGTGGGAGATATAAAACATGATCCAGAAGAAAGTCTGGAAGACCAGGCAGTTTAAGCCTGATTGTGCCAAGCCCTGATGGCTTGATTTTTGACTGATCTGCAAAGTATACTGCTCCATCAACATTGTCAGTGAAATCTTCAAAAAAATCTTTTCTATGAGTCATGTGACAGGTTGCTCCTGAATCAAGCAACCAATCATTTTTCGAAGAAGCAAGTGAAGTGTTAAACAAATCTTCATTTACTCCAATGTTACATTGTGCCTCAATATAGTGAGCGGATTCAGGTGCTTTACCTTTGTCTGTATCATCAGTTTTACCTTTCTGTTGGTTTCTTTTCTGCTCAATTTTGTCCCATGGTAGCTTGCATGTAGAGGCATCATGTGATCCATTTCTTTTGCAGCGAATGCAGTGTAAGTCTGCCTTTTCTCCTTGAGAATGTCTGCCCCCCTGCCTCTGAAATATCTTCCTCTTCCTCTTCGTCCACCTCTTCCTCTTGTAGAATCTTGAGCAGGATGCTTTTCTTTATGAGCAAGGCACACAATCTCTTCAGAAGATTCAGGGGATGTCTTCTTTCCAAAGGCTTTCTCTCTTTCAGCAAACTTTTTCGCAAGAGAGTCAAAGGTTATATCTTTAAGATTTCCATTTGATTGTAAAGACTCAAGATAATTGGAGTAAGTAGGATAGAGTGCCTTGAGAAAAGCAATAAGAGGGATATCCAGCTCAACCTTAGTGGATTTGATATCATGCATTATAGACTTTACTTCAGATACAAGAGCAAGAGGATCATTATTTTTCAGTTCAAGAGTGAAGAGTTTAATCATGAGCTGAACAACTTCAAGTGCAGAATGTGAGTCATAGAGTTCTTTCAGCTTTTGTAAAGCTTCAAAGGCAGTTGAATATGATGAAATATGGCGACTCACCTCTTCATTTACAGATGCTGCGATTAATGCATAGGCTTTGCTATTCTTGTTTTCCCAAATGACGAGCTCTTTGTCTGATGTAGGCTGCACTGGGTCATTGTCTCCTTCTCCGACACACACTCCTTTCCACAACTCATTGAAGATGAGGGTGTGTTTTATCATCTAGGACCATTCAGGATAGTTCTCCTTGCCAGTGAGAACTATTCCTACCATAGAAATGATTGAATGCATTCTGTAAAAAAAATACTTCTACTGATAAAAAAAAAACTTCTGCTGATATACAGTGAAATTGTACTCAAAAAATTTCTGTGGGAAATAATTTTGGTTGTTTAAAAATAATCAATCATTCACCGCAAGCTCTACAAAGTTGGAGCAGCAACGGCATCAACCGCGAGCTCTACAAAGTTGGAGCAGCAACGGTATTACAATTTCAAAGTTCACTGAAAAGACTAAAAAAAAAAAATCACCATAAATCCCTTTGATTCTCTAGACTTTGAAGCCAGTAATAAAAATATGGCAGCGTTAAAGTGCTGGACAGTGTTTAAAATATGGGACAGCGTTAAAGTCGTTTTAAAGACATACTAAAAAAAATGCGTTGTCCAACCATATGCCATCAATATATACCATTTAATATACAGCATTCATATCACTCCATTCATATGTTTGGGATCACGATTGCCAATCAATATATACCATTTAATATACAACATTCAACGCAAATGGGAATGCAGAAACCCTTCCGCACTCAACCATATACCATATACCGCATATACAACATTCAACGCAAATGGGAATGCAGAAACCCTTCCGCACTCAACCATATACCATATACCAGGTTGTTACTGCTTCGTTGAACAGTCGATACCATATACCGCATTCAACTGTCGATACCAGGTTGTTACTGCTTCGTTGAACAGTTGAGAATACCTCCGGAACAGGTCGCACAAATAATAGCCGCAGACCCACACAACTGGTTCTATACCGTTCATATCATCTCACATTGTATCATGGGGCGTTCATATCACACCGCATACCAATTGAGCTAAGGTCGGAACAATGAGAGGCTTTGATAACCCACTAAGGCGTTCGGTTTGGTACCGGGCAGGTCACAGGTTCAATCCGCCGAAATGCCAATCGATCTGGACATTAATCGCTCTGGACAGAGGCGTTCAGGCTATTCACGAAGACAGAGGTGTTCACAAAAACGCAACGTTAAAGTGGTTCAACATATGGGACAGCGTTACTCGCATCGGGAGATGAACAGTCATGCTATGGGACAGCGTTACTATGATTCAACAGAGATGGGACAACGTTACTATCATCGCATTCAAATGGAAACGCATAATTAATTGGGACAACGTTGATACCAAGCGTTAATATGATTCAATACTGCATTCAACGCAGATTCATTCAACATACACCACTCAGCATTCAACGCAGATTCAAGGAAACATCGATTGCTAAGGAATCAAAGTAATGAAAGCGCTATAAAAAATTTAATGTACAGCGCTTCTATTTGGACAGTATGGACAGATGTGCAGCGCTGGCAGAGGCAGGTTATTTCAGGACTGAGGGGAATAAGGCAGAGGCAGAGGCAGAGGCCAGGACAAAGGAGTTACAGGAGCATAATAGCTAAAACAAGGAGCTGGCTCTGATACCATGTCAGGCCAGGAGTAACTCCAGTTTAGCAGAAAACTGATTCGATTTATTTCATTAGGTAGCTACTGTTATATACAAAGGATGTGACTGCTCAGTTCATCTCCTGATGACTGTTCATATTCCTAATTTAACTATTTACACAAATTCACCCAATCATAGAGGATTAGGTGTCAACACATATAATAATAAAACCGTCATCTACTACGCCGATTTTCCGGCATTGGGTTTTTCCAGGGACAATTGTCCAAAAATAACCGTCAAAATTATTGTGTGTTCTATATTTCTCAGTTTCCAACATTTTATTTTCCACGGCAATTTTTATTGTGAAGAAATTGCAGTGTGATTAATTCGTTATTTTGTCGTAACAAAATAAACTGCATAATTTTATCAGTTAGAAGAATTGATTCCAGATGATACATTTCAAGCGAATTTTCACAACTGCATCATAAGGGAAACCAAAAAATGGGAACATTACATTTTCTTTGTATCTTTTGTGAATTTTGGCTTGAGGATTGGTTGGCCAAGCCATTCTCTCCGGAGACATTGTACTTATACATTTTAAAAGAAGCATAAGGCCATAGGACCGTTTCCATTGAAATTATGCATGTGTATGAAGATGATGATGTCTTGCATATAATGTTCACGGTTTCTGTTAATGGAAGATGATGTGACAATGTTATTATTGCTCTATGTTTGATGAAATTCTGCACGTTAATAATAATATACAGATTAACACGGGTAATACATTGTGAGGTGTAGTCTGGGTGAAATAACATTGTGCTACACTAAGCAGTTGTGAAACACGTCAGTGTTGCACACTCGAGGGATCGCAATGTGCCCAAGAGGCACCGTGTAACCATAGGAGGCCTTGAGGTCATGACAATATGGCTTTTAGTGTATTGACACCCTGCTAAAATTTTAAAATCAGATCGTATAGATGCATTTTCAAATATAACCCCTTTTTTATAGCTCCTATACTGCTCAAGGGTGACAGCAACTGTGTGTTGATTCCAAATCAAATGGCTAGATAGACGTCACTTCCTTGTTTGCATGTACACTGCAACCTCATTGGAAATATAAAAATTAGGAAATAGATTTGAAGTCAAACATTATCATTCACATAAATAAGTAAGCCTACCTAAGGGTATTTGTCTTTCACTTCTGACAACATGTCCTGTTGCAAAGAAAGGTAGGAAGCAAAGACTGAATATGGAACAGAATATAAACCAGTGTTGATAATATCGGTATCGGAAAAATATTGGCGAGGGTCCAGAAAACATCTTATCGACAATATCAGCGAAAATATCGACAAATATCGGCAAGCATAAAAAATGTATAATATATTCATTTTTTTCAGATTTTTAAACATATAAAGCAATAACAACATGAACTAAACACATTGGCACATAAATAAGAAGAAAGCACTGATATATATGATGTCAAACAGAAATGATACATCAAAGGGGGTACCAAACCTGCAGATCCCTGATAATTGTCCAATCAAGGACTCAAATGTGGAGAACCAATACAAAATAACATCACATATATAAAATTATCTCATCATCATGAGTTATAAACTTATATGTAGCAAAACAAATAAACCTAGCAGCTATCTATCTGAGACCAGTGTCCTCTCCCTAGCAGCTATCTTTCTGTCTTGTTCAGCGATTGTTTCAAGAGCTTTTTGCATAGCCTCCACACTAGAAACCATATAAGGCATTACATCTGCATCATGTGCAAGGAATCTAGCCAGATGGTATTTCAATCACGTAACCCCTCTTGACATCTTGGTCCCACACAATTTGCATGATAGATATGCCCGATTTGCCCCACCAACAGGCTCTCCATACTCTCAAAATGGGTCCAAGGCTTTTGACATATTTGACATTTGTAGTGAACTAATTCAAACCTAGGGCACAAAAAACAAAAAATTGGCATTAAACCCCCCAACACGAAAAATAATAAGTAATAACCACCTCATTTAAAAAATATTACTACATGAGAACAGATAGAAAACGCACGGGGCTCTGCAACTAGGGTTCTGAGACCCTCTGCGACGGAGCAGACTGTGTGGACTACAAACACTTTGCCTCTTCAGAACGGACGCCTGCCAAAACGCAAAAGCTCTCACTTGGATTATCAAAGCGGCAATGGATCTCCCCCAGGGGGAGCCTCTAAGCCCTCCCCTAGCGCCAATAGCGAGTCTCCGACGCAACCAAGTTCTCTGCCCTCTGGGCCAGGACAAGGAAACACAGTGAATAACGACTCTCGATTGCAAAACAAGACGAATGCATCCACCAACCAGACAGACGAGCGCAAAGAGAATCCAGATGGGACACCGAGCCAAAGGAAGCGCCCAAGGTCACATCGAAGACATGCAAACCCGTGGCAGCTGAAAGGCCCAAGATAGAACTTCCCAGCTGTTGTCGCGCGGATTGACACGACAACGCTCAGACCGGGGGCTGTCACTCTGATCCCCGATCCCTCCGTTTAAGCCTGTCTCCCGCGGCTAAGGGGGGTAGTCCCTGTGAGATGACGAGGCCAACTGTCGACCAGTTGGTTGGGAGACACGAGATACGCTATAAAAAGGACGCGATGGATTTGATTAATTGAGCAGACCAGTGCCTTAAGAGATTGATGTAGAAACGATTACTTGTTAAATGATATAGGAACATGGACCATGGACAGCAACCATCTATCATCAGCTAAATCACATGACCAAAACGATATCCAGCGATTAAAAAAAAACTTCGAAAAGATGAATGTGCTAAAATGAAACCCAAAAAAAACCCTAAACCCTAATAAAAAACTGCATAAAGCAAAAATTAAAACCCTAGATCAGCTAATTAATTTACAGATTTGGCCCCTTAACAGCCAGATTCAGCAATAAGCACGGAAAACATTTTAAAGAACAGAAATTTCAGATCGTCACTGTGAAGAACTTCAGAAAATCTCTCATGCAAACTTAGAAAAATAAACCGAATGATAGACCCAGGATCAAGTCCAACTGGGCTCAGCAAAAAAAATGCTTGCGGGAGTTGGCTGGTTCAGCCGAGAACTTCCCCGAACGCCCACAAATTTCCTTCAGAAAATGTTTTCTGCACAGCTCAAAACAACCGTCAACAAAGAGGGCAAAAATGCTGCTAGATCTCAAACAGTAATGGAGATACCTGCCATTACTTCAGAAACCCTAACAGCACCCAAACCCCAGCAAGTGAACAAGATACCTGTGCTCACAATACTCTACGAAAAGCTATTATTAATGGCTGAAAATAACATATGCAGAAAATGAAATGATCTCACAGCATTCCAAGAGAGTAACACCAGCAAGATATGGACCCCAAAGTCTTCCTTTATTAACCAGAAACAGATTTACAAGAGAGCTTCTTCAGTATCTGACTCACAGATCGAATGAATCTGAAATGACCAACTAAGACCCTATATAAAGGAAATGATCCCAACGGCTAGTTCGAATGATCCATGTAGAAATGATCTCGACCGTTGATGAAGATCAAGACATCTCTTGATCTCATCCGTCGATTTATTCAATTAATTTTTTATTATTATTTTTTAAATTTTTTAAATTTCTTATTATTTATTATTTTATTATTATTTTTTAAATTTTTAAATTTTTAAATTTTTTTTATTATTTTTTATTTATTTCATTTTTTTTTTAATTTTTAAATTATTTTATTATTTTATTATTATTTTTTAAATTTTTAAATTTTTAATTTTTTTTTATTATTTTTTATTTATTTCATTTTTTTAAAATTTTAAATTTTTAAATTTTTTTTATTATTTATTATTTTATTATTATTTTTTAAATTTTTAATTTTTTTTATTATTTTTTATTTATTTCATTTTTTTAAATTTTTAAATTTAAAATTTTTTTTTATTATTTATTATTTTATTATTATTTTTTAAATTTTTAAATTTTTTAAATTTTTTTTTTTTATTATTTTTTATTTATTTCATTTTTTTAAATTTTTAAATTTTTAAATTTTTAAATTTTTTATTTATTTTATTATTTTATTTCATTTTTTAAATGGATCATCGAACTAAACCTTTGGAAACATCACCCAGGACCTAGGACTTAGGACTCACGAGGGGATTTAAAACATTTTTCGACCCTCAAGACACATTACATCATGACTTTTACAACTTACATCTCAAGGGGACAAGCCCACTTAACACAGACCCTCATAAATCACCCAGTTCTGCGACACAACTATAATCTAGCATATTAACACACTAGGATTCTCCTAAAGTTCTAATGACAAAATCCATCCCGGCTTTGGGGTCAGGTTTGAAGGAAAACTCTGCCGATCCATGGATCGGTGAGACGAAAAACCTTCCGGGACATAGATTATCATAGAAAGTTAGGTCCACCTAGGCAATTTTACATACATGACTCTGATCTGCTTAGATTATTTACAATTCATACATGCAGAC
The DNA here is from genome assembly GCA_031772625.1 of Pinus tabuliformis. Taxonomy (NCBI): domain Eukaryota; kingdom Viridiplantae; phylum Streptophyta; class Pinopsida; order Pinales; family Pinaceae; genus Pinus; species Pinus tabuliformis. The sequence goes on along the minus strand of CM062816.1, from coordinate 2,079,277,774 downwards.
TGGGTTTACAATTGAAATGATCAAGCTGCTGATGATTGTAGGCCGGCACGGACACGTCGTTCAGGTGCTACCCCTTTCTGCCAAGAAAAGAGGGTGTACTGCATGGGAAGTTGACCAGTAGAGGTCAACATCTGGCTCTACTTGGGGACACGTTGCTGCTTGCAGGAATGTGAGAATCCAGAATCTGCATCCATACAACACAAAAATAAGTAGCGTCCATCCAAAATCATCATATACATTAAGCACAATAAAGATACAAACTCTTCATTTATTAACTATCTAAAGCAGAAACGAAAATGCGGAAAAAACAAGGAGTAGGGTTAGAAATACGATACAAAGGATGCCCTACGGCATCAGATGTGTTCAATATAGTGCATACTGAGCATTTGCCTGCTTTAAGGCAAATCTGTCGGCTGCTTGTCGGATGTGCCATGTCCCATTTTGCATATGGTAGGACTCTTTCCTATCCGAAAATCAAGCTGCTTGCGGCCGTCTGATGCGTCAAATCTTCTTCTCATTTTCTTTCTCTTGCGCTTTTTCTTTCTGGCTGGTTGAATTACTGATGACCTGGTACTTTCTGTTTCAAAGCTATCAGATGAAGTATGTAAGATATGCGTGCTATGTCTTTCTTCATCTTGCATCTGATCTTTATCATTCTTAAGTCTGTCTGGATCACCCTCAATCAACCATCTTTCAATCGAATCAACAACCTCCCAATAATAAGATGAATCTTGTTGCAGCAAATGAGAAGACTCCTGATCTGTTGATGTTTGCTGGTTTCTCTTATCTTCCAATTGTTGAAACCTTTGAACCTGTATTCTAATGGCATTCATCTGTCTAGAGCATTCATCCCTTATAGCACTGATTTGTATGGCATGGTGCTCTTGCATGTGTTTTATTACTTTATCATTCTTTTCTTTTATGTCCATCAAGCAATGTTGCATGAAATTTATTTCTTCTTCATGATTCGTTTGCATGTCAGCCAACTGATTGTTATGATTGAACGTTATGATAGTCATTTCCTCATCCATAGTTAATAAATTGTTTTGCATAGAGTCAATTTCCCTATCATGATCAGCTTTAATGGTCACCATATTCTCTTCTAAGACTGACATCTTGCTATGCATGTTTCCAATTTCTATTTCATATTTAGTTTTCATGGCCTCAATTTCTCTAGCATGGTGACTTTGCGTGACCTCAATCTCCCTATTACGTTTTTCCAGGTGGGCGCATAAAGTTTTCACATCATTGACATAATTAGTTTGGTTGATTTCCATATTCCTTACCAGCATCATTAGATTTCGTAAAATTTGCTTTTTCTCTTCCCTTTCATTGTCATTTGTCCCTGATTTTTCACTATCATGAACTTGATCTGCAATATTTCCGGTGGATGACACATTCTGACATGATGAATCGTCTTGGGATCTTTCAGCTGGACCTCTTATCAAATTACTTTCATTCTGTTGCACAATTTTAGAGGCAGAAGGCAAGCTGTTTGGACTATCATATCTATCTTTAAAAGCATTGAGAATGTCTTGTAAAGAAGTGAAAAAATCATTAGGAAAATTATTAAACCAATTCAAGGCATCACCCTCTAAAGAATGGACAAATAGACGCATCTTGAAATCTTCATGATTATATTGAGGAAATCTACAATATAAGATCATTACACAAGTAAACCTGTTTAAATGCTGTTCAACAGTGACCGAATCACCACCCGAGAACTTAAATAATTTACCAACGGCCTCTTTTGGAAGATCATGGAGATTATCAGTAAAACGACATGGTTTAAATGAATAATCCATGATGAACAATGAAGGATCAAATGGATGATAGAAAGAGATTTTTGCTCAAGAAAATTAAGAGATGAGAGAAGTGGAGTCGCCACTTGAACAATGAATCTGATTCTAGGATCCAAAAAGTAACCACAAGCAGATATGAGGAAAGCTTCTTGTCTGGGAAAAATGAGAAAGTGGAGTCGCCACCCAAACAAAAAACAGACCGAAGAGATGCTACTGATATGGCAAAAAATAAAGCAATAAAAGATCCAAATGATAACCCAAAAGGTTGAATTTGCCAGCTCAAAATGAGAGATGAGAAAGATGATAAGGTGAATGTCGATGAAACTCCAGGAACAGAAAAACTCTGTCCCCGGCAACGGCGCCAAAAAATGTTGTCGCGCGGATTGACACGACAACGCTCAGACCGGGGGCTGTCACTCTGATCCCCGATCCCTCCGTTTAAGCCTGTCTCCCGCGGCTAAGGGGGGTAGTCCCTGTGAGATGACGAGGCCAACTGTCGACCAGTTGGTTGCGAGACACGAGATATGCTATAAAAAGGACGCGATGGATTTGATTAATTGAGCAGACCAGTGCCTTAAGAGATTGATGTAGAAACGATTACTTGTTAAATGATATAGGAACATGGACCATGGACAGCAACCATCTATCATCAGCTAAATCACATGACCAAAACGATATCCAGCGATTAAAAAAAAACTTCGAAAAGATGAATGTGCTAAAATGAAACCCAAAAAAAAACCCTAAACCCTAATAAAAAACTGCATAAAGCAAAAATTAAAACCCTAGATCAGCTAATTAATTTACAGATTTGGCCCCTTAACAGCCAGATTCAGCAATAAGCACGGAAAACATTTTAAAGAACAGAAATTTCAGATCGTCACTGTGAAGAACTTCAGAAAATCTCTCATGCAAACTTAGAAAAATAAACCGAATGATAGACCCAGGATCAAGTCCAACTGGGCTCAGCAAAAAAAATGCTTGCGGGAGTTGGCTGGTTCAGCCGAGAACTTCCCCGAACGCCCACAAATTTCCTTCAGAAAATGTTTTCTGCACAGCTCAAAACAACTGTCAACAAAGAGGGCAAAAATGCTGCTAGATCTCAAACAGTAATGGAGATACCTGCCATTACTTCAGAAACCCTAACAGCACCCAAACCCCAGCAAGTGAACAAGATACCTGTGCTCACAATACTCTACGAAAAGCTATTATTAATGGCTGAAAATAACATATGCAGAAAAAGAAATGATCTCACAGCATTCCAAGAGAGTAACACCAGCAAGATATGGACCCCAAAGTCTTCTTTTATTAACCAGAAACAGATTTACAAGAGAGCTTCTTCAGTATCTGACTCACAGATCGAATGAATCTGAAATGACCAGCTAAGACCCTATATAAAGGAAATGATCCCAACGGCTAGTTCGAATGATCCATGTAGAAATGATCTCGACCGTTGATGAAGATCAAGACATCTCTTGATCTCATCCGTCGATTTATTCAATTAATTTTTTATTATTATTTTTTAAATTTTTAAAATTTCTTATTATTTATTATTTTATTATTATTTTTTAAATTTTTAAATTTTTAAATTTTTTTATTATTTTTTATTTATTTCATTTTTTTTTTAATTTTTAAATTTTTAAATTTTTTTATTATTTTATTATTATTTTTTAAATTTTTACATTTTTAATTTTTTTTATTATTTTTTATTTATTTCATTTTTTTAAATTTTTAAATTTTTTTTATTATTTATTATTTTATTATTATTTTTTAAATTTTTAAATTTTTAATTTTTTTTTATTATTTTTTATTTATTTCATTTTTTTAAATTTAAAAATTTAAAATTTTTTTTTATTATTTATTATTTTATTATTATTTTTTAAATTTTTAAATTTTTAAATTTTTTATTTATTTTATTATTTTATTTCATTTTTTAAATGGATCATCGAACTAAACCTTTGGAAACATCACCCAGGACCTAGGACTTAGGACTCACGAGGGGATTTAAAACATTTTTCGACCCTCAAGACACATTACATCATGACTTTTACAACTTACATCTCAAGGGGACAAGCCCACTTAACACAGACCCTCATAAATCACCCAGTTCTGCGACACAACTATAATCTAGCATATTAACACACTAGGATTCTCCTAAAGTTCTAATGACAAAATCCATCCCAGCTTTGGGGTCAGGTTTGAAGGAAAACTCTGCCGATCCATGGATCGGTGAGACGAAAAACCTTCCAGGACATAGATTATCATAGAAAGTTAGGTCCACCTAGGCAATTTTACATACATGACTCTGATCTGCTTAGATTATTTACAATTCATACATGCAGACTGGGTTTACAATTGAAATGATCAAGCTGCTGATGACTGTAGGCTAGCACGGACACGTCGTTCAGGTGCTACCCCTTTCTGCCAAGAAAAGAGGGTGTACTGCATGGGAAGTTGACCAGTAGAGGTCAACACCAGCCATAGGATAAATGGGCAAATCCAGTTTATGAAGGACCATGCGCTCATTGGAAAATTTATCGGATTCTAGCCGACACAAAAAGCTTTGCAAGGATGGATCTCTGCCAAATGGAAACCTAAGGGCCATGTTACCCTGCAGCTAGGACCGAAAGGATTCTTTACTGCGATCTTCATTTGTATTGAAAAGACAGGAACAGAATCATGGATGAAGGACCCTACTTCTTCAACTCAGCGGGCTTGTACTTAAGAGAATGGGTGGAGAGATTTAACCCGGACAAGGAGGACCTTAGCTGGGCTCCAGTGTGGATCAGGATGTATTCGCTTCCAGTGGAATACTGGGATGAAGATTCGCTCAAAGACATTGGAAATGGGCTGGGGGAGTTCATAAAATCGGCGGAAGAAACGAAGATGCGAAGATACACCTCCTACGCCCGTATTTGCGTCTTCATGCGACTGGACATGCCCCTTCCGGACTCGGTAAGTCTCTTCCATGATGACTATGAATGGATTCAACCCTTGGATTATGAACATGTTCCCTTTCGATGTCGTAGGTGTCATGCTCTTGGGCACCTTTTTAGAGACTGTCCTCTAAATGCCAAACCCCAAACTTCAGATCCCTCAGACAAAACAGACCAAGATGGCTTCATCAAAGTAGCAAGTCGCAAAAGATCGCACAAGAAACCCTCCACAGGGAAGAAACCCCAGCAGGACGCTGCCTCCTTCCCTTCAACAAGCAACTGCTTTGAGGTTCCTTCCAAAGCCTCAGCTGATCATCCTCTGCACACGATGCCCAACCCCGCGCCTTCCACATCCTCCGCTATCCCTCTTCCTTCTGGTTCCTCTCCCATCTCTCGCCCCCCTATTGACACCAATGACACCCTAAGGAGGCCAGCAAGATCTCAGATAGGAAAGCAAAAGAAATGGATGTTGACGATGCTCCCAGTCAGGCAATCATTGGGATGGCGGCTTTCTCCCTAAAGATTCCAAAAAGCGAGGGAGAAGAACAGATCTCCAACGAACCATTGCAATTGGGAAAATCCTGGTGGACTCAGGCAGATATGCCAAGCTGACTAAGTACTACAAGCCCACCCCCAATAGTGAATCATGAAGCTAACTTCATGGAATTTAAGAGGGCTCAATAGCCCAGGGAAACTCAGATTAATAAAAAACATGATAAAGCAGGAGCAGCCGCAGATTTTCTTTCTTCAAGAAACGAAATGTAATAATATTACTCTTGGAAACATTCTCTCCAGGGCATGGCCAGGTTGTCACTCGGTTGCAGTGGATGCCTCAGGGGCATCAGGAGGACTGGCTATTGCCTGGAACACACAAGCGATAACGCTATCAGACATTCATGCTTCTCATCACATTATCCAGGCCACTTTCCACATCATAGGCACCAACATCCATGGCCATCTAACCAACGTTTATTTCCCACAGGAAGCAAACAACAAAATCGTTGTACTAAATACTATAGAAGCGCTCAATCTTAATAGAGTCCACCCTCTCTGGATTCTGGGGGGCGATTATAACATGATAACTAAGCTAGAGGAAAAGAAAGGAGGGCGAGCAAGGCTGGAGCAGGAAGATGCCCATTTCAAAGAATTCATCCAAAATAATTCACTAATTGACATGCAATTCTGCAACGGCACGCACACTTGGAGCAATCGAAGAACAGGAAGGCAACAAATCGCATCCAAACTTGACAGATTCCTCATTTCTGACAATGCGGTGCATCTTGGAGGCGATATAGCGGCATCAATTCTCCCTTACTCTGGCTCGGATCATTGGCCTATCTCCCTCCAGTGGCAAAGACCGGGCAATGCCACTAGACGACCATTTCGCTTCGAAGCGTTCTGGCTCACCCATCCCGCCTTCAAAGACCTCATCAGATCTACATGGAACACCTTCCCTCAGCCAGAAGGCACAAAGATGTTTCAGTTTCAACAGAAACTCAAATTTCTTAAAGCCCAAATCAAGCACTGGAATAAAGATACTTTCGGCAATATCTTTCAAGCACAACAGGATCTAAACAAGGAAATGAAAGAGCTCCAGCAACAAATAATTACTGAGGGACACAATGAAGGAACCCTGGCTCAGGAACAACGCATTCACAATCAATTGGAGGAGAGAAGGAAACAGGAGGAAATACTGTGGAAGCAGAAATCCAGGATCAGATGGCTGAAGGAAGGAGAAAGGAACACCAAATTCTTCCACCGAACCACAATTCAGCGAAGAATGCACAACACCATCTCTTTCATTCAGACTCCAGAAGGGGAAAGAGTGGAAAATCATGCAGAGATTGAGCAGGAGTTCATAAGACATTTCCAGCAGGTTCATCAAGAGCCCCAAACGGATAGACGGCATGCCATAGAAAAAATCATTCAAAATGTGCCTAAAATCATTACAGAAGAACACAATGAACTCCTTCTGCGCCCAATAACGCCACAGGAGGTGGATGCAGCAATGAACCAACTCAAGGAGGGCAAAGCCCCTGGCCCGGATGGCTTTACCACTACGTTCTTCCACACTTTCTGGGAGTTGATAAAAGAAGAAGTCTGGCTAGTAGTGGAGGAATCGCGTACTCTTCATTGGCTTTTGCCCTCACTCAACTCAACCTTCATTGCGCTCGTCCCAAAAGAAGAAAACACTAGTACTCCGGACAAATTCCGTCCAATCGCTCTATGCAATGTAATTTACAAAGTGATATCAAAGGTCATTGCCAACAGGTTAAAGCCGCTACTGCCCCTGCTCATTTCGCCTGAACAATCGGGCTACGTGGAAGGAAGACAGATTTTGGACGGCATTATCCTCACGCACGAAATCATACACTCCCTCAAGCACTCCAAACAGGCAGGTATGATTCTCAAGCTTGACCTCTCAAAAGCTTTTGATAAGCTCAGTTGGACATACATACAAAAAATGTTAACTGCTTTTGGTTTCTCTCCAATGTGGGTGCAATGGATTATGAGCCTAATATCTTCAACTTTCTTCTCCATCCTCATAAATGGCCTCCCTTCCCGTCCTTTCAGTCCCTCCAGAGGAATTAGGCAAGGAGACCCTCTCTCCCCATTCCTTTTCGTGCTAATGGCAGAAGGCCTGGGTCGCCACATCAAGCATGCCCTCCTCTCCCAGCAGCTCAAAGGTTTATCCATTCACAACTTGCCTGCAATCACTCATCAACAATTCGTGGATGACAATATGCTTTTTGGATACCCTTCGGTCCAGGAAGCATCTCTATTCAAATCCCTTTTGAATGACTTCTCTGAGGCCTCAGGCACTAGCATCAATAAGGCTAAATCGCAGATCTTCTTCTTTCACACTCCCCCTGTCACCCAACATGCCATTGCTCGAATCCTGGGTTTTTCCATAGACTCTCTTCCTTCTAAATACCTGGGAGCCCCCCTAATTGATTCTGCCCTCAAGCATGCCTCCTGGCGTTTGCTCCTTGAGAAACTTGAATCTCGCCTCAATCTTTGGACTCACAGAACTCTGAATATAGCTAGTCGTTTGGTGCTAATCAAAGCTGTTCTACAGGCAATGCCGCTCTACCTATTCTCAATCCTGGCTGCACCCAAATGGGTTATCAAAAAAATAAAGGTTCTACAGCGCAACTTCCTTTGGGGTGCAATAGGAACAAATCACAAATGGGCCTTGGTAAAATGGACTACAGCTTGTAAGCCTAAAGAAAAAGGGGGAATTGGTTTGAGGGATCCTAGTCACAGCAATACTATTATGTGCGCGAAAATCTGGTGGCAATGGCTCTCTGCTCCTAACAAGCCATGGGCAACTATATGGACGGCCAAATACGCTAACCATAGACCACAGGAAGAGCTCATTAGATACACTCCCACTGAAAAAGGTTCACTTATATGGAATGCCGCTAAACAACACTACTTGATGATCCAGCAACACAGTTTTTGGGAAGTAAGGAATGGTAGATCAGCGCGGTTTTGGATGGACGCTTGGAACCAGCTACCGAAGCTCAACAGCATCCTAGGATAGCCTCCAGACCACTATAGGGAGGGGCAGCAACAGGAAGAGGTCTGGCAGCATTGGACTCAGGAGATAGAACAAGGGTATAGACAATGGAAGCACAGTGACAGGATAATTGAGAACGCAGATCACCAAACTAAGCAGGATTTGGAGAGGGAGCTCCAAAATCGAAGAATCAGATACTCTGAGGACAGGGACATTCTTCGATGGGGTTACACGCCTAGAGGAACCTTCACCACCAAAGAGGCCTATAAAATCATCTGCTCAGATCCGGCGCCCCTGGATCCCATCTGGAGTAGAATTTGGTCTCCAGGCATTTGGCCCAAAGTCTCTCTTTTCCTCTGGTTGGTTGGGCACCGGAAAATCCTAACGTGGGACAATCTCAGACGAAGGAACTTTCACGGGCCCTCTATTTGTGTCAATTGCAACTCTCAGGAGGAAACAATCCAGCACCTCCTAGACTCTTGTTCCCTTGCCAATCAATTGTGGGAGAAGGCGAGCTTTCGTTGTCAAAGAAGATGCCGAGTGTCTGATGACATCTCCAACTCCATTCGCCAGTGGCAACAGAACCCTTACAAAAGTGAAATTCTCAACCAATTATGGAGAATAATTCCTGGTCTCCTCCTCTGGTCTATCTGGAAAGAGAGGAATAAGCGCATATTCAAAGATCAATGTACCCCGTTAGAAATCATTTGGGGCAACTTCTGCCTCAATCTCAAAGAGACCTTGGCGCTTCGCACTTGGGCTCAAGACGATTTTCCCTCCATCGCAAATGAGAAGGCTATTTGGGCAAACTAGAACCTGCAACTCCCATAGGGAACTCAAATTCAAAGCCAGTCTGAGCGCAACAACATTAAAATGACTCATGGACGCCTCCCCGAAAGAACACATTCAAGCTCAACTTTGATGGCGCTTCTAAGGGTAACCCTGGAAATGCAGGATTTGGTGGCATATTTAGAAACCATGAAGGCTCGCCTCTCCTCATATACTTTGGGAACATAGGCTGGGATACTAACAATTCGGCTGAATTGGAGGGTCTCTGGCAAGGGCTTCTCCTTTCCTGGAAACACAATTTCCATCCTTTGGAAATCGAAGGTGATTCCCAAATCCTCATCAACATGGCTAAACAGCTCCTAAACGAGACTCATGCGAGGAAAGTTGCCAATAGTTGGAGACCTGAAGCCAGACTGGATGCCATAGAACAACTGCTCCACAACAATCAGGCCATCATCTTCAATCATGTCAAAAGGGAAGGCAACAAGGTTGCTGATCTTCTTGCCAATTTGGGAGTGGATTCGGAGCATACTATTCTCACAGGGACTCTAGACATCATACAAACACATGATCAAGAACAGGAATGCATAAACTTGGTCCGAAGGGATGCAGCTCCCCCGAATGCGCGTGTTTGACGCAGCATTTAAAGTGAAAAGACAGGAGTGGGGCGAGGCTGTCTAACACCTGCCCACTCAGTACAATGTGTTAAAAACTTGTAAGCTGGTGAGCGCTTGGCATGCGCGTAGTTTATGGTTATACAGCTCACATTCCAGTGGCTCCAGTTCATATTTCCTGTCCACCGCGATGGCTCCTCCCTCCGCACGCTTAGACCTGCAAGAGATGGTGACGTTCTTGAATGCTGCAGTAATGGTAGAGGCATCTCGAGGCATGCCAGATTGGGTTAAGGCTCGACTCTGTCTTGGGTTCGTGATGAAGTCTTTCGGGCCGTTTCACTCGGTTCACTCCCTCGCCTCTGGGCTTATTTCGATTTCTAGTTTATTTGAGGTCAGCTCTATTATTTCTGAGGCCTCTCGGCATTTGAAGGGGAAAGTCTGTCTGGAGCTCGGCTCGGCCCTTCTGAAGCGGTTCATGCTGCTCCTCTCGTTCCTCTGCTGGGTTCCGAGCTGCTGTTTGGTGGTCTTTGTCTTGACATTTCATTATCCGGTCTCTGGTCTTGTCTCTAGCTTCGGGTGGTGGTTTTAGGTTGGTTGGTCACAACCTCTATCCCTACGCCAAAGTATCTGGTCTCAGGCCTCGTTTATGACTCAGGGTGGCGGGAGATAGGCATTGTCTATCCTAAAGTCGCCCGAACGTCTTCTAGAGAGAATCAATTAGTAATCAATTTGGCTTCGCCGGCTAGGGGTTTTTGCAGGCTCCCTTCGTGGTCTCGATGTCTCTATTGCTCTGCTTGTATCACTGCTGCTCTTCCTGTCAGACATCTCACTGCCGCCCCATCTCAGATGCCTCGACTTCGCCAAAGAATGGGATGCCGAAGAGGCCAGCCCCGGCGCATGCCAACAAGCTCGTCCTCTGACTCGCCTTCCCTCTCCAGTGAGTTGATTGCCGGTCGCTAACCCAGCACACGCAGTGGGAGAGGGTGGCTTCGTGCCTCCAAACACCACCCTGGGCCTCCTTCTTCGACTGGCTCAACAATTTTCTCTTTTAATAGGTCCCTGCATCGACCTAGGATTACGGCTCACATTACTGTGGCTTTCCATGAGACTACTCAGTTGGAGGACTATGATTTTCATCCAGGAGGCTCGGGAGCAGTCTCTGTTCCTTCTCCTTCCATCCAGTTGGGAATTGGCAGCGCGCCTCAGCAGGATTTGAATGTTCCGGGTTGCAGCACTCAGGGTGCGGAGATGATGCTGGTTGACCCTGGTCCCTCTGATCAGCACGAGGCTCAAGCTAAGGATATGCCAGAATATGGATGGTGCCTAATCGTGGAAGAACCACAAGATTATTAGCGAGCTTCCCTCGGCTTCGTTTTTTGGTTTTGCTTCGTCTATCTTCGGGCTAGTATGCTATGTAAACTGTGATGTGGATATCCTGTGTGTTTTTTGATGTTTTTGTTAAATTATGAAATACCAAGAGAGTATCACCCTGGTCCCCTGCGCGGGAGCTGAATTCTGTCTTCTCATATGTTTTCTCTTGACAGCTCTGCCTCTCATCAAAGCAGAGTCTTGACTTTGGTCCCCATGTAAATATTTTTCTCTACTTTGTTAATAGAATTAGTCTTACTCAGAGAAAAATAAATAAATAAATAAATTACTACATTATTTGCAATGTGAATGAAAAATGGAAATAAGAGGATGCATAAGAAAATTGAAAAAAAAATGAAACTTGCTGTCCAAATATGGAGAAAACCCTTGCATTGGCTCATGGGCATGAAAATCATAGCAAATAGAAAAAAAACAAAGAAACAAAATGTTGGTAGGCAAAGAGGCAAACAAGCAAAATCCTAAATCTATGAAAAAATCATTAACATCAGGGTTTTTAAGAACATACCTGTTAATGGAAGAAATGAAGTTTGTCTCACTGTTCTTCAATCTTTGATCCACAAAAAAATCTTAGTTGGTGGTGATAATCGCTGTTTGATCCTCAATCCCTCCTTGACAACCACCACAAAACTCTTCCCCTTCCTTCTCCAACACTCAGAAACAGAAATGAGGAAAAAAAAGGCAAATTTCCCTTTTTCTAGCCGCGGCCTAGCCTGCCCGGCGATATTTTATATCGTCGCGTGATATTTTGCCGAGATATCAGCGATATCTCAGAAATATCGCGATATTTTCGAAATTTTCTCGGCAAAATTTCGGCTCGCCGAAAATATCGCGATATTTCCAATATTCGGCGATATCTCGCCGATATTATCATCATTGATATAAACAATATATGCAATAGCTCAGACAGATAGGATTTTGGTAGTGTTTAAAGTTCTAGAAGTTAGGTACTTTGATCATGATCAAAGTGAAACGTTTGGTCTCTTTTTGTTATCAGCCGTATACTCTGTATATGAATGAGAAGAATATACCACTACCATAGTTCTATAATAAACTGACATATTTGACACTGTGAAAGATTAACAGAAGGATTGTCAAATAAGTAAAAGCAGACCAACAAAAACATCACATTATACAATGAATGTAAAATTATAAGAATCACATAATCCCACATTCCTGTAATTACAACAACATGATTCAATCAGTTAGGGATTAACTGAAATATTGAGAACAGCCTAAGACATCCTATGTTATGCTTGTTGAATTTACAATTTATAATACTCACATATGGCTTTTGAAACTTAAATTACTCTTTTATGTGGGAAAAATCCAGTCAATGTACCAATCAATAAAGAGCACCTCCTAAAAGAAGAGATCTTATTCTATGAGTCTAGCACATACCATGCTGAGTAAAAGACTTGACCATTGAACTGATAAGGACACTATCAGGACTATGTCCCTGTTCTTCCATCTCCTTGAAAAGACAGTTTGCATCCTCTAGTTTGCCACATTTAGCATATGCATCAATAATGGAATTGTACACTATTTTTCCAGGAGTTGATCCAGAACTTGAAATTGCCTGAAATACGTTTAATGCTTTTCCCAATTGTTTACGTTTGCCATAAAAGCTTATCAGAGAGGCAACGGAAAAGTCATTGGGGCTGAAACCAAGTTCAACAATTTCACTCCAAAGAGACTCAGCTTTATCTATCTCACCTACAATACGAAGTCATCAAAGATTAGCTTTCCGAATATTTCCAGTAGATCTCATCAAACAAGTTACAACTTACAGGATATGGCATGTTCTGCTATTTAAAGAGGAGGACATTCAAATTTTGACAATAATAAAAAACCAAGTTTCTATGTTTCAAGACTAACTTGCCTTCCTTTATAAATCGGAGAACAAGTTGGTTGCTCATAGAAACACCATTTGAAGTCTCTAGAAGCTTTTTGTGAAGGACCTTGGCATCATCTTCATACCCATAGCTCCTTTTAAAGTAAAGCATCAAACCCAGAGCCACTGAATCTGGATGCTCTAAACTTTCAAACACTTGTTTCACATCCTCAAGTCTTCCAGCTTCTCCATACATTTGCATCAAGTTTGTCTTAAGAATCTGGTCTGCAAGCATACCATTGACTTCCATCTCCTTGACTAATAACTCTGCATCCCTAATCATACCAGCTTTGCAGTAAACATTTATAATCGATCCATAAAGCTCTTTATCAAACTCCATGGAGGATTCCCTCAGCTTGATAATTAATTCTTTGGCCTGCTTTATCAAGCCCTCATCTGTATATAAATTCAACATGTTACTATATGCAACTTTGTCTAAAAATCCAGATGTTAACATAGTTTGAAAGGTCATTTCAGCGGACTCCACACTTCGCCGCATAACATGACAGTGAAGCAAAGCACTCAATGCAAATTTTGAAAACATAACATTGTTTGCCTGCATCTTCTCTAGAATATTCAATGCTTTGTCATAAGACCCTGCATTCATATATACTCGTGCCATTGCAACATATGTTTTCTCATGAGTGAGAAGACCATTTTGTTCCATTTCTTTGAAAGTATTTTCAGCATGTTCATAGTGTCCTAGCTTTCCATAAATACTAATAAGAATACTGTATATGACTTCATCTGCATCAATTTTATTCACCTGCATCTCAGAAAAAATTGAAAGAGCATGCTGATAGTGACCAGTTTTATAACAAAGGTTAAGAAGCGATGCACATGTATAATTACTCGGCACAATACCCTCTGACCTCATGTCATTAAAAAGGTATAGTGCATCTTCCTGCAAACCTTTCTGAACAATCATGTTGATGACAATATTATATGTTGTTTCCTTGGGAACAAGTCCTGTGCTCCTCATTTCCTGGAACACTTTTAAAGCTTCATCTGTTTTACCTTCTTTGCTGTATAAATCTATTACCAGAGTATAAGTGAAATGATTGGGCTTCAGTCCTGCCATGGTCATATCTTCCCATAATTGTAGTGCATCAACATACATGGAATCTTTGTGCAATGATGCAATCATATAATTATAAATTGTTGGAGATAGAAGGATGCCTCGTTTGCACAATGCAGAATAAAATGATAGCATGTCATCATTGTATCTCCACCTAGCATAAGCACAGATCATTGTGTGACAAGCTACTTCATCTGGTTCGCACCCTACCTCAAGCATATCCATGAAAGCTTCTTCAGCAAGATTAAGTTTTCCTGCTTGGCCATAAATGCGCAGAAGAATTGTGTATGCAATGACACTGGGTGTATAACAAAGCTGCATAAGCGGTCATTAGATTCAACTTTAAAGCCAAATTTTGCAAGGTCCATTGATGGTGCAACTTTATCCAAATCCCTTTTCTTTTCTTGAAAATTTTGAATAATATCAATTAATTTGGATCAATTACAAATGCTGCTTAGATTATTTTCAAAATTTGGTCTATCCGTCTTCTATTAACGAGGCAGTTAGGAACTAACTGTAAAGATTGATATTTTATAAGTATACATCATGGGTTTCAGATAAGATAAGTTAATTTTATTCATGTCCAATGAATGACATTATAAAAATGACATTTCCAACAAGCGGCAATTCAGTGTTATTAGCATGCGTTAAGGTTTTGTGGAAAAACAACCCTGAACCCCCATTTTGTAAACTTGTACATCCAGCCACCATTTTAACTGCCATTTTTTGCAGTACATATTTTTTCAAGCACTTTCTATCTGAGCAGTTAATTTCTGTTTTTAAAGTCATTTTACTTCCAGATTGTAGTATGGCTAATTCAAGTGATATCTTACTTGCAAGTACCAATATTCTCTTGGAAATACTTTATGAGAGATCTATTGGGAAGGGGGCTTTATCGGGTCACCTTGGAAACAGAAGTTGCCCCCATGGAAGGATTGATGAGAGCTGAATGGGACAACAAAAACAACTCAGCACACAGATTCATAGGGATGTCCATTTCCAATTACTTGCAGTGTCACCGTCAAAGGGGTTGGTACTTCTGATTTAGCTTGGCAGAAGTTGGAAACTATGTTTGTTAAGCACAACCAGAATCAAGTCCACCAGATTGCAGATTGCTTTAAAGCCTAATGATTAGTTGCAGTGAAGAGTTTCTTTCGAAGCTCAAGACAAATATGCTCTTACTTCTAGATTGTTGAAAAAAGAAAGATGATAATCAACTAATTTTTGCTATCATTTCTAACCTTGGAAATGCCTATTAGGTTTTGTATCTACCTTTCACTAAACTAGAGAGGCTATTATTGGTCAAGCTATCACTTCCAGAATACCCTCTTTTGACACATTTTGTGGGGATTTGGACGAAGAGACCCCATCTAGTCACATACTTGCTAGATCCACCTAATTAACTATTGCCTACCAGGCAAGAGTTGAATAGGATTATTCAAGACGTCATTTAAAGGAGATAGATCAAAGTTATTTGGATAAATCCCTTGAGTGGGTTATGTTCTAAGATGACCTTTTATGCAAAGCACTTCATGCAAGTGAAAGACATTATCATTGTTCAACCCTTGTACACACACCATCATTGAATGCATGCTCTTTGGATCCCACTAAACCAATGCAAAGTGAGTTCATAGACTTTGTCTAGAGGTCGAGAACTAGCTCGATCATTCAAGTGGGAATCCCAAATATGCCATCTTAAAGAGATTGAGATAGAGCATTTCATCTTCCAATGCCCCATCTATTATGAGATCTAAGCATGATTCCACTGTCTCCTTTGAAAGTGAGAAATTTTAATATTGTTGCAATAACTGGTTATTATTCACCTATCAACTTGATTATTTGTCTTCTGCAATCTATTTGCAAAAATACTGAATAAAACATTGCTGCAACTTCACAGAAAATAAATAAACCACAAGAACTAAGAAAATTATTGCACATACACAAATAATGAACACCAATATTTTTGGACAAATGTCCTGGAAATAACCCCAGTTTGGGGAAAACCAGTTCTGCAAATGAGTATTTTTATTAATTCTTCAGCAAAATCTGTGATGGAGAAATTACAAATGTTTGTTGTAAATTAGCAAACCTCCGGAAAATTATTCCAGTCACTTTTGCAAGTCGATTTAGGCCCCTGGAAGCAATTCGGCCACTTCAATCCAATTCAGCCTCCCTTTGGCTCCTGAGTTGGTCACACGTGCGGCCCTAGCACTCATACCTCTCTGGCAAACTTGCACTGCTAGGAAAATAAACTCGGCCTCCACTGGATTTTGACTTCAACTGGAAAACTCGACTTCCTTGTGCAAATCAATCACAACAACAATCTTTCTATGTTTGTAGCATCGGATGGTGTTCTAGTCTCGAAATTTTGTGGAGAGGCTAAAAGACACGAGTTCTCCAAAACCCAAAAATCATTTTTGGAAATCCCACCTAGAGATGGTTCAATTAAATGAATTGATCGATAACTAAAAATTGCCTAAGTCTAACTTAGCGAAATCAATTAATTAATAGCAATTAATTGAGAAAGGTGAGAATTCTCTAGAAACTCACACGGATCGACTTGGAGATGATATCAGCCATCGATTAAGATTTAATCTTGGCTATTGGAGTCCCAACTGGAGATTATAAGAGGAGGTCGATGGGTAAATGGAGAAACTCACTTGGAGAGCAAGTTTCCTTGGGCAGCGCGATTTTCCAAAGAGCAGCATTCTGCCAGAAGAGTTCGAGCTACAGAGAGGACACAAAGATAGAGAGGGGCAGAGGAATGTGAAAATTCCTTATCCTCAAGGAATCCCTACTATAGCAAATCTGAATCTACTTCACCTACTTGATTTTAATATACATTATCAAGTTATTCTTCTGAATACTAAAGCAAATTACTTCTGCAGCCTACACTACTTAAATTTGATTACATGAAACAAGGAAACTAAGCAAAGAACAAGATACATAGGACACAGTTATTTTTGGACAAAATAATCCCCAGAAAAATCCAAAGTGGGAAAACCAGTGCCGCAACTCCAAGGGTTTATTATTATGTAGGAGAAAATTCTGAATACAAATATAGGATGCTCAACTAGCAATCCTTTACAGAGAAAACACTGGACAAAAGACTGGTGAAATAATCTCACCCTGTCATTGGAGAATTAGTGACTGGTCCTCAGCTCAGGGAGGCTCTGCGTCACCTTCTGATGGCCTCTGCCTAAAACTGCGTCACCCTGGGCAGCTTTTGCGTCACCCATCCTGGGTATTACGCTGCCTCTTTGCTCTAGATCTTCTTCTGGCTGAGAATTCGAATTTCTTGCGTCCAGTGTCACAGCCTGGCTTCCGGCACCTGAACTTTGAATTCCCTCTACAAAAACTCGACTTCCCCTCACTGATTGCGCTGCCTCTGCGTCAGCACTGCGTAGGCCAGCATCAACCCTCCTCTGGACGTCTTTTTGTCCCTTCTCTACCTTTGTAATATCACGTTTCAGAGATATTCCCCAAAACCCCAGTAAACTCCAACCAAATACGCACAAATAATATAATAACCGGGAAACTCAAAATGATAAAAATAACAGTGGTGTAACATATAATAATGTAAGCATGAAATATAAGCAGATACTCGAGAAATGCAAAGAGAAATGCTAAGCCATTTCATTATACTGAGTAATGGAATGAGTACAGGAGGTGATCAGAAGGATGGCACCTCGACTTGCACCAAGCAAGTGAAGAAATACACTCAGAATAACAAAGGAATGGCCTCTCTCTGAACTGCGTGGATGCTGCTGGAGAACTGCCGTGCTGCTACTACTACTGGAAATCAAATGAGGATTTGGGGCTGTTCCCCTCCTCAAAAAATGCTGAAACTCTGGAATCTGCCCCTACTCAGAAAACCCAGAAAAACCCAGAAAGCTTTTCTGAAATGGCTGACCCCTGAAAATCGCCCCCTTGGGGAATCACACAATCCCTCAAGGCCCTGCGCTGCCACTGAATCCTCCAAAATACTGCCTGAAACTTTGCCAAACCACTCCAATATGCAAGAGTTGATCCCTCGCTCAATATCCCAGCTCAACTCCTCCACAAATCCTCAATCCAGAACTGCTCCCAAAAAAACTGCGTCCCTCTCTCTCAAGACTGTGCAATCTTCCAATGCTCAGCTCCACCTCAATGCCAAAGATCAAAACTACTGCAAAAAGACTTCTGAAAATACCTTGCCCAAGTAGGCACTCAAAGTCCCCCGGGGCTAAGGGTGAGATCTCCGAACGAAGACACTCTATGCACTAAACAATGTTGCAGACAGGCTAAACAACTAGCGTGATCCAAGTCGAAGTGACTAGCTCAAATGCTCATAATCGAATGCCAAAATGAGGAGGCTCCTTTCTCCTTTATAGCATTGGCCTCTCTCGATCCCAAGGCTCACCTCCTCCAATGTAATCCCCTCTTGCCACGTGTTCCTTTTCCATCTGCGCAATCCCTCCAAATGTGTGCGTGGGCCCCATCTCTGCGTGGTCCTTTGGCCCCCTTGGCTCCCCTTTAAGTCACAACGTTGTGCTACTAGGAAGTGAATTTTATTCTAAAAATGAGTTATGTCCCATTTCCTCACCTTTTTATTTACAAATAACTATAGAAGGCAAAATTGAGAAAAATCGAATATTCTAATTAGCCATGGCTAATTAGGAATATTACAGTCTCCCCCGGCAAAATGTTGCTTGTCCTCAAGCAACTGAAGTAATGGATGCTGCAAAATTTTCTCACTCTCCCAAGTGGCATCCTCATCTGGTAAATTCTTCCACCTCACCAAGAATTCACGGACCGTCCTGTTCCGTAGTTGCCTCTCCCTAGTATCAATAATAGCCTCTAGCTGCAACACCAAATGCCCCTCACCATCCGTGGGTGGTAGCTCATCTGTCACTATCACATGCCGTCCCAATGCCTTCTTCAGGCATGATACATGAAAGACGTTATGAATCTTGCTGCCTTGGGGCAGCTCCAACTCATATGCAACCTGTCCAATCCTGCGTATCACCCTGTATGGCCCATAAAAGCGGGGCTTGAGCTTCTCAGCCCCCTTCTGCTTCAATGACGACTGTCAGTATGGCTGTAACCGTAGGTAGACCAAGTCCCCTACCTCAGACTGTCTCTCCACCTGACCCCTGTAGGCATATAGCTTCTGTTGGTTCTGCGTTGTAACCATATTATCCTTGAGAGCTCGGAGAATATCCTGACTCTCTTGGATCCAAATCTAGGCTCTCGGAGCCTTGCTAGCACCAAACATCACGTCAACAAAAGATAAGGGATGATATCCATACAAAGCATAGAATGGCGACATACCAATGGACATGTGATGTGTAGTGTTGTAGCAGTCCTCCCCCAGATGCAGCCACTTCAGCCATGCTCACTGCTGCCCACTGACATAGTTACGCAAGTAGCCCTCCAGCGACTTGTTAACTATCTCTGTCTGCCCATCCGTCTGTGGGTGATAACTGGTACTCAGTGTCAACTCCGTCCCCACCAACCGAAAAGGCTCCTACCAAAACCCGCCCATGAAACGACTGTCCCCATCACTGGTGATGGTCTTAGGAAGACCATGCAGCCTGAAGACCTCTCGAAAGAACAACTCGGCCACCTGTGTTGTTGTGTAGTGTGCGGATATGGCGAAAAAGTGTGCGTACTTTGTCAGTCGATCAACGACGACAAAGATGCAATCCTTGCCCTGTACCATGGGCAACCCTGTGATGAAATCCTTCGAAATACACTCCCATTTCCCCTCCGAAATGGGAAGAGGCTGCAATAATCCTGCGGGATGGTTCATCTCCCCCTTATTCCTTTGGCAAACATCGCACTCCCGGACATGCTAGAGTACGTCCTCCTTGAGGCCCTTCCATGAGAACCTCTCTCTAATGGCCCTGTAGGTTTTGGTAAACCCCTGATGGCTGGCCAATGGTGAATCATGTGACGCCTGAAGTATCTTCTTCTTGAGCTGAGACCCCTCAGTCAAGAAGATCCGGTCCTTGTAGTAGATGATCTCATCGATCACCCTATACCTGTCATCCGCTACCTGCCCATCCAGAACCTCACATGCAAATCTGTCCTTGGAGTACTCTACTAAGAGTCGAGCCCAGTCTGTGTCCAAGCTCATGAGAGACAACGTGGATGGTCTACATGAAAGGGCATCTGCTACCACATTGTTCTTACCCTTGACATACTCAATGTCAAAGTCATATGCTTGGATCTTGCTAATCCACTTCTGCTGCCTCTCCTGTAGCTGCTTCTGCTCAAAAAAGAACTTGAGGCTGTTGTGATCAGTCCTCACCCTGAACCTGTTACCCACTAAATACTGCCGGTACTTGGCCAATGCATGCATGATGGTCAACATCTCCTTGTCGTATATAGAATACAACCTCTCGTGCGGAAGGAGCTTCCGGCTCTCAAAGGCTATAGGGTGACCTCCCTGCATCAACACTGCGCCGATCCCCTCTCCCGACGCATCACACTCCAAAACAAATGGCTGCGTAAAATATGGCAACGCAAGCACTGGGCAGCTGCTCATAACCTCCTTGAGCCTGTTAAAGGCTCGCTGCGCTGTATCCGACCAACTGAATGCCCCCTTCCTCGTCAAATCTGTCAAGGGTGTAGCAAGCTGTGAGAAACCCTTGACGAACTTCCGGTAGTAAGTACAAATGCCAATGAATCCTCGAAGTTCCGTCACGTTTCTCGGCTCCGGCCAATCTCTGATGGCCCTGATCTTCTCCTCGTGGACCCTCACTCCGTCCACCCCTATGATGTGTCCCAAGTATAACATCTCCGTCAACCCGAACTCACATTTGGAGAGCTTGGCATAGAACTGCTGCTCCTCCAAGATGCGCAATACTGTCTCAATGTGTTGGAGATGCTCCTCCCAAGTCCTGCTGTAAATGAGGATATCATCAAAGAACACCAACACAAACTTCCTTAAGTGACTGCGGAAGATGTGATTCATGCAAGACTGAAATGTAGCTGGGGCGTTGGTTAGCCCGAAGGGCATCACCAAAAACTCAAAGTGCCCATAGTGACACCTGAAGGCGGTCTTGGGAATGTCCTGCTCCCTCACGCGAATCTGATGGTACCCAGATCTCAAATCAATCTTTGAGAAGAACCGTGCTCCTCTCAACTCATCCATCAACTAATCGATCCTGGGTATGGGGTATCTGTTCTTCAGGGTCTTCTTGTTTAGGGACCTGTAGTCATTGCACATCCTTAATGTGTCGTCCTTCTTCTTCACCAACACCACGGAAGAAGCAAAAGGACTTGTGCTCGGCCGAATGTGCCCAAGAGCCAGCAACTCCTAAATGGTCCGCTCAATCTCATCCCGATAGGTCTTGGGATGCCTATAAGGAGTAGTAATCACTCCCTGTATGCCCTGCTCAAGCTCGATGGTGTGCTCAAACCCCCGGTCCGGTGGTTGTCCCGGCGAAATCTCCCCAAATACCGTGGCATACCAGTCAAGGATGGACTGTATCTCCGGGTGCACTGTCTGCCCTATAGTCCCTGTCTCTGATGCACGCAGCTCCACTACCCACTCTATGTCTCCCTTTCGAAAGACTGCCTCCATCCGATGAGCCGAAATAATCTGAGGCGGATATGTGTGTTGTCCCCATATCTTCTCATGCCTCCCTGTCTTCTCATCATCACACTCCATCTCTAGGGCCTTCCAATCTGTAGTGACCTTCCCTAGAGTGATAAGCCACTAAACACCTAGTACTATGTTGGTGTCCAGAATGTTGACCACGAAAAAGTGGTCAGTCAGTGTGTAAGTGCCCATTGTCACTAATAACTTTGGGACGTAACGAGCACACATCATGGTCTGATCTCCTGGGACCAAAACTGAAAACCCATCGAAACTCTCTGTCGGTATACCTCTCCGCTCAACCATCTGCGCATCGATGAAATTGTGGGTTGCCCCACTGTCGACCAAAACTAATACTCGCTGGCCACGTACTGTCCCCCGTACGCGCAGCGTCAAATACTTGGGAACTCCTCACAATGCTGCAAGGGCTCCTCCGGTAGGTGCAAAAGCTGCACCACCTGCTACTGCTGGTGGAAGCGGCAAGGGATCCTACATGGCATGACTATCTCCTGCCTCCACATCATCCTCCTCATCCTCTTCCCCGCTGCTCTTGGAGAAGACCTCAATAAAATGTGCTTTGCCAACAGCACATCTATGTCCCGGTGCCCACGACTCCTGACAGGTGAAGCACAACCGCTTCTTCTTCAACTCCCTCCTGGCATCATCGTCAATCTATACTCGCCCTGGATTCTCGTTCGGAGGTGGAATCCTCACATCCTTCCCCTTAGGCTGAAAAGCCTGTCGCCGGGGTAAGGTGTCCGGGTCCTGGGTAAGACATCCTGTAAGTCCCAAGTCCTGCTAATGGCATCCTGGAGTGTGGTTGGTCTAGCGGATCTGACCAGACCCCGAAGTGGCTCTGCTAACCCCTAAACATACATGTAGATCCTCCGTGTCGTGGATAGATCTGGCACCATTACTGAAACCCTCAAAAAGTCCGCAATGTAGGTCTCTGGGCTCCCTGTCTGTTTGAGCCTCGTCAGCTCAACAAAGTGCTGCTCCAGATCCCTCTGGTCAAACCTCTCCATCAATCTCCTGGTGAACTCGGCATATGTCGTCACTGTGGAATGCCCGAGTGTAACCATCCCATGGAACCACCAATTCTGGGCCTTACCATCCAAATGTAATGTCGTCACCTTGATGGCTTCTACCTCCGACATCTGGTTAAGCTGGAAATAGATGTCCAGCTTCTCCACCCAAGACCTTGCCGAACTGTTCGATGAACCATCAAATGTAGGCAAGTGGAATCTACTAGCTGTGCGGTGGGTTTCTCCATCGTGATAATGTCGGTGTCCTCCGTGATGGTCGCAGGGTCTACTATCCCACTGGAGCTGAACGAAATCTCTAAATGAAAGATCATCCCTGAAATCCTGCCGATAGGCCTGGTACTCTGCAAAATAATCGCCCATATGACCGGTGTAATGAATAAAATATATAAATAATATAAATATAATGTAAATGATAATAATCATAATTAATTATTAGTTAAGTAGTAATTAGGTTGAAGAGGCATGTCTAATAAGACATGACTCTTCATGAAGAGACACTTGCTTGGTATATAAGCAAGCCTCTCATTCTCATTGTAATTCATCATCATTCTTATTCTTATTCATTTTATTTAATATAATATTTATATCCTTAATGGATAATTTGATATTCCAAGTCTTTTGGAGTAATTAATCTCAAAGAAGGAACTTTGTTCGCTTCATTTGGTATCAGAGCCACGTTTGGCTGATCACCAGGCCTTTGGCTATCAACCTATCATCAACCTTGTTGCTTCGAAGCGTTTCGCTATATATTGGGAGATTCTCCATTTTTTAGGCCTTTGGCCATTAAAAAAAAAAAAATATAAGTAAATAAATTAAAAAAAGAAGAAGAAAATAAAAAGTAAAAAAACAAAAAACAAAACGGATACAAAATCTCATACCAAGTATATTTAAAGCTTTTTACGTGGAGAAGCCCGTGGTTTTAAAAACAACCCATGGTAATTGCCCATGGTATTTTAAAAAGTTAAAGGAAAAAAAAGAAAAACAAAAAACAAAAGGAATACGTTTTACTTTTTACGTGGAGAACATTTTAACGGAGGTTTTAAAAACAACCCATGGTAATAGCCCATGGTATTTTAAAAGTTAAAGAAACAAGAATACAAAAGCTCTTACGTGAAAGGTAAATATTACTTTTTACAGGAGGTTTTAAAAACAACCCATGGTAATAGCCCATGGTATTTTAAAAGTAAAAGATATTTTGATAACATTGGAGAAAAAAAAGTGTGATCTAAATAATTTTAATCGTTCAAATCTAAAGATTGTGACCGTACCAAGAGTCACGTCTCATCCAAATTTTCCGAGAAAAAAATATTATTATAATTATAAAAAAGGATACTATATAAGCCTTATATAGTTACATATAAAAGGAAAAGTGGGTTTCAAAAAAGTATATAAATTTTATATAATTATAATTTTATAATATATAAAAATTATTATTATATAAATTTTTTATTAAAAGAGCGAACAAAAAAAAAGAAGAGGAGGAGAATATTTGAAAAATATATATAGGAGAAATAAGTGATATTTTATAATAAAAATAGCTCCAATTGACATATTGTTTACGTAAAAAAATCAAGGAAAAAATGGAGACTAGTAATGAAAGGTTTCCTGAAACCCGTAGTACATGTGTTCGCACACTATTTAACATCAAAGGATCACTCGCACGAAGAGACATCATAATCTCTATCAGTCCTACTGAAGAAGTAATTATATGTTAGTCCTAAATGTGCTAATCAATTGGTGATTCCTGAATCAAATATAGTTGAAACAAATTTTTTTGGCAAACAATACGATATAAGCAATTTACACCTAAATATTGGAGATTATACTTTTACCTCACAATTCACCGTGCAAACCCTATCTTTTAACGATAGTGACATTGTTTTGGGATCACCATGGATGAAAACTCTAGGTTCCTTTATTCTAAATACTAGGAAAAGGTTTTTAACATTTTCTTACAAGAAGAAGAAAATAACGCTCCAAGATGTTACACTGAAACCTAATTCAGTAACGCCAGAAGATATATCGGATATTTCAAAAGTAATTTCTCAAGAAGGTAAAAAAGTATTACAAAATATGCAAAATGAAATTGACAAAATCAGTGTTGACAAAAATGAAGAAGTTTCTCGACTTAAAAACCATAGTGAAAAATTGCTGACGCAAATTAAGATACTAAAGAAGGATAAGAAGTCATTAGAAAGCCAGATACAACAACTTATCAAGAAGGAAGCATCAAATGTAGGAATTCAAGTTGAAGACAAAACAACACATACTGATTCAGTGAATGTCACAACTCAGGAAGAAGACAAGCAAGTTGAAGAAACGACACACTTAGATGTTGCATTTCAGACAATGGACATCCCAAGTGAATGTTCCATAACCAATTCAACAACATCTTCACCAAAAGAAAATCTAAAAACTTTATATCGACATCCGAATCACGAGAGTAGACAAATCAACCAATCTACATATCAGGACCATTCAAACCAAAGACAACAAATTAATGTTTCAGAGAATAATGACGTAACATCCATCCAATCTTACACTGACAAGTCGTTACAAAATTCCAGTGATCAGAATACTATACAGAAAATTAATCTGGGATGGTTTGATCCCTTCTCAGTGCGACAATTCTGTTTGTCACTAAGAAGATCATATCAGCTTGTATCAACAAAGATGATTGTTCCAAGAGAGAAAGACTTTCAAAGCCGAAAAAAAGATCAAGCCTTTTTTCATCGACAAGCTTTGAGGACAAAGCTCTTTGAGGAAGGAGGCAATGTAATGAATAAAATATATAAATAATATAAATATAATGTAAATGATAATAATCATAATTAATTATTAGTTAAGTAGTAATTAGGTTGAAGAGGCATGTCTAATAAGACATGACTCTTCATGAAGAGACACTTGCTTGGTATATAAGCAAGCCTCTCATTCTCATTGTAATTCATCATCATTCTTATTCTTATTCATTTTATTTAATATAATATTTATATCCTTAATGGATAATTTGATATTCTAAGTCTTTTGGAATAATTAATCTCAAAGAAGGAACTTTGTTCGCTTCAACCGGGCTCTGGCTCCTACTGGGCTCCGGCCCCCGTGTCTACTCCTAGGAAAGTGGGCATGGCAGAGCGAGTAGGGGCATGTGAGGCCATCTGCGGAGTAATATCATGCTGAGTGGCACCATGCTTTGGGAAATGGTGGGATGTACTCGATCCCTCACCAACGTGGAAAACCCGTGGGTTCTCACGTTGTCTAGCCTCCACTACTGTGAATCTCTACCCCATCACCTCAATCTGCCTTGACAGATCCTGCACTGGTTTGAGGAACATGTCCGCAAATCTCCTCCCGTGCTCATCTGCCATCGGACCCTCCTGCTCTGCGTCCACCACAAGGTCCTTCTGTTCTGCATCCACCACAGGCTCCTCCTGTTCTATGTCCACCACCAGAACACAGTCTCCCTCTCCATAGGTGTTCTCCAACCTACGCCCAGTGTCTCTGTATCTCCTACCTCTGTAATAGATGTAGGGTTTTTCCCCCGGTGTCATAGATTGCTAGCTCCACAGGCTGAGCCAGATCTATGCTCTGATACCACTGTAATATCCCGTTTCAGAGATATTCCCCAAAACCCCAGTAAACTCCAACCAAATACGCACAAATAATATAATAACCGGGAAACTCAAAATGATAAAAATAACAGTGGTGTAACATATAATAATGTAAGCATGAAATATAAGCAGATACTCGAGAAATGCAGAGAGAAATGCTAAGCCATTTTATTATACTGAGTAATGGAATGAGTACAAGAGGTGATCAGAAGGATGGCACCTCGACTTGCACCAGGCAAGTGAAGAAATACACTCAGAATAACAAAGGAATGGCCTCTCTCTGAACTGCGTGGATGCTGCTAGAGAACTGTCGTGTTGCTGCTACTGCTGGAAATCAAATGAGGATTTGGGGCTATTCCCCTCCTCAGAAAATGTTGAAACTCTGGAATCCGCCCCTACTCAGAAAACCCAGAAAAACCTAGAAAGCTTTTCTGAAATGGCCGACCCTCGAAAATCGCCCCCTTGGGGAATCACACAATCCCTCAAGGCCCTGCGCTGCCACTAAGTAGAATCCTCCAAAATACTGCCTGAAACTCTGCCAAACCACTCCAATATGCAAGAGCTGATCCCTTGCTCAATATCCCAGCTCAACTCCTCCACAAATCCTCAATCCGGAACTGCTCCCAGAAGAATTGTGTCCCTCTCTCTCAAGACTGCGCAGTCTTCCAATGCTCAGCTCCACCTCAATGCCAAAGATCAAAACTACTGCAAAAAGACTGCTGAAAATACCTTGCCCGAGTAGGCACTCGAAGTCCCCCGGGGCTAAGGGTGAGATCTCCGAACGGAGACACTTAGTGCACTAAACAGTGCTGCAAACAGGCTAAACAGCCAACGTGCTCCAAGTCGAAGTGACTAGCTCAAATGCTCATAATCGAATGCCAAAATGAGAAGGCTCCTTTCTTCTTTATAGCATTGGCCCCATCTCTGCGTGGTCCTTTGGCCCCCTTGGCTCCCCTTTAAGTCACAACGTTCTGCTACTAGGAAGTGACTTTTATTCTAAAAGTGAGTTATGTCCCCTTTCCTCACCTTTTTATTTACAAATAACTATAGAAGGCAAAATTGAGCAAAAGCGAATATTCTAATTAGCCATGGCTAATTGGGAATATTACAACCTTGTATTATCTGGAAATTCCTTCTCCCGTAATCTCACTACCCCTCTGCTGCAAAATCTCCCCAATAGATTTCTTCAATCTCTTTGTGTGTATTTCTAAATGAACCCAAGGCCTCTTAATACTTTTCTCATTGAAACTTCAATGGCCGAGATTAAGTCTCTAATCTGTTAGTGTCGGTCTTGAGCCCTCCATCAGTGATCAATAGCTCTTTGCATATGCATAGTTAGGTGTCTCATTCAGAGTCAATTTTGCATCTCATTAGGCATGCCATAACACTGAATGGAGGAGCTGGTCTTTGTTCCCTTCTTGGTTTTGCTGGATCAGGACATACTTCAATGTAATTGAGTCATACTTATTTTTATTTTTGCCTTGAGGTCCTAAGTCTTAGGTCTAGGGTTTTGAGTCAAAATCGCTACAAACTCATGAGTCATGGTCAGTAAGTCCCCCAGCAAGCCAGATGGAAGTATGTACAGATGTTTCATTATTATTTTTATCATCTACAGTTCATTTTATGCCTTGGATTTAAAAAAAAAACCCTGTTTTTTAAATTCAAGGTCATGAGAAATTTGTAAAAATAAAGAAATTTTCAAATATTTGTAAAAGTGCCGGCAACAAACCTGGTTCCTTCACTACAGTCCATCAGGCGGTCAACCTGCAAAAAGAATGGAGTCAAACGCATCAAGAGAGTTCATTTCAGGACAAAAAGACTCTAAACAAGTGTTAAAAAGAAAAGCAAGTTGGAAACATTATAAAGTGGGTTCTAAAGTTAAATTTTTTTTAAATGACCCTATAAAGACTAATTCCCTCTCTAAAGAGCCTCATTGTGCATTTGATAGCAAGCAAAGAAAGTGAGAGAGGCAGCAATACGAATTTGGTAAGTTCAGGCAATTTTCGGGCTTTTTTCAAGCTGCGCGACCATTTCACAGGCTGCGCGACCACCTGGGAGGTGCGCGACCATTCCAGCGCCATTTTCCTTTGTAATTTTGGTCAGGCGCGACCACCTGGGAGCTGCGCGACCATTTGAAGAAGGTGCGCGACCATTTGTCCAGCAAACTCAGAAAACTTATTAAACTTCAAATTTCTCCCAAATTTGCTTGCGGTTTCTGCAAGGTATGCCTCCCAAACGACTTTTATGATGCTGCCATGGATTCAAGGGTTGTTTTGTGCTCATTTTATCATGTGAAAATTAATAGAAGATAGGTTGAAATGATAGTTGTTTTGAATGCATATGTTAGGTAGTGTGTTTGTTTTTCAAGGCAACTTTTTCCTTAGTCCCTCCATTTATTTTCCCATAATAGATTCACATGTGTTAAAATGTCATATTCATTAATCATATTTGCAAATTAACCATACAACCCTACCCCCAAATCCTATGAAACCCTAATCCCTTCTAAACCTATTCAAACCTTAGTTCCTCCATGCATCATGCTAAAACCCTAAGCACCATTATGACACACAGCAAATATATGAAATGCACAGCAAGGAAATGAAGAAGAAACATTGTAAAAAAATAAAAATAAAAGTGATGACAAGGCATGCACACAAGAAATTGTAAAAAACAGTGAAAATGCCATTTGCATAGCCTTAGAAAAAATAAAGAAAAAGGTCATCTTATGTATATGTCAAAGACTTGAAAGCTCAATAAAAGTCATGACAAAATTCATTAAAAATACAGCTGCATAGTTGTCAAAGGAATTAGTTTTGCTGTGATTAGGGTTTTACATTAACATGGTATTCTTCCCCATCTTCAAAACTCTGTTTTTCCCTATCTATTCCCTGTATGAAAATCTATGTCAAATTGCATTTCCCTTCATGTAAAACTTCTTATGCAATTGAATGTCCCTCCCTATGGTCAAAGCATACAGTGAAACCCTAATTCTCATGGCAAAAACATGATGACGCTGCCTCTGTTTTAAATGAACTGCTGTTATGAAAATTAGTTGGCAGACTTTGTTGATGGGTTTCATTGTCCCCCTAAACCTAATTCCTAATATCCTCTCTTTTCCCTAATTCCAAAGTTACCAATTCCCTCTCCCTTCCATTGTAACATAATCACAGCAAACCTTCCCTTCCTTTTGCAATCAAATACCCTAAATCCCTGTTTCCCAAAGCATCAAATGGCCATTCTAAAGTCATGAAAAAACAGAGTATTCTCTTAAAAGACATTCAAAGCAAAATGAAATGAGTTGCCTGTTACTTGTACATAAGTGATGCTGCCCTATTCCCCTATGCCCATGACATCCTCCCCTCCATGATGAAGATTTTCATTGTCCTTTCCCTTGGTGCTTAAAAACACAGTTTCCCTAAATAAAGTATTAATTTGCAAATGTTGAAAGATGGAATGACATGTTTAGCATTATGTGATGTTTTCCTTCAGAATTCCCTGTTTATATATATATTTTTCTCTTTCCTATATATAAATTCCCTCCCCTAACATAATCCCTCATGATGTTTCCCCTTGAAAACAGCATACTTCATAGCATTTTGCAGGCAGGGCAGCGGTCATTTTGACTTGTTTATTCCACCTTGCTCAATAACACCATGTCAACCACTGAGACTAATGAGCAAGGTGATGACCGATCATCATCTTCTGAGATTGAGACACAGCAGAGGCCTCGTAGGGGAGGCAAAAGTGGTCACCACAGGAGAGAAGAGCCCACATCATTGGCAAAGTTGCAGGCTTGCCCATTGGCAGTGACTTGTTTTCAGTACATGGGTTGTTATCAATTTTGTGAGAGGTTGTCACACATTCAGCATCACAGAGAGTTGGCCCGGTTGTTTGTTCTACATCTCCATGATAGGCAGGTCACCCTTGCAGGGGTGAATTTTGTGTTTTCTCCAGAGGCTATTACAGAGGCTACCGGGATACCCAATGTGGGTGAGCCGTGGCCGAAGCGCAAGTGGCTGGACCTAGTATACTATGAGCCATATGTCAGGCCTACATATCTGCATAATTTATCAGGAAACATTCCTATCAAGTTCCTCCGAGCGGAGTATGTAGATATCATGAGACTCATTATGCACTACTTCACATGCGAGGGGAGATTCTCACGCGTAGGTCCTGGTCATATCCGCATGCTAATGCACTTCACCAGAGTGAGGATGATGAACATCTCAGCATACTTATTTCATGACACTCAGAGGATGGTCTCTATCTTTCAGAGACAGACCCTAGTACAGCAACTTCGGAGCCTATGCCATCATGGTCTTATCCAGCTAGTAGTTTCCCATCAGCTGAGCCAGCAGGGCATTCCTTGGGCAGATTTTATCTCCCGAGAGTTTTTTACACAGCTACATCCAGAGCCAGAGGCAGTTCACGAGGAGGGAGGGCCATCACATCAGCCCGAGACCAGCATTCCGAGACACATGGTTTCTTCTCCTAGGGTCACATATCAGAGAGGTCAGAGGACCTTATTTGCAGCAGCTCGACGAGTACTTTCTCCACAGCCGGTGGAAGGGGTCTCGTCATCATCTTCAGAGCAGCGAGTGTTATCTCCACACCAGGTGGAAGGGGCCTCGCTTTCTTCATCGGCACAGGCAGTACGAGAGGGCAAGCAGCCCATGGTTGAGGATGAGGCAGTTGGCGAGGCACATGATGATTTCATTGGTCGTGATGCCCACTCTCCTCCTTCAGATTTTTATGAGATTATCAGACAGAGAGAGGAGGAGAACCTCGTGTTGCAGCGGAAGCTCGAAATGGCTCAATGGACCATCACTTATCTAGAACAGCGCACCAAACAATTAGAAGAAGAAAAAGAACTTGATGAGCTATGGAGGATCCGCAATGATCGAACTTTGAACCGTAGGAGGCCCGGTGATCCATTGCCTGCTGACCGGGAGTCCATACTTATCAGTGTGAATGCACACTTGGAGAGATTGTTGGAGAAGGCAAATCGTGACAAAGAGCTGCTACGCAACATGAAAACACACTATTGGGCAAGGTTGCACGTTTGCAAGGCAAAAATGAAAATTCTCCAAAGGAAGCTGTCAGAGGCCCAGAAGAAGAAGAAAAGGACAAATCCACTCCGCATTTTGGCTGAGGCATCCCTCACTCATCATGGTACTGATCAGCCTTGATCTAGCATCAAAATCTGAAAATTTTGAGAATTTTGGAGCATTTTGCAAATTTTTGGTAAAATTACAGGTTTTTGCTCATGAAATGGTCGCGCCCCGCACGCGACCATTCTGGAGGATTGCTCGGAATTTTGAAAACTTGGCATTTTTGGAAAGGGCATGCAAAGAGGAAAATTACCAATACTTGGGAGAAGCCTGATTTTGAGATTTGAGCCTCCAAAAGCTCAAAATACATCAAAAAAATGACTTTCTGCCCACTTTTTGAGTTGCAGAAAGTGACCTTGGGAGAATTGACTTTTGAGGGGTCAAATCAACTCCAAATCCAGAAATTCCACTTGGGATGGAAAGTAGACAGACCAAGCTTTCCAATGAGCCATCTTGCACCTGATTTGGACCAGTGGAACCCACTCAAAAGTTGCTGCAAAGGGGCGCGACCATTTGAACAGGGGGCGCGACCATTTGAGCTGAATTTTGGCAATTTTGACTTTTCAGCCCAGAAAACACTGTTTTTACATTGGTTAATGATTTCTACGTGTAGATGATGGATAAATGTAATATTTTCATGGCACTTTGATAGATTTTATCTCTCTTTATCCTTTTAGAAGCTTCCTTGATGTAAAAAGTGAATAATTAATGCATGAATCAGTTAGCTAAGTAATAGAGGCAAGTTGTTGGACTGCCTATTATCTAGTGCTTGATTTAGAATTAGTTCAAACTGCTCCTAGGAAGCTGAGCTCGACCCCTAGAGGTGGGGAAAGGAGTTAGATGGTCTAGATGGTCTATATTATGCTCTCTCCTTCTCATTTTCATGGTTGGACTCTTGTGGAAGGAAGCTTCATTGTATATTGTGCATCTATTTCTGCAATTTAAAGCCAGGAAAGCCAGGATTTTACAGACATCTTTGAGGATTCTTGTGGATTGATGTGTTGATGGTGTGTTCTTTACATGTTCTTGTAAGTTTGTTTATGTGTTTCACATCTTTCTTATGCTTCTAAATTGGACAGATGAAGTGGTAAAGTTTGAACTCATGTTTTAGCATGCTCAGCTTTTTAGTTTGTTCAATTTTAATGTTTTCTACTGTCTAGAGAGGATTCGAATTGTGTGTTTGCCCTCTTTAGCTTCTCCTCTATCATCTCTTATCATCCATCATCAGATTAAGGCATCAGCACTCACTCCTACCTTGCCCCTTAGATCCCCCTGTGAAAACTGTGCTCAATCCCCGCACCCTGAATTGCACTTCCACCAATTGCCACCAAAACCCCTAAAAAATCATCAAATCAAACCCCCTCATCAGTTTACTAGCCTAATATCTTTATCCCTAATTGGTCAGCTTATCATATTGAAAGATCTACCGAATCTGACCCGAGAGAGCCTTCTCATACCTCGTAGGGCTAGCTACGAGGTGAAATGGTTTGATGTAGCCTTGAGAGTTTGTCTATCTCAGCCTAGGTGAATTCCAAGCGCTAACATAATCAACGGCTAAGATTAAAACATGACTTGATCCACCTTCTAGATCATTCTCAACCATATTTTGATTAATACCCATTAATATTTTAATTTTCCTAAGTTTAGACTTAGGAACCCCATTAAAAATATTAATTATTTTAATAAAATACAATCTGGATGGAATTTAACCAAACAGTTTCTGGGTTCTTTAGAATTCATGCGCCTTAGCCTCTCCACCAATTTTCATGGCTAGAGTTCTCCAAAACCAAAAAATCATTTTTGGAAATCCCACCTGTTCACCACTACGTGTCAACTACCCATAGCAGTACACCCCCTTTTCTTCGCAAAAAGGGATAATGTTTGATCGACGTGTTCGTGCCATTCGACAGTAATCGTCGACTTGATCATATTATGTTGTAAACCCAGTCAGCATGTGTGAATTGTAAATAATCTTAGCATATATGAGTCATGTATGTAAATTACCTAGGTGGACCTAATTTTCTAGTGATAATCTACATTCCGGAAGGTTTTTTGTCTCACCGATCTATGATCGGCAGAGTTTTCCTTCAGCGTAACTCCAAAGCCAGAATGGATTTTGTCATTAGAATCTTAGGAGAATCCTAGTATGTTAATATGCTAGATTATAGTTGTGTCGCAGCACTGGGTGGTTTATGAGGGTCTATGTCAAATGGGTTCTCCCCCTTGAGATGTAAAGTTGTAAAAGTCATGATGTAAAGTGTCTTAAGGGTTAGAAAATGTTTTAACCCCCTCATAAGTCCTAAGTCCTAGGTCCTAGGTGATTTTTCCAAAGGCTAAGTTCGAGGATCCATTTAAAAATAAATTAAAAAAATTAAAAATTAAAAAATAATAATAATAATAATAATAAAATATAAAATATAAAATAATAATAAAATAAAATAAAAACTTAAAAAATAATAAAATAATAATATTTTGAGTAAATAAATGCAGAATTTCAATTTTTTAATGCATTAAAAATTCGACGGATGAGATTAAGAGATATCTTGATCTTCATCGACAGTCGAGATCATTTTGACGTGGATCACTCTAACTAGTTGTTAAGAATTTCTCCTTTAAATAGGGTGCTAGGGGTCATTTGAGATCATTCGATCTATGAGTCTTGTGCTGAAGAAGCTCTCTTGTAAGCTTTTTCTGATGCTAATAAAGAAAGACTTTGGGGTTGAAATCTTGCTGGTGTTACTCTCCTGAAGTGTTGTGAGCTATTTTATTTTCTGCATATTTTAATTTTCAGCCATTAGCAACAGCGTATTGTAGAGTATTGTTGAACACAGGTATCTTGTTCACTTGCTAGGGTTTGAATGGTATTAGAATTTCTGAAATAATGGCAAGTATCTCCATTGCATCTGAGATCTAGTACTGTTTTTCCTCTCTTTATTGATGGTTGAAGTGAGCTGCGCAGGAAACCCTTATTGAAGAAGATCAGTGGGCGTTTGGGGAAGTTCTCAGCTGAACTAGCCAACTCCCGCAAGCATTCTCTTGCAGAGCCCAGCCAGTTTCGATCCTGGGTTTATCATTTAAGTTTGTTTTTCTGAATTGCATGAGAGATTTCTGAAGTTTTTCACAGTAAATCTGGAATTTTGATAACATGTCTGTGGATTATTGATGAATCTGGCTGTTTAGAGTCATTGATCTGTTAAAACTGTAATTAATTTATTAAATTTTGGGTTTTGTCCTTGTATATTTTGTCTCTGGTTTCGCAGTTCTTTTGCAGGCTGTAGGAAGAGATTTCTTGTTGGAAACCAGATCTAGGCCCTGGGGCAAGATCTGGCCTCACATTCAATTTTTTGCAGGGTCTCCATTCCGTTGTTCGAGGGTTTCAGATTCAGTGATTTGCAAATTTGGAAATCAACTGCAGAACTGGCCATTCACCCTACGATTCTCCTACGCTGGCCATCCTTCCACGCTGCCCCAAGCTCATTCCAACAGCTGCTGCATCCTCACCTCTCCCTCATACGCACAATCAATCTCCCTTTTCAAATTTGCTGGCAGCATCAAACCTTTCACGTTGTCTATATATCGTTGCTGATCATTGTCAAAAGTGTGTATATGGCAGCGCGTTGATCCGCTTAATCTAGCTCACATCATAGCTCGCTCCCTTACCTCTGTCTCTCATTGCTCCACGCATTTTTCTCTTCATGCTGCCTCTCTTCCAGTGATCACTTCCAATATTCTCTGCTCCATACGCAGTTCAATTTTGGGTCTGGTTCTCAGCACCCTTCGTCCCTTGCTCATAAACGTCATCTGCCAAAGACCGCTCCAGCCTTCCGCTGTCATCTGTGCAGTCATCGAACCTCTGCGGACCTGCATATGCCCACGTACAAATGCAAAAAACACTGGAACGTGCATTACGTGGGTAAGATCGGGGTCTTTCATATGCGTTGCTGTCAAATATCATCACACCGGCAAACAAAAGGCAAAGCAAACGTGGATTTTATTTTTGAAGACGTCCATCCGCTGCTCCAGACTCCTGCAGGTTACATTCTCACCTTAAGCCACGCATCACCTGCACCAAAACTTTCGTGGGCCTGCACCTACTCAACGCAGAAATTGTTAAAGCTTCACCGACCGGGGTAAGGATCAGGCTTTTTTTTGTGGACGTCAGGTAAATTTTTTAGTTTCGATTCAGGCATTTGCATTAGAGTTTAAAATTAAAAGTTTAGACTAGATCAATTTTTTTTTACGTTTTGTCTAAATCTTTTAATTTTGAATATTAAAATCACGCACAAAAAAAAGGGGAAAAGGATTCACGCAAACTATTTCATAGTTAGGGTAGCATGCAATTTTTATTCCATTTAAGTTTTTTTGGTTTAATTTTAGTTTAGCATAAAAATTTCTTTGTCTCTTAGGACTTTAGATTTGATTTTATTTAAGATTTAGTTTTAAATTTAAAATTTTAAAATCATAAAAATTATAAAAAATATAAAATATAAAAAGTCCCTTTAGTTAGGGTTTTGGTTCTATTTTTGTTTAATTTTTTAGAACTAAAACTTTAGTTTTAGTTTAGATTTAAATTTTAAGTTTTTCTTTTAAATATAACAATAAAAATTATAAAAATTATAAAATTATAAAAAAGGAGTTTCTTTTCTTTTAAGTCTAGATTTTAATTTTATTTAGGTTTTACGATTTATTTACTTTTGTTAAATTTTTGGGATAAAAATTAAAAAAAATAAAAATTTTAGCAAAAAAGTGAAAAATCATTTTGGTGACTTTTGTGGTATTTTCCTATAGCTAAATGCACTTAATGTTCATTTTGAAATTAGCTACATGAATGTGATATCTGGTTAGCCTTTAAAATTACATGGTTGTGTATCGAACTCTATCTTTCGAAATTTTAAATTGTCGGAGTATCATTAAGCCATTAAGCATTTTCTCACATTTGATAAAAGTTAATCTTTGTTTGAGTTATTTGATGGTAAACGATGGTTTATGAATCCATATTTCTGCAGCATTTGATAAATAATCGTTTAGTCATTTATTTCATAAGGCACTGGTCTATTTATTTAATAAAATCAATTAAGTGCTTGTTTTCTTTCGTGTCTCCCAACCCAACTGGTTCACAGTTGGTCATCCACTTTCCTATAGGGTCTACCCCCTTTAGCCACGGGAGACAGGCTTAAACGGAGAGATCGGGGATCAGAGTGACAACCCCTGGTCTGAGCGTTGTCGTGACAATCTGTGCGACAACATTTTTTGGCGCCGTTTCCAGGGATAGAGTTTTTTTTGTTCCTTGGTTCTTTCATTTCGAGCTTTTCCGTGTTTCACTTCTTGTCCAGGTGGCGACTCCACTTCATATATTATCTTCAAAAGTGTATACTAGAAGACATCCAAGCAGTCTGTGCAATCCTACTCCTGATCCTGAAAGGGTCCTCAAGGTACGATTACACAAACTCTCTTCTTGTACACTTCTTATTAACCTCGGACAAAAAGCCCTCTCTGATATCCATTTGCTTTTTACAAGTCAAGTTAGGCACA
This sequence comes from Pinus tabuliformis, assembly GCA_031772625.1. NCBI lineage: Eukaryota > Viridiplantae > Streptophyta > Pinopsida > Pinales > Pinaceae > Pinus > Pinus tabuliformis. The sequence goes on along the minus strand of CM062816.1, from coordinate 2,079,240,870 downwards.
ACATCATGGATATGTATGCCCCTTGCAATTTTTCTAACATTCCAGGGTATCCCAATGCTCTTCCATCAGTTGGGATAGATAACTTGCCTAGCTTTCAGGGAGATAATGCGATTAGTGCAAATTTGCATCTGAGGGATTTTAGCATATGGATGGCTAAGTACGCAAGGTCTCCTGATTTCGATCATGAAGATGTTAGAATAACTCTTTTTATTTTAACCTTGGCGGGCGATGCCCATGAATGGTTTACTGAAAAGCCTTAGAATTCGTTTGATTCCTTAGAATCGATCATTAATGCATTTAAAGAAAAATATGGAAATAAGAGAGAAGGAAGACACCTCATAAAAGCTATTAGCATAATAAAAAAGAGAGAGAATGAAACTGTTGAAGAATTTAATAAAAGGTTTAATAGTATTGTTAGAGAATTACCTCAAGGCTATAAACCTACAGATAAATCTCTCCAAGATTTTTACATTGATGCCTTTAGTCCTGAGCCATCTTATGAATTAAGGCGTGCTAGGCTTAATGATTATAGAGATTGTCAAGCCTTGGCTATAGAGCTTAAAAAGGACAAGGCAGCATCTGGGAAGTCTGAGATCCCAGGTTTTGATAGGGCTGCTACAAAACTAAAGGAACCTAAAGGAAAAGCAGTTCAAGAACTGAAAGCGAACTTGTTCTCAAATTGCTTCAAAAGATTGAAACCATGGAAATTAATCATAATAAGGAGATAGCTACTTTGCAGAATAGGTTGATCCAAATGGAAAGAGCGCAAACACAAAATTTTCAACCTCGAAATAATAATAATAGAAATAACAATTGGCAAAAGAAGGGTCAATCTAGTGAGCAAAGAGCTCCTAATCCGCTAACTAATTTGGTTGATAATGCTCCTCCTTACTATTGGGTTTGCGATGCTCTTCATGAAGAGGCCACTTGTCTCATCGTTAGAAGAATTTTAGATAATGGGATGTTTGGGGCAGGTGATCAAATAAATGTAGTAGGTAACAAGTTTCCTTTATCTATGGATGATTGGATAGAGGTCAAGGAAAAGAGTCGTGACGTTATGAATCCTTCATCAGCTTTTAGTATAAATAGCCTTGAAAATGAAGATGACATTTTGGCTAGGTTATATGGTGAAAAACCCTCTCCCGAGCAAATCTTGGAAATTGCTAGAGATAAAGGTTTGACCTACCAGAGAAGGGATAAAGATCAAAGTGGGAATCAAATTCCCCCTCGAACTTTTAACCCTGGATTAGATGTCGATTTGGGAAGTTGGTTTAACAATGCAAAAATTTGGGTTCCTATTCTCCGAGATTGCTAAAATCCCTTCCCAAAGAGACAAGTTACTAAAAGCTATTCAAGGTTCTCAAGTAAATACTTCTCAACAAAAGACTCGAGAAGTTGACTATCACGATGCTCCCATATATTTGCAAAGCTTAGATGCTGATAACAAAGATCACCACCCTTTCTTTATCACCTTATTAGTTAATGGATATAAATTGAATAATTGCATGTTGGATTCTAGTGCATCAGCTTGTGTAATGACTAAAAGGGTCATGGAACAACTTAACTTAAGAGTTTCTAGACTCTACTATAACATATGTGCCATGGATTCTAAGAAAATTGAAGTGCATGGTTTGATCAAAGATTTGCAAGTTCATCTATCTGTTTACCCAGACATCATGATTGTCATGGATATTGTTGTTGTGGATGTGCTTGATGCCTGGGGTATGCTGTTATCCAGAAAGTGGGCCTCTGATCTAGGAGGAAGTATTCAAATGAATTGGTCATATGCTATGATTCCTTCTCCTAGGGGTGATGGTTTTGTAAGACTAAATAGAGAGCCCGAAAGAAAATTTCATGTCGAAAATCCTAAGAGACCTCACAACGAGATAATCAAAGAGCAATCTGACATTGGGAACTATGCCATCATGTCTAATTTCATAATTCCTCCCGATGGTAAGATTAGGGATCTCAAGGATAAAGTTTGGTATATGTACTTCGATGGTGCATCGTCTAGGCATGGTAAAGGTGCTGGAATAGTGCTTAAATCTCCCCTTGATCACATTTTCAAGTTTGCCTATCGATTAGAATTTGAAGCAACCAACAATGTCGTTGAATATGAGGCTATATTGTTGGGGCTTGAATTGGCAAAATCTTTGAAGATTAAGTTGCTTAGCATTAAGGGAGATTCTAATTTAGTTATCATGCAGCTTAAAAATAAATTCACATGCAAAACTCAAAGACTAAGGAATTATCAAAATGCTGTGTGGGATACTATGGAGCACTTTGATGCTCTTGACCTAAAAGCTATCCCAAGAGAGCAAAATAGTTTGGCAGATGAACTTGCCGTAGCTGCTACTACTTTCCAGTTATCTGATGAGCTAATTAATGATAAGATCAAAATGGAAGTAATATTTAGACCATCTGTTCCAGATAACTCAGAGCATTGGCAGGTCTTTAATGATGAAAAACAGGGCATTCGTTTTCTTAATAGTCTGGATGAGTTTGAGGATTTTCGGATAGATTCTCAGGAGGATGGATCTTTAAATTATGAGCATATCATAAATCCTACTCCTAGGAATGTGGTTGCCTTAGAGCAACATTTTGATCGGCATGATGCCACGAAGTTGAGAGAAGAAAATAAGATGGACCCAGGCGAATATCTCGAGATAAACATTGGTACTTCTGAAAACCCAAAGATGGTTAAAATTGGTAGAGGTACTAGTGTGGAAGAAAGAAAAAAGTTAACTAATTTACTTCGCAAATATCGAGATGTTTTAACTTTTTCTTATGATGAATTAAAGGGCTATAGGGAGGATGTCATGGAGCATACTATCCCCTTAAAAGATGAAAATGCTAAACCCTTTCGCCAGAAACTTAGGCAAATTAATCCTAAATTAGCCCCTTTGGTTCAGAAAGAACTTGCGAAAATGTTTACAGCAGAAATTATCACTCAAACAAGGCATTCAACATGGTGTTCAAATCAGGTGATTGTTAGGAAAAAAAATGGTATGATAAGGCTTTGTGTCGATTTTCGAAACCTTAATCTAGCATGCAAGAAAGATAATTACCCTTTGCCAAACATGGAGACTTTGTTGCAAAGAGTAACAGGTTCTGGAATGATGTCATTGCTAGATGGTTTTTCTGAATACAATCAGGTATGGGTTAAAAAGGAAGATCGTCATAAAACCACATTCACCACACCATGGGGTACTTTTGAATACATCAGAATGCCATTTGGATTAACAAACGCTGGGGCTACATTCCAAAGGGCTATGGATGATGCCTTTAAAGGGTTAATCGGGAAACTTATTGAAATTTACCAAGATGATCTTACTGTTTTTTCTAAAGATGGTATCAGTCATGCAAATCATCTTAGGCAGGTTTTTGATAGATGTAGAGAATACAAGATTTCTTTGAATCCAGCTAAGTCTGTTTTTGGGGTAACGGAAGGGAAATTACTTGGCCATATCATTTCTAAGGAAGGAATCAAGATTGATCCTGAAAGAATTGAAGCAATCCAAAAGATTCCTCTTCCTCATAATCTTAAATCCCTTCAGTCTTTCCTTGGAAAGACAAATTTTATTAGAAGGTTTATTCCAAATTACGCAGAAATCGCTAAGCCTATTCAAAGTCTTCTAAAGAAAGATGAAAAATTTGTTTGGCGAGAAGATGGCAAAAAGGCTTTCCAAGAAATCAAATGTGCTATTGCAAGAGCTCTTGTCTTAGTTAATCCCAATTATTCCAAGGATTTCATGATTTTTTCTTTCGCTTCCGAAGATACCATTGCTGGTGTCCTATTACAAAAGAATAAAGATGGTCACGAGCAGCCTATCACTTTCATGAGTAGAGCGCTTCAATATTCCGAATTGAAGTACAATACCATGGAAAAGCAGGCTTATGCCTTGGTCAAGTCTCTTAAGCACTTATCACATATGTGGGTTATTCTAAAATCATTTCTTTCGTCCCACATTCTGTTGTTAAAGATATATTAACTCAAATCGATTGCTTAGGGACTCGTGCTAGGTGGGTTACTAAAATACAAGAATATGATTTAGAGATCAGACCCACCAAGCTAGTCAAAGGCCAAGGTTTGGCTCAGACGCTGACTGAAGGTAACGAAAAGACTCTTGGTTTATTTTGTCTTAGCAATCTATCTTCGCCTGAGTTGCAAAGATTAGGATAGCATGAGTGATACAAGGACATAGTTTATTACTTGATGAATCTTGCATGTCCAAACCATTTAGTTGCTCATAAGAGAAGGGCTCTTAGACTAAAAGCCACTAAGTATTGCCTTATGAAGGATGGCCTTGGATGGAGAAATCCTGAGGGCATAGTGCTTAGGTGTGTTGATGACGTTGAGTCCAAGAAATTAATCTCTGAGTTTCATTAAGGATTTTGTGGTGGTCATTATGCTGCTAGAGCTACCGCCCACAAAATCCTGAGAGCTGGTTATTATTGGCCTTCAATTTTTTCTGATGTGCACAAGTTTGTTAGAGCTTGTCAAACCTGTCAACTATTCACTGGGAAACAGAAGCTTGTTGCCTTGCCCCTGCAACTTGTCATTGTAGAGGCACCTTTTCAGCATTGGGGTCTGGACTTCATAGGGAAGTTCCATGAAAATTCTAGCAATGGCTACTCATGGATTTTAACTGCTACGGATTATTTCACTAAATGGGTTGAAGCCATTCCTGCTAAGAATGCCACTGAAAAGGTTATTATGGATTTCATTGAAAATAATATCATTACTAGATTTGGTGTCCCTGCTAAGATCACCACTGACAATGCCAAAGCTTTTAGTTCCTCAAAGTTTTCATATTTATGTTTCAAATATGGCATTGTCTTATCTCATTCGTCAAATTACTATCCTCAGGGTAATGGTCTGGCTGAATCAAGTAACAAGAATCTCATAACCATTATCAAGAAGATAGTAGGAGATAATAAGAGATCATGGGATAGCAAAATCAAGTATGCTCTATGGGCAGATAGAATCACTAAGAAAAAAGCTACTGGTAAATCTCCCTTTGAATTAGTTTATGGCTTCGATGTAACTTTACCTGTGCACCTAAAATTGCTAGCTTATCAGCTCCTACAGAACTTTTCTACTAATAAAGATGTTGTTCATAATAGAATAGATCAGATTGTGGAGTTAGATGAAGCTCGTAGGACAGCTTTTGATGCTATATGTAAAAATCAATCTAACATTAAGAAAAGCTTTGATAAATTCTCTCGATCTAGATCTTTGCAGGTGGGAGATATGGTACTGCTTTGGGACCGCAAGAATGAGAAACCAGGAAAACATAAGAAGTTTGACAGTTTGTGGCTAGGACCGTACATCATTCGAGACGTAGCTGGACCAAACTCATTCCACTTGAGCAGATTGGATGGCGAACCACTTGATCTACCAGTGAATGGCCAAATGCTCAAGTTGTTCTTCAAAGATGATATCTGATGCCATGGGGCATCCTTTGTATTGTATTTCTATCCCTACTCCTTGTTATTTCAGCATTTTATTTCTGATTTAGGATTAGATTTACTTTCCTTGTTAATAAATGAAGAGCTTCTATCTTTTATGTGCTTAGATGTTATATGATGATTTTTGAATGGACGCTACTTATTTCTGTTGTGTGTTGCATGGATGCAGATTCTGGATTCTCACATTCCTACAGTGCAGCAACGTGTCCCCAAGTAGAGCCAGATGTTGACCACTACGTGTCAACTACCCATAGCAGTACACCCCATTTTCTTCGCAAAAAGGGATAATGCTTGATCGACGTGTTCGTGCCATTCGACAGTCATCGTCGACTTGATCATATTATGTTGTAAACCCAGTCTGCATGTGTGAATTGTAAATAATCTTAGCAGATATGAGTCATGTATGTAAATTACCTAGGTGGACCTAATTTTCTAGTGATAATCTACATTCCGGAAGGTTTTTTGTGTCACCAATCTATGATCAGCAGAGTTTTCCTTCAGCCTAACCCCAAAGCCGGAATGGATTTTGTCATTAGAATCTTAGGAGAATCCTAGTGTGTTAATCTGCTAGATTATAGTTGTGTCGCAGAACTGGGTGGTTTATGAGGGTCTATGTCAAATGGGTTCTCCCCGTTGAGATGTAAAGTTGTAAAAGTCATGATGTAAAGTGTCTTGAGGGTTAGAAAATGTTTTAACCCCCTCATAAGTCCTAAGTCCTAGGTCCTAAGTGATTTTTCCAAAGACTAAGTTCGAGGATCCATTTAAAAATAAATTATAAAATAATAATAATAATATAATAAAATAAAATAAAAACTTAAAAAATAATAAAATAATAATATTTTGAGTAAATAAATGCAGAATTTCAATTTTTAATGCATTAAAAATTCGACGGATGAGATTAAGAGATATCTTGATCCTCATCGACGGTCGAGATCATTTTGACGTGGATCACTCGAACTAGCTGTTGGGAATTTCTCCTTTAAATAGGGTGCTAGGGGTCATTTGAGATCATACGATCTGTGAGTCTTGTGCTGAAGAAGCTCTCTTGTAAGCCTTTTCTGGTGCTAATAAAAAAAGACTTTGGGGTTGAAACCTTGCTGGTGTTACTCTCCTGAAGTGCTGTGAGCTGTTTTATTTTCTGCATATTTTAATTTTCAGCCATTAGTAACAGCTTATTGTAGAGTATTGTTGAACACAGGTATCTTGTTCACTTGCTAGGGTTTGAATGGTATTAGAATTTCTGAAATAATGGCAGGTATCTCCATTGCATCTAAGATCTAGTACTTTTTTTTCTCTATTTATTGATGGTTGAAGTGAGCTGTGCAGGAAACCCTTATTGAAGAAGATCAGTGGGCGTATGGGGAAGTTCTCGGCTGAACCAGCCAACTCCCGCAAGCATTCTCTTGCAGAGCCCAGCCAGTTTTGATCTGGGGTTTATCATTTAAGTTTGTTTTTCTGAATTGCATGAGAGATTTCTGAAGTTTTTCACAGTAAATCTGAAATTTTGATAACATGTCTGTGGATTATTGATGAATCTGGCTATTTAGAGTCATTGATCTATTAAAACTGTAATTAATTTATTAAATTTTGGGTTTTATCCTTGTATATTTTGTCTCTGGTTTCGCAGTTCTTTTGCAGGTTGTAGGAAGATATTTCTTGTTGGAAGCCAGATCTAGGCCCTGGTGCAAGATCTGGCCTCACAATCAGTTTTTTGCAGGGTCTCCATTCCGCTGTTCGAGGGTTTCAAATTCAGTTATTTGCAAATTCTGGAAATTAACTGCAGAACTGGCCATTCACCCTACGGTTCTACGCTGGCCATCCTTCCACGCTGCCCCAAGCTCATTCCAGCAGCTGTTGCGTCCTCACCTCTCCCTCATACGCACAATCAATCTCCCTCTTCAAATTTGCTGGCAGCATCAAACCTTTCACGCTGTCTATATATCGTTGCTGATCATTGTCAAAAGCCTGTATATGGCAGCGCGTTGATCTGCTTAATCCAGCTCACATCATAGCTCTCTCCCTTACCTCTGTCTCTCATTGCTCCACGCATTTTTCTCTTCACACTGCCTCTCTTCCAGTAATCACTTCCAATATTCTCTGCTCCATACGCAGTTCGATTTTGGGTCTGGTTCTCAGCTCCCTTCGTCCCTTGCTTATAAACGTCATCTGCCAAAGACCGCTCCAGCCTTCCGCTGTCATCTGTGCAGTCATCGAACCTCTGCGGACCTGCATACGCCCACGTACAAATGCAAAAAACACTGGAACGTGCATTACGTGGGTAAGATCGAGGTCTTTCATATGCGTTGTTGTCAAATATCATCACACCGGCAAATAAAAGGCAAAGCAAACGTGGATTTTATTTTTGAAGACGTCCATCCGCTGCTCCAGACTCCTGCGGGTTACATTCTCACCTTAAGCCACGGATCAACTGCACCAAAACTTTCGTGGGCCTGCACCTGCTCAACGCAGAAATCGTTAAAGCTTCACGACCGGGGTAAGGATCAGGGTTTTTTTTGTGGGCATCAGGGAAATTTTTTAGTTTCGATTCAAGTGTTTGCATTAGAGTTTAAAATTAAAAGTTTAGACTAGATCAAATTTTTTTTACGTTTCGTCTAAATCTTTTAATTTTGAATATTAAAATCACGCACAAAATAAAAAAGGGGGAAAAGGATTCACGCAAACTATTTCATAGTTAGGGTAGCATGCAATTTTTATTCCATTTAAGTTTTTTTGGTTTAATTTTAGTTTAGCGTAAAAATTTCTGTCTCTTAGGACTTTAGATTTGATTTTATTTAAGATTTAGTTTTAAATTTTAAATTTTAAAATCATAAAAAATATAAAAAGTCCCTTTAGTTAGGGTTTTGGTTCTATTTTTGTTTAATTTTTTAGAACTAAAACTTTAGTTTTAGTTTAGATTTAAATTTTAAGTTTTTCTTTTAAATATAACAATAAAAATTATAAAATTATAAAAAAGGAGTTTCTTTTCTTTTAAGTCTAGATTTCAATTTTATTTAGGTTTTAGGATTTATTTAGTTTTGTTAAATTTTTGGGAAAAAAAAATAAAAATAAAAATTTTAGCAAAAAAGTGAAAAATCATTTTGGTGACTTTTGTGGTATTTTCCTATAGCTAAATGCACTTAATGTTCATTTTGAAATTAGCTACATGAATGTGATATCTGGTTAGCGTTTAAAATTACATGGTTGTGTATCGAACTCTATCTTTCGAAATTTTAAATTGCCGGAGTATCATTAAGCCGTTAAGCATTTTCTCGCATTTGATAAAAGTTAATCTTTGTTTGAGTTATTTGATGGTAAACGATTGTTGATGAATCCATATTTCTGCAGCATTTGATAAATAATCGTTTAGTCATTTATTTCATAAGGCATTGGTCTATTTATTTAATAAAATCAATTAAGTGCTTGTTTCCTTTCGTGTCTCCCAACCCAACTGGTTCACAGTTGGTCATCCACTTTCCTATAGGGTCTACCCCCCTTAGCCGCGGGAGACAAGCTTAAACGGAGAGATGGGGATCAGAGTGACAGCCCCTGGTCTGAGCGTTGTCGTGACAATCTGTGCGACAACACCACCTAGAGATGGCTCAATTAAATGAATTGATCGACAATTAAAAATTGCCTAAGTCTAACATAGGGAAATCGATTAATTAATAACAATTAATTGAGAAAGGTGAGAATTCTCTAGAAACTCACACGGATTGACTTGGAGATTATCTCAGAGATCGATTAAGATTTAATCTTGGTTGTTGGAGTCCCAACTAGAGATTATAAGAGGTGGATGGGTAGATGGAGAAACACACTTGGAGATCGAGTTTCCTTGGGCAGTTCGATTTTCTAGAGAACAGCATTCTGCCGAAAGAGTTCGAGCCAAAGAGAAGACACAGAGACAGAGAAGGGCAGAGGAAGTGAGTATGGAGGAAGTTTTCCAGTTCTAGAGAGTCATCTACAGGAGGGCCAAGTTTCCTCAGTGAGGTTGCGCAGAGATTGTGCAGCAGCTTCAGAGGCAAAGTTTGATTTGGCCAAAGGGTCGATTCAGTTGCTGGAGGTCGTGAGAATTTTCGGAAGGACCAGCCAGTCATTCTCAGAGGTTGAGTTGGGCTAGACAATTTGATCAGAGCAGATTCCAGGCCAAGCATGGGAGGGACCTCAAATGCCCCTACTCGCTCTACCATGCCCACCTTCTTAGGAGCAGACACGGGGGCTGCAGCCCAGCAGGAGGCAGAGCCTGGGCATATGGGCGATTATTTTGCAAAGTACCAGGCCTATGGGCAGGAGTTCAGGGAAGCCCTCTCATTCAGAGATTTTGTTCAGCTCCAGTTGAATAGCAGACCCCGCGATCATCACAGAGGGTACCGGCATTACCATGATGGCGACAACCACCGTGCAGCGAGCAAATTCCACTTGCCTACGTTTGATGGCTCATCAAACATTTCGGCAAAGTCTTGGGTGGAGAAGCTGGACATTTATTTCCAGCTTAACCAGATGTCAGAGGCAGAGGCCATCAAGATGGCAACGTTGCATTTGGATGGCGAGGCCCAAGATTGGTGGTTTCATGGGATGGTTACATTGAGGCACTCCACAGTAACGTCATATGCCGAGTTTACCAGGAGATTGATGGAGCGATTTGATCGGAGGGATCCATAGCAGCATTTTGTTGAGCTGACGAGGCTCAAACAGACAGGGAGCCCAGAGACCTACATTGCAGATTTCTTGAGGGTCTTCGTGATGGTGTCAGACCTCTCCACAACACAGAGGGTCTATATGTATGTTGAGGGGTTAGCAGAGCCACTTCGGGGTCTAGTCCAATCCACTAGACCAGCTACGCTCCAGGACGCTATCAGCAGGACCCGGGACTTACAGGATGTCTTACCCAGGACCCGGACACCTTACCCCAAAGACAAACTTTCCAGTCTAAGGGGAAGGATGTGAGGATTCCACCTCCAAAGGGGAATCCAAGACGAGTACAGCTTGACGATGATCCCAGGAGGGAGTTGAAGGAGAAGCGGTTGTGCTTCACTTGTCAAGAGCCATGGGTACCAGGACATAGATGTGCTGCTGGTAAAACACATTTTATTGAGGTCTTCTCCGAGAGCAGTGGAGAAGAGGATGACAAGGAGGATGTGGAGGCAGGAGATAGCCATGCCACATGGGGACCTCACATGCCCCTACTCGCTCGACCATGCGTAGCAGGGGACCTCACATGCCCCTACTCGCTCTACCATGCCCACCTTCTTAGGAGCAGACACGGGGGCTGTAGCCCAGCAGGAGGCAGAGCCTGGGCATATGGGCGATTATTTTGCAAAGTACCAGGCCTATGGGCAGGAGTTCAGGGAAGCCCTCTCATTCAGAGATTTTGTTCAGCTCCAGTTGAATAGCAGACCCCGCGATCATCACAGAGGGTACCGGCATTACCATGATGGCGACACCCACCGTGCAGCGAGCAAATTCCACTTGCCTACGTTTGATGGCTCATCAAACATTTCGGCAAAGTCTTGGGTGGAGAAGCTGGACATTTATTTCCAGCTTAACCAGATGTCAAAGGCAGAGGCCATCAAGATGGCAACGTTGCATTTGGATGGCGAGGCCCAGGATTGGTGGTTTCATGGGATGGTTACATTGAGGCACTCCACAGTAACGTCATATGCCGAGTTTACCAGGAGATTGATGGAGCGATTTGATCGGAGGGATCCATAGCAGCATTTTCTTGAGCTGACGAGGCTCAAACAGACAGGGAGCCCAGAGACCTACATTGCAGATTTCTTGAGGGTCTCCGTGATGGTGTCAGACCTCTCCACAGCACGGAGGGTCTATATGTATGTTGAGGGGTTAGCAGAGCCACTTCGGGGTCTAGTCCAATCCACTAGACCAGCTACGCTCCAGGACGCTATCAGCAGGACCCGGGACTTACAGGATGTCTTACCCAATAAAACACATTTTATTGAGGTCTTCTCCGAGAGCAGTGGAGAAGAGGATGACAAGGAGGATGTGGAGGCAGGAGATAGCCATGCCACATGGGGACCTTTGCCACCTCCACCAACAGCAGCAGGTGGTGCATCTTTTGCACCCACCGGAGGGGTCCTTGCAGCGTTGCGGGGAGTTCCTAAGTATCTGACGCTACGCGTACAAGGGACAGTACGTGGCCAACGTGTATCAATTTTGGTTGACAGTGGGGCAACCCACAACTTCATCGATGCCCAGATGGTTGAACGGAGAGGTATACAAACAGAGAGCTTCGATGGGTTTTCAGTCTTGGTCCCAGGAGATCAGACCATGACGCGTGCTCGTTATGTTCCAGAGCTTTCAGTGACGATGGGTACCTACACATTGACTGACCACTTTTTCGTGGTCAATATTCTGGACACCAACATGATACTGGGTGTTCAGTGGCCTATCACTCTAGGGAAGGCCACGACAGATTAGAAGAACCTGGAGATGGAGTGGGATGATGAGAAGACAGAGAGGCATGAGAAGATACGGGGACAGCACACATATCCGCCTCAGACTGTCTCGGCTCATCAGATGGAGGCAGTCTTCCGAAAGGGAGACATAGAGTGGGCAGTGGAGTTGCGTGCATCAGAGGCAAGAACTACAGGGCAGACGGTACACCCAGAGATACAGTCTATCCTTGATCGGTATGCCATAGTGTTTAGGGAGATTCCACCAGGACAGCCACCAGATCGGGGGTTTGAGCACACCATCGAGCTTGAGCAGGCATACAGGTCGTGATTACCACCCCCTATAGGCACCCCAAGGCCTATCGAGGTGAGATTGAGCGGGCTATCTCGGAGTTGCTTGCATTGCCATATTTCACGCAACATTTATTTTGGAGTGTGATGCGTCAGGAGGGGATCTGCGCAATATTGATGCAGGGAGGTCACCCTCTAACATTTGAGAGTCGGAAGCTCCTTCTGCACAAGAGGTTGTATTCCATATACGACAAGGAGATGTTGGCCATCATGCATGCATTGGCTAAGTATCGGCAGTATTTGGTAGGCAACAGGTTCAAGGTGAGGATTGATCACAATAGCCTCAAGTTCTTTTTGGAGCAGAAGCAGTTACAGGAGAGGCAGCAGAAGTGGATCAGTAAGATCCAAGCATATGACTTTGACATTGAGTATGTCAAAGGTAAGAACAACGTGGTAGCAGATAACCTTTCACGTAGACCAGCGACGTCGTCTCTTATGAGCTTGGATACAGATTGGAGGGCTCGACTCTTAGTAGAGTACTCCAAGGACAGATTTGCATGTGAGGTTTTGGATGGGCAAGTGGCAGATGACAGGTACAGGGTGGTGAATGAGATCATCTATTACAGGGACCGAATCTTCTTGACTGAGGGTCTTAACTCAAGAAGAAGATACTCCAAGCATCACATGATTCCCCATTGGCAGGACATCAGGGTTTTACCAAAACCTACAGGGCCATTAGGGAGAGATTCTCATGGAAGGGCCTCAAGGAAGACGTACTCCAACACATCCGGGAGTGCGATGTTTGCTAGAGGAACAAGGGAGAGATGAGCCATCCCACAGGATTATTGCAACCTCTTCCCATTCCAGAGGGGAAATGGGAGAGTATTTCGATGGATTTCATCATAGGGTTGCCCATGGTACAGGGCAAGGATTGTATCTTTGTCGTCGTTGATCGACTGACGAAGTACACACATTTCTTTGCCATATCCGCACACTATACAGCAGCACAGGTGGCTGAGCTGTTCTTCAGGGAGATCTTCAGGCTACATGGTCTTCCTAAGACCATCGTCAGTGACAGGGACAGTCGTTTCATGGGCGGGTTTTGGCAGGAGCTTTTCCGATTGGTGGGGACGGAGTTGACACCGAGTACCAGCTATCACCCACAGACGGACGGACAGACGGAGATAGTTAACAAGTGGCTGGAGGGCTACTTGCGTAACTATGTCAGTGGGCAGCAGCGAGCATGGCTGAAGTGGTTGCATCTGTGGAATACTGCTACAACACTTCGCATCACATGTCCATTAATATGTCACCATTCTATGCCTTATATGGGTATCATCCTTTATCTTTTGTCGACGTGATGTTTGGTGATAGCAGGGCTCCTAGAGCCAAGATTTGGATCCAAGAGAGTCAGGATATCCTCCGAGCTCTCAAGGATAACATGGCTACAACGCAAAACTAGCAGAAGCTGTATGCTGACAGGGGTCGAGTGGACAGGCAGTTCGAGGTAGGGGACATGGTCTACCTACGATTACAGCCATACCGACAGTCATCACTGAAGCAGAAGGGGGCTGAGAAGCTCAAGCCCCGCTTTTATGGGCCATATAGGGTGATACATAGGATTGGACAGGTCGCATATGAGTTGGAGTTGCACCAAGGCAGCAAGATTCATAACATTTTTCATGTATCATGCCTGAAGAAGGCATTGGGGCAGCAGGTGACCGTGACAGATGAGCTACCACCCTTGGATGATGAGGGGCATTTGATATTGCAGCCGGAGGCTATAATTGACTCTAGGGAGAGACAGTTGCGGAGCAGAACGGTTCAAGAATTCTTAGTGAGGTGGAAGAATTTGCCGGATGAGGATGCCACTTGGGAGAGTGAGGAGATCTTACAGCATCCATCACTTCAATTGCTTGAGGACAAGCAACATTTTGCCGGGGGAGACTATAATATTCCTAATTAGCTATGGCTAATTGGAATATTCGATTTTGTTCAATTTTTGCCTTCTATAGTTATTTGTAAATAAAAAGTGAGAAAGGGGGAACATAACTCACTTTAGAATAAAAAGTCACTTCCTAGGTAGCACAATGTTGTGACTTAAGGGGGAACTAAGGGAGCCAAATGGGGACGCAGAAATGGGGCCCACGCAGACACATGGAGGGACTGTGCAGGAGGGAAGGAACACATGGCAAGAAGGGGATCACGCAGGAGAAAGTGAGCCTAGGAATTGTGAAAGGCAGAGGCTATTAAATAGAGAGGAACCCCCTCATTTGGGATAATTCTGGTTATGAGCATTAGTGATAGTCATTTCGACTTAGAGCACGCTCGCTGTTTAGCTAGTCTGCAGCACTGTTTAGTGCATTGAGTGTCTTCGTTTGAAGATCTCACCCTTAGCCCCGGGGGACTTCGAGTGCCTGCTCGGGCAAGGTATTTCCATTGGCATTCCAGCAGTAGATTCATCAACATTTCAGCAACAGTTTCATCAACATTTCAGCAGTAGTTTCATCAACGTCTTTGAGGAACTGCGCAGAACCCCAAGGGGGTGATTTTCGAGGGTCGGCCATTTCAGAAAAGCTTTCTGGGTTTTTCTGGGTTTTTTGAGTAGAGTCCGATTCCAGAGTTTCAGCCTTTTCTGAGGAGGGGAGCAGCCCCAAATCCTCATTCGATTTCCAGCAGCAGCAACAGCACGGCAGTTTCCCAGTAGCTGGGACGCAGATCAGTGTGAGGCCATTCCAGGAAATCTTTCTGGGTTTTTCTGGGTTTCTTGAGTAGAGCCCGAATCCAGAGTTTCAGCTTTTTCCGAGGAGGGGAGCAACCCCAAATCATCATTTGTTTTCTAGCAGCAGCAGCATCCACGCAAAGAGGCCATTCTTGTCATTCTGAGAGTATTTCTTCACTTGCCTTGTGCAAGTCGAGGTGCCATCTATCTAATCACCTCTTGTACTCATTTATTGCTCAGTATAATAAAATGGCTTAGCATTTCTCGCTGCATTTCTTGTGTATCTGCTTATATTTTCGGTTTACATTATTATATGTTGTTCCACTGTTATTTTATCACTTCTGGGTTATTATATCATTTGCACATATTTGGTTGGAGTTTTTGCTGGGTTTTGAGGAATATTCTGGGTTAGGAATATTACAAAGAGTGAGTTAATCTAATTGAGATTTCTCTCACTTCCAGATGGATTCCTGCACACAATACAAAAGATCTTTCCCACACACTTGAACACGTATTAGTTTGCACAAGATTAGAGCAATATAATGAATAAGATAAACCAAACATTCCTCCTAAAATGAATTGGCAAGCTTATCCCTAGAATACTACTCTAAATCAATGATATGTGCAAGATAGCTTGCACACATCAATCCAAGCAAGATGGCAAGCATAAACTAATATTAATTCAACATGCGAAAGAAATTAAACACAATAGCAGTAGTATGAAAGGACATCACCTCATAACACCAAGAGAACACTAGCCAGATAGCCTCAAAGTTTTGATTTGTATTAAGAAAGTATGTAAGTACAAAATGGCAGAAATTTTTCAAGCCCAATAGCTTATTACATGACATAATATGAGAGCCCATGGCTCTATTATATAGAGTTGGGAGCAAATCCCAATGAAGAATGACAATGACAAATGGCATTAGAGCCAATCCCAATGTAGAAGTGATTAAACAAGTGGCATGAGGTGACAATCCCAAAGAGAAATTCAAATTTGTTGAATGAAGTTCCAATGTCAAGTGTAAAAATCGAATTTTGGCAAGTGGACATCATTTTCTTCTTCCGTTATGTGCCAAATTTGAATTTTATGATGGAATGACAAGTGTATATGGGTGGTAACTCATGTGGGAACAATTTCCCACAAAAATGTCCAGCAAATATTCTCTCAAATCCTCCCAAATGTGCATTAACTTCACAAATTCGAATTTCCAAGATAACAGTTTTCTCATTTAATGCTAGAAATTCGATTTTATTTGAGCACATGTCATTTCCTTGATTTTAG
The DNA here is from genome assembly GCA_031772625.1 of Pinus tabuliformis. Taxonomy (NCBI): domain Eukaryota; kingdom Viridiplantae; phylum Streptophyta; class Pinopsida; order Pinales; family Pinaceae; genus Pinus; species Pinus tabuliformis. The sequence continues at coordinate 2,079,224,690 of CM062816.1, read as the reverse complement.
GAGTCCACATCACCTTGGAACTTCACTTTAACTCCCCATAATTTTCCACCTCATTTCCACAACCTTTAGCATGTGTAGATATTTATTTTTCTCCATTTATTCAATTTCTGGCTTAATTAATTGCCATATTCCCCACTAAACTTAGGAAAAATGGGTTTTGAAGGTTCAAAACACATTTTTAACCCATCAAAGTGTGTCATAGTAGAAATTTGAGGGTGAGAGGTGCAAATTTCATTACTCATACCCCATACAACTTCTCTAGACATCACTTATTACATAACAAGTGTAATTTTATTAGCAATTTCCTCAGTGCAGAAAATCTAAAAAATTATAAAACGACTACCTAGACCTACCCAAATTCCACGAAAATTTTTATGTGATCTAGTATGGTAATATATATCAACTCTAGACGCTAAAATGTGTTAGGGGTTCAACCTTCAAACCGTACCCCAGCTTTGGAGTAAAACATGAGTGAGAAAACCTAGAAAATTATCCGCCTCTAAAAAAGAAGGGATAATTAACCAAATAAAAAAAGTACTCCAAGGTGCACTCATTTGCTAATCGAGTCCCAACATCCTAGGCCTGTTACAGACTCAAAAAATCGTCATTACTAGTATCACTTATTACAATTCCCCGTAGGGTGTGGAATTTGGGTACAAGAAAGATGATGAGAAGATAGAAGAAGAGTTAAAAAACTATGTTGACTGATGATATATGGTGGTACAACTATCCTCTGGATCATCCTTGGGTGTGGAGTCTTCATATAATCATCAAGTGCCACTCCAGTGGTCAACATTTGGCTCCATATGGAGATGCATGCTAGATACAAAGTCATAGTGTGCAAAAACCTGAAATTTGCATCAACCGACAAAAGACATATATCAGCAGTATCCATTCAAAATATCATCAAATGAAATCAAGTACAGAAATGAAGAAATGGAAATTTATTCTAAGAGCATAAATGACAATTTATTCTTGAAATAAAACTAATTAAACAAAAATGACAAGGGATAAGGTTAGAAATATGATACAAAAAGATGTCCCATGGCATCAGATGTCTTCAATGAAGTTTGTGCTAAGAACCTGCTTACTTTCTGGCAAATCCATGGGGGTTTTCTGATGTGCCCTGTCCAATTCTGAATATCTTAGGACTTTGATCTGTCCCAACACTGTGTTGTACATGGTCATCTGATTTACCAAATCCTTTCCTCTTTTTTCTTTTCTTTTTAACAGATTGTGATGTTGATGTTCACTGCTCAGCGTGAGCAACAATTTGAATCTCCAGAAGGCAACACAGTATCATTTATTACAATTCCCCGTAGGGTGTGGAATTTGGGTACAAGAAAGATGATGAGAAAATAGAAGTAGAGTTAAAAAACTCTGTTGACTGATAATATATGGTGGTACAACTGTCCTCTGGATCATCTTTGGGTGTGGAGTCTTCATATAATCATCAAGTGCCACTCCAGTGGTCAACATTTGGCTCCATATGGGGATGCATGCTAGATACAAAGTCATAGTGTGCAAAAACCTGAAATCTGCAACAACTGACAAAAGACATATATTAGCAGTATCCATTCAAAATATCATCAAATGAAATCAAGTACAGAAATGAAGAAATAGAAATTTATTCTAAGAGCAAAAATGACAAATTATTCTTGAAATAAAACTAATTAAACAAAAATGAAAAGGGATAAGGTTAGAAATATGATAAAAAAAGATGTCCCGTGGCATCAGATGTCTTCAATGAAGTTCGTGCTGAGAACCTGCTTACTTTCTGGCAAATCCATGGGGGGTTTTCTGATGTGCCCTGTCCAATTCTGAATATCTTAGGACATTGAACTGTCCCAACACTGTGTTGTACATTTTCATCTGATTTACCAAATTCTTTCCTCTTTTTTCTTTTCTTCTTAACAGATTGTGATGTTGATGTTCACTGCTCAGCGTGAGCAACAATTTGAATCTCCAGAGGGCAACACAGTTTCTTGGCTAGGAGGGCCAATTTCTTGAGGAAAAATCGATTTCTCTAAGAGAGACAGAGAAATCGGATTTCTCTAGTTCGAGGATTACCAGAGGCAGAGGGGTCAGCTAGTATTTTCCTTGCATAGTAGATCTCTAGCTGGACGCAGTATTTTTGCAGGAGTTTGTCGAGCATATTTAGCGTCAGGAGGAAAGAGAAATAGCACAGAAAATTATGGACAATATTAACAGTCAGGATGATTCAGATTTATCTTCCACGTTGAAGGATGAATTTGCTTGCCTATCAGGATCAGCTTCACCTGGTGTCTGGTATATAGATAGTGGAGCTTCAGCTCATATGACAGGAGTTAGAGAATATTTCTCTAGCTATCAAGAAGAGCAAATGGACTTCCAAATCACTATGGGCAACATAACTAAATGTACTCCGAGGCACCATAGAGTTTCTGGGGGAGTCAGGAGCCAGCACCAACGCTACTAATGTATTACATGTGCCTGGATTGGGTATGAACCTAATTTAAGTGTCCTAGTTGCAGGACAAGGGGTATGATGTACACTTTGTAGGGAAGAAAGTGTATGTCAAACACTCAAGCTGGAAGAAGGTGAAACAAATTGGAGCTCGAAGCAACAGGCTATATAGGTTGCAGCTCGATTCTCCAATGGCATTAATAGGCAGTGACAGTAGCAGTGGAAAGGAGTTGAATGAATTGTGGCAGAGACAGTGCAGAGGCCTGAGGGACTACGTCATCCACGCAGAGAGCAGCTGGAGTGACGCAGAGGGTCCCAGAGGGTGCACAGTGCCTCAGAGGGCTGACGCATAGAGGTTTGAGGCTAACGCAGAGCAGCAAGAGGCTGACGCAGAGGCCAGAAGGGTCAACGCAGAGCTTCAAAGTCGCTAGAGAGGGTTTCGTGGGACAGGTTTTTTGAATACCTATTTCCGAATAAAGAAGTATTGTTGCCGTGTGTTTTTTCTCTGTCGGGTGAGCCAGTTAGGCACCCAGTTGTACTCAAGGAAATATTGCATAATAATAAACCCTCAAAATAGTTGCACCAGTTTTCCCGCATTGGGTTTCTCCGGGGACATTTGCCCAAAAATAATGATGTCACTTGTGTGTTTGTTTTCTTTCAGCTGATGATCTATAGATGTTGAGACTGTATTGTGTTTATTTCGATTTATATGTTTTAAACAACTTGTTCAGAATTTACAAGTATAAAAAATAAACCAGCAGAATACAGATTAATTTTCTAACAGATAGACTTAGAAAATTCAACAATGCTACCCAAAATCAATAACGCTAAGGGCAAGGAGGGTTGACGCTAAGGCTAGAGGAGGACACTAGACCTTAGAGCCCTAAAAAAATTTGAAACCCCTACTAAAAAATAAATTGCTTCAGATTTTCAATTTTCCTACAACTTCTTCAGTGACTAACCTTGCAAAAATTCTTAGAGGCTAGATCTTACCCTCAAGGGCCTAAATCTAGCTCTAATCCAGCTATTTGCCTTTGATCTTACCTACACAAATGAATTTACAAATACCCGAAACTCGAATATATACAAAAATTCAAAATAATTTCAAAACCCCAACTACAAAACAAGAATTAGAAAATAATGTACAAAATTATATTATACAAATTCTATTTACAAAATGTACAAATATGCAATGCTTAGAAAGATTTTGAAAGATCAAAAAATTTGAAAACTTTTGATAATGGCTAGATGTACTTTGAAAAATAAATGCAAACTACAGCGTTAGCGAAGTTAGAAAAACCATAAAAATATTTGAAGTCCAAACAAAGTTAGCATGTGCCCACATTTTGTGACCTTGGAGCCTAAGGGTTGGGGAACCTTACAAACACTATATAATTCTTCAAGCATAAACCGTTAGAACAACAATGAATCGCATCATCTAAGATAAGCCCAAAACTTATTAATAGAATGCTCCTATCATTTACAATGAAATAACAATTTAATTTAAAAAATTTAAACCAGTGTGGAAAAAGTCCTGAAAAAGTCGCGATTTAATCCTAAAATTCTGATTTTTTGGCCAAAACGATTAAATCGCACGATTTTTTGGCGACTTTTTGGCAAACGAAAAAATCGCGATTTTTTCGTATTACTCCCGATTTAATCGAGAGTCAACCCAAAAGTCGGCCTCCCTTCCCAAGCCATGGATAAAAAGCCCGCAAACGTAATTTCTCATTATTTTCACTGTGTATTTTGGCATTCGACGTTGTGGAGATACAAGGGTTTGCCATTGCGTTAAGAGGAGGATATTAGCGTTAAGAGGAGCCCGCTCTATTAAGGTATGTTTCTAATAACTATAATGCGAGATACCTGTTTCTTTCAGCGGATCCACTTGAAACTTCTCCATCTTTCTGGAAACAATGAGTGCTCATCATATGTGTAATTTTAGAACCTCATACAAAAATCGTTGTCAGTGCAATCACTATGCTTTGATTCTTGAATTGAGGGCGTGAGATAGTTTTGTGTTGTACGAGGAGTCTACACAGAGCCTAAAAATCTGTGGGTTGTAGCATATAATTTCACAAAGCACTGGCGTTTGATCTTCAAATGATATGCTGGTTGTAGCATATACTTACGCAAAGCACCAGCATACAAGCAACTCACAATTGAAGTGCTCAATTTCCCATGCAGCGATCAAGGCAATTGAGAGAATGGGTTGTGGGTATTGATATGGAATATACAAGTGATGGTGTCTGCTATAGCTTGTCAGTTGGACAATTGCAACTGATTATCACTGACATATACATAGTATAAACTCAACGGTGATTTGATGATGCCTCTGTAGCAGCCTTGTTGCAGGAAAAAGAAAAATGTAACAGTGACTAAACAGCTGGACTTGTGATTTGTGACAATTGACTATTAGATATAAGACATTGACATAACTTATGTGACTTTTCTTTGAAAATCTGGAAGCATCCTTTGTATATTTTTTTAGGTAACTATTGTGGTGATGTTGCTGTGATGAACGTTGATGACAAGACTCTTGTTATGAGCCTTTATTGTATGACATTCATCCTTGAAAATCACCTACAGGACTGTCCTATTGTTACAGCAAAACAGTGACATGACCTTAACTTGAAACAGTGACATAATCATAAAACAGTGACCTTATAATGACTGTATATTGACTTGATAATGGCAGTGTTCATGTGATGATAGCTGCAGTCCTTAGTGTAATAACTGCTCAGCCTTCAATGTCCACATTGTGCACACTTTCTTTCTCGAATCTCAACTTCAGACTGCTCGTCATTTTCAACTGCAAGTTCATCCTTATGAATGTCCAATTCTACTTGAATATTCAATAAACTTCAAAATAGCTACTATGTATTGTAATTTACTAATTTGTTTCTGAGTGCAATACAAATTATATTTTGCTGAGTTGAAGCTGAAGCAATTTAATTTGTTTCAATTTTTTTTGTGCCCAGGTTTAAATTCAAGTTCAAAGTTTAAAAAAAAAATGTCAATGATTTTGGACGCTATGTGGGAATTTGGTGAACCTGATACTACACCCGAAACTAGGGGGATCAATAGAATGTATTTGACTTGCAAGTTGTGTGGCAAGCATATGTCAGGAGGTATCAATAGATTAAAATTCCATTTGGGGCAAATTCCAAGGCAAAATGTTAAACTTTGCACAAATACAACTCCAGAAATCATCCGACAGGCCATTCAATCATTGATGGATAAAGAGGACAAAAAAGACACCAAGGCAGCACTAAAAATCCAACTTGTAGGGGCCTCAAGAGTGGAGGGAATTGAGAGTGGCAGTGCTTCTTCAGCATCACCTTCCTCACCCATAGGTCCCAACCCCTCATCTATCTCATCATTTTTTGTTCCTAGAACCACAGCTGATGCACAACCTGGGATCAAATCAGCAATGAAAAAAAGGAAAAGGCAGACTCTGATAGGTTGGTTAGTAAGTGTCTTCTATGGAGTGATGTTCCTTTCAACATTGCCAAGACAAACCCATTCTACCAGCCTATGTTTGATGTTGTTGCTGTCGTTGGCCCGGGGTACAAAGCCCCCACCTTTGCAGAATTGAGAGGGCCTCTTTTTCAAATTGCACTACTAGATTGGTGGAGTTTAGGGTAGCATGGGAACACACTGGATGCACAGTCATGTCAGATGGTTGGACTGACCAAAAAGGTAGGACCCTTCTTAACTTCTTGGTTAGTTGTCCCAAGGGGACAATGTTTATGAGATCTGTTGATGCATCTGCACACATTAAAGATGTGCGTACATTATATGAGTTGTTGGACATCTTCATTCAGGAAGTAGGCCCAAGAAATGTTGTCCAAGTCATAACGGACAACGCTGCAAATTATGTTGCAGTTGACAAGTTGCTTATGGAGAGGTATCCTAACTTGTTTTGGACACCTTGTGCTGCTCATTGCATTGACTTGATGTTGGAGGATATAGGTAAGATTCCTATTGTGAGGGATATTGTTGAATCATCCAAGAGCATAACAAAATTTATATATAATCATACATCTGTGATTAACTTGATGAGAAAATACACCAAAAAGAAAGAGTTGGTGCGTCCTGCCATTACACGATTTGCCACTACTTTCATATCTCTTTAGTCTCTATTGAATTCTATGTGAGATGTGAAGAACATGTTTCTTTCAGTGGATTGGCGTTCTTGATCTATTAGCTGCAAACCAGAGGGAGAGGGCATATGCAGACTAATTTCATATGATCAGAGCTTTTGGGCAGGAGTAGAGGAGGTTTTTGCCATTTCAGAACCTTTGGTAAGGGTTCTTCGGTTGGTTGATGGAGACAAGCCCGTAATGGGCCACTTGTATGAGGCCATGGATAGGGCCAAAAAAGCCATTCGTGCTTATTTATGAAGATAAGGGAGACGAGGGGTTAGAGAAACAACAGGTCATATGGAGAGTGATTGATCAGCGATGGAACAATACCCTCCATCGCCCCATTCATGCTGTAGGTATCTACCTCAACCCTGCATTTTCTTACGCCTGTGGTTTCAAATTTGATGCCAAGGTGATGGATGGATCCTTCACTTGTGTCTAGAGGATGGTGTCATCTGAGCAAGAACGTGAATAAATTTCTAAAGAAATGGAGGTCTATAGGATGGGAGGTGGCACATTTGGTTTTAACATGGCTATTAAAAATAGGACAACCAAAATGCCAGGTAAGCTTCAGTTTGTTTCAAACTTTCAAGTTTAGAATTTCAATGTTTTTTTTATGTTTCTCATTTTTCTTTTAACTTGTAGATGCTTGGTGGACAAGCTATGGTGCCAGAGTACCCCATCTCCAAAAGCTTGCCATTCAAGTGCTCAGCCAAACATGCAGTTCCTCTGGGTGTGAGCGCAATTGGAGTGTATTTGACAAAATACACAGCAAAAAACGCAACAGGTAAAAAGATTTCAAATTAAATTTTTTGAATTCATTTGATTATTTTTAATATTTATATTTTCTAAGTACTAATTTACAATCTATGACCCTAATACAGATTGGAGTCTCAATGCCTCAATGACATGGTCTACGTCTACTACAATCTTCGATTGTGGGTGAGACAGCTTCAAAAACCTACTGATGTGGAAGCCATCTCATTGGACAATATTGATACCACCTCTTCATGGAGAGTCGAGACTGAGAGGGCAATCATGGACTCGATCCCAGATTGGTTAGGCGTGGATCTAGAGGATGTAGCAGTTGCAGGGGAGGGAGAGCCAGAGGTAGAGGAGGAGGAGCAACATCAGGGTCAGGAGGCACTGGCAGAGCTGGATGAGGATGATGAGGAGGAGGTGACACCATCTAGGATGGGCAGCAGCAGCATAGGACAGAGGCCACCTCTTCCATCGGCTTCTAGAGGACGATTGAGTCCATTTGTATCCCCAGGGGCAGGGCCTTCTTCCTCTAGAGGAAAAGGCAAAGCCGTTCCCTATTCCCGTAAAAAGGGAAGAGGATCTCAGTGACTGATTACTTGATGACTTTTAGATGACTCATGATATACATTTATTATATTTTTTGTTGATATTTTGAGTCTTGAGAGTTGAGACTCAGACAAGACTCAAAATTCAGGAGTTGATTCACTATTTTGATATGTGATGTAGCACTAGACTTCATATACATATTATATATTAGCTTTCTTTACATGTTTATGTGGAAATGCATTTATTTGATGTTGTGGATACTCTAGATGTTAAAAAATAAAAATAAAAAAATGAATAATTTTGTGTTTTTTTAATTTTGCCAACTTTTTCAAAAAACTCCCGACTTTGCCGAGTTTTTCAACTTTTGGACCCTTGCCGAATTAATCCTGACTTCGACTTTTTCCACATTGATTTAAACACAATATAGGAATGCTCGTACTCAACACATACCACAAATCAGTAGAACATAGACACCATGAACTAAACCCCAAACTCTTTATTATGATTATTCAAAATGTTTTCAATGGGACAGCAGCTTTACATCAACATTTTTACAGAATTATATTAGTCAAACATCAGATGGCTCAAGACACAAATGACCTCTAATTTATAAATAAATCATCCAAGTGGAAAATAACGGCTAGTTGGTTTGATCCTTGTCAAAATAATCTTGACTATCGATAGATCCTTGATCAACTTTTAATCTCTAGCGTCAAAAATATTTATTTTTGAGAAATTTTCAAAAAACCCATATTTTATTAGCTCAAAAATAATTATTTTGAGCTAAGTTCCTCAAAAAAATGACTTTGACTTAACCACCAAGGCCCAAGGGACCAACTTTTCTTGAAATTTCCAATACTCCCTTGGTGAGGGACCTCCAAAAATTAATTTCTATGAGACCCACAAATTTTTCCACTTGGAGAATTTAATTTCTCTAGCATTTTAATTTTTTGACTTTAATTAATTAATTTTTTGACTTAGGATTAATTTTACTTTTGCTAGAAAAATTAAGTAATTGACACTTTAGGGGATTAATTATTTTGTCACCCTCAAATATTTTAGCCATGGTGTCTAAGTATGAGGGATCATATACTAAAATATTTTTTACACAAAATTTTACAAAATTCAACCCTCAAAAAGGGAATACCCGTTCGTTATAGACACTTAAAATATACACCCAATTCTTTGATACAATATGATATAGTAGACCAAGTGACTTGTAATAAAATAATTTAATCAATTAACTTAAATTATTCTCAAATCACTTTTACAGAAGACTCGACTAAAACACTAGGACTCACCTAAGAATTTGATGATAAATTCCACCCTAGCTTCCCGGTAAGGCTAGAGAGAAAAATTATGTCGATCATCCGTGTTTAGAAACACAGATAATTAGTGAGACAAAAAACCTCCTAAGATGAAATTCGTCGCCAAAATAATAGGCTTACCTAGGTTGTTACATACATACACGGTCTTACTAGTGTCATTTACATTACAAATTTGCAAAATAGGTTTACAATGACATAAGAATTATTGGTTGATGATTCTGAACTTTGAAAAAATTCCTTCAAGCTTCTGGATCCTGCTTCCTTGGAATGTTGAAAAAATGTGTGCAACAAGACCCTTGCGTTTCCTAGCAGCACCATCTCATCACACATGTACCAGAGCACTCCTTGCACACAGGATGGTGTGCCACTTTGCACTGGACTTGATGCTCCTTTAGGATGATACACCTAGACCAGCATGCCCCCAAGCAAGCCTTAGCACCTTATGAGGGATGGAAGTTGATTCAAGGCCCAGATGAGGATGGTCTCACCTTCAGAGACTTAAGAGGGCTAGTAGCACCTGCAAAGCCCTCAACATTGGAGCAAAGATGGACACTTTAAGTATTTGGCATTGTTCCACGATGACGCATCCCCTAGGGTGGGGGACATGCTTCCTCGCTCCCCCACGCTCTTAGGACATGGAAACTCTTAGGGAAACGTTTCTCCAAACTCTTAGGCAAACATTTCTCCATGTCCCCTTTTTTAGGGAAACTCGGGGAAACTCCAAGGGGGGCATTTTTCTGGTGATGAAACACATCTCTCTTGTGGGGTGGCGTAGGGACGCAGGGGGGACACCTAGATGTCCCCCCAATTTTTTCGCTAATAACAATTAAAAAAAAATTAAAAATTACAAATTTAAATATGCCTTCATGCAACAGATGGATGCAGAGGACCAGTTATTGGAGCATCAACACACTCCTTGATGCTTATTAGTTATTTGATCATGATGTTCATTTCTTTTAGATGCTTTTCATTGTTCTAGTTTTGAACTTTTGACTCTAGATACTGATGACTGAGTCCTTGACTCTTTTAGTATTTATTATTTAGTATTTTTTGAGAAATTTACTAGTATTTCACTGCTTTCTATGTTTACTTTTAGTTTAGTATTCTATGGCTATTTTAGACTTCAACATAATGTCATTGTCGTATGATGAATTTACTTTTTGATGTGCATTGCATAATTTCAATTGTCAAATGATGAATTTAATTTAGATGTACCTTGCATAATATTAATGCCCATTGCCAAATGATGAATTTAGATGGAACATTGCATAATGTCAAATGATGGATTCAATTTAGTAATTTACTTTTAGATTTACATTGATGATTGCATAAATGTCAAATGATAATTCTGATTCATAATAAGCCTAATATGAAATGATGATCATATTTAGATGTACATTTCATAATTATTCAAATTTACTATTTACTAATTTAGTTATTAACATATTGTTGGGATTTTATTTTATTTTTTTATATATTAAACTTTTAATAATTTTATAAATTTTATGACTCTGACGTCCTCCCATTTCCCCGAAAATTCCCTAAATTTTGGGGTTGCTTATATATGCCCCCCTTGTGCGTATCCCTGCTCTCGCGTTTCCCTATCCCAAAAACTCGATGGAACATTGTTATTTGGAGACCCATATAGACCACTTAGTGGTGCCCCCCACTGAATTTTGGGACCACAAGGTGCCATTGTGGTAGATTTGAGGGCCAACCCTCAAATCATGATTTTTACATGCTTCTACATCACATTTGACACCTCCTAGACCAACACATGGCATTTGGAGCCCATTTCATGCATAACATCAGCTTTAGAAGCCTCACGGCTCACACATGTGAGCTTGTCTTAGTATTTATGATCAAAAGCTAGTGGGTTGGCTTGTAACCCAAGGGTTTTTTGTGATTTAACTTGTTATTAGGGGCTTTTAGGTTTTTTTAGGGTTCATCCTCGACATATAAATAGAGGAGAGGATCTTTCATTTGAATCATCATCACTTTGACTAATTCTGCGTCTCTCTCAGAATTTTGCCCTTTTTGTATCTTTGGAGAGATGTGATCTATGGATCATTTTGCCTATTGGAGCTATATTCTTGCCTTTGGAGAAGTTATCTTGGATCAATGTTGGATTATTCATGCATTTCATCTTGTAAGTGAGCTTTGTTATTGAATAATTTTTATTTAATGTCTAATATATGGAATGTAATGGTTATCTAGGGTTTTCTAATGCACCATTGATTATTGAAGATAAATTGTATAGAATCTAGATATCCTCATTGTATGCATTAGTCATATATGGAATGTGAATAATAATTCCCTTGGAAAACTCTTGTTGTAGCTCTCCCAAGTATATGTGACCCTTCACAAAGGTAATAGCTAGGGTTTTGGTGCTAGGGCATCAAAATATCCTTACTCCTTTGCAAGATTTAGCTAATCTATCAAGCCCATAGACTCCATCCACTCAAGAACTAGGCACTGGCCTTGTCTAATAGGTGATCAACATTTATCTTATCCCATGACTGATTTTCGCTCTCCTCTCTCTATTTTCGGCCCTCTTAAGGATAAGCAGTCTCATCTAACGCTTAGTGTGAATTGGTCTAGGAAGGGAATCTTTGGCATTGGAAGGATTCAACATCAAGAGTATGTTAAATCTCCTAATACCAATTCAGATTTATTTTCACACGACAATTATTTACTCCCAGCAATTTATTTATTTAACAAAAAAAAAATTGAATCACTGAAAAATAAAATCATTGGTATTTTAACATCTAGAAATATATGAAATGGAAATAAATCAAAGAGATAAATCACAAATTGCAATAGAAATACTTCAGGCACAACAAATTTTTCCATCATCCATTAATCTAGAAAATTGGAGTTTTCAACCCACAGAGTATTACAAGCAAACATACAATAATTGGAACTTGTAACTAGCTCCCACTGAATGAATTCAGCCCAAGGAAATCAGCCTCCTAGAAATCGACCTCTAAAGGAATACAGCCTGGAGAAATTCGGCCCAATCAATCTTGTGGCAAATCAACACTACGCCTTCCCTACAAGCTGCCACTATGCCTCAGGAAATTCAGCCTCCAGCAAATCAGCCTCTCCAAATTAAATCGACCTCTCTCTTTACTAACTCAGCTCTACAATCTCCATAACTCAGCGTCCTGGATTCGCCCTCGAATTCTCCTATACTTCTCCTCCTTTGCGCTTCAATATATTGAGTCACTCGAACTGGAGAAAATTGCTTTCCCTTCTGTATCTGCTCACTTGTGTTCTTGTTGTGTCTTCACCTCCTCGCTAGGGTTATTTATGATCTTCATTAAGTCCAAATCCCTAACCTAATCTCCCTTCTAGGTGATCTTGGAGATCAATGGTTGAGATTACTTAAAGTCACTTAAATAATTAAATTATTTATGTTTATAAAATGACTTAATAGTCCACAATAATTAATTGACGTTAATTGTTGTACTTTTCCTAAGTTAAACTTACGAAAGAAGACATAAATCACTTACTCCACCAAGCAAGCACCTAAAGAGACCATAAATCACCTTCCACATGCTAAGACACCAGGACTATGCAGAAGACCTTCCAAATATACCACAAGCTTGAACAGAGTAGAAGTGGTCGTCTCAAAATCATTCCTCTTGGTGGTTGATCTCTCCATTCTTCTCCATAATTTTTCTTGCTTTAACTATTTTTCCCTAGGAGAAACCCTAGTTTTGTTAAACTTCAATTGGAGAGCTTCTTGAAGATTTCATGCACCTTTACCTTGATATTATTCATTGATAGAAACCTTTTCTTAGCCCCTTGACCTCAGGCCATTCAATTTCATACACTATCACTCAAGCCCTAGGTCTAGTGTGTCGTAATTAGGCTTCTCTAGAGGATGTGAATTTCCTTATCACCCTTGTTTGTGTCGTGTTCCTAAGTAGAGCCATCCTTTGGAATCCTATTGTGTCACCTTAAACCTCCAAGCCTGGAATATCTCTTGTAAGTGAACTACATACCAAGACTCTTACAATTGGTGAAAATTCATAAAGAGCAAGGGGTATTGGCTGTGGTGACAGTGGGATTTTATCCTATTGTTGTTACTTGGTCTAGTGCTTACCTTGCAGGGTACCCAACTACAAGACCTGCTAGATTTTGTGGCAAAAAGTTCCCAATGGATTTGAAGTATCGACGGTACTTTGGTTTCCAGCTGATATGTGATGACAATTCTTTAGATAAAGGGAGGAGCATGGACACTTTCTAAGGTAAGTGAGTTGTATTGTTCTCACTTGAGAAACCAAGAATTGTTGTAGGTTATTTTTTTGGAGAATGGTGAGTTTGCACCAAGGAGCAAAAATGGATCTTGGATACAACAAAGAGATCTTTGGAATTTGGTCCAAAGAAACCAAGTGACTGTGGTAAAGGCAGTGCTTGTGGGTGTTGATTTTTGTAGCATCGGATGTGTTTTAGCCACGAAATTTTGTGGAGAGGCTAGAATACATGTATTCTCCAAACCCAGAAATCATTTCTGGAAATTCCACCTAGAGACTACTTAATTAAAATAATTAACTTTTTTTTAATGGTTCCTAAGTCTAAACTTAGGAAATCTGGTTAATTAAAGGGTATTAACTAAGTCATAGTGAGAATCTTCTAGAAGAAGACATGGATCGATTTCTAGTTAATCTTAGCCATCGATTATGATTTAATCTTGGCCGTTGGTTCTCCAACAGAGGATTATAAGAAGAAGTCGATGGGTTGATGGAGAACACACCGGGGCAGATACTCAATGGCTCAAGCAAATCAATTTTCTCAGTGGCTGAAGTTCGGCAAGAGAAAATCGAGTCACAAAGTGGGTTGCAGGTGGAAGAGAGAGGACATCAGCATAGTCTGAGAGTGCAGGAAAAATCTGGAAGGGGCAACACAAAGGAGGGACGCAGATCATCAGCGCAAAGGAGTGACGTAGGCCCTACGCAGTCACTGCGCAGAGGGTGACACAAAAAGGCCAGCGAAAGGGCAGGAGGTCCTCTTCGGGGTCAGAAAAACACTGTGGAGTGTGAGAAATTCATCAGTAAATTTCTCTCAATGATTCTTCCTCTATTTTGTCTATTCGTATCTTGTACAAAAATTATTGTTGAAAATTAATAAAAGAAACCCTCATCTGTTGCACTGGTTTTCCCACATTAGGTTTTTCCAGGGACAAACTGCCATTATGGTTATATATGTGCTAGTATTTTCCTTGTATTTACTTTCCACATAATTTTATTTGTGAAGGCTACAAAGTATGTATTTTGATATTTGTCGTAGAAAACTGCAAATAATTTGTTTAAGTAATTTAATGAATAGGAGAAATATTATCAGTTGTTGTAGTAGGATTTGGGATCACCGAATTTTCACATGGTATCAGAGGAATGGTAAAGTAGGAAGAGCTCAATTGCAAACAGAAGAAGGATTTCGAAAGCACTGCATAGGCAGCAGTTTGAAACCCCAAAGAGGTTCCGCAATCCATTTGATAGGTGGGCAAATTTTCGTGGAAAAATAATTCTCGAGTGAGTCGACAAAGAATAAAATTTTCCGGATCGAGATTTGTCAAAGGTAGAAGGAGAGCACAGCAGTTTCCACACAGAGCAAGACGTGTATTTTTGCACCTAAGAATTCAGTGTTGGGAAGGAAAAATATCATAGGAAATTATGGATAATCAAGAAGCCTCAAAATTATCTTCCAAATTGGAAGATGACTTTGCGTGTCTGTCAAGATCGACATCAGCTTGTGTCTGGTATATTGATAGCAGAGCTTTAGATTACATGACTAGAGTAAGGGAATATTTCTCGAGCTATCAAGAGGAGCAAATGGACTTCCAGATCACTATGGGCAATAGAACTAAGTGTACTCCAGTAAGGAGAGGCACCATAGATTTTCAGACAAAAGCAAGAAGCAACATGTATTGCATGTGCCAGGATTGGGTATGGACCTAATTTCAGTGTCCCAGTTGCAAGACAATGGATACGATGTATACTTTGTGGGAAGGAAAGTATATGTCAAGCATCCCAACTGGAAGAAGGTGAGACAAATTAGAGCCCGAAGCAACAGGCTATATAGATTGCAGATCAATTCTCCAATGGCACTGATAGGCAGTGATAACAACACTAGGAAGGAGTTGAATGAACTATGGCACATGAGGATGGGACACTTGCACCATGGAGCACTTAGGATGCTCAGAGAGACTGTAACAGGAGTTCCAGCTCTCAGCACTGAACACGATGATCTATGTCGAGGATGTGTACTTGGGAAGTACGCAAAAGCAGCGTTTCCCAGAAGTGACAGCAGAGCCAATGGCGTGTTGGGATTGATACACTCAAATATTTGCGGCCCTATGTCCACCAGAGCTCTTAGCAATGGCGAGTATTTTATCACCTTTATTGATGACCATTCTAGAAAAACCTGGATCTACTTCTTAAAGACCAAGGATGAGGTCTTTGATCAGTTTTAAGAGTTCAAGGCTCTCGTAGAAAACATGACAGGGAAAAAGATCAAGGTACTACGTTCAGATAATGGTGGAGAATACACGAATAAAGACTTCACAGATTTATGCGCAAAGGACTCCCTACAATCCACAACAGAATGGAGTAGCGGAATGGAAGAACAGAACTATAGTCGGGGCAGCAAAGGCCATGTTGTATGATCAAGATTTGCCTATATTCCTATGGGAAAAAGCATGCAACACAACAGTGTACATTCAAAACAGGACACCTCACAAAGCTTTGGGGAAGAAAACGCCAGAGGGAGTCTTCACTGGGAAGAAACCTGAGGTAAGTCATTTGAGGATATTCGGGAGTGTGGCCTATTGTCACATTCCAAATGAGAAGCGCAGTAAGTTGGATCAGACTGCAGAAAAGGGGTATCTCGTAGGATATAGCGAGACCTCAAAGGCATACAGAATCTACGTTCCTGGCAGCAGGAAGATTGTAGTGAGGCGAGATGTAAAGTTCATGGAAGACAAAGCTTTCAAAAGATCTCGAGAGATGCCTACAGGAGATCAGTCATGAGATGTACCATTAGTCCAGCAACAATAGGGACCGCAAATAGAACAAGCAGGGGGACAGTCACAAGATTCGAGTACAGTGACTAGTACCAACATCTCCTCAGTAGCAGGAGATCCAGGAAGTTCTCAGCAGACAGAGCTGCAGGAACAGGTGGAGGAATAGATTGAACCTCCCACCACCAGTGGTAGGACCAGTAGGGAAGTGCGTCAAACCTTGAAGGACGCAGAAGAGTTTGTCGGAGCTCCTAGAACCAACAAGAGGCAGCACAGGCAACCTGACAGATACCAGGCCTTGGTGGCTCAAGTTGCAGAACCCTCCAATTTTCAGGAAGCTGCACAACATCAAGTGTGGGTGGATGCCATGGTAGAAGAGTACAGTTCTATCATGACAAATGATGTTTGGGAGGTGGTGCCTAGACCAGAAGATAGATCAGTTGTGGGTTCTAGATGGATCTACAAGATCAAGTACGCTACAGATGGCAGTGTAGAGAAGTATAAGGCTAGATTCATGGCAAAGGGGTATGCACAAAAAGAAGGAATAGACTATGAGGAGACCTTCGCCCCAGTTGCCAGATATACCTCTATCAGATCTATCATATCCCTAGCAGCGCAGATGGGATGGGAAATTCACCAGATGGACGTCAAGACAACATTCTTGAACGAGGTGATAGAAGAAGAGGTGTACATAGAGTAGCTTGAAGGCTTCAAAACTCATGAGAAGTGTGGGATGGGAAATTCACCAGATGGACGTCAAGACAACATTCTTGAATGGGGTGATAGAAGAAGAGGTGTACATAGAGTAGCCTGAAGGCTTCAAAACTCATGAGAAGCGCACTCATGTATGCAAATTGAAGAAAGCCCTGTATGGGCTCAACCAGAGACCTAGGGCATGGTACAGTTGGCTTGACAGTTATTTGCAACATTTGGGATTCACCAAGAGTGATGCAGATCCCAATCTCTACAATCTGATGGTGGAGAATGAGCCTCTCATTCTGGTTTTATATGTAGATGATCTGTTTTTGACAGGATCATCGAGGCTCATAAAGGACTGAAAAAACAACCTTGCAGCAGAATTTGACATCAAAGATATGGGGTTGATGCACTATTTTTTGGGGTTGGAAGTATAGCAAGAAAATGGGAAATATTCCTTGGACAAGGGAGATATGCTACAAAAATTATGAAGAGATTCAGAATGCAGGATTGCAGACCCATGGCAACACCCATGATTACTAACTGGAAAAAGATAAATGCCTCAGGGGACAAGGAAGTCGACCCCACCTTGTACAAAAGAGCTAATTGGGTCACTCATGTATCTGGTCAACACCAGGCCAGACATTTGTTTCGCTGTCAATACCCTTAGTCAGTTCATGGTGGACCCAAAATGGGTACATTGGGCAGCAGCTAGGCACATTCTAAGATATGTGTGGAACAGTCAGACTCGGGTTGAAATATACTCGAGGAGATGACGTTAGATTGAGCGGATTCACAGATGCATACTGGGCAGGTAGTTCAGTGGATAGGAAAAGTATTTCCAGGTACTGCTTCACCATTGGATCAGGGATGATCTCTTGGTGCAGCAGAAAGCAGAAGTCAATAGCACTAAGCTCAACGGAAGTAGAATATATGGCGACCAACACGGCTACGTGCGAAGCCATATGGCTTATGAAATTTGTGGTGAGTTTGTTCAGGAAGAAAATGGGAGCGACCAATGTTTACTGTGATAATTAGAGTTGCATAAAACTATGAGAACCCAGTGTTTCATGATAGGTCGAAGCACATTGATATCAGATGTCATTTCATCAGAGATTGTGTTCAACGTGGGGCAGTCCAGCTGCAGTATGTCCCCACAGGCGATCAGGTAGCAGACATACTCACAAAAGCTCTAGGGAGAGCTAAGTTCATCCAGTTCAGAGAACAGATGGGTATGGTGGAGAATTTGTTTCAATAGATTCTTAGCAGCAGCAATTGAGAGGGAGTTGCAGTGCAGATGCAGTAGTTGACAACAGTTCAGCAAGGTCAGCAGCAGCACAGATGCAACACATATCAGAGTTACGCAGTAGTTGGTGGGCAACAGTAGCCAGACATCAACAGCGTGACAGGAGATGGTGCAGAGACAGGATGTTGCTTCAGTGGATTGCAGCACTATAACACATTCCTCGCTAAGAGGGAGTGTTGATTTTTGTAGCATCGAATGTGTTCTAGCCACGAAATTTTGTGGAGAGGCTAGAATACATGTATTCTCCAAAACCCATAAATCGTTTCTGGAAATTCCACCTAGAGATGACTTAATTAAAATAATTAACTTTTTTTTAATGGTTCCTAAGTCTAAACTTAGGAAATCTGGTTAATTAAAAGGTATTAATTAAGTCATGGTGAAAATCTTCTAGAAGAAGACATGGATCGATTTCTAGTTAATCTTAGCCATCGATTATGATTTAATCTTGGCCATTGGTACTCCAACAAAAGATTATAAGAAGAAGTCGATGGGTTGATGGAGAACACACCAGGGCAGATACTCAATTGCTCAAGCAGATCGATTTTCTCAGTGGCTGAAGTTCGGCAAGAGAAAATCGAGTCAGAGAGTGAGTTGCAGGTGGGAGAGAGAGGGCATCAGCATAGTCTGAGAGTGCAGGACAAATATGGAAGGGGCAACACAGAGGAAGGATGCAAATATCAGCACAGAGGAGTGACGCAGGCTCTACACAATCATTACACAAAGGGTGATGTAGAAAGGCCAACAAAAGGGTAGGAGGTCCTCTTCGGTGTCAGAAAAACATTGTGGTGTGTGTGAAATTCATCAGTAAATTTCTCTCAGTGATTCTTCCTCAATTTGTCTATCCGTATCTTGTACATAAATTATTGTTGAAAATTAATAAGAGAAACCCTCGTCTGCTACACCGATTTTCCCACATTGGTTTTTTCCGGGGACAATGGTCCAAAAATAGTTGTGTCATTGTGGTTATATATGTGCTAGTATTTTCTTTGTATTTACTTTCCACATAATTTTTTTTGTGAAGGCTGCAATGTATGTATTCCGATATTTGTCGTAGAGAACTGCAAATAATTTGTTTAAGTAATTTAACAAATAGGAGAAATATTATCAGTTGTTGCAGTAGGATTCGGGATCAGCGAATTTTCACAATGGGAACATTATTGGTTGTAGTAGTAGTAGACTTGACTGATGATAGACAACGGTAAAAATGTGTGAGTTGAATAATAAATCAGACTCATGACCATATCGTCATGTGAGTCACACACATTGTGATTGCAAGCAAGCCTATGGTATCATGTTTAAGTTGATGTATTGGTCCTCGAGAATGTATGTACATGATCGAAGTTTTACATTGAATGTACCTGAGTCAATGGTGATGTAAGTCTAATGAGGCATGTGTACCCCCGTCTAGTTCGTGGAAATCAAAAAACCACTTTGTAGTGCGAGTTTGTGGTAAGTCGAAACCATGAGTATGTAATGTATGTGGTCAGCTAGAAAGCACTTAGTGTAATGGTTTGTCATCATCCAAAACCACTCAATGTGTTGTTTGTGGTAAGTAGAAGCCACGTGGGGATGTGATGATGTTTGTGAGAGAGAGGAAACATATGGACAGGGATTCCTATAGAGTGTTGATGTTCCTTGGAAGTTTGATGTAGGAATAAAAAAAACATGGTTGATAATGATTCAACAATACCCATAGTCTCAAGCCCACGAGTTGAGACGGGCGTGCTCATGTGCGATGCGCACCCGTATTGACTAACTCGATTATGTGCGACGACACAGGGTCACATTCTGTTAAAGGAGACCGAGTTGAGTCGAGCGCGCCCATGTGCGACGGGCGCCGATACTAACCAACTCGGGTATATATGCAACGGTGAGTGCGTCAGGTTAAAGGCATCGGGCGGGTGCTGAGCGAGTTGGGGAGTCATGTGATGTGTAGCGGGCGAGTCGGGTGAACGAGCGACCGACCCGGGCGACCCGAGCAACCCACGACGGAAGTGCAATGGAAAGTTTAGGTGTTGGCCGAATTTATATGGGCAGGCCGACGTGTTAAAGATAGACAAGCCGATGTCTTGAAGGAGCGGATGGGCCGACCCATGGTGATTTGAAGGGCCGCGACCCTTAGTTGGCATGCATTGTGATGGGTATAAGTATTTGTTGGACGCATTGTGGAAGGCATCAAGGTTCGATTTGTTAATCCATCGCAAAAGTAGAGTGAAGGAAAGGGTCGAGCAAGAGACATGGGCGAAGTTTGAAATTGGCGAAGTGAACATGGGCAAACTCGGGCGGAGCAAACACGGGTCATAGGGCGTGCAGGCCATGCTGCTGCACCGTAGGTAGTGAACCGAAGACAAGTTGCAGGGACGACAAACTGTGGTACATTGAGTCGAGTCGTGCAGAGGTCCATGTTGATTTGGGGTAGCATCGGATGTGTTCTAGCCACGAAATTTGGTGGAGAGGTTGGGGCACATGAGATCTCCAATACCCAGAAAGGGTTTGGGTAGATTCTAAACAGATCAAGAGCTATTAAAATAATTAATATTTTTAATGGAGTCACTTAGGGAAAATAAAATATTAATCTGTATTAATATGAATCTGTGTTAGAGTGGTCCAAAAGACATGGATCAAGCCAGATCTAATCTTAGTCGTTGATTAGGGACTTAATCTTGGCCGTTGAAATGTCAACAGGAAAAGTATAAGAGGAGGCTTGAGGGTCACTTGGAGATCACACCAAATGATCAGTCATTCTATTCTCTAGAGCGAGGTTTGCTAAGAGAGATAGAATCAGTGATCAGGAGAGCAGCTAAGGGGCATTGAGTACAGAGAAACAGAGAAGGCAGAGATTGTGCCGAGAGAGCAGCGCAGCAGCCAAGGAGGGTGACGTAGAGCCAGCAAGGGCTCACGCAGGGCCACGTAGAGGCAGCCAAGTGTTGCGCAAAGCACCAGAGGGGCCAGCGCAACTGACACAGAGGCTCCCAAAGCTAACGCAGGGCCTCCTCGGGCTAACGCAAGCCTAGAAAGGTTGACGCAGGGCCAGCGTGAGACAGAGAGGGGCTGACGCAGTCCAATTTGGGCAGACGCTGGGGTTGTAGAGCAGTTTTGTGCTGAGGAGCTACCGAAAGGGTTTTCCGAGGTTTCAGCTAGGAGATTCCTCTTAAACTGTGAGGTATAGCTACTAAGGAAATTCTTTGTTGGGTAGGCCAGCTTCGGCACCCAGATTGTACTCTGATATTGCTTAATAAGAAAACCCTCAGATAGCTGCTCCGGTTTTCCCACATTGGGTTTTTCCGGGACATTGGTCCAAAAATAATGGTGTCATGTGGTGTGTTTGTTCTTGTTTTTTTTAGTTGCTGATCTCTAATATGTTGAGCATGCATTAGTGTTTATTTTCAGTATTTACTTTGTAAATAACTTGTTAAAGAAAAATAACAAGTAGGTAGGATATAAATCAGAAAAAGTGCATGAAGGGTTTTTAAACTAAGTAAACTTAGAAACTTCAACATGGTATCAGAGGGTGATTGCAAATCACAGGAGGACTAAGAAACATCAGCCAAGCGGAGCAATAGCAGCAGAAAACAGCTATCCCGAGGTGACAGAAGTTGTTTCTAGTAGCACAAAAGCCAAGAAGTGTGACGCAAAGCTAGCCAGAGCCACGCAGAAGAAGCCGGGAGCTACGCAAAGCGTCAGAGAGGCCAGCGTTGCTGACGCAGAGAGCCAGATGGCTGACGCAGGGCATCCCAAGGCTGACGCAAACCCATCTGGGGTGACGCAAAGCCAGCGTGAGGCAGAGAGGGGCTAACGCAGTTCACAGAGAGGCAGTTGCTAGAGTCTAGAAGGCTGCAAAAATATTGCAGAGTGGAGCTGGTGAGGTACTGTGGTCAAAATAGTACCTAACAGAACAAGGCCAGAGGAGTTGTTACCGAGGGTTTCTAGCCGAGGAACTCGGATCAGCAGTGCAGTTGCACAAGACAATCAGAGTAGGGGGCATCTCGATAAGCGACAGAAGGATTTCCAGGAGGGAAATCAGGACTTAGAGGGAGTCCAGAAGAGAACTTCCAGACGAGAAGTAGAGACTCAGAGGAGTCGAACAGAGAACTTCCAGGAGGGAAGTAGAGGAGCATCATGGCACTACACAGGGTAAGAGACCAGGATAGGCTGGACGGAGCATCGAACTTCGCAATCTGGAAGGCCAGAATCTTATCAGTGCTTGACAGGAATCGTGTCAAGAACTTCGCCTTGAAGGTTATAGCTATCCCAGTCGACCCCAATGATAATGAAAAGTACGAGGAGGCGATGGCGAGGGCCAAGTGCATTATCCTTGACGGGGTCAAGGATCATGTGGTACCACATATAGCCGAGAAGGAAACGACAGTTGAGATGTGGGAGGCTCTCAAGAACCTGTACCAGCATACTTCTGTGCAGAGAAGAATGTTGCTCGAGAACCAGATGAGGTCGTATCAGATGAAGAAGGGTCAAATGATTGACTCCTTCCTCGAAGGACTGAATGAGATCCGAGATCAGTTGACTGCTATAGGAGCGACACCGGATCAGGAGCTTATGGTGAGGACAACCCTGAATGCTATCTCAGAAGAGTGGGAAGTGTTTGTCCAGAGCATCCTGGGTAGAGGGACTCTCCTACCTTGGGACAAGATGTGGGCAGCTCTTCGCCAGGAAGAGATCAGACAGCAGTCAAAGACAGGTAGCAGCAGCAAAGGGATCAAGGTCAAGCAGGAGGAGGAGGATGTGACCCTAGCATCTGAGGGAAAGCAAGAGAAGCGGAAGAAGAAAGATCTCTCCAATATCAAGTGCTTCCACTGTGGGGAGATGGGTCACTATGCGACCCAGTGCCCAAGGAAGAAGAGTAAGGGAGAGTCTTCTAAGACTAAGGCAGCGCCAGCACGGGGAGAGAAGGAAGTTCTGACAGACGATGACTGTGCCATGAGTGCACACGCACCACTTGAGCGGAAGTGGGGAGACATCGAGCTGTTGTCAGGCATACTACAGGCGATGAGGGGCAGGATCCTTGAAGTACCCAACCTCTTGGATTAGACCTTGCTACGGTAGCCCCGACGAGTAGCAGGACTGGCTGGGTGGGTAGAGACAGATGCGGATGGAGCGGCAGAGGGAGCTACAGTGCAGGAGTCTCGAGACAGTGTAGAGCTAGCAGGCTACAGCAATACCAGAGACACAGGAGTGTTGCACCAGTGCAGGAAGGCACAAAGAGGTGTGCAATGGTGCGAGATGCAGGGAGTTGTTGCAGCAGCACAAAGGTCAGCGAGAGGGAGCACTTGTCAAAGGCAGAGGGAGCTTCAGCATCAGTGGGTGTTTATAGCCCAACAAGGAGGTCAGTTGGGGGATCAGTTACTTACTTCTTAGTAACTGAGTTGCAGTGCAGCAGTAGGCAGCGCGATGCAACATGATGAGAGGAGGTGCAGTGCGGATGCAGTGTTGGGAGAAAGGACCAACAGTAGCACGGATGCAGAGGGAGTTGTCGTACAGATGCAACAGTGGCAGTGGCAGAACCATGGGCAACAGTACAAGATGCAGCAGTGCAGAGGATGTTGGGCAGGAAGGCCTAGCATCAGCACAGGTACCGATGCCAAATGATCAGAGTAATACTCAGTGAGGAGTATTGCTAGAGCACAGTCCTCGCTAAGAGGGAGTGTTGATTTGGGGTAGCATCGGATGTGCTCTAGCCACGAAATTTGGTGGAGAGGTTGGGGCACATGAGATCTCCAATACCCAGAAAGGGTTTGGGTAGATTCTAAACAAATTAGGAGTTGTTACAGACTCTGCCCAAACCAGACTCAAGCCAGATCTAATCTTAGCCATTGATTAGGGACTTAATCTCGGCCATTGAAATGTCAACAGGAAACGTATAAGAGGAGGCTTGAAAGTCACTTGGAGATCACACCAGATGATCAGTCATTCTATTCTCTAGAGTCGGGTTTGCTAAGAGAGATAGAATCAGTGGTTGGGAGAGCAGCTGAGGGGCATTGAGCACAGAGAAACAGAGAAGGCAGAGATTGTGCCGAGAGAGCAGTGCAGCAGCCAAGGAGGGTGACGCAGAGCCAGCAAGGGCTCACGCAGAGGCAGCCAAGTGCTGCACAGAGCACCAGAGGGGCCAACGCAGCTGACGCAGAGGCTCCCAGAGCTAACGCAGGGCCTCCTGGGGCTGACACAGGCCTAGAAAGGCTGACGCAGGGCCAGCCTGAGACAGGGAGGGGCTGATACAGTCCAGTTTGGGCAGACGCTGGGGTTGTAGAACAGTTTTGTGCTGAGGAGCTACCAGAAGGGTTTTCAGAGGATTTAGCCACGAGATTCCTCTCAAACTGTGAGGTATAGCTACTAAGGAAGTTCTCTATTGGGTAGGCTAGTTTCGGCACCCAAATTGTACTCTGATATTGCTTAACAAGAAAACCCTCATATAGCTGCACCGGTTTCCCACATTGGGTTTTTCCTGGGACATTGGTCCAAAAATAATGGTGTCAAGTGGTGTGTTTGTTCTTGTTTCTTTTAGTTGTTGATCTATAATATGTTGAGCATGCACTGGTGTTTATTTTCAGTATTTACTTTGTAAATAACTTGTTAAATAAAAATAACAAGTAGGTAGGAATAATCAGAAAAAGTGCATGAAGGGTTTCTAAACTAAGTAAACTTAGAAACTTCAACAGTCCATCAGGCAGACAAGTTGCAGACCCACAGTATGCAGAGGTGACACGAGAGTGCGACAGGCGTGGGTCAAGTCGTGTTGAGTTGCCGACAGGCGGACACGAACCCGTGAACAATCCTATATGCAGACACGATGCGACAAAGGATTAGTGCACGGTAGGGTGCGGTAGGGCGTGCGACCAAGCAACCAAACAACGAAACGTGTCGGTGCGACGATTGAACTACAGAAGGTCCATGGGTACGATAGGGCGTGCACGACAGGCAGGGAGTTTGCAAGATTGTTTGAAGGAAAAGAAACATGGGGTTTCTTCAGGATTCCTATGTGCAAGAGGCAGTCGGGTTCCTGCAAGATCGTAAAACGGCACTTGGTACATTTGTGTAGACCAAGGAAGTTGGTATCACACTATTTTAAACTTGTACTTGTAAGATGTTGTACATTATTGTTATATATTATATTGGGCAAACTTTACAAGAATTGACCCTCCCAAGTATAAGTGCGTATACTTGTATGGTTTATGATTTTTGCTGCATAATAATGATGAATTGTAATTGAAGTAAATGTTATTCCATTGCATTGTTAACACTTGAAGAATTGGAAAATTGGCTAAGTGTTGGAGTTAGGTGTAGTCCATACACTCTAGTATTAGTGAAAAGAAAAAGTGTAGTGGTGTCGCACCCGCTATACATGGTTGAAAGAGTACCACAGGTATAGGGTCGTGACAGTTGGTATCAAAGCTTGATTCAGGGCGATTCGAGGTTGATTAAAGTAGAAAGATAGATACCATTGCTACTTCATATCAGTTGGTATCAGAGGCCACTTTCCACAGGGTTTTGGTTTGAAAATTGAAGTAAAGCAGTTAGTGAAGCAGTGAGCTTGGCGTGAAAATTCCTTAAACCTGTAATCCCTACTGCTGAAACTGATGATATTTCTCCTACTTGTTAGATTTACATGAACAAGTTATTTGCAATTTCTTACGACAAAAATCGAAATACATACACTGCAGCCTATACCATTTAAATAATATGCCGAAACAAGAAACTGAACAATAGAGAAAGATACACACAAATGACACAATTGTTTTTGGACAAACGTCCCCGGAAAAATCTAATGTGGGAAAATCAGTGCAGCAAATTTAAGGGTTTTTATTATTAAGCTGAAGTATTTCTAAATACAACTACTGGATGTCTTCCTGGCAATCCCATTACAAATAAAATCACTTAGCAAAAGGAACTAGGGAGATTACCTCACTCTACACTGCAAGTCCCAGCTGATTCGGCAGCTGAACCACGAGTTCCCCGGCTAATTTTGCGTTGCCCCTGTGTCAGCCTCTAAGGCCCTGCGTCAGCTCAACTGGGAATCAATTTGCCCTCAGAAGCCTATTCCAGCCCTCTCGGCTCAGAAACGTCAGCCTCCTCAGCAAACTCAGACTTCTGCGCTGGAGGCCTCTGCGCTGCTCTACATGAGCCCTTCCTGGCTCTACGTCACCCTCTCTGCCCTCTGCACTGCCTCCTCTATGTGTCTCTTTGCCTCTCTGCTGAGTATTCTTGGCTCCGAAGAAGATCCTCCAGCCAAAACTCTCTCTGCCCCTCTCTGCGTGATCACTACAAATCATTGCGTTGCCTCTAGCTTCAACAATTCGATCTAACTGATCAACTCTCTTTGTGTGTCTCCCAAATGACCCTCAAGCTTCCTTAAATAATCTCCTTGTTGACATTCAATGGCCCAAATTAGAAGCTAATCAAAGGCTAAGATCATTTCTGCTTGATCCTCATCTTCTTCTAGAATTTACACCCACAATTACATTAATACCCATTAATTATTTTATTTTCCTAAGTTTAGACTTAGGGCCCCATTAAAAATAATTAATTATTTTAATAAAACTGTCTCCGAGTGGAATTTCCCAAAACGCTTTATGGTTTCTTTGGAATACATGTGCCCAAGCCTCCCTGCAAAATTTGAGACTTAAAGCACATCCAATCCTACCATAAATCAACACTCCCTCCTAGCGAGGAATGTGCTCTAGCAATGCCTCCCATTGAAACATCACCCTGGCTTCATAACATTGTCCTCTGCGCTGTTGATGTCTGACATGTTGTCCACCAACCGCTACACAAATGTTGTATCTGTACTGCTGCTGACCCTGCCACTGTTAACACTACATCCGTACTGTAACTCCCTCTAAATTTCTGCATCTGTGCTGTTGTTGGCACTGCCACTGCCAACTACCCTTGCACTGCAAACTGCTGCTGCTACTGCATCAGCAACGAAAAAACATCCCAAATTACTAAACAAGTGTTCAACATAGATGCATCTTGATGTTGAAAATCTGACTACTGCTAGTCCCACGCTATCCCTCTGAAGCCACTGCGCTGTTGCTGTTGCTACTACACTGTGCCTCCCTGCACTGTTGCAACTCTGCATTACGCTGCTCAGACTTAGCGTTCTAGCCACTACATCTGTCGCTCCAACACTCCTTTGCATCATCTGACACTTCGTCCATCCTGCTACTACTGATCTGGGCTCTCGTAGCAAGGTATTTATCCGAGAGGTGGACTCTTCAAGGACCCTGCCCATTTGTAGCTCTTTCGAACTACAACTCCAAATCAGCCCACCTCCCTCCTGGAGGTATCTCGATTGTCATGGTGAACTCTTCTTCCTCGATCTTCACAGGTGCAGCCCTCGGATCGTGCTTCTCATCATTGTCCTTCTTCCTGAGAGGACACTGTGTTGCGTAGTGACCCATCTCATCGCTGCCCCTTCAATGCAAGGGTTGCATTCTCATCCTCCTCCTTGGGCTTCGACCCATTGATGTTGCTTCCATCAAGCTTACACTTGACAAAGTCTCTCCGCGGCTCCTCTTGCTCAAGAGTTGCCCACATCTCATCCCAATTCGACAAAGTCACCCTGCCCAGGATACTCTGGACAAAGACTTGCCACTCATCTAATAAGACTGAATTGAGGGCCATTCTAACCAACTCGGACCCTTGAGGTGTAGACCCCACAGCTACTAACTCGTCCTGGGTCTCCTGATGCTTCACGAGGAACGGATCTATGCGCTCCCCCTTCTGCATCTGTGCAAATCTCAGTTTCTGCTCTTAAGTACATCTTTCATTGCTTGGAAGATCCCTGATATAACATAGACAACACATCCCACATCTCCTTAGTAGTCCCTCTATTAGCAATGTGACAGACTACATGATCGTTCACTTTGTCAAAGATCATTCTTTTTGTCTTCACCATTTCTACTCGGTACTTCTTCAGTGGATCCTAATCTGCAGGCACAGCCACCACGTTGTCGACATAGGTTTTGAGAGAATGCTCATCTAGAAGGAATGACATCCTTGCCTTTCAAATGACGTAGTTGGATGCTCCATCCAACTTGTCCTGATCTCTCAGCCCACTGGTTGCCATCTTTGCCACGAAAATGTTGAATTGCTCCTCTCTGCTCTTACTGTTGTTGCTCAGCCAATAAGAAAACAAACTTCTTGGCGGGAAGTCTACTGAGGAAAAATTCCCTCATTGTGCTTCTCTTCTCTCTTCTGACGACTTTCTACCCAGCAAAACGGCCTGCAAACAAACTACGTCCCACCAGCTCTTCTGCACGTTGAGGCTCAGCACTGCTCCCTCTGCCACGACAAAAGTTTGATCGAGAAGCCCTTCCTCTCTGTCGACTCACTCAGAGAGAGACTGCCTCAAAAATTAAGACCTCCTGGCATGGACAGCGCAATCCCTCTGGGGATTCGAACTGTTGTCTCTTGCAGCTATTTCGATCTCCTATCCTGCTCAGAGTTGGGTTCTTTGGCACTTTTCTTCTTGCTTCACCTGCACTGCTCTGATACCATGTGAAAATTCCTTAAACCCAGAATCCCTACTGCAACAACTGATGATATTTCTCCTACTTGTTAGATTTACATGAACAAGTTATTTGCAGTTTCCTATGGCAAACATCGAAATACATACACTGCAGCCTACACCATTTAAATAATATGTCGAAACAAGAAACTGAACAATAGAGAAAGATACACACAAATGACGCAATTGTTTTTGGACAAACGTCCCCAGAAAAACCCATGTGGGAAAATTGATGCAGCAAATCTGAGCGTTTTTATTACTAAGCTAAAGTATTTATGAATACAACTAATGGATGCCTTCCCGGCAATCCAGTTATAGAGAAAACCACTTGGCAAAAAAAACTGGTGAGATTACCTCACTCTACATTGCAAGTCTCGACTGATCTGGCAGTTAAACCACAAGTTTCCAGGCTACTTCTGCGCAGCCCTTGTGTGGGCCCTGCGTCAGCCTCTAAGGCCCTACGTCACCTCAACTAGGAATCGATTTGCCCTCAGAAGCCTATTCCAGCCCTCCTGGCTCATAAACATCAACCTCCTCAGCAAACTCGGACTTCTGCGCTAGAGTGTAATATCCCGTTTCAGAGATATCCCTCAAACCCCAACAAACTCCAACCAAATACGTACAAATGATATAATAACCGGGAAGCTCAAAATGATAAAAATAACAGTGGTGCAACATATAATAATGTAAACATGAAATATAAGCAGATACTCAAGAAATGCAGAGAGAAATGCTAAGCCATTTTATTATACTGAGTAATGGAATGAGTACAGGAGGTGATCAGAAAGATGGCACCTCGACTTGCACAAGGCAAGTGAAGAAATACACTCAGAATAGTAAAGGAATGGCCTCTCTCTGAACTGTGTCCAAGCTGCTGGAGAACTGCCATGCTGCTGCTACTGCTGGAAATCAAATGAGGATTTGGGGTTGTTCCCCTCCTCAAAAAATGTTGAAACTCTGGAATCAGACTCTACTCAAGAAACCTAGAAAAACCCAAAAAGCTTTTCTGAAATAGCCGACCCTCGAAAATCACCCCCTTTGGGTTCCACGTTGTCCCTCAAGGTTCTGCGTTGCCACTGAATAGAATCCACCAAAACTCAGCCCGAAACTCTGCCAAAATCCTCCAATATGCAAGAGTTGATCCCTTGCTCAATCTCCCAGCTCAAATCCTCCACAAAACCCCAATCCGGAACTCCCACCAAAAGAACTGCGTCCCTCTCTCTCAAGACTGCGCAGTCATCCAAATGCTCAACTCCTCCTCAACGCCAAAGATCAATCCTACTGCAGAAGACTACTGAAAACTACCTTGCCCGAGTAGGCACTCGAAGTCCCCCGAGGCTAAGGGTGAGATCTCCGAACGGAGACACTGAATGCACTAAACAGTGCTGCAGACAGGCTAAACAGCCTGCGTGCTCCAAGTCGAAGTGATTAGCTCAAGTGCACATAATCGAATGACAAAATGAGGAGGCTCAACTCTCCTTTATAGTGTTGGCCTCTCACAATCCCAAGGCCCACCTCCTCCAACGTAGCCCCTCTTGCCACGTGTTCCTTTCCATCTGCGCAGTCCCTCCAAGTGTCTGCCTGGGCCCCATCTTTACATGGTCCCTTGGCCCCCTTGGCCCCCCTTTAAGTCACAACGTTGTGCTACTAGAGAGTGACTTTATTCTAAAGGGAGTTATGTCCCCCTTTCCTCACCTTTTTATTTATAAATAACTATAGAAGGCAAAATTGAGCAAAATCGAATATTCTAATTAGCCATGGCTAATTAGGAATATTACATAGAGGCCTTTGCGCTACTCTGCGTGGGGCCTACATGAGCCTTTCCTGGCTCTGCGTCACCCTCTCTTCCCTCTGCGTTGTCTCCTCTGTGTGTGTCTCTGCCTCTCTGCTAAGTATTCTTGGCTTCGAAGAAGATCCTCCAGCGAAAACTCCCTATGCCCCTCTCTGTGTGATCACTACAATTCACTGCGTTGCCTCTAGCTTCAGCGATTCGATCAGACTGATCAACTCTCTTTGTGTGTCTCCCAAATGACCCTCAAGCTTCCTTAAATAATCTCCTCGTTGACATTCAACAACCCCGATTAGAAGCTAATCAAAGGCTAAGATCATTTATGCTTGATCCTCATCTTCTTCTAGAAGTTACACCCACAATTAGATTAATACCCATTAATTATTTTATTTTCCTAAGTTTAGACTTAGGGTCCCATTAAAAATAATTAATTATTTTTATAAAACTGTCTCTGAGTGGAATTTCCCAAAACGCTTTCTGGGTTCTTTGGAATACATGTGCCCAAACCTCCCTGCAAAATTTGAGACTTAGTGCACATCTGATGCTACCAGAAATCAATACTTGGGCCAAGCTGAATGGGTGAAGATGGCAGAAAGGGCTTTTCAAAAGCTTGAAGACATGACAGGTTATTGGAAGGATGAGAAACAGAAACACTATGAGACCCTTGTGCAAGAGTGGGAACTCTTGGGGCACATTGGAGATGAAATAGTGGACATGCGGAAGGCCTTGGGTAATCTTCATGGAAGGACTGTTGAACTTGATGAACTTGATGAGAAGATACAACAGGGTGACCAAAGACTCCAAGAACTCATGGATGAGTGAGTTCGACTAAGGGAGAGAAGTACCATGTTGCAGGCTAAAGTCAAGGGACTTGAGGATGAGATCAAGAGGGACTTTCTTGATCGTAAACCTGTTGTTATAGAAGAAGTTGAGCTTGATTACATTGACAAACTTGGAGCTTATTACCGGGCCATGCAAGATGATATGCGGATGGTTGGGTCACTTCAAGTGGAGGAAGTCAATGTGTGCCAAGTAGGTGCACTTGAGCAGCATGCGATGAAGGAGAAGCTTGATGGAACTCAAGCTAGACTAGGATCGGATTGCTTGAATGAACCGAAAGGGGAGATTGCATACCTTAAGAGGACAGTCAGGTCGAGGCATAAGTCGAAAGAACCCTCTGAGGTCGAATTGTTGAAGAAGGTTGCTGAGATAAGACGCAAGATAAAGCCTACAGAGGATGGGTGGCAACGTTACAGATATTACAACCCAACCAAATAACATACACATCATTGATGGATGGCAACGTCAAATCAGACAGGGTGGATCATGCTTTTGATCTATTTAAGTAAGATGATAAATGAAGGATGCCAACCTAATTATCGAACTTATTGAGTGCTTATGAATGGTATAGTTCAAGAAAACAAGATACAGAAGGAACACTTGATTACTGATGAGGATGCAGTAGGTAGTTCAGATCCTGATAACTTAGATGGAATTCATGACCTGGATGGAATGCCACTTGAAATAAGCAGTGATCTCGCATTTAAGCTTCTTGACAAAATGATGGAGAAGCATTGACAGCCTACTGTAGATACTTATAGTGCCTTAATTGCAGGATTATGCAAGGCAGGCAGACTCCTTGAGGCAGACCAGCTGATAAAAATATGTTAGCGAGAGAGCTCTGTCCCAATGAAGCAATTTATGCAGCTCTTATTAATGGGTGCTTTAAACAGGGAAATTATATCTATTCTCTGGAGTTTTTTTTTGGATAGAATGGTTGAAAAATGGTTATGAACCACAACCGTATATGTAAATTTAACCTGTTTTTAGATCAAATATATACCGTGAATGTCCAAGATAGAAAGACCATGTGCAAGAGTAAAAGCTCCAATGTGAATTTAATTAAATTATGGAACGTTTCATAGAATCAAGAGGAGACCACTGTCCGAGGATTAGCGGTCATGCTTCTTGATAGTAAAAGCATTTGAATTATGTAAGAACCCAGAAATTAATTCCTGAGGCTTCAATTGGCCAAGTTAGACTATAGGACCATCATTCGAAGGCTCTAGCATCTAACTTCCTTTATCATCGAACATGTCAACTCTCAAAGACTTCAACATAGCTCAGAAATTAGTGAGACAGTGGATCGATATTGCATACCGAAGTGTGTCTCTACCCTAGAATGGATGTCCACCCATCGGAAATGACTTAGAGACCCTCTCGGTCTTCCCCAGATCAGCTGCTACAAGCATGAAATGATTTCGGCTTTTGTTTAAGAAGTTGTTACAGGCATACAAATGCAAAATATTTTCTCAGACACACAGTCACAACCAACAATGCAATTGCGCTATTGACGATCCGAATCTGCTGAAGCCAAGCAGGATCCTTCGAAATGTACCATAATGCGACACAAAGCCGACGCATATAAATGAAACAGCGGCCAAGGGAGGAGAGAAAAAAGAATACCTAATAATTATAAAGTTACATGTTATACATCTTATCCCAGAGAATCACCGCCTCAAATCAAATTCATGGCTAAAAAAATGTGTCCGAGGGTTGCTGCCGGGCTCAGTTCTATTATAATAGATACCCGTCGGAGTTTCCACTTATGCCAAAGAAAGCCAAAGATAAATATAAACATAAGAAAATAAAAATAAAAAATGATGATGTATTATATTGGTAACCCGAGGTCTCACGGTCAAGCCCTGATAAATAATAGGTTAGAAAATTCTGTTTAATTACAGTGAGAACGACCTTACTCATACGACCCAATATTACAAACCCTACAACCAAAACATAAAACGCACACAGCGCAACACAGTCATTTCGTACAGCAGCCACGCAAAACCCCATTCTGCTTAATTTTGCCGAATTTTACACAGAAGAAACCCTGACCATACTGAAAAAATATATATAACTAAATTTGACTTTAATGAAAACAGGAACCTGCCAGTATTACCGGAACCCAGAAAGCTCAACTGAAACTTTCAAATTTCATCTGGAAACAAATTCAGAGAGGCAAAATGCGAGAGAGAGTCAGATTTTATCCAAGGAACAAAATACGAGAGGCAGCTCCCAGGACGTGATCTAACCTTTGGTTGTTGGATAAAATCTGACAGGGTTTTCATTCAGAGTCTACAGCAAAACCAGCTTCTCGTCCAGAAATGGGGATTCGGGAATTGGGACGATGGGGTTTTCTCTACTGTTACGATGAAGTGAAGCTTACACAGACCACAACGCAGGGCCGATGAGGTCGAAGGGTTTGAACAAACCCTCTGATACCATATGTAATAACCATAATAAAACTGAAATGTAGAAACAGTAAAAATTAAAAGCAGGTACCTACCTGGACTGCTATCTGATCTGGTGTAGTTGATGATGCTGCCACTGCTCTGCTCCAATTATCGGGAGACCAATTCCACCCAGCCAGACTGAGCAGAGCCTGGCTGCTCAATCCAGTAAGCTTCTCACAGGAGCTCACTGTCCCCCGTGCCCAGAACCTCAGAATGCCTAAAGCTCTTCCAATGGTCAATTTTCTTCCTCTGGTTTGCCCTCCTGGTTCTCTCCTGATTTTCTCCTCCTCCTTTTTCCTCCGTTCTCCCCCCCTGTGCCCGGCTCAGATCTGCAGTTTTATAATTGCGGGCTTGGCGGTGGCCGCCCTCCCGCCTGCAGCCACCGCTCTTCCTCCTCCCGCCACGCCTTCGCATGCATTTCAGACCCGCAGATATTATCAATCTGATCCTTTTTCTTTATACATGTATTTTGTTATATAGCCAGGTTTGGTTTATGCGTCCCCTTTTATATAAGGTCTTACTTTTATTTTTATTATAAAGTTTAATTCTATTTTTATTATAAAGTTTAATTTATATTTATTATAAAGTTTAATTTATATTTAATTTAATATGAAGTTTATCATATCTGTTTTAATATAAAGTTTAAAACTTTATATTAGTTAATTATTTATAGATGGGTTGTTACAGGGTCTATACCTTTCTGGTGTTTGAGCATTGTCCTGTTTAGGGATCAGGGAGATGAAGGAGGTATTGAGCACCTTCAAAATAGTTTTGTTCAACCTGGAATCCTCCACTACATTCAAAATATCATGTTTAACAATATTCCAACAAGCTTTAAAGAAATCCACATTGAAGCCATCCGGGCCTGGTGCTTTGCCATTCTGCATATCTTTGAGGACCTCACTGACCTCCTTTTCAGTCACTGGCCTGTTAAGATTGAAATTGTCCTCTCTAGACACCAGCTTAGGTATATGTCTGGTTAAGTCCCTAATGAAATGTTCTCTTTCTAGATTGTTTTCCTAAGCTATGCCTCGGAAGTGTTGAACTAACACAGCTTCTATATCCTCATGGGATTGTTGAATCTGCCCATCCTCGTCCTTGATCGAAGAGATCCTGTTGTGAGCTCTGTTCGCCATGGTGGATCTGTGGAAAAATCTAGTGTTACGCTCTCCTTCTTTTAGCCATTGAACTCTAGATTTTTGTCTCCAAAATATTTCCTCTTGTTTACACAAATTTTCCCAGTCTTGATGATGTTTCTCAACTTGATCACTTTTGTCTTTATCAAAGCCTTCCTTGATCATGGCTTGGTTGAGTTCCTGCATTTTATTTTCAACAGATTTCTTTCCAACAAAAATATTGCCAAAATCATTCTTATTCCAATCTTTAAGCCTCAGCTTGATGTGCTTTAATCTTTTGTGTAGAAGGAACATTCTTGTTCCCTGAATCTGCAAATCTTTTGCCCACCATTTTTCAATATTGCTGATGAATTCTGGGTGTGAAAGCCATATATTCTCAAATCTGAAAGGTCTATTCCTGGGGGTACCTATGCCTTGGATCTCCATTTGAATCGGCCAGTGATCTGAGCCTCCAAAGGGAAGAACTCTCGCTATTATTTCCTTATCTATGAGCATAAGGTCCTCAGAGATAATGAATCTATCTAACTTGGAGGCTACATGAGACTCTCCTCCTCTTTTATTGTTCCATGTAAAGAGGCCATTGTTTGTTTCAATGTCAACTAGCTTCATATTATCTGTAAATATTTGAAAGGCTAAAGAGTCTTTACTTAGAGCTCTGGTTCCCCCTTTTTTCTCCGAAAGTGATTTGATCATATTGAAGTCCCCTCCCATGATCCAAGGTATCCCTGCATGTCTTTCCCTGAGATCCACAAGGGAATCTATAAACCTGAGTTTATCATCTATCCTTTGAGGGCCATAAACATTCGTGACTAGATAGGTATCCCTATCTCCTACAGGCTGAATAACCACTGATAAATAATTCCTAAATGCCTCGACATCTATTATGCTAATTCTTTGGGGGTTCTAGAGAGTGAGAATGCCCCCTATTGTATTCTCTGCTTTAACTTCTAGAAACTCAAATCTACTGAGCCATTTGCTATGTATTTGTCTTAACTTTTGAATGGAACATTTCGTTTCCTGGATGAAAATTATATCCGGAGCTGCATGTTTCAGTCTATTACTAAGCATTCTCTGTTTTCTTTTACTGCCTAGACCTCTAATATTCCAAGATGTGAACTTCATAATTAAAGATTTGTAAAGGAGTAGCTGGCTAGATCTTTCATCTTACCTGAGTCTATCATAAGCTTTCCACATTCCATCAATAGCTCGTTCTACTTTTTCCTGCCTCTTTTCTTTCCTGGGTTTCTAGGTGCTAATCCCGGAGTAGTTTTTATCATTTTCACACCTTCGTTACTCTGCCTGTCAATGTTTTTTCCCCCTCCAAACCCTTAGCCTAAGTTTTCCATAAAAACAACTGTTATATTCTATTGAACTCTTCTTGAGGTAACGATTCTACCCCACCCGTTGTTCCCTAAATCAAGAACCCTTCCAGATCTAGGTGTTCTCTGTCAAGAATCTCCTGTAGCTCATGGTCCTCCAGTTCCATCTCACTCTGGGTCATTTCCTGATCCATCTCCAGTTCTGTATCACTCATCATGATCCCTTTCTGTTTATCATTTTCCTATGTTTGTTCACGATTTTCTTCTTTCTCCTTCTCCCCAGGACTTCCTTCCATTGCTTGATCTTCTGTTGTTATTTCTTCATCCTCTTCAAGAACTTGGAACTGGTTCTGACTAACCTGTTGTCCTTCATTTTGGTGTTGCTTTGGCCCTCTTTTGCCGCCTTTTCCTCTATGTACCACTTTGTGAAAGCTATTAGTGTCTTTCATTGTATTAGTTTTGCTCTTGTTCTCTACTTTACTGAGAGGGCAGTCTCTGAGTAGGTGCCCATGTTCATGGCATCTACAACATCTGAACGGAATATGCTCATAGTCTACTGTTTGCACCCATTCTTCATCAAAAACTTCCAAGATTACCTCATCCGGAAGAGCTCCGGATAGATCCATCTCCACACATATCCTTGCAAAGGAAGTGTATTTTCCCCTTCTTGTGGCTTCAGAAGCTTTGATAAACTAACCTAATTTATTGCCTATGGCAGCTAACGATTCAGTTTGCTAGTAATCAAGAGGTAGAGAATAGAGTCTTACCCAGACCGGGACCGAAGTAAAAGTCTCACGCTCTGGGACAAAATTCATCATCCATGGCCGCATATAGAGACCTGCTGTTGTGTAGAAGTAGGGCCCTCCTTCAAACACTCTATCTTTATCTTCAATATTTGTGAACACCACAGTGAAGAATCCCTTTGACCCAAGATGTAGATCAATGCTCCCTTTAGGTTTCCAATGGTATTTGATCCATGTTTGTAAAGCTTTTTCAGTGGGCCATAATCCCATGAATTTACAGATGATTGCATAAGTCCGCATGTGATCCCTGTGCGCCTGCAGCGCAGGATCATTTAAAACTACTCTAGGTGTGATTTCAGCTTTGGGTTTACAAGGTCCCTTTTGTCTTTTGTCTTTTGTTCCTTGTTTTTTGTCATCTTCCTCCTTGTCTTTTGTGCTATTATTCTCCTTCATTTTGGTGCCATCTATCTCCTCTTCCATATTTCTTCTTCCTTCCTCAACAGTACCTCTGACATTTTCTGGAGGTTTCTTGCCCTTATTGGCCACGGCCTCCTTATAGGAGGGAGTGGAGCTCCCTCCTCTGCGTCCTTCCATGGAGAACAACCCCTTCAGCACTTTGAAACCCTAGTTGTTTGCTCTCCGCTCTCCCATTTTCCTCCCTCACCTAGTTTTATATTAATACCCATTAATATTTTTATTTTCCCAAGTGTAGACTTAGGAATCCATTAAAAATATTAATTATTTTAATATCTCTCTAACCGAATGGAATTTCCCTAAACCATTTTTGGGTCTTGGAGATCTCATGTGCTTTAGCCTCTCCACCAATTTTCATGGCTAGAGCACATCCGATGCTACACCAAATCAACATTGGGGAAAAGTTGCAGGCGCGACAGGCTGTGGTACATTGGGTCGGGTCATGCAGAGGTCTATCAGGCAGACAGGTTGCAAACCCGTAGTACGCAGAAGTGACACGAAAATACGACGGGCGCGGGTCAGGACGTGTTGAGTTGCCGACGAGCGAACACGAACCTGTGAACAATGCTACGTGCAGACACGTTGTGACAAAGGATTGGTGCACAGCTAAGTTACCAGATCCGGCATAGGTAGCAGGAGTATTGCTGGATCCACGGATCTGAACCGGATCCGGATACGGATACTCCAAAAATACGGTTAAAATACGTATTTTTTAAATAAACGATTTTTGGAAACGGACAGCCTTTACAGGATACGGATCCCGCTGGTGGCTGCCGGAAGCGGTGATAGGGTAGCCGAAAAAGTTAGAAAAGGCAGAAATTTTTTAGGTTTCGTATTTCGCTTTAGGTTTAGATATTGTGGTCCCCGTATATATTATAACATTTCCTTTGTCGGGACTCTGCTTTGCTTTGTCCGCTTTTCTTTTGTCGCCATTCAGCAGTCGGCCCCTCCTACACACAGTTATTCGTTCCGGGCTCACCGCCGGCCCCTCCTGCACACGCTTTTTTGTTGCGGGCTCACCGCCGGCCCCACTGCACGCAGCACCATTCACGCCTCTGTTCAGGCTGCTGGCCCCCCTGCACGCAGCATTCAACAGCACTATTCACGCTCGCACACAGTCAGGCAGCACTATTCACGCCCGCACAAAATTTAAAAACGCCAAGGGTTTAACAAGGTAATTAAATTTTTAATATTCATTTCTTGTTAACAGTTATAGAGTGTAGTGTTATATTAATATATAGTGTAGTGTAGTGTATAAATTTACTATTTAGTATTTAGTTTTAGTTTAGCTTTACAAACCTGTCCATAATGTTTAGTTTTACTGTATTCAGTATTTAATATTTAGTATTTAGTATTACTGTATTTAGCATTTAGTATTTAGTTTTTACTGTATTTAGTATTTAGTTTTATAGTTTATGAGTCATAGACTATAGTAAAATTTAAATTTTAAATACTAATTTAAATTTTTAAATTGTCTAGTGGTAATTTTAAATTACTAATTTAACTCTATTCAATGTCTCAAGCCATCATTCAATGTCCTAAGCCATCATGCTATTTAAATTTTTAAAATGTATTTAAAATTTAAATTTAATTTTTTTTAATGTATTTACAATTTAATTTTTAATTGTTTATTGATAATATATTATAATTTGACTTTTATATGCAGTTGCAAGTAACCAATAGAGTCTATACCATTATCATAATGGAACCATCACAAGATTCACAAAATGAGCATAGTGAAGGGGAAATCATCAAAACAAACCTAAAATCTCCTCTATGGCAGTATGTGGAGATTATTGGAAAAAATCCCGGAGGTGGTTCATTTAAATGCAGAAGTGCAATGAATGCGAAGATATAAAAAAATGGCTCATATACTAGAGTGAAGGCCTATCTCACCGGTAAAACTAACACAGGGGTGCAAGTATGCACCGGGCCAAAAGATGCAAATGGCAAACCTGGCCAAGGTTTGAGTGCTGGAAAAATGAAATTCTATGCATCTTTGCAAGAAGCTACTGATAGAAAACTTGCTAAGGGAAAACACCCTGTGCAAAGTTCTACAACTAGGCCTCCATTGCCATCTAGGCCTGCTGCTACATCTAATAAAAGGGCCACTCTAGGCCATCTTGAAGCGTGTTTCAATAATCAAGGTAGAGACATAGCTGATGAACATGTAGCTCGTTGCATCTACGCAAATGGGCTAGCATTCAATTTGGTGTGTTCCCCTTACTGGCAACAAATGATTAAGGCAGTTAATGAAGCGCCAAAAGGGTACAAAAGCCCTGGATATGAAAAGGTCTGCACTACCTTGTTGGCATCAGAGAGACAATCCATGGATAGACAGCTACAAGCAATCTGAGATACATGGGCAGAAACAGGGGTGTCCATCATTTCTGATAGATGGAGAGACCAAAAAAACTGCCCATTAATTAATGTTGTTGCAGTATGCCCCCAAGGGGCAATGTTTTCGAAGGTTGTTGATTGCAGTGGAATAGAGAAAGATGCATCTTTCATATCCACAATTCTTATTGATGCAATAGAAAGCTTGGGGCCACATAATGTTGTCCAAGTCATTACAGACAACGCACAAGTTTGTAAAACTGCAGGTTTGATTGTGGAGGGTCGATATGATCACATCTTTTGGACTCCATGTGCAGTCCATTCATTGAACCTTATGCTTGCCAAGATTGGTGAGATTGAATGGATTAATGAAATATATGTAGCATCAAAAGAAATCCAAATGTTCATAACAAATCATTCAATGTCCCAAGCCATTTATCGGGGTTTTGCAAAGTTGGAGCTACTAAAGGTAATTTTTTTAATCAATACTATTTGTATTAGAAATTCTTATTTTTAATTACAAATTTATATATGGTTTCTCATTTGAGATTTGGCCTTTTGAAACTTGTAGGTTGCTGAAACTCGTTTTGCCTCCCACACTCTTGTCATAAAGAGACTTGTGGAGGTGAGACAAGCACTACAAGCAATGGTCATTGACCCTCTTTGGGAATCATGGAGGACTTCTGTTAAATTGGCAACTAGGGCCAAACTCCATGTGGGTCGGCTTATTTATGGCAGCTGATATTTTTATTGGATCCCTCTCGTCGAGAGGTGTAGGATTGATCCAAAGATCATCCGATTCCGATAAGTATTTATGGAGATATGAATTTATTTTGTTTATGTAATTATTATCAAGCCGACCAGCACTTATGTAGGCTCTAGAAGCCCAACCGACGTGTCTATTCAACCGCTACAAGTTAGTATAAATAAAAGAGGATTTGATGTCATTTGAGACATACATTATTGTGGTGATCTCTTCCTCTCCACGTTTTGGGTTTTTGGAGCAGGAGAGAGACACCATGAAAATGTACGCTGGCCTATGATGCCCTAGCCGCAGTAGAAGGTGCCCTAGCTACAGGTCAAAGAGGAGCCTTAATCCACTCTTAAGGAAGGCTCTAATCCGTTGAAAGAAGAGATTTAATCCACACTTAATGGAGGCCCTTATCTGCTGTCCAAGAGGCTCTTATGCGCAGTCAAGGAGGA
This sequence comes from Pinus tabuliformis, assembly GCA_031772625.1. Classification (NCBI taxonomy): domain Eukaryota; kingdom Viridiplantae; phylum Streptophyta; class Pinopsida; order Pinales; family Pinaceae; genus Pinus; species Pinus tabuliformis. The sequence continues at coordinate 2,079,183,619 of CM062816.1, read as the reverse complement.
GCCTTAATACACTAACTGAAGAAGCCCTAGAAGCTGTAATGGAGAAGTCTATACGCAGCAAGAAGAAGGCTCATCATTCGGTCTACAATTGATGCAAAGGAGACTGTGCTTGGGGGCAAAGAAAAGGAGACAAAGGTAGCTGCAGAGAAGTCTGTCCATAACCGTAGTAATGCCATAACCGCAGTGATGCCTTAGTCGCAGCGTGCCCTAGCCGCAGAGATCTGGCCACAATAAACCCTAGTCGCAGAAATCTGGCCGCTGTAAAAGAGGTCACATATACAGCCAAAGGAAACGTTCTATTCACATTGCCATTGTGGTAGCCGCAGTCATAATGTTGTTCAAACCATTATACACTACGCATACATAAGGATATATATACGCAGGGCAGACAATACAACCGCAAGATTTGTATATGCAATAATGCAGTCACGCAGGCAATTGCATATGTATATATATATGTAGTCAATATAGATAAGAATTTCGCATACTTCCTCACGGAAATTTCAGGTGTGGTAGCCACAGTCAAAAGATAAGGTATTCGTATATGCACTGATCTAATCTCAGGTACAGCAGACCTGCATTCAAGGGTGATAGATCACATTATAGACTACAACTCAGATTATTATAATCCGCAGATCACAGATTGATGGATCAGTTAGAAGGTTGGACCTAGCCACTGCCAAGCAGTTACAGCGTGGAGGATCCATGTTAATGGCACGTAGCTGTAGGTGCTGACATGTATATGAACTAAAGAATGATGCACATTAATAAAGGGCAGCATGTTAAAGGGCAGCATGATAATGGGCAGTATGATGAACATGGACAGCATCATGAGATATATGGGTTGGATGATGAATATGGACATCATGAGGTATATGGGAAGTATGATGTAGATCATGGACAACTGATCTCATTGTTATACTAAATGATCTTTGCTCAGATCTAGATAAGTCAAAGTGTTGACTTCTGTTGTAAATGTACTCTCTCTCTTTCTCTGCTGAACTTTGAAGATAAAAGAAGAATTGATCAAAGGGTTTCCCCACACATTGTGGGGTTTGTCCCTGGCTCGCGCCACATCTTGTGTCCTCTTGTCTTGGCTTGTCTTCTGCGTTTTATATTTATGTTCTATCTGCAGTTTATCGTAATGCTGATGTGATCGCTAACTGTGAAAATTTAAATAAATTGCTCTAGCATAGAACATACCTAAACTTATCATGGTATCAAAGCTGAGGTGAAGACAATGCCCAAGAAAGAGTGAAAGAGCAATCACCGAAGACAGTTGGGACAAGACAGAAGGATCAATGGGTTCCTCATAATTCACCTAGGATGAAGTCAAAGCAGAGAATGTTATCAGAATGGCGCAGCGGAAGATTTTGATGGTCCATCTTAAGATCACTTCATTGGGAAGTTCGGATCTAAGGGTGGAAGGAAAGGCGGATGCCTTGTTGAAATAAGTTCGGCCGTTATGCGAAGGAGTGTCCGAATGGCAGAGACACATCTCTTGATGAAGATAACAATCATTCCTAGGACATCTTCAATGATCAAAAGAATGACCGGTAATGCAGGTCATCAAGGAAATGGTCGACTCTTCCTCGAAAGCAAGGAACCCCAAAATCTCTTTTATGTACCTGATCGAACCTGATGTCCATCTCAGAAATGGAAGTCAAAGGTTACACAGTGGCACTTATCGATGAAAAGGTACGTGTTTGAAAATAGATCTTTTAAATATGTTTTTGAGTTCAGGGTTGTATCAAGTTGGAGGAAGTCCACTGGGGACCATGTCCATTGACTCAACACCGGAGGTCTGTGAGTCAGATGGTGACTAGGATGCCTGAATTCAAAAAGAAGCATGAAGGTACATGTTTGAAATGTACCGAAGGAAAATATTATAAGGGGACCATTCCCCTCATGCAGCAAGTTCACAGGTTTGGAACAACCCGAGGAGTTTGAGACTCATGTATACAGGTGGAAGAAAGCCCTCTATGGCTTGAAGAAAAACACCTCGGGCGTAGTATGAGAGGATTGATAGTTGTCTAATGCAGCTAAGATTCACTAGGAGTGAAACCGATCCAAACCATTACTTGAAGGTTGTGGATGATAAACCTCTCGTACTGGCACCTATGTCTGACAGGTGCAGTCCCTCTCATTTATAGGAGACAGAGGGAGTTGGATTCTGAATATGGAAAGATAAGTTGCAAGCCTATGACTACCTCAAGGATCTTAACTTTAAGAAGTTATATGGTAGTGATGTCGGACCTTATTTGGGAAATGCCTCTGAGTTTCATAAACTCATTCGCATTGATGTTCTTGGAGAACCTCCGTCCGGACATCTGTGTTGCAGTTAGCATGGTGAGCTCATATTTGGTTGAGCCTCACTGGATTGGTGCCAAGAATCTTCTGAGATATCTTCAGGGCACAATCTCTCATGAATTGAGATACACTGCCGGAAATATGAAACCACATGATTATTCGAATGATGAGTGGGCAGGCAGTATGGAGGATCACTAGAGCACTTCTCAGTGCTGTTTCTCTTTGGAATCTACCTCGATATCCTGGATGAGCAGGAAGCAGAAGTCGGTGACTCTGAGCACCACCAAGGCAGAATACATTGCTGATAGTATGGCCTTCTGTGAGGTAGTCTGGTTGCTGAAGCTCTTCAGTGAGCTGTTTGTACACATGATGAATACCACTGTGATTCTCTGTGACAACCAGAGGTGGGATTCAATTATTGAGGAATTCCGTATTCGACAATTGCTCCAGCGGACAGACATCAGATACTGCCTTATCTGGGATATGGAAAGTCGATGAGCAAGGAGGCTCCATCGCTCTGAGATGATATACAGGTCGCTAAAGCCCCGGGGGAAAGATCAAATTTGTGATTTTCCTGAATGACTTGGAGTCATCAAGAGACCTTTGTAAAAGGGTCCTGCATGTTGCATACATTGAGCTCTGGGAGCTCTGTGGGGCTTACAGAATCTACTGGAGCAACATACAACCACAGGGTGACTCACCCTCCCTTGGTGGTGCGCACTGGAACAAGATGATTCGCTCTCTTGTGGGACAAGATGATTCGCTCTCTTGTGTAACAGGATGATTAGTTCTCCTGTGAGGCCTGGATTGATGTGTTCTCCATGGCGATTGTAGCAGGATTGATGTGTTCTCCTGTGAGGCCTGGATTGATGTGTTCTCCATGGCGATTGTAGCAGGATTGATGTGTTCTCCTGTGAGGCCTGGATTGATGTGTTCTCCATGGCAGCCTGGATTGATGTGTTCTCCATGGTGATTGTAGCAGGATTGATGTGTTCTCCTGTGAGGACAGGATTGATTAAGTTCTCCTGTCGAGGCTTCCTACCCATGCAGTCTGGGACTCATGGGAAGTACCTCTCATCTGATCAATGAGCAGGGAAATGAAGTTAGGGACCATAGTAATACCGATGGACGCATCGTTGTATCTACCGTACTCCTTACGCTAGGATGTCCTCCATTGATCTGGGATCAATGATACTGGTCTGGGACCAGTGGTAGGAGTTGTACATGCTATGACGCTGACTTCGGGTCGGCTGAAGCCTGAGACTGGTCTGGGACCAGTGGTACATACTCCGAGACTGACTTCGTGTCAGTGCAGTACTGGTCTGGGACCAGTGAGAGTGGTACATACTATGACGCTGACTTCGGGTCGGTTGAGACTGGTCTAGGACCAGTGGTACACTCTCTGAGACTGCGATACTGGTCTGGGACCAGTGAGAGTGGTACATACTATGACGCTGACTTTGGGTCGGTTGAGACTGGTTTGGGACCAGTGGTACACTCTCTGAGACTGCGATACTGGTCCGGGACCAGTGGTAGGAGTGGTACTTACTATGAAGCTGACTTCGGGTCAGTTGAGACTGGTCTGGGACTAGTGGTATGCACTCTGAGACTGACTTCAGGTCAGTGGAGAATGATATGACTCATTCTCGATCAATTCTTCTTCTTCATAGTTCAGCGGAGATGAGCAGAGCAGAGCAGAGCCAGCAGAGCAAAGCTAGCAGAGCTGAGCTGAGCAGAGCAGAGCCAGTAGAGCTGAGCAGAGCAGAGCCAGTAGAGCTGAGCAGAGCAGAGCTAGCAGAGCCAGCAGCGCTGAGCTGAGCAGAGCCAGCAGAGCTAGGCAGAGTAGTGCAAGGCACTAATGGCAGAGATAGTACAGTCGTACATATGGATCAGCGGATGGAGTTCTCCCTAGTTGAGAGGGAGTGTTAAATTGGCAACTAGGGCCAAACTCCATGTGGGTCGGCTTATTTATGGCAGCTGATATTTTTATTGGATCCCTCTCGTCGAGAGGTGTAGGATTGATCCAAAGATCATCCGATTCCGATAAGTATTTATGGAGATATGAATTTATTTTGTTTATGTAATTATTATCAAGCCGACCAGCACTTATGTAGGCTCTAGAAGCCCAACCGACGTGTCTATTCAACCGCTACAAGTTAGTATAAATAAAAGAGGATTTGATGTCATTTGAGACATACATTATTGTGGTGATCTCTTCCTCTCCACGTTTTGGGTTTTTGGAGCAGGAGAGAGACACCATGAAAATGTACGCTGGCCTATGATGCCCTAGCCGCAGTAGAAGGTGCCCTAGCTACAGGTCAAAGAGGAGCCTTAATCCGCTCTTAAGGAAGGCTCTAATCCGTTGAAAGAAGAGATTTAATCCACACTTAATGGAGGCCCTTATCTGCTGTCCAAGAGGCTCTTATGCGCAGTCAAGGAGGAGCCTTAATACACTAACTGAAGAAGCCCTAGAAGCTGTAATGGAGAAGTCTATACGCAGCAAGAAGAAGGCTCATCATTCGGTCTACAATTGATGCAAAGGAGACTGTGCTTGGGGGCAAAGAAAAGGAGACAAAGGTAGCTGCAGAGAAGTCTGTCCATAACCGTAGTAATGCCATAACCGCAGTGATGCCTTAGTCGCAGCGTGCCCTAGCCGCAGAGATCTGGCCGCAATAAACCCTAGTCGCAGAAATCTGGCCGCTGTAAAAGAGGTCACATATACAGCCAAAGGAAACGTTCTATTCACATTGCCATTGTGGTAGCCGCAGTCATAATGTTGTTCAAACCATTATACTCTACGCATACATAAGGATATATATACGCAGGGCAGACAATACAACCGCAAGATTTGTATATGCAATAATGCAGTCACGCAGGCAATTGCATATGTAGTCAATATAGATAAGAATTTCGCATACTTCCTCACGGAAATTTCAGGTGTGGTAGCCACAGTCAAAAGATAAGGTATTCGTATATGCACTGATCTAATCTCAGGTACAGCAGACCTGCATTCAAGGTTGATAGATCACATTACAGACTACAACTCAGATTATTATAATCCGCAGATCACAGATTGATGGATCAGTTAGAAGGTTGGACCTAGCCACTGCCAAGCAGTTACAGCGTGGAGGATCCATGTTAATGGCACGTAGCTGTAGGTGCTGACATGTATATGAACTAAAGAATGATGCACATTAATAAAGGGCAGCATGTTAAAGGGCAGCATGATAATGGGCAGTATGATGAACATGGACAGCATCATGAGATATATGGGTTGGATGATGAATATGGACATCATGAGGTATATGGGAAGTATGATGTAGATCATGGACAACTGATCTCATTGTTATACTAAATGATCTTTGCTCAGATCTAGATAAGTCAAAGTGTTGACTTCTGTTGTAAATGTACTCTCTCTCTTTCTCTGCTGAACTTTGAAGATAAAAGAAGAATTGATCAAAGGGTTTCCCCACACATTGTGGGGTTTGTCCCTGGCTCGCGCCACATCTTGTGTCCTCTTGTCTTGGCTTGTCTTCTGCGTTTTATATTTATGTTCTATCTGCAGTTTATCGTAATGCTGATGTGATCGCTAACTGTGAAAATTTAAATAAATTGCTCTAGCATAGAACATACCTAAACTTATCAACTTCCACTTCTGATAGAGGGCAAAAAATCAAGTCCATCATTCTTGATGATGCATGGTGGGACAAGGTTCAATATCTTCTATGGTTCACTGAACCAATCTTGACCTTGATCAGGGCATTTAATACAGATACACCTTGCTTGGGGGAAGTTTATGAAAACATTGATAGTATGTTGGAGAGGATAAGGGAAATTATCAGGGCAAGTGAAAATGACCCTCATGGAACATTCTATTATTTAGTGAAGGACATAGTTACAGAAAGGTGGAACAAAATGACCACGCCATTACACCCTCTGGCATATGCATTGCACCCTAAATACTATCATTCTAAAATTTTGTCTTTACCTAGTAGAACAGCACCAAATAAAGATTCTGAAGTGGTACAAGGATACAAGACAGCCTTGAAGAAAATTTATAGAGATATGGGAGTTGCAATGGAAGTCCGCCAAGAATTTGGAGGGTTTGTACAGTCTACTGGTAGCTTTTCAAATCCAATAGCTATGGATGATCGAGGACATCTTGATCCTATTACTTGGTGGGGCTTCCATGGTGGGGATAGCATTCATCTATCTACTCTAGCCACTAGGTTGTTATCACAGGTTGCTAGTTTCTCATCAGCTGAGAGGAATTGGAGTACATATGGCTTCATCCATTCAGTGAAGTGAAACAGGTTGGGAGTGGTAAAGGCTGAGGACCTTGTTTATGTTCATTCCAACCTCCGTCTTCTATCACATGTTGAACCAGAGTATAAAAAAGGTCCAAGCAGGATGTGGGATGTGGAGCCTGAGATCTCTGACTTGAACCTGACACTGAATGCCATGACTCACCTCAACCTACTTGAGGATATTGTTCCACCACTAGTCCAACCTACTGATGCAACTTCCTACATTCCAGGACCCCCATCATCTATTCATGATGTAGAGTTGCAATATGCAGAAGATATAGATCCATTTGAGGATATGTAAATGTATTTACTATTATCATTCATGATATTATGAATCATGATCCTTTTTGTTACTTTGTATGAGGGACGATGCACCATTTCAATGTTTTAATCTTCATATTTATGATTTTATCATTCAATGTTCTAAAAATGTTTGATGGTTTCATGGGGTATTTGATTTTTTAGCTCTAAGGTGTTTTTAAAATTTTAAATATATATATATATATATTGTACGTGACGTATCCTTGCCGTATCTGGATCTTAGATTGTGAATGGGCAGCCAAACGAAGAAACATGATGATGCAACAGTTGAACTGCGGAAGGTCGGTGGGTACGATAGGGCGTGCACGACAGGCAGGCAGTTTGCAGGATTGTGTGAAGGCAAAGAAACTTGGGGTTTCTTCAGGATCTGTGTGGGCAAAAGGCAATCGGGTTGTTGCAAGATTGTGACACGGCACTTGGTACATTTGTGCAAACCAAGGAAGTTAGTTGCCCCTCCCAAGTATAAGTGTGTATACTTGTATGCTTTATGATTTCCGCTGCATAATGATGATAAATTTTAATTGAAGTAAATGTTATTCCGTTGCATTGTTAACACTTGAAGAATTGGAAAATTGGCTTAGGCGTAGTCCATACACTCTAGTATTGGTGAAAAGAAAAAGTGTAGTGGTGTCGCACCTGCTATACGTGGCTGAAAGAGTACCACAGGTATAGGGCCGTGACACATAGCATGGCTACGAGTAAGCTAAGAAAACCCATGATGATGATGGTGGTAATGTAGAGGGAATTAAAGGTACAAGTACAAGTACAGGTATGAAGATATGATGGTTGAATGAACCATGTACACGAAGGACATCCTAGTCGACCAATGGTTGTAGTGGCTAGTGGCCCATGCATTCCAATGGATGGTTGTTTCTTTATATGGACGTCAACATTTTTGGTAATGATTGTAAATGCCAAGTTGGACCACAAATAGACTTAGCTGATCGAGATTAAAACAAATATTCATTAAGAGGGAGTGTTAGAGTTATATCTCCTACTTGTTTTAGGTGTGATGCTTTCTAAGGAGTTTGTTCCTAGTCTTTAGGGGTCATTAGATCTAGTTAGGTTGATAGATATTCTCCATTAAGTAGATTACTATATTGGTGTGAGGTTGAGAGATTTGCTCAACTAATTGATTGTGTGACAAGATAGTTTATCTATCTTAAAAAATCATTCATGTATTTATATTATAACATTATTTAAACAATACAAGTTTGCTTGTGCAATTTTAATTTATTATTGTGATAAATTATTTATATCTGTAATTAAGCAATGTCGCTTATATGGTCCACATATAGCAGATGTGAATGGGCATGTTTCTATTCTAAATGGAAACCAGCATGTGCCATAAAATACATGAATCCTCAAAAGTTTAAAACAATTTACAAAATGGCCCTTTCAATATGTATAATTTAAAAATGATGCCAAAATTTCTGAACGGACCACAAAATCAAACTCAATTGCTTAGCAGCCCATCACATTTACATTGCATCAAACATACATATGAACAAAAAAATATAAAGTACCTGAAGCTTCATCCAGGCAAAGAATTCAGCGGCAGGCCTCCAGCCTCGCTGCTCCTTCAACACAACGCACATATCTCTAAACGAAAGCCGTTCGTTATACGCCTTAAGAACATGGCGGATATTGTAAGACCCCGGCGGCTTCGAGTCCAATTTGCGCACAGTTCTGATGGCCGCCGCCACGTGCCTCTGATACTTGTATCTATGGCGGTCGTCTGTCAAAAATTGGGGTATTTGATAGGGCGTGAATTTGCTCGAATTCCAGTTGGGGTTTCTGGTCTCGCTGCCCTGGTTTTTCCACAGCTGGCTCACGCGCCTGCCTTTGTCTTCTATCAAATGCCGTGCATTGTCGTCTGAAAGAGATCTCCACCGTTTCCACTTCTCGTTCTCCTTGCTGTCGATGGGTTTCCAATCCTGTTCTGGCAATTCACACCTCAATTTCTGCTTCTTCTTTGTCTTCTCCTTCTGATCATTTGTAACTAATTTTAGCTGAGAATTGGGGGGTGACGAGGGATTTTCAAGCACAGAGTATGAGAAGAAGCTGCTCTTGAAGCTCACTGCCACTGGCATTGTCATACTAGTAATATTTTGTTTTGCTTCTCTGCTAAATCTTCTTTTTATTAAGCTACTTCATCTGACAAAATTACTCCAACAGAGCATCATCCACTAGACCAGTCTTCGTAAGAACATTTAAATATCCTACGGGATTAGGGGAGTTTCGTGCTATATTTCAAATTTTACGCTGGACAAATATTGGTTCAGGAAAATTCCATTATCCATTCCTATATACAGATTATAAGCCCACGTACAACACGTTTTACTTTAAAGCGAATTTTTGGGCGGAACCACAAGTTTCTGGTTGGTTCAACAACATTATTCGAATTACGTGTTTGATGGATTATTTGAGTTTTAGAAAAATTACATGTGATAAGTAGCAAATTACGTGTTTGATGGATTATTTGATTTTAAAAAAATATGTGTTATAAGTAGGGATGACAGTATTTTGTCATGATTTTAATAAATTGTTTTTTTTTAATTAGAATGACTCTTTACATTTATGGATCCAAAATTTAGTGACTTCTGCAAAATTTTAATTTATTTAAAAAATAAATACAACGCCACATTTTTCAAATGGTTTTATAAGGAGGGACCGTTGTATCTTGCATAACTCAAAACATCGATAAAATTCGTAGACTCAAAACATCGATAAAATTCGTAGACAGAAGAAGCCAGATGAAATACATATTTGATCTTGATTTATTTTTTTATTTTTTTTTCAGAAAGAACAAGCATAATTGTATTATATATAAAGGTTCCAGATAGTACATTGTCAAGATTTTGAAGCTGGAAAGTCTAATACATAAGGAACAAAAACTAGAGGATGAATCCCTCTATGAAGGAAAAGGAGATTTGTGCTGTTGCACATCAAAAACAGTTAAAAGTTGATTATACACCACATGCGGATTCTAGGATGAAATTCAGAGATTGTTTAAAATCATACATATGCCATGATAAAACAAAAAGGATGAAAATAGCAGACCTGGAGATAATGAAAGGAGATTAAAAGCCAGGGATAGAGAAATCATGTATGATAAAGGATTCCTCGCCATATATTACCTCCATGGACCAGGTACCTGTTTCTAGTAGAAGACCATCCTTTGACAGGCTGTTCGCTTGCTGGTTCTGAGCCCTGAAAATGTGTTGAATGGAGCAATCTCTCATAAGTCCCCAAAAAAACATAATCCTGTCCATCCAACCTGCGAGGTGTGGGCTCCTGATATGGCATTTTCCTTTGACATGATCGACCATGATCTTGGAGTCCCCAAAAATTGAAATGGGCTGTATATCAAAAAAAATACAGAAAGCAAGAAGACCCGCAAGGGCCCTCGCCTCAGCCATGCTATTAGTGCCCTTTCCTGCATTCCATGAAATACAATATTGAAGATTCTCGTCCATTATAATGTGTATCCCGCAGCCACAAGAGTTTTGCTGAGCAGCGCCATCAAAAAACGCCCTTGGGGTCCTAGAGAGATAATCTTCTTGCACATTTCTGTTGACAGTTTTCGATTTGGGTTGCTTTTTCGGTACGGAATCATAGATGGATATGATATGTTGTAAAATATCCTTGAGAGGCTCTTTCACTTCTTTGAAGATTTTCCTGTTCCTCCACCTCCATGCACACCATAGGACAATAATAATGAAAGATCTCCATGAATCTCTCTGCCCACTCCACCATTCAAAAGTTGCATGCGTTGAAGCATGAGAAACAAGAGGGAAGCCATATAATATTGCCAAATCATGCCATATATGTTGAATAGATTGGCATTGGAAGAACATATGAAAATTGGTTTCCTCTTCTGATTCGCACATTAGGCACCTGCTCGACCCATGCCATTTCCTTTTCTTTAGATTCTCCCAGGACAGATTTTTATTGTGGAACACTAGCCATGAGAAGTATATTAATTTGGGAGAGCATCCTGTTTTCCAAAAAGCTGATGGGTATTTAGGATTGGAGTGCATGGTCTTTAAACCAATCAGATCTGTATAAATATCCTTTACGCAAACCTGTATATTTGCTTTTGGTGCCTTCCATATTAGATAATCATGCGACCTAGACCGATGAAAACCGCAGCTTCTCAAGACATCCCTGACAGTGTTCCATTGCCTTGCCATAAACTCTGACATACCTAGATCAAAGGCCTCTTTCCATAGAGGAAGTGGGCCTTGCCATCCTGCTATAAGCTTATCCCACGTAAAAAAGCCTTTACTATGGAAGAAGATTAGAAGCCTTTCGGGGATGGAAATACTCTCTCGCCCGCACATGATGGGGTCTATTCCAATGAGGATTTTGCTGCCAGATTGTAAGCACCATTTTAGATTCTTTAGGAAATATTGCTCGATTTTGCGAAAACTGAGCCATATAGCTGACCCATACTTGGCTCCAATCCTTCCTAATCTGAACCAATATTCCATGTCTTTGCCTTTCATATATTTCTTTTTTATAGTAATGCTCCACGGCCCTTCCCCGAATATTCCTCTCCACAGTGATTTGCATAGGAGTGCTTTCCTGAAAACCCTCAAATCCAATAATCCCCATCCTCCTGAATTCTTCGGCATAGAGATCTTTTCCATTCTAGTAAGATGATATTTTCCCTGTTCCGATTTGCCGCCCCATATAAAATTTGCAGTTATCTTGTTCATTTTCTGGATGATACTTGCAGGGAGAAAGAAAATGTGTGCCCAATATACAGCAAGTTGAGTTAATACTGCTTGTGTTAGAACAATTCTTCCTGCCAATGATAGACACTTGTATTCCCAGGCAGATATCTTTTTATAGTATCTATCTATTAACCATTGCCAATCTTTTTTAGAGTAACCCTTGGCCTTTAGCTGAAAACCCAAATATTTTAATCCGTCCTTGATTGACCTCGTCTCTACCCCAAACAACACAGAAATCCATTCCACTGTTTCCATATTGACGTCATTGTGGAAGAGAATGGATTTAGATTTGTTTATTTGTAATCCAGTAGCACTTTGAAACCTATTTAGAATGTCATTGAGACATATCCACGAGATCCTGCACAACATTGCAAAAATGAGCACATCGTCGACAAATAAGTTGTGCGAGATGTAGTTGTTCCTGCAAATCTTCACGGGCCTGCATCTGTTTTCAGAAACTGCCTTATTAATATGAAGGCTTAAAGAGTTCATTGCTAGGATGAACAACAGAGGAGAGAGAGGGCATCCTTGACGCAGCCCCCTTTCTGCTGGAAAAAAAGGAGAAGGGATCCCATTTATGATGACAGCATAGTTCACGTTCTCTACACATGCCATGATCCAGTTTATGACATTTGATTTCAGGCCGATCTTAGCTAATAAACATCTAATGAACCCCCAGTCTAAGCAGTCAAAAGCTTTTTGTAAATCAATTTTCAGAATGGCAGCTTCAGATTTATTTGAGAGCATGGTAAACAGGCTTTCTTGAGTGTTGGCGACTGCATCCAATATATTCCTTCCCTTTAAAAAAGCATGTTGATCCTTTGTTAAAGAGCTGGCTAAGGTCGCTTTGATCCTTTCAGCAATAATTTTTGTGATGATTTTGAAAGTTATATTGCATAATGAGATCGGCCTAAAATCTTTAAAGGAGTCTGCTTCCAATTTCTTTGGGATAAGAGCTATCTGCGTGGAAGATGTAATCTGATGAATGCTGCCTGAGATTCTTGCTGCTTCAACCATCCTCAACAAATCTAGTTTGATGATATCAAAGAAGTGAATAAAGAATTCTATTGTCCAGCCATCCGGGCCAGGACATTTATCCTTCTTAAAGGCCTTCATAACTCCTAGAAGTTCTTCCTCTGTTATGGGCTGGAACAGGCGCTCATTTTTTTCATCATCAAACATTTGAGGGACCAGATCGATACCCCATAAGATATCTTGAAAACTGCATTTATCCCTTCTTTTATATTGGTTTTTAAAATGTCTCACAGCTTCCTTTGAGATTTCTTGTTGTGAGAAGAGGAAGCCCCCCTGACCATCACTTATTTTCCATATGGAGTTTCTCTCACGCCTGGCATTTGCATACTTATGGAAAAATTTAGTGTTTCTGTCACCTTCTTTGAGCCAAATCGCCCTGCTCTTTAGTCTCCATGAGACTTCTTCCTGCTTCAATAAATTTTGTTTTTTCCTTTCAAGCTCATTTAGGCGACATCTCATGCTAAAAGGAAGTGAGTTGGCATCCAAAACCTTGGATATACTGTCCAGTTCCTTCTGTATTTCTTGAAGGGCCAATCTGTCCGCCTGTCTTTTTTTGTATTGCCATTCTTTGACCACTTTCCTCATAGAGGACAACTTGTCTCTAAATGTCATAAAAGGGGGTATCGTGTTTTTTGCAGATAAATCCTTCCATGTTTTTGTTATTACTTCATTGAAGTCTGGATCCTCTAAGCATAATCTGTTGAATTTAAATGGGTAGCCATTCCTAAACCCCTTTTCCCTCCAGCTGAGAGAAATCGGCCTATGGTCGGATATGTATACATTCTCAATGGACGAGTATGGCATGCCCATTTTATCAATAATGCTGACATGTACAATAAACCGATCTATCCTTTTTGCAATGTAGGCTTCTTCTATTCTTCCATTGTCCCACGTAGGCATCATTTTGGGTGGAGTGACATCTACAAGATTCCTGTGCAAGAGTTCATACTTTATTCGATCTACGAGCGGGTCTCTCTTCCTGCAATTTCCCCATCGTTCCTCTGAGCTTAGAGTAATGTTTAGCGTGTATTTTCTTTTTTTTAATAAATTTTCAAATAATCTTTGAAGTTAGGCGAATTACATTGTTATAGAAGTCTTTTTTCTCGGGCGAACTAATTTATTTTGTTTCTAAATAAATGTGGTTTACATTTTGAAATTTGTTTTGAGATAAACATATTTAAATTTTGAAATTAATTAAAATAAGAAAAAATCATTTTATTTTGATAAAGAATAAAATTATTATTATTTTAATTAGCGGAATATTTATAAGATATGTTCACTATCTAAATAAATATTATTTTATCTAACTAATTATATAAATTTTATAAATATTATTCATGTTTATTATTTAGATAAATTTATAAAATTAACTTTTTGCTTTAATTAAATATAATTTTTATTTCAATTTTATTTTGCTTCATTTGTTTATAAATCGTATTATTATAAATACTATTATTATTATTATTATATAATAATAATTTTAAGGTAAGGGCCAAGCACACCAAATTGGTGTATGAGACCCCCTTGTTTGTGGGACAAGGGACCCACCCCCTTTGGTTTTGAACTTGTGACCTCTTAAGAAGAAACACGTGCTCTTAACCATTCTGCGTATATTTTCTTTTATTTTTATTGATGTAAATTCTTCTTTCCTGTAATATAAATCTTCATTATAATATATATAAAACAAACAAAACATAAAATCTTAGTTATACATTTAGAGCACCTAGTCTTATTATTTGGTTGAGTTAAAAATATTCAAGGAGTTGAGTTGCTACAGTTTAATCAACTTAAGCAATCATAACATCACAGACTCACATTACTTAGAACACCAATTGAGTTACTCCTGAGACTAAAAGAGTTAATTTTAATTTTAATTTTAATTAAAATAATTAATTTTAATAATAATAATTTAATTTTTAATAATTTATTGGGTAAAACATATAAATATGTTGCATTAAATATGATAAATTTGTGTAAAATATTAGAAGATTTTTAGTTTGATTTCCTAAATTAACTTATGTTCAATGTAGGAGTGATGTATGTAATATTTATCTAGATAGTGAACATAATTGAGCCATATCTTGCAAATATTCCACTAATTAAAATTATATATATATATATATATATATATATATAGAGAGAGAGAGAGAGAGAGAGAGAGAGAGATTTCCTATGGAAACCCAATGTGTATTTCCCCTCATTCTAAGAATGGTACCTAGGGCGAATAGATTCTTTAAGGCTCAAGGACAAGTCAATAGTCACTAATTGGCTCATGAGTAGAGCAAACATGACACAAAGTGGGGTTTGGATTTGGGCGAGGAAATAACAACTTTCCTCTTAGCCACTTGTGAGATTCTATTAAGTATGTTGGGGGTGTATGCAATTAATGGGTGATACAATTTTGTAAATATATGAATTAATACTGAAGAATATCAAATGCACATAAAGTTTGTTTGTTTGTTTAT
Source organism: Pinus tabuliformis (assembly GCA_031772625.1). NCBI lineage: Eukaryota > Viridiplantae > Streptophyta > Pinopsida > Pinales > Pinaceae > Pinus > Pinus tabuliformis. The sequence goes on along the minus strand of CM062816.1, from coordinate 2,079,168,439 downwards.
TATGTATTAATAGGTTAAAACATGATAAAAATGTGGAACGTTTTATTATCTACATAGAATAGTGATGCATAATTGATGATATCATCTCATATGTGTTTAGTTACCTTGAAGAATGTACACAATTTATTTTATTTCTTTCCAAGGAAAACCTAGTGAGACCCTTCCTTGGTCCCCAACATATTTGGATGGAGGGCAACTCAACCACCAACCACAATGGCAACTCGTGGCCTAGTTGGACTAAAAGCTTAGTTAGACAAGACCGAAAACTTCATGATGAACTCCGGCTTGAAATAGTCCATTCGAAATTCAAACTAATTTAGCTAGCTCATTGGGTTAGACAAAATTTATTTATATGATTTAAATGTACATAACGGAAATAAAATATTTACAGTAATTTGGTTTATAAACAAAGGAAGCAAAACAAAACTGAAATGAAAATCATATTTTATTAAAGGAGCGAGTTAATTAGAATTTGGGCTTAATAGCCCTGAATTTTGTAGAGCATGAGATGCAACAATTAAGCAAAGCAAAGAAAAATTGTTGTTATAAAAATATATATAATAAGAAACGAGACATGCACAGTAATAGAGCTGTAAAATAAAGGCTGATTTTATTAATGATAAAAAGTACAACCAGAATATTGAAAGGCAGACTTCTACGAAAGTCGTTGACTAATCTCAACACAAAATTACTACAATGTAAAGTTAAATCATATACAATAGCTAAGAAAACAAGCAAGGATGGCAGCTAATTGAAATCCTTCAAGCAAGTGCAGTTATGGGCAACTTGTTCTCTGCAAAAGGATAATTGTTAGCATAGGTTAAAGATTACCAAACCTTCAAACAACAGCAAAATAGATTAGAAAACACAAGATACCTACAAGACTCCTTGAAAAATACTAATGGAGTCACCCTAACTTATCTCCCCTTGGTTAAATGAGACTATTGGCAACTTCAAGATTAGCTTCCAACTTTTAAAGAAGATAAAATCAGAGGGCATAATGCAACTTAGAAATTTTATGGCATACCTCTCTTCACAGTTCCCTCTCTTCCCCTTCATAGATCCAATTCCCTTTTTGAAAGACTTGAAAACGGTTTTGGAAGTTTTGTTGTTTAAAAAATTGTGTTATCCTTTGTTTTTTTAATTTGAATTAATTAGAAAGTGAGAGGAATGGATGTTCTGAAGGAATGATAGAATAAATTAATTTATAAACTTTATGTTTGACTCTAGTAGGTGGGACCTCCTTTTTGTTCCATAACCAAAATGATCATTGAATTATAACCAGTAAAATGTGTAAACAATAATAACCATGCCTATATAGATATATATATATATAACCAACCAAGCATGTGCCAGGACAAACATTATCAAACGATAAGAAAAAATATCCATAAGTCATTATGTCATAGTAATAAGTATGCTAATAAATGCATCTCCTTGTGCCTCCCAAAAACTCCTTGTCTCTCCATGTTCTTTCATGATACATATATACAAAATGTGTCCCAATAAATGTGAATGGCAAACATAACTTCATATGCATAACCATTTGTTTCTCCCTTTAGACAAAAACTTATGTAATACATAAAATAAAGCATCATAAATATCCACATGTATGTGCAGTGAAGAATATCCAAGAAAAACCGAAATAGTAACACCATTTACCATCATATATCAACCTAATAATAGCAATAACTCAATAGTATCCATAAGCATATCAAAAACATATTGCAGGCATCCATAAGCTATTGTCTCAGCTTGTGTGATGGAGCACTCTCTGCTTTTTGCACTTCCTGGTGAGGGTGGGATGTGACATAATGGGAAGAGCCATGTGAAGAATCAGAGAGAGTGACTTGGGATTTCTGCCTTTTTTCACTCATAATAGGTTGAGGAACTACATGCTTTGATGACTGACCAACTGGGTTAGAAAGTATAGTGGGTTGCTTGGAGACCTGGCCATTGGATGAGGGTGTTGACTTGCAAGCATGGAAGGTTGTGGTGCTACACGTGGAGAGTGTACAACATGAGAAGCTACTTACTGTAAATGATTAGAAACATTTGCTTCAGGAGAAGGAATCAATGAAGCAATAGGCCAACCTCGAACAAAATGCAGAGGTTGTGTTGGGCTTTCTTTGCGAGCCATCATTTTTAGAGACAACAAGAGGAGAAGGCACATGTGGAAGCACAGGGATACCAATATTTGGTGCATGATGAACAAGGGGTTGTTGAGGTTGGGCCATAGGTTGAGGCTCACGCTGATCTAAAAGGTTAATTACGCTAGTATGAAGCAACTGACTCAATTCTTGTGATTCTGCATCAAAATGAATTGACACTTTGGGCCTCCTATCCCTTATTACTCCCAAATTTTGATCATTGTTCCCCCTCCCTCTTCCTTTGCCTCTATTCATGTTAAAGAAACTCATGTTGAAAATTAATTCACAAAAGTTACTTACAGGTAGTGGAAGATATGGAATCCATCATTAACAAATGAACAATTATCTGAGTTTGAAAAACCATCAACACGGAACATAATTGAGAAGGAAAAGGGGATGGCATTGGCAGGTTGTAACAATCTATTTGTAAATTCAAAGAAAAATGATAAAATGTTTTTTTTTTCTTTTTTGAATAAAAATTAGAGAAACAGATAGAGAGGATAAACTCAGGGGCTAGACCAATCTGTCAAACATTTATTGAAAGATTTGCAAAGGCAAGGACAAGACTAGTCTTCCCTTTTTCCTCTATTTACGGACATGAAGGGTATATATTTTTGTTACTAGCGAATAAACTCGTGCCATACAAAATGAAACGTTGTGAACACGACCTTAAAAACCATTGCAAAACACATTTTGAAAAGGAGAATGATGTGGTCCAAAAATAAACAATTCATATAACATGACGAGGAACATGTTTGAATAGTACATATAATCTGTATCACTATTTTCGGATACGTATTTAACGTAAATTGAAGCATTATCATAGCGTTATAAGTTTATTAAAAAGGAAGAATGGTAATTTTGGCCTAATTTCCTTTGTTAACGGAGGAGGGAGACAAAACACCTTACACATGGCATCGTTGTGGTTTTTTGCCTAAGGCTAGATTGCCTCAAAGGTTCCCATGAACGGGAGAGCCAAATTAGTGAATTATGAAATTAGGGTTTTATAAAAACTTAAAGAGTATACAATTAACCCTTTAGTTTATTAGAGTTTTAATAACGATAAACCACTTAATTAGCCCCTAAAGTTATTAGTAGTGAGAAGAGCATGGAAACAAATATAGTATATAAACCAACATCATTAAGACCTACCGAAAGGGAACCCAAGTCTATAAAACCTATGCAATTCATAGATTTTTTTATATTAAAAACAAAGGTAAGGAAAACCATTTCCCACATTGTAATAAGTCATGCACAATGAAAACTAAAACAAGGAAATAATGCCAAGCGGTGTATGCCTGCTGGTTTCTTCAAAGGGTATTTGTACCAATATGTGCAAGGCTTTTTTCACTGAGAAAAAAAAAGACTTTTATGACTATATTTAGAGACTCGAGATAATCGACCATGTTTCATTCTTTATATGATACCATTGTTGCTTGGGAGAGAGAGTGGAAGCAGGAAGTAGGAACGAGGAGCGACATTTTCAAAAGCTACCGGGTTAGGAGCAAATTTTATATAATATATATATTTATATATTTTGATGCATATATGTCAACAAAAGCATGTAGAATGATGAATTAGTGATAAAAACATAAAAACATGGATTAAACCATATATCATCACTCATCTAGTAGTTATAATCTTCATCAAATACAAGTCCACATATTACAAGTTCTCATTTATATAACATGAAAGGGTGCACATAACCAAAATATTATCGAGTGTAATCTATGTCTAAACCGAAAATACATCAACAAATAGGTTCTAGATGGCCTCTAACATCCAAAAAAATCATGCTACAATAAATACCTACATATCATCAAAATCATTGCCTATCTTGGGATCTTTGTCATTAATATCACCCTCTAAGCATTAACATAAGATAGAAAAAACATAGCATGTCAAGTCAAGATTCTATTTGAGTGATGGGTACATTTTTAGTAGGGTCATGATAGAAGAGTTTGACAACCAATGTCATAACATCAAGATACATAGGGGGCTTGGTTCTCTTGGTTAAATATGAGTTCCATACCCTATACATGACAAAATCCAATGGAAACATTGCAATCCCCCCAATCCTAAATCTTGAAAAATTGATCAATCTGTTGGATTTTGAGTGAGATCTAAAATTCTAATTTCTCCATATGAAATCCAATGAGGTCGGAACCACTCTTCAACATCCAGAGTCATTTCATTGTAATATTACAAATTTAAGTAAAAGGATGAAACCGTGAATTTCATATCAATACTACGACCATAGGCTTGAATATTAGGCCGCCCCACTCAAAAACTCTTATTTCTTTGAAAAAAATTGTGTTTGGAACATCTTTGTGAAAAAAAATTGAGAAGAAAGTCAGGGAGAAATCTTTTTTTTGTGGAAGCATGCTCCCGAAGTTTCAGGAGTGCACTCCCGGGTCGATCTCGATGCTCCTAAAAATTTCCTTTAATATGTTGAATTTCCACAGCATTCAAGAATCTGATTTGGGTCTTAGAATCTCTTATGTAAATACACTCAAGTGCCACAACAAACTACTTTACACAACAGAATAAACACATATCAGTGAATAAGCTAGTGCACGTGACCATTTTTAACCTTTTTTTCAAACCCTTCTTCGTTATATTACAAACTATAATACAACAGTCTTAGGGCTCTCGTGCCAGGGATCTTGGCTTATACAAGGACACAACTAGGGCTTAATGTCAATCACATTGACTACGAGGCTACCCTAAACAAGACACACTTGACCTACTTGCTGATGTGGTGCCCTGCAGCCCTTTCAATCCACGTGCCCATAACACATATGGTGGGTCCTCTTGCCTTCCCATCTACTAATCACTAACTACATCTTTAGTTGCTCAACTTGCCACTATCAATGATCACACATCCTCTTTTGTCACTGGACTTTGGCTCATCGATCTGCCCACTAGTATCCCTCCTACTCCTTTAGGATGACTTCTCATTGGGTATTCTGGAACTACCCACTTTTTACTAAAGTCTACCTATCTACAACTCCTAAACGAGGCCTCCACAATCTACCTCCTAACATCCCATGGCTCCTTTCATGAACCTATACTTGAGGTCTACAGCCTGCACTACGAACACCCATTGTTCACAATTCCATTTATGAATATTGCCCCCATCATCCAGATATGCCCACTTTCCAGCCTTCTTGTCACTTTAGAGTGTTGATCCTAGGGCATAGACATATTCCCTACCTTTGTGATACATATTTACTCTTGTCACTCTCCTTAGGGCTTGGAGATTCTCCCACTTACAGTCACATCTGGATTGATCTTGGGCTCCATATATTCGTCCCTTTGTTCTGCAATTTGACTCCTCAAATTGCAAAGATCTGGGCACTAATGATATTGTTGTTCCTATTGTCGCTTGGATTATATAGGCACCGCGACAACCGCTCAGGGTAGGAGTTGTCACTTTGATCCCTGCCCACTTTGTTCTAGTTGTCTCCCAACAACAGGCTATGGGGGATAGTCCTTAATGAATGAGGTGAAGGAAAACAAGTTGGGAACCAACTTGATTGGGAGACATGGATGAGTGGCCTAGCTACTCGGTAGAATTTAGTAATATTAATGATTAGATTAGATTTTAAGATGACATCAATGCCTTGTGGAGTCACAATTCTTGCTTATTATAAATCGAAACCAAGTAACCGGATGGACACATGTTGCTTAATATGATAGACTACTTTATATGATATGCAATTCCTAAGAGCTAGGTGTGATGCAAGGATGTTGCTTAATTTTAGGTTAAATGCCTAGTCTAAGTTTAAAATCTCCCTTCACTGTTTTGAGAAACAGTCTTCAAAGTAGGTTGTGAAATGGAAGCCAACGAGAAGCAGGAAGTGGCTTGATTAACAATACCTCCCCCTGTGTTACACCCACCCAATGCCTCCGGCACTACAAAGACTATGGTTCTAACGACTGCAAGGTCATTGTGTTAACCACTAAGAAGTGTTGAATTCCTCAAGCTAATTAGAAAAGGGTTTCCCTAGGAGTCTATTTGATCCAGGTGGATATTGATGGCCACCCGCCAATTCCACTTGGACCCCCACCATTGCTTCTTTCAGTTTTTCAATTTCCTTAATTATAGCACAATTTACTATTTTTAGCAGTTTTTCGGGTCCTAAACTTCTGGAGCCATTTTGAGGCCCTAAACGACGTTTTTTGGGAAATCTACCGCCAATGATTTTGTATTTAAAATTGTTTTTCTGGTTGTAGTCCTCAGAGAGATCTTTCCAACGGGCTATCATGCGCGTCAAACGGAGATAATATGACCAAGTCGCGACCCCGGGAAGTTGGTTGTCCAACTCACCCCAACGGGGCCCATAAACTCTTGGTGTTACATCTCCTCAGGTTAGGGTTTTGGTTGTTTAGGGTTTGCTCTTATTGTTCAATAATAAAAAGGCCCTTGAGCCTCATTGTAAGACAGTTCAGAGGCATGTAGCTGCCACATCTCTTCTCAGAGATAAGCTACCATCGCCCTAGATAGTTTATTTCCATTCCTGTTTGTAAGCATATTTCAGTATTTTACATTAATGAAATGAAGTATTATTTCCACTGCATCTCTGTGTTTACGGTTATCTCTATAATTTGTTGCGTTCCTGTTTAAATCCATATCACTATTAACCAAGTTTATGCTTGGAGGTAAATTATTAATGCAAACTAAGTCCTAGGATGCTTATGCAAGATAGATTGAGTGAAGTCTTCTTGAGTTAAGATTGTTTATGTTATTTAAGTACTTAGTGTGAATTATCTTATAGCCAAAGTACTTAACAATGATTAGATAACAATCTTAAGGCAAGACAGGTGCTTAAAGATATAAGGACCAATATTCAACAATACTCCACAAGATGTTTAGAACAGATGTCTAATTCAACATTGATTACTTGAGATATGCCAATGACCAATGTTGAAATGCTCACTTAGAATGATAGCCAATGAAACTTGTGTAAGATAAACAACCAAGATATAAAAGCCTTTTAATATTATGATCTTTAACTTAGAGCAATTATCTAACGATTTCTTAACAATGCCTTAATTAGATGTCAAACACAAAGATGTTAATGCTCAAACAACTTAAATCACCAATGAGATTTAAAGGCTTATATGTTGAGTGTATTAAGTGCCAAGTTAAGAAATTATCAAGATAAGCAAGTGTTATATTCCAAAATTAACCATAACATTTCAACATATTGATTTTATGACAACAGTAGTGAGATCACTTTAACATGAAAATTGCCAAACTTATGAGGTAGAAAATTTCCCAATGTTTATCCAATGTAAATTTAAAATTTTCAGACCTCTTAAGATGTGATATGTGACTGATATGACAGCAATGAGGAAAACACCTTAGATTCAATAGATAACAAGCCAATAATGATTAGCAATGATCAGTGAAATGCCCAACAACTTGCCAAAGTAAAATATGAGCTTTAAGCCATTTTAAGATGCAGTATTCAGTGTTAGATCAGATCTGATATATCTTATAACAACAGTAAACAAATCAGTAGATCAGCAAGCTAATGATGCTAAAACCAATGCCCAATATGCTCAAAAATAGGAAAATTTTACCAAAACTGAAAAATCATTTTTTTGAGCCCTCTTTAGGTGTGTGATTCAGAAATTGCAGATCTGATTCAGTGACTTATGCAGAAAATTCCAGCAAGCAAATATTTAGATCTAAGCTAGATCCTAGATGCCCAAGTGGCCAAAATTTAGGAAAATTAAAATTTTGCAATTTTGAGTGATTTTGACCAATTCAAATGTGTTTTTAGGGCTATTATATCACTGTTATCACTGTTGTAATAAAACAGAGGGAAAATGAGGGTTTAGAGAGAAAACCCTAGGCCTAAGGCCTTGAATATGAACTTGCCCAAGTTGTCCAAAATTTTGGGATGAAGATGCCACCTAAAAATCAAACTTTTGAAGCCCAAAAACTTGCAAAACCACCAAGTATTCAGTCCTAAACACTTCAGAAATGGACAAGGGCCAAACTAGGGCTAGAGAAGGCCAACACTAAGCCAAATAGGGCTAGTGTTGAGGCTTAGAGGCTAAAGGAAGGCAAATCAGGGGTCAAAAATGGTCAAGGAGGGAAAAACGAAGGGAAATGAGGCAAGGAAAGCCCTAAAGGGCTGGACACTGGGGCTAGGAGGTCAGAAAGGAGGGAGCGACTAGGGTTTTAGGGCTAAAAATACCATGGCTAGCCCAAAGGGTAGTCATCTAGGGTGGAGGAAGGAAGTTGAGGCTTCTTAAGGCCACGACTAGGCCAAAAATGACCTAGAAACCCCAACGTAGGGGCTAGGAAGGAGGATCGAGGCCCTTAGAGGCCGAAAAAGATGACGCAGGGGACTTAGAGGCTAACGTCGGGCTAGAGGAGGCTGGATTCGGGCCTAAGAGGCCTAAATATTGAAACCCTTGCTTCAAAAAAAAATCTCTTCTCGATCTGAATTTTGCTGCAAATTTCTCAATGGCTGGCCCTTCAAAAACATTCTAGGGACTATATTTTACCCTCAAGTGCCTAGATCTAGCTCTACTTCAACCTCTTCTCTTGATTTCAATAGATCTCACCTGCAAAAATGAAAATAAAGCATTCAAACCCAAAGTATATACAAAATCCCAAGATCCCAATTAGCAAAAACAATTTACAAAATAATTTTACAAATATACAAATAAACAAGGGTTTTGAAAATTTATTTTTTTGAGAAATAATTTTTTTGTGGCTATTTTCTTTGATTAATTGCTAAAAACGCTTCAGAAACCCCATGCACACTATAGTCTTAGCGAAGATTTAATCCACCACATAAATATTCATGATCCAAGCAAAGTTGATCTCTCCCCATAGTTTGTGAACTTGGAGACCAATGAATGAAGTACCTGCAAACACTATGTATTTATCTCAATGCAATCATATATCAGCACAACATAGGAAAGCTCGTAGTCAATACATTTCACATATCAATGAACGTGGACACCTCTAGTTGCACCCCAAAGTCTTTATTATGATAGAAAAATAGTTCCAAGCGGGACAATAGTTTAGACAAATGTTTCAACAACAATTTCTTAGCCATAAATCAGATGGCTAGAGACTCAAATGACCTATAATTTATAGATAAATCCTCCAAGTGAAAAATAACATCTAGTTTCCTTCATCCTTGTCAAATTAATCTTGGCCGTCGAAAAATACTTGATCATCTTTTAATCTCAGTTGTTGAATTTTTGTTTTTGAGAAATTTTCGAATTTTTCCATTTTAATTAGCTCAAACTTAATTATTTTGAGCTAATTTCCTCAAAATTTTGACTTTGATTTAACCATCAAGGCCCAAGGGTCCAATTTTTCTTGAAATATCCAATATTCTCTTGGTGGAGGACCTCCAAAAATTAAATTTTTTAAGACCCATGAATTGTTCACTTTGAGAATTTAATTTTCCTAAGAGATTTTGATTTTGACTCTAATTAATTAAATTTTTGGTTTAGGATTTTAATTAAATTTTTCTAGAAAATTTAATTAATTAACACATAAGGGAATTAATTATTTTTTCCACCCTCTAATATTTTAACTATGGTGTCTAAGTATGAGGGATCATGCATTAAAATATTTTTTACATAAGATTTAAAATTTCAACCCTCAAATGGGGAATACCCATTCGGATTAGACCCTCAAAAAACATACCCAATCTGCGACACAATATGAGCTAGTAGACCAAGTGATTTGTAATAAAATAATTTAGCTAAATAACTTAAATTATTCCCAAATCACTTTTACATAAGACTCGACTAGAACACTAGGACTCACCTAAGACTTTGACGAAGAATTCCACCCTAGCTTTGGGGTGAGGCAGGGGAGAAACAATTTGCCAACTAACTGTGCTTAAAAACACAAATGAATCAGTGAGACGAAAAACCTCCTAGGATGAAACTCTCACCAAAATAATAGGCTTACCTAGGTTGTTACATACAGCCTAACCTAGGTTCAGATTTATTTAGCAAAACAAATCCCTACACTACTGGCCCTTTCGGCATCAGCCCGCGGAGCGCAGACTGAAGTCTCACCCGAAGCAATATGGGGGGATGCTGGAACCAAGTTTTCGCACCCTTGAGATGAATTTGATGTCAGTTTAGTCCAACTAAACTTGCCTTCATGCAGGTCACGTCGCGCACTATTCTACCCTTCAGTACCTTCGTGATTTGTTATAATTGACTTTCGCGCAGCCCTAACCAAGGGCTGAAGTCCTTTCGCGAACTGCGATATCCCCTAAACTATGCTAAGAATCTTACTTATCTTATTAACGAGTCTTGATTATCTTCGCGTAAACAAATATTCTATCTTTCATTCACTTAGCTAATACAATTATACACATTCGCGTATCATATAAGCATTAACAGTGAAATTCATCCCCAATATAACAGATGCAGAAAACAAGAAATAAAGACGCAGAATTGATAGAAACTTCTCTTTATTAATACTTCCACTGTTTACAAACTCGACTCGCCCTACGCACTCAGCTGCAGGGGTCCACACACTCAGCTGTGAACTACTAGGCCTCTGCACACTCAGCTGTAGAGCCTCTTCCTACGCTACGACCCAAAACTAGACTTTACACTTCAGAACTATCTCGCATACATCATTCTTCCTTAGATATTATGTTATTGATTCGCTGCCTTAACTACTTAGAGCTTCGCTCTATTTATACAATCCCATGGTCCGCGGACCATGGGTAGATCTTCTACAACCAACATTACATTATCAAAATTAAGGCAGACAACCCTATGACTCTTTTACAACTACGCACGCTGCACCCACAAAATGCAGAGTCTTTACATTGGAATTACAAAACTAACCAAAATCTGGGCTCTAAGCCCCAAAACTTCCGTTGTGGGATCTCGCACCCAACACTAGCATCATTTAAATTACATGACTTGCAGAATGGGTTTACAATGACATATGAACTGCTGATAGATGATCTGATTTTGTAAAAAAAAATTGGTACTTTTGCTTCTTATAACTTTGACAAAATGTGTGCAACAAATCGAAGCCCTAAAACAAACCTCATAAAACCCTTCTTCCTCAAGAACACAGGTCTGCGACCTTCTTACTGAGGTATGGTCACTCTTTTAAGGGTCATGCCCCTCACTTTCAAAAAGCAATATCCACACATATATCTCATATTTACATGACATAATCATCGTGTTGTAACATCTCAAGAATATCCCTAACTAAGGCTTAACATTTTTTGTCCTAAACCTTTTAGGACCATATCTCAACTCAAATACACTTCTCCTTGGCACTAGTCCTTTCCTAGTAGCCTTACAGTCCTCAATCCTTGTAGTCATTACGCCAGGACCTCTGGAAAACCCTCGACCTTCCTTTTCTGGCCTAGAATACACTTGTGGTCTACCTTCCACAGTTCAGCAAAACCCTTAGAAGACTTGGTTTCCTTAGGACTAAAGAAGACCTCCTCAAGTGCTAGCAAGTCTAAGACCAAACCGTCCTCTCTTACAATGGCTTCATGGGTCTCCTTCATGTGAAAATTCTAAAACTCGGAATCCTACTGCAGCAACTGATAATATTCTTCTATTTGTCAAATTAATTAAACAAATTATTTGCGGTTTCCTATGGAAAATATTGAAACATATACATTGTAGCCTTCACAAAACAAATACTGTGGAAGACAATAAATGCTAGAAAATTAGAGAAATTCTAGTACACACATAAATATATTGACACAGTTATTTTTGGACAATTGTCCCCGAAAAAAACCCAATGTGGGAAAATCGATGCAACATATGAGGGTTTCTTTATTAATTATTTATCAGTAATTCAAGTACAAGAATTCAGACAACGAAACAGAGGAAAAATACTGAGAGAAATTTAGAAACAAATTTCTCACTCTCCACAGCAACTCCCTGACCTCGAGATGGACCCTCTGCCCATACGCTGGTGTCTCTGCATCACCCTTTGCACAGTGCTCTAGTGGATTGTGTCTCTCATCATGTTGTCTCCTCCTAAATTCGTCTTACACTTTCTAGACCATTTTTTATACCCTCTCTCTCTCTCTCCCCTGCAGCTCACCATCTGGATCTATCTCCTCTATTGAACTTCAACCACTGAGAAAATTGATCCGCCTGGGAAACTTATTAATTGCATTGATGTGTTCTCCATCTACCCATCGACTTCTTCTTATAATATTCTGTTGGAGCACCAACGACCAAGATTAAAACATAATCAATGGGTAATATTAACTAGAACTTGATCCATGTATTCTTCTAGAAGATTCTCACCATGACTTAATTAATACCCTTTAATTAATCAGATTTCCTAAGTTTAGACTTAGGAAACATTAAAAAAATTATTAATTATTTTAATTAAGTCATCTCTAGGTGGAATTTCCATAAACGATTTTTGGGTTTTGGAGAATACATGTATTCTAGTCTCTCCACCAAATTTTGTGGCTAGAACACATTCGATGATACAAAAACTAACACACCCTCTTAGCGAGGAATGTGTTATAGGTTGCAACCTACTAAAGCAACACCCTGTCTTTGCACCACCTCCTGTCACGTTGTTGATGTATGCCTGTTGCTACCCACCAACTACTGCACAACTCTGATATACACTGCATCTACGTTGCTGTTGTCCCTGCTGAACTGCTACCAACTACTGCATTTGCACTACAACTCCCTCTCATCTACTATTGTTGCAACTCAGCATCCATTTGTTTCTGCTAATGAAAAAGGTTCTCCACCATACCCATTTGTTCCTTGAACTGGATGAATTTAGCTCTTCCTATAGCTTTCGTGAGTATATTTGCTACTTGATCTCCTATGGGAACATACTACAGCTGGACTGTCCCACGCTGAACATAGTCTCAGATGAAATGACATATGATATCAATGTGCTTCAACCTATCATGAAATACTTGATTCTGAGAGAGTTTTATGCAACTCTGATTATCACAGTAAACACTTGTTGCTCCCATCTTCTTCCTGAACAAACTCACGAGCAGCCTCCTAAGCCAAAGAGCTTCGCATGTAGCTATGTTGGTTGCCATATATTCAACGCATGTTGAGCTCAGTTCCACTCACTTCTGCTTCTCGCTGCACCAAGAGACCATCCTTGATCCAACACCGAAGTAGTACCCGGAGGTACTTTTTCTATCCACTGAACTACCTTCCCAATCTACATCTGTGAATTCGCATAATCTGACGTCATCTCCTCCATTATATTTCAACCCATATTCGACTGTTCCACGCACATATCTAAGAATGTGCCTAGTTGTTGCCCAATGTACCCTTTTCGATTCTACCATGAACTGACTAGGTATTAAAAACGAAACAAAAGTATGGCCTAGTGTTAACCAGATACATGAGATGTATGTACAAGGTGGGGTTGACTTTCTTGTCCCTTGATGCATCTATCTTCTTCCAATTGGTGATCATGGGCTTCGTCATGGGTCAACAATCGTGCATTCTAAATCTATTCAGAATATTTGTAGCATATCCCCCATGCCCAAGGAAGATCTCCCCATTCTTATGCCATACTTTCAATCCTAGAAAATAGTGCATCAACCCCGTATCCTTCATTTTGAATTCTGCTTCAAGTTTCCTTTTGCAGTCCTTTATGAGCCTTGATGACCCTGTTAAAAAAAAGTCATCTACATTCAAAACCAGAATGAGAGGCTCATTCTCTACCATCAAATAGTAGATATTGGGATCTGCATCACTCTTAATGCATCCCAACTACTGCAAATAATTGTTAATCCAACCATACCACACCCCGAGTGTTTGTTTGAGCTCATATAGGGATTTCTTCAATTTTCATACATGAATGTGCTTCTCATGAGTTTCAAAGCCTTTAATATGTTCTATATACACCTCTTCTTCTATCACCTCATTCAAGAATGTTTCCTTGACGTCCATCTAGTGAATCTCCCATCCCAACTGTGCTGCTAGGGATATAACAGATCTGATAGAGGTATATATGGAAACTGGGGTGAAGGTATCCTCATAGCCAATTCCTTCCTTCTGTGCATACACCTAAGCCACGAATCTAGCCTTGTACTTATCTACACTGCCATCTACAACGTACTTGATCTTGTAGATCCATTTGGAACCTATAATTGATCTATCTTCTGGCCTAGGCACTACCTCCCAGACGTCGTTTGTCATGATATAACTGTATTCTTTTACCATGGCATCCACCCACACTTGATGTTGTGTGGCTTCCTAAAAGCTGGAGGGTTCTGTAACCTGAGCTACCAAAGCTTGATATGTCATATTGCCTACGTTATCTCTTGTCTGTCTTAGGAGCTCCGACAAACTCCTCTGCATCCTTCAATATCTTATGCACTTCTCTACTGGCTCTTCCACTGGTGGTGGGAGGTTTAATCAGTTCCTCCTCCTGTTCCTGCTGCTCCATCAGTTGAGAACTCCCTAAATCTCCTACCCATGAGGAGATACTAGTACTGGTCACTGTACTCGATCCCTATGATTGTTCTCCTGCTTGTCCCACTTGTGTCCCTGCTGCTGGACTAACGAAACTTCTTATGACTGATCACTTGCAGGTATTTCTCGAGATCTTCTAAAATCTCTATCTTTTATGAACTTTACATATCGCCTCACTACAATCTTCCTACTACTAGGAATGTAGATTTTGTATGCCTCTGAGGTCTCGCTATACCCTACGAGGAACCCCTTCTCTGCAGTCTGATTCAATTTGTTGTGCTTTCCATCTAGTATGTGGTAGTAAGCCACACTCCTGAATATCCTCAAATGAATTAGTTTAGGCTTATTTCCTGTGAAGACCCCCTTTGGCATTTTTTTCGCCAATGCTCTATGAGGTTTTCTGTTTTGAATATACACCATCGTGTTGCATGCCTCTGCCCATAAAAATCTAGGCAAATCTTGGTCATACAACATAGCCTTTGCCACCTCAACTATTTTTCTATTCTTTTACTTCGCTACTCCATTCTGCTGAGCATTATATGGAGTTGTCCATTCGCTTTTGGTGTCTTCCTTTGCACATAAGTCTATGAAGTATTTATCTATGTATTCTCCACCATTATCTGAATGTAGCACCTTAATCTTTTTCCCTGTCGCGTTCTCTACGAGAGCCTTAAAATCTTTGAACCGATCAAAGACTTCATCTTTGGTCTTTAAGAAATAGATCCAGATTTTCCTAGAATGATCATTAATAAAGGTGACAAAATATTTGTCACCACTAAGAGATCTAGTGGACATAGGGTCACAAATATCTGACTGTGTCAATCCCAACATCTCATTTTCTCTACTATCACTTGTAGGAAATGTTGCCTTTGGGTATTTTGCAAGTATGCATCCTCTACAGACATCATCGTGCTCTGTGTTGAGAACTGGAACTCCCGTTACAATTTCTCTGAGCATCCTAAGTGCTCCATGGTGTAGATGTCACATCTTCCTATGCCATAGTTTTGTTCAGCTTCTTTCCACTGCTATTATTACTACCTATCAGTGCCATTGGAGAATCAAGCTGTAACTTGTATAACATGTTGCTCTGAGCTCCAATTTGTCTCACCTTCTTCCAGCTAGAGTGTTTGACATATAATTTCTTCCCCACGAAGTGTACATCGCACCCCTTGTCCTGTAACTGGGGCACTAAAATTAGGTTCATACCCAATCCTGGCACATGCAGTACATTAGTAGCATTGGTGCTGGTTCCTGTTTCTATTTGAAATTCTATGGCACCTCTCCCTACCAGAGTACATTTAGTTATGTTGCCCATAGTGATCTGGAAGTCCATCTGGTCCTCCTAATAGCTAGAGAAATATTCTTTAACTCATGTCATGTGAGCTGAAGCTCCACTATTATTATACCAGACACCAGATGAAGTCAAACCTGACAAGCACGCAAACTCATCCTCCACCCTGGAAGATAATTCTGAGGCTTCCTGACTGTTGATTCTATCCATGATTTTATGTTTGATTTATCATTTCCTTCCTAAATTTGTTTTTGTTGCTGGAAAATACCGCGTCCCAACTAGAAGTCTAGTCTACAAAAAAATACTACTACTCCCTTTGCCTCTGGCAATCCTCGATCTAGAAAATCTAATTTCTCTGTCGACTCTCTCATAGAAATAGACTTTTCATCAAAAATTGACCCTCCTTGCTAAGAGGATTGCGCTATCTCTAGTGTTTCGAGCAGTTTCTTATGTAGTGCTACGAAACTCCTTCCCTTCTCTACAACTAAGCTCTTCGACTTATATCTCTGCTCTGATACCATGTGAAAATTCTGAAGCCTGAAATCCTATTGCAACAACTGATAATATTCTATCAAATTTGGTCATGAGGATGGACCACCTTTGGGGTTCGAAATGTCGACATAAGAAACATAATACTGTGGATAATCCGGATCATGCTACTCCAAAAAACTACCACGGAAGCTTAAAGTCTAACTGATAATATTTATTCTATTTGTTAAATTAATTAAACAAATTATTTGCAATTTCCTACGACAAATATTGAAACATATACACTACAGCCTTCACAAAACAAATACTATGGAAGAATATAAATGTTGGAAAATTAGAGAAATTCTAGCACACACATAAAGATATAGACATAGTTATTTTTTGACAATATTTCCCAGAAAAACCCAATGTGGGAAAACTAGTGTAGCAGATGAGGGTTTCTTTATTAATTCTTCAGTAGTAATTCAAGTATAAGGATTCAGATAGCAAAACAGAGGAAAAATACTGAGAAAAATTTAGAAACAAATTTCTCACTCTCCACAGTGACTCCCTAACCCTGAGATGGACCCTCTGCCCATATGATGGTGTCTGTGCGTCATCCTTTGCGTAGTGCTCTAGTGGACTGCATTTCTCCTCACGTTGTCTCCTCCTAAATTTGTCCTACACTTTCTGGACCACTGCTGATACGATCTCTCTCTCTCTGTGTCCTGCAACTCACCCTCTAGCTCTATCTCCTCTACTGAACTACAGCCACTGAGAAAATCGATCTCCCTGGGCAACTGAGTAATTGCATTGATGTGTTCTCCATCTACCCATCAAATTCTTCTTATAATCTCCTGTTGGAGTACCAACGACCAAGATTAAAACATAATCAATGGCTAAGATTAACTAGAACTCGATCCATGTCTTCTTTTAGAAGATTCTCACCTTGACTTAATTAATACCCTTTAATTAATCAGATTTCCTAAGTTTAGACTTAGGAAACATTAAAAAGGGATTAATTATTTTAATTAAGTCATCGCTAGTTGGAATTTCCAGAAACGATTTATGGGTTTTGGAGAATACATGTATTCTAGCCTCTCCGTCAAATTTCGTGGCTCGAACACATCTGATGCTACAAAAACTAACACTTCACTTGCCATCTTAAGAAGATAGATCTCTTGGATCAAATCATGGCCACCTCTAGTAGTCCTACTCGACCTCCTTCTTGGACTTCATCTCTCCTAGCCTCGTGATTCAATGAGCTCCCTTTGACTTGTTGTATCTAGCCTTCCCTTATGCCTCTTTAAATAGCCATTCCTAGGCCTCTTAGGAACCCTCTAGATTTTAGGGGTTTTGTCTAATTAGACCTTAGGAAACTTTAGTTTCCTTTTAGATTTTAAACTCCAACTTAAATCTAAAACCCCTCTACTTGGGTTCTTTGCCCACAATTCCTTTTTTGACCAAACTTCACAAACCCATGCCTTGGCTTGTGAAGTACCTCCCAAGCTACACAATTCAGCACTCCCTCTTAGCGAGGGAGGTACTTCCACTACTTGGAAGTATCCATCATCATCGATGACACTAACCCATCTAACATCCATCACTACAACATACCCTGTAGAATAGATCACGTTATCTTTGTAGTGTCTTTGTGTCATCAGAACCTGAAGATCTTAAACTTCCATAGGGTTTCTCCCTTTGAACCTAGAAGACCTTTGAATCTACACAATCTCCAATGGCTCAACTTGCTTCCACTATGCACACTTTGATCCATTGGCCCTTCAAAGTAGCTATGATTCCATGTTGAATTTCCATGGCATTCAAGAATCTGATTTCACTCTTAGAACCTCTAACGCAAGCACACTCAAATGCCATAGCAAACTACTTTTCATAGTGGAATAAACACACATTAGTGAATCGACTAGTGCATGTGATCATTTTTAGCTTCTTTTCCAAACCCTTCTTCGTTATATTACAAACTATAATGCAAGAGTCTAAGGGCTTCCGTACCAGGGATCTTGGTTGATGTAAGGACATAATTAGGGCTTTGTGTCGGTCACTTGAACTACCAATCTACCATGAACAAGACACACTTGACCTACTTGTCAATGTGGCGCCCCACTGCCCTTTCATTCCATGTGACCTAAACACATCTGGCAGGTCCTCTTTCCTTTCCATTTGTTCATCACTACAACTACATCTTCAATTTCTCAACCTAGCACTATCAATGATCACACATACTTTTGTGTCACTAAACTTTGGCTCATTGATCTACCCACTAGTAGCCCTCTTGTTCCATTAGGATGACTGCTCATTAGATCTTTTGGAACTACCCTTTACTGAAGTCTACCCATCTACAACTCTTGAACTAGGGCTCCACAATCTGCGTCTTAACATCTCATGGATCCTTTCATGAACCTGTGCTTGAGGTTTGCATCATGCACTATGAAATGTTCGAAATTACGATTGTCGTTAGACCAAAACCTATAGGTGTTAGTCAATGATCGCATCGCCAGAGATAAGGATCCACAATAGGTGGTTAGTCCATGTCACAAAACACATGGGGAACGTTGGTTTATCCAATGTCCAACAATCTCCCTTCCAATGTGAGTCGGGTGTGTATCGAACTCGTGACCTATGCTATGATACCACTTGTTGGAAATCACAATTGTCATTAGACCAAAACCTGTAGGTGTTAGTCAACGATCGCATCACCAGAGATAAGAATCCACGAGAGGCGGTTAGTCCATGTCACAAAACACACGGGAAGCATTGGTTTATCCAATGTCCAACACGAAAACCAATTGTTCATAATTCCATTTGTGAACAATGCTCCCATCATCTAGATCTTCCCCTTCTTGTCATTTTAGAGTGTTGATCTTAGGGCATACACATTTTCCCTCCCCCTATGACACATAGTTACTCCTATCACTCTACTTAGGGTTATAGATCTGCCCACTTATGGTCACATCTGGACTAATCTAGGTCTCCATAGATTCTTCCCTCTATTTGGCAATTTGATTTCTAAAATTGCATAGATCTGGGAAATAATCATATTGTTGTTCCAAAACCTAAAACAAACTGCATAAAACCCTTGTTCACACACATTACATCACCAATCTATTTTGTCCATTGATATGTTGGTGCAGCCTCTTCAACAAAATTTATCGCAACCCATAATCAAGCACATAGGTCTGCGGTCATCTTACTGAGGTATGGTCACTCTTTTAAGGGTCACGACCCTCCCTTTAATTACACAATATCCACACATTTATACATATTAAAAGGAAAAAATCACAAATTTGTAACATCTCATATCCCTAACTAGGGATTAGCATTTTTTGTCCTAAACCCTTTAGGAGCATATCTCAACTCAAAGACACTTCCCCTTGGTACTAACCCTTTCCCAGTAGCCTTACAATCCTTAATCCTTGTAGCCATCACCCTGGAAGCTTTGGACAACCCTCATCTTATTATTTTTTGTAGAATTGGAGGTGTTCTAGTCTCAAAACTTTGTGGATAGGCTAAAACATAGGATTTATCCATAACCCATAAATCATTTCTAGAAATTCTACCTAGAAGTGTCTCAATTAGATTATTATCCTACTCTTAAATATTTCCTAAGTTTAAACTTTGGAATTCTGGTTAATTAATCGATATCAATTGAGGTAAGGTGTGAATCATCTAGAAACTCACACAGATCAACTAGGAATTAATCTTAGCCATCGATTAAGATTTAATCTTGGTTGTTGGTTCCAACAAAAGATTATAAGAATTCAACGAGTAGATGGAGAATACACACTTGAGGTCAATTTCCTTGGAGAGTTTGATTTTCTAGAGAGCAACAATAGTTGTTGGAAGAGGTTGAGCCAGAGAGGGAAGCATATATGGAGAGGGGCAGGGACAGTGAATCCAGAGGAATATTTTCTAGGTCCAGTGAGTACTTTGCAAAGAGGTCGATATTTTCTCCAGGAAGCTACGTAGAGGCAGCGTAGAAGCCTCACAAGGAAGTTTGATTTTTCTGAGGTGAAGCCGGTTTTTAGTTCCAAAGGCCGGAAAGCATTTCTAGAGTGTCGGAGAGACAGTTTCCCAGTCAGTAGTAGGAAGGACGACTAGATTAGCAGTCGATTCAGGAAACACGTGTGGCAGGCAACTCCTGAGGTACGTAGAGCCTACTCAGGCCCAGTTGGACGGCTAGCTTTTCAAAGGTCAGACAGTGTCCGAATTGCTCGAAGTGAGGGTAATTTCCCTTAAAAAATTTGTTAGAATTGTCTTTGCAGGATTGCCAGTTTTTGGCATCTAGATTGTACTCATATTATTTCACGGCTACATAATAATAAAAGCCCTCAGCTACTGCACCGATTTTGCCAAGTTGGGGGTTTTTTCCGGTGAAATTTGTCCAAAAATAATTGTGTCAATTTTTATGTGTATGTGTGTTATAATATTTCTCAGTTTCCAACACTATTATTTTCTGCAGCATTTTTGTGAAGATTGTAGTGTGTTTATTGCGTTGTTACTGTAGTAATAAACTGCTAATTTAATTAACAGTTAAAAGAAATAATTTCAGTTGTTGCAATAGGATTTCAATAGTGATTTTTTCACATGGTATCAGAGCAAGGTTTATCAAATGAATCTCTTAGATACAAAGAGGGAGAAATTCTGTTGTTCAAAGGGAGAAACAACACAATTTCTCCAAGGTTTGAGTAGGGCCTAGCTAGGTAGTGCAAGCGACAGAACAAAAGTTCAATTTCTAGTTGCAAAGTGACAGGAAAAGTTTTAATTGCTCAGAGTAGTACTCCAACAGGTAGAGGTAGAACTGGAAAGTATTTGCAAAAAGTAGTGCAGCATAATCATTGAGTAGACTCGAGTGGAAGAGGAAGAGAAAAGCACACACAGAGAGAAAATTTCTCTCACGGGGTTTCGAGCTTTAGAAATCTGATTTTCCTGTTTCATATTGGCACAAGTTGCGAGTAATTTTTCTCACTCCAAAAAGGAGTGTGAATAGAAGATTCAACAACCAAGCAGAGGAAGAGGGAGATTTTTTACTAGATTCAGAGATGGCCACAATAGGGATTAGAGATTAGGATAGGTTGGAGGGATCCTCCAACTATGTCATCTGGAAGGCTAGGATGTCCTTCCTTCTAGATGAAAATGGCCTGAAAGCCTATGTACATAATGTGGTAGCAGTACCCCAGGATATAGACCAGCTGAAGGAGTACAAGAAAGAAATGGCGAAGGAAAATCAGATGATTTTGGATGGAGTCTGAGATCATATAGTCTCACATGTGGCAGATAAAATGACTGGCAAGGAGATGTGGGACGCTCTCACCCAGCGATATCAGAGTACTTCCAAGCAACGGAAGATGTTTCTCCAGGAGAATATGAGAAGCATCAGGATGTAGAAAGGTGAAGGTATTGATTCCCTCCTCACTAGGATTCAGGAAGTTTGATATCAGCTTGCAGTCGTTGGGGAGGCACCTCAACCAACATAGCTCATACGATTGGCACTGAATAGTGTCTCAGAGGAGTGGAAAGTGTTTGTCCAAAGTATCTTGGGCAAAGACACATTACCTAGATGGTACAAGATTTGGGCTAACCTACAACAAGAGGAGCGAAGGTGAGCTCTTTTGAAGAGCACCATCAGTGGAAGTAGCATAAAAGGTGTGAAGGGTGAGAAGGATGAGGAAGATGTGGCCCTAGCATCAAAGGGTCCCAGTCAGGGAAAGGGGGAGAAGAATAAGAAGAAGGACATATCTAAGGTCAAGTGCTTCAGGTGAGGCAAGTTTGGCCACTACAGTACCTAGTGTCCTCTCAGGAAGAAGGACAAGTAGGAGAAGGAGGACTAGGCGGAATTATTCGTAGAGATAGACAAGTTGTCCTCTAGGCTAGAGGAATATTTTGCAATGATGGAAACTATACCTCCAAGAGTGAGGTGGGGCAATATGGAGTTATAGTTCTATAGTTGCATAGTTTTGGCAGGGTCCATTGAGGTGTCCTCCTCATGGATGATTACCTTGCTATAAGGGCCCACAATATTTACTAGGAGGATGGATCACTGCTAGTTGATGTAGTCAGATTCTAGAGTGACAGTTGCAGACTAGTGGCAGTTAGGTACTGAGGAGTGTAGTGCAACGTTGATAGCATAGAAGGTGGCTCAATGCAGAGTCAACAACAATGTGGATTCCTTAGTAAACAGTGCAGGGGCTAGTAGTAGTCAAGACTCAAGAGATAAATATTTGACATACATAGTTGATTCAGTATTTAGGATGCTTCTTAGTTGCAATAGTTGTAGTAGAAACAACAACAGATGAGAGGGAGTGGTAGTGAAGATGCAGAGTTGACAGCAACATATTAGTGTCAACAACAACACAAATACAACATCTCATTTGCGCAGTGGCAGGAAATCACGGTGGCCAGACATCAACAGGGTGATAGGGTGATACAGAGACATGATTTTGGAGCAGTAGTGCAGCACTAGAATGCCTTCCTTGCTAAGAGGGAGTGTTAGGTTTTGTAGCATCAGAGGTGTTCTAGTCTCGAAAATTTGGGGAGAGGATAAAACATAAGAGTTCCATAAATTGTTTCTGGAAATTCCACCTAGAAGTGTCTCAATTAGATTATTAGCCTACTTTTAAATATTTCTCAAATCTAAACTTAGGAAATCTGGTTAGTTAATCAATATTAATTAATATAAGGTGTGAATCATCTAGAAACTCACCCAAATCGTCTGGGAAATAATCTTAGCCATCGATTAAGATTTAATCTTGGTCATTGGAGGTCCAACAAGAAGTCGATGGGTAGATGGAGAACACACACTTGAGGTTTATTTCCTTTGAGAGTTCGATTTTCTAGAGAGAAACAACAATTGTCGGAAGAGGTCGAGCTAGAGAAGGAAGCAAAGGCAGAGAGGGGCATGGACAGTGAAGCCAGAGGAAGATTTTCCAAATCTGGTGATTACTTTGCAGAGAGGCCAAGATTTTTTCTAGGAGGCTGCATAGAGGCAATGTAGAAGCCTCACAAAGGAGTTCGATTTTACTAAGGTGAAGTTGGTTTTCAGTTCCAGAGGTCGGAAATCATTTCCAGAGCGACAAAGAGACAATTTCATGATTAGCAACAGGCAGGATGGGTACATTTACATTCAATCCAGGCAACATGTGTGGTAGGAAGCTCCAGAGGGACGCAAATCTTGTGTAGCCCAGTTGGATGATTAGCTTTTCAGAGGTTAGACAATGCCAGGATTGCTCAGAGTGAGGGTAATTTCCCTCAGAAAATTGTTGCCAGTGTTTTCTCTGCAGGATTGCTAGTTTTTGAAATCCAAATTGTACTCAGATTATTTCATTGCTGCATAATAATAAAAACCCTAAGTTGTTGTACTGATTTTCCCAAGTTGGGTTTTTCTGGGGACATTTATCCAAAAATAATTGTGTCAATTTTTATGTGTGTATGCTGGAATATTTCTCAATTTCCAACATTATTATTTTCCGCAGTATTTTTGTGAATATTCTAGTGTGTTTATTTCGTTGTGTCGTAGCAAGAAACTGCTAATTAATGAACAATTAGAAGAAATAATTCCAGTTGATGCAATATTATTTTAGTAGTGAAGTTTTCACACGACCTTACTTTTCTAGCCTAGAATACACCTGCAGCCTACCTTCCATAGTTCAACGAAACCCTCAGAAGGCTTGGCTTCCTTAGGACTAAAGAAGACCCACTCAAGTGCTAGTAAGTCTTAGACCAAACCTTCCTCTCTTGCTGGGGCTTCATGAGTCTTCTTAACTTGCCATCTTGAGAATATATCTCTCTTGGATCAAATCACGACCTCCTCTAGTAGCCCTAATTGGCTTTCTTCTTAGATTACATCTCTCCTAGCCTCACGATCAAATGAGCTCCCTTTCACTTGATGTCTCTAGGATTCCCTTGGGCCTCTTTAAATAGCCCTTCCTAGGCCTCTTAGGAACCCTCTAGATCTTAGGGGTTTTGTCCACTTATACCTTAGGAAATTTCATTTTCTTTTAGATTTTAAACCCAAACATGGGTCTAAAATCCCTCTACTTGGGTTCTTTTCCCACAAACCCTTTGTTGGTACCATTTCATTGCCATCCTTTTCTTCTAGAAATCCATCATTTGTCTATCTTTTTCTCCCATAAACCCCTCATAGTCCTTTGAAATTGATTAATCAAAGCATTATAGTTGTTATTTTACATTAAATTTAATTTGTGAATTTTTATGTTAAAAATTAGAAATTTTCAACAAAATTACAGGATGTCATGACTTCCTGTAAATGGTTTATTATGTGACACGTAGCATGGCAGGAAAATCAAAACAAAGGATAGGAACATGATCTCGAATGTACATACATGGTGAAAGATCTATTCAACAACGAATCTAAAGCTCCTGAATACATGGTCAATGCTGGTCAAACCCAGCCTTTTTGGTCACAAAAGCAGCAAAAAGCCAGAGTTGCCTAAACTGATTTCGTTTTGCTTTGGAAATCAGTTAAGATTAGAAAAGACAAAAATCACCTTTCTTGTAAAAGCAGAAACATCTTCATGATAATGTATGTTCATCCGATTATAGACTAGAAGGGAAAGTTAGTGAACGAGGATAGGAGACAAGCAGATAAAAGGACTGCGTATTGTATTGTCCAGAACGTTGTTGTTCTTGTGTATTGTTTTCAGAACATTGCTCTTGCATGTGATTTGATTTCCAGAACTTAATTACAGGCATCGTTTTACCATTACAGTGCTTATGCGTTAACATTTTCATCACTTGAAGTTTCCTAAGTGTGCCATTGAAGCGTGGATGGGCCCTACGTGGAGATTGGTATACTTTTATTTTCATTTCCATAGCGTTTTCGAATCTGAATAGTGTTGAATAGCGTTTAATGTTATTTTCTTGCCTGTGAGTTTATTGATTCGATTAGAAGTTCTTGCAAGTATTATTCATGGTGATAGTTTGAGAATTCGATTGCTAGATTATTGAACAATATCTTGTAAAAGATTTGATCGACCATTGAATTTCGAAGTATCTCTGTGGACTCTGTTTTCATGCATCTGAGTTTTAATGTGCTTAAAAGAGTTTTTGGTTTTCATGAATGCTTAGTGTGTTAGCTGGAAAGAGCTTTTGTGAATGATATCCTTGTAAGAGGGTTGAAAACTCAGACTAGTAACACGCTGTTTCTTTAGAACAGTTAATTAAATTAGATGATCTGAGTGCTAAAGTGTGAGAGGAAACATATTTCAATCTCCTGTAAAGGAGTGTTGTAGCCTGTCACAGTAAACACTTAGTTAGGTAGATGAGATCCTTTTAGGTCTATAGACTTTAGACACGTGCCTCTAAGTTTACCTACCTTGGTTGATATTAAATCTAGTCTAATCTAGCACCCTAGATTGGCCACTACATTTTGGCGCCGTTGCCGGGGAGGTGCAACTAGAGGATTTCTAAAAAAACAAAAAACAAAAAAGCAAAAAAAACAAAAAAACAAAAAACAAAAATAAACAAAAACAAGCAAAAACATAGATTTAATTTTAATTCATCATTTTAGAAGTCATGTTTACTTATGTCTAGATCTAGAGATGATAAAGGTAGATTCATAAAAACCCCCCATCCAAAAACTAATTTACCACTAGGAGCAGACCCTTTAGGAAAAGTTGAACACACAACACCAACTGGGAAAGTTACCATACAAACATTATAGGATAAACAGAAATAAGGGCAAAGACTCACACTCACTGAGAGGAAAATTCTATTAGCACACGAATCATAGAAGAAACATCTCCCTGAATCCTCTATAAAAAGAGAAAGTAGCACAGTAACTCAACAATCTCTCCTTGAACTTCTCTTTGAAACAAGTGACACTGAACAAGAAATTAAATCAACAGAGGAACCTATCAAAATGGCTGAGGAAGGAGATGGATCAGCAAGAGGACCACCAAATCAAGGTTGAAGAGAGGAGGAAGAGTCAACCTTTAAATTTCCTATTCAAGAACCAGAAGAAGATGATGAAATAAAAATGAAAAACATACCTCCATCTGTGCTACCAAACTTTTATGGCATGGCTTCAGAAGACCCAGATTCATTCTTGTTTGAGTTTGACATAGTATGTCGAACATATGGTTACACAGATGATGCCCATAGGCTTAGACTTTTCCCAGCAACATTAAAAGCATCAACATTAAGATGGTTCATGGGACTTGGTGAACATGCAATAACTGATTGGGATGGCATGAGAAGAATATTCCTAAAGAAATACCAACCTTATTGTAGATCGAAAGATTCCAAAGATGATATCTTTAGGATGAATCAACAAGAGGATGAAAATTTAGAGGAGTACTTGGAGCGGTTTGTTTACAATTTACAAAAATCAAAACACAGAACCATGTCTCTTGATCTAATTCGAACAATATTTTTGAATGGCATTCGAGAGGAATACTTAGATGATCTTAATTTGATGGGAAAAGGTGATATTTCCACCTTACCTTTCGAAGAAATTGTTGAGTTATGTGAAAAGTATTCAAGGAGCAAAGCAATAAATGGAAAAAGAGTTCTATCATCTAAAGCCACAAAATCTGCTTCAGCAAGTGTCATAAGGGCTGAAATAGGAAACCTGTTAGAAGAATTTAAAACAGATCTATTAAGTATCTTAGGAACTCAAATTGACACTTTGAAAGCCTAGAAAGGACAAGAAGAGGAAGATCAAATAATGGTTGTATTTTGTCCAAAGTGCCGGAAGAAACATGCCTTGAAAGACTGCCCATTAGAAAACATTCAAGTGTGTGCCTTTTGTACTGAAAATCATGATATATTTCATTGCTCTAAAGTCAAGATTTTGCAGAATTGTAAAGTGGAAGCAGCTAATACAGATATGGAGCATGTGTATTTCATGGGCGCTAAGAGACCGTGGCAACCTAGACCTCCACCTCCAGGTATGTTTCCAAACCAAAATTTTCAATTTCCTGCACAAGATCAGATGTATGCTCAGAATCCTTGGAATGTACCCATGCCATGGCAACACCAAAATTACCCACAGCAACAATGGAGACAATTTCAGCAGTACCCTCAACAATATCAACCATATCCTCAACCATACCAATAGTATTCTCAGCCATATCAATAGTATCATCAGCCACATTCGCAATATCCTCAAACATATCAGCAATATCCTTAGCAGCAAGTTTTTTATCAACACCAAAACACTCAACAAGCATTGCCTGCTCCTCCACCAATAAATCCACCCCACTTACAACTCCCATCTAACCAACAACCTCCTAGACCCACTCAGATTCTTGCTTAGCCTGTACCAAATCCAAATAACAGAGCAGAGAGACCAGCCTATAATGTAGATGAGGGACCATCATATCCCACATTACCTTTACAAAATATCAATCTGAGTTTTGGTAAGGTACTTCAAAAAGAACCTCCAAACGCTGAAAAACAAGAAGAAAACGAAGAAAATGAAAATGAAAATGAAACTCCAACTCAAAAGAAACAAAATGATGACATCAAAAATAAACAAATGCAACTGTTGCATCCACCACCTTTTCCAGAATGATTGGTCCAAGCAAAACTTCCCATGTCTATACCACAGTTTGATGTTTTAGATGAGCTAAAGAATGTCTATATAAAAATTCCACTATTGCAAGCCATAAAAGACATTCTCGTATA
The DNA here is from genome assembly GCA_031772625.1 of Pinus tabuliformis. Lineage (NCBI taxonomy): Eukaryota > Viridiplantae > Streptophyta > Pinopsida > Pinales > Pinaceae > Pinus > Pinus tabuliformis. Next base: position 2,079,140,401 of record CM062816.1, on the reverse strand, counting down.
TACTAAAGCAATCAAAGAACTGTGCCTCAAGAAGCCTACTAGGAAAATAATTGATCCACAAACTATTCATGTTATTGGACATTTAGATGGCCTTATGACAAACACCATTTCAATGGAAAAGTATGTTGATCCTGGTATTCCCAGAGTCACTACAATCATTAACAACATACATATTTCAAACACCTTAATTGATCTTGGGGCTGCAATAAATGTGTTGACTCTTGAAACAATGAAAACATTGCAGCTCACAAACTTGCAGCACACAACAATTGTTCTAGAACTAGCTGACAGGTCTAAAGTGATTCCTGAAGGGATTTTGGAGGACATAATTGTTTCACTGGACTCTTGGGAGTATCCAGTGGACTTTTTAGTTCTTCAGCCAAAATCTAATTTAGGAGGACACCCCATCATCCTTGGTAGACCGTGGTTAGCAACTGCTGATGCATTCATAGGATGTAGATCGGGTAATATGATTATTTCACGAGGAACTGAAAGAAAACAACTCACTCTTTACCCATCAACACAATCACCAGCAGTGGCACACAATTTATGGCTTGACGATAAATACAATGACAAGGAAGAAGTTCAATCAGTTTTCAGCATCAACCAAACCTTTCAAGAACATAATAATGATGATTTGGTAGAATTGTTCCTTTCTCAAACTGATATTTCTGAAGAATTAAGAAATGAACAATACCATGCTGCAGATGAACTTTTGGCACAGAATTTTCAGGAAACATGCACCATTCAATCATTGCAAACAACATTTCAGAACATTTTTCCCATTCAATCTATCACAAACACACAGAGCAAGACCATAGAGATTAGTCCAGGAAAAACTTTGAATATTAGCACTCACCTAGACTCATCTCAGGAGGAAAAATTGATCCAATTATTGAGAAAATATCAGAACGCATTTGCTTGGGACTACACCGATATGCACGGAATTCACCCTGAAACATGTACTCACCATATTTATACGGATAGTAATATCAAACCAGTGAGGCCACCGTAGAGACGAATGAATCCCATGCTTCAGGATATTGTTGGAGATGAATTACAAAAACTATTGAAAGTCAACTTTATTTATCCTATCTCTGACAATCAGTGGGTATCCCCATTGGTAGTAGTGCCCAAGAAAAATGGCAAGTGGCGGATTTGTGTTGATTACCGACAATTGAACAAAGCAACCCTCAAAGATTATTTCCCACTACCATTTATCGACCAAGTGCTAGACACATTAGCTGGGAAATCATCATTCTCTTTTCTTAATGGTTTCAGTGGCTATAATCAGATCAGGATAGCCTTAGAGGACCAGGACAAAACCACTTTTACTTGTCCCTGGGGCACTTATGCCTATAATGTTTTACCATTTGGACTTTGCAATGCTCCAGCTACATTTCAGAGAGCTGTATTAGCTATTTTTGCTGATTTAGTTCATGACTGTGTTGAAGTTTATATGGACGATTTTTCAGTGTATGGTAATTCATTTGAACATGCATTAGAGAATCTTGAAAAAGTTTTGAAGAGATGTATTGAAGCTAATCTGTCCCTGAGCAATGAAAAGTGCTTTATGATGTTAAATGAAGGGATAGTATTAGGCCACTATATTTCTTCTCAAGGCATTAAAGTTGATCCATCAAAAATCCAGATTATTGTCAATTTTCCAATTCCGAAGACTCAAAAAGAGGTAAGAAGTTTTCTTGGGTATGCAAGCTATTATAAAAGGTTTATTGAACATTTTAGTAAAATAGCTTTGCCTCTATTTAAGCTTCTAGCAAAAGATACACCTTTCAACTGGAATGAGAATTGTCAGCAAGCTTTTGAAACACTCAAGGAAAAATTATCAACCACACCAGTCTTAAAAGGACCTAACTGGACCCTACCATTTCACATCTTTACAGATGCATCTGATACTGCAGTAGGTGCCTCATTAGGCCAAAAAGAAGAGTCTTTCCATTATGCCATCTACTTCATTAGTAAAAATCTAACACCTGCAGAATTAAACTACACAGTCATTGAAAAAGAAATGCTTGCAATCATACATGCTGTGAATAAATTCCGACATTATATAACTGGTTATGAGGTTTTTGTACATACTGACCATTCTGCCATTAAGTATTTAATGAATAAACCAGTAACTAACGGCAGAATCACCAGATGGCTGTTATTATTACAGGAATTTAATATCACAGTGTTAGATAGACCAGGTAAGGAGAATCAGGTGACAGATTTTCTTTCTAGACTACAAAATCCAGGTGAGGTTGTTCTGCTTGAAGATTCTTTTCCAAATGAAAATTTATTTGCAATTTCAATAGTGAATCCTTGGTATGCTGACTTGGCCAACTATTTTTCCACAGGAAGAACACCTCCATATTTTACTCCAAAGGAAATGAAGAGGCTGATCAAACAAAGTGCTAGATACTCATGGGTTAATGGAGATTTATTTTACACTGGTTATGATATGATTATTAGACGATGTGTAAGAAATGATGAAATAATTGATATTTTAAAATCTTGCCATGATGAACCGTGTGGTGGGAATTTTGCAGCTAAAAGAACAACATTCAAGATTCTTAGTCTTGGATACTACTGGCCATCTATTTTTAAGGATCAGTATGTGAAGAGTTGTGATAGCTGTCAAAGAATGTGCAGGCCAACAACTACAGATGAAATGCCACTTCAGCCTCAAGTACACTTAGAGCCATTTGAAAAATGGGCTCTAGACTTCATAGGACCCATCAGTCCAACTTCTAAAGGTAAAAAGTACATCTTAGTATGTACTGATTACGTGACAAAATGGGCTGAAGCCAAAGCACTAGTCCGGGCAACTGAACAGACAGTGGTAAACTTCCTTTTTGAAGAAATTTTTGTAAGGTATGGAGTACCAAGGGAGATAGTGACCGATCAAGGTACTCAGTTTACCTCAAAGCTGGTCAAAGACATCACAGAAAAATATAAAATCAAGCACAGGAAAAGTACACCTTACCATCCACAGGCCAATGGCCAGGTGGAATCTACCAATAAAACATTGGAAGGAATTATCACTAAGACAGTAGCAATGAACAGAAAGAATTGGGAAGAGAAGCTCAAAGATGCACTTTGGGCTTACAGAATCACGTGGAAGAACACTACAGGATTTACACCATATCAGTTGGTGTATGGCAAAGAGGTAATGCTTCCTATTGAATTTCAAATACACACTTACAAGATGGCTGCAGATTTAGGAATTGATCTCAATGAAGCCCAACAAGAGAGGATTCAGCAACTGAACCAGCTAGATGAAATGAGGCAGCAAGCAGAGGAGACAACACTCCTAATGCAGAAACAAAGGAAGCAGTGGCATGATGCACACATCAAAAAGAAACAGTTCAAAGAAGGAGACTGGGCTTTACTCTTTGACTCTAAATTCAGAGATCATAAAGCCAAATTTACCACACATTGGATGGGCCCATATGAAATAGTTCAAGTTTATGAAAATGGATCAGTCAAGCTTACTACCAATGATGGAGAAGGCAACCCCTTTCTTTTCAATGGCCATAGGTTGAAACTCTATCATAAGCCCATCAGCAAGGAGGATTTTCTTCAAATTGTATCTTAGCAAAGGGAGGTTGAGATATTGTAGCCTTCAGCTGTGATTTCTCTACCTTAGTTCATTTCATTTCATTTAAAAAAAAAAAAATAATATTAATAATAATGGTTTAGATGTGAAAACTAGACTCAGGCACACTCTAACCCAGAATTCTTACTTGAAAACCAATCCTTTGGCTGGTAAGAATTCCTTGTTCTGCTTGTTTACTGTTTGGTTCATCACTTCAATAATGACTTGAGGACAAGTCACAGCTTTAGTGGGGGAGAAGCATCAACATTTTGTTTTCCTTATCTCATCTCCTCATTTGTAAATCTTCAAAGAATTTGTTTCAGCACTTCAGTATTTCAATAAAGGAGTTGCTTTTGTTTTTGTTCTAATCAGAGGGACCTGTTCAGAAGACTATGTTACTAGTACCAATATTAGAGGGACCTGTTCAACAAACATCAAAGGGACTTGTTAAAGACTGCATTCAAGATACATCAGGCTACTTCAACAAAGTTTCAACAGAGTTTCAAAGGTTGCTCATCATCAAGGCTACATCAACACCAAGGATCAAGGAAGTTGCACAAACATTCTTCAGATTTCAGAGGGACCTGTTATATCCAATTTCATCTCAAAAGGGACCTGTTATGGACAGTGAAGATCAGTCCTACCTGTGCATGCCAACTCAACTTTTGGTCAACCAACAAGTGTAATGTATTGTTGTAATTTTTATTTTTAACATTTAAAATTCTTGAATTATTTTAGTGTTAAATATGATGATTATGATTGCTTGTTATCAATTTCACACACCCCTATACCCATCACCCTTGTAACATTCCTAACTACTCAACTCTGCTATCATTTCCCAACACACTTTAGCCTATTACCATATTCCTCCTACGATTTTTAAATCTTTTTCCTACACCACCCTTCAAACCTTGTCATTAACTCCTCATTTTTGAATCGGCCATCAAACCTTGTCATCGATCCATCATCTTTCCAATCGGCCAAGCACCAACAAGTAATGGACAAGTGGTGAATCATTGGAAAGACAAGTGTTCAATGATTTCATTCATTTTTGAATTGGCCAAGTTATAAAACGATTGTTTGACCCAAGTCGACTCATGCAACATCTATCCGTTATCATCACTCCAGCACTCCTTACATGTATATGGCGTTCTCATGATTGTACCTATGCAAACCAGTACAACTCCTCTGTCTTTATGATGTGAATGCGCTCTGCATTATCATTATAGTAATTTGGGTAAGGTCGGTTGTTAAGTTTCATTTCATAAAACTCTCAGTTCGTAAATGGCGTTACCATATTAGTGATTCAAACTCAGTGATTTCAAAGAAGGCCGAGACAACAGGCGCTACAAATGGAGAGCATAGTAAATAGGCTCACCACGTGTTTCTACCTCCGCCCATAATCCGAGGATGTGAATCAGGTCGCTGCCCAAGCAATTGAAGAAGGAGACCCCGAGAACCGAGGGCACTACCAGGTCGGTTAAGTGGAGCGCAGAACAGAGGTAACAAATCGAGAGACCCTTGTTGAATTGTTGAGAATAAACAAACAGGGTTAGAACAGGAGTTTCTTTTTCAAAATGACCAATAGAGCAGAGCCTGAGACATTTGATAGTTCCCAATATCATGATGACTCTATTACGATTTTAAGGGAAAAGCAATGGTTATCCTTCCTAGAGAAATTTAATGGGAACAATGAAGAAGTGACTAAGCAGTTTGCATTCACATTTAATGGAGAGAAAGCATTGATAGGCAACTTCTCTTTTAGGATTTCAGAGGATACCATAGAAAAAACCTTGGGAATCAATCCAGAAGGGGAAAAATATTTCAAAACAAAACAATTTAAGGAAAAATCATGGACTTAGTTTATGTCTAGGTCGAGGGTTTCCTCTGTCAACAGGAAAAAGGGTGTCCCTAGAAGCTGGCTGATGCACCCATGGGATGAAATGGTGTACATTATTCAGAAATTTGTTACGTGTGAAGGTCGTTACAGCATAGTATATCTATATCACATCAAACTCTTGTTGCACTTAAAAGGGCAATGCACCATCAGTCTACCCTATTTCCTCTTACAGAGTTTGACTAAGATGTCAAAAACTATTCAGAAACAAAAGGGTAATGAAGATAAAAGTTTGTATCATTTTGGGTTGATTAAAATTCTAATTGAATTTGAAGTGCAGAGGAGGGGAAAAACATGGAAAGAATTTTTGGTTGCTAATCAAATCAAAGATGGAGAAGATGAACAGGAACAGCAAGAGCGCTCAGAGTTTATGCTTGATATTGATGAGGAAATCCCTGAGCGCAAGTCAAGAAATGTTCCTCCACACAGCAGTAGTGTAAGGACAAGAAGGATGAGGCAAGAAGCTGCCCAGAAAATTGAGCAAGACAAAATCTTCACTACATATACAAGAAGATCAAGGAGAATACAAAAGACCCAAACACAAGATGATCAACCAGAGTCAAATGTAGATGCACCAATGGACATTGAGAGCGGTGCTCATTCACAGCCAGGATCGGAAGCAGAAATGGAAGTCGAGAGTAACAATGGACAAGGGAAAGAGCCAGCACCTGCAAACAAGAAACAAAGGAGGTTAGAGAAACAAATTGAAAAGCTAAAAGAGGAATTGATGGAGGCGAACATGCTAGAGAAGGTCATCAAGAAGGAGAATGAAATGTTGAGAGCTATGAGCAAGAAGACCCAGTAGAAAAATGAGAAGCTGAAGGAGCAAATCAAAGAACTTAAGAATGAACAAACCGACATTTGAAAATGGGCAACCAAATGGTATACTCAAAAGAAAGCTCTCAAAGAAAAATACAAGAATATGAAACATGAGCTCCACGTCCAGAAGAATGCCCAAGCTCAGAAGAATATAGATGCATTGCTACAAGCAGCAGAGGCACAAGCAGGAACAAAGTATAAAGGGAGCACATCAGGATTAGCATGAGGACATGCTAAATCATTGAGCTTGGGGGAGATGTTGGTACCATTTCATTACCATCCTTTTCTTCTAGAAATCCATCATTTGTCTATCTTTTTCTCCCACAAACCCCTCATATTCCATTGAAATTGATTAATCAAATCATTATAGTTGTTATTTTACATTAAATTTAATTTGTGAATTTTTATGTTAAAAATTAGAAATTTTCAACAAAATTACAGGATGTCATGACTTCCTGTAAATGGTTTATGATGTGACACGTGGCATGGCAGGAAAATCAAAACAAAGGATAGGAACATGATCTCGAATGTACATACATGGTGAAAGATCTATTCAACAACGAATCTAAAGCCCCTGGATACATGGTCAATGCTGGTCAAACCCAGCGTTTTTGGTCACAAAAGCAGCAAAAAGCTAGAGTTGCCTAAATTGATTTCGTTTTGCTTTGGGAATCAGCTAAGATTAGAAAAGACAAAAATCACCTTTCTTGTAAAAGCAGAAACATCTGCATGATAATGTATGTACATCTGATTATAGACTAGAAGGGAAAGTTAGTGAACGAGGATAAGAGACAAGCAGATAAAAGGACTGCGTATTGTATTGTCCAGAATGTTGTTGTTCTTGTGTATTGTTTTCCAGAACATTGCTCTTGCATGTGATTTGATTTCCAGAACTTAATTACAGGCATCGTTTTACCATTACAGTGCTTATGCGTTAACGTTTTCATCACTTGAAGTTTCCTAAGTGTGCCATTGAAGCGTGGACGAGCCCTACGTGGAGATTGGTATACTTTTATTTTCATTTCCATAGCGTTTTCGAATCTGAATAGTGTTGAATAGTGTTTAATGTTATTTTCTTGCCCTTGAGTTTACTGATTCGATTAGAAGTTCTTGCAAGTATTATTCATGGTGATAGTTTGAGAATTCGATTGCTAGATTATTGAACAATGTCTTGTAAAACATTTGATCGACCATTGAATTTCGAAGTATCTCTGTGGACTCTGTTTTCATGCATCTGAGTTTTAATGTGCTTAAAAGAGTTTTTGGTTTTCATGAATGCTTAGTGTGTTAGATTGAAAGAGATTTTGTGAATGATATCCTTGTAAGAGGGTTGAAAACTCAGACTAGTAACACGCTGTTTCTTTAGAACAATTAATTAAATTAGATGATCTGAGTGCTAAAGTGTGAGAGGAAACATATTTCAATCTCCTGTAAAGGAGTGTTGTAGCCTGTCACGGTAAAACACTTAGTTAGGTAGATGAGATCCTTTTAGGTCTATAGACTTTAGACACGTGCCTCTAAGTTTACCTACCTTGTTTGATATTAAATCTAGTCTAAACTAGCACCCTAGATTGGCCTTTGTGACCAAACTTCACAAAACCATATATTGGCTTGCGAAGTACCTCCCAAGCTACATAATTCAAGACTCCCTCTTAGTGAGGGAGGTAATTCCACTACTTCGAAGTATCCATCATCACCGACGACAATAGCCCATTTGGAATCCATCACTATATCATACCCTGTAGAATGGATCGTGCTAGATCTATAGTGTCTCTGCCTCATTAAAACTTGAAGATATTGAACTTCCATAGAGATGATCCCTTTGAAGCTAGACTCCCTTTGAATCGACATGATATCCACTGGCTCAACATGCTTCCATTATGCACACTCTGATCCAATTGCTCTTCAAATTAGCTCTGATTCCATGGTAAATTTCCACGACATTCAAGAATTTGATTTGAGTCTTAGAATATTTGATGCAAACACACTTAAATGCCATAAAAACTACTTTGCACAGCAGAATAACAAACATAAGTGAATCAACTAGTGCACGTGACCACTTTTAACTTGTCTTTCAAACCCTTCTTCACTATATTACAAACTATAATACAAGACTCTTAGGGCTATCGAACTAGGGATCTTCGTTGATACAAGGACACAACTAGGGTTTGGTGTTGGTCACTTTGAATACAAATATACATTGAACAAGACACACTTGACCTACTTGATGAGGTGGCGCCCTGCATCCCTTTCAGTCCATGCGCCTTGAACACATCTGGCAGGTCCTCTTGCCTTCCCATCTACTGATCATTACAACTACATCTTCAACTAATCAACCTACTAGTGTCAATGATCACAACTCATTTTTTGTCACTGAAATTTGGATCATCGATTTGCCCACTAGTAGCCCTCTTGGTCCATTAGGATGATTGCTCATTGGGTCTTCGGGAATTGCCCACTTCTTACTAAAGTATGCCCATCTAAAACTCTTGAACTAGGGCTCTACAACCTGCCTCCTAACAACCCATGACTCCTTTCATGATCTTGTACTATAATTTTGCATCCGACACTACGAAAACCCATTCTTCACAATTCCATTTTTGAACAATTCTCCCATCATCCTTATCTACCCACTTGTTGGCCTTATTGTCACTTTAGAGTGTTGACCCTAGGGCTTACACACATTCCCTACCTTTGTGACACATAGATGCTCTTGTCACTCTCCTTAGGGCTTGTAGATATACCCACTTATAGTCACATATGAACTAATCTATGGCTCCATAGATTCTATCCTCTGTTTTGTAATTTAACTCCTCAAATTGCACAGATCTGGGCATCAATCATACTTTTGCTTCAAACCATTAAAGAAATCTCATAAAACCCTTCTTCCCACATGCTACATCACCCATCTATTATGTCCATTGATATGTTAGTGTGACCTCCTCAAAACTTCTGATCACAACCCATAATCAAGCACACATGTTTGTGACCTTCTGACTGAGGTATGATGACTCTTTTAAGGGTCACATCCCTACCTTTCAATACACAATATCCATGCATTTAACTCAGATTTACATGATGTTAGCGCTTGAGATTTCACCCTAGGCTGAGGAAGGTAAACCTTCAAGGCAACATCAAACCATTTCACCTCGTAGCTAGCCCTACGGGGTATGAGAAGGCTCTCTCCGGTCAAACTCGGTAGATCTTTCAATAGGATGAGCTGACCCAATTAGGAACACTGATATTAGGCTAGTAAACTGATAAGGAGGGTTGATTTAAAGTTTTTTGGGGTTTTTGGTGGCAATTGGAGGGAGTGCAATTCAGGGTGCGGGGATTGAGCTCAGTTTTTGCAAGTGGGTCTTTGGGGCAAGGTAGGAGTTTGTGTTGATGCCTTTAGCTGAGATGGATGATCAAGGAAGAAAAAAGAGAAGCTAAAGAGGGCAAACAATGACTTTGAATCCTCTCTAGACAGTGGAAAACATAAACATTAAACAAATTTGAAAGCTGAGCATGGCAAGCATGAATTCAAACTTTATCACTTCATTTGTTCAATAAGCTGCAGTAAAGAAAGAGATGGAACACATAAACACACTTACAATTACAATAAGAGAACACACCATCAACACAAGAGTCCACAAGAATCCCAATGATGTCTGCAAAACCCTGGTCTTCCTTTTCCTCAAATTGCAGAGATACAAGTAAAATATACAATAGGAGCTTCTCCCTCAAAAGTCCAACCATCCAACCCCTGAAAATGATTGAGAAAATACATAATATAGGCAATCCAACCTATTCCCTTGCCTTTAGGGGTCGAACTCATCCTTCTAGGAGCTGTTTCAACCAATTCTAAACTGAGCACTAAAATCTAGGCAGTCAAAACAACTTGCCTCTATAAGCTAGGAAACCAATCCATTCATTAAATATTTACCCTTTACATGAATGAATCTTCTAGAAGTGTTAAACAAGAGTAAAAGTGTCTTAGAGTTACAATAATTACATCAAAGATAATCATCTTCCACCCCAAAAAGTCAAACTGAGTCAAATCTGCGTTTTCTAGGTTGTACAGTGCAATCTGGCAAAAAACTGCCTGACTGGTCGTGCCCCTTTGGAGCTCTGTTTGAGGGCCTTCCCGGTGTCCAAATCAGGTGCAAGATAGCTCGTTGGAAAGGTCTGCGAGTCTAATTTCCAACCCCACCAGAATTTTTGAATTTGGAGTTGATTTGACCCCTCAAAAGTTATTTCTCCCAAGACAGATTTCTGCAACTCAAAATAGGGGCAGAAAGTCAAAATTTGCATGTATTTTGAGCTTTTGGAAGCCCAAATCTCCATAAAATCTGAAACCCATCCATAGTCAAGTGTATTTTTGCATGAAAATTCCAAAAATGCAAATTTTTCCCCGTTCTGAGCTGCCCCCATGTATGGTCGCGCGCGGGGTGAGACCAGTCAAATGGCCAAAACCTGTAAAATTCCCAAAAATGCCAAAAATGCTTCAAAACTCTCAAAATTTCTTGGGTTTACTGCTAGGAGGATGCTAATGAGTATCATGGTGAGTGAGAGAGGCCTCAGCCAAGATATGGAGGGGATTGGTCTTCTTTTTCCGTTTTTGTGCCTTGGCCAACCGCCTTGGATCCAACGATTGTAATTTTGACATTTCTATAAAACCATGACACCTGTGCAGAAAGTGAAGGAGGTTTTTCTTCTTTGGCATGTTATGGACAAAAACCTCTCTCAGTTTTCCAAAATTCATCTTTTATTGCTCTGAAACATCATTTGAGTGCAACTTGTCCCGATGTGTGAAACAATGGATTTTGTCGAAATGGAGCGAAATGAAGGGGATAAGGGGCTTCTAAATTCTTGGGGAAATTTTTGGGAGTGGGGAGGGATGTTAGGAAGCAGGGGAAAGTGGAATCTCAGAGATTGAGTGAGGGGAAGAGGTCCAAAAGAGCAAAACACAGGCCCAACCTAGAAAATTGCCAGGTTGTAGCTAGAAACTAGGGTTTGTGCAAAAATGAGGAATTTGGCGGATCTAAGGGATGGGAAGTGTTTGATAAGGTACTTTAAGGATAGGGGAAGGTGTATGAACACCAGGAAACAAGTTTTGCCGGTGATTTGACCATCCAAGAGAAATTGCCTTCAAAACCCTAGGAGAGGGAAATGACCTTGCCTAGGTGCAACTGAAGCATGAACAAGGTGTGAAATGACTCATTAGACACTGACATGATAATGAAAACCCTATGAATGATGATAGAATCAGCTGAATGATGACATGGACTGACATTTGGGCAAACCCTAGACCTAATGCCTAGTGACCAAATTTTGGCTTGAAGACTCACTGAAATGACAAAATTTGACCTTGACACTCTGAGACCACTTTGTAAGAGCATATTTGATCACTGGAGGAAGGTTGGAAAGACTGACGCTAACACATGATATAATCATAAGTCTTTAACGTCTTTGGAATATCCCTAACTAGGTTTAACATATGTTGTCCTCAGCCCTTTAAGACTAGATCTCAACTCAAAGACACTTCTCCTTGGTACTATCCCTTTCCTAGCAACCTTATAGTCCTCAATCCTTGAGCCCTCACCCCAAGAGCTCCAGGAAACCCTCGACCTTCCTTTTCTAGCCCATAATACAACTTGAGCCTACCTTCCACAGTTCAGCGAAACCCTCAGAAGACTTAGTTTCCTTAGGGCCCAAGAGGACCTCCTCAAGTGCTAACAAGTCTCAAACCAAACCCTCCTCTCTTGCTGCGGCTTTTGTTGGACAATTATCATGGTTTGGATGGGCAATGACAGGAAGTGTGTTGGCATTGATGTCAACTAGATTAACATTGATGTTGGTGGTGTTGGGGTCCTATAATAATAGGATTCATACTTTTGAATTGGCTATGGTTAGTCTTGTAATATTATACATACTTTTGCTTTCTGCAAAATGTTTCCCATATTAAAAAAAATAAAAAATGTAAAGAGGGTATGTCCTAAAAGAATAATCAAAGGACAAAAACAAAGAAAAAAAGATAAAAAAAAGTGAAAATATGAACCCCAAAAAGAAATAAAAATAGATCATGAAAGTGTGCAAATTCAAATGCCACTACCATTGCTTTACTTTGTAAAATAAGATTGTGTGCAGCTTGTCAGAAATGCCACAATCCATGATGGTCAAATAGCTTAATCTTGACCCATTCATGCTTTAAATTTCATGTTGATAGATAGAGAATAAAGATCTAGCCAAACTGTTTAACCTTGGTAGATCAGTAGTTAGGTAGAGAATAAGAATGAGCTCATCAGTTTAATCTGAGCCATTGGAAGTTATAAGGTTAGAATTAGATAGTTTTCTTGTCAAAAGAAAAGGAAATAAAGGGTCAGCAAGCTCAAATGCACCCATTAAAATGAAGAGAAAATGTTAGAGTAAATAAAGGGTAGGTAGAAGAAATGTTGCAAATGCACAAGGTTGCTAAGTCAAAAGCTCATTTATCATGCTTAAGCCTATGTTTCATGTGCAGGAGGAAATGTGAGAAAGAAAGGATATTCACCAAGCTTCTTTACTAATTTCCCCTCATTTCACTACACCCCCACATACTTATTTGTTAATTTCCCCATTATCCCTTCATTACTTATAAATACCCTTTTTTCCCTCATTTTGACCTTTACCCCTTGGTTTCACACATTCCCTAGAAATTACCCTTCAAAAATCATCCCCCCTTCCCAAAACCCCTTTCCCTAGTGTGAAACCCATTCCCCATTACAAATATCACTTTCCACCCTTATTAATTTCCCTTTACCGACAACCCTTTTTAACCCACCAACCCTTGGTGCAATTAAAAAACCCCGCCACATAACCTGTGGTCCCACCTTATTTACCCGCTGCTTATATTAAAAAACCCTGACATTATGCGCTAATTAATTACAATTATATGTAATTAAATCCCGAGCCCCTCCATATCACTTTCTCGATTTTATCCGTGCAACTTAACTGCGTGATAGCCCTCCGATCTCCTACCCCCAGATCCGACGGTGTGTAGCCATATCGCGCGGATTCATCGTCCGGGGTTTTGCCTGGGCACTGTTTTGCTACATGGCGGCACCAGGCTAGATCGCGTGCTTGTGAAAAAAACTGCCTGCCCTCCAAAAGCGGTGTGATGGTGCACAAAACCACCTCCCCTCCCAAACCGAAACTGCCCACTGTTCATTAGGTATTTCCGCGCCAAATGTGACCGTTACCCGTTAAAAGGCTGAAAAAGCCCCAATTCGCTCTTTTCTTGCATTTTCACTATAAACTGTTGCTTAGCCATTTGTGACACCCTGAACCTCTGCAACTAATTTGACCACCTTCTGCTGCCTGAAGATGCTCCAGATACCCAATTGAAGCAACCAGTTGACAGTTGAAGCCACAGTACCTTTTGAATTCATCACTGAACCCAGTCTGCATGTCAAACCATCAATTTCCAGGTATTCTTGGAAAAAACCAGAACAACCTTTGAAATATGAAAACACACAGTTGTAATTAAGTGGTTGAATAATTGAATTAATTAAAGAAACTTTCCTGGATTGAGAAGAAACCTATTTGTACATCCCAAACCCTTTCACAGACTATAATTACCAACCCACTGTTCCAGAACCTCTAAAACCTCACTCCTGAAACCACTGAAAGCCTAATTCAAATCTGTAAACCCAATTATGGCTTCCCAAACCTCTCTGGATGTGAGACCTCTGCAAACCCCTCACCTGGACATCGACCACCTTGCATTAGCAGACAAAGACTTCCAAATAAAGGACACAGCTTCCCCTGCCTACCTTCTAAAGCTCCATTGCTGGAGTAAGGACAAGTTCTTAAACCAAAATGATGACATTCACCTTTGGGAGTCTAATTTGCCCAAGTATTTGTTTCCAGAAGTACACCCATTCCCAGAAATCATCCACTTCTGTCATGCTTGCTACATTCCCAGCCAAAGAGCCATTGTCACCCCTGACCAGCAAGTTTTATTCACCATCACTGCAGAATCCATTAACCAAATGCTGCAGGTCCAACCAAGCCCAAATGAGACCCCACTTTCTATTGAAGGCTTGCTTGACCTCTATACAAAGTTAGATCTTCCTAGAATAGCCCAAATTTTCCAAACTTTCATCATAGAGGAGTGTCATACTCCTACAGAAAGTTCTCCATATGTTGCCACCATTTTTTCTGAGAGAGGTAGACAAATCATCACCATGCTCTCCTGCATTTTAGGATACACCACAGATGAACATGTGGATGAGGTTGTTCTTGCCTTCCTTTCCATATTTTCCCCAGGCAAGCCTCCTGCTATAATGTATAACTATGCTCAGTTCATAGCAGACATAATGCATGAACAGTTCACCAGGCTACCAACCGAGAGATCTTTTAGGTATTCTTCAGTTTTATTTCATATGTTCTTGTACTACTAGTCAGATAAATTCCTTGTCAGCATCCAGAAGTTAGATACCAAAGGAAATACAAGATCAGACATCTATTGGACACCACTGATCCAAAAGTACTCCACTGTATTTACTTACAAACACTTCATTGATTCATTTGTTCATCTTGTTATGAATATGATAACTAGTAGCCCTCAGCCCAAAATCAGTCAAGAGATCAAAAGGGTGTTACAGTTGGCAAAGAATAGTAAAGTGGGAGACTGGTATTTATACCAGCACCACACAGAGATAAGGATATATGGATGCCAACTGGCTCCCTACAAACTGCCCAAATACCTCCCCATGAGGATATTTTCACTAGAATACTTTAGGCATATTATAAATTCTGATGAAGTCAACTTCCTATTAGCTAGGAATAAGACCCAATTCAAAATGAAACATCAATTGGACCCCTTCATTTGTAATACCAGAGAAGTTGGACCAGAGGCAGATAAGATTCTACAACAAATGAAATTGAAGAACAATTTTATATGACAATATGACCCCCATGGAGTCATAAACAAGCTAAGACTAAAGGTCAAATTGGGTCCTTTCATCCATCATCTCAGGCCAAACATTGAGAGATTTTACAACCAATCATAATGGTTGGAAAACAATTTGATAGACATGGAAAATATTGTAGTTGATGTAGAGAAACATATGGATACAAGTTCCTTTCTGTAAGTTCCAAAATTAGGAGAACCAATGAATATTCCTCCTATTTTATAGACTCGAACAAATGGAGATAGAAATGCAAAGAGGACCAGGGAAGAAGGTTCTAGTTTAGCTATGGAAACCACAGGTGAACAGTTTGAGATCAGTTACAGGAAGAGGCCCAAGCTTAATCCTGTAACTGAACAGGAAGACACCATTGACTCTGTTAGTGTCAGTCATGATGCCCTCCATCGGTGATCAAAAGCTCTTTGCATTATGCATATGTAGGTGTCTCATCAATGTCAGTTTTGCATTTCGTTAGGCATGCCATAAAACTGATGGAGGAGCTGGTCCTTGTTCCCTTCTTGGCTTTGCTGGATCAGGTCATATCAGTTAATGAGCTTGTGTCACATTTGTTTTGCTTTGTCTTGAAGTCCAAAGTCTTAGGTCTAGGGTTTCGGTCAAAAGTCTTTGCAATGTCATGAGTCAAAAGTCCATGAGTCCCCAGCAAGCCAGAAGGAGGTATGTAAATATGTTTCATCGATATTTTCATCAGGTACAACTCATTTATACCTTGGATTTAAAAACCCTGTTTTTAAAGCCAAGGTCATGTCACTTTTGCAAAAAATAAGGAAATTTCAAAAATTCTTCAAAATGTCGGCAATAGCCCTGGTCTTCTCGCCAGAGTCCATCAGATGGTCTACCTGCAAAAAGAACGGAGTTAAAGCACTCAAAGAGCCAAATTCAGGACAAAGAAAACTCAAATCAGTGTTAAAAGTGAATGCCAAAACAAAACATTAGAAAGTGGGTTTGGTAAGTAAATTTTTTCAAATTGGGCCTATAAAGAGTCAAATTCCCTCTAAAACACCCTCATTGTGCATCTAAGAGCTTGCAAGGCAAAGAGATAGGGCGAAGAGGCGAACGAAGGCGAAGTGCAGAGAAATTGGTCGTTTTTCAGGTGCGCGACCTGTCAGGGACTGTGCGCGACCTGTTGGGCGGTGCGCGACCTGTCAGGTGCCTCTCCGCAGTGCAAAAACATAACGGGCGCGACCTGTCAAAGCTTGTGCGCGACCCGTCAACCTGTCACTCACAAAATCGCTTCAAAATTTGCTCAATCGCCCTCGTGCTTGCCAAATCAATCGAGGTAGGGTCTTTTAACGTGTTGGATGCTTGAATCAAGGATGTTGGGCTTATGCTTATATATATTTTTGCTACCAAGAATGTAAAGAGAAATGGATTTTAGTTATTGCTTGTTCATGTAGGCATAGTGCTAGGGTTGGTGTTTTTTCAAGGTTTTTATTCCCATTTATATTCCTTCCATTTTTTCCCATTGATTTCGCAATTGTCATTATACATCTCTATCATATGTCATTTGCAAAGAAATTAAAATTTTCCCATCTCCAAATGTCAAACCCTATCCCTCCCTAAACATATTCCCAAAACCCTAATACCCTCCATTGTGATATAAAAACACACACAACAAAAGAACAAATTTCTATGCAAGAAAAACAAAATGATGTGCAAAAAGAAAAAGGCAATATGATGGCAAAATGACAAAACTAAGAGAAAGGCAATATGGCTGTGCATAGTCATTACAAAACAGAGAACATATTGCTGTGTATATTCAAAGCAAAAACAAAGACAATGCAGTTGTGTATATTTATCAAAAAGACATATTGCTTTGAGTATTCATTACAAAAATAATGTTGCTGTGTCTCCCAAAACCAAACCCTGTTTTCCCTTCTATCCCCTAATATCCTTGTTTCAATACAACTCTTTTCCCTTTTGAAGTTGTCAATGAAATCCCTTTTCCCCTTTTGACAAAAATGTAAATAAAGCCCTCCTTCCCCTATGACAAATGTAAAAGAATCCCTTGTTTCCCTTAGCATCAAATGTACATGAATCCCTTGAAAAACAGAGTATGCCTTATAATGTACAGTCAAAAGACAAAATCAAGGAGCAAGTTGTTGATGCTAGTGATCTATGCTGCCCCATACCCCTGTTATACATGCTGTCCCTTACCCCCTGTTGAGCATGTATATCCTTTCCCTTGGTTATTATCATCCATGTTTCCCTAATAAAAACATTTCTTTGCAAATGATTTCCCGGTGATTAAGATGAGATTGTATGTTTGACAGTTTGTGAATTGTCCCTTAGAAATTCCCTATTTTTATATGTTTCCCTTTCCTTATGAAAAATCCCCTCCCGTAACATTTCCTTCATGATTTTGTTCCCCTTGAAAACAGCATACAACTCGGCATTTTTGCAGGCAAGGGCAGCAGTCTACTTTATCTATTTTCTCCACTTTGCTCAAAAGCACCATGTCAACCACTGAAACCTATGAGCAAGGTGATGACCGGTCTTCTTCCACAGAGGTTGAGGTACAACGGAGGCCTCGTAGGGGTGGCAAAGGTGGTCATCATAAAAGAGAGGAGCCCACCTCTTTGGCAGAGTTGCAGGCCTGTCCTATGGCAGTGAATTGTTTCCGTTATATGTCATGTTTTTAGTTCTGTGAGAGGCTTGCCCAGATTCAGCACCACAGGGAGTTGGCCCGCTTATTTGTTTTGCACCTTCAGGATGGGCAGGTCACTCTTGCAGGGGTGAATTTTGTGCTATCTCCGGAGGTGATTTCAGAGGCTACCGGGATACCAAATGTGGGTGAGGTGTGGCCCAAGCGCAAAATGCTAGATTATGTTTCTTTGAGCCATATGTCAGGCCAGCATTCATGAGCCACTTGTCGGGGGTCTTTCCTTTCAGATTCTTCCGGGGGGAGTATGCTCCGATCATGCGGCTTATCATGCATTACTTCACATGTGAGGGGAGATTTTCACAGGTCTTCTCTTATCACATTCGCCTCTTGATGCACTTTACCCGAGTGAGGATGATGAACATCCCGGTTTTCTTCTTCCAGGACATTCAGAGGATGGTGTTCGTGTTTCAGAGGCGGTCCCCAGCTCAACAGTATAGGAGTTTGTGCCATCATGGTCTCATCCAGCTCATTGTTTCCCATCAGTTGAGTCAGCAGGGCATTCCATGGGCAGACTTCATTTCTCATGAGTTCTTTACAGTGCCACCACAGCCAGAGCCAGAGCCAGAGGCCATTTATGAGGAGGGAGGTCCGTCACACCAGCCTGAGATCACTGTTCCGAGACATGTTGCTTCCTCACCTCAGCTCACTTATCAGAAAGGCCCGAGGGCCTTGTTTGCAGCAGCTCGGCGAGTACTATCTCCACAGCAGGTGGAAGGGGTCTCGCCATCATCATCTACAGGTCAGCGAGTGTTATCTCCACACCAGGTGGAAGGGGCCTCGCGTTCTCCATTAGCAGTACGGGAGGGCAAACAGCCCATGACAGAGGAGGAGAGAGCCGGTGACACACAGGTTGACATCATTGATCTTGATGCTCGCTCGCCCACTTCAGATTTGCATGAGATCATCCGACAGAGAGAGGCGGAAAACCGCTTGTTACAGCAAAAGCTCCACATGGCCCAATGGACAATAAACTATCTTGAGCAGTGCAACAAGCAACTTGAGGATGAGAAAGAGTTGGATGAGCTGTGGAGGATTCGAAGTGACCGAGTCATCAACCGTAGGAGGCCCGGTGACTTGCTGCCCAAGGAGAGGGAATCCATGCTTATCCGTGTGAATGCACACTTGGAGAGGCTGTTGGAGAAGGCCAACCAGGACAAGAGACTGCTACGGAACATGAAGAATCATTACTGGGCGAGGATGCATGTTTGCAAAGCAAAGATGAAGATATTCCAGAGGAGGTTGTCCGAGGCCCGCAAGAGGAAGAAGAAGACCAACCCGCGCCGTATCTTGGCTTAGGCCTCTCTCACTCACCATGATACTCATTAGCATCCTCCTAGCAGCAAACCCAAGAAATTTTGAGAGTTTTGAAGCATTTTTGGCATTTTTGGGAATTTTACAGGTTTTGGCCATTTGACGGGTCTCACCCCGCGCGCGACCCTACATGGGGGCAACTCAGAACGGGGAAAACTTTACATTTTTGGAATTTTCATGCAAAAATACACTTTCCTATGGATGGGTTTCAGATTTTATGGAGATTTGGGCTTCCAAAAGCTCAAAATACATGCAAATTTTGACTTTCTGCCCCTATTTTGAGTTGCAGAAAGCTGTCTTGGGAGAAATGACTTTTGAGGGATCCAATCAACTCCAAATTCAAAAATTCCGATGGGGTTGGAAATTAGACTCGCAGACCTTTCCAACGAGCTATCTTGCACCTGATTTGGACACCGGGAAGGCCCTCAAACAGAGCTGTGAATGTGCGCGACCTGTCAGAGTAATGTGCGCGACCTGTCAGGGAAATTTGCCTGTTTTGACCAGTTCGGCCAGCAAAACACTGTTTTCATCTTGGTTGACTTTTGAGGCATGTAAATGATGGATTTTTGTGTAATTTTCATGGCACTTAGATACTTTTACTCTCCTTCATCACTTCTAGAAGATTCTTTGATGTAAATGGTAAATATTTAATGCATGGATAGGTTTCCTAAGTTTTAGAGGCAAGTTGTTTTGACTGCCTATTATCTAGTGCTCAATTTAGAATTAGTTGAAACAGCTCCTAGGAAGCTGAGCACGACCCCTAGAGGTGGGGAAAGGAGTTAGATCATCTATATTATGCCTTCTCTTGCTCATTTTCATGGTTGGACTCTTGAGGGAGAAGCTCCTATTGTATATTTTACTTGTATCTCTGCAATTTGAGGAAAAGGAAGACCAGGGTTTTCGCAGACATCATTGGGATTCTTGCGGACTCTTGTGTTGATGGTGTGTTCTCTTATTGTAATTGTAAGTGTGTTTATGTGTTCCATCCCTTTCTTTACTGCTGCTAATTAAACAAATGAAGTGATAAAGTTTGAATTCATGCATGTCATGCTCAGCTTTCAAATTTGTTTAATGTTTATGTTTTCCACTGTCTAAAGAGGATTCAAAGTCATTGTTTGCCCTCTTTAGCTTCTGTTCTTTCCTCCTTGATCATCCATCTCAGCTAAAGGCATCAACACAAACTCCTACCTTGCCCCAAAGACCCACCTGCAAAAAACTGAGCTCAATCCCCGCACCCTGAATTGCACTCCCTCCAATTGCCACCAAACACCCGAAAAAACTTTAAATCAACCCTCCTTATCAGTTTACTAGCCTAATATCAGTGTTCCTAATTGGGTCATCTCATCCTATTGAAAGATCTACCGAGTTTGACCGGAGAGAGCCTTCTCCTGCCTCGTAGGGCTAGCTACGAGGCTGAATGGTTTGATGTAGCCTTGAGATTTGTCTATCTCAGCCTAGGTGAAATTTCAAGCGCTAACATACTCAGTGGAAATCATTGACACTGTGCTGACATGGCGAATGTTCGCTATACCAACAAGGGGAACTAACCCGATCACAGGCCCCAATTAGGCTTGCTTTCGTTTGGAATGGCTAGTTCCAATGGGTTTTAAGGGACCCCGTGAACTGTAATAGGTGTTGAAGGATTGCTTCTGAGAAGAAGACTTCAATTAAATCAACAAAATAAAACAGCTAACCACTATGTATTAAATCCTATCTACACTTCTTCTAACTACTCTAATCTAGTCCTAGCTATCTTAATCTATCTTGCAGGAGCAAAATAAAAGAGATTAAACACCATAAATAAATTCCAAGTCCAAAAGAATCAATTACTGAGTTCATAGATGAACAAGGTTGTATTAGAGCTTGATTGCAATCAGATTATTCATACAGGAATACACATTCCTTTCGATACAAATAAACTAGCAACTGGTGTTTAATACGGTTTTGAATTAGAGATTGCTCATAAGTTAACCATGTAATCGAATCATATTCGATTAAACAAGACTAATCATGAACAACATGCCATCAATATGAATAAACACAAATCACATTTATATTCATGCCAACAACAACACCCCGCTTCAAAACACCTCAAAGCAAAAGGAAAATAAATCAGAAACTAACGGCCCCTTCTTGAACCAAACAGTCCTCTTTCTTCATAATAAGTCAAAATTGTTCTTCTCCAAACAAAAAGCCCTCATTTCATTTACGGAGGTAATATTTATGCCGTCCCGAACCGACCCTCCCGTCTCCCATGACTTTTCCACTCCCCTTTCTTTTCTCTACATGGATAAAAAAAAAATGTACAGAGGAGAACGGTTGATCAGATTGTTGACACATCGAAGCCACCTTTTCTAGAGCATCCTTCTTCTTGGGGAAATGAATGGGTGTCGATGGAACAGATAATGGCCACGTATCATTTCGTTGCACCTGTGTGGAGTGGCTATTATTCCCTGTCATTTCTTGGAGGAAACTGAAGATGCCATGCCTATCATCCCACATTTGGCATGCTTTGAGGTGTTTTTGAATGGAGTGACATCTTGATGGATCAGCGCTGTGCTTCCCTTTTGACACAGAGCAGGCCTTCATTATGCATTATGGCAGTTCATACCCCTTTCTGCAAGCTTCGCCTCTGCAGTATCAACACCGGAGGTGCAGAGGTGTCATCTAGACATACAATGCCTTTAACTGCTATCGGATCCACTCGAACTCACTTGTAGAAATAATTCATTAGCTTCATGATTGTGAAAAATATAACAGAAATGTTCAAACAAAACACAAACGCTGCCTTCATTAATTTTTATAAGACTATGGGGAACCAGTGTGAAAAAGGATTTACGCACAAAACACATGCAACACACAATTTCCTGCTCAATCCATAGGCTTGGCACGGTTTTCGAGGGCTTCACTCAAGCGAAATCGGGTATCGGCCCCTCCGCGGGTCACAGTACCCATGCCTTCCACTTCCCCAATGTGAAATTACACTATCGGGACTTCACAGGCCTGCCTTTTACACTAAAAACCCGATCCCTTTGTTATATCGGAAAATTTGTAAAACACGAGAAAACAAAGAATATCCTGCCCCGATCACTCAGGCTGGACCTCGAATTTTATATATCGAGGCCTATAAATATTGTCAGGTCCGGCATATCATATATCGCAATATGCACAAGCTTGGGACTCCGCCGATTGCGATATACGACGGGGCTTCTGACCCGAAAATATATATATCATATTTGATAGGCTTGGCGGGTCCGCCATATTGCTGTGCATATTGTGTATAAGGCCCGAGCTCCGTTGATATGCGATATGCGATTGGGGAGATGGACCCGATAATGTATACAATGCGGTTAGTAATGCCGTTGAGTCCGAAGGCCAGTATATATATATATATATATATATATATATATATATATATATATATATACCTTGGCCGATTGCGATATGCGATGGGGCTTCAGACCCGACATATATGTATATTGTGGTTTGTAATGTCGTCGGGTCCGGTGCCTTATGTGTCCAGATTGAATGCGATAAGCGAAAGAGGGATGGTTTATGAATGTTTGTGAAGTCTTTCATTACAAAGAGTTAAAATGGAAATGAGGCGCGATAGAAGGTTTTATGTCTTAAGTACACAAACGACTATAGTGAGGGTGGGGGTGATCAAGCGTGCGGGCATAAATATACTATGGATGCTTATGAGGATTTGAAAGGTCCTGATGAAGGGAATGAATGCAGGGCTAGGCTGGGTCATGAATGAACCATGCAACAGAGAGTTATTCGATGGCTTGGCCATCAGGCATTGAAAATTTGACTCAGCAAAGAGTTAACATCCATGTGATAAAATAGATCATTCTGAAAGATGAAAGATCAAGCTTCTAGGGGACCCATTGAAAATTTTCTATCAGGGCAAGTTTTAAAAGAGTGGTGGTTGTGGCCACAACAAATGGCGAACCGCTGGGCAAACCAGTTATCTTTGTTTCCAAATAAACCTTGGATCAATAACACATCAGAGTATTAAGATAAACTTGAAATGCAAACTGTACAGATGGACAGGCATGGGATCCACTTCAACATCAATTGCTTCAGGTGGGGTAGAGACAAATAGCTTCTACTTACTGATAAGATTTTGACAGGCATTCACCAATGGCAGTATTATGGGGTTTATTGACCTTCCTTTCCCTGTTTCCCACTTTCAAAAATCCTTTTGGGGCCATCACTGGTCTGTCTGTACCTGTTAGGGTGTGTACCTGAGCTCTTTATTGCTCATCAAATTTGATGTAGACATGCTTATCTTGCACTTTATATAAGAATTTCAATGCTATATTTTCATTGATTGAATGGGGCACAATCATGGATCGTGCCATATTTTTAAACCGCTTAAGCAAGGTTGGGCTTGCTGTGTCAACTGGTACTCTGAGCCCAACAACAATCCTTACTCAAACCGGCTTCCCAAACAACCTGTCCTTCCAGATTGGCCCAAGGACTTGACATTTCATTTTTTTTTTTTAGATAAGTCCTTCTAGTTTCAGGCACAAGGACTAGAGCCCAATTGGATTTGCCACAGGGTATATGACAGTGAGATTAGCCCATGAAATGAGGTTTACTTGTGGATAATAGGTATTGGATAATTTAGGGTGGTGGATGGGACCAATGGAGAATGACTGTAAACCTTATAGGCAAGTATGTGTTAGGTCTGAGTGGGATTTATTCAAAATGCAACGTCCCTCCATGCCAGTCCAGCTATAGTTACACATTCTTGTTTTATAAAGATGCCCCTACATGCTCCAGATATCCAAGTTATCAACAGATCTTACCCAGTTCTCAACAGATGCCAATGAGTGGCTTGGTTTGAATTCTACAACTGATTTTCAAGTTCTCATGGGCTGATAGAAAGTTTGTTTGATTTGCAGGGTAATGATGGATTTAGGAACAACAGAATCATCAGCAGGTTAATGAGGAAGGGAAAGGCTGAAAGTGGTGAATGAGGGAAAATCTGAAAGGTAGAATGAGACTGGAGGACCGAAATCAGCTGGCTGAAAAGGACTGCAATTCAATAGAAGGAAAATAAAATTTGCAGGAAACAAAAGAAAAAGACAGAAATGCAACTAAACTAACAACAAAATAAGATGAATTCTAACCTAATCAGGAAGTAACCACCATGTGGTGGCTACTGGAAGTATCTCTTAAGGTGATGGCCATTAACATGGAGTTTCTCAATATCTCCCTGTAGAATTTTCAATCTGTAAGTTCCCTAGCCAATTTTTTCCTCAACTTGGAGTGGGCCTAGCCATAAATGTTGGAATTTCATGTGCCCACCCTTTGGGGTGATGCTATCGGACCAGGGGCGTTTATTAGAGCATTGTGCCAATTCCCCTGGTCGTTGGTGACAAATGCGCGGATCACGTGGATGAAGTTTTTATTTGAGGATTCTGCGACTCTATTTCCCTGGGGGTAATAGCTCGATGCATATCTTATGCGAATTGATTTATCGATAGCGAATTCAGTTAGCTTTAGTGATGAAAAATAGGAAGCGTTATTAAACATGAGAGCATTAGGGATGCCAAACCTGTTGACAATGGATTTCCCAATGAAAGATATTACCTCGTTTTTACTCTCACTCATAAGCCTGTCATGCTCCCTTTCAACGACGAGTTCATTTCTGAATGTCTTCCCACAATGCAGGAGCTCAAGGATCTGCTTGTCACCTTTGAATGCCTGCCAATTTGAGATGTTATCAGGTATGAATGGCCTGAAAATCAATTCAACATAATATTTATTCTTGTTTAAGCTAAGATCAGGAAAAGGTTTTGCAGCCAAACCAGTCATCAGATCCGCATCTTGGTTTTGCCATCGAGGTATGTGTATGATATTAGAAGAATAAAAAATGTTAATTAAACTCCATACCTCATGTTGGTATCTTCCCAAGTATGGTGAAAATTAATGTATTCTTTCCCTCGCTTAGTCCATGATTATCTACGAGTCACCAGAAGCTTTGAGATTTCTCACCTTCATATCAAGGCTCCTTTTCAAGCCTTGTAGCAAGCCTCTGTATTCTGTCGTGTCGTTGGTGCACGCGGACTCCAATTGGCTGGCCATCGAATGTTGGTTCCTTTGTGGGTCAATAAGAATGCTTCCAACACCTTCACTTTCAAGGCAGTTAGAACCATTAAAATAGAGTGTCCGAACATTAGAGTCTAATGTCACATTAACTGAATTGCTTCCCATGTGACTAGTTTTATCATCTACTATATTACCGGGTGGTTTGTCAGTTGGACTACTGGGAGAGCTTCCAACCATGTGTGTATTGTAGTTCCTTCACTTGTTTCACATTGGAATTTCCCCAAACAGGTTTATGTGGCACAAACATTGAAACTATAATTCCCAAGGATAGAGTTGGTAAACATTACAGGTTCATTGGGACCATTTAGCTCTGTCACCACATATTTCATGTATCTTTCACGATCAACTCTCAGCATATCACCCTTCCCTTTCTAAGGTAGCAAGAAATGGAACCAATCAGTTGAGAAATATCCATTCAGTTTTGCTGACCAATCCCTACTATGCAACATTCCATAAGCCTCGGGTATATCGACTACCACTATATCAACGACTTGTGTGTATTGCGGTTTAGCAACCATCCGATTCAACACATATTTCAATTCCCAATCACTTTCACATTTGTCATGTCTAATTGCATAATTCGAGTCCTGGTTTTCTCAGGTATTGCATGTAGTCTTTTAGCAACAGCATAAGGCATCACAGTGGATGAGGCACCAGAATCTACCAGGCAATTGTGCACATTCATGTTGAGGATTTCAAATGTGATAAGGAAAGGTGGGGTCATGGATTTTGACTTTCTCCCTATCATGGCTGCACTGACATCTTGGGGTTTTCGATTCATTTTGGACAGAGTGGCTTCCATAGCTAATGGCATTTGGGCTGCAACAGAGGTGTTGACAGGTTTGGACACTGACTTCTTAGTTTGGTTGCTTGGGATGGTGGGAGTTTTGGAGTTTCTCTCATAGCTTTCAAGAGCAAATATATTTGCTATGTTAATTTCAGCAAATCAAAGTATGTGATATTAGCCCTAGATTTCTTAAGATCATCCACAATATTGTAATCAATGTTATAAACAAGATAGGGCAGAGTAAACATACCTGTTTTTCCATTCTTAGGTGGGAGTTTACCATCTTGAGTAGCCTTTGTTGCAGTGGGAGATGCATTTTCTTTCTCTAGATGGTTTGCAACAGGGGTATTCTTGGATTGACCACCAGGTCTACTCTTCTCAACAGGAACTTTGGGAGCAGGTGCTTTCACAGGGCAGACATCTTTCTTGGTCTGATCTACAGGCTTCATCACACCTACAAGTGGCCCTTTGCTTCACGTGTGGATTTCATTAGTGTGGATTTCTGCCATACTGTCTCCTTGGTCATCATCACTCTCATTTGTATAAAAATCCCACAGTATGTTGATTTGAGATTCTTCTTCCAAGGGCTCTTCTACTTGGTATTCTTCCTCATCTTCTTGTTCTGGCTCTAGCTCCACTATAGGTTCTTCTTGGTTGAGGAGCGATCCGATAAGAGCCAGCTCTTCTGTGTTTAAATTCCCTTCATTGGGTGGAGCAGGCAGTGCAAGTTGACCATGACTGCCTTCTGTCTTCTTACGATAGAAAGGCTTGAAGGGCTTTCTGTTGTTATAGTCTCCTCCACTACCACTAGTACTCTCTCCGTGATTCCTTTTCATATCAATGACTGTGTTTGTTAGTTTCTTAATGATCCGATGCAAACCTTCCACATCTGTGGTATCCTTGTCTTTGGTTTCAGCCCCTTTGTTATCACTCCCATTATTCTTCTTGGATGCTTGAGAGGCTTTCTTTTCTCCAGTTGTAGGGTGGCATGTTGTGAGACTGAGCATTTCATTCTCGACTTTTACTGCTTCATCGATAGCACCTTGTAAGGTCTGCATGTTACTCCTTTTGACCCACATCGCAGTAGGGACAGGGAGAGCAGTGATGTAGAATTCCATGAGCACCTCTTCTGTAGGTTTGGTAGTGGTCGGGATTCTTTTGAACAAGGTGTTGAACCAGATATTAAAATCCTTAACCTTTTCTTTGGTTTCCATTTTCAAACGGGATAGTTCTAGGACTAAGGCAACAAGGGTTTTTTCATCGCCATACTTGTCTAAAAAGGCCTGTTGAAAGGCAGCCCATGAGGTGATCGATCTGGTTCTCAAGCTAAAGTACCATGTGGAAGCTGCACCAATCAGGGTAAAAGGGAATAGGTGACAAACTATATCTTCATCAACTACCCCAGCATGTGCACGACCAAGAAGAACGAATTGATATGGTTTTCAGCAGTGTCTCCCCGCTCAGGGTCGAATTTAGGCAGTACCTTTTCTGCATTCTTGGGTAAGGGATGCTGCTACCCAGGTATCGCCACGACATCCTGAGCGAGCCAGGGAGGCAGTGCTCCCGGAGGAGGTGGGGGTTGGTTTCCACCCGATTGAGGAATATTAGCCATATCAAAGATAGGGATGTGTTGGTGGAGGTTTTATCCGTTAGGATTTTCCAAATCAGGCTAGGGATTGCTTTCAGAAGGGGAATCCTCAGGAATTTCTTCCCAAGGAGAGTCGATGCTTTGTAAAGAATCAAGCACAATATCTTCAAGAGAAGGGGCTACAGAGGTTTCCTCGTTTATGTGATATACCCTTGGCTTTATTTTTTCTATCAGAGGTAATGACTAAAAGATAGGGAGTTGTCATAGGGAACAAGCGTAAGCCCAAGTGAGTCTTCTGATTGGTTGTTCCTGAGTGACAGGATACCCCCACAGTGTCTCTTCCTTGAAATGAGGCTTTTCCAAATGAGAGGAAGGGTATTTTCGACCTTCACAAACCATGTATTAATCTTCTTGAATCCATGCGTGGCACTAACAGATGAAATCTTGAAAAGCCATGTATGGTAGTTCAGGCCATCCTTCTAGTGCCAATTTGTTGACATGGCGAATGTTCGCTATACCAACAAGGGGAACTAACCTGATCACAAGCCCCAATTAGGCATGCTTTTGTTTGGAATGGCTACTTCCAACGGGTTTTAAGGGACCCCGTGAACTGTAATAGGTGTTGAAGGATTTCTTCTGAGAAGAAGACTTCAATTAAATAAAAAAAATAAAACAACTAACCACTATTTATTAAATCCTATCTACACTGCTTCTAACTGCTTTAATCTAGTTCTAGCTATCTTAATCTATCCTGCAGGAGCTAAATAGAAGAGATTAAACACCATAAATAAGTTCCAAGTCCAAAAGAATCAATTACTGAGTTCGTAGATGAACAAGGTTGTATTAGAGCTTGATTGCAATCAGATTACTCATACAAGAATACACATTCCTTTCGGTACAAATAAACTAGCAACTGGTGTTTAATACATTTTTGAATTAGAGATCACTCATAAGTTAACCATGTAATCAAACCATATTTCATTAAACAAGACTAATCATGAACAGTATGCCATCAATATGCATAAACACCAATCACATTTATATTCATGCCAGCAGCAACACCCCGCTTCAAAACACCTCAAAGCAAAAGGAAAATAAATAAGAAACTAAAGGCCCCTTCTTGAACCAAACAATCCTCTTTCTTCACAATAAGTCAAAACTATTCTTCTCCAAACAAAAATACCTCATTTCATTTACGAAGGTAATATTTATGCCCTCCCGAACCAGCCCTCCCGTCTCCCATGACTTTTCCACTCCCCTTTCTTTTCACTACATGGATAAAAAAAAATGTACAGAGGAGAACGGTTGATCAGATTGTTGACACATCGAAGCCACCTTTGCTGGAGCTTCCTTCTTCCTGGGGAAATGAACGGGTGTCGATGAAACAGAGAATGGTCGTGTATCATTTCGTTGCACCTGTGTGGAGTGGCTATTATTCCCTGTCATTTCTTGGAGGGAACTAAAGATGTCGTGCATATCATCCCACATCTGGCATGCTTTGAGGTGTTTCTGGAGGGAGTGACATCTTGATGGATCAGCGTTGTGCTTCCCTTTTGACACAGAGCAGGCCTTCATTATGCATTATGGCGGTTCATACCCCTTTCTGCAAGCTTCGCCTTTGCAGTATCGACACCGGAGGTGCAGAGGTGTCATCTAGACATACAACGCCTTTATCTGCTACCGGATCCACTCGAACTCACCTGCAGAAATAATTCATTAGCTTCATGATTGTGAACAATATAAAAGAAATGTTCAAACAAAACATAAACGTTGCCTTCATTAATTTTTATAAAACTATGGGGAACCAGTGTGAAAAAAGATTTACGCACAAAACACACGCAACACACAATTTCCAACTCAATCCATAGGCTTGGCACGGTTTTCAAGGGCTTCACTCAATTGCAATCGGGTATCGGTCCCTCCGCGGGTCACAGTACCCATGCCTTCCACTTCCCCGATGTGCAATTACACTATCGGGACTCCACAGGCCCGCCTTTTACACTAAAAACCTGATCCCTTTGTTATATCGGGAAATTTGGAAAACACGGGAAAACAAAGAAAATCCCACCCCGATCACTCAAGCCGGACCTCAAATTTTATATATCGGGGCTTATAAATATCGTTGGGTCCGGCATATCACATATCGCAATATGCACATGCTAGGGACTCCACCGATTGCGATATGCGACGGGGCTTCAGACTCGAAAATATATATATCATATTGGATAGGTTCGACGGCTCCGCCATATTGCTATGCATATTGTGTATAAGGCCCGGGCTCTGCCGATATGCAATATGCGATTGGGGAGCCGGACCTGATAATGTATACCATGCGGTTAGTAATGCTATCGGGTCCGGAGGCCAGTGGCGCGCCATATATATATATATATATATATATATATATATATATATATATATATATATATAAGCCTTGGACCTTGGCCGATTTCGATATGCGACGGGGTTTCGGACCCGACATATATGTATATTGTGGTTTATAATGCCGTTGGGTCCGATGCCTTATGGCATGCGTTATGTGCCCAGATTGAGTGTGATAAGCGAAAGAGGGATGGTTTATGCATGTTTGTGAAGTCTTTCATTGCAAAGAGTTAAAATGGAAATGAGGCACGATAGAAGGTTTTATGTCTTAAGTACACAAACGACTATAGTGAGGGTAGGGGTGATTATGCGTGCATGCATAAATATACTATGGATGCTTATGAGGATTTGAAAGGTCGTGACGAAGGAAATGAATGCAGGGCTAGGCTGGGTCATGAATGAACCATGCAACAGAGAGTTATTCGATGGCTTGGCCATCAGGCATTGAAAATTTGACTCGGCAAAGAATTAACATCCATGTGATAAAATAGATCATTTCGAAAGATAAAAGATCAAACTTCTAGGGGACCCATTGAAAATTTTCTATCAGGGAAAGTTTTAAAAGGGTGGTGGTTGTGGCCACAACACACTGATACAATGGTGGAAAGGAGCAAAGGCACAACAACTTCAGGAGAAACACACTAGGCCTCAACATCAAACACTCAACTTATTGAGAGACAGCTCAATGTTGAGGTTTCTTCATTCAACAGGCCTATGGATAAAGAGAAGGACATCAAAGATAGATACAAGGAAATTAAGCTGAGGGATGAGAAGTTGAAGGCTGAGACTTATGCCCAATACTTCAAGAAAACACCTGCAAATAAAAACAAGTTGATGTCAGCCTTTGACATCAAAACAGGAAAAATGCAGATGTCATTCATGCAACCTACAGTCCAATAGCCAAAAACATCAGAAGACTATAGGAAAACAGATTTTGAGGTTTTGGCCAGGGATGTTCACCCCATTGACTAAATTGAGTTTCATAAGCAAGTAGGTGAGATGATCTATTCCACCTTGACAGGTAAAGCTACGACTGCACACAAACTGCAAAGTTCATTGGATAATATCACTGCACATTACAAACTAGAGAAGCTCTCCTCACAGGCCAAAGATAATAGAATCAAGTCACTAGAAGACTTGGTGATTGAGCTGGGACATGATCCCAATGATATCAAGGCTGCTGAGAAGTTGATAAAGAAAAATAATGAGGACATTGCTGCTCTCAAAAAACAACTCAAATTGCCTCATTTAGAGCACCCACAGACAAAAGAGGTCTTAGAAAGCCAAACACATCAGGAGGAAATGATGGACCTTGTTTTACAACTTAATGATCAACTGAAGGAAATGGAGAAGGAGTTAGACAACTTGATACAGTTAAAACAAGCTAGTCTTGAGACTGCCACTGCCACTGTTATCCCAACAGTCACTACTGCAGTACCATCCACCTTGGCAGCTGCATTGGCTCCTACAGCTCCATTGGCTACAACACTACCAGCTGCCACAACATCTACATCAGCAACAAGGTCGACAATAGCAGCAACTCAGCTAGGTGATGAGGCAAGTAAGTTGGTCAAGGCAATGGAAGACATGTCCATTTAGACCACAAAAATAAACAAGCTTAAGGAAAATATAACCAGTCTGGAGAATGATAACAAGCTTGCACAGATTATGCACAAGGAAGAAGTTCAGAAGTCAACCAGGTTGACTGAAAGGATGAAGAGCTTGGAGAAAGAATTAACATTAAAGGAGCCACTTGGCCAAGCTAAGGAACAGTTATGGGCCAATATCATTGACTCTGTCAATGATATTTGGCCATCCATTCAAGTAATTTTTGAACAAAATGACTTAGTGAAAGAGGCTACAGAAGCCATACAGAGAGTTAAGGTAGAACTGGGAGACATGCCAGAGGAAGCCACTAGAATAATTCATTTCCTCAACTCCAAAAACAAATATGAATTGCAGGAGCTGGAGATACCTGACAGGACTGGCACAATACTAGAGGTAAAAAATGTCCTCACCAAGAGGAATTTGATGATGAACCTTGAAGATAAATGCCAAACCATGCAGCTGGCTATAGACAGGTTCATGGTTAAGTTTGATGTTTTGAGGCAGAAAGGTCTGCCAAATCCCTTGGTGATAAATGATAAATTGATGCCACAAGACGACTACAATAGGAGAATCAGAGAGGTGGCTAGAGATCAGGTAAATACTTCTTCCATGAAAGGGATGCCTACTGGAAAGGTTCTATATCAAACATTTGAGAACCTGTTTTACCTCCAGCATGAGGTAAAACACCTTTTTGTAAATAAACCCACTTTTTCCAAGTACACAGAAGCAAATGAAATTTATAGGAGGATGGTAAATATTCAATTACCAGATGCAGACACATGGGAAAAGTTGAATGACTTACTATAAAAATACACAGTCAAAATGTGAAAATTGACAGTCAAAGTGAAAAAGGCACAGTAAAGAAAAAGTAACAGGCCAGCCAGATGAAAGAGTATCAGTTGAAAGATCAAAGTAAAAGGAACAACCAACATGAAGACCAATAGCAGGGCAGAGAATAAACAACAAAATATCATAGCATAAAGATAGCACAACCAAATAAATAGGGACAACATACAACAGTTGAACATCTGTCTCTATCTTCTTGCATGAAGATATTTCTTTCTCCTAGATTAATTCCCAAGACAGTTTGGGATATTTTGTAAACTATTTTTGTATAAATACTTCATATTTCGAAGTATTGAGTGTGGATTGCTATACATTTGTAGAGTTGTATTGATCATAAACCTGAGGGTTATTGTACCATATTTTCAGGTCAGTAGACCAGACTGAGTAATAAAGAGATTTCATTATAGGATTCATGTGTTGAGCTATTACAGTGAAGTATTTTCTTTTGTCAAATTTGTTATCTTCTTATGTATTTCACAAACTTGCATGTTATCTAAAGTGAATGAATTAACTGGAAATTTATTTCAGAATTTGTTTAAGTACACTCTATCTTGAACAATTAATCATTTCTATGTTTTCTTCTAATATCCAGATCTGAGAATCCTTAATTGCTCTCCCATCCCGGTTGACCTCTTTCACTTCTTTCACAATCCGGCCTAAGGAACCCTTAATTGCTCTTTGGATCCGATTGAAACCAACTTCACCATCCAGCCTTAAGATTTGAAATAACTCAACTACCTTGCCCTGTAGACACTATTTTTAGAACTTGATCCAGTCCTGTTTGCTTGACATTTGACCCCATAGCCCAAGGATAAAAGACATCCCTCTATCCATCTAAGTAAGTGATCCCACCACCAAATCCGAATCAAAACCCAAGTACAAACATAACTAGCCTAAAATCAATTATCTAAACAAAGTTAAATCATAAAGAGAGAGCCCTCTCTGAGCATTAGGAAGGCTAGATCCTAATCTCCAAAGTTGGTTTGTGGTTACCTCTAATCATTTCTTTCTTAACAACTCTAGAGAAATATTGGAGTACTAACAGGTGGCAACAGATGTGTTGGCATTGATGTCCACTAGGCTAGTTGTGACGGAACCTGGGGCTAACATTTATGAGCATTATATGTCAAGCTTAGGGGGAGTCCCATGGTTGTTACAATCCTTGGTAGAGAACCATCATAGTAGTAATATGAGGTAAGAAGATAAAATATTGTACCCATGATGGTTAGGAAGTCCCAATTTTTGGAGGAGATTCTACCTCAGGAGACCAACTCAAATGCTACAAGATGTGGCATAGTTGGATAGTACTCAAAAAGAGTTTTCCAGTGGTATATTGAAGTCCACAAATGGCTTCCTGGACCAAACGTTATTGCTAGTCAAAGTCAAGAGGGCGAAGCTAATAGTGTTTGGAGGACCCTTTAGAGCAAGTTTAAGTTTGGCGGTAATTCCAAACGTGGCAGAACAATTGGTGGAGGTGACCGTTTAAATGATGGGCATCTAACTGGGTAGATCTTCCACCACACATCCCCTCTGACGCATTGGGGATATTGTGTCGAGTCTAGCCACTCAACTCTACAATTGTGCCACCCCCCCGCCTTCAAAACCACAAACAACCTGCAATGGTGGAGCAAAACTACAAACAATCCTCACTGACAGTCGGGCATATGTGAGCATGATGTCATCTTGACGGGTGTACCTCGAAAGCTTCATAATGTGTGCATGAGAAAGGCTTGGGATGGAAGTGGGGAGCTTATGTGTATATTCCTCAAAGTAGTGGAATAGGCAACAAGAGCACTCATTGGTGAAGGTTTTAAAGCAGGGAGGACCACATGACAACTAAGCCTATAGGACTAACCTCGGAAGTTTTAAACGGTTGCAAGGAGAAGTGTTGGGATACAAGTATTAGGACACGTCAGCATGAACAACCAGGAAGAAAGCGACCAATGAGAGCAAGGCAAAGTTGAAGAAATGGTTGGGATCCTTGTAAAAAATTATCAAAGGGTTTTTTTCGCAAAACACAAGGCTCGAAACCCTTCTCTCTCTCCTCATGGAAGGCACGCAACAACAATGTATTGATTGGTGATGATGTTAGCATGATGTCAGTACAGGGGACACATGGCATGAAGATTTAGGGTTTTTAGGTACCCAAGTGGGCCGTTTCCAGGTGAAATGTGCACCACTCCAAAAGTGACATGTGGCATGTGTGATGTCAGCATGACATCATACCATTGACATGACCTTAGAAGGTTTTAAAGTGAGATGCAAAGGAACTGGTGGGCTGACTTGGCGTCGGGTTGACAGGGTAGCTGTCAGAGTCTACTTAGCCCGACAAGTAGTTGATTTCCTCGCATGGTTGTAGCAGGGGACCCATGGCACACGTCATCCATGAGGGTTTACCTCGGAGGGTTTGAGTGGTGCATAGAGAAGAAACAAGCTGACTAGGCATTAAGCTCACATGTAGTATAACTCATCATGTTTGATCATTGATTGGTTGATGCATGCGCCTAGTGATCCCACTAGACATGTAAGCTCATAAGGCTTACCTCAGAGAAAAACAAAGATGCGCTCAGGATCTATTATGTGGTGGTTTTGTGTGTTAAGCAACCAGAGACCTTTGGGCCAAAAATAAAGAAAAGGCATCGAGATGGAAAGGCATTACAATGGTGTTACAAGTCAACCCGGTAGGTCTTTGATTGACCAGTGCAGGCAGCGAGTAGACCCCACATTACACTTGATCACAGAGGGAAGGTTGCAGGGTAAGATTAAGCCCAAGATAATGTTATATGCAGTTATGTGAACGAGGGCATGGAGATTTAATGTAATGGGAATTATGCCCTTATCACTATAGTTCAAAGGCACACCTAGGAGTTATTGTGCAGTGGTTTTGGGAAGCACTTGCGTGTTTCTATGTCTGAGGGCCTTCGGGCTATTTTCAATAAAAACCATTATGGGAAAGTGTTTAAAGGGTGTATGGGTCGACAACTAATTTGGTAGGGATCCTGCATATTTGGCACATTTTCCATATGTGGGTTTGCACCACACTTGTGGGCAAGTCAAAAACTATTTTTGAAGGATTGTTGGCACATGTTTGAAAGCTTGAATGGGTCAAAAACTAATCTTTTTATTTGAGTCAATGGCTAATGTCGAAAGATTTTGATTGAGACAGAGAGGACCCTAGTTAACAAAATGAATTAATGAAGCCTGACTCACACAAAAACAAGCCATCCCTAATATTCCTTGCATGTTATGGATAACTTAATGGAAAAGGTTGTTGGGTGCAAAGGAATTGATCATAGATCAATGAGCCATTCCTGAACTACAATATGAGTTCTGTGATCATTTAATGTTATGGGAATCATAAAAGCCCACTATAGAAGCAAAACTCATGGACGATGATGATGCACCTGGACCACCATGCCGGTGTTAGGATATTCCGACACATAGGATATAGTTAAGTTCAACTTGGTCTAGCATAGAGTTAGGTTAGAGTTAGGTAAAGTGTGTTTCTTTACCGTTGTACATTTTGTAACTTACAATCCGACGGTCACGATATGTAGTGATCCGACGGTTCACTCTCACCTCGGTATTACCGACACTTGATCCGTGGCTTGACACCCGATTGGTCCATGAGTTCTATTTAAAGCGCATGGAGGGTCATTGTTCGGGTAATCCGTGCATGAGAGAAGCTTATGTAAATTTTCATTCTTTGATTAATAAATTGTCTGTACCCACGTTGGGACAGGCCGTGGACTGTTTCCCTCCTTGCACTCTGAGGGTTTTAACCACGTCAAAAATACTGGTGTATTGATTTGAGATCTGGTTGTGAGCGGTGTCCTTTTGGTATTCTTTCTGAGGAACTTACCCTGTAAATTTCTACATGGTATCAGAGCTATTTGAGGGCCGCGTCCGTTGGTGATCCAAATATGAAGCCGGTAGAACTGCATGCGGCTGTCGTTTCCTAGATCTGCTGTTTCTGACTGCTTTCGGGCCGAGAGGACTGCTCTGTTGCGTTCGGAGCATCTGTTTCAGTGAGGAACCCCTTTCGTTTCACGCGAAAAGGTTTCCGGTAGCCCTAGCTGCGTCATTTTTCAGATCGGGAGGTATACAGTTTTTTTTTTTGCAGTTTACTGTCATTTTCTCTCTGCTTATTTCGGTTTCGGTTTATTTAGCCTTTTTTTTTCCCGGATCTATACCTTTCATTTCTGCGTATGCTCTTTGCCCTGCGACTCTGTGCGATCTGGGCAAATCAGAAACAGAAAGAAAGGATTTTTCTCATGCGTATGCTCTTTTCCCTGCACCTTAGTGTGATCTTGGAAAATCAGAAACATTGAGAAAAATATTTAGTTTTTCGGTTAAAAGCTAACTTTGAGATTTTTTTTTAAAAATTCTAGTTTTTTGGCTAAAGCTAACTTTGAACCGTAAGGTTCGTTTTTCTTTGCATATTCGTGTTGGGTTTTGTGTTTTGTGTTTTGTAGGGGAAAAGAGCCTTCCCAAGGCAAGCACGCAAATCGAGCCCCCCCCCCCTCTCTCTCTCTCTCTCTCTCTCTCAAATATTTTGTATAGATCAATTGGTTCAAAGACTTTTTAAGAGAGTAGAGGTCTTGGGTTCAAGTCTCCATTTTGTGGGGGCGGATTTTTTCATTCCCGCACATTCGCGCACTTTGCCGGCAACGTCAACAATTTTTTTTCAAAAAGCCATATCTTCTTCATCCGGAAGCCTTTTTCAGAGCCGTTTTTTTTAAAACCGCCTATTTTTTCGAGATCTATCCATTCGACCACTTACTTTCAGCATCTTCAGCTTCAGGATTTTTTTTCAAAAGATGGAAAGTCCATGCCAAGTCATTCTTGACAGCACTAACTACTTCCAATGGGTAGCCTACATGGGAGATTTACTTAGAAGTAAAGGTCTCTTCAGAATAGCCACAGACCAAGAGAAGAAACCCAAAGATGAAGACAAGGCCGAAAAATGGGAAAATAGACAAGATCAAGCACGTGGTTTGATAGGAATGTCTGTTTCTCCTGATCTTAGATTCCACATTGCAGAAATTGAAACTCCTCATGAAGCATTAGAAAAACTTGCTAAAGTTTTTGGGATTAAAAATGAAATTAGAGCCCATCAACTTGAGAATGAGTTGCTTACTTTGGATCCTAATAATTTTTCTTGCATTGAAGATTTCTTGTCCAAATTCAAGACCCTTAGATATCTCTTGGAAGGTGTTAAAGTTAAGAAAGAAGATGGTAACCTTATTTATTCCATCCTTACTAAGTTGGGACCAGCCTACTCTGTATTTGTTTCCACTTTCCATTCTACAAGGGAAGCTTTCATTTGTCAAGGCAAAGACTACAAACCCCCTTCCTTTGACTCCTTTTGTGATTCCTTAATAAGAGAACAAGAAAAACTCTTACACCTTGGTCTTCTTAATCTTGGAAACTCTTCCTCGAAAGCGTTAGCCGCCCAGCAGCAACCAAATTCAAAGAATCCTAAGAAGTCTTATCCTCAAAGGAATGGTCCTAAACCAACTCAGCCTCAAGATGAAAGATCATTTCAGCAAAATGACAAGACCAATAAAAACAAATGGAAGAGGACTGACAGACATTGTAACTTTTGTAATCGAGATGGCCACTTAGAATCTAAATGCTTTAAGAAGATGGAAGCCTTGGAAGCCGCAATGAAGAAACATAACATCCATCTGGAGCCTACTTCAACTTCAACTTCCGGAACGGCACTTTCTGCATGTCATCGTCAATCATCTCAGTCTGGTTATGCATTAAATGTATCTTCTTCTTCTTCTCATTCTCATGAGTGGCTCATTGATTCTGGAGCCTCTTGTCACATGGCCAAAAACCAAGCCATGTTTTCTTCTTTAAATGATTGTAACACCAAAAATATATATGTTGGTGATGATAGATCTCTTAATGTTGTAGGGACTGGAACTGTTCATCTAGACAATGGTCAGTTCAATGATGTATTATGTGTTCCAAACTTATCCTGCAACCTTCTATCTGTCTATCAGATAACTCATTCAGGTGAAGGTAAAATTGTTGAATTTTCACCTCATGATGTTGTAATCAAGGATCTAAAAGATCCTAAACAGATTCTAGCTACTGGTCTTGCTGATGATTCCAAAAGGTTGTATAAGTTTCACAACTTTGGGTCATCCCATCTTCCCTCAGTGTTTGTTGCTCATAATGATGAAGTGAGCAAACTTTGGCATGAGCGGTTTGGTCACTTAAACTATCGCTCCCTTCAGCATCTATGTAAAGAAAATATGGTGACAGGTCTTCCTATGGTATCTTGCAAAGATGGTGTTTGTTCCGGATGTGTACTCGGAAAACATCATCGGGACAGTTTTGACAAACGTGCCTCTTGGCACGCCTCAGCCCCTTTACAGCTTGTGCACAGTGATTTATGTGGTCCTCTTCCTGTTGCTTCATTCTCTGGCTGCAAGTACTTCTTAACTTTCATTGATGATTTCTCTAGACGCACTTGGGTATACTTCTTAAAACTCAAGAGCGAAGTATTTAGCACTTTTTTGGCCTTCAAAGCATTTGTTGAAAAACAATCTGGACATCAAATTCTTAAGCTAAGAACTGATAATGGTGGAGAATATGTTAAAAACGCATTCATCAACTTTTGCACCGAAAATGGAATTCAAATGCAACATACTGTTCCATACACTCCACAACAAAATGGTGTAGCTGAAAGGAAAAATCGCACCTTAAAGGAAATGGCTAATTGTATGCTGCAATCTAAAGGACTCGGTCTTAGTTTTTGGGCCGAAGCAATTAATTGTGCAAATTATATAATCAATCGCACTCCTACTAAGGTTCTAGAGAATATCACTCCAGAAGAAGCTTGGAGTTCCATTAAACCAGATGTAAGTCACTTTCGTGTGTTTGGAAGTGAAGCATGGGCCCATATTCCAGATGAAAAGCATAAAGCTTTAGAACCTAAGAGTGAGAAATGTACTTTTGTTGGATATTCTGAAGATGTAAAAGGTTATAGACTTATTCCATTTAAGTCCAAAAATGTTATCATTAGAAGAGATGTAAAATTTGATGAAAATAAATCGGCCTGCGAGCCTAGTCCGGCGGATGTGCCACCTCTTCCTATCTCTTCTATCTTTGAAAACATTTCTTCTTCTGATGATGAAAGCGAGGATGATAATCCTCCCCCACCTTCTCAGGATCCTCAACTTCCAAGATGGGTCCGTGCTACTCGGGATGCAGCAGGTGATCTTGCCGGTGATCCTACAGATCAGCGACGTACACGTTCTCAGTTTGAAAGAGCCTCTTCTTTACTGGCTCAAGCTCCAGTAAATCATGATCCTGACACTTTTGCAGAAGCTTCAGGCCATCCACATTGGGAAGCAGCTATGAATGAAGAATATCATTCATTGATGACAAATGATACATGGGATCTTGTTCCTCTACCAAAGGGACGCAAACTTGTTAGATGCAAATGGGTTTACAGAACCAAGTATGGACCAGATGGGAAAGTTGATAAACATAAAGCTCGTCTAGTTGCTAAGGGCTTTTCACAGGTTGAAGGCATTGACTACACTGAAACCTTCTCTCCAGTTGCCAAAATGAACTCTATCCGCCTTGTTCTTTCCCTTGCTGCCTCTTTAAAATGGGAAGTCCATCAAATGGATGTTAAATCTGCCTTCTTGCATGGGGACTTGCAGGAAGAAATCTATATGGAACAACCCATTGGCTTCATACAAACAGACTCCAGCCTCGTTTGTCGACTTAAGAAATCCCTTTATGGCCTCAAACAAGCTCCTCGGGCTTGGTATGCCAAAATGGATAGCTTTCTTTTAGAATCTGGCTTTTCTAGGTGTCATTCTGACAATACTGTCTACACCAAGAAAGTGGGCAACTCTCTTATCATCCTTGTTCTTTATGTTGATGATCTTATTCTTACTGGTAGTGATCCCAACCTTATAAACCATGTGAAGTCCAGCCTTAAAAAGAAATTTGAAATGACAGACTTAGGACACTTACACTATTTTCTCGGTCTTCAAGTCTTGCAATCCCAAGAAGGTATTTTCCTTTCCCAGTCCAAGTATGCTTGTGATATTCTTCGTCATTTTCACATGGAAGACTGTAAGCCAGCCCCTTCTCCCTTTCAGTCTGGAGTCAAACTTTCAGTCTCTTGTACTTCTCCTGAAGTTGATGCTACCTTATACCGTCAACTTGTCGGAAAACTCTTGTATTTAACCCATACTCGTCCTGATCTTTCCTTTGCTGTTGGCCTTGTTGCTCGTTTTATGCAAAACCCCCGTGAAAGTCATTGGAAAGCAGCTAAAAGAATACTTCGTTATGTTCGAGGTACAGTACAGTTTGGGATTCATTACAGTGCCAAAGCAGCTCCTCTGTTAGTTGGTTTCACTGATTCTGATTGGGCTGGTGACCTTGATGATCAGAAGTCTACTGCCGGTTATGTCTTCACTCTTGGTTCAGGACCTATTACATGGGCTTGTAAGAAACAGGCTGCCATTTCTCTTTCGTCAGCAGAAGCAGAGTATCGTGGTGCCGTGGAAGCTAGTAAGGAAGCCTTGTGGCTTCGTCAGATCCTATCCGAATTTGGCTTTGAGCAGCAGCATCCAACCACACTTTGGTGTGATAATCAAAGTGCCATTCAGCTATGCAAAGATCCAGTCCAGCATCAGCGCAGCAA
Organism: Pinus tabuliformis; assembly: GCA_031772625.1. NCBI lineage: Eukaryota > Viridiplantae > Streptophyta > Pinopsida > Pinales > Pinaceae > Pinus > Pinus tabuliformis. Next base: position 2,079,099,140 of record CM062816.1, on the reverse strand, counting down.
ACACATTGAACTACACATGCACTTCATCAGAAAGCTCATTCATGACCATGTTCTTGAAGTGCAATATTGTCCAACGGATGATCAGGTTGCAGACATCTTCACAAAGGCTCTCACAGAGGCGAAGTTCACTAAACTTCGATATATGCTTGGAGTTCAGGAAGTTGTCACTAAGGGGGGATAGGCTCTAGTGCCTCCTTCCTTCTCCTATTGTGTCATATTTGTAAATCCTTCAATCCTATCCCAAGTTGTTCTTAAGGGGGGATGTTAGGATATTCCGACACATAGGATATAGTTAAGTTCAACTTGGTCTAGCATAGAGTTAGGTTAGAGTTAGGTAAAGTGTGTTTCTTTACCGTTGTACATTTTGTAACTTACAATCCGACGGTCACGATATGTAGTGATCCGACGGTTCACTCTCACCTTGGTATTACCGACACTTGATCCGTGGTTTGACACCCGATTGGTCCATGAGTTCTATTTAAAGCGCATGGAGGGTCATTGTTCGGGTAATCCGTGCATGAGAGAAGCTTATGTAAATTTTCATTCTTTGATTAATAAATTGTCTGTACCCACGTTGGGACAGGCCGTGGACTGTTTCCCTCCTTGCACTCTGAGGGTTTTAACCACGTCAAAAATACTGGTGTATTGATTTGAGATCTGGTTGTGAGCGGTGTCCTTTTGGTATTCTTTCTGAGGAACTTACCCTGTAAATTTCTACAGCCGGTCGGATCCACTCTTGCACCACACAATTGCCAGCGGATTCAGGGCCAAGATGAGGATTTATATTTCCATGAGAGACAATGGGAAGTCTGCATCATTCTTCGAGCCCTTGTAGATGGGATACATGCTTTTTCGATCCATTTGGAGACCCATGAGGATTTTTTGTGCCCCTATAGTCGCTTGTGGACACCACAGGTTGTTTACTTGGATATCAAGGGGCCAACCCCTTCATCACTATGTTTGGAGCTCATGCATCAACTTTGGCACACATTGGACTCCAATAGGACTCCTCAATGTCACTTTGACCTATTGTATCTACTATTTTGCCCTCTTGGGAGGGTTATTTTTGTATTATGGAGCTATCTTGGTGGGCTTGTCACCAAGGAATGTTATTTTGGCACATTATTTTATTAGTTGAGGCATTATTAGGCCTTATTAGGCAAATCAAACCCCTTAGGGAGGATATATATTGATGTGATGATCATTTCATTTGATCGTCACTTGGTTTTGGACTAGTATCTCTTCTTGAGAATTTTGCTAGCCTTCTTGATGGACGAATTTGAATCTTGATGCATTTTGATGTTTGGAAGAGCTTGCATTTTATCTTGGAGCTTTGATTTTTTGTGTATTGATGATTGGAAGATTTTCGATATACTTGCAAGTGTATTTTTCATGGTATATTTCTCATTTTGTCACTTGTATAATGTATGAAGAAATTTCTCTCATAAAGATGGTGAATCTGCATTAATGAAATGCATATTTTTTGATATTGTCTTTGTGAGGGCTCTTTCATATGTTTTATGCAATGTGTAGTGAATAAATATCCTAGGGGTATATGATTGTTCATAATCACCTTGATAAGTCATCAATTGCAACATCAAAGAAGTATAAATTTTCCTAGAAACCTAGTTGTTGTGTCTAGGGCCATGCAAAGTTGTTGGGGAACTCCTTGATTGGGTATAAGCATCTCTAAACATTGAATCATATAGACTCCATTCTCCCAATAGGCTAGGCATTGGTCTAGTCCTAGGTGATCACTAAAATGAAGATTTGTCTCACCTCCTTTTCTCTTTTCTAAGCCCTAACCCTACTAGGCTTCATATGGCCTCACATAAAATCCATTGTATCCATAAAAAATTAGTGAAACTTGATGAATGATTGCGCTGGTGTGTCCTTGAAAGGTCCTCCAATTTTCAAGCCATTCCAAAGGTGTAATTTCAAGTTATCCTAAGCCCTAGCTCAAGAACCGTTTCCCCTGGGCCACCTTTGGTTAGTGGCTTCATTAAGGATCATTGCATTGAAAATCCAAGTCAAATCCTATCTCTTTGATCCTTTGATCCTCCCTCACTTCGTCAAGATCCTTTGTTTGAAGTTTCATCCCAAAACCTTGACCTTGTTTGGGTCCACTAGGGTTTCTTCGTGGTCCCGCAACCTTGTCACTCTCATTTCACAAGGATTGCTTAGTAAACCCTATTCTTCAAGGATTCTTCGGTCTAGGGGGATTTATATCAAGAAATACTCAACCCTAGGTCTAGGTCTCCTTTTAGCCCTTCTTGGAGAGCCATTCACCTTGCTTCTTGAGCAAGTAATCACTATCATTAGAGTCTCTCCTTTGAATAGGCTCTTCGAATCACTACCTAGACATCATTGATACATCTTTCCTAGTGATTTCCCTAATACTAGGACTTCTCCCATTGGTGAAAGTTTGTAAAGAGCAGGGAGCTTTAGCTGAGGTGACAATGGGATATTTCTCCATTGTTTCCACTTGACCTAGTAGTTTCTCTATAAGAACCCATCCTAAGACCCCTGCTAGTTTAGCGGTAACTTTTTTGGCACCGTTGCTGGTAACATGAGACATGTGTCTTGTATCCCTTATGACATCATTGTATATCATTCTTGGTGAATCCACTGGAAGAACGAAGACCTAGTTCTTCATTGAATTCAAGGTATATGCTTGTAGGGTGAAGCAAACATTTCTCTAGGCATCTCTAAATTCAACTTGTCAACTCCTACATAATTACATGTATATCTCAATAGGATGTTTTTCTTTGATGATTTGCCCGCTTTGGACATCACTAGCATCCTTGGGCACCCTAATCATGTCATAGGGAGGATGGTATGTGGGGTACCCTTGTTTTATGGTGATCCACTCTCTGCAATTGATCATGTAGAAATATTTATTGCACATACTTCAAAGATGAAAGTGGTCTTCCAAACTGTCCTTATATTGTTGTTCATGAGGTCCCTCCATGGTCATAATTCATGGTTTCATAATCAAGAACCTAAGAGCATCTCATCCATTGAGGAATTCTTTGACGGCTTTCTCCAACATTTTCATATATGCCCTACACTAAATATTCAAGAGGAAGCCTTCATTAAGCATCATGATCTAGATGATGAGCAGGGAGGAGGGTCCTCCTTAGGTCCACATAATGAAAAAGTTGATGAAGATAATTTTTAAAACACATGTGATAGGGAGGATGAGTCTATGGAAAGTGAAGTTTAGGCTAGCCCTACCTTTTTTGAGGATATTATTTCTGATAACCCACTTTTTGGAGACCTTGGAGACGGTGATCGCGTAACCCCTTCAAACATTGATATTAGTGACTATTTACATATTGAAGAAGGGAAATGGGAAATTCATAGAATTGTTTTGACAAGGACCCTATTTATGACACCTATGATGATGATATCAATAGGACCCTTGTCATTCCTCACATCCCTGGGGTTGTAGTTGAATTGCATGTGGACCCTTTCCTCAACCCTCCTTGTAATAATGAATCCTTTCTCTCACATGAGTATGATTATCATGATCAACTTGTCTATTATGTATCTGTTGGGACTCAGAAATGTCATATTTTCATCCACCTTTTTCCTTACATTTCATCATTCCATTAACCTGTTATCATATCACTTTCCTACATACACTTGGGTTTAACCTTCTTATTTTCCATTTTATTCATTTTTGTATTATAAGTGAATTTATGATTAATTATTAGAAAATGTACATATTTTTATATATATCTCAAGAATATGTGAGTTTTGTGATGTAGGAAATATGTGAAGAATTAATATCTCCTTCACCATATCAAGGAGATAATTATGCAAGCATTTTTCTACGGAGAAAATCATGGAGGCATATCTTATCCTAAGGAGAAAATCATGGAAGCATATCTTATCCTAAGGAGAAAATCATGAAGACATATCTTATCCAAGATATGAGAGATTTGTGGGATCATGTTTGAGAGATTTGTGCGATGATATCTTGTAATAATGGGAAACTAGTTGAGAGTGCTTGAGAGAATATTTGAATGTAATTATGGAAAGGTTATCTTCCTCATGTATATAAGAGAGTGCTCTCTCTTCATTGTGGTAATGAATAATGAATAATAGAGAATGGAGATTAACTTTGATTCTTTCATGATTTGTAATTTAGTTATTGTAATATAATTTGACATAGTTTTATTGTTATGAGCTCATATCTGTGGTTTGCCATTCACTTCTTCACACGTTGTATTTATTTTCCTTTATGCAATTTCATGCTTTCCTAGTTAGTGTTCCAATGCTTTAATTTGATTTCAGTAATTTAGATTAGATTAGATTAGATTAGTTCCACTTCAGTCCTGCATATATAGTGCATGTGTCTCGTAAGTCTATGGACCTCGGATTGATAAATTAAATGGTTGGGTAGGTACTACAACGGAATTAAATGAACATAGTTTCACCCAACATTTTGGCGCCGTTGTCGGGGAGGCACGATGGATTGAAGTTTAGTTTGATTTTTCTGCAAGTGTGTTTAGACATGTTCCTAATGTTAGGATATTCCGACACATAGGATATAGTTAAGTTCAACTTGGTCTAGTATAGAGTTAGGTTAGAGTTAGGTAAAGTGTGTTTCTTTACCGTTGTACATTTTGTAACTTACAATCCGACGGTCACGATATGTAGTGATCCGACGGTTCACTCTCACCTCGGTATTACCGACACTTGATCCGTGGCTTGACACCCGATTGGTCCATGAGTTCTATTTAAAGCGCATGGAGGGTCATTGTTCGGGTAATCCGTGCATGAGAGAAGCTTATGTAAATTTTCATTCTTTGATTAATAAATTGTCTGTACCCACGTTGGGACAGGCCGTGGACTGTTTCCCTCCTTGCACTCTGAGGGTTTTAACCACGTCAAAAATACTGGTGTATTGATTTGAGATCTGGTTGTGAGCGGTGTCCTTTTGGTATTCTTCTGTGGAACTTACCCTGTAAATTCCTACATGGTATCAGAGCTATTTGAGGGCCGCGTCCGTTGGTGATCCAAATCTGAAGCCGGTAGAACTGCATGCGGCTGTCGTTTCCTAGATCTGCTGTTTCTGACTGCTTTCGGGCCGAGAGGACTGCTCTGTTGCATTCGGAGCATCTGTTTCAGTGAGGAACCCCTTTCGTTTCACACGAAAAGGTTTCCGGTAGCCCTAGCTGCGTCATTTTTCAGATCGGGAGGTATACAGTGTTTTTTTTGCAGTTTACTGTCATTTTCTCTCTGCTTATTTCGGTTTCGGTTTATTTAACCTTTTTTTTTCCCGGATCTATACCTTTCATTTCTGCGTATGCTCTTTGCCCTGCGACTCTGTGCGATCTGGGCAAATCAGAAACAGAAAGAAAGGATTTTTCTCATGCGTATGCTCTTTTCCCTGCACCTTAGTGTGATCTCGGAAAATCAGAAACATTGAGGAAAATATTTAGTTTTTAGGCTAAAGCTAACTTCGAGCCGTAAGGTTCGTTTTTCTTTGGATATTCGTGTTGGGTTTTGTGTTTTGTGTTTTGTAGGGGAAAAGAGTCTTCCCAAGGCAAGCACGCAAATCGAGGCCCCCCCCCCCCTCTCTCTCTCTCTCTCTCTCTCTCTCTCTCTCAAATATTTTGTATAGATCAATTGGTTCAAAGACCTTTTAAGAGAGTAGAGGTCTTGGGTTCAAGTCTCCATTTTGTGGGGGCGGATTTTTTCATTCCCGCACATTCGCGCACTTTGCCGGCAACGTCAACAAATTTTTTTCAAAAAGCCATAACTTCTTCATCCGGAAGCCTTTTTCAGAGCCGTTTTTTTTAAAACCGCCTATTTTTTCGAGATCTATCCATTGGACCACTTACTTTCAGCATCTTCAGCTTCAGTTGTTTTTCAAAAATGGAAAGTCCATGCCAAGTCATTCTTGACAGCACTAACTACTTCCAATGGGTAGCCTACATGGGAGATTTACTTAGAAGTAAAGGTCTCTTCAGAATAGCCACAGACCAAGAGAAGAAACCCAAAGATGAAGACAAGGCCGAAAAATGGGAAAATCGACAAGATCAAGCACGTGGCTTGATAGGAATGTCTGTTTCTCCTGATCTTAGATTCCACATTGCAGAAATTGAAACTCCTCATGAAGCATTAGAAAAACTTGCTAAAGTTTTTGGGATTAAAAATGAAATTAGATCCCATCAACTTGAAAATGAGCTGCTTACTTTGGATCCTAATAATTTTTCTTGCATTGAAGATTTCTTGTCAAAATTCAAGAACCTTAGATATCTCTTGGAAGGTGTTAAAGTTAAGAAAGATGATGGTAACCTTATTTATTCCATCCTCACTAAGTTAGGACCAGCCTACTCTGTGTTTGTTTCCACTTTCCATTCTACCAGGGAAGCTTTCATTTGTCAAGGCAAAGACTACAAGCCCCCTTCCTTTGACTCCTTTTGTGATTCCTTAATAAGAGAACAAGAAAAACTCTTACACCTTGGTCTTCTTAATCTTGGAAACTCTTCCACAAAAGCGTTAGCCGCCCAGCAGCAACCAAATTCAAAGAATCCTAAGAAGTCTTATCCTCAAAGGAATGGTCCTAAACCAACTCAGCCTCAAGATGAAAGATCATTTCAGCAATATGATAAGCCCAATAAAAACAAATGGAAGAAGACTGATAGACATTGTAACTTTTGTAATCGAGATGGCCACTTAGAATCTAAATGCTTTAAGAAGATGGAAGCCTTGGAAGCCGCAATGAAGAAACATAACATCCATCTGGAGCCTACTTCAACTTCAACTTCCGGAACGGCATTTTCTGCATGTCATCGTCAATCATCTCAGTCTGGTTATGCATTAAATGTATCTTCTTCTTCTTCTCATTCTCATGAGTGGCTCATTGATTCTGGAGCCTCTTGTCACATGGCCAAAAACCAAGCCATGTTTTCTTCTTTAAATGATTGTAACACCAAAAATATATATGTTGGTGATGATAGATCTCTTAATGTTGTAGGGACTGGAACTGTTCATCTAGACAATGGTCAGTTCAATGATGTATTATGTGTTCCAAACTTATCCTGCAACCTTCTATCTGTCTATCAGATAACTCATTCAGGTGAAGGTAAAATCGTTGAATTTTCACCTCATGATGTTGTAATCAAGGATCTAAAAGATCCTAAACAGATTCTAGCTACTGGTCTTGCTGATGATTCCAAAAGGTTGTATAAGTTTCACAACTTTGGGTCATCCCATCTTCCCTCAGTATTTGTTGCTCATAATGATGAAGTGAGCAAACTTTGGCATGAGCGGTATGGTCACTTAAACTATCGCTCCCTTCAGCATCTATGTAAAGAAAACATGGTGACAGGTCTTCCTATGGTATCTTGCAAAGATGGTGTTTGTTCCGGATGTGTACTCGGAAAACATCATCGGGACAGTTTTGACAAACGTGCCTCTTGGCACGCCTCAGCCCCTTTACAGCTTGTGCACAGTGATTTATGTGGTCCTCTTCCTGTTGCTTCATTCTCTGGCTGCAAGTACTTCTTAACTTTCATTGATGATTTCTCTAGACGCACTTGGGTATACTTCTTAAAACTCAAGAGCGAAGTATTTACCACCTTTTTGGCCTTCAAAGCATTCGTTGAAAAACAATCTGGACATCAAATTCTTAAGCTAAGAACTGATAATGGTGGAGAATATGTTAAAAATGCATTCATCACCTTTTGCACCGAAAATGGAATTCAAATGCAACATACTGTTCCATACACTCCACAACAAAATGGTGTAGCTGAAAGGAAAAATCGCACTTTAAAGGAAATGGCTAATTGTATGCTGCAATCTAAAGGACTCAGTCTTAGTTTTTGGGCCGAAGCAATTAATTGTGCAAATTATATAATCAATCGCACTCCTACTAAGGTTCTAGAGAATATCACTCCAGAAGAAGCTTGGAGTTCCATTAAACCAGATGTAAGTCACTTTCGTGTGTTTGGAAGTGAAGCATGGGCCCATATTCCAGATGAAAAGCATAAAGCCTTAGAACCTAAGAGTGAGAAATGTACTTTTGTTGGATATTCTGAAGATGTAAAAGGCTATAGACTTATTCCATTTAAGTCCAAAAATGTTATCATTAGAAGAGATGTAAAATTTGATGAAAATAAATCGGCCTGCGAGCCTAGTCCGGCGGATGTGCCACCTCTTCCCATCTCTTCTATCTTTGAGAACATTTCTTCTTCTGATGATGAAAGCGAGGATGATAATCCTTCCCCACCTTCTCAGGATCCTCAACTTCCAAGATGGGTCCGTGCTACTCGGGATGCAGCAGGTGATCTTGCCGGTGATCCTACAGATCAGCGACGTACACGTTCTCAGTTTGAAAGAGCCTCTTCTTTACTGGCTCAAGCTCCAGTGAATCATGATCCTGACACTTTTGCAGAAGCTTCAGGCCATCCACATTGGGAAACAGCTATGAATGAAGAATATCATTCATTGATGACAAATGATACATGGGATCTTGTTCCTCTACCAAAGGGACGCAAACTTGTTAGATGCAAATGGGTTTACAGAACCAAGTATGGACCAGATGGGAAAGTTGACAAACATAAAGCTCGTCTAGTTGCTAAGGGCTTTTCACAGGTTGAAGGCATTGACTACACTGAAACCTTCTCTCCAGTTGCCAAAATGAACTCTATCCGCCTTGTTCTTTCCCTTGCTGCCTCTTTAAAATGGGAAGTACATCAAATGGATGTTAAATCTGCCTTCTTGCATGGGGACTTGCAGGAAGAAATCTATATGGAACAACCCATTGGCTTCATACAAACAGACTCCAGCCTAGTTTGTCGCCTTAAGAAATCCCTTTATGGCCTCAAGCAAGCTCCTCGAGCTTGGTATGCCAAAATGGATAGCTTTCTTTTAGAATCTGGCTTTTCTAGGTGTCATTCTGACAATACTGTCTACACCAAGAAAGTGGGCAACTCTCTCATCATCCTTGTTCTTTATGTTGATGATCTTATTCTTACTGGTAGTGATCCCAACCTTATAAACCATGTGAAGTCCACCCTTAAAAAGAAATTTGAAATGACAGACTTAGGACACTTACACTATTTTCTCGGTCTTCAAGTCTTGCAATCCCAAGAGGGTATTTTCCTTTCCCAGTCCAAGTATGCTTGTGATATTCTTCGTCATTTTCACATGGAAGACTGTAAGCCAGCCCCTTCTCCCTTTCAGTCTGGAGTCAAACTTTCAGTCTCTTGTACTTCTCCTGAAGTTGATGCTACCTTATACCGTCAACTTGTCGGAAAACTCTTGTATTTAACCCATACTCGTCCTGATCTTTCCTTTGTTGTTGGCCTTGTTGCTCGTTTTATGCAAAACCCCCCTGAAAGTCATTGGAAAGCAGCTAAAAGAATACTTCGTTATGTTCGAGGTACAATACAGTTTGGGATTCATTACAGTGCCAAAGCAGCTCCTCTGTTAGTTGGTTTCACTGATTCTGATTGGGCTGGTGACCTTGATGATCGGAAGTCTACTGCCGGTTATGTCTTCACTCTTGGTTCAGGACCTATTACATGGGCTTGTAAGAAACAGGCTGCCATTTCTCTTTCGTCAGCAGAAGCAGAGTATCGTGGTGCCGTGGAAGCTAGTAAGGAAGCCTTGTGGCTTCGTCAGATCCTATCAGAGTTTGGCTTTGAGCAGCAGCATCCAACCACACTTTGGTGTGATAATCAAAGTGCCATTCAGCTATGCAAAGATCCAGTCCAGCATCAGCGCAGCAAACACATTGAACTACACATGCACTTCATCAGAAAGCTCATTCTTGACCATGTTCTTGAAGTGCAATATTGTCCAACGGATGATCAGGTTGCAGACATCTTCACAAAGGCTCTCACAGAGGCGAAGTTCACTAAACTTCGATATATGCTTGGAGTTCAGGAAGTTGTCACTAAGGGGGGATAGGCTCTAGTGCCTCCTTCCTTCTCCTATTGTGTCATATTTGTAAATCCTTCAATCCTATCCCAAGTTGTTCTTAAGGGGGGATGTTAGGATATTCCGACACATAGGATATAGTTAAGTTCAACTTGGTCTAGTATAGAGTTAGGTTAGAGTTAGGTAAAGTGTGTTTCTTTACCGTTGTACATTTTGTAACTTACAATCCGACGGTCACGATATGTAGTGATCCGACGGTTCACTCTCACCTCGGTATTACCGACACTTGATCCGTGGCTTGACACCCGATTGGTCCATGAGTTCTATTTAAAGCGCATGGAGGGTCATTGTTCGGGTAATCCGTGCATGAGAGAAGCTTATGTAAATTTTCATTCTTTGATTAATAAATTGTCTGTACCCACGTTGGGACAGGCCGTGGACTGTTTCCCTCCTTGCACTCTGAGGGTTTTAACCACGTCAAAAATACTGGTGTATTGATTTGAGATCTGGTTGTGAGCGGTGTCCTTTTGGTATTCTTCTGTGGAACTTACCCTGTAAATTCCTACACCTAACTCCGAGGTGTTAAATGCGGTAAGACGTGGGGAATAGCCTACGCATCGCATTCGAGATACCGTAATGGGCTCGACCTCTTATGGATCAGGGCATGTAGGGTGTGTTTACATTTATGCAAGTGCAAATTTTGATTTCTGCAGGTGTGTTTGATTTTCTCAACTGTGAAGAGTGTTTGATGAATTCCTGGTTCATGGTTATAATTGAAGCATTCAAATACTCAATTAATGAGCAGTCCTTGTAAGAGGTATTAATTGAGTATTGAATTCAAGATTATTTCTGTGATCCCTTTTGCTTTTAATTCAATTTTTAGTGTGCTGATTTTTTTTGTTTTTTTCAACATGATTTAACAATGAGTTTCAGCTTGGAACTACTCACTCAGATCCTAGCAGAAGTCGGGATCTCTTCTTCCTTGGAAGAGGAGATCTTGACAAGAATTAAAGGTTCAACTACTCCTTAAGAAATAAATGAAGACTCAACATCTGAAGAATCCTGTGTATTTGATGGCGAACAATCATTCGAACAGGAGATCGAGGAAGAAGAGCAGCAAATTGGAGAAGAAGAACAAAAGTTACAGCATGATCTGAGTGAGAGAAACTGTGCTTATCAAAGCCTTATCGAACAATGGTTCCAGGTAAGTACTAGATTAGATTCATCTTTTTATTTTTTAGTTGATTTGCAGTTACAGCAACCAGACTCATTCACTGTCAAATATTTTCATTCATCATTTGAAAACTTGCTACTGAATCTATTGTTGTCACTGCTACGTGAATGGCTTCATTGGAAGTTTAACTACACGTAACTAAATTGTAAATTCTAATTAGTATAGAGTAGGTAGGCTTTCAGTTTTAGTTTTTGCTTTCATTTTTAGTTTTGCTTTTACCTAGAATAAGTATGCTCTCCTCCTGCGTCTTTGTACGATCTTGAGGATCAGAAAATAGGGATGATAATGACTAATTTCAAGAATAAATTCATTTTTTTTTGCAACGTGCTTCATCACCAACATTTTTTCGATATGCAAATCTTTGTGTCCATTTGTTAAAAAGAAAATTTAAAACTAACCATTTTTGTTTTTAAAGATAGGATTAATTTCATTTTCTAGACGGTTAATAATAAATAATAACATAAAATAAAAAAAAAAAAAAAAAAAAATAATAACAGTGATCCACGTGATTCGGACAACCCCTCGGATTGATCGTAACAGAATTGGGTTTTCCACCTTCTTCAAAATAGCTTCAGGGCCTCTTCTCCATCCCCGCTCTGCGCACATCCTGCAATCAGCGAATTCCATGAAATCTCATTGGATCCTATTCCTAAAACCCACATTTTATCAAAGAAAATGGTGTTGCATAGCCTGACGATTCAGCCCCATTTCTAACTAAGCTTATGTTAGGTCTGAGATGGGAGACGTGCGGGAAAGAATCACTATATCTCTCCCGGCTGAACAGCTCAGAATGAGGCATTTGAGCATTGAACTGAGAATGGAAAAGTTTCTGTCCAATAGTTCTTTCCTGCAAAACGTGAGAAGCTTCAAAATGGACCCCTGGAATTGCTTGCATAGCAATATTTCTCTGACCTTCATTTTGCGAATTAGAATTCATTGGCTGTGAAAATTTAGTAACAGAAGAAGAGTTGGAACTCGCATTCTTGATTTCAATTTCCACTGCGCTGCCTTCTGAAGGTAGCACTGCATTGGTATCATCCAAAACTGGCCTCTCTGTGGAAATTCCAGGTTGGACTGTAGCTGGGCATCTCAACGATGTCAGCTCTACTTTGCCATCTGCTACCATCTCATTGGCAGGTGAAACGTTTCCAGATCCTTCACTGCTGCCACTATCCGAAGGAGGACACCAATCCATATGGGAAACTGGAGATAAGGAAGCATCGGGTGAAAATACAGCTTCATCATCATCCCCATTATTGTAGGCATCCGCACTGCGTTTCTTTGAAACTTTCCTTTCCTTCTTGGACTTGTTCCGCTTGCTCGTCCGCATTTGCTTGAAACAGTCGTATTTCCAGCACTTGTATCTGCCTCTACATATCCTTGCCCTGATAGCAATTCATTGGACTCCATCTCATGTTCCTCTGTTTCAGTCTTCCACCTCACAGGTTTTGAAACGCAACCCTTTAAAAACGTCAATCTTCAAAAGCGGTTTGTGATCAAACCAGGACAGATTTAGAAAAAAGAAGACATGGGTTTTTTCCCTAATAGAATGAATTATAAAACCCAGAAATTGTTTGCTTGAATTCCTAACGGTTTGAGAGGGAATCGCGATTCTTTGAGACCCTGTTTTGGTAACTGCGTAGAAAAACGGTTTTCAAATCAATGTACAGAGAATTAGGGGTGGTCGATTGCTGATGGTTTTATAGCAATTTTTCATTACTAGACTGATTGCTGATGATTTTCATTACATGATGCAGTAATTAAAGTTGCAGGTTTGCTCTCAAATTTATTGCGTGGTTTGATGTATTACTATGGCAAGTTTTTAAAACTTTCATCATTACCTGAAACAAATATTTGGCTCTTCTGCTGTATTCCTCGATGACATGCCAAGTGCCATAAAATTCTCCGAGGTCGTGTTAGCATTTTCTCAGATATTATTCACTAAGCTCTCAATAATATCCATGGTTTAAGCTGCTTATCACAAAGTTTTCGATCTGAACAAAAATCTGGAGGTTACATCGACCTTCATTTTGGTTTAAACGCTGTGATAAACTCAGTCTCACAACAATAACAAATTTCTGCCTCCATTTATTCACTATTCCTGTGCAATGTGACTCGACCCCGACTATGAGGCTGCACTGAATAATCGCATCAGCAAATCGAGCCACGAATTGACTCACTCCCTTATATAGTGGTTCGGTCCATCCAAATATAATGAATGTGCTTCGCCCTAATGTTAAAAAGGATCTCGCACTTCTTACGCGCAGCCAAACTCTTATTGGCAACCAAATTCAAACTCTCTAGCACATTCAGAGGCTGCCCGAATGTTCAGTGAAAATAAGCAGGGATGTAACAGAAGCGGTCGTGAACTTGTGGCGCAGAGCTGGACAACACACTAAGTCATTTTGTTGAGAGCAATTGATGGACTTATATCAATGAATCTTGACCTATCTCAATACTATGAATCAAGTGATTGGTTCCAAGTTTAGTCTTAAATGCCTAAAGACTTGGTGTATCCCTGTTTTTATGTGCTGGCTTTTTGTTATTTGTCAAAGTCACAACCATGCCTATGCCTATTCATAGTGTTTATACACGGATGATAGCTATGAACTTGAGAGTGAAGGGCAGCGTTTTTCATAGCCCATGTAATCTTCCCACTATATTTTGTTTGTTATGTATATAGTTGGCAAACTTAAAAAAAAATACAAATAAATAAAAAATAAAAATTAAATAAAAATAAAAACTTGTCACACTCACTACTTGTTCCCTAACAAATACAACGCTTTTTCAAATGTTTTCAATCAACTTTCCTACACATCAATAAAAACATTTTGAAAAAGTGTTGTGCAATCAATGAGTAAATTGCATGAGGACATGCAATAATTTTAGTTGGGGGGAAATAAAAGTATGTTGGACTTTTTGTGAATTTGTGGGCAAAAGTAGGATGCATATACTAACACGTGAAATGAGATTGGTGTTATGTGTAGGACAACGAGAAGCTTATGCAGAAAGCTCAACATTACGATGCAACACCTTTTTCATCCACAATTAAGAGTAACTTCGGAAAATAATTAAAAATGGACATTTTGTAATTTCTTGAAATGCGCTAATTTGTTTTTGAGTCACTTCATACAGGAATGCTCGATGGAGATGGCACACGAAGATGACAATTTTTATGCAGGAATGGTGCTAAGTTTTTCAGAGTATGCAAAGTGATTTTTCGAAATCACAATGAAACATGCATCATTGGACGCTTGAAGGAACAAATTCTTCACTGCACATATCATCACATTTTCCTTCATGATTACTTCCCTTTTTCCTTCCACATACCTAGACCATCCTTGTGTTGCAGCCCACCTTCCCTTTCCTTATCTTTCACGACTTCATGCACGCCTATTTTTCTGAATCGCATACATCCCTTTATCCTTTTCAGTTTAGTTTTACCTTTTAGTTTGCCTTTTGAATAAAACTCATTCCCTTTCCATGATCACATTACCTTGATTTCCTAGCCATGCTGATCCATTTATAGTCCGTGAGTTCTTTCCATTTATAGTCCTACCAAATCTTTTTGTACAAACTCGCGTTGACTGATGTGGGATTCCTTAAGGCCCACCTTTCAACAAGTCTTGCCCCATCAACATCAGCACCTTATCTAGGAAATAGACTAGAGTTCATTTTGAGTACCTAGAGGCTTGCATGCCTTAATGGCAAGCTCTCTCGCTGGTGATCATGGGAATACATCAATGTCCGTTGATCTTCAGATCTTGCAAGTGGCTCGACCTCGACACATCCATTCGCACTTTGCAAGATGTACTCCGGTACCTTGGCACTCATTGACATCAATGGTGAGTTGCCTCGCATTGGTTAACGGCATACATCAATGGCCGATAATCCAATGATTTTTATTCATGCTCGACATCGACACATTCATTCGCATGTTTAGAATTGTACCATCGGGTTCGTAGCGGGTGAAGACTATACACTTTTTCATGACTCCCTCAGCAGTTACAGCAGTATGCATTCTGATCTATGAGAGTACCACAGTACCAGTTACATCAGTCACATTTTCCATGATTCAGCATCAGCAGTTCAGATTCCTTCATTCTCCAGGATCCAGTTACATCAGTCACATTTTCCTGATCCAGCAGCAGCAACAGCTACATTCCTATTGCATACTTCATCATTCTTGGGTAAGTAGAAGTATGTTGTTTTCTAATCTTTAATCATGCAATTCCTTATATGCTAACTTGAATATTTTGGAAAATTCCCTCACCATGCTACATTTCCTTTCACACGCCATGTTAAGTTGCATGCAGACATGCAACCAATTCAGTTGAGGGGGGGGGGGAGAACTACATTCACTACATATTCACTTCCATGATTCCATTTCTTCACCACTATCACTCCATTTACCATTCACCAACATTTATTTTCCAATGATACTTTGTTGCACTTTGTTTCATACGCAATATTGGCATGCTTCATTAATATTACAAAAGGGCTTTCTTATGCACATTATGATTTCCAGTGAATGTTTACATTATTGAAGAAAAGAGAACAGAAAATGAAATGAATGCTGTTAACACAAGAACCAACATTCTTTGTATTCATGGTTGTCACACAAGAACCAACCATATTCATGGTTGTCACACAAGAACCAACCATAAGAAAATGTAAATTGTTACCAATGTCTCTCACATATCCTGGAAACATTTAAGACATCATCATGTAAAGCCAAAGCTCAATATGCCAAATGTTCTTAAAAGATACCCATGCATGGTTGCATGAGGACATGCAACAAGTTCAGTTGGGGAGGATGTTGGGACTCATAAATGTCATATTTTCATCCACCTTTTTCCTTACATTTCATCATTCCATTAACCTGTTATCATATCACTTTCCTACATACACTTGGGTTTAACCTTCTTATTTTCCATTTTATTCATTTTTGTATTATAAGTGAATTTATGATTAATTATTAGAAAATGTACATATTTTTATATATATCTCAAGAATATGTGAGTTTTGTGATGTAGGAAATATGTGAAGAATTAATATCTCCTTCACCATATCAAGGAGATACTTATGCAAGCCTTTTTCTATGGAGAAAATCATGGAGGCATATCGAGAAAATCATGGAGGCATATCCTATCCTAAGGAGAAAACCATGGAAGCATATCTTATCCTAAGGAGAAAATCATGAAGACATATCTTATCCAAGATATGAGAGATTTGTGGGATCATGTTTGAGAGATTTGTGCGATGATATCTTGTAATAATGGGAAACTAGTTGAGAGTGCTTGAGAGAATATTTGAATGTAATTATGGAAAGGTTATCTTCCTCATGTATATAAGAGAGTGCTCTCTCTTCATTGTGGTAATGAATAATGAATAATAGAGAATGAAGATTAACTTTGATTCTTTCATGATTTGTAATTTAGTTATTGTAATATAATTTGACATAGTTTTATTGTTATGAGCTCATATCTGTGGTTTGCCATTCACTTCTTCACACGTTGTATTTATTTTCCTTTATGCAATTTCATGCTTTCCTAGTTAGTGTTCCAATGCTTTAATTTGATTTCAGTAATTTAGATTAGATTAGATTAGATTAGTTCCACTTCAGTCCTGCATATATAGTGCATGTGTCTCGTAAGTCTACGGACCTCAGATTGATAAATTAAATGGTTGGGTAGGTACTACAACGGAATTAAATGAACATAGTTTCACCCAACAATATCCCCATGTAATTATTCTCCCTTTCCTTCCAATCATGACCCTATGGTGTTCATAAAGCATGATATAAACGATAAAGACCATGATGGGTGTAACATCCTCCTCCCACATCTACCCAAGTAACCGACCAACTGGGATAAACATGTGACAAGATGTTACTATGAAATGATTCGACCTTCTAAGTCACGTTAAGGAAGTGTAACCAATGGAAACACACCATACAAACTTTCTACAACAACAACAAGACTCCCAGGAGTCATCCCAAACACTTAGGTATCATGTCTCTAGGTCCCAATTGGTTTTTAAGCTATTAAACCTCTGGACGCTCCCATGCTATGGGCATGCTAGCATCCATAGAGCTCTGGAAACTCCCATGCTATGGGCATGCTAGTGTCCAAAGAGATTTGGATTCTCCCACAAGCTTGCATGCCTGCGTCCAGGGACTATTTCCAACAGACCTGTGCTAGAGTCTGCGGGATTTAAAGCACTTTTCAAGACTAAAATTCTAGCCACTGCCCAAAACTTGTTATAACTTTTGGAATCCATTCAAAACATGATGACAAGACTAATAAACAAAAAACTAACTCCGAGACTAGGCCTGACCATCCCTAATCGGGACTGACATTCTGTCAAACACTTGCCATCAATGCAATCTACTAATCTAGGATACAAGACAAAGCATGAATGACTAAAAAATATTATGAGGCATGGAAATAAGGATTACCACCTCCTCCCTTGAACTGTTATGACATAAATTAGGTATTGCATCCATCATTTTAACAGTTACAAGTAAATACATGAAATAACCATGACATGAACCAGCGAATTAACCATGCTTATAACCAACGTAAAACCATGAAAATAACAGTGAGATAAAAACCATTAAATCCACATATAAATAAGTACAAAAGCAAGAGAACTTAGCTTTTATTAAACATAGGCAAATCCGACCAGGTTCGAGACTTCCATGTACCACCCGACCGTAGACATGGCTGAACCAAATCTTTCTTTCAACCAGTAACCCCCGTGCCATATTCCAAGCATGAATGTGGGATGTCATAGACACATCATCTGAAACCATCTAGGGTTTGCAGAGGAAAACCACCTAAACCCATCAAACAACAATTCCACCTCACAGTCGAACATGATAAGAACCATCATCATATTAGTCTCTACCCAAGCCTTCTAGGGCTCCAAAGCGTTTGTTCCAACCAAAGCTTCTAGGACTAGTAACTCAACCCACAACTTATTCTGGGCTTCTAGAGCGTTTGTCCAACTAGGGCTTCTAAGACTAGTAACTCAACCCAAGTTGTTATAGGGCTTCTAGAGCGTTGGTCCAACTAGGGCTTCCAGGAACTAGTAACTCAACCCAAGCTAAGGAAACATGAGTACCAACCAGAAAACAAAGAAATGAACCCACAACACCATGACTATCCAGGAAATGGAAAGGCTAGGCTATTCAACTGTCAATCCAGACAATCCTCCATGTCGATGACATATCATGACCAATAAACCACATGCAGGAAAAAACTAGTGAGGAAAACATACATGCAACTCAGTACCTGCAAAAAAAATCCATTGTAGAAACGAAGCCAAGTTCTTCTTTCCATGCAAGTTCCTCGTGCAAGAAGCGTAAGCCAAAGGACAACAAAAAGAGGTATAATCGTCCTGTTAATTCAAATGCTTTTCATAATGGAAAACAACATGCAGATTGGAATAACATGTTGAGGAATGTGTTTCCTTGCACCTTTTACCTTTCATATAACCATTTTGTAGATAAGTGTTATAAAAGGAAAGAAATCATCAAGAAGATGTATATTTCTAATGGAATTGAGACCAAAAGAGAAAATCTCATACAAGGTTAAAGACATGTGAGCTAGGAGAAGCTCAAAAGAACTTTTGCACTCACTACAATATTAGTGGGGCATTGGGTTGAAAAGTGTTGGAAATTGTTTCCACAACTTCATCTTTCCAAGGGCAAGCAAATTATGCAAGCACCAGAAGAGGAAGCGACAAAAGAAAAGGTGGTGCAAGATGCGACCATCCCTTAAGAAGCTCCAGAAGGAGAAAAAGTTCAAATAGAGGATTCATTTACCTGGTTGGGTAAGAAATGGGCAGACTATTTGTCTAGTTGAAGTTTGTAAATCTTTGTTTTGCACTAGTTTCATATCCCCATAGTTGGGAAATTTGTAAAAGTGGTGTTCATAAACAAATCACTTATATGCAACAACGTTTTCTTTAGCATTGTTATGCTAGTTTGGCTTGTTGATAGTCAATTTGAATGGAAAATTTGGGAGTCAAGTTTATTCCATCTTGTAAAATGAATTTCTATTTGTAGTTTAAGAAAGAATTTTAAAACTGTTGTATGAGTAGTTGCAGCACATTCAGTATATTACAAATGTGTTAAGCACTCAATTATACAAGTATTCACTATGTGAAACTTGTTTGGTTCATTTGTAAAAGTATTTTTGGGATCTTATCCTTGATAAGGATTTTTCAGAAGATCGCCATGGGAATTCTTCTTGGGAAGGATGTTGCTGTGGATGGCCATAGCGACATGGACAAGCCAAGAAGAACATTGAACTTTAATTTCTTGGTCGAGTTATATTTCAAGGTCAACTTGAAAAAGAGCCAAGACAAGTACAAGTCAAGGCACTATAATCGTTGATTGGATTGAGTTTGGAAAAGTGAAGGAATTGTACCTTTAAATGTTGAACAATTGAAAGTGAGATTTTGGGGTCCAAAAGTTTCCAGTGGGGAAGAGTGATCAGAAGCTCAAAATTTTCCAAAAATTCAAAGTCGTCAAAATGGTATGGAACCTAAACGACTGTGTAGTGCTCGTCATCCTAAATACGACACAACTTGTTTTGCACAAAACAGACATAGTATGCTCCCAGAAACACATTCTGTCTGTTTTCTCAAACAGGTAAATTTTGCAAAATTGGGTAGCCCAGTCAGTAGTCTGTACTGTTGACGTGGTGCTAATTGTGTAGGTTGAGTTGGCAGGTTGATTGGTCAATAGATCTCCTTCGGTGAATGAGGAGATGATAAGTGTCATCACCATACAAGTCGAATTGGCATTTTTGATTGGTTGTAGGGTATTGGCTCGTCCAATCTGGAGGTCACACGTGTCCCAGTCAGAGACTGCCACGTGTCCTCCTGAGGGCCTATTAAAATTATGGGTGAGGTCCGGAGGGACTGAAAAGGTTCAAACACGCGACCTTTGGGATCATAACACAATGTCTTTACCAATACACTAACCGATAGTTCTTAACTATATGTGATGGCGTGTATTATTTAAGGTATATACCACATGTATTTGGGGGGTGGGGACCGTGGTTAACCCTCGACCCTAGTCCACGGACCATGGTTAGGGGCTAACCATGGCCCCAAACAAAATTTTGTGTTAACTGCCCATATGTTTTCCACATAAACTGTGGCCTTCACCACCACGTTAACCATAACCCATGACTCTTAAACGTGACCGCCATATGTGAACACACCCACGAAGTTTTGGTGGTTAGAAGATTGGGCGGGAGTTAAGAGCCCAACCCCAGTCCCATGCGCCCCATGTGACCATGGATTTTGGTTCATATCCGTTACTGGTCTTTTTAACTTTCCAATAATTTCGAGCAATTTTCGGCGAAATTGTCGCTTCATTAGCGCGTTTGGCAGGCGAAATTGTAGGATGATTCCAATTTTGGACAATTTGTGGAGTGAATAATGCAAAAACTAGGAGAGGTCATAACTTCTTCAATTTTCGACCAAATTGGATGCAAAAAGAGGTTAGGTAGCCATTTTTGGGCATTCTGGACTCATTGGAGCAGGTCTTAGAATCAAAGGAGAATTTCTATATAGGATTTTTGCAAGTTGAAGTCTATGGGTGCCATGGTCAACCAAAGTGTTGAATCAGTTTATGGAGGAGTTTGAAGATGGAGATGACATTGCAAGGGTTTTCCAGCCTCCATGTTCTTTCTGAAACAACTATTACATCAACGTTGTAGCTTTTATTCCTCTTTTCTCTATGTGTTTTGGAGGAGAGACTTGTTTATGTACTTCAAGTGGATTGTGGTACTGTTCATGCTCTTTGAAGTTGGAGTATGGGGTCTTGGTGCAAGATGCCTTTGTTTGCTTAAAGTTTACATGTTTTATTGTAGGTTAACATGTATATGGAGTGATAACTCTTGCAAAAGTTTGTTTCTTTGAAGGAGAAACTAACCATTCCATTTATTAACACTTTATGTACTCTTCTTTTCCTATACATTGAGCATAATGAGAAGGGGTCATGCCATTAGAGCTGATACTAGGAGATGTAGCTCAGGAGGGGTGAACTCCTTCAACAATGGATGGTGTATTAAATATTGATGCATACTTTTATTCAATGTTTTGAATTCATGTTTAAAGTTTTCATTAAATTAACATAAAAAAAAAACACACACACACACACACACATAAAAACTCATGCTTTTACTTGCTATTTTGGAGTACAAACCTCAAGCACATTTTTGTATCCTGATGAGGAATTTAGCATAGCAAAACTAATATTCCACATTCAGATCAATAAATGCCACTTTTCATTTCCAAATCCTTTGCCTTTGTCGATTTCCTTTAGCCATAATAACCGAAATAAACACCCACTAGGATGTTTTTCCCAACATTCAACTTGGAATACGTGTCCCATGACCTTGGCCTTATATATTTTTACATGATTTTTAACCAGGGTTGTTATAGAACCCTCCCCCTTGGTGGGACACCATCCTCAGTGTTCAATGACACCTATAACTAGCAAGACCATTGAAAACAAAACATACTGCCCATGGTGCTTTATAACATAGCGCGTTACAGTATTTACAATGACCATCTGTTAAAACATGACAACATACCATTTAATGGAGATTTATAACACAACTCATTACGATATTTACAATAATAACCACATATACAAAAATACACATTTGCTTCACTCAACAAATAATCATACTATTTATGGAGCTTTATAAATCCAGCTCGATATAATATTTACAATAATACACACATATAGACATACGCATATTTTCTCAACCAGAAAATAAAAGGATACGATGCATGTATCCACAACAAGGGAATTTGAAGGCTCACACCTCCACCCTCAAAGTAATACCAGGATTCACCTCCTTCCCAGGAAGTCTAGAATCCACTGTAAAGTCAAATGTGCATCCAATGTCTAGCACTATAATCCTACACCACTTGTCCTCTCAGTGAATAGTTACTGGCTCATTTTTCTAGGGCACACTCCCAATGTGCATTTGATTCCATCTAGCAATGCTAATGACCAAAACAAATATATCCCTGACCTTCCCTTCTCTGCTACATAGTCCCTCGAGTAATCCAGTCACCCCCTTCAATGCAGTCACACACCTTCCAAGTTACGTTAGCACCCCCATCCCGGGCAGTCCATCCCTTGGAAAGGCTTCCTTGCTTCGGAAGATACAAAAACCAAGGCGTATCCCTACCTCAAACCATCATACCGGTCATAACATGCTCATGGAAATCAATGGAAACTATTGGGTACCAGTGTCCCATAATAGACCCACTCTTGAAGATTTTACCAGCATACTTCTGCCTATTTCAATTCCTTTCACTAACGCTGTTAATTCTTGCTATCGGTTTCAATCATCCAATTGGGAATTTCCATGCTTCCTGTTCCAAGCACATAATTTCCATTAGATTTAAAATAAATTCACATCATACCTCATTGGTAGCTCGTCAATAAGGTACACTTGCAATTCTGTTCACTTCCTGTCACGACAAGTCAAAATAGCATCTTTGACCAAATCATCATGTATAAACATATCACATTAGGTTATCTCAAAACACAACCATCATAGATAAAAATCATAAATCATATGTAACCATCATAAACTAGAATCATAGATCACATGTAATTATCATAGACCATAATCATAAATCACATGCATAATAAAACTGAAATAAAATACTAATACTTATCCTTTAATCAATCCTTAGCTTCCACCTTGTCTATATTCCATACACACACCAGATTGGTTGCCACACCTAACAGGCACCCAATGCCTTCTCCTAAACCATGTGTGTTGGGCCTCCAAAATATCTTCAAAATGTCACACATTCACCTCCATTCTCATTTTATTGCCTCATTTCATCACATAACCTTACATTTCCATTACCATATGGGTTCATATTTGTATTTTCCAAAGTTATTAATTTCACGTATTTAAAGTGAATTTATGATTAAAATTTAGAAAAATAACATGTATTTTCTTATACCTAAAGGTGGAAGGAGTTTGGTGACACGTGTAGGTCATTTGGAAGCTTCCAAGGCACCCTTATATGGCCTCCCAAGATCAAATTCGAATTTCAACTCAAGAGGTGGACCATATTCCAAGGAGAAATATCATGGAGATCTTTATGAGTCATGGGATTTGTATCTAGTATTTAGGGATAAGTTGAGACAAGTATGGATCTAGTAGATATTTAAGGGATCTACATTTATTGAGTAGATATCCCTAATTCATGTATAAATAGGAGGAGCATCCTTCAAAGGAAGCTAACAATTGTTAGTTATTCATTAGCATTAGATTTATCATTCAACATGAATAATATCATTTTCTTTCAATTATGAGTTATGAGTGTTGTGTGATTCTTAAGAGGTGGTAGTTGTTCATGTGTGCTCATTGAGGAATGGAAGGATCCCCATCAACCACAATCTGCATACAACTGTAACATAGTTTTATTTTTGTTATTTCCTTTCCTGCAAGTGTGTTTTTACTTTCATGCAAGTGTGATTTCATTTCCTAGATTGTCATTAAACTGCTTGCTTTCTAAATTATCATAGTTTACTTGCTTTCTAGTTATTTTATATTTGCTTCTTATAGTTGTTCATAGATAAGTTTAATTCAGTTTTCTTTGATTCTAGTTGTAATATGCATTTCCATTCTTTATTTCCATTCTAAAAAAACCTCCTACAACAATCTCATCTGAGGTCCCATATATTTTGGTTTGCTTCTAAGTTTACGAAACCCTCGGGTTGACAAATTAAATGACAGGGATTTAACATATAATAAGTCACCCTACATTTTGGTGTCGTTTCCGGGGAAGCATACTTAGATGTAACTAGTTAGGAAGATTGTTTAGAAAGCATTTTCATTAGGGTTATTTGCATTTAGACATAAATTAGAAAAGATAAAACATTCATAAAACAAAACCCCCTTTCACTAAAAAAAAAAAAAAACTAAAAAAAATCCATCCACATCATGAATTCCTAGTTTTGCAGGTAGAAGAAATGGATGGAGATGGTGAAGATGAGGAAGATCCTTTTGGATTTCCTGTTCAAGAAACAGATATCGATGTTCATATGAAGAACATCTCTCCATCTGTACTTCATATCTTCAATGATATGAGATTAGAAGGCCTAGAAACTTTTCTATTTGAATTTGAAATAATTTGTAGATCTTATGGCTACTTATTACACATTCAAAAGTTGAATTTGTTTCCAACAACATTGAAGGATAGAGCTCTTAAATGGTTCATGACTTTAGGAACAAATTCTATAAGTACATGGGATGATATGAAAAGAGTATTTTTGGAAAAATACAAAGATTATTGTATAAACCATGACCTTAGAAATCAAGTCTTTAAGATGAACCAAAAAGAGGATGAAAGCTTAGAAGATTTAGTGGAGAGATTTACATATCATGTCAAAAGAGCTAAATTGCATAATTTAGGATCACACACATTAAAAACTTTCCTACTAAATGTTGTAAGGGATGAATGGATTGATCTTCTTAACTTGGTGGGAAAATGAGATGTTTCACAATTGTCATTTCAAGAGGTTTGTG
Organism: Pinus tabuliformis; assembly: GCA_031772625.1. Lineage (NCBI taxonomy): Eukaryota > Viridiplantae > Streptophyta > Pinopsida > Pinales > Pinaceae > Pinus > Pinus tabuliformis. The sequence continues at coordinate 2,079,074,411 of CM062816.1, read as the reverse complement.
AATTGTGTAAGAACATATCAAGAGGAAAAGCAAAGTATGCAAGATCCCCTCAGGATCTTGTTATGGAAAGAGTAAGTAAGTCGACATCATTATTGGTAAGTCAAATTGAACTTAACAATTTGCTAGACATTTTCGGTAATTTAAACGAACAAATTGATATGCTAAGAATGGAAAACAAGAAAATAGTTGAGAATGTTGCTTCATTTATGTTTTGCCCTAAATGCAAAAAGAAACATGGCTTGCATGAATTTCCACTTGATATTATTAAAATGTATGAAATTTGTGCATGATCACATACTAATAAAGATTTTCCATCATTACCAGGGTTAAAGGAAGTTTACCAGGGAAGAAATCAAACATTGGAACAATTTTGTTATGAAGCTCCAAAAAGATCATGGCAACCTCATCAACCTGGTATGATGCAAGATCTTACTTCTCAATTTCAAGGTTATGCACAACAATTTCAAAGTAATTGGCAAACACCCTTGCCTTGGCAACCTTGGCCTTCTCAATCCCAACCTCCAAACCAATCTTGGAAGCAAGGTTGGCAAGGGCCTTACAAAAGAAATCCACTGTATCCTTAATCTTTTCCTCACTATCCTCAATGCCAAGCTCAACGTCAAGCTCAATCCTATTCATATTATTCACCTCCACCACAATATCCATTTCATGGTCAATTGACTTCAATTCAACGATTACCATTTGCACAAGTACCCCAAAGATCCATTTCCACTCCATTACCTGCACAACCATTTGGAATCCCCAATAATAAAACACCTCAATCCACTCATAATGTTGAGGTATTGCAGAATAAAGCACCAATTTCCATTGAAGAACAACAATCAGAAGAGGAAAAATATTTAGGTCACTACCAAGAATCATGGATGCATGTTAAATAAGAGAAGTTGTTGAAACCTGAGTTTCATGCAGGTCTATCACTCGATTCTATGAATGAAAATCACATCTCTGAAGACTTGCATGGCATGATATCACAAAACCAAGGAAGACAAGATTACATTGAATCTTGGCTTATGACAATTATCGAATCTCAAGATTCCATTCTTTAGTATCTTCTAACATTATTCAAATCAAGGCAGTTGGTCTCTCATATACTGGTACATATCAAAGAGTATATTTTAAACATGAATATGAGTTTACTCATGATCTTGTTACGCAAATGGATGCATTGGAAATTCTCTTATACTTAAGAGAATGTTTCATTTCTTTTTCAATAGAATAGGACTAACAAATAAAAACAAGTTTTTGTGAATTTTTAGGATAAAATTTGCGATTTTGTGGTGCAGTAAGAGCCACACATCTACTAACCCTTTGCAGGAAAAATTGCAATAAAACAAATGATTGTGAACAAGGAGCACAAGCAAAGATCAGGAGCGATAATTTCAGGTATGAGATTAATTCTTTTCATTTTATTTTCTGCATTCAAAAAAAAGAAAAAAAATGAAGAATCGGTTAATGGAATTATGAGTACGCTCTCTTCTTGCACCTTGTTGCAACCTAAAAAATCAGAAAGAAATATTTAGTTAAATTAGTTTTGATATTTCATAATAAAAATTCATAGATTTGGAGATCTAAATTTACTATTTATTTAAAAAAAAAAAAATTTAACCCTCAACTTTTAATTAGATTTGTCTCAAATTTCTAAAATAGAAAATCTATTAAAAAAAAAAACCCTAACTCTCCAAATTACTAATATTTTTTATTTTATTTTTAATGAAAAACACAAATCACGCTTAATTTTATTAAACAAAACAATTAAAAAAAACCATCTAAAACCAAAATAAAACTCATACAATCAGAAACAAAACCACAAAAATAATTAAAAAAACAAAACAAAAACATAAAACTAAATAAATAAATAAATAACACTGAAACATAAAAATAAAAAACAAAATACAATTAAAGAAAAACAAAACATATAAATAAAAATAACAAAACATTGAAAACAAAACAGAAAAAACAACTGCACGTAAAGCCTTAAACAACATGAACATAAGGGTTTAAAAAAGGTCATTACAAACAACTCATGAAATACCACACAGCACGTAATAAAAGACGACATGAGGGTTGATGACTTCTTTTTGGGTCGATGCGCCAAGTTAAAACAAGTGTCGCGCTGAGCACCGGTGGAATACACATTGCAGTCTCGGGCTTCGGCCTCCAAATGAACCTGCGTATAAAAATCAATTAGCCGTTTGAGCTTTGTTGCCATCATAAACATGATTTCTATATTGCGTTGACAGGTCGAAAATGGCGGCCAGATCCGTTTTTCAAGAGGATGAGTTTGATTTTCAGTCGAAAAGAAAATCTCAGTGGGCCGCAACGCAGTAGTTTAATTAGGCGATGGAATTGCTCAGAAAGTTATGGAAATTTCGGTTATATTTAGAGAAAATTTGGTAAAGATTTTGTAAATCCAAGTTATAGTGATTAAACTTTAAAATTTTAGGGGGCTGAATCCATTTTCACCATAAAAACATGATTCAAAGACTGCCTCTATAATATTTTTTGAATTTTTTTGACCCAAATTCCGACCACTTTTAACCATCCACGTAATTCCTCTACCTGTAGCTCCGGTCGCAACACATTGATTCAATGAAAATTATTGTTTACATAGTCCGACGGTCTAATTGGGCGAACGTTGCAGGCTTTGGGCGAATAGCATGAGAGCGAATTTAAATAAAAGTCTTCGCAGGGCTTGGAAAATGAAACGTGTGTGTTTCAATGGTCAGTTCATGCAATTTATTTGGCGGAGCTTGTGGCTTCAATCCCAATAACCGTTACTCATTTATAAAACCAAAAATGTTTTTTTTTTTTTTTAATAAACACATTTAAATAATAAATAAAAGTCTTCGCATGGCTTGGAAAATGAAACGTGTGTGTTTCAATGGTAGAAAGCAACCAGGGATTTGTTTGTATGGTGTTTGTGTATTTCACTTTAGTTTCAAATATTAATATATGGTGTAGTGCCAAAAATTTAGATGGGTAATGGAAAAGTCATGATGTTGAATTTAATGGAATCTATTTTCTTGAAAATGACTTCTTCTTCTTTTTTTTTTTTTTGCATAAACGAACTTGCCACGTGTTCATAGAGTGGGTCACATAGCAGTGTACCATTCACCCATAGGTTGTTTAGTAAATAATTTGGTATTAATCCATTTCACACTACCAACTTAACTATCACCTTGGATTGATCAGTCAACGGTTTTCCTCATCAGCAATACACATTAGGCACCATGTCAACATGCCATGTCAGCGTCAGTACCACCACGTGGCACTCCATGGTGCTACCACGTGGCACCTATACTTTCATTTTTATTGTTTTTTTCTTTCTAAAACTTCAAACATCAATAACTTTCTCATACGACATCGGTTTTCGACGATTCAAACATCGAGGGAAAGATCTCTATGAGATCTACATAATGAGAAAGCTTTCATAAGAATTTGAAACAGTAAAATAATGAAGAAATTTCCAACAAGACATGACAAGGAAACGAAAGCACTAGTTCCGAAATATGTACAAATTCATTTGATTTTCTTTCATGAATTTTTTTTATTAGTACCAATTCTCAGTTTTTTGTGTAAATGTCATAAATAGAGAGATTTATCACCTCTCTATTACGATAAACTTACATTTCATTGCAGAAAAAATATTAAGTTTTTGCAGGTTCCAGGAAGATAAATAGATGACCACAAGAAAACAATGTCTTTTAAAGACCACATTTCATAAATACATCCTCATAGCAACATCAAAGATCATACTTCAAGCATGAGAACATGATTTTGGGTAAGCCAAGGGGGAGAATGTCATCATATCCATCACATCATTGAAACGCCTCCCAGAGACCACATTTCTTTCACAAGAAAATGATCAAAGCAACAACAAAGATGAAACATCAATGCATGAGCACATGAAGTCAGATCAGATTCATCACTTGAAAGCTTGCAGATGCCAGTCTCACCACTGCATTCCTCCTTTTTCAGCAAATAAAACCTTCATTGCATTCCCACTTCTTCAGTTAGTAAATTTTTCATTCGATTTTCCTTTTCATGTTTTCAAATAAAACCTTGATCCATTATTCATTTTCCTTCACAGTCATTATACTTTCATGCCTCTCTTTCACTAACCTGTAACCCAACAATAAAACATTTAGCTCCTCTACAAAGCTGATTTATTACATTTGCTTTCCATTTTTCATATAAACCTTGATCCATTGCAAACAAATTTCATTCTTAGTCCTTCAAAATCATTGGTTCATGCTCACATTAGATGATGGAGGATTCCTTAAGGCCCCCCTTCTAACAAGTCTTGGCCTATTGACATCAGCACATTATCTAGGTTCAAGGCTAGAGTCCTTAGTAGTACCTTGAGGCTTGTATGCCTTAATGACAAGCTCTCTTACCAGCAATCATGGGAATACACCAATATCCCTTGATCGTTGGATATTGCAAGTGGCTCGACATCAAATCATCTATTCGCCCTCGCAAGATGTACTTAGGTACCTTAGCACTCATTGACATTAATGGTGATTTGCCTCGCATTGGTTAACGACATTTATCAATGGTTTGTAATCCAATGACTTCTCTTCATGCTTGACATCGACACATTTATTCACATGATTAGAATTGTACTATCAGTTTGCAGTAGATCAATTTGTCATAAAAGCAATAAAGATTCAAACCTTGTCATCAACAAAGAGAACATAAAAGCAAATCCAAATTCCTTTGTTTACATACTCCATGATCTGACAACATCAGCAGCCACACTCTTCAGCATCCACAACTCATGTACATTGAGGGTAAGTGAATGTATGTAGTTTTCTAATTTTTAGTCATGCAATTCCTTAAAATGCTAAAAATTGTAACTTTGGAAAGTTCCTCACTTCCTTTTTCACATTGTCATATCTCTAGTTGGAACGAGAATTCATGTTCATACCTCATATTCACATTTCGCGATATATATCACATTCATATCCATTATCACCTTTCATATGTCATATATGTCCTTTATACACTTGTCATCCTAACCAACATACTTTTCCAAACAACTATTATTGCATTACGATTCAAAACATTACATGTTTTGCAAATAATGATCATAGAATGAATGGTTGATTAAATGTTTTCAAAGTCTTTTGATGTAACACAAAAATAACAAAAGTATTGTTACACAAGAACCAATATTAATAAAAGTTGGTTGCCACACAAGAACCAACCAAAGTAATATGTTGCAATCAAATATTTTTCAAAAGGACACTTTGCAAAAGGAACAAAGTTATCAAATGATTATGCAAAGTTGAAAGAAGAATTAACATCAGCCAAAGTTCATATAAAAGCAAGACAATTCAAAAGATCAAATCATGATTAAAGTAAATCAATGCAATAGATTTCATGAGGACATGCAATAACTCTAGTTGGGGGGTATGTTGGGCCTCCAAAATATCTTCAAAATGTCATACATATTCACCTCCATTCTCATTTTATTGCCTCATTTCATCACCTTGTCATCACATAACCTTACATTTTCATTACCATATGGGTTCATATTTGTATTTTCCAAAGTTATTAATTTCAAGTATTTAAAGTGAATTTATGATTAAAAGTTAGAAAAAGAACATGTATTTGCTTATACCTAAAGGTGGAATGAGTTTGGTGACATGTATAGGTCATTTGGAAGCTTCCAAGGCACCCTTATGTGGCCTCCCAAGATCAAATTCGAATTTCAACTCAAGAGGCAGACCATATTCCAAGGAGAAATATTATGGAGATCTTTATGAGTCATGGGATTTGTATCTAGTATTTAGGGATAAGTTGAGACAAGTATGGATCTAATAGATATTTAAGGGATCTACATTTATTGAGTAAATATCCCTAGTTCATGTATAAATAGGAGGGGCGTCCTTCAAAGGAAGCTAATAGTTGTTAGTTATTCATTAGCATTAAATTTATCATTGAGCATGAATAATATCATTTTCTTTCGATTATGAGTTATGAGTGTTGTGTGATTCTTAAGAGGTGGTAGTTGTTCATGTGTGCTCATTGAGGAATGGAAGGATCCTCATTAACCACAATCTGCATACAACTATAGCATAGTTTTATTTTTGTTATTTCCTTTCCTGCAAGTGTGTTTTTACTTTCATGCAAGTGTGATTTCATTTCCTATATTGTCATTAAACTGCTTGCTTTATAAATTATCTTAGTTTACTCGCTTTCGAGTTATTTTATATTTGCTTCTTATAGTTGTTCATAGATAAGTTTAATTCATTTTTCTTTTATTCTACTTGTAATATGAATTTCCATTCTTTATTTCCATTCTAAGTAAACCTCCTACAATAGTCTCATCTGAGGTCCCATAAATTTTGGTTTGCTTCTAAGTTCACGAAATCCCCGAGTTGAAAAATTAAATGCCAGGGATTTAACATACAATTAAGTCGCCCTACAATGTGCACATACATGTTGAGAATGCAACAAGATGATGGAGCTTAGTGGAAAGAAGTCGCCTTCACTAAGTGGGCCCGCAGGCTATTTTTGGCGCAAAGTCTATTTTTAGACTATGTCTATTTTTAGACATATGGATCATGGTCTATGAGTTGCAGGATGCTATTTGTGGATGATTGGTCATGTTGGTAAAAATAGATGGACTTCTATTTTTAGACATATGGGCAGGTTTCTATTTTTAGACTGCCAGGCTAAAAATAGAACAGTCGAATATTATTGTCTCATAATAATATTTGGACTATAAACATTATCTTATCCTCTTGGAGCACTTCAGTTTGAGCTACAGATGTGGCACATGCAGCTGTCAGAAGGAAATATGCTTTTCTTTTGGGTCAGTTAAGCTATTGCATGCAGGACTTCAATTAGAACTCATGTGGTTGAGTTTCGGTGGAGTTGATTGTGGAGTTGATGGAGTTCTGTTCAGTTTGACTTGGTTGAACTAGTTGTATTTTAGTCTAACTAAAGAATACACTAGTGATGAGTTGTGTGAATTAAATATTAATTAATTCACTAATTATTAACTCATAAAGCAACTAAAGAATACATCAGTTAACTCAGTGCATGTACAGTTCAGTGGAGACAGGTGTTAGAGGTTGAGATTGCTATCAGTTGTGACTATAGATGTGACTATGGTTGTGCATGAGATCAACACATGGATGGATGGAGATTGCCAATGATGGCTTGCGTAGTATACCAAGGGAATTCGTTCTTACAGAGTGAATGATTTTCTCTTGCAGTTTGCGCAGTGGAGGCAGGCAAAGCAGTGGAGGAGATTTGAGCTGTGATTGATCAGATCTGAGCTAGTTTTGTGTGTAACAGGTGGAGATAGTACTGAGTACTTGTGAGGAGTATTGTACTATGTATTGTTACATGTTCTCTATCATTATAATATACAGATAGTGTGGGGTTTTCAGCTGTATGCTTTCCCCGGGTTACATACTGTGTTAATGTGTGCATGCAATTGATGTTTCATTGTTTTTAATGCTGCTAAATTGATGATCAACGTAGAGGAGATTATGTATTGTGCATGTATTCCACAATAGTGTATAATCGGGATAATCTCTGTGAATAAGTGTCATATTATTCAAAATTTCTACATGGTATCGGAGCAGTTGATCATCAGATCTATTATTCAGAAAGTGTTTACATTTTATTTCTTCAGGCAGAGTTTGTAAACGGGCCAGGTAGCCTCTGGATTCATCCTTCCTTTGGAAGGTGAGATATCTGGTAAAAGCCCATACAGTCAATCTATGTACGAGAAATACTTTGTTCTCACGAATTCTAGATCAGAGGTGGTTGAGTTTGGAGCTGGTGGAATTCGAATTTGCAGTAGTGTTTTCTTGGTATCAATGTGGCAATGTCTTTCAACGGATTGCGATTAGAGTATGCTCTTGAGGGTAGCTCAAACTATATTGCATGGAAGGACAAGATGGAGGCAGTGTTAGATGATAATGGGCTGAAGGCGTTCATAGAGGCTGATGTCCCAAAGCCTACTGATACTGCGCAGGTTGATGCTTGGCAAAAGAAGATAGCAAAGTGTCGAAGGATTCTGTTGGAGGGCGTGAAGGATCACATTGTGTCCAGCCTTCATGGAAAGGCTTCTCCATACTTGATGTGGAAAGCGTTGACAGATCTATTCCAAAGCAAGAGCGATCAGAGGAAGTTGGCGCTTAAGGATAGACTCAAAAACATCAAATGAGAGAAGGGAGACAGTATGCCCAAGTATCTCACGAAGTTCACTCAGTGTCGAGATGAGCTGGGAAGTGTGGGGGTGACTGTCGATGATGAGGACTTGGTGAGCTTGGCTCTCCTTGGTCTTTCGAAGACTTGGAATTCCTATCAGGACTCTGTCAATGGTCAGGAGAAATTTCCAGGATGGGAGAGACTTTGGTCAGATCTTGTGCAGGAGGATATCAGGCGGAATACCAGGGACGGATCTTCATCAAAGGGAACTGATGAAGAAAATTGCGCTTTGGCTTCCAAAGCAAAGAAGGGGAAGAACAAGAAAGCTTCTCAGTCTGGTGCGAAAGGCAAGAAGCAAGACATGTCCAAGGTGAAGTGCTTTCACTGTCACCAGCACGGACACTATGCCACTAATTGTCCACAGAAGAAGAAGAACAAGCAAGCTGTTGGATCTGCAGCAGGAGAGGCTCTAGCCTCACAGTTTGAGCTTGATTTCTCATTGATTGCATGCTTGGTATCAAGTGTGATGGGATCGGTATGGTTCTTGGATAGTGGTGCGTCTTTTCACATGACAGGAGATCGAGATTTGTTTTCTGATCTGGAGGACAAAGATCTTGGAGTACACATCGAGATGGGTGATGATGGTAGATACAGTGCGACCAGTATCGGTACCATTTCCTTTGAGAGGGAGTCTGGTAAACCCTTCGTATTGAAGGAAGTGATGCATGTTCCAGGATTGAAGAAGAATCTTATCTCTGTGGTGATGTTAGAAGACAAGGGATATGATGTTGTTTTCAGCGAGGGAAAGGCTTTCCTGCGCAGTGAGACAACTGGATAAACCCGGAAGATAGGAGTTCAAGTGAGGAACCTTTATCAGTTGCAGGTAGATGGTTGCGCAACAATGGAATGCAAGGCAGAAGGATTGGTCAGCCGGGATGATGGCGAGCTGTGGCACAGGAGATTGGGTCACCTTCACCATGGAGCCTTGAAGATACTACATCATATCACTACTTGGCTTCCTAAAGGCACTCTTGCGCAGTCAGATCAGTGCAAGGGGTGTACTTTGGGAAAGTTTGTGAAAGCCACCTTTCACGAGAAGGATAGTCGCGCCACGATGATCCTTGAGAGAATTCACATAGACGTGTGTGGACCTTTCTCAGTAGCTTCGACAGCAAAACACAGGTATTATGTGATCTTTGTTGATGATTTCTCTCGTAAGTGCCGAATCTTCTTCATGCAGAAGAAGAGCGAGACATACTCAAAGTTCTGTGAGTTCAAAGCACTGGTTGAGAAGGAGTCGGGGAAGAAGGTGAAGGCTCTTAGGAGCGATAATGGTGGTGAATACATCTCTGGTGAGTTCAAGGATTTCTGCGATGCAGAATGGATTCGAAGAGAGCTCATAGCTCCCCATAACCCACTACGGAACGGGGTTGCTGAGCGGAGGAACAGAACGATCGTGGGTGCTGCACGGGCGATGTTGCATGATCAGGGCCTACCCCTTCACTTATGGGCGGAAGCATGCAATACTGTAGTATATGTGCAGAACTTTTGTCCTCACAGGATACTTGGCATGAGTACACCCGAGGAGGCTTATTCTGGTACGAAGCCTGATCTTTCTCATTTGAGGATTTTTGGTGCTAACGTTTACATGCATGTGACGAAGGATGCCAGGAAGAAGTTGGAGCCGACCACAGAGGTTGGGATATTTTTGGGGTACACTGATACGCCCCACAACTATCGTGTGTATTTGCCAGACAGTGGCAAGACTATTGTGTGATGGGATATAAAATTTCAGGAGGAGAAAGCCATGAAGTGTTCGCTTGAGAGGGAGCCACACTTGCATGCAGATGAGGAGCTATTAGTTCCTAAGGATGAGCTTCAGGATGTGGATCAGCCATAGGACGAAGTTCATGGAGTGGAAGAAACCACTCATGCAGCGCCAACCATCAAAGGGCGAAAGCGCTTGACAGAAGCTGAGCGACTGGCTCAAGATGCAGAGAAAGTTGTAGGACCACCTACAACCCAACGCAGGCAGAGACAATCACCTGATTGGTACACTGGATACATGGCTCTTGTGAGCAAATGTGTTGTGACTGAGCCATCCTCTTTCGAGGAAGCTGTGGAGGATCCCGCATGGGTAGATGCCATGGTGGAAGAGTATGATTCGATTGTTAGAAACATTGCATGGGAGATTGTCCCAAGATCGGAAGGGAAATCAGTGGTGGGTTCGAGATGGATCTACAAAGTTAAGCAGGTAGCTGACAGGAGTGTGGAGAAGTACAAGGCAAGATTTGTCGCCCGAGGCTTTTCACAGATAGAGGGGATCGATTATGAGGTGACCTTTGCACCTGTCGCAAGGTATTCTTCCATACGGATGATTCTTGCTCTCTTAGCGTAGATGGGGTGGCACATTCATCAGATGGATGTGAAGACTACATTCCTCAATGGAGTCATTGAGGAGGAGGTGTACATAGAACAACCCGAAGGTTTTGAGAGCTTCAGCAGCGAGTCACATGTGTGCAGGCTCAAGAGAGCGTTATATGGGTTGAAACAAGCACCACGTGTTTGGTACACACGGATAGACAGTTATTTCACTGGACTTGGATTCTCCAAGAGTGAGGCGGATCCTAACCTATACCAGATTGTGGTGGAGGGTAAGTTGCTTATCATTGTACTTTATGTAGATGATTTGATTCTAATGGGTGATGAGCTGTTGATACTTTCATGCAAAGATGATCTTGCTAAGGAGTTTGAGATGAAGGACTTGGACCTCCTTCATTATTTCCTGGGATTGGAAATTTGGCAGCGCAGTGATGGACTATTTGTTTCTCAGGGTAAGTATGCTCGGGAGATACTGGAGAAGTTCAACATGCATGGCTGCAAGCCTGTTGATACTCCTCTCCCTAGAGGTTGGAGGAAGGAGGATGCTACTTCGGCGGAAGTAGTGGATGCCACTGTTTATCGACAGTTGGTGGGGTCGCTTATGTATTTGGTCAATACACGACCCGATATATGCTATGCTGTTAACCAGCTTTCACAAGCTATGGTTAAGCCAACCAAGCTCTTCTGGAAGGTAGGCAAGCATGTATTGCGTTATCTTAGAGGCACATCAGGATATGGATTGTGGTACAAACATGAGGATGAGGTGAAGCTATGTGGCTTCACGGATGCAGATTGGGTAGGGAGCCCAACGGACAGAAAGAGCACATCAGGAGGGGTCTTCAGTATCGGGTCGATAGTAGTTTCTTGGTACAATAGGAAGCAGAGATCTGTGGCACTCAGTTCAGCAAAGGCCAAGTATATGGCAGCAAGTTTGGCTGCATGCGAGGCTATATGGATGAGGAAGGTTCTGGTCGGGTTGTTCGATTCTTACTTGGAGCCTACTGTGATTTACTGTGATAACCAGAGTTGCATTAAACTCTCTGCTAATCCTGTATTTCATGATAGATCTAAGCACATTGACATCAGGTACCATCATATCAGAGATTGTGTGCAGTGGAGAATCATGTTACTTTCATACATTCCAACGGAGGATCAGGACACTGATATCTTGATGAAGGCGCTCACCAGGAGCAAATTCGAATACCACCAAGGCAGGATAGGGGTTTCTGATAATCCATATCTTGTTGAGAGGGAGTGTTGAGAATGCAACAAGATGATGGAGCTTAGTGGAAAGAAGTCGCCTTCACTAAGTGGGCCCGCAGGCTATTTGGCGCAAAGTCTATTTTTAGACATATGGATCATGGTCTATGAGTTGCAGGATGCTATTTGTGGATGATTGGTCATGTTGGTAAAAATATATGGACTTCTATTTTTAGGCATATGGGCAGGTTTCTATTTTTAGACTGCCATGCTAAAAATAGAACAATCGAATATTATTGTCTCATAATAATATTTGGACTATAAACATTATCTTATCCTCTTGGAGCACTTCAGTTTGAGCTACAGATGTGGCACATGCAGCTTTCAGAAGGAAATACGCTTTTCTTTTGGGTCAGTTGGGCTATTGCATGCAGGACTTCAGTTAGAATTCATGTGGTTGAGTTTCGGTGGAGTTGATTGTGGAGTTGATGGAGTTGAGTTCAGTTTGACTTGGTTGAACTAGTTGTATTTTAGTCTAACTAAAGAATACACTAGTGATGAGTTGTGTGAATTAAATATTAATTAATTCACTAATTATTAACTCATAAAGCAACTAAAGAATACATCAGTTAACTCAGTGCATGTACAATTCAGTGGAGACAGGTGTTAGAGGTTGAGATTGCTATTAGTTGTGACTATAGATGTGACTATAGTTGTGCATGAGATCAACACATGCATGGATGGAGATTGCCAATGATGGCTTGTGTAGTATACCAAGGGAATTCGTTTTTACAGAGTGAATGATTTTCTCTTGCAAATTGCACAGTGGAGGCAGGCAAAGCAGTGGAGGAGATTTGAGCTGTGATTGATCAGATCTGAGCTAGTTTTGTGTGTAATAGGTGGAGATAGTAATGAGTACTTGTGAGGAGTATTGTACTATGTATTGTTACATGTTCTCTATCATTATAATATACATGTAGTGTGGGGTTTTTAGCTGTATGCTTTCCCCGGGTTACATATTGTGTTAATGTGTGCATGCGATTGATGTTTCATTGTTTTTAATGCTGCTAAATTGATGATCAACGTAGAGGAGATTATGTATTGTGCATGTATTTCACAATAGTGTATAATCGAGATAATCTCTGTGAATAAGTGTCATATTATTCAAAATTTCTACAATACACATAGTGTACATTACACACCTATAACCACACATGACATACAATACCATGAAATAGATGCACCTACACCTGACATACCACACATAAACCTACACCCAATTTACAACACAACACAACATATGCCCACATCTGGTGTACCCCACAACAAAATACATACACGTACACATAGTACAACACAACGAATACACATTTTATGATACCACAACAACAAAATGCACATACATAGTACCGCATGTAAAAAGACAACATGTATGACATGCACATAATACCACATGTACAACATGTACCTTGTACCACCTGTACACAACACCACATGTGCAACACGTGCACATCATCACATGTACACGAAACCCCCTGCACAACGTGTACACAACACCACATGTACATCATACCACCTGTATAATGTGTACACAACACCACATGCACGACACAAAATGTACACAACACCATATGCACGACATATATAAAACACCACCTGCACACAACATCATATGCACAACATTTACACGACACCACATGCTCACAACACCACTTGTAAGTCATGCACACAACACCATATGTACATAACACCACATGTACAAAATGCACACAACACTATATGTACATATCACTGCATATACAACATGTACATAACACCCTATGTACACAATATTGCATATCCAACATGCACACAACACCATATGCACACAACACTGCATATCCATCATGCGCACAAAAGAATATGTACACAACACTACATATCCAACATATACGTAGCACCATCTATACCCAAGACTGCATATGCAATATTCACACAACACTATTTGTACCACCATGTACATGACATTGCATAAGCAACATGTACACACACTATATGTACACAACATTGCATGCGCACAACATCACAGATGCAACATGTACAACATATACAACATATGCACAATAGTAGTACCACACATCCAAAACCACATTGTCTCTACCAAGCAACCTTTATTCTAGTGTCTTATCGAGTCTTGTCCCAGCATGGTGCAGACCACATTGCTTTCATTTTGTTGATGTATCCCTCGGTATAGCCTACCCATAACATAGACATAATAAAGCATACAATATCAATTCCTATCCACATGATACTAACCTCATATATTTGTCATGACTACTCTTCTCACTTGACTCCTCATAAACCATGAATCTCTTCATGCCATTCACCTGTGTAAGCAATCATTCCTTCAAAAGGATGATTCCTAACGACCCTGTCAGACAAAAACATACATACATACATATATATACATATAGATATTAGCATTAAATTATCTGTCAGACAACGACATGCATACATACGTATATATACATATAAATATTAGCATTAATAATCATGATCCATGATGACCCTGTCAGACATGACATACATATATACATACATGTATACACATATAGGCATCCACATAATCATGATGACAACATAATTACTAGATATCATAAGGTCAAGGTTAAGATAACTCCCTTTATGCATGCAACACATGCGCAAAATCGAGAACAACAATTCTCAACATAGCTAAGGAATATGACGCCTCAAGTCCATTCATCTTATCTTTCTTGATTACCTTTCCCATGACTGTCCTGCCACCATCCATTTACACCAATGGACCCAACCAATCCAACTAGTTATCATACTCTTGCCTTCAATCACCCCTATACATGCACTGAGATTCATCTGGGCCTTACATCACCTTCTGGGTTTCATTCAACTCTTCTCAAGCTCCATTAACTTTCCTCTTTCCAAACAAATTCCCAAGACCCAAAACATAAAAGGCAAAATAAGAAACAAATAAGAATAAAACCATGTAAAACCAACAACAATACGACACCACAACCAAAGTGGCATGGCCATGCACAGGACGCAGAGAAAATAGAAATCAAGCACAACAAATCAAAAAAATACCAAAAGAAAAAGGCTAACAAAAAACACCATGACTTAATCCCCTTGGTTCCTAGTGCTTCCAAGGGAAATCTCAACTTGAGCCTTCTTCAAGATTCCATGGAAATTTATTTTCCATGAAATCCCTTGCATCATACTGCCATCAACACATAACTATCAGTGCTTAAATGAACATAACAATACATTGGTTGTGCCAAGCACGTTGCTTGCAACTGAACACATCCACACCATCTCTCAAGGGATTCCAATTCCCTTGACATATCCACCTGTAACTAGAGACTAGCTAATATATTTTTCAAATACAAGTTCATGAATCTAGAACATATCCACATAATGTTAAACAAGATTAAGTTTAAGAAGACTTCATGTATGCAAAGCACTCATTCGTTTGGAATTACGATTTCCAAACATAGCCAAAATATTTCTTGCCCAATTCCTTTCTTTGACCTTTTCCTTGCGGCAATTGAGTGTTACTATGCACTGTCACATCACCCAATTGTTAGTTATATAAAAACAACAACTATTACCTTGTCATGATAATGCCAAGCATGTTATCATGCCACTACTCACACATGTCAACCACATGTTCCAAATATCAAGATAATCATATCTATCAAATCAAAAATCAGCCTTTAGCAAGACTAACAATCATGTCATAATCCATAGTCAACTCATAGTCATTAGACATAACGCTACAATTGTCACCTATTACATTCAAGTACATGTTAGCTATCTCAACACATATGTGTTAGTACAATCATCTTAAAACAAGATCGTTCATTTAGGGACTCTTACAGACACATACTCATATCATGCGAGTAATCAAACATTCAGACAACAGAGAGGCGACATAATAGACACGAACACTCAAACACCAAATAAGCAAAACAATCAAACATTCAACCACAAGGTAGACAACATAAGCAAGCTCATACCTTAATGTATCTCACGTTAGGCTATCTTGTCTGCACAATCAAACTAGATTAGCACAATATAACTTCACAACATATCAACTCAACCATAAATAAGGTCACGATATCCATGACGGTAACTAGTTAACATGTTCACTTTATAAACCCATAAACAATTATAATTCATACATAATAATCACATTTTCACAATCAGTCTAGATTAGTATGACATAATATCACAACACATTAATTCATACCTAAATGTCATAACCCTAATCATTTGCATAAACCAATCCAAATTAGTATGATAGATATAACATCAAGATCTTAATGTAATAACCCTAATCATCAAGTCAACTAACCTAAAACAACAATAGCAATGCATACAACCACATGTTACTATAATTCATAATTATCTGACACATGTGCATATGACTACGCTAATCAACTAGCATCTATCATGTATGTAACCATAAAATCAATAGAAGGAAAACCATACACATAACCATAATGTATATAACAATCCTTAACCTACATAACTGGGTTCCCAACATACAAACTTGTAAGACGATCTTTTCTTACCCCGAAGTCTATTGCTGCAACCTCATTTCGATGATCTGCATCTCCTCCTCTATCTCAACCAACACATCAACATCATAACCATGAAAATGCATGCATATAGACACCGACACGCACACAAATGCATATACACCCATATACACCCATAGACTCATGACGACACATCCCACAAAAACATCATCAACCTTCATATGGTGACATCACTACAACTATGATCAACACCATGCAAATGCAACAAGCACATGGACTAGAAGCATAAGGAACACATATGCAACCAACATGAATGCATGACTAACACACAAACCATCCAATCCGAGGGGTGAACCAAGCTCTAATACCACTCTGTAACACCCTCCTCCCACATCTACCCAAGTAACTGTCCAACCGGGGTAAACATGTGACGAGAAGTTACTATGATATTATTCGACCTCCTAAGTCATGTTAAGGAAGTGGAACCAACGGAAACAAACCATACAAACTTTCTACAACAACAACGAGAATCCTAGAAGCCATCCCAACCACTCAGGTATCATGTCCCTGGGTCCCATTGAGCTTTTAAGCTATTAAACCTCTAGACACTCCCACGTTATGGGCATGCCAAGGTCTAGAGAGCTCTGGATGCTTCCACAAGCCTGCATTCCTACATCTAGAGACTATTTCCAGCAGACCTGTTCCAGAGTCTATGGGATTTAAGGCACTTTTCAAGCCCTGAATTCTGGCCATTGCCCAAAACTTGTTGTAACTTCCAGAATCCTTTAAACACATGATGACAAGACTAATAAACCAAAAACTAACTTTAGGACTAGGCCTGACAATCCCCAACCGTGACTGACATTCTATCAAACACTTGGCATTAATGCAATCTACAGGTCTAGGATACAAGACAAAGCATGAATGGATGAAAACTCTTATGAGACATGAAAATAAGGATCACCACCTTCTCCCTTGAACTGTTGTGACATCAATTAGGTCTTGCATCCATCATTTTAATAATTACAAGTAAATACATGAAATAACCATGACATGAACCAATCAATTAACCATTCTTATAACTAGCATAAAACCATGAAAATAATAGCGAGATAACAACCATTAAAATCCACATATAATAAGTACAAAAGCAAGAGAACTTAGCTTTTATTAAACATAGGCAAATCCGACTAGGTTCAAGACTTCCACGTACCACCCGACCGTAGACATGGTTGAACCAAATCTTTCTTTCAGCCAACCACCCCTGTGCCATATTCCAAGCATCAATGTGGGATCTCATAAACACATCAACCAAAACCATCCAGGGCTTCCAAAGGCCAACCACCTCAACACATTAAACGATGATTCCACCTCACGGTCAGACATCACAAGAACCATCATTAGATTGGTCTCTACCCAAGCCTTCCAGGGCTCAAGAGCATTTGTTCCAACCAAGGCTTTTAGGACTAGTAACTCAAGCAACAACTTATTCCAGGCTATCAAAGTGTTTGTCCAACCAGGGCTTCCAGGACTAGTAACTCAACCCATCTAGGGCTTCCACAACCTTTGTCCAACCAAGGCTTCCAAGACTAGTAACTCAACCCAAGCTGTTACAGGGCTTCCAGATTGTTTGTCCAACTAGGGCTTCCAGGAATTAGTAACTCAACCCAAGCTAAGGAAACATGAGAAACAACCAAAAAAAAAATGAACCCACAATAACATGGCTATCCAGTAAATGGAAAGGCTAGGAAATTCCACTATAAATCTTGGCGATCCTCCATGTAGGTGACAGATCATGACCAATAAACCACATGCATGCCAAAAATAGTGAGGAAAACATACATGCAACTCAGTACTTGCAAGCCAAACCCATTGTAGCTACTGATCCCGATGACCTCTCTCTTAGGTGTGGAGCCTGATTATCTTCTTTATTTAGAGGTATCATCGCATTGGACCCTAGTTCATAATGTGGTGGCAACGCTGCCCGTAATATTTGCACTACAAGGGGGGTCCAGGGGGGGCAACAATGATCTTTAGGAGCCCCCCCCCGTGGTGGGGGATTGGGGGCAACGCCCCCGAAGCTAAAAATAGATGTAAATTTTCCTTATAGAATTTTGTAATTTCGTAGTCAATTTGGGCCGTTCATTAGGCACAGATATGATAGTAGAAGTTATGTTTAATTTAGGGTTTTTTACCCTAGAATGCACCCCCTCGCTATATATGAGGGAATTGTATTGCGTCTATGTAGATTTGTATTCTGAGTGAGAAAGAGAGAGGAGATTGTGTGAGAGCGAAGAGGGAATTACAATGGATTTGCTGTAGGTTGTAACTCTTTAGTTTGCTCGATAATATAAAAGGAAGGATTGGTTGTTTCTCTGTGTATGTAGCACAAATTGGGTGAACCACGTATATTTGTGTTTCTCTTGTTTTATGTGTTTATATTTCTGTAATAACTTTTATGTGTTCCATTGCTCTGTAATATATAATTTTCTAACACTCTCACGCTTTCCTACTTTGCCTTTGCCTTTTTTCTCTAAAGCTCCAAGTATGCCACACTCTCCAAGAGCACTTAAAGAAAACTCTAAGTATCCAAGAGTATGAGAGAGAGAATAGAAGCGAGCTCCATCAAAACCTATCAAAAAACTTACCAACTGATCCTCAGAAGCCTTTTTATCAATGAGGCCTCTATTTTCCTCATTTTCCATTATTTTCCTTCAATTTCCTCCTCACATGAAACTTGTGACCTTTCACCTTCCTTTTCTCCCAATTTCCTTTATTTCATAAATAAATGCCAATAAATGCCACTTTTCCTTTCCAAAACCTTTGCCTTTTCCAATTTCCTTTAGCCATAATAACCGAAATGAACACCCACTAGGATGATTTTCCAAACATTCGGCTTGGAATGCGTGTCCCATGACCTTTGCCTTATATATTTTTACATGAATTTTTAACCAAGGCTGTTACAATGGGGATGATATGCCTCAGGTTTCCATCCATCGGAGGTTTATGAGCTTGATTGTTGATATCTCTATATTTTGGTTGGAAGAAAGGATCATGTGGAATATATTACGTCCCTTTTTTCCCTCTCCCTCTGTGATTCTCCATGTGTGGTCATTTAATTTTCTTGCCTCCCACCCTTGTGACCTTCCATGTTGTCATTCATGCCCTTGCCTTTGGATCTATCACATGAGTAAGCAGAAGGGAAATTGTTTTCATATCAACGAGATGATATGTTGTTTACATTGGGTATATGATTACACTTAGTACTTGGGTGATGTAATATGAATATTAGAGTAGGATGCATTACATGTTGATTTTCGCATAACTAACATCATCATATGATATTATTGTGTTAGGTTCGATGCATTTAGAATAAAATTTTATTTCTTGTTGATTTTTATGTCATAATATAATCATGGACCATCATAAGTCATCGCAAAAACATGTTTCTCTGTGTGTTTTATATTTGATATATGCAGGTAACAGATCTGCGGTCCCAAGAGATTATTGGTGTTCCCATGACCTCCCTGTTCGAGTAACTTTGTGCACTCTTCTGAGAGATCATGTCCCAATTGGAGCTAGATGTTACCCACCACCTATGGTAGTATCCATAGGATAAAAAATCTCTCCTATATGATCTTCAACTAGCATCCAACAACCCCATGTAGCCACCAGATAGCTTGATGTGCCACTATCTCTACCACCTGAGCTAGCCATATGCTCAGGGTATTTTTGTTTACTTATCATGAACACTTTTGGGCATGGATTAGTTGGGGGCTTTAGTGAAAGAGTGGGCTTGGTTTGTACTCTTGTCTCCTTTGTCCATTTTTATGGTTAAACTTGTATCCTAGTCCCGTGGGATTTCCTTTATTGGATACTAGCTTTAGGGGTGACACTACATGGGAAACCCTGGTTCTAATTGTGTGGCCCACTCCTGACACCATATACATCACTCCCCTTCACTCATTATAACCCATTAACCATATTTACCATTCGGGTCCACAATTTTCCATTGGGTCCACAAGGAGTTAGATTTCCCCTCCCCTTGTCTACACCTTGTGTCGGCCCTGGAACGATGCCTTGGAAGTTGATGTAGCTAAAAAGAAAAGAAAAAGCATAATTTGGCCACTCCCAATAGGAAATGTATCATAAAATAAAAAAGATTGTTGGAACATACTGTAAGCACTAAGAGAGTTCCTCTTGGCTGTAACGAAAAAATCTCTAAGGTAACCTTTACAAACCAATATTATTGAGTGAAGGTTATCCCCTTCAATCTAGAGAGGGTCCTCTCTAACAACCTAATCACTAAATTAGCAACTGATTGTACATTCACGCAATGACTAAAACTTTAGTTGAGTTGTATTGAAATAGGGTTTGGCTGGGCATGAGGGAGATAGTCGATTGAGCAGTGGAGTGAAAAAGCTAGGGTTTAAGGTAACTAACCAAGATACTGGTTGTATGATCAAGGATTAACAAAGGCAAGGTAGATGGTTCATCTTAGACGTTGCAAGTAATCATTGTAGATGAAAGAGGAAAATAGAAAAATAATCCACTACAATAGGGCATAGGAGATGAATCCTAAAGTAGCTTTAGAAGATAGGAGTGCAATATTTGAATATATGAGACAAAGCATACAAAATAAGGATGATTTTTGTAATGTTTATTCTCATTCAAATATCAAAATGCAATACATTCAAATGATATTACAAAGGGAGAAACACAAAAACATGTAGATAATAGAGACTAAGAGATATCATCACATGAATCTTTATGTCAATGATCAAAATATTTTTATCTTGGAAAATTATAAATTAATAAAGCTTCCAAAACACACAGACAATACCTATCTTTTCATCAAAATCCAACCTTTTTCCTCCTTTCTGATGTACAATATAGGGAAAATACATAAATGATAAGATCCATAAAGTCTGTAGCAATAACTCTAAAATATGTACAATATCTGAGGATTTAATTAACAAATCATAATCAAAATCCTATCCTTTTAGCTATTCAGATCTCTATTTTAGCTATTCTTCTAGAAAAGGGACGAATTATAGCTATATTGTAGGATCTGGAACTGTTCACTCCCTTGTATGCTTGATATCTGGAACTGCAACTTGTATTCCCTCTTGGTAGAAAAACTGGTACATGAACCTGTAAACTCTGTTGAAACTGTGCAACTTCCCTGTGTAATTGGTTGTTATGTTTAAGGCTCTTTTCCCTTGTGTTGACTCGTATTATTTGCACCCCCTCAGTCACAAAAACCCTTTGACATATTACCATAACACATCGAAAATAAACTGATTGTCAAAAAGATTAAAATGGAGCAGGTCAAAATGTTGAGGTATAATTAGTGTTTGTTCAACAATGTTAGGGTTATGTATATTTTTCTACCAATGAGGTAAATTGATTATTTCTCCATAACATTTGCAGCCTGAGCAAGGAGATCTAACTTGTCTTGGCATCTTGTCATCCTTTTGATAACTTTATGTATGGTTTTTCCAACCTTTAGGGTTTCTTTCCTTTTTTGTCTTCTTACCTTGTTTTCCTTTGTTTTGTGGCCTTCTTTCTGCTCTTTGAAACTTGCATAATCTCTTCATCTTCATCAAGAATCATTGTCTCCTTCAGATTAGGGTTAATTTTTTCCTTTAAACTCAGTTTTATTTTGTTTGAAGGGTGAATATGGGGTTTTTTGTAGTAAACCCCGGGTTCTATTTCCATTTCGTCGTCCCCTGTTTCCATTTTATGTTTCCCTTTCTCATTTTTTTTGTTGTGTGCATTGCCTCCTGTTCTTCTAGCATTAGTTTCTGTTATCTTCTTTTTCTCCTCTCATAGACCCTAACCTCTGGTTACTTTACAGGGTTTTCAACATGCTCTTCAACAGGGATATGGCTAGGCTCTCCCTTTGTTTCCTGAGCTAGGGTTTTGATAGAAACTTTAGTTTGACCTCTCCTTGGTCTTCTGGTGCAAGTTGTCTCATGTTTATTTGTCTCAGTTGTTCCACCTGCTTATTTAACTCATGAGTATATAGTATTTTTATCAGGTCGTGATGACAAATGTCATGAGGTTGCAGCTCAGGCCTCATTCTAGCTTTGGTATACATCTTCAACAAACTTTGATGAAGAAAATAGGGCAAATTCATGTTACTAAAACCCTCTAAATGTCACAAAAACCTAATGTGATATATATAAGCTTTAGAGTACCTGCCTTCATAGGTGAAGAAGAGTTGCATAGTCCTCAGAGCATTAGACCATTCACGCTTCAACATTTTCTAGAGGACTCCTACGTTCTAGTCTTGGTTTTGACAGTCTTCCTTCAACAAAAAGTTTAGGTCTACATTATGTGATCTCTGTTTTTTAAACCATCTCTCATGCTCAGTTGGTGAACAAGTGACCTCTGCAATGGACTCCTCGATGATTGGAAATTGCAGAGTTCTAATTCGTGATGCACTGCCATCAAAAGAGTATATGAATTTATGACACCAACTCAGGTTGTGCCCGTTGAAGCGTTGTAATGCTGATTCCCAATCTGCATTTTGGAACAAAGCCAACATTTCAGGAAAAAATTCAAAGTACATTCCATCGGGCTTAAAATGCTTCACATGGCTTGATCTTCCCATCTTGAAAATGGTTTCGACACTGAAAATACTTCCACAATCTTGAATTCCCTTGGTCATATGATGCAAACACTTCTAGAACCTTCCTATGCAATGTAAACATTTTTTTGCGTTTGGTAGAAATTACCATTTATGGCAAACCAGGCATTTTTAGGGTTTGAGTTTAAAATTATTTCTTAGACTTCAAAATGTAGTTAGATGTCGCATAATGGATGAAAAGGGATAGAGATCTGTGAAAAACCACTAAGGTATCTGAAATGATAGGTTTGGCAGCTCAAAAACCTAACTTTTAATTTTTCCAGTGAGCGATATGAAAATATTTTGTAGCACAAGCTATAGACGTGCGATAGGCTAATTTCGCTGCACAAAACTTAGGGTAAGCTTAGGCTTAGGTGAAATTACTTGTTTTGACATGTCTCTAGGCTTATATATCAATTTACAAATATATATATATATATATATATAATCATGACTTTTCATAATGAACTTATAAATATAGCCTTTGGAGCTTTAGGGAATGGTGCAAACCTGATGCTAGCACATACAAATTTAGCACGTGAGAAAAAACTAAAAATGAGCTCTACCCCTATCATTATGGCCATCACCCTGGTTCCTAGGCCCCCTTATATTGGCCCCTTACATCATTAAGGCACCAATGATTGTCCCAACCCCTAATGGGCAATGAACTAGCCCACCTTAACGGGGTATCACGAGTATATCTCACACATCATGTTCTCATCCTTGAAGCCCTAAGCAGTTATAAAAGAACAATCAATAAAAGACAAAGGATTATGAACAAGGGTGGAAAAACAAAGGTCTGGGTAACTCATGTACCACGATTTTTCCCTCCTACATTCATACACCCAAATGTGGGCTTCCCTTATTATAGCTACCCTTGTATTGTGGCATGTGGCTAGGAGCCTTCCCCTGATGCCCCACTTTGTTCCATCATTATATCACGTGCCACCTCCCATTTTATGGGTGTACCATGGATATGTCACTCCCTTTAAAGGCTGAAACTGCCTAAGAGGGTCCTTGGTTAACATTCTTCTTGAACTTCGACACACTACACTTGTACATTCTGAAGCCCATTATGGATGGGCATGCCACTATTGAAGTGTCCACTTGGTTCTGTGATTTGTAAGCTCATTTTCTCAATTACACTATTGTTTGGTTGTATTATAAGGTGAGGGGATGCATTGGATCTTATACAATATTGCAAGTGGGTCTTAGTTTGGGGTTTGGTCTCCCTATACTGGGTCTAAGCCCTCTGGAGGGTCATATTGGCATTTGAAGGGTGAGTGTTGAGAGCCACGAGTCTCCACCATAGAAAAGTGAAGATTCCCACTTCATGGGATCCTTCAGTTCCACTTATTCCTTCCTCTTGTTCCACCTATTGGACAATGATGATGCACTTGAACCACCATGACTAGTTGTCTCCACTCTTACACCATGTTACCTACAATTTTGTGGGTGATATTAGAAAATGTTTTCTGGAAGATGGTCCTCAGCCGGTGGCTACAAACCTTGTAGCCACCAACTAGCTCGTTGTTCCACTTCTTTGCCACCTGAGCCAACCATGTGGTCCCTCACCAATCTGTCATCACTGTATGTTTGAAGGTGGGCCTCCCAAACCTAAAGGTATGCCTTGTCATTTGGTAATTGCGTATTGTAGTTTACTTATCATGGAAACTTTTGGGCATGGATTAATTGGGGGATTTGGTGGAAAGAGTGGGCTAGGTCTGTGCTCTTGTTTGCTAGACCTCTTTTGGATGTTAACCTTGGACCCTTGTCCCGTGGGATCTCTTTTACTGACCTTTGGGCTTTAGGGATTGTACTTCATGGGAAACCTTGATTTTGGTTGTGTGGTCCCACTCCCTCATCCACATATATCACTTCCCTTCAGGTCATTATAACCCCATTCATCATTCCACCCACCTGGGTCCACATTCCTCCACTGGGTCCACACATGGCTAGCTCTCCCATTTGACAGAAAGAGTGGGCTAGGCCTCTGCTCTCGTCCCCTAGACCTCTTTTGGACGTTAACCTTGGACCCTAGTCTCGTGGGATCTCTTTTATTGACCTTTGGGATTTAGGGATGGTACGTCATGGGAAACCTTGATTTTGGTTGCATGGTTTCACTCCCTCATCCACATATACTATTCCCCTTCAACTCATTATAACCCCATTCATCATTCCTCCCACTTGTGTCCACATAGGGTTAGCCTTCCCCTTCCCCTTGCCCACACCTTGGGTTGGGCTTGGAACAATGCCCAGAGGTTGATGCAGCTGAAAATAAAATTAAAAGCATAATTTTCCACATTCAATAGGAAAATGTACAACAAAATGAAAAATATGGCCAATGCAAACACATTTAGCACGTGGGAAAAATCCAATGCATGAGCTCTACCCCATTCTCATGGCCATCACACTGGTTCTTATAGGGCTTAGATGAGCCTCTTTTATCATTTTGGAACCTGTGATTATCCCAACCCCTGGTGGGAAATGAACCACCTCACCTCAAAGTGGGTATCCATTGTTATATCTTACATATCATGCTCTTACTCCTTGAGCCCTGAGCAATTACCCAAAGAAAAATCATAAAAGGAAAAAAGGCAAATGAAGAAGGGTGGAAAATCAAGGTTGGGTGACTCATATACCATGATTTCTCCCTCCTATACATTATATAACCAAGTGTGGTCTTCCCATTTATTAACTACCCTTGTACCTTGGCATGTGACCTAGGATTGCCCCCTCCATCCCCTACTTTGTACCATCACTTTATCATATGCCACCACCATTTGAAGGATGTACCTTGGACATATCGTCCCCTTTAGAAGTAGAAACCACCTAATAGGGTACTTTGTTATCCCCCCTTGGAGCTTGGAGACATTAGCACATGCCAAAGCCCACTATGGAAGGGAATGTCATTATGAAGTTCTCACTTGTTGTCCATGGTTTTCAAGCTCTTTAACTCGATTTATTTAAATGATTTGTTGTACTGGAATTCAAGGGGTCACATTGGATCTTATGTAGGATTACATATAGTCTCCATTTGGGGATTGCTCTCCCTATACGCAGTCTGAAACCTTCATAGGGATACATTGGCACATGTAGGGTGTGTGCAGAGAGCCATCAACCTCCACAATAGTAGAAAACATTCCATGGATCCCTAGAGATGTCCATACTTTGCTTGAGTTTCATCTATTGGATGAGGAATATGCACCGGGTTCACCATGCCCAGCTGACCCCACAGTTGTATCATGAACTTGGCAGATAACCCCCAAGAATTGTATGTTGATGTGGCAACACTTACAGTATCATCCGAGCCCTTCTAGATGGTCTATAGGCATCTTCGATCTACTTGGAGACCCATGAGGTTACTTGTGTACCCCCACACCCATCGGGAGCACCACAGGTTTATTGTTTGGAGAACAAGGGGCCAACCTCTTGTCCACTACTTTTGGAAGTCCTATTTCTCATTATGGAAGCTATGGGCTTCATCGGGTCTCTTAGAAGGCCCAACGACATGTATTATTCATCATTCGGCCTCTTGATAGGCTATTTCTTTTGTTTATGAGCTGGTTCGGTGGGCTTGTCACCAAAATTTAGTTATTTTGCACATTATTTATTTTAGGGGCTAATGTAGGCCTAATTAGCTAAATCGAAATCATCAGAATTGTATAAATACAAGTGATGTGAATTGATTTTAGCATCATCATTTGGATTTGGAGCTAGTATCTCTTTAGATATTTTCGCTATCCTTTTTGGAGGATGGATTTTTGGAGCATGGAATGAATTTTTATGTTTGGATAATTTTCATTTGTCTTGGAGCTTCTTGATGGAAAGTTTTTTGGATGGTTGGATATATTATTATACATGTAAGTACATTTTAATTCTATTCTTTCTTTCGAATTTTGTTACATACATTTTTGTTGGGATTTCGCTATACTAGGGTTTATTTGTTGCATCTCTTATGTGAAGTTGTGGAAATTTTGTTTCTAGATAGTGAAATATGCATGTATGGGCCATGTATTATGAATGAATATTCCTATGGATGCTTCATTACTAAAATTCATCTTGACAAGCCATTTACCTTGCAAAATCAAGTATAAAGTCTTTGAAGCTGCTTTTGTTGTTGCCCTAGTGTTAAGCGAAGTTATCGTTGAGGCCTCCTTGACCTAGAAAATTAAAAGGTACATAGTCATAATTCTACCTAACTCTAATCTCCCCAAAGGATTGGGCATTGGTCTACCATAGGTGATCACTCTCAAACTTATTTTTCTTCACATTCTCCTCTTCTTTCTAGGTCTAGCCCATAAGTATTCTAGGGCATCGAATACCGCACAATCCAGCTGTCCAAATACTTTGGTTTTTGGTCCACAACTGTGTTAGTGTGTCATCAATACGCCCTCCAAATTTCATGAGATTCCGACGATGGGATCTTGAGATATCACAAGCCCTAGCCCCAAGACCAATTCTTGCCTTTGATTTCCCTTAAGCTAGAAACCTCACTGGGATCCTTGCATTTCCTTTTATTGAAAATTCATTCCTTGATCCCTTTCCCCTCCCTAATTAGGTAAAGCATATCATTGGTTTCTAAATCCTATCCCCTTGACCTATTGGGTTTGTGTTATATTATTTCCACGACTAGTTGCATGCACACGGGGGGAGATTCATTACACTAGGTGTAACCCCCCTTGTTGGAGGGTTTCAAGGGGGCAGTATCCCCCCTGTATGGGGTCTGTGGTAGCACCCCGGGAAATTTTTTTGGGACCCTATATTAGGTGGGGGCCTACCTATGGTGTTGTGCATGGGTTTCACACATGGTTTTCTACCCACGGTATTTTGTAGATCCAGTCAAGGGAACTATGGTTATGTTCTAATCCAGGGTAAATGGATTGAGGTTTATGAATGCTTTGACATGTATCTATATGTATTGTAACATTGAAAGGAACATAATGAAAAATCAATCTATTAGTACCGGTTTTGGGATCAAGGGGAAAATCTCTGTGTATTTGTTTTATATTCTCATCATTATTTATTTTCTGTTTTTTAGAATTCGTTTGTAGGTAATTTTTGTACAGGGTTAAAACCTACATGACCTAACCTCGGGTCCACTTGGTCTCGTGTGGTCCCATGCACTATCAAGGTTAATTTTTCAAAGATCACCTGTGACCCAAGTTTCCACAAGAATTCTAGGGCTTAGGGATCTCCTTTATAAGGCACATACTTAAAACCTAACCCATGAAATTATCCGCAAGCCCTTCCTTGATAGCCTTCCATCTTGTCTTTTAAGATAAGAAAGCCATATATTTGAGCCTCTCTTGTGAATAGGCTTCCAGGATCACCCCTCACCCTATCATTGGTCCATCCATTTCGTGATCCTAATCATAACGAGTCTCCTCCCATTGATGAAAGTCCGTAAAGAGTAGGGAGCCTTAGCTGAGGTGACATTGGGCTATCACTCCATTGTTTCCTTTAGCCTAGTAGTAGCTCTTCAAGGATCTCGTTTTAGGACCCTTGTTACTTTGAGCGATAACATTTTGGCATTGTTTCTAGGGGACACTAAATGTGTGTTTTGTTCCCCATATGACATATTGACGTAACATTATTAGTGAATACAATGGAAGAAGGAAGCCCTAGTTCTTCATTGAAATTTAAGGTGGATGCTTGTAGGGTGACGAAAGCATTTTCTAGGCATCTTTAAATTCACTCTTGCGACTCCTACATATTTTTCATTTATATCTCAAATAGGTTGTCTTTCTTTTGAGCAATTATTTACTCAATAAAATCTAAAAACTGGTAACAAGGGGGGTTGCGAACAATTCAAAAAGTTTCATCTCAATTCAATGAGGTCGGGATGGAAGCTGCGCTAGGGTTTGGCTCTGCATGAATGGCCATGAACCCTTCTGATGGGGTTTGTAGGCCGGTCCACGGCCCTGTAAACCCCCACCTGTACCCCTGTACCTTCACCTTTATCGCTATTGGTCCGCGCGGCTGCTCTCGGGTCCCTCGCGCCCTGTGACTCACCCTTTTCATTTTTACCTGCTGCACCCTGCGTACACGCTCATTTCACCTTGTTTTTTTACTCCCCCCAGGGTTCACTGAGCTCCCTGTTTTGGTTCGAAGACCCCGCTCCGCCTGCCGACAGCTCGAAGGCGTCGTTATCACAGCTGCTGAAGAACGTGACTTACAGCCAGACCTCCAACAACATCATCCAAAACAGTTACTCCGCTGTCGGTGCCGACGTCCTGCGGTTACCTGGTTTCGAGGCTGTCCCTCTCAGGCGGTTACCTGTTTTCCGAGGAAGAAACTGCAGCTGTCACCATGGATTCGGAGGAAGTAGATTATTCGAAGTCCCCGCTGGCGGAGAGCTCCATCTGGCATTCCACGTTTGCCTCTTCAGGGGGTTTACACAGTGAGCACTTATCTGCTAGTTTGGGGCATCTGTCGCCCACCATCGACCCTTCACTCCCCACCTCCCTTTACCCAGGCGAACCCTCCTCCTGGAACTCTTTTGCGGTCCCCTCTCCTGCTTCACTAGGGTTTCTGGCGGATTGTCTACAATCTTCCCCGGTTTCTGCTTCCCCACATGCTCCGATCATTCCCTCCCACCCTCCTCCCCCGAATACCTCTCTGGAGCTCCCCTCCCTCTCGTCAGCAAACCCTCCCATCTCTATCTCAAACCCTCCCTCGGGTCCCTCTGCCCCCTCTGGTAGTTATCACGCGGTCCCTCCCCTCCCGAAAGCTTTCCCCTCTCTTGGGACCATCCCCCCTCCCCCTCCCCCTTCCTCCTTCCCTCCCCCCGTGGGTTCTCTGGACACTACAAATCCGGGCCGTATGTCCTCCCGCCCTGCCAAGAAGCAGCGTTGTTTCAAATCTACTGCGGAGGACGTTTTCCTTCGGCTGGAAGAAGATATACAGTGGGGTGAAGTCATGGATCTTGCGGACTGTGTCTTGGTGGGTCGGATCAGAGGCAGACATGCATCGGCTGCAAAATTAAAACAGTGGGCGACCGAGATTTGGGGACCATATCTTGCGGAGATGCCATCGGTCCAGACTTTTCTGCGAGGATGGTTTGCACTCCGTTTCGCAAGAGCGGACGACACGAGCTGGGTTCTTTCCACGTTCTGGCATTTTGAGAAAGCCCCGGTCCTCCTCAAATGGTGGACACCCCTCTTCGACCCGGAGACGGAGCTATTAGGCATTGGACCAGTTTGGGTCCGGCTCCCGGGCTTACCCCCGCAGTATTGGTCGGAAGATATTTTCAAAAGAATCAGGAATGCCCTTGGCACCTTCATGGAAACAGATAAGTCATATATTGCATCAGGCTCTTTGGCATTCGCAAGGATACTTGTTCACATGGATACCAGGGGGGGCGTGCCTGAACATATCACTATTCAATGGAAAGCCACTTCTAGGAAGCAGAAGTTGGACTATGAAGGTATACCCTACAGATGCAGAAGATGCCACCAGGTGGGACACCTATTTAGGGACTGCCCCCTCCTTCAGAAGTCTCAGCAGACTGCTCCAGGCCAGGAGCCACCCTCCTCTGAGGGCATGCCAGATCCTCCGGCTGCTGAGGTACCTAAAGCGGATAACATCATCAACTCGGATACGATGGAAGCGCCCCTCGCCGCAGGAAGCAGACATCTAAAGCGCCCAGGCCCCCATCCCCTCCGCTGACGCGTTCAAAGGCAGCAAAGGGAGCGGTCTTCTCCTCGGGTATGTCTACTTTTTCGTCTGCCTCTATTTCTCATTTTGCATCATTGAGTTTATCTTCGCCTGGCATTGCCCCCCCCCATCAGGCTCCCTCGCCCCTCATCCCCGTCGGCACAGGACCTGGTAAAGGCACCCTGTTCATCCCTCTTCCCTGTCGGTTCACTGTATGTCACCTGCCCCATTCCCGGACATACAGGCCATCCTACTTTATCCTCCTCCCCCTCTTTCCCCATCCCTTCCTTTCCCTCGCCGTCCCCCTCTGTTAACTCGTCTCCGAGATACCCTACCCGATCGTCCACAAAACTGAAAATCTCGGACTCCGTTGGGATGCCGGTGGATCCCCAAATCTTTTCGCCTAAACAGGGGCGCGGTCGACCCTCCTCAAAATCGCTTGCCCAGAAACAAACGGAGGAAGACATACTCCTTGGCAAACAAAAAACTCTTCCCAGGGCCCTTAGAGCGCAAGACAACCTCCCCCATCCCCCTCCATGATTATTTTGTCCTTCAACTGCAGAGGGTTGGCCAGCCCGGACAAAAAAATGGCCCTGAAGCGACTCTTACTCACAAACCCTGTGGACATTATCTTCTTACAAGAAACTTTATGCAAAGCAGACTCGGCATCCTCCATTCTGGGATCATGGCTGCCTGGGTGGACTTTCTCGGTCATTGATGTCTCAGGCCGATCAGGTGGCATAGCTATTGGCTTCAAGAAGAAATCTCTTATGTTTAAAAACATCTGGGGAGGAGGGGGTTTTCTGGGGGCAGAGATATATTCGAGAGATTTGGAGGAAAACCTGATAGTATTAAATGTCTATGGCCCCTGTGTAAACAGAGAGCTTTTCTGGCAAAAGCTACTAAGTTCCCCAATCCTTCAAGCGGAGAACATTATTCTGGGTGGAGATTTAAATTTCTCTATTGGGTTCTCCGAATCCTGGGGACATCTTGCTCAAATTGATCCCCTCTCTGATTATTTTGGGCAACTACTTGAAGATCACCATTGGATTGATCTCCCTTCAGCTAAGCTTCAATTCACTTGGAAGAACAACAGATCAGGGGATCAAAGCCTAGCGAGAAGGCTGGATCGTTTCATCATGAAAGAAGGCCTCTGCCCCCTATACCCTCGAGCTCGTCAATGGGTGGGAAGTGGTGGGATCTCAGACCATAGGCCCATCTTCCTGGAAATAGAAGCAAGACAACGAGCTCAAAATGCCCCATATAAATTCAATGCAACTTGGCTCCGGGATCCATCCTACTTAAAGTTGATAACGGATTACTGGAATGCTCACCCAATCTCTGAGAATACGGACCCAGTTAATGGTTTGGTTAGAAACCTCTCTGAAATCAAAGGAAAATCTAGAGAATGGGCGAAAACAAAGAGGAAACAGGATGATCAGATTCTCTCCCAGGCGGAACAAGCAATTGAAGCACTTGAAGAAAATCCTGATGGAACCTATATATCTCCTGAACAGAAAACTTTGTTTGAAGACCTAATCAAAAGGAGATCTCAGATACTCAGAGATAGGGAGGACTCTTGGAGACTCAGAAGCAGAGCAATATGGCTCAAGGAGGGGGATGAAAATTCAAAATTTTTCCACCGGTTTGCAAATGGGCGAAAGGCGATCAACACTATTTGGGAACTGAAAGATGAACAAGGACATCAGGTCAGCAATCAAGGGGAACTCGCAGATCTTGCATCCTCACATTTTAAGAATATATACAAAGCTCCAGGTCAAGCAAATCTCTTGGAAATTATGAGGGTTGCAGAACTTTTCCCAAGATTTGTGGATGAGGATGAGGCGGAGGAGCTGACTAAAGATATCTCTCTGGAGGAACTGGAAGCCACTATCAAATGTTTCCAAAAGGACAAAAGCCCGGGTCCCGATGGCTGGACTATTGAATTCTTCTCAGCCTTTTTTGAGCTTATTGGAAATGACATCCTCAAGGCCATAAACCACTGCTGCCACAATGGATCTATCCCCTCCAGCATCAAAGCCACTTTCATTGCACTCATCCCCAAATCGGATAAGCCAGTATCTTTTAATGACTTCAGGCCTATCTCGCTCTGTAATTGTCTCTATGAGATCCTGGCAAAAATTCTAGCGAACAGGCTTAAACCCATCCTTTCGGCCAACATATCCTCTGAACAATTTGCTTTTCTCCACAAGCGCCAGATCCATGAAGCTATTGGCACTGCTCAAGAACTCCTCCACTCTATGAAGAGCAAAAACTTAAAGGCTATGATCCTCAAGGTGGACCTCTCAAAAGCCTTTGATAGGGTAAATCTTCTTTACATCAGAATGCTCCTCACTCATCTGGGTTTCCCTTACCTATTCATCAAAAGAATCAAGTGCTGCATCTCAGATGTATCTTTCAGTGTCCTCCTTAATGGTTCCCCTTCCCCTTTTTTCACTGCTGAAAGAGGGCTCAGACAAGGCTGCCCCCTATCTCCCTTACTTTTTTTACTCATCATGGAAGGTCTAAGTAGATTGATTGCAGCAGAACACAGAAGAGGTCGTATAAAAGGAATCAAAATCACAGACAACTGTTTTCTCACACATCTCCTGTTTGTGGATGATGTGCTAATTTTCTTAAATGGAGGTATGGCTGATTCATCGGCATTACATCAAGTTTTCGATCTCTTTCAGAAAGCTACAGGGATGGTAATAAATGTTCAAAAATCTACCCTATCAGCGATCAATTGTTCTCCACAAGAACTCATCTATACCAGGAATCGCTTTCCTTTCCAAATTCACCCCATGGAGGAAGGGCTAAAATACCTGGGATTTCGGATCAAACATGGAGGTTAGAGAATAGCAGATTGGATTTGGTTAATCACTAAGGTGGAGAAAAGAATCAATGTCTGGTATAACAAATACCTTTCTAGGGTAGGCAGACTCATTCTAATTAAAGCTGTGATGGAAGCTACGTCGGTGTACTGGATGTCCTTAGTGTGGATACCTAGGGGGATACTATCGAGGCTTCAAAAAATTTGCTGCAGATTCTTATGGAAGGGATCAAAACAAGGAAATCTCTTTGCCTGGGTTAAATGGGACTCCATAGCTAAGCCAAAAAAATGGGGAGGATGGGGAATTAAGAGATTAGATCTTTTTGCAAATGCTCTCGCTGCAAAAATGGGATGGCAACTCCTCACGTCCAATAGCCTCTGGCAGAAAGTTGTCTTGGAAAAATATATTGCACCTGAAAGTGTCTTCAGCTGGATCCGCAGGGAACATAGGGGAAGTGGTAATCACTCCATCATCTGGAAAGTTGTCCTAAACTCTCTTCCTCTTATAAGGGAGGGCCTGACTTGGAGAATTAAGCAGGGAAACTCTGTTCGCATTGGTGTCGACCCCTGGATTGGCTGTGGGAACATGCAAAGTCTACCAGAGCGGCTCCTAACACATCTAAGGGATCAAGGAGTCACGCACATTGCCCACATTGTTGACCACGGAAATTCTGGTTTCCTCCATCAAGCTTGGAGGTCTTCCCGCGACCTCCACATTCCGGATCAATGGAGACAAGTATGGCATTCTTACACTGAGGCTCTCTCACAAGCTCACATCAGAATATCGGAGGGAGAAGATGAGATTGTCTGGGCCCACGCAAAATCTGGATCATACTCCCCAAAAGATGGTTATCTGCAGCTCATGCAACAGCACCAGCCAGACACTTCACTGCCATGGTGGAAATCAATCTGGCATCTAAAAGCCGCCCCCAGAACTCGACTACTCATGTGGGCTATTCTCTCCAACAAAATTCCTACTGGGGCAAATCTGATCAAAAGGTCCTTCTATGGCCCCTTCTGGTGCCGTCTCTGCAGAAGAAACGAGGAAGATACGAAACACTTATTTCTCACCTGTCCGGTGATTCTTGAATTATGGTCACTCCTCTTTTCTCATACCCCCTCCCTTCACCTGTGGCAAGGCCAGACTATCGCTGAGGCTCGGGGTAACTGGCAGGTTCAGCACTCAGGAAAAGACAGGAACATACCTCTCCTCATGTGTTGGTCAATCTGGATCGCAAGAAATAGAGCTATTTTCGACCAAAAAATCCCTCACTGGCCGATCACCATTGCCCACATTTTAGCAGACCTCGCTCTCATTCCTGATGATCCTCCTTCGGCCCTCCCTCGATCCATTACCCCTGAATTCATTGACAAATCCTTCCCCTGGGCATATTTTGATGGCTCAGCCCAAGAGGATGGCTGTGGGGGGGGAGGCATTCTTTTCTTGCGTGAGAACCATTCTTTCTCGCTACAAATTCCACTGGGAAGAGGCACAAACAATTATGCGGAACTCTCCACAGAAAAATTTCTCATATTCTTTGTGTTAGTGTCAGTCTTTCCAGCCTTCCTACAGTGATCAAATGTGCTCTTACAAAATGATTTTGAAGTGTCAAGGTCAAATTTTGTCATTTCAGTGAGTCTTCAAGCAAAATTTGGTCACTAGGCATTAGGTCTAGGGTTTGCCCAAATGTCAGTCTATGTCATCATTCAGCTGAGTGTATCATCATTCAGAGGGTTGTCATCATCATGTCAGTGTCTAATGAGTCATTTTACACCTTGTTCATGCTTCATGTTGTGCCCAGGCAAGGTCATTTCCCTCTCCTAGGGTTTTGAAGGCAATTTCTCTTGGACGGTCAAATCACCGGCAAAACTTGTTTCCTGATGTTCATACACCTTCCCCTATCGTTAAAGTACCTTATCAAACACTTCCCATCCCTTAGATCCGCCAAATTCCTCATTTTTGCGC
Organism: Pinus tabuliformis; assembly: GCA_031772625.1. NCBI lineage: Eukaryota > Viridiplantae > Streptophyta > Pinopsida > Pinales > Pinaceae > Pinus > Pinus tabuliformis. Next base: position 2,079,038,985 of record CM062816.1, on the reverse strand, counting down.
AAACCCTAGTTTCTAGCTACAACCTGGCAATTTTCTAGGTTGGGCCTGTGTTTTGCCCTTTTTGACCCCTTCCCCTCACTCAATCTCTGAGATTCCACTTTCCCCTGCTTCCTAACATCCCTCCCCACTCCCAAAAATTTCCCCAAGAATTTAGAAGCCCTCTATCCCCTTCATTTCGCTCCATTTCGACAAAATCCCTTGTTTCACACATCGGGACAAGTTTCACTCAAAAGCTGTTTCTGAGAAATCAAAGATGAATTTTGCAAAACTGAGAGAGGTTTTTGTCCACAACATGCCAAGGAAGAAAAACCTCTTTCACTTTTTACACAGGTGTCATGGTTTGAGAGAAATGTCAAAAATACCGGCGAGAACGAAGGTGCTCCAAGGACGGTTGGCCAAAGCACAAAAACGAAGGAAAACGCCCGATCCACTCCAAATTTTGGCCAAAGCCTCTTTGACTGAGCATGGTACTTGATTGGGGACTCCCAGCCCAAATTTCAAGAAATTTGGAGAAAATTTTGTCATTTGTGAATTTTTTGTGCAATTTACAGGTTTTTGCCTGTGGAGTGGTCTCACCCCCCGCGCGACCACTCGGGAGGACTGCTCAGAATCACAAAAAGTTGACATTTTTGGAAAGGGCATGCAAAAACTAGAATTACCTATACTTGGGGTCAACTTGATTTTGAGATTTGGGCCTCCAAAAGCTCAAAATACATCAAAATTTTGACTTTCTGCCCACTTTTTGAGTTGCAGAAAGTGACCTTGGGAGAATTGACTTTTGAGGGGTCAAATCAACTCCAAATCCAGAAATTCCACTTGGGATGGAAAGTAGACACACAGAGCTTTCCAATGAGCCATCTTGCACTTGATTTGGACAACTGGAACCCACTCAAAAAGTGCTGCAAAGGGGCGCGACCACTCGAGCAGGGGGCGCGACCACTCGAGCTAAAATTGCCAGCTTTGACTTTTCAGGCCTGCAAACTCTGTTTCTTTACCTTGGTTGATCATTTGTACTTGTAAATGATGGATGTATGGATAATTTTCATGGCACATTGATAGATTTAATCTCTCTTAACCCTTCTAGAAGCTTCCTTGATGTAAATAGTGAATATTTAATGCATGGATGAGTTAGCTAAGTTTTAGAGGCAAGTTGTTTTGACTGCCTATTATCTAGTGCTAAGTTTAGAATTAGTTCAAACTGCTCCTAGGAAACTGAGATCGACCCCTAGAGGTGGGGAAAGGAGTTAGATGGTCTATATTATGCCTTCTCTTGCTCATTTTCATGGTTGGACTCTTGTGGGAGAAGCATTATTGTATATTCTACATCTATTACTGCAATTTAAGGAAAAGGAAGGCCAGGGTTTTGCAGACATCATTGTGGATTCTTGTGGATTCTTGTGTTGATGGTGTGTTCTCTACATGTTATTGTAAGTTTGTTTATGTGTTCCATCTCTTTCTTTGCTGCTAATTGAACAGATGAAGTGATAAAGTTTGAATTCATGCATGCCATGCTCGGCTTTTAATTTTGTTCAATATCTATGTTTTCCACTGTCTAAAGAGGATTCAAAGTTGTTGTTTGCCCTCTTTAGCGCATCCTCTATCATTCCTGATCATCCATCTCAGATTAAGGCATCAGCACTCACTCCTACCTTGCCCCAAAGATCCCCCTGCAAAAACTGAGCCCAATCCCCGCACCCTGAATTGCACTCCCTCCAATTGCCACCAAAAACCCCAAAAATCTTTAAATCAACCTCCCTTATCAATTTACTAGCCTAAAATCTTTATTCCTAATTGGTCAGCTTATCCTATTGAAAGATCTACCGAATCTGACCCGAGAGAGCCTTCTCATACCTCGTAGGGCTAGCTACGAGGTGAAATGGTTTAATGTAGCCTTGAGAGTTTGTCTATCTCAGCCTAGGTGAATTCCAAGCGCTAACATATTGGTGACCATACTGGGGACAACAAACTTGTTTGTGGGTTGATGTGTTTGTTTCATAAGTCTTAGACGGAGCCTGAAGTTACGCCAGAAGCCTTCGAAAACGCTCTTGTTTTACATCAGCGTTAGTAGATAAACGCTGCTTCAATCAATCTCCGTGAGCTTGTGAATACGACCACTTCGATTGCATTTTACCCCAGTACATGTATCAAGTTCAGATCTGATTGTTGATGGTGAACAACGATCAGACACTTGAAAGGCTGAAATCATTCACTTGGCGACTCTAAATCAGTTTTGAAGATCAGATCCAAAGACTCCACTGGAGGATGATCCCGACCAGTAGAAACATGAAAGGACAACATGGACAGATCAGGTACTCAAGTTGGAATTTCATCCAAGACATTTTGTTCTTTGTTGTAAATTATTTCTTCTCTTTTCCCAAGAATGTCAAGACTGTTTTGCAAAGCATATTGTATTTGAGAAGAGATCCTCGGCCTGCAGTTGATTCTTTCCCTTCGAAGATTGTGAATACCAAAGATTTGCATGCCTTTGAGCTTGATCAAGATTCTTTTTCCGAATTTTGTGATGACCATCTTCAAATTGATGAATCCCAAGCAACCAAGACTGATTCTATACTTGCTGTACATACCCCTACACCTTGTAAAATTCCAGATCGGTATAAACCTCTTGTTTTGCCTTCTGTTCTTCATGTTTTCCCCAAAAACTATGATCTATACTTGCCGATGTTTGATGGTGAATGTAAGAATGTCAACGCTGAGCAACATGTCCAGAATTTTGAGAATTTTCTAGATCTTTTTGAAGTTGATGATGAAGATGTTAGTATAAGGCTTTTTGCTCTTTCTTTGCAAGCCAAAGTGAAGAGTTGGTTCAAAGCCCTGCCTGATGCAAGCATCTCAGATTTCCAGCAGTTCGTCAAAGTTTTTCTCGATAGGTGGATGATCGGACAGAACCTTTTCTTGATTGTAGAAGAGTATAACCAGCTGAAGGGATTGCCAGGGGAGACAGTACAACAGTTTTCAGCGAGATTTAACCAAGTTTATTATTCGATGCCAGTTGATATAAGGCCTACTCCTAGATCTGCTCTCTTGCACTATCCGGGCGCCTTTGATCCGGAGATGGAGTTTCAGCTGAGAGAAAGGGATATTGCAACACTTCACGAGATGCAAAACAGTGCAGTAAATGTAGAGGCGCATTTGCTGATCCGACGGGCAAGGTTGAACGAAGAAGAGATGAAAAACATAGATTTGGCCAAATCAACATCTCTAGAGGTAAAGCTTGACATTTTGGTAAGTGCCGTGGAAAAGATGATGGACGAGATCAACACAAGAAATGCTTATGATGTTCAAGATCATGGCTCGCTGATTGAAGAAGAACAAGTTGCTGATCCAAAACATTTTGTTTCTTACCCCAGTTGTCATAGTGATTGTTTTATAGATCATTGTGAAGAAGAGAGAGCCTAAAATCTTTATTCCTAATTGGTCAGCTTATCCTATTGAAAGATCTACCGAATCTGACCCGAGAGAGCCTTCTCATACCTCGTAGGGCTAGCTACGAGGTGAAATGGTTTGATGTAGCCTTGAGAGTTTGTCTATCTCAGCCTAGGTGAATTCCAAGCGCTAACACTTTGCACTAGACAAAGGATGCACAAAATTACAACTGTTTGGTGACTCAATGATTGTTTGCAATTGGCTAACAAGAAAATCAAATTGCACTGCTTTCTCTTTGAGACACATCCTGGATGAGGCACTCAGACTAACAGATGCTTTTGAAAATTTTGACTGTCGACATATATACAGGGAGCGCAACACTCGGGCGGACTACCTATCCAAACAAGCAGCGCAGAGGCAAGAAGAGACCTGGTTAATACAAGAAGATCGGGATGGTACCTACTTTCAGCACTATCATAGACCCTTTGTTGATCAGGCACAAAGGGATGCTCACATATGAAAGGGGTCCCAACATGCATAATCTTACTGTTATTTTGTTTATATGCTTTTACTTCTTTCTGGTTAAAAGACTGTTATGGACTATAGTGATAAAAACAAAACTATTATTATTTTTTGTAAAATTTTGGGCAGCAAGTTACAGCTGCACAATGATGTTTGAACAATGAAAACTCTATGATGTTTACCTTTTTTGATCCTATACCTCTCCAAACTCCCTGCGTGGACAACAGTTTGATGAGAGGAGAGAATACAATCTAGAATATCTGGTTCTTCTAGTGGCTTGGAACAATGACAAGTCTATTTTGGTTTTCACTGAGAGGCAAACAGCCTCGGTATGCATATGCATAGCATCTACAAAAGGTAATTTCTTATGATTAATAGAAATTGCGACTTTTTCTATGGGAAAAAAAAGGTTGTCTTTCTTTGTTAAATTTCCCACTCTGGATATTTCTAGCATTCCTGGGAACCCTAATCATGTCACAGGAAGGATGGTGCATGGGGTACCCGTTTTTGATGGTGATCCACTTTCCGCAATTGACCATATAGAAACATCAGCACATGCTTCAAGAGAGGAGGTTGTTCACCAAGTAGTCCTTATGTTGTTGTTCATGGGATCTCTCAGTGGTCATAACTCATGGTCACATTATCATGAATCTAAGAGAATCTCATCTATTGAGGAGTTCGTTGATGGCTTTCTTATAACTTTTCAAATATGCCCCACATTAAGCATCCAAGAGTAAGCCTTCATTGACCATCATGAAGACAATGAGAATCTAAGTAATGAGCAAGAAGACGAGTCCTCCTCTGGTCCACACGACGAAAAGGATGATTTTGAGAACACATGTGTTAGGAAGGATGAAGTTGAGACTAACCTTATGTTCCTCAAGGATATTACTCCCGATGAATCTCCTTTTGAGAACCTTGAGGAAGGTGATCCCATTTTCCCCTTAGCGGATGATATTGTAGATTACTTCCATATTGAAAAAGATAAATGGGAAATTGTTGGTCCTCAATTTGATAGTGCCCCCATTTACGACACTGACAAGGAGGATGAGGCTGAAATTGGTCCTCCCTTTCTCTCTAGTATTATTTACGATGACATATCCATTGATTCCCTTGGGAAGGAGAAATTTTATTTTCCCTCGCATAAGGAGGGGCAGTTGGAAGTGACCAATTTTCATGTTATGAAAGGCCCAATATATGATACTAAGGAAATTGATAAGGCTCCTCTTTATGATTCTATATTTAAGTCACCTGAGGCCTTAGATTATGATTTTGGGGAAGAGAAACCTATTGGATATAACACTCCACCCTCCCCTTTTACTTTTTCCTTTGTTCATGATTTTCAGAGTGATTACTATGCTTGTTCTCATATAATCTCAAGTGACCTTGATGATTTTCCCCTTTATAAGTATAGTGTCGAGGAAGAACCCCTCATTGAATATTATTTATCTCCTTGGGCACCCCCTCAAGATCATGATCAATTTATAACCTCCCCTTTCCAGTGTGGTCATTATGGTAAACCTACTTGTGATCCTCCATCTCATCTGTCTCTCGTTCCTACTAATCATAATCTTGTAGAAGAAATAAAATATGACATAAATGACAAGGACCATCATATGCCTGAGGTTTCCATCCATCAAAAGTTTATGGGCCTAATCATTGACATTTCTATATTTTGGTTAGAGGAGAGGATCTCACGGACTAGATTACATATTTTTCTTACCTCTTCTCACATGATCATCCATGTGTGGGAATTATGTTTTCCTAGCTCCCATCGGCCTTATCATCCATGTGATTTTGTCCATATTTTCTTTGGAATTTGTTGCATGAGTAATCATATAGGATGGCATATTTATCTTGATTTGATGATATGTTGGTTGCACTGGGTTTATGATTACACTTAGTATTAGTTTTGTACCATATGCATGTTAAGGTAGGATGCATTGCATATTGATTTTCACATTAGAACTAATGTCATATGATATTTCTCATGATAGATTAGCTGCATTTAGATTTAAAACTGCATTTGAAAGTTTATTTTTATGAGTCGATTTTATGGGTCTAATCCAAGCATGTGCGATCATGAGACATTGTGAAAGCATGCTGCTCGTTTTTTACATTTATTTGCACGAAACAGGTCTGGGATGTACCAAGAGATTGTTGGTGTTCTCGTGACCTCTCATTCGTGTAGATTTTCCCACTGTTTGATATATCATGTCCCAGTTGGAGCCAGGTGTTACCCACCAGTTTGTGGGTGATATCCCTAGAAATATTTTTCTAGAAGGTGGCCCTTAACTGGTAGCCAACAGCCCCTTGTAGCTACCAACTAGCCCATTGTGCCACTTCTCCGCCACCTAAGCCAGTCATGTGGTCCCTCACCCATTTGTCATGATCGTATGTTTGAAGGTGGGCCTCACAAACCTAAAGGTGTGCCTTGTCATTTGATAATTGAGTATTGTAGTTTACTTATCATGGAAACTTTTAGTCATGGATTAATGCGGGGGTTCGGCTGAAAGAGTGGGATAGCTCTGTGCTCTTGTCCCCTAGACCACTTTTGGATGTTAATCTTGGACCCTAGTCCTGTGGGATCTCTTTTATTGACCTTTGGAATTTAGGGATGGTACTTCATGGGAAAACTTGATTTGGTTGCGTGGTCCCGCTCCCTCATCCACATATATCACCCCCCTTCCACTCATTATAACCCCATTCATCATTCGTCCCACCTGGGTCCACATAGGGTTAGCCTTCCCCTTCCCCTTTCCCACACGTTGGGTTGGGCCTGGAACAATGCCTCGGAGGTGGATGCAGTTGAAAAGAAAAATAAAATCATAATCAACCACATTCAACAGGAAAATGTACCGCAAAATGCAAAAGATGGTCGGGAAAAACACATTTATCATGTGGGAAAAATCCAATGCATGAGCTCTACCCCATTCTCATGGCCATCACCCCGGTTCCTATAGGCCCTAGATGAGCCTCTTTTATCATTCAGGAACCCAAGATTGTCCCAACCCCTAGTGGGTAATGAATTGCCCCACCTTAAATGCGGTATCCACTGCTATACCTTACATATTATGCTCTTTCTCCTTGAGCTCTAGAAAGTTAACCAAAGAAAAATCATAAAAAGAAAAAGGAAAATGAAGAAGGGTGGAAAAATCAAGGTTGGGGTGACTTATGTACCATGATTTCTCCCTACTATACATTATATACCCAAATGTGGGCTTCCCCCTTATTAGCTACCGTTGTACCTTGGCATGTGACCCAAGATTTCCCCTCCAACCCCTACTTCGTACCATCAATTTATCATATGCCATCACCATCTGAAGAATGTACCTTGGACATATCATTGCCTTTAAAAGTAGAAAGCACCTAATAGGTTACTTGGTTACCCCCACCTTGGAGCTTGGAGACATTAGAACATGCCAAAACCCACTATGGAAGGGAATGTCATTATGAAGTGCCCGCTTGTTTTCCATGGTTTTCCAGCACTTTAACTCAATTTCTTTAAATGACTTGTTGTACTAGAAGGCAAGGGGACACATTGGATCTTATGAAGGATTACAGATGGTCTACATTTTGGGTTTGGTATCCCTATACAAGGTCCTAACCCTTTAGAGGGCTACATTGGCACATGTAGGGTGTTTTCATAGAGCCATGGTCCCCCACAACAATAGAAAACATTCCATGGATCCCCATAGATGTTCAGAGATTGCTCAAGTTTCATCTATTGGATGAGGAAGATGCATCGGGTTCACCATGCCCAACCGACCCCACATTTGTATCATGCATTTGGCAGATGACCTATGACTTGTATGTTGACATGGCATCACTTATAGTATCATTAGAGCCCTTACAGATGGTCTACAGGCATCCTTGATCTACTTGGAGACCCATGAGGTTACTTGTGTGCCCCCACACCCATTGGGAGCACAATAGGTTGATTATTTGGAGAACAAGGGGCCAACCCATTTTCCACTACTTTTGGGAGTCCTATTTGTCATTATGGCACCTATGGAATTCATAAGGTCTCTTAGAAGGGCCAACGCCATGTATTATTGATCATTCAACCTCCTGAGAGGCTTATTCTTTTGTTTATGAGCTAGTTTGGTGGGATTGTAAGCAAAAGTTAGTTATTTGGCACATTATTTTATTTTAGGGGATAATGTAGGCCTAATTAGCTAAATCGAACTCATTAGAAGTTTATAAATACAAGTGATGTGAATTCATTTTAGCATCATCACTTGGATTTGGAACTAGTATCTCTTCAAATATTTTCACTATCCTTCTTGGAGGATGAATTTTCGAAGCATGGAATGAAATTTGATGTTTGGATAATTTTCATATGTCTTGGAGCTTCTTGATGGAAGTTTTTTGGATGGTTGGATATATTCTTATACATGTAAGTACATTTTATTGCTATTATTTCTTTCTAATTTTGTCACATACATTGTTGTTGGGATTTCAGTATACTAGGGCTTACTTGTTGCATCTCTTATGCGAAGTTGTGGAAATAATGAATGCTTCATGTATGGGTCATGTATAATGAATGAATGTTCCTAGGGATACTTCATTATTGAAATTCATCTTGATAAGGCATTTACCTTGCAAAATGAAGTATAAAGTAAATAAGTGTCTGGTCCAACAATAACAACAATTTTAAAAGGACCAATCCACAACTTTTGGAACTTGGGTTGTTTACCTTTCTCGACATGTGTTGAATCCTAGAGGAGGACCCTCTAATCCACGGTGAAGCTGACATTTTTAGACCTTTTATCAAAATATTTCTTCATGGTTTTCATTCATCATTGGATATTTTCCAAAGAGTGATTTATTGTTCTTCAAGAGCCAACAATGTTAAAACTCTCTGTGGAACATTAATTAAAGTATGTTCCCCATCCTGTATAGTAAGACAAAGAGACAAGGGTTCCAATTCAATAGGTAATATGACATCTTGCCCATAGACAACCTAGAAGGGTGAAGCAATATTACTAGATTTTACAGTGGTACAATCTGCCTATAGTGAAAATTTTAACGAAGTATGCCAAGTACGAGGCTTGTCATTAATGGCCTTTTTCAAGACACAAATTAGATTTTTATTGGTGGACTTAGCTAGTCCATTACCTTGTGGGTAATAAGTGGAGGAAGTTGAGTGTTTAATATTGTACTGATATCAAAATTAGTAAAATGCGCAGATATAAAAGCAGGGCCATTATCTAAAATTATTTCTAGAGGTAATCTAAATCATGAGAAAATATTATTTTCTAATAATTCAATGACTTGCTCATCACAAGCGTTCTTTAAAGGAATAAATTTTTCCCATCTAGTTAAATAATCAGTAGCAATAAGTATGAAAATATGACCAGTTGATGAAGGAGGGTTAAGTGGTCCAATAAAGTCTAAACCACATTTGGTGAATGGAAATTCAAGAATGACTGGGAAGAGAGGCATAACATGGAAATTTTATTTTAATGATGCATGTTGGCATTCTTTGCAACTTTTTTCATATTTATAGTAGTTTGTAAAAAATGTGGGCCAGTAAAAACTAGACCTTAAGATTTTGTGTGCAGTAGACTTTACTGCAAAGTGACCACCAATATGGAACCATGAGAGAATGTTAAAAGTTTAGTTGTAAATTGGTCGTCAACACAACGTAACAGTAAGCCATCATAGGACCTACAATAAAGCATAGTGTTCAAAATCAAATACTTGGAAGAATCTAAATGTTCTTGTCTACGTTGAAATTTGTCGAAGTATTTTGGACATTTTTTATTTTGAAGATAAAAGATCATATCTATGTACCATGGATGGTCTGCAACATTGACTAATTTTTCATTAACTAAAAATAAGGTAGACAATGATTCATCGTCATCTCTTGGGTTACTTAGCTCAGGATGTTGAGCTAAGTGTAATGCTAAGTCATGTCCCTTTATGGTTTTTGAATTAGTAATTGTCACATCTTGCTCTTGGATCTTGGCAAGTTTACTTGAAAGCAGAGTTTGATACAACAAAAACTTGACAACAAACAAAGGGACTCTTACCTCTGTGTGCTTTCCAAGAATGTAGTGTTTGAATTGCTCGATTTATTTAACAAGGGAAAATGCATGCTTCTCAATCAAAGAGTATTTAAACTCTTCATCTAATAATCTATGACTCATGAAAGCAATCAAATTTTCTTTATCTTTATCATCTTTGTTCATAAGGATGTCAGAGATGGCTTCCTCAGTTGCATTAGTGTAGATAATGAAGTCTTTAGCAAAATTTGGTTTAGCTAAGATAGGTGCAAAATAAATTATTTGTTTGATAGTGATAAAATGTTGTTGTGCATAATCATCCCATTTAAATTCACGATCTTACTTTGTTAGATTATGGATTGGTTTTACAATTTTAGCAAACTCATTTATGAATTTGAACAAAATTAATCTTACCCATGAGAAATTGAATTTCTTTTTTAGAATTTGGGGTGGAATATTCTTGATTGCAATAACTCATTCAGGATAAATACTAATATTGGAGTTTGAAACAATATTCCCTAATAATTTACCGGTTGTGACAACAAATATTGATTTTTTAGGATTGAGTGAAATACCAAATCGTCTACATTGAAGGAGGACACACTTGAGATGAATGAAATGATCTGCTCAACACTTATAATAAACAGTCATATCATCAATATAGATCTGGATGATCTTCTCGATGAGGTCGTCAAAGCCCAACTACATGCTTCTTGGAAGTATAACACCTACATTCATCAAGTTGAAAGGCATGCGTTCATAGGTGAAGATTCCCCAATGAGTGATAAAAGTGGTTTTAAATTTATCAACTTTCTTTAGGCATCTCTAGTTGTAACTAGCGAAGCCATCCAAAAGCGACATCATCTAGGATCCTGTAACTTGTTACAGAATCTGATCCATGTTAGGCAGGGGGGAATTATCCTTTACATTATCTTTTTCCAGGGATCGGTAATCAACACATAAATGTATATCCCCATTTTTCTTTCTCACCGAGACCATATTCACTACCCATTTTGAATATTTAATAGGAAAAATGATGTGATCATTAAGCATTTTCTATAATTCTTTTCAAATGGTAGCTTCAAGTGTAGGATTAATTGGTCTTTGCCTTTGCCTTACAATTTTAGCACCTTGTTTAATTGGAATAATGTGTTTTAAGATACCAAGATCAAAACCACGAAGATCCTTATACGACCAGGAAAAGGCATTAGAGAATTCCCTGAAATGGGAAATGAACCTTTCCTTTTCTTGATTATAACATTGAGCACCAATTTGTAAATCTTGGGATCATTGAGGGTCCCAATGTCAATTGAGATAGTTTCATCAATTTTCCTTTTATATTCTTCTATATGGTTATTCTTCGAAGAGGGAACATCATTGGGAGAGAAGGAGATTTCTAGTGGAGATATCCTAGAAGGATACTTGTTTTATTTTAGTGATATGATCTTTTTATCATCTATTGCCTAATTTTGAATAAAGGCACAAATTATTTCCTCATCCTGAAAGACTTTCCAATATTCTTCATTATTCGGGAGATGAGGCTTATATAAAGATTGAAACACACAATCAAGCCTATCAGGTAGGGTTTAACGAAAATGACAAGAAGCATAAGCATCAAAAGTCAGCGAAAGTGTTAATCTCTTTATGAACATGAGTAATATTAACAGTTGTCAATAGAGATATTTTCTCCCAAATCAGTTGAGGGTAATGCTTGATTAACTTGTTAGTGGGAAAGTAAAATTCCCTAACAAGATTAACAACAAGTTTAGAATCACCAAAATCAGTGAAATATTTACATCCTAATGCAAGAGCTTGTTCTCCAAGAAGAAGGGTTTCAAACTCAACAACATTATTAGTATTGTCAAATTAAAACTTAAAATCATATTGGTGCATTTTACCTTGATGAGAGTGCAAGAGAATACCAACACAATTTCCTTTGTGCGATGAGGCACCATCAAAGTTTAAATAACAATGTTGATCATCAGATTGAGGATTAGGGGAATTTTGAGGTCTAAAATGGGCCTCCTAAGGAAATTATAAAATAATAGTGGAAATAATAAAACAAGATTAGATTACATCATCAAATTTAGAGGGAAAAAAGAAAAAAACTATTTTTTTCAACTTATCTCCCTATGTGTTTACTCAAATTTCGAGCGACAACACTCGTTGGATGTAGAATTTGATTCGTCATCCAAGGAGTACCCATGTTGCATACTTTCGATGGACCTTGCTACACAAAAAATGAGAAATAGATGGAAAACATTATTGCAATCACATTTTTCATGTATATCTCATTTTTTGTGTAGCAAGGTCCATTAGAAGTATGCAACATCAATACTCCTTGGATGAGGAATTAAATTTTGCATCCAACGAGTACTCCCACTTGAAATTTGGGTAAAACCTTAGGGAGATAAGTTGAAAATATGAGTTGAAAAAGTAGTTTTACTATTTTATTATTTTTTAATACTTTTTTACTCCAAAAATGGTGAATCATCCCCCATGGTTGACATCATCATATTGAATCCTATTGGTTCTTATAAAGTTTATTTTGGTTGTACATTTTTCTTAGGAGGCCCATTTTAGACCTCAAAATTCCCCTAATGATCCTCCTTTGTAAAGAGGGAATAAATGCCCATTTCCTCTTCAACATAATTAACATGAGGTTGAGGTAGACATTCGACGAAAGGAATAATCTGACCTTCCCTATAAACAATAATGCTTTTGGAATTTTTTGGGGATGTTCATGTTCATTCCATTGAATGATAAGTATCCACATATACAGACCTGCCAATCTCTTCCTAATATGATATAATAGTTTGAAACTAGCATGTCCATCACCTTTATGTTACACGTAGTTCTAATTTCAAGGTGGGCACCAAAAACCAACGTAACATCTTTGATTATGTCAATAGACTCTTGTAGCAAGTTATTGAACCTACTATCTTCCAGGGAGTATCATCAATACACTGTAGAACAAGTTTTTCCATTATAATCTTAGGCATAACATTTAGTCTAGACCCTCTGTTTACCAAACAAAAATGTCCAATTTTATCATGATTTTTCATAGATATGTAGAATGGAGAGGCCCTAATGGGGATGGAAGGATTATTAGCGATGAAAGTTGATTGTTGAGGGGGTTCTTCAAGTTGAATCTCCAAATAATGGATGGGAGCAGGAAATTTCCCATCACGAAATCCTTTTAGTTGCTTATGTTGCTCGAGAATTGTGGCCATATCGAGTAATGAAACATCAACTTTAATGTCGGCCATTTGAGTCAAAATACAAAATCCGGGCAACATAGTTGAAGAATAAGAAGGGGAATAATGCATAGTTTGAGTGGAAGTGGAAGTATTTATAGATTAACAACAAAAAGTGAGATTCGAGGTCTATTTGAATGATTCTTGGAATATGGTTCTTTGGCGGTACAAGTCTTGTGAGTACTTATGGTTTTGACAGCTAGGACATCCTCTTCATCAAACCAGTTATGGTTAGCCACGGTGGGGTCAGGCCTTTTACCAAAAATTATATCCCTAGCACTTTAATGAATTTGGCACGTTTTCCCATCATGAAATTCCTCACAAAAGTTGCACAAAGGGCAGAACATGTTGGGTATTATGTGCATGCCTCAAGGTGTAGGCTTTAGGTTGAGAGTTAAGTATTCATTCATAAGTAATCAATTTATTACTCATCTCTTGCATGAGTTGTAAGATTGCAGTAATATCTGTTTGGTTTGCTTGACCCTTGAGGGGTATGCCTATCTTGCAAGGTTGTCATTCATATTCCAAGCAAATTCTCAAGGATGGTGGAATTTTTCTCTTCTAATTGTTGGTGACAAGGGGAATGTAGTGCACTACAATAGTGCATCATTGAGGCTTGGTTCAGAGGGTGGATAATCTCAGGGATCTAATTATAAAGTTTAGTAAATCATAGGTTGAAATTCTTAATATTATCCCCTTTTGGAAAAGAAAAATTATTGTAATAATGTAATAGGTTGATTGGGCTCCTAGGTTTTCCAAAAGTTTATTTGAACCAATAACAAAGTTCATTCCAAGTTCTAAAGATTTTGAAGGTAATTCAAATAAATTTACAACAGCCTTGCCTGAGAAAGAATTAACAAACGATTGCATGCATGGATCATTATCATTTTCCCCAATATTGTGGCAAGCATTTGAAAAGTGATTAAGTGTTCATTTGCAGTAATGGTGGCATCAATATAGCACTTGGGAATATGGTCCTTAAACTTAGGAAGAGGAGCATTAGCTATAACAAGATTCAAAGGGGATTAAATGTGCTAAGGGGTTACATTAGCATCCTCCTCGAATTGAAAGAGTCCATATTTTTGGATGACCTTGGCTGGACTATTATTAGATTGATGAGGATTGAAAGATGAATAAATATATCCAATTGTGATAGTTAGGGTAGCAATAGAACCAGAACCAGATGCAAAAGATCTGGAGGCTGTGGATCCCTGAGTCCCAGTTGAGGGTTAACCCTTTGTTACAAACATGATTCATTTAGTTGGCAAAGTAGTTTGAGATGAACTTGTGAGACTTTGATGGAAATTATGATTTGCTTTGACTTCTAAAACAACCCTACGATGTTGGATTTCATTGATGGGGGGATATTCAAGACTGTCACCTCTGAGACGTCGGGAAGACTAAGGCTCACTATTCATGTGAAAGTCATTGATGAAGATCATGTACACATTGGTGTTCACATTTTTTATTAATTAAGGCCTCTTGTTCATCTATTGCGTCAATCTCATGAGCAATAACAGACCAATAGTGATTTAATTGTTGGATATTGGATGCATTATTTGGAATAATGTCAAGCAAGGAACTAACAATGTTTCTTTGATCATTCAACTGGGGGATAAGGCCAGATGGTTGATTAGATTAGATTGTCACGAATCAACAAGATTTGAAAATAATTGAAGGAATGAATCGTTCCCTCATATGGTTGCCAAAAGATGTTAATGATTGTTTAAGTTAATTAAACTTTAACAACTGAACTCAAATCTCCTTAACTCAACAAGATAATGAGATGAGGTGATCTAAATTTGTAACTAATATTTTATGGTTTTTTTTGCTTTACAGTTGTTATAATGAAGATTTATATTACAGGAAAGAAGAATTTACATCAATAAAAGGAAAATAAAATGTACCTAACATAAATATAATATTACAGTAATGTGGTTGATAAATACACGAAGCAAAATAAAACTGAAGTGAAAACCATATTTGATAAAATTAGTGAGATAATCAAAATATGGGTTTAATAGACTTGATTTTTTTAGGGCATAAGTTGCGACAATTAAGTGAAAAAAAGAGAAATTGTTGTTATAAAAAATATATAATAAAATAACAAGATATGCACAATAATAGAGCTGTAAAATAAAGGAAAATTTTATTAAAGGTAAAAAGTACAACCAAAATCTTGAAAGGCAGATTTCTGCGAAAGTAGTTGACTAGTCTCAACACAAAACCATTGCAATGTAAAGTTAAACCATATACAATGGCTTGAAAAACAAGTAAGGATGCCAGCGAATTGAAATCCTTAAAGCAAGTGTAGTTATGGGCAACTTCTTCTCTACAAAAGGATAATTGTTAACATTGGTTAAAGATTACCATACCTTCAAACAACAACAAAATAGATCAGAAAACACAAGATACCTGCAAGTTTCCTTGAGAAATATTAATGGAGTCGCCCTAACTTGTCCCCCCTTGGTGAAATGAGACTATTGTTAACATCAAGATTAAATTCCAACTTTTAAAGAAGATAAAATCAGAGGAAAAAATGACACAGAAAATTTATGGCATACCTCTCATCACAGTTCACACTCTCCACTTTCATAGATCCAATCCAATTTTTAAAAGGCTTTAAAACAATTTTGGAATTTTTGTTGTTTAAAAGATTGTGGTATCATTTATTTTCTAATATGAATTGATTAGACATTGAGAGGAATGGATGTTATGAAGGAATATTAGAATACATTAATTTATAAACTTTATGTTTGACTATAGTAGGTGGGAGCTCATTTTCGTTCCATAACCAAAATGCCCATCTAATTATAACCAATAAACATGTGTAAATAACAATAACCATGCAAATATATATATATATATATATATATATATATATAATAACCAACCAAGCATGTGCCAATACTAACATTATCGAACAAAAAGATAAAATATCCATAAGTGATCATGCCATAGTAATGAGTACGCTAATAAATTAACTCCTTGCCTCTCCATGTTCTTTCATGATACATATGTACAAAATGTGTCCCATTAAATGTGCATGACAAACAAAACTTCATATGCATAACAACATATATATATATATAACCAACCAAGCATGTGCCAATACTAACATTATCGAACCAAAAATACAAAATATCCATAATTCATCATGCCATAGTAATAAGTACACTAATAAATTCCATCTCCTGGTGCCTCCCAAAAACTCCTTGTCTCTCCATGTTCTTTCATGATACGTATGTACAAAATGTGTCCCATTAAATGTGCATGACAAACAAAACTTCATATATATATATATATAACCAACCAAGCATGTGCCAATACTAAAATTATCGAACAAAAAGACAAAATATCCATAAGTCATCATGCCATAGTAATAAGTATGCTAATAAATTCCATCTCCTTGTGCCTCCCAAAAGATCCTTGTCTCTCCATGTTCTTTCATGATACATATGTACAAAATGTGTCCCATTAAATGTGCATGACAAACAAAATTTCATATGCATAAGCATGTGTTTCTCCCTTCAGACAAAAGCTCATGCAATAAACAAAATAAAGTATCATAAATATCTGCATGTATGTGTAGTGAAGAATATCCAAGCAAAACCAAAATAGTAACAAAATTTACCATCATATATCAACTTGAAAGCAACAATAACTAAATAGTAACCATAAGCATATCAAAAACATGTTGTGAGCATACATAAGCTATTGTCTTGACCTGTGTGATGGAGCACTCTCTGCCGGTCGCTCTTCTTGGAGAGGGTTGGATGTGATAGAATGGGAAGAGCCATGTGAAGAATCATAGAAAGCGACTTGGGATTTCTGCCTTTTATCACTCGTGACAGGTTGAGGAATGACTACATGCTTTGAGGACTGACCAATTGGGTTAATACGTATAGTGGGTTGCTTCGAGACCTAGGTAACAGATGGAGGGTGTTGACTAGTAAGTGTTGGTATCCTAAATTGCCCTATTTTCTACCCCATTTCCATCAAAATCAACCTTTATTTTATCTCAATAAAAGACCCTTCCTTCCCGCACTAGTACAAGATAGTTACCCATTCCTACACATGCTCATATTTTATATTAAGATTTATTTCAGCACTTTATTAATAATTTTATATGGATTTCATGCCTATTTACATATCTCTTGTAACTCATATTAATTTCCTAGAGTAATCATGGAACTCTGTATTAATTATGAATGAGTATGACTAGTGCAGGTAGATTCCTGCACCGTCACAAGGCCTATCCGAGATTTCTGAGAAGCCAAATATTCCACGAGGACGGGTCTCGATCCTTGACTCCGAGTTTAGTTGTTGATGAACTGAAGTAGGATAACAGGTGGCATGCAATCAGGGAATATTTTCCAAAGTTAGGTTACGGCCAAGCGAGATTCATGTGTATTATAACTGCTGGCCAAGTTTGTAATTTCGGTTTCTAAGTTTGTTCGGCTGAAAGGCTTGAACAAGAAATGTTTGTAATTAGTGAAAACATCTAGATCCGAAAGGATATATATGATATAGATATAGGTAGGAGAAGGCAAGTAGGTAGAGAACCATTGGTTGTAATTTTTTTGATGTAATCTGGTTATCGCCTCAGTGTTGGGGCTGGATTGCTTTGTCATGTACATTTGACGAATCAAGTAATACAAGAGAATTGTCATGATTTTCATACACAACATCTAGTTTATCTTTGATGTATCTTTCGAAGTGCTAAGCTTTTTCGTTCCTTAGAAGGGGAACGAGCTGGTTGGCTAGGGCCCAGCCAACCCAGTTCGTTTACCCCTCTCTCTTTCATTATTCAGAAAGAAGGTGTGGATATTTCGTTTGCAGCTCTGTGATGTTATAGTCTTAATCTTTATCTTTCAAGTTTTGATTTAAAATATCTTTTGTAACTAACGTGTGAAACGGATCTGTGGTTTGAGAGTTAGCTATGTTTACTTTGTTTATGAGATATCTTCCTTGCATTTCTTTTATTCTCAATATTTGTTTTAACTTGTTTTGATCGGATCGTGCAAAGGACTCTTTCCTGCACCTGTGCATGTTGTTGCTTGCACTTTGGTTTAATCATTCTTTTGCAAAAAATAGTGAATCAATTCTCTTCATATTGTTTCCAGTTATTACGCAAGTGAATGAATCCTTAATTTAGTAACTGTCTTCAGTATTAAAAGTACATCTTTAAGAGGATCTGGAAGTAGTTGTATAAAAATCATCATAAACATATTATACTTGAAAAGAACATAAGCATCTTTGAATGGATTAATAAAGTTAGATAACACATGAAAAACACTTAGACTACTATTTGATTCTTTTGAAATGCTTTTATTTAATGAAGTTTATTTCCTTTGCAAGGTTTAGTGAATTGACGCATTTCCTTTTTCACAGATAATTTACTTCAGAATTTCATTTACAGTTGCAATTCCTTTCAAACACATCTTTCATTCTTTTCGAAAGTAATTTGGAAACTAGGTGAAGGAAGATCTTCTTTGGTGTAAGAGTTGGTCTCTTGTCATAGAAACAAAGTGCTCTAAGCCCTTAGGCTTAGAGCACCTTCACTAAGACATAAGTCTTCAGTAAGGAGGTCACATATACTTTTGCACAGAGATACTGTACCTACATTAGTGCAGGGACAAATTGTTTGTGTGGATGGAAGATCAGAAGGAAGACATAATTCTGCAAGGGCCCACTTGTCAGACTGTTAGCCATCCATCTGAAGATGAACATAGCATTTCATTTCAGCATTTAAGATTGTTTCCATTGTGTGGAATTTCTTTACTTGATTTACATGAAAATTGTCTTTTACATTCCAGCACTAGAGTTGCTTTGGTGTTAATTACCTTTCCGATTGTTTTCTGTCTGATTCTGCAAAGCATTTTCTTTAAGAAGTAGGATTAGAGATAGGAAAAGTTCATACCATTTCTGGCATTGCCTGTGCTTTGTCTCTAAGTTTACGAAACCCTCGGGTTGACAATTAAGTGTTGAGGAGTTTGCTCAAGCGCAATTCCTGCACCCAACATTTTGGCATCGTTTTCGAGGAGGCGATTTGAATTGGTAAGAATTTTCCATTTTTTTGCAATAGGGGTAAGTCTACTATTATTTTTTTCTCCGGTGTGCTTCTAATGTTTGAAGAAATTTATAGGTGCCGATTTATTTTTTTGAAACTTGTAGTTTTTATTTGGATTTCGTTTTGTCATTTTTTGATATGAATGCCTAAAATAGGTAGGGGTCCGAAGCTGACTAGGGGCCAAAGAAACACTGACAAATCTGAAACCAAAACTCACATTGGGCCTTCTTTTGCAGGCAGAAATTCTAAACAAACTCAGACTCATCACAGAGGAATAGTCCCCACCTAGGCCCTGGTAGCAGTGGTTTAGGTGTGACACAACCCATAAAGGGGAAGAAGGGGACTGTTGGAACACATAGTCAACCTTCTCAGTCTGTTAAGAGCAGTTTGGGTGGAAGAACAACAATGGAAGGTATGGAAGACCATGCAGAAGGAAGTGGTGAAAATCAGGTAAATGAGGAAAAATCCACTTTCGGATTCTCGATTATGGATCCTGATACACAAGTACAAATGAAAAACATTTCACCAGCAACTCTTCCTCATTTTTATGTTAAAGTACATGAAGAGCCAAACTCTTTCTTATTTGAGTTTGATAGTTTGTGTAGGAGTTATGATTTTTCATCTGATGCCCAGAAGTTAAATTTTTTTCCTGGAACCCTCAAGGACACAACACTCCGCTGGTTCATGGGACTAGGAGGAAACACTATATCTTCTTGGAAGTAAATGAAGAGAGTGTTTTTTTCAAAATATCAGGAATATTGTAAAACTAGATATATTAAAGATGAAATCTTTACTATTGTGCAAAATGATGATGAGACTTTAGAGGACTACTTGGAGAGATTCTTGTATATCCTTCAAAGGTCAAAGCACAAATTTGATCTAAGTACCATTATAGCCTTGTTCTTACGTGGGCTCACTGATGACACTAGAAATAATTTAAATCTGTTAGGACAGGGGGATATTGCTAAAAATACTTTTGATCAGATTTGTGACTTGTGCAGGAAATTTTTGAGGAATCAATATAGATCCAGTAAAGGAATTTGGAATAAAAACAGAAAAACCGAATCTACTAATGCTATGATTATTGGATTAGAAAACAAAATGGACAATATGAAAATTGAAATAATGAATACTGTTAGTAAACAAATAGACTCTTTGAAGTTTCAACAGAAACCTGTAGAAGAGCAAGAGGTATTGTCTATTTTCTGTCCTAAATGTAGAAGAAATCATCCTTTAAGAGAATGTCCTCTAGATATTAAAGAAACTAATAAATGTGCAATTTGTGCAGATAACCATGCTACGGATAAATGTCCCTCTATACCTGGGTTGAAAGTTGTATTGGAAGGGGGACAACCTGAAGTCGAATCATTGCATGCTATGGGAGCAAGAAGGAATTGGCCTCAGGTAAGTGCAAGTATGGTTCTTAAATCTCCACCACATTTTTTTGGTTATAATGCACATTCATATTCCTATCCTAACATGGGTCACTCTCAGCATTGGTAGTAGGGGAATCAATATAAATATAGACAACCCCCCCAATCTTGGCAGCAAGGATGGAGGGGGGCAAACCATTTTCATTATTCACGCAATTCCTATCATGTACCTATGCAATCATACCCTCCTACATATGCACCTTACCCAATGCCTCAACCATCATTTCCTCAGCTGAGTCAACCTATGCCACCATTACCGTTACCTCCACCATTTCGACCTTCTTAGCTGCCTGCTCAACCTTTACCCAACCCCAATAATAAAGCGGTACAAATGATACATTCTATGACCCTGCTTTCTTCATCCAGATTTCAGACTATGCTAGTTGGAGTCAATGATCTCCAATTGAGATCAGGGAAGGTAGTAACCTCAGAGAATCAAAAGTAGCCCATGGTGATTATCGATGAGAAAGGAGAGGAGGAAACTCCTGACCATTTTGAAAAAGATGACACCATTCAGCCTATCCCTATACATTTTGAGCCCTTGTCATCTTCTTCCAACTGACCTCCCTATCCAGAGAGGTTAGTGATGGAGAAGAAAGACCCCATTCCTGAGTCTAGCCTGGCTTCCGAGCTTAGGAACCTTTTCATAAGGGTACCTTTGCTCCAAGCTATCAAAGAGATCCCCATTTGTACAAAAATCATTAGGGAACTCTATCTCAAGAAGCCAAGAAGGAGAAGATTGGAACCCCAAACCATTCAATTTGTTGGTATAGTAGCAGAGTTAATGACGGGATGTATGCACATGGAAAAATATACTGACCCCAGAAACCCTGTTGTCTTTGTTCAGATAGGTGATTTTCTTCTCCCCAATGTACGTGTAGACCTAGGGGCAACCATTAATGTTATGACCAATCAAACCATGGATAAACTTGGACTGGTCCATAGTCGTCCTACTCCTACTGTGCTTGAACTAGAGGATAGATCTAAAATCAAGTCGGAAGGAGTATTGGATGATGTGGTCGTCTCCTTAGATTCTTGGGAATATCTCGCAGATTTCATTGTGCTTCAGCCAAAGAACCCTGTGGGAGGGCATCCCTTGATCTTGGGATGACCATGGCTTGCTACGGTCAATGCTTATATTGGATGTCGTTTTGGTGATATGTATATTTCCCATGGAGATTCCAGAAAGAAAGTCACCCTATATCCACCTGCTAGATCCATTTAGGAGCTCTGAGACACTTTATGGTTAGAATACAGTAGTGATGAGGAGACTTAGCCTATTTCCTTGATACATCAGAATGTTGAGTCCTCACAGGAGGGAGAGATTCAAGACTTCCTAAACAATCTAGACACCATGCCTAATTTCGAGTCATTGAGTCAGATTTTTAGTCTAGATTTTCAGGAAGGATATGACTCTCTACCCCCACCATCACCATCTCTAGCGACACCCTTATGTACTCTTGAGCCTGATACTACTCTTGTTGAGATTAGTCCAGGTAAATCCTTGTATATTAGTTCAGACTTGGATCCTTCTCAGTGAGAGCAGCTTGTGAATTTGTTGCAAAACCATCTTGATGCCTTTGCATGGGGTTATGAATATATGAAAGGCATCCCTCTTGAAACTTGTACACGCCATATCTATATTTAGGATGGGTCCCGACTTGTTCGACAACCCCAAAGGCGAATGAACCCAACTCTAAGAAACATTGTAAAAGAAGAATTGCAAAAACTCTTAGATGTCGATTTTATCTATCCCATTTCTGACAGCGAGTGGGTCTCTCCATTAGTATTAGTCCCAAAGAAATATGGGAGATGACGCATTTGTATTGACTACAAAGAATTGAATAAATCCACTCTCAAAGATTACTTCCCCCTTCCTTTCATCGATTAGGTACTCGATACCCTCGCTAGTAAGAAGTACTTTTATTTTCTAGACGACTTTAGCGGATATAACCAGATACAGATAGCACTCGAGGATCAAGACAAAACCACTTTTACGTGTCCATGGGGTACATTTTCTTATCGAGTGCTTCCCTTTGGGCTATGCAATGCCCCGACTACCTTTCAAAGGGTAGTCTTGGCTATTTTTGCTGACCTTGAATGTGTAGAAATCTATATGGATGATTTCTTTGTGTTTGGTGATTCATTTCAAGAAGCCCTGAAGAATCTACACAAAGTGCTTCTTCACGGCCAAGAAGCTGATCTCACCTTGAGTGACAAGAAATGCAGATTGATGTGCAAGGCAGGAGTGGTTCTTGGCCATCTTATTTCCAACAAAGGTATCCAGGTTGACCCTGCAAAAATAGAAGTCATTTCGAGTCTTCCTATACCCAAAACTCAAAGGGAAGTGAGAGGTTTTCTAGGACATGCAGGCTACTATAGGAGATTCATTGAGAATTTCTCAAGGATAGCTACCCCCCTTTTCTGACTTTTGGCTAAAGATAGTGAGTTTTCTTGGTCCACAGCTTGCCAATAGTCCTTTGAGACATTGAAGGAAAAATTAGTTCAGGCACCAGTGTTGAGAGGACCAAACTGGTCCCTGCCATTTCATATTTCCTCTGATGCCTCAAATACTGCTATAGGCGCAACTTTAGGACAGGAAGAAGACAAACAATCTTATGTTATTTATTTCATTAGTAAAAACTTGTCACCCGCTAAACTCAATTATACAGTTACTGAGAAAGAGTTTTTAGCTGTAATTTTTTCCATTAATAAATTCAGACATTATATTATAGGATATGAATTTTTTGTACATATTGACCATTCCTCTATAATATATTTGATGAATAAACCATTAACTAGCGGTAGAGTGACTAGGTGGTCGCTATGATTACAAGAATTTAATATTATCATTGTTGATAGATAGGGAAAGTCAAATGTAGTTGCAGATTATCTTTCAAGATTAAATAATCCTAGTGAAGCAATTCTTGTTGATGATGATTTTCCTGACGAACATCTTTTTGTTGTGTCAACAAAATCTCCATGGTTTGTTGACATAGCTAACTATTTAGTCACTGGAAAATTACCACCTCACTTATCCTCTCGTGAAAAGCGGAATATCATTCATAAAAGTGCTACATATTCATGGATGCAAGGAGACCTCTTTTACACCGAAGCAAATCTTATTATTCGTAGATGTGTAAGAGAGGAAGAGGTGTTTGATATCTTAAAATCTTCCCATGATGAACCTTGTGGAGGTCACTTCGCCGATAAGCAGACTCCATACAAAGTATTATGAATTGGTTATTTTTGGCATTCCTTGTTCAAGGATGCCAAAAATGTCAAGCGGTGTGATAGTTGTCAGCAAATTGGCCAGCCTAATAAAACCAATGAAATGCCTCTATGTCCTCAGGTTATGATTAAGCCTTTTGAAAAATGGGCCATTGATTTCGTAGTGTAGAAATTTTGAATAATTTAACACATATTCAACAGAGATTATCCTGATCATACAATTTAAGCGGAACATGTATAATACATAATCTCCTCTACGTTGATCATGAATATAGCAGCATCAATAACAATAAAACATCAAGAGCATGCACACATTAACACAGTATGTATCACGGGGAAAGCATCTCGCTAAAAACCCCACACTATCTGTATATTAATGATTGAGTCATGTAACATTACACAGCATAATACTTCTCACAAGTATCTCCACCTCTGTTACACACAATACAGCTCATATCTGATCTCCAAATCTCTTCCACTGCTTGCCTGCCTCCACTGCTCAATACCTGCTCAAGAACTGATGAGAATTGCTTCCCAAACTCGATTTTCACCTGAAAAATAGTCACACACTCTTTGTGGACGTGAGCAAAGGCTAAAATGCGGGCCAAATATGTGAGCAAACTCATTGGCATACTCAATCCCTTGATTGTGCAAGATCTGGTGCACAACTATAGTCACAACTGATAGCAATCTGATTCTCTACCACCTGTCCCTGTTGAACTGAACATGAACTGACATGCAACTGAGTTAACTGATGTATTCTTTAGTTGTATTATGAGTTAATAATTAATTTAACAACTCATCATTAGTCTATCTGCAGTTAGACTAACTACAACCAGTTTAACTAAGTTAAACTGAACACAACTCCATCAACTGTACCTCCAGTCCACTAAACTCAACTCACTTGAGTTCTAACTGAAGTCATGCATGCAACAACTCAACTGACTCATAAGAAAAACGAATTTCCTTCTGACAGCTGCATGTGCCACTTCCGTAGCTCAAACTGAAGTGCTCCAAGAGAATAAGATTAAGTTTATAGTCCAAATATTATTGTGAGATAATAATATTTGACTTTTCTATTTTTGACAGCCAGTCTAAAAATAGACTTGATCACTCACACTGTGATCACTCACACTTTCATCAAAAATAGAATTCCATCTATTTTTCCCAACTTGATCAATCATCCATAAACATAGACATGATCCATATGTCTAAAAATAGACATAGTCTAAAAATAGACTTGCGCCAAAAATAGCCTGCGGGCCCACTTAGTGAAGGCGACTCTTTTCACTAAGCTCCATCATCTTGTTGCAATCTCAACACTCCCTCTCGACAAGATATGGATTATCAGCAACCCCTATCCTGCCTCGGTGGTACTCGAATTTGCTCCTGGTGAGAGCCTTCGTCAGAATATCAGCATCCTGATCCTCCGTTGGAATGTACGAAAGTAACATGATCCTCCGCTGCACACAATCTCTGATATGATGGTACCTGATGTGCCTGGACCCGAAAAACCCGACCAAGATCATCCTCATCCACACAGATCTCTGCTTCCTGCTGTACCAAGAAACTACTGTCGATCCGATACTGAAGACCCCTCCTGATGTGCTCTTTCTGTCCGTTGGGCTCCCTACCCAATCTGCATCCGTGAAGCCACATAGCTTCACCTCATCCTTCTGTCTGTACCAAGATCCATATCCCGATGTGCCTCTCAAGTGGCTCAATACATGCTTGCCCGCCTTCCAGAAGAGCTTGATAGGCTTAACCATAGCTTGTGAAAGCTGGTTAACTGCATAGCATATATCAGGTCGTGTATTGACCAAATACATCAGCGACCCCACCAACTGTCGATAAACAGTGGCATCCACTTCTTCTCCCGAAGTGGCATCCTCCTTCCTCCAACCTCCAGGAAGAGGAGTATCAACAGGCTTGCAGCCATGCATGTTGAACTTCTCCAGTATCTCCCGAGCATACTTGCCCTGAGAAACAAACAGTCCACCACTGCGCTGCCATATTTCCAATCCTAGGAAATAGTGAAGGAGGCCCAAATCCTTCATCTCAAACTCTGTAGCAAGATCCTTCTTGCATGACAGTATCAACAGCTCATCACCCGTTAGAATCAAATCATCAACATACAGTACAATGATAAGCAACTTACCCTCCACCACAATCTGGTATAGGTTCGGATCCGCCTCGCTCTTGGAGAATCCAAGTCCTGTGAAATAGCTGTCTATTCGTGTGTACCAAGCACGTGGTGCTTGCTTCAACCCATACAGCGCTCTCTTGAGCCTGCACACATGCGACTCGCTGCTGAAGACTTCAAAGCCTTCGGGTTGCTCAATGTACACCTCCTCCTCAATGACTCCGTTGAGGAACGCAGTCTTCACATCCATCTGATGAATGTGCCATCCCATCTGCGCTGAGAGAGCAAGAATCGTCCGTATGGAAGAATACCTTGCGACAGGTGCAAAGGTCTCCTCATAATCGATCCCCTCAATCTGTGAAAAGCCTCGGGCAACAAATCTTGCCTTGTACTTCTCCACACTCCCGTCAGCTGCCTGCTTAACTTTGTAGATCCATCTCGAACCCACCACTGATTTCCCTTCCGGTCTAGGAACAATCTCCCATGCACTGTTTCTGACAATAGAATCATACTCTTCCACCATGGCGTCTACCCATGCGGGATCCTCCACAGCTTCCTCGAAAGAGGATGGCTCAGTCACAACACACTTGCTCATAAGAGCCATGTATCCAGTGTACCGATCAGGTGACTGTCTCTGCCTGCGTTGGGTTGTAGGTGGTCCTACAACTTTCTCTGCATCTTGAGCCAGTCGCTCAGCTTCTGTCAAGCGCTTTCGCCCTCTGATGGTTGGCGCTGCATGAGTGGTCTCTTCCACTCCATGAACCTCGTCCTGTGGCTGATCCACGTCCTGAAGCTCATCCTTAGGAACTAATAGCTCCTCATCTGCATGCAAGTGTAGCTCCCTCTCAAGCGAACACTTCATGGCTTTCTCCTCCTGAAATTTTATATCCCGTCGCACAACAGTTTTACCACTGTCTGGCAAATACACATGATAGTTGTGGGGCGTATCAGTGTACCCCACAAATATCCCAACCTCTGCAGTCGGCTCCAACTTCTTTCTGGCATCCTTCGTCACATGCATGTAAACGTTAGCACCAAAAATCCTCAAATGAGAAAGATCAGGCTTCTTACCAGAATAAGCCTCCTCGGGTGTACTCATGCCAAGTATCCTATGAGGACAACGGTTCTGCACATAAACTGCTGTATTGCATGCTTCTTCCCACAAGTGAAGGGGTAGGCCCTGATCATGCAACATTGCCCGTGCAGCACCCACAATTGTTCTGTTCTTCCGCTCAGCTACCCCGTTCTGCTGTGGGTTATGGGGAGCTATGAGCTCTCTACGAATCCCTTCTGCCTTGCAGAAATCCTTGAACTCGTCCGAGATGTATTCACCACCATTATCGCTCCTAAGAGCCTTCACCTTCTTCCCCGACTCCTTCTCGACCAGTGCTTTGAATTCACAGAACTTTGAATATGTCTCGCTCTTCTTCTGCATGAAGAAGATCCAGCACTTACGAGAGAAATCATCAACAAAAATCACATAATACCTGTGTTTTGCTGTCGAAGCAACTGAGAAAGGTCCACACACGTCTATGTGAATTCTCTCAAGGATCGTCGTGGCGCGACTATCCTTCTCGTGAAAGGTGGCTTTCACAAACTTCCCCAAAGTACACCCCTTGCACTGATCTGACTGTGCAAGTGTGCCTTTAGGAAGCCCTGTAGTGATCTGCTGCAGTATCTTCAAGGCTCCATGGTGAAGGTGACCCAATCTCCTGTGCCACAACTCGCCATCATCCCGGCTCACCAATCCTTCTGCCTTGCCTGCCATTGCTGCGCATCCATCTACATGCAACTGATAAAGGTTCCTCACTCGAACCCCTATCTTCCGGGTCTCACCAGTTGTCTTGTTGCGCAGGAAGGCCTTTCCCTCGCTGAAAACAACATCATACCCCTTGTCTTCTAACATCGCCACTGAGATGAGATTCTTCTTCAATCCTGGAACATGCATGACTTCCTTCAATACAAAGGGTTTACCAGACTCCCTCTCAAAGGAAATGGTACCAATACCGGTCGCACTGTATCTACCATCATCGCCCATCTCGATGTGCACTCCAAGATCTTTGTCCTCCAGATCAGAGAACAAATCTCTATCTCCCGTCATGTGAAAAGACGCACCACTGTCCAAGAACCACACTGATCCCATCACACTTGAAACCAAGCATGCGATCAATGAAAAATCAAGCTCAAACTGAGAAGCTAAAGCCTCTCCCCCTGCAGATCCAGCAGCTTGCTTGTTCTTCTTCTTCTGCGGACAATTTGTGGCATAGTGTCCATGCTGGTGACAGTGAAAACACTTCACTTTGGACATATCCTGCTTCTTGCCTTTCGCACCAGACTGAGAAGCTTTCTTGCTCTTCCCTTTCTTTGCTTTGGCAGCCAAAGCACAATTCTCTTCATCAGATACCTTTGATGAAGATCCATTCTCACCTTTATTGTTATTGAGTTTATCCTTGAGCGCCAGGTCGCTCTTGCTTTGGAATAACATTCGCAATCTGTTGAAAGACATTTCAACAACACTGTTGCAAATTCGAATTCCACCAGCAACCAACTCAACTGCTTCCGATCTAGAATTCGTGAGTAAACACTTCCTGAATAGTAGATCTGATGATCAACCCTCGCTTGATATCCTGTAAAAATCTCTTCTACAAATCAAGCTGCTCTGATACCATGTAGAAACTTTTTCTACAATTATCTAGCTCTGATACCATGTAGAAATTTTTTCTACAAATCATCTAGCTCTGATACCATGTAGAAATTTTGAATAATTTAACACATATTCAATAGAGATTATCCTGATCATACAATTTAAGCGGAACATGTATAATACATAATCTCCTCTACGTTGATCATGAATATAGCAGCATCAATAACAATAAAACATCAAGAGCATTCACACATTAACACAGTATGTATCACGGGGAAAGCATCTCGCTAAAAACCCCACACTATCTGTATATTAATGATTGAGTCATGTAACATTACACAGCATAATACTTCTCACAAGTATCTCCACCTCTGTTACACACAATACAGCTCATATCTGATCTCCAAATCTCTTCCACTGCTTGCCTGCCTCCACTGCTCAATACCTGCTCAAGAACTGATGAGAATTGCTTCCCAAACTCGATTTTCACCTGCAAAATAGTCACACACTCTTTGTGGACGTGAGCAAAGGCTAAAATGCGGGCCAAATACGTGAGCAAACTCATTGGCATACTCAATCCCTTGATTGTGCAAGATCTGGTGCACAACTATAGTCACAACTGATAGCAATCTGATTCTCTACCACCTGTCCCTGTTGAACTGAACATGCACTGACATGCAACTGAGTTAACTGATGTATTCTTTAGTTGTATTATGAGTTAATAATTAATTTAACAACTCATCATTAGTCTATCTGCAGTTAGACTAACTACAACCAGTTTAACTAAGTTAAACTGAACACAACTCCATCAACTGTACCTCCAGTCCACTAAACTCAACTCACTTGAGTTCTAACTGAAGTCATGCATGCAACAACTCAACTGACTCATAAGAAAAATGAATTTCCTTCTGACAGCTGCATGTGCCACTTCCGTAGCTCAAACTGAAGTGCTCCAAGAGAATAAGATTAAGTTTATAGTCCAAATATTATTGTGAGATAATAATATTTGACTTTTCTATTTTTGACAGCCAGTCTAAAAATAGACTTGATCACTCACACTGTGATCACTCACACTTTCATCAAAAATAGAAGTCCATCTATTTTTCCCAACTTGATCAATCATCCATAAACATAGACATGATCCATATGTCTAAAAATAGACATAGTCTAAAAATAGACTTGCGCCAAAAATAGCCTGCGGGCCCACTTAGTGAAGGCGACTCTTTTCACTAAGCTCCATCATCTTGTTGCAATCACAACACGTAGGACCAATAAATCCTACATCATCAAATAAAAAGCATATTTTGGTTTGTACAGATTTTGTTACAAAATGGGTAGAAGCTAAGGCTATTTCTTTTGCTACCGAAAGAGTTGTTATTGATTTTATTTTTACTGAAATCTTTACTAGGTTTGGTGTGCCTAGAGAAATTGTTTCTCACAATGGATTGCAGTTTATTTCTAATCTGGTACAGGGTGTGATGGAGCAGTACAAAATAAGGCATAGGAAATCTACACTGTATCATACGCAAGCAAATGGTTAGGTGGAGTCCACAAATAAGGTGATTGAGTCCATCCTCACAAAGACGGTAAACATGCACAGAAAGGATTGAGTTGAAAAATTACTGGAAGCATTGTGGGCCTACCGAACCACTTGGAGAAACAGCATATGACACACACCATATGAGCTGGTGTACAGGAAACAAGTCCTTTTGCCGATAGAATTCCAGATCAAGACTTTCAGGAATGCAGTCCAATTGGGACTAGATCTCTCTGAAGCACAACAACAACACCTTCTACAATTAAACGAGTTAGATGAAATCTGAAGGGATGTTGTTCAGCGGAACATCTTGGTTCAACAACAGTGCAAGAAGTGGCATGACAAGTCCATTTAGAATAAGCAGTTCCAACCAGGTGTTGGGTACTCCTTTACGATTCAAGGTTCAAACATTTTAAAGGAAAATTCCATACATGTTGGATGGGACCCTATGAGGTGGTCAAAGTGTTCAAAAATGGAGCGGTAGAAATCAAAACTATTGATGAACGATTTTGTGTTCCTCGTAAATGGGCATAGACTGAAGGTATATTTTCAGCCCCTTACTAAAGGAGATTTTACGCAACAAGTCCAACAATCATTTGAAAAGGAGTTGGTAGGTGGTAACACCAACCTGTTGAAGAAATGACCCTTCTTGTCCTTATTAAAAAAGAAAATCAAAGAAAAAAAAATTCTTGTAATTATGAAAATCAGTTGACTAACATGATTACAAAAGGATTGACTTGAAAACTAGCATGGTGGTAGGAAGATCGAAATTCTAATAAAAATGGAAAGTTACTTGATTTTTAGATATGTCGGCTGCCACCAAGAAGAAGCAGGTTCACGAAACCGAGCATTTACCCAAATTTGGGGTAGCTAGCATGGACATTTTTATTCAAGTAAATGCTTACTTCCCACTATAGTTATTTTTCCTGCACCACTGCAGGCAGATTTCAAAATAAACCTCTATTTTATCCTAATAAAAGACCCTTCCTTCCTGCACTGGTACGAGATAGTTAGCCATTCCTGCACATGCTCATATTTTATATTAAGATTTATTTTAGCACTTTATTAATCATTTTATATGGATTTCATGCCTATTTACATATCTCTTGTAACTCATATTAATTTCCTAGAGTAATCATGGAACTCAGTATTAATTATGAATGAGTATGACTAGTGCAGGTAGATTCCTGCACCGCCACGAGGACTGTTCGAGATTTCCGAGAAGCCAAATCTTCCACGAGGACGGGTCTCGATCCTTGACTTCGAGTTTAGCTATTGATGAACTAAAGCAGGATAATAAGTGGCGTGCAATCAGGGAATATTTTCCAAATTTAGGTTACGGCCAAGCAAAATTCATGTGTATTATAACTGTTGGCCAAGTTTGTAATTTCGGTTTCTAAGTCTGTTCAACCGAAAGGCCTGAACAAGAAATGTTTGTAATTAGTGAAAACGGCTAGAGCCGAAAGGATATATATGATATAGATATAGGTAGGAGAAGGCTAGTAGGTAGAGAACCATTGATTGTAATTTTGTTTATGTAATCCAGTTATTGCCTCAATTTTGGGGCTAGACTGCTCTGTCATGTACATTTGTCGAATCAAGTAATACAAGAGAATTGCCATGATTTGCATACACAACATCTAGTTTATCTTTGATGTATCTTTTGAAGTGCTGAGCTTTTTCGTTCCTTAGAAGGGGAACGAGCTGGTTGGCTAGGGCCCAGCCAACCCAACTCGTTTACCCCTCTCGCTTTCGTTATTCAGAAAGAAGGTGTGGATATTTCGTTTGCAGCTATGTGATGTTATAGTTTTAATCTTTATCTTTCAAGTTCTGATTTAAAATATCTTTTGTAGCTAACGTGTGAAACAGATCCGTGGTTTGAGAGTTAGTTGTGTTTACTTTGTTTATGAGATATCTTCCTTGCATTTCTTTTATTCTCAATCTCTGTTTTAACTCGTTTTGATCGGATTGTGCAGAGGACTCTTTCCTGCACCAGTGCATGTTGTTGCCTACACTTTGGTTTAATCATTCTTTTGCAGCGAATAGTGAATCACTTCTCTGCATATTGTTTCCAGTTATTACGCAAGTGAATGAATCATTAATTTAGTAACTGTCTTCGGTATTAAAAGTACATCTTTAAGAGGATCTGGAAGCAGTTGCATAAAAATCATCATAAACATATTATACTTGAAAAGAACATAAGCATCTTTGAATGGATTAATAAAGTTAGATAACACATGAAAAACACTTAGACTATTGTTTGATTCTTTTGAAATGCTTTTATTTCATGAAGTTTATTTCCTTTGCAAGGTTTAATGAATTGAAGCATTTCCTTTTTCACAAATAATTTACTTCAGAATTTCATTTATAGTTGCAATTCTTTTCCAGCACATCTTTCAGTCTTTTCGAAAGTAATTTGGAAACTAGGTGAAGGAAGCTCTGCTTTGGTGCAAGAGTTGGTCTCTTGTCACAAAAACAGAGTGCTCTAAGCCCTTAGGCTTAGAGCACCTTCACTAAGACATAAGTCTTCAGTAAGGGAGGTCACATATACTTTTGCACAGAGATATTGTACCTGCACTAGTGCAAGCATATTGTAACAGTGCAAGGACAGGTTGTTTGTGTGGAAGGAAGATCAGAAGGAAGACAGAATTCTGCAAGGGCCCACTTGTCAGACTGTTAGCCATCCATCTGAAGATGAACATAGCATTTCATTTCAGCATTTAAGATTGTTTCCATTGTGTGGAATTTATTTACTTGATTTACATGCAAATTGTCTTTTACATTCCAGCACTAGAGTTGCTTTGGTGTTAATTACCTTTCCGATTGTTTTCTGTCTGATTCTGCAAAGCATTTCCTTTAAGAAGTAGGATTAGAGATAGGAAAAGTTCATACCATTTCTAGCATTTCTTGTGCTTCGTCTCTAAGTTTATGAAACCCTCAGGTTGACAATTAAGTGTTGAGGAGTTTTCTCAAGCGCAATTCCTGCACCCAACAGTAAACATGGAAGGTATTGGTGCCACCCATGGAGAGTATACAACACGACAAGCGTTTGAATATAAATGGTGGGAAACATTTGCTTTAGGAGGAGGAAATGAAGTAGTAGGCCAACCTTGAACAAAACACAAAGGTTGTTCTAGGATTGCACTTTTCCAACCATCATTGTTTGGGACAACAAGAGGAGCAGACACATGTGGCAACATATGGATATTGATAGTTGGTGCATGATGAACAAGGGGTTGTTGAGTTTGGGCCACAGGCTTAGGCTTACGCTGGTATAAAATGTTAATTACACCAGTACGAAGCATCTACCTCAATCCTTACGAGTCTGCATCAAAATGAATTGACACTCTAGGCCTCCTGTCCCTTCTTACTCCCAAATTTTGATATCCCCCCCCCGCCTCTGCTTCTATTCTTGTTAAATAAACTCGTTATGGAAATAAATTTACAAAAGTTACTTACAGGTAGTGAAAGATATGGAATCCATCATTAACAAATGAACAATTATCTGAGTTTCAAAAACCAACAACATGGAACATAATTGAGAAGGAAAAGGGGATGGCATTGGCAGGTTGTAACAATCTATTTGTAAATTCAATGAAAAATGATAAAACCTCTTTTTATTTTTTGAATAAAAATTAGAGAGATAGACAAACATGATAAACTTAGGGGTTAGACTAGTCTGTAAAACATTTTTTGAAATATTTGCAAAGGCGAGGACAAGATTGGTTTTCCTTTTTTCTTTGTTTAGAAACATCCAGGATATATATTTTTGTTTCTCGTGAAGTGATGCCATGAAAAACGAAACACTGTGAAAATGACGTTAAAAACCATTGCAAAACAGGTTTTGAAAAAGAGTATGGTGTGGTCATAAAATAAATAATTCATATAGCATGAGGAGGAACAACTTTGAATCTGAGTACATATAGTCTGTATTACTATTGTTGGACACATATTTAATAGAAATGGAAGTGTAATCATAGCATTATAAGTTTATTGAAAAAGCAGAGTGGTAATTTCTACCTAATTTCCTTTGTTAACATAGGAGGGAGATAAAACACTTTGCGTAAAACATCATTGTGGTTTTTCTCCCAAGGCCAGATTTCTTCAAATGGTCCCATGAGTGAGAGAGTCAAATTAGTTAATTATTAAAGTAGGGTTTTCTAAAAACTTAAGATTATACAATTAACCCTTTCATTTATTAGAGTTTTAATAGTGATAAACCACTTAATTGTAGAAATTAATGTATAGATTCAAAACTACTCATGAAATATACTAAATCACAAGACTTGCAGCTACTTTACTGATTAGCGGAAGTTAATTCACCATCTAGAACATAAATAATAGACATGCAAAAGGAAACATCACACATGCACAGATATTTATCTAGGGGAAATCAACTGCCCAAAACCCCTTCCTATTTGTATTGAATTAATAAGAGAATAGAGAACATATACTTGCTCAAGCCTAAGCACACCCTACAAGTGTATAGTCTATCCCTCTACCCAACTGACTGACTCTGGCCAACGCTTAGCGAATTTTCAAGCCCTCCATGCTCCTATTTCCTTGTGATGTTCCTCTAGGAAATTCGGACCCTATTATTTAGGATTTTCCCACTATTGAATTATGCAATTCCTCTAGGTCCTTCCTTTGACTGCATGCACCACGTCTACACATGGGAATATCCTACAACTGATAGTACACTTCTTTGGAATCTCGATCTCAACTGGGTAACTCAAATTCTCTGCATGCAATAATTATTTTGGAATGATTGATTAGTTAACTGGTTGATCACTGAGTGTGGTTGAAGTTCCACTTCCACAACTTGACCTCCACCCAGTTCTTCTAACAGTTAGAACTAGTTTAATTGACAATAACTCAAACTAACTGAAATAGATTGCTACAAATTAGCAATCAATCATACTGAATTGAACTCAATCTTCCCCAAATCGAATTAACTGAGTTAATTGAGTGACAAGTGCCATGTTGATCCGGATTTAAACAGGAACGCAACAAATTACAGAGATAACCATATACACAAAGATGCAGCGGAAATAATACTTCATTTCATTAATGGAAAATACTGAAATATGCTTAAAACCAGAAATGGAACTAAACTAGCTAGGGCGATGGTAGCTTATCTCTGAGAAGAGATGTGATGGCTACATGCCTCTTAACTGTGTTACAATGAGGCTCGAAGGCCTATTTATTGTTGAGAAACAATGGAAAACCCTTAACATTCCAGAACCTAACCCTAGGAGATGAAACGCCAAAATTTGGGTCCCGTTTGGGGTAAATTGGTACATCAACTTCCCGGGGTCGTAACTTTGGCATATGATTTCCGTTTGACGCGTACAATAGCTCATTAGAAAGATCTATCCTAGCACTATAATTGTTGGAATAGGAAACATCGGTCCATGCCATGGACCCATGTTGCCCCCGGATTCCCCAAAAAACGTCGTTTACGGCCTCAAAACGGCTCCGGAAGTTCAGGACCCGAAAAACTGCTAAAAATAGTAAGTTGTGCTACAATTAAGGAAACTGAAAATGCTGAGAAAGACAATGGTGGGGGTCCAGGTGGACTTGGCAGGTGGCCACCAATATCCACCTGGATCATTCCTCCCTCCTTAGGAAGCAATAGTCCCCATTGCGTTGAGCTCCTCCATGAGATGAGGAAACTTATGCTGAACTTGTTCCCCGGTGAGCCACTTGCCCTGCTGAAGGAGTTGGCCTGCTTTGAAAACTCGATACAGTTGGATATTCTGTTGGCGAGTGTTCTTGATCTGTGTGTCCATGATCCGATCAGTTGCAGCTTGTTCCATGCAATCTGGATTTAATTCTGTGGGTTTGAGCTGTTCTACAATGTCGGATGTGTCTAGCAATGGTGGAAAGTATGGCCGAAGGCGGTCCACATTGAACACTGGGTGCAGGCCAAGGAATGGGGGAATGCTGAGCTCAAATGCATTGTCTCCCATGGCCTTAGTAATGGTGTAAGGACCATATCGGAGTGGCCTCAATTTCCGATAGGCTCCAGTAAGGCGTTCCTTTTGCAAATGCAACCAGACTTTGTCGCCCACCTGAAACTTGTGTGGCACCCGATGTTGATCATGTCGCTGCTTGTACTTGGCATTTGATTTCTCAAGAATGTCATGGACCTGCTGGCGAATATGTTGGATGCGCTCAATGAAGCTGGTGGCCTTATCTGTTTCGGACTGGACATGAGCTGAATTCATGTGAGTAGCTACAAGTGGCATGGCCACATCAATGGGGCATAGTGGCTGGAATCACAAACCCACCTGAAAAGGGCTATGGCCAGTGGAGCTGTGAAGAGCTCGGTTGTAGCTGTGCTGAACATAGGGGAGGCTCTCGTCCCATGTGCGTGGATGCTTTGAGTTATACATGCGCAGAATGTGCACAATCATCCTATTGACAACCTCTGTCTGGCCATCAGTTTGAGGATGGAAGGCTGTGGACTTCGTGAGTTTGGTGTCCAGCATTGACCAGAGACTGGACCAAAATGTGCTGAGAAACCGACTGTCCCGATCTGAGATGATAGACTGTGGGATCCCAAAGTGCACCCACACTCGTTCAAAGAAGAGTTTAGCAGTGGCTTCTGCTGTGATATTCTTCTTGCAGGCCATCATAATGGCCATCTTCGAGAACCTGTCGACGACCACAAAAACACAGTCATTTCCATGCTTAGTGGAAGGAAGGCCTGACATGTAATCCATGGAGATGGATTCCCAAGGTCGACTAGGGGTAGGCAACGGGGTATAGAGGTCGTGCTTCTTAATGGTCGGTTTGGCAATGGCACAGGCAGTACATGATCGGATGTACTTCCCAACATCCTGTCGAAGATTCGGCCAATAGAAATAATTTTGCAGTACTGCCACTGTTTTCTCGACCCCGAAATGCCCAGCAGCCCGACTGTAGTGTGCTTCCCAAATCATCTTGGCACGCTCGCTTGAAGGAACACAAAGGTGACCGAGGTGGCATAATAGGGCATCCTGGAGGTGAAAATCTGCAACATGCCGACCCTCCAAGAGTGTCTGGTATGTGTGGCCGAATTCTGGGTCGCTTTTGTAGAGAAGTGGCCAATCAGAAGTCTCGTGCCCACAAGAGTTGAGCACGGTGGTTAGCGCCATGATCGGTGGTCGACTGAGGCAATCTGCAACATTATTGGTGCTGCCCTTTTTATACTTGATATTCAAGTGAAACTGTTGCAGGTATGTAGACCACTTCTGATGGCGATCATTCTGCAATTTCCCTTGGGTCTGTATGAACTGCAGAGGTCGGTGGTCTGTGTGGATGACCGTTTCCTTCCCCAAAATGTAATGCTTCCATTGTCGGCAGGCCTGTACAATGGAATACATCTCTTTATCATAAGTGGGGTACTTCCGGACTGTGTCTGAAAGTGTTTCACTGTGATATGCCACTGGATGTCCATGTTGAGTAAGGACTGCCCCAATAGCATAGTCAGAGGCATCTGTCTCGACCTCAAATGGTTGTTGTAAATCTGGTAACGCGAGCACTGGTGCCGTGCAGAGGCGATCCTTCAACTCCCTGAATGCCTTCTGTTGAGATTCAGACCAAAAGAATTTTGCTTTCGCCCCGCCCTTGGTGACTTGACTCAAGGGCCAAGAAATATGAGAAAACTCCAACACAAACCTGCGGTAGAAGTTGGCAAGACCTAGAAAGCTGCGGAGCTCTGTTAGAGTGGTTGGAGAGGGCCAATCCCGAATGACTTGGATCTTGGCTGGATCGACATGCACCCCCTGTTCATCAATGATGTATCCCAGATACTGAACCTGGGTCATGCCAAAAGTGCATTTCTCCAAATTGGCACATAGCTTGTGTTGCCGCAGTGTTTGGAGAACCTGTCGGATGTGGTGGAGGTGCTCTTCCCAACTCTGGCTGAAGATCAGAATGTCATCCAAGTATACTACTACAAAGGAGTTGGTGAATGGCCGCAAGATGTCATCCATTAGCCTCATAAAGGTTGCAGGAGCATTCGTCAATCCGAAAGGCATGACCAACCATTCGAAGAGGCCCTCCTTGGATTTGAAGGCAGTCTTCCACACATCGGAGGGTTCGATTGGTACCTGGTGATATCCTGACTTCAGATCGATCTTGCTGAAATATTTCGCCCCCTTTAGTTGGTCTAGGAGGTCATCAATCCGCGGGATCGGGTACCTATTACGGACAGTGATCTTGTTCAGCGCCCGATAGTCAATACAGAGTCTCCACGTCCCATCCTTCTTCTGTACCAACACGATCGGGCTCCCACAGGGCGATGAACTCGGACGGATGTGACCTTTCTGCAGGAGCTCCTGAATCTGCCTCTTGATTTCATTGTTCTCCAGAACGGAGCGCCGATAAATTGGTCCATTGGGTAGCGGCGCACCTGGGGTCAGATCGATGGAGTGCTTGACTTGACAGTGCAGAGGAACCCCTGCCGGGGAGGTGAAGATGTCCTCGTACTCCTCCACAATCTTGTCCATCTGTAGTTGTCGTGCAGAGGGACCCCGTTTGGAGGCCGCGGCCACTGTCTTCTTCTTTCCTTGAGGGCGTATCATCAGGAAAACAAATTTCCTGGTTTTGGAAATGATCTTACTGCATTGTTTTGCAGTAATCAAAGAGATGGCGGCAGGTGGTGCTACCTCTGGTATCCTGAACAACTTATTTCCCAATGTAATAATAACAGCACGGGGCCTTGATTCATACACAGCATGTCGCTTCCACAAGTATGGTTGTCCTAGTAATACATCACAAACTTCAAGGGGAGCAATGTCACACAATACCTCATCCGTGAAGGGCTTGATGTTGTATGGAAGGCGACACTGCTGGCTCACGCGAAGATCTCGTCCTTGGTGAAGCCACCCAATGGTGTATGGTTGTGGATGTGCTGTGGTCGGTAAGCCCAACCGCTTCACGACCTCTGCCGAAATGAGGTTCTTTTGACTCCCGCTATCAACAATGAACTGTATCGGGGAGCCCTTTACCCACATCTGGGAGTGGAAGAGACGCTCCTCCTCCTCTGGATCTTCGGGTTCATTTTTCTGGATCTTTGCGGTAGCAACAGTGGCGCTGGGATCCGCATCAATGATCTGCTTCCCTTTTTCATACCCCTTATCGGGTTCTGACTCAGAGTCGGAACATGCATCTGATTCTGAAACCTTTAGCTCAGCCACCAGTGACTGCTTGGCCCGACACTCACTTGTGTTGTGAGTGGAGCTCTTATGGAACTCGCACCATTTTCCAGTGTCCTTTCTCGGCTTCGCGGCGCTGTTCTTTGCTTGCAGCTTCGGCTGGTTGTCTTGGGCTGTCCCGCCTTGGCTTTGTCCTTTGTTCTGTGGTTTAGGGGCACCTTTCCCCTTTGGATTCGCAGATCCAAAGTCTCGCTTCTTTTGTTTAAACTTCTGCTCGACCTTGACGGCATATCGGTATGCTGCGCCGAGCGAGGGGATGTTTAGGAATTGTATTTCTTCCTGGATGTACTTGTGCAGGCAGCCACGGTATTTGAGTATCAAATGTTGCTCCGAATCCTTGATACCCAACTTTGTGCGAAGGGTATGGAAAAGATTGGTGAACTCCGGCACGTCTTGGTCCCTTCCCTGCCGCAGCGTGGTCCACTTTATGTATTCATCCTCATAGCTTCCGACAGGGTAGTACTGCTCCTTGATGGCATCCCGGAACGAATCCCAGGTGGGTGCGGCTGAAAATAGTGAGCCAGTACTTTCATCCTTCTGCTCGCAGTAGGTTTCCCACCAGTCCTTGACGTGGGGGGCTGCTTTGAGAAGAGCAAAAACAATCTTTTCCCGACTCGAAAATTCATGAACAGAAAAATAACCCTCTAGCAGATTTAACCATTTATCTACGGCATCTGCGTCTATCTGACCCTCGAATATGGGGATTTCAAAATTAACTTGTACCTTAAAGGGTGTGGCGTTTCCAGAGTAGCTGCTGGAAGCCGATGCGTTGCTTCTGGGTAGCCGCTGAAGGATCTGGGCAAAGTTGTCCATCATCGCGTTCCGTTGTCGCTCGAGGGCTTCTTCGAGCAAGATTTTGATGGGATCTCCTGCCCCCTCGTCTTTCTTCTCGTCCGCCATGGGAGGCCGTCGGGATTTGCGAGGCTGGTCTTGCAAAGGTTCAACCAGTTCAAGCCCTAACTCCTTATATCCCGACCTTGTTGGGGACATGCAAAGAAAAACAGAGAAAAAGCAGACCGCTCTGATACCACTGATCCGGATTTAAACAGGAACGCAACAAATTACAGAGATAACCATATACACAAAGATGCAGCGGAAATAATACTTCATTTCATTAATGGAAAATACTGAAATATGCTTACAACCAGAAATGGAAATAAACCAGCTAGGGCGATGGTAGCTTATCTCTGAGAAGAGATGTGATGGCTACATGCCTCTGAACTGTGTTACAATGAGGCTCGAAGGCCTATTTATTGTTGAGAAACAATGGAAAACCCTTAACATTCCAAAACCTAACCCTAGGAGATGAAACGCCAAACTGTGGGCCCCGTTTGGGGTAAATTGGTACATCAACTTCCCGGGGTCGTAACTTTGGCATATGATCTCCGTTTGACGCGTACAATAGCTCATTAGAAAGATCTATCCGAGCACTATCATTGTTGGAATGGGAAACATCGGTCCATTCCATTGACACATGTTGCCCCCGGATTCCCCAAAAAACGTCGTTTAGGGCCTCAAAACGGCTCCGGAAGTTCAGGACCCGAAAAACTGCTAAAAATAGTAAGTTGTGCTACAATTAAGGAAACTGAAAATGCTGAGAAAGACAATGGTGGGGGTCCAGGTGGACTTGGCAGGTGGCCACCAATATCCACCTGGATCATTCCTCCCCCCTTAGGAAGCAATGGTCCCCATTGCGTTGAGCTCCTCCATGAGATGAGGAAACTTCTGCTGAACTTGTTCCCTGGTGAGCCACTTGCCCTGCTGAAGGAGTTGGCCTGCTTTGACAACTCGATACAGTTGGATATTCTGTTGGCGAGTGTTCTTGATCTGTGTGTCCATGATCCGATCAGTTGCAGCTTGTTCCATGCAATCTGGATTTAATTCTGTGGGTTTGAGCTGTTCTGCAATGTCGGATGTGTCTAGCAATGGTGGAAAGTATGGCCGAAGGCGGTCCACATTGAACACTGGGTGCAGGCCAAGGAATGGGGGAATGCTGAGCTCAAATGCATTGTCTCCCATAGCCTTAGTAATGGTGTAAGGACCATATCGGAGTGGTCTCAATTTCCGATAGGCTCCAGTAAGGCGTTCCTTTTGCAAATGCAACCAGACTTTGTCGCCCACCTGAAACTTGTGTGGCACCCGATGTTGATCATGTCGCTGCTTGTACTTGGCATTTGATTTCTCAAGAATGTCATGGACCTGCTGGCGAATATGTTGGATGCGCTCAATGAAGCTGGTGGCCTTATCTGTTTCGGACTGGACATGAGCTGAATTCATGTGAGTAGCTGCAAGTGGCATGGCCACATCAATGGGGCATAGTGGCTGGAATCCCAAACCCACCTGAAAAGGGCTATGGCCAGTGGAGCTGTGAAGAGCTCGGTTGTAGCTGTGCTGAACATAGGGGAGGCTCTCGTCCCATGTGCGTGGATGCTTTGAGTTATACATGCGCAGAATGTGCACAATCATCCTATTGACAACCTCTGTCTGGCCATCAGTTTGAGGATGGAAGGCTGTGGACTTCGTGAGTTTGGTGTCCAGCATTGACCAGAGACTGGACCAAAATGTGCTGAGAAACCGACTGTCCCGATCTGAGATGATAGACTGTGGGATCCCAAAGTGCACCCACACTCGTTCAAAGAAGAGTTTAGCAGTGGCTTCTGCTGTGATATTCTTCTTGCAGGCCATCTTCGAGAACCTGTCGACGACCACAAAAACACAGTCATTTCCATGCTTAGTGGAAGGAAGGCCTGACATGTAATCCATGGAGATGGATTCCCAAGGTCGACTAGGGGTAGGCAACGGGGTATAGAGGCCGTGCTTCTTAATGGTCGGTTTGGCAATGGCACAGGCAGTACATGATCGGATGTACTTCCCAACATCCTGTCGAAGATTCGGCCAATAGAAATAATTTTGCAGTACTGCCACTGTTTTCTCGACCCCGAAATGCCCAGCAGCCCGACTGTAGTGTGCTTCCCAAATCATCTTGGCACGCTCGCTTGAAGGAACACAAAGGTGACCGAGGTGGCATAATAGGGCATCCTGGAGGTGAAAATCTGCAACATGCCGACCCTCCAAGAGTGTCTGGTATGTGTGGCCGAATTCTGGGTCGCTTTTGTAGAGAAGTGGCCAATCAGAAGTCTCGTGCCCACAAGAGTTGAGCACGGTGGTTAGCGCCATGATCGGTGGTCGACTGAGGCAATCTGCAACATTATTGGTGCTGCCCTTTTTATACTTGATATTCAAGTGAAACTGTTGCAGGTATGTAGACCACTTCTGATGGCGATCATTCTGCAATTTCCCTTGGGTCTGTATGAACTGCAGAGGTCGGTGGTCTGTGTGGATGACCGTTTCCTTCCCCAAAATGTAATGCTTCCATTGTCGGCAGGCCTGTACAATGGAATACATCTCTTTATCATAAGTGGGGTACTTCCGGACTGTGTCTGAAAGTGTTTCACTGTGATATGCCACTGGATGTCCATGTTGAGTAAGGACTGCCCCAATAGCATAGTCAGAGGCATCTGTCTCGACCTCAAATGGTTGTTGTAAATCTGGTAACGCGAGCACTGGTGTTGTGCAGAGGCGATCCTTCAACTCCCTGAATGCCTTCTGTTGAGATTCAGACCAAAAGAATTTTGCTTTCGCCCCGCCCTTGGTGACTTGACTCAAGGGCCAAGAAATATGAGAAAACCCCAACACAAACCTGCGGTAGAAGTTGGCAAGACCTAGAAAGCTGCGGAGCTCTGTTAGAGTGGTTGGAGAGGGCCAATCCCGAATGACTTGGATCTTGGCTGGATCGACATGCACCCCCTGTTCATCAATGATGTATCCCAGATACTGAACCTGGGTCATGCCAAAAGTGCATTTCTCCAAATTGGCACATAGCTTGTGTTGCCGCAGTGTTTGGAGAACCTGTCGGATGTGGTGGAGGTGCTCTTCCCAACTCTGGCTGAAGATCAGAATGTCATCCAAGTATACTACTACAAAGGAGTTGGTGAATGGCCGCAAGATGTCATCCATTAGCCTCATAAAGGTTGCAGGAGCATTCGTCAATCCGAAAGGCATGACCAACCATTCGAAGAGGCCCTCCTTGGATTTGAAGGCAGTCTTCCACACATCGGAGGGTTCGATTGGTACCTGGTGATATCCTGACTTCAGATCGATCTTGCTGAAATATTTCGCCCCCTTTAGTTGGTCTAGGAGGTCATCAATCCGCGGGATCGGGTACCTATTACGGACAGTGATCTTGTTCAGCGCCCGATAGTCAATACAGAGTCTCCACGTCCCATCCTTCTTCTGTACCAACACGATCGGGCTCCCACAGGGCGATGAACTCGGACGGATGTGACCTTTCTGCAGGAGCTCCTGAATCTGCCTCTTGATTTCATCGTTCTCCAGAACGGAGCGCCGATAAATTGGTCCATTGGGTAGCGGCGCACCTGGGGTCAGATCAATGGAGTGCTTGACTTGACAGTGCAGAGGAACCCCTGCCAGGGAGCTGAAGATGTCCTCGTACTCCTCCACAATCTTGTCCATCTGTAGTTGTCGTGCAGAGGGACCCCGTTTGGAGGCCGCGGCCACTGTCTTCTTCTTTCCTTGAGGGCGTATCATCAGGAAAACAAATTTCCTG
The DNA here is from genome assembly GCA_031772625.1 of Pinus tabuliformis. Taxonomy (NCBI): domain Eukaryota; kingdom Viridiplantae; phylum Streptophyta; class Pinopsida; order Pinales; family Pinaceae; genus Pinus; species Pinus tabuliformis. Next base: position 2,078,994,917 of record CM062816.1, on the reverse strand, counting down.
GTTTTGGAAATGATCTTACTGCATTGTTTTGCAGTAATCAAAGAGATGGCGGCAGGTGGTGCTACCTCTGGTATCCTGAACAACTTATTTCCCAATGTAATAATAACAGCACGAGGCCTTGATTCATACACAGCATGTCGCTTCCACAAGTATGGTTGTCCTAGTAATACATCACAAACTTCAAGGGGAGCAATGTCACACAATACCTCATCCGTGAAGGGCTTGATGTTGTATGGAAGGCGACACTGCTGGCTCACGCGAAGATCTCGTCCTTGGTGAAGCCACCCAATGGTGTATGGTTGTGGATGTGCTATGGTTGGTAAGCCCAACCGCTTCACGACCTCTGCCGAAATGAGGTTCTTTTGACTCCCGCTATCAACAATGAACTGTATCGGGGAGCCCTTTACCCACATCTGGGAGTGGAAGAGACGCTCCTCCTCCTCTGGATCTTCGGGTTCATTTTTCTGGATCTTTGCGGTAGAAACAGTGGCGTTGGGATCCACATCAATGATCTGCTTCCCTTTTTCATACCCCTTATCGGGTTCTGACTCAGAGTCGGAACATTCATCTGATTCTGAAACCTTTAGCTCAGCCACCAGTGACTGCTTGGCCCGACACTCACTTGTGTTGTGAGTGGAGCTCTTATGGAACTCGCACCATTTTCCAGTGTCCTTCCTTGGCTTCGCGGCGCTGTTCTTTGCTTGCAGCTTCGGTTGGTTGTCTTGGGCTGTCCCGCCTTGGCTTTGTCCTTTGTTCTGTGGTTTAGGGGCACCTTTCCCCTTTGGATTCGCAGATCCAAAGTCTCGCTTCTTTTGTTTAAACTTCTGCTCGACCTTGACGGCATATCGGTATGCTGCGCCGAGCGAGGGGATGTTTAGGAATTGTATTTCTTCCTGGATGTACTTGTGCAGGCAGCCACGGTATTTGAGTATCAAATGTTGCTCCAAATCCTTGATACCCAACTTTGTGCGAAGGGTATGGAGAAGATTGGTGAACTCCGGCACGTCTTGGTCCCTTCCCTGCTGCAGCGTGGTCCACTTTATGTATTCATCCTCATAGCTTCCGACAAGGTAGTACTTCTCCAAAAAACGTCGTTTAGGGCCTCAAAACGGCTCCGGAAGTTCAGGACCCGAAAAACTGCTAAAAATAGTAAGTTGTGCTACAATTAAGGAAACTGAAAATGCTGAGAAAGACAATGGTGGGGGTCCAGGTGGACTTGGCAGGTGGCCACCAATATCCACCTGGATCACATGTAAACTTAGTTAACTACCTCCAATATTTTTGTTGAAATAGAAATTTGAATTTTATCTAGTTTGAATAACGCAAAGTCAAATTGAGATTTTCTTGCTGCATTTTCAACACTCCCTCTTAGTAAGAAAGGGATTATCAACCACCCCTATCCTGCACCTATGGAACTCGAACTTCCTTCTTGATAAGGCCTTTATCAAAATATCAACATCTTGTTCCTCTATCAAAATGTATTGGAACAACATAATTCGCCTCTCTACACAATCTCGTAGATGGTGATACCAGATATCAATATGCTTTGATCAATTGTGAAAAGAAATATTTTCATAGTGTTTAATGAAACTCTGATTATCAAAATAAATCATAGTTGGATCCATCATCTGACTAAACAAGCCAACAAGTATATTTCTGATCTAGATCGCCTCCCATGTTGCTTGACTTGCAGCCATTTATTCTGCCTCTTTTGAGTTGAGTGCCGCAAATATTTTCTTGTTGTTGTACCAAGAAACCGTTGCGGACCCAACACTGAAAATTCCACTTGATGTACTTGTTAGCGCTTGAGATTTCACCCTAGGCTGAGGAAGGTAAACCTTCAAGGCAACATCAAACCATTTCACCTCGTAGCTAGCCCTACGGGGTATGAGAAGGCTCTCTCCGGTCTATCTCGGCAAATTTTTCAATGGGGTGAGATGACCAATCAAAGGTAACACTGATATTAGGCTAGTAAACTGATTAAAAGGTTGGTTTGGGGGTTTTTGGGGTTTTTGGTGGCAATTGGAGGGAGTGCAATTCAGGGTGCGGGGATTGAGCTCAGGTTTTGCAGGTGGGTCTTTGGGGCAAGGTAGGAGTTTGTGCTGATGCTTCTAGCTGAGATGGATGATCAAGGAGGAAAGAAGAGAAGCTAAAGAGGGCAAACAATGACTTTGAATCCTCTTTAGACAGTGGAAAACATAAACATTAAACAAATTTGAAAGCTGAGCATGGCAAGCATGAATTCAAACTTTATCACTTCATTTGTTTAATAAGATGCAGTAAAGAAAGGGATGGAACACATAAACACACTTACAATTACAATAAGAGAACACACCATCAACACAAGAGTCCACAAGAATCCCAATGATGTCTGCAAAAACCCTGGTCTTCCTTTTCCTCAAATTGCAGAGATACAAGTAAAATATACAATAGGAGCTTCTCCCTCAAAAGTCCAACCATGAAAATGAGCAAGAGAAGGCATAATATAGATGATCTAACTCCTTTCCCCACCTCTAGGGGTCGAGCTCAGCTTCCTAGGAGCTGTTTCAACTAATTCTAAACTGAGCACTAGATAATAGGCAGTCAAAACAACTTGCCTCTAAAACTTAGGGAACCTATCCATGCATTAAATATTTACCATTTACATCAAAGAATCTTCTAGAAGTGATGAAGGAGAGTAAAAGCATCTAAATGCCATGAAAATTACACAAAAATCCATCATTTACATGCCTCAAAAGTCAACCAAGATGAAAACAGTGTTTTGCTGGCCGAACTGGTCAAAACAGGCAAATTTCCCTGACTGGTCGCGCACATCACTCTGACTGGTCGCGCACATTCACAGCTCTGTTTGAGGGCCTTCCCGGTGTCAAAATCAGGTGCAAGATAGCTCGTTGGAAAGGTCTGCGAGTCTACTTTCCAACCCCACTGGAATTTGGAGTTGATTTGACCCCTCAAAAGTCATTTCTCCCAAGACAGCTTTCTGCAACTCAAAATAAGGGCAGAAAGTCAAAATTTGCATGTGTTTTGAGCTTTTGCAAACCCAAATCTCCATAAAATTTGAAACCCATCCATAGGCAAGTGTATTTTTGCATGAAAATTCCAAAAATGCAAAGTTTTCCCCGTTCTGAGTTGCCCCCATGTATGGTCGCACGCGGGGTGAGACCAGTCAAATGGCCAAAACCCGTAAAATTCCCAAAAATGCCAAAAAATGTTTCAAAACTCTCAAAATTTCTTGGGTTTGCTGCTAGGAGGATGCTAATGAGTATCATGGTGAGTGAGAGAGGCCTCAGCCAAGATACGGAGCGGGTTGGTCTTCTTCTTCCTCTTACGGGCCTCGGACAACCTCCTTTGGAACATCTTCATTTTCGCCTTGCAAACATGCATTCTCGCCCAATAGTGATTCTTCATGTTCCGTAGCAACCCCTTGTCCTCGTTTGCCTTCTCCTACGGTTGATGACTCGGTCACTTCGAATCCTCCACAGCTCATCCAACTCTTTCTCATCCTCAAGTTGCTTGTTGCGCTGCTCAAGATAGTTTATTGTCCATTGGGCCATGTCGAGCTTTTGTTGTAAAAAGCGGTTTTCCGCCTCTCTTTGTCGGGTGATCTCATGCAAATCTGAAGTGGGGGAGCGAGCATCAAGATTAATGATGTTAACCTGTGTGTCACCAGCTCTCTCCTCCTCTGTCATGGGCTGTTTGCCCTCCCGTACTGCTGATGGAGAACGCGAGGCCCCTTCCACCTGGTGTGGAGATAACACTCGCTGACCTGTAGATGATGATGGCGAGACCCCTTCCACCTGCTGTGGAGAAAGTACTCGTCGAGCTGCTGCAAACAAGGTCCTGCGACCTCTCTGGTAGGTGACCTGAGGTGAGGAAGCAACTTGTCTTGGAACAATGATCTCGGGCTGGTGAGATGGACCTCCCTCCTCATAAATGACCTCTGGCTCTGGGTGTGGCTGTGGTGGCACTGTAAAGAACTCATGAGAAATGAAGTCTGCCCATGGAATGCCCTGCTGACTCAACTGATGGGAAACAATGAGCTGGATGAGACCATGATGGCACAAACTCCTATACTGCTGAGCTGGGGACCGCCTCTGGAACACGGACATCATCCTTTGAATGTCCTGGAAGAAGAAAACCGGGATGTTCATCATCCTCACTCGGGTAAAGTGCATCAACAGGCGAATGTGATAAGAGAAGACCTGTGAAAATCTCCCCTCACATGTGAAGTAATGCATGATAAGCCGCATGATCGGAGCATACTCCCCCGGAGGAATCTGAAAGGAAAGAACCCCGACAAGTGGCTCATGAATGCTGGCCTGACATATGGCTCAAAATAAACATAATCCAGCATTTTGCGCTTGGGCCACACCTCACCCACATTTGGTATCCCGGTAGCCTCTGAAATCACCTCCGGAGATAGCACAAAATTCACCCCTGCAAGAGTGACCTGCCCATCATGAAGGTGCAAAACAAATAAGCGGGCCAACTCCCTGTGGTGCTGAATCTGGGCAAGCCTCTCACAGAACTGAAAACATGACATATAACGGAAACAATTCACTGCCAAAGGGCAGGCCTGTAATTATGCTAAAGATGTGGGCTCTTCTCTCTTATGATGACCACCTTTGCCACCCCTACGAGGCCTCTGCTGTACCTCAACCTCTGTGGAAGAAGACCAGTCATCACCTTGCTCATAGGTTTCAGTGGTTGACATGGTGGCTTTTGAGCAAAGTGGAGAAAATAGACAAAGTTAACTGCTGCCCTTGCCTGCAAAAATGCTGAGTTGTATGCTGTTTTCAAGGGGAACAAAATCATGAAGGAAATGTTAGGGAAGGGGATTTTTCATAAGGAAAGGGAAACATATAAAAATAGGGAATTTCTAAGGGACAATTCACAAACTGTCAAACATACAATCTCATCTTAATCACCGGGAAATCATTTGCAAAGAAATGTTTTTATTAGGGAAACATGGATGATAATAACCAAGGGAAATGATATAGATGCTCAACAGGGGGTAAGGGACAGCATGTATAACAGGGGTATGGGGCAGCATAGATCACTAGCATCAACAACTTGCTCTTTGATTTTTGTCTTTTGACTGTACATTATAAGGCATACTCTGTTTTTCAAGGGATTCATGTACATTTGATGCTAAGGGAAACAAGGGATTCTTTTACATTTGTCATAGGGGAAGGAGGGCTTTATTTACATTTTTGTCAAAAGGGGAAAAGGGATTTCATTGACAACTTCAAAAGGGAAAAGTTGTATTGAAACAAGGATATTTAGGGGATAGAAGGGAAAAGGAAAAACAGGGTTTGGTTTTGGGAGACACAGCAACATTATTTTTGTAATGAATACTCAAAGCAATATGTCTTTTTCATAAATATACACAGCTGCATTGTCTTTGTTTTTGCTTTGAATATACACAGCAAATATGTTCTCTATTTTGTAATGGCTATGCACAGTCATTTTGCCTTTCTTTTAGTTTTTGTCATTTTGCCATCATATTTCCTTTTTCTTTTTGCACATCAATTTATTCTTGCTGTGTTTATTTGTTATCCTTGCTGTGTGAAGGACGTTAGGGTTTTGGGTAGATTAGATGGAGGGCATTAGGGTTTAGGGAATGTATGTGAGGGAGGGATAGGGTTTAGGTATTGGGGATGGGAAATTTAACATTCTTTGCAAATGACATAAGATAGAGACATATCATAACAATTGTGAATTTAATGGGAAACAATGGAGGGAATAAATGGGAGTTTAAAACCTTGAAAAAGAACACCAACCCTAGCATAATGCCTGCATGAACAAGCAATAACTAAAATCCATTCCTCTTTACATTCTTGGTAGCAAATATATATAAGCACAAGCCCAACATCCTTGATTTCAAGCATCCAGCATGTTAGAAGACCCTACCCCGATCAATTTAGCAAGCAAGAGGGTGATTGAGCAAATTTGAAGTGGTTTTGTGGAAGACAGTTTGACTGGTCGCGCACGGGCTTTGACTGGTCGCGCACAGCCTGACTGGTTGCGCCCGTTAGGAATTAACACTGCGGAGGAGCTGTTGACTGGTCGCGCACTGCCCAACTGGTCGCGCACAGCTCCTGAGTGGTCGCGCACCTGAAAATGACCCAAATTCTCTACAATTCGCCTCCTTTCGCCTTCTTCACCCTCTCACTCTTCTTTGCAAGCTCTTAGATGCACAATGAGGGTGTTTTAGAGGGAATTTGACTCTTTATAAGCCCAATTTGAAAAAATTTACTTACCAAACCCACTTTCTAATGTTTTGTTTTGACATTCTCTTTAACACTGTTTTGAGTTTGCTTTGTCCTGAATTTGACTTTTTGGGTGCTTTAACTCCGTTCTTTTTGCAGGTTGACCATCTGATGGACTCTAGTGAGGAGACCAGGGTTATTGCTGGAATTTTGAAGAATTTTGAAAATTTCCTTATTTTTTGCAAAATTGACATGACCTTGGCTTTAAAAACATGGTTTTTAAATCCAAGGTATAAATGAGCTGTACCTGATGAAAATATCCATGAAACATATTTACATACCTCCTTCCGGCTTGCTGGGGACCCATGGACCTCTGACTCATGATCTTGCAATGACATTTGACCGAAACCCTAGACCTAAGACTTTGGACTTCAAGACAAAACAAAACAAGCGTGACACAAGTTCATTAACTGATATGACCTGATCCAGCAAAGCCAAGAAGGGAACAAGGACCAGCTCCTCCATCAGTTTTATGGCATGCCTAATGGAATGCAAAACTGACATCGATGAGACACCTACTTATGCATATGCAAAGAGTTTTTTGATCACTGATGGAGGGCATCATGACCGACACTAACATTGGCTCCAATGGGGATGGTAGCTCCTTGGAGGTGCCAAGAACCTTAGACATCTGGGAGAGCAGACCAGTGCTTGCAACCATTGGGCGATGGAGTCATTATTTACACCTTTGACACAAAACTTTGACACATTTATTGAATGAAAACTTGACTGAAAACTGACTGAAACTTAACTGAAGCTTGACTCAAACCGACTCGATGGCAAACTGAAATAACTTGAAAAAACTCACTCAATAGACCAAACACAAATGACTCATGACCGACTTAAAACAAAACTTTACAAAGCTTTTGGAAGGGCAGCAGTCCATCAAGATTTGAAATCATGATGACAACCACCTGCATACTAATGAAATATGTACAATCATGTATAATGAGCTTTCCAATGTAACCAATCCAGCAGATGGCTACATACCAAATTTCTGCTCTCGCTTATCTCGAGCAGGCGAAACGATGAACCTGTAGGCAACTCAAAATAACCACTGAAACCAAAGCTTATGATAATGAACCAGGCAACATTTATCTTTTCTAATGCTTGCAGAAGAATGCCAAAGGGATCTTGATAATCCTGAAGCACTACCTTGTTTGGAGATCCAGCTGCAAAAATATAAGTACTTGCTTCATTCTGATCTGAAAGAACAGTGGGTTGCTGATTGATAGGAAGGCACAGAGAAGTATAAGCTTCTGCCATATGAGTGTTAGCTGTAAATTCCTTGACCGTGAGAAATTTTGACATATTGTCTCTCTCAAACTTATTTTCCTCAATTTCATGGTCTAGGTCATTCTTAAACAGAAAAAAATCCTCAAGATCATCAAGCATGACAGCCTCATTATCTTCATGAAAGAAAATATTATCTGTTTGCTGATCTATAAAACTAATTACAACACTGTCATCATTTTCAAAAGAGGAAGAAATTTCACCAACACTTTCGTGACCATGTGCATACTGCCGATTTGCTGTAGCTTGGGTTGTAGCATGACCTTTCAAAAGCTGATCTATCTCCTCTTCAGACAAAGGAGATAAGACTTTCTGTTTCCCTTTGCTCAAACAAGTCTTGTCTTCTTGAAATAACATTTCAAAACATGAAAAATCTGAATGACAGTCCTGATGTTCTAACACTTGGAAACATTGTTGATCATCTTCATATGACATGGCAATCAAACTATCCAAATTATGATTGAAAGAAGAGTTTTCACTTACTTGAACAAAGATCTCATCTTGATGTTCATGAGCTGGCTGAATTACCTCCTCATGCAGGCTCTGTTCTGATGGCATAAGGACATTTGGATCAAGAACTTTGTCCATGATCTCAACAACAAAACTCTCCTTTTCAGGATTCGGCACAAGGTTTTCTTGGTCACCATGATCTGAATTTTGATCTGCAATAGCTGAGTTGACTGCATTACATTCTAAAATTGAATCTTGGCTACCCTGCACGCTGTCTTCTTCTGTGGGCAGATTTGAAACAAGCTCTTCTCTTTCATCAATTACAGCCATATGGCCATCTTCAACCTGCTGATCTTGACAAGTATCCTCTAAGATTTCTATGTGCTGCTGAAACGGCTTTTCATACAGGGCTTCCATGATCTCTTCATCCATGAAATTATCATCTTCATAAAACTTCTCAAGGCTTTCAATAAAACTATAGGCATGCTTGCAACAGTCTTGAACTAAATTCAATGATGGATAAGATGCTTGATATCTTTCAATGAACATAGCATGAAAATCCTTTAAACAGTAAATACAAGCAGGTGGCAAACTTTCATACCATGATTGGGCTTTACCTTCCAGAGTGGCCAAGAATATCTTCATCAAGCAATCTTCAGGAAAATCGACCTTCAACTTGCGAATATGCATGTGAAATCTAACCAGATGTAGAGCAACATCCTTCTTACCATCATCATTGAATGTAGGCAGATTCCTTGACCAATCTACCTTCGGAATTTTATTCGGAAAACCTGGAATGTGATCTCGGCTCAAGGGAGCATATCTTCTTGCAATCCGATCCATCGTGAAAAGCTCAAAGCTACTGATCTCTCTGCAGTTAAGTCACCATGAAGCATTGATCTCTGGATTATTTTTTTTAGTGAAGGAGTCGCCAGTGAATGATTTCAGCCTTTCAAGTGTCTGATCGTTGTCCACTATCAACAATCAGATCTAAAATTGATACATGTACTGGGGTAAAATGCAATCGAAGTGGTCGAATTCATAAGCTCACGGAGATTGACTGAAGCAGCGTTTATCTACTAACGCTGATGTAAAACAAGAGCGTTTTCGAAGGCTACCTGGCGTAACTTCAGGCTTCGTCTAAGACTTACGAAACAAACACATCAACCCACAAACAAGTTTGTTCTCCCCAGTATGGTCGCCACTATGTTAGCGCTTGAGATTTCACCCTAGGCTGAGGAAGGTAAACCTTCAAGGCAACATCAAACCATTTCACCTCGTAGCTAGCCCTACGGGGTATGAGAAGGCTCTCTCCGGTCTATCTCGGCAAATTTTTCAATGGGGTGAGATGACCAATCAAAGGTAACACTGATATTAGGCTAGTAAACTGATTAAAAGGTTGATTTGGGGGTTTTTGGGGTTTTTGGTGGCAATTGGAGGGAGTGCAATTCAGGGTGCGGGGATTGAGCTCAGGTTTTGCAGGTGGGTCTTTGGGGCAAGGTAGGAGTTTGTGCTGATGCTTCTAGCTGAGATGGATGATCAAGGAGGAAAGAAGAGAAGCTAAAGAGGGCAAACAATGACTTTGAATCCTCTTTAGACAGTGGAAAACATAAACATTAAACAAATTTGAAAGCTGAGCATGGCAAGCATGAATTCAAACTTTATCACTTCATTTGTTTAATAAGCTGCAGTAAAGAAAGGGATGGAACACATAAACACACTTACAATTACAATAAGAGAACACACCATCAACACAAGAGTCCACAAGAATCCCAATGATGTCTGCAAAAACCCTGGTCTTCCTTTTCCTCAAATTGCAGAGATACAAGTAAAATATACAATAGGAGCTTCTCTCTCAAAAGTCCAACCATGAAAATGAGCAAGAGAAGGCATAATATAGATGATCTAACTCCTTTCCCCACCTCTAGGGATCGAGCTCAGCTTCCTAGGAGCTGTTTCAACTAATTCTAAACTGAGCACTAGATAATAGGCAGTCAAAACAACTTGCCTCTAAAACTTAGGGAACCTATCCATGCATTAAATATTTACCATTTACATCAAAGAATCTTCTAGAAGTGATGAAGGAGAGTAAAATCATCCAAATGCCATGAAAATTACACAAAAATCCATCATTTACATGCCTCAAAAGTCAACCAAGATGAAAACAGTGTTTTGCTGGCCGAACTGGTCAAAACAGGCAAATTTCCCTGACTGGTCGCGCACATCACTCTGACTGGTCGCGCACATTCACAGCTCTATTTGAGGGCCTTCCCGGTGTCCAAATCAGGTGCAAGATAGCTCGTTGGAAAGGTCTGCGAGTCTACTTTCCAACCCCACTGGAATTTGGAGTTTATTTGACCCCTCAAAATTTGAAACCCATCCATAGGCAAGTGTATTTTTGCATGAAAATTCCAAAAATGCAAAGTTTTCCCCATTCTGAGTTGCCCCCATGTATGGTCGCGCGCGGGGTGAGACCAGTCAAATGGCCAAAACCCGTAAAATTCCCAAAAATGCCAAAAAATGTTTCAAAACTCTCAAAATTTCTTGGGTTTGCTGCTAGGAGGATGCTAATGAGAACATGGTGAGTGAGAGAAGCCTCAGCCAAGATACGGAGCGGGTTGGTCTTCTTCTTCCTCTTACGGGCCTCGGACAACCTCCTTTGGAACATCTTCATTTTCGCCTTGCAAACATGCATCCTCGCCCAATAGTGATTCTTCATGTTCCGTAGCAACCTCTTGTCCTCGTTTGCCTTCTCTAATAGCCTCTGCAAGTGTGCATTCACACGGATAAGCATGGATTCCCTCTCCTTGGGTAGCAAGTCACCGGGCCTCCTACGGTTGATGACTCGGTCACTTCGAATCCTCCACAGCTCATCCAACTCTTTCTCATCCTCAAGTTGCTTGTTGCGCTGCTCAAGATAGTTTATTGTCCATTGGGCCATGTCGAGCTTCTGTTGTAACAAGCGGTTTTCGGCCTCTCTTTGTCGGGTGATCTCATGCAAATCTGAAGTGGGGGAGCGAGCATCAAGATTAATGATGTTAACCTGTGTGTCACCGGCTCTCTCCTCCTCTGTCATGGGCTGTTTGCCCTCCCGTACTGCTGATGGAGAACGCGAGGCCCCTTCCACCTGGTGTGGAGATAACACTCGCTGACCTGTAGATGATGATGGCGAGACCCCTTCCACCTGCTGTGGAGAAAGTACTCGTCGAGCTGCTGCAAACAAGGTCCTGTGACCTCTCTGGTAGGTGACCTGAGGTGAGGAAGCAACCTGTCTCGGAACAATGATCTCGGGCTGGTGAGATGGACCTCCCTCCTCATAAATGACCTCTGGCTCTGGGTGTGGCTGTGGTGGCACTGTAAAGAACTCATGAGAAATGAAGTCTGCCCATGGAATGCCCTGCTGACTCAACTGATGGGAAACAATGAACTGGATGAGACCATGATGGCACAAACTCCTATACTGCTGAGCTGGGGACCGCCTCTGGAACACAGACACCATCCTCTGAATGTCCTGGAAGAAGAAAATCGGGATGTTCATCATCCTCACTCGGGTAAAGTGCATCAACAGGCGAATGTGATAAGAGAAGACCTGTGAAAATCTCCCCTCACATGTGAAGTAATGCATGATAAGCCGCATGATCGGAGCATACTCCCCCCGGAGGAATCTGAAAGGAAAGAACCCCGACAAGTGGCTCATGAATGCTGGCCTGACATATGGCTCAAAATAAACATAATCCAGCATTTTACGCTTGGGCCACACCTCACCCACATTTGGTATCCCGGTAGCCTCTTAAATCACCTCCGGAGATAGCACAAAATTCACCCCTGCAAGAGTGACCTGCCCATCATGAAGGTGCAAAACAAATAAGCGGGCCAACTCCCTGTGGTGCTGAATCTGGGCAAGCCTCTCACAGAACTGAAAACATGACATATAACGGAAACAATTCACTGCCAAAGGGCAGGCCTGTAATTCTGCTAAAGATGTGGGCTCTTCTCTCTTATGATGACCACCTTTGCCACCCCTACGAGGGCTCTGCTGTACCTCAACCTCTGTGGAAGAAGACCGGTCATCACCTTGCTCATAGGTTTCAGTGGTTGACATGGTGGCTTTTGAGCAAAGTGGAGAAAATAGACAAAGTTAACTGCTGCCCTTGCCTGCAAAAATGCTGAGTTGTATGCTTTTTTCAAGGGGAACAAAATCATGAAGGAAATGTTAGGGAAGGGGATTTTTCATAAGGAAAGGGAAACATATAAAAATAGGGAATTTCTAAGGGACAATTCACAAACTGTCAAACATACAATCTCATCTTAATCACCGGGAAATCATTTGCAAAGAAATGTTTTTATTAGGGAAACATGGATGATAATAACCAAGGGAAATGATATACATGCTCAACAGGGGGTAAGGGACAGCATGTATAAGAGGGGTATGGGGCAGCATAGATCACTAGCATCAACAACTTGCTTTTGATTTTTGTCTTTTGACTGTACATTATAAGGCATACTCTATTTTTCAAGGGATTCATGTACATTTGATGCTAAGGGAAACAAGGGATTCTTTTACATTTGTCATAGGGGAAGGAGGGCTTTATTTACATTTTTGTCAAAAGGGGAAAAGGGATTTCATTGACAACTTCAAAAGGGAAAAGAGTTGTAATGAAACAAGGATATTTAGGGGATAGAAGGGAAAAGGAAAAACAGGGTTTGGTTTTGGGAGACACAGCAACATTATTTTTGTAATGAATACTCAAAGCAATATGTCTTTTTGATAAATATACACAGCTGCATTGTCTTTGTTTTTGCTTTGAATATACACAGCAAATATGTTCTTTGTTTTGTAATGACTATGCACAGTCATTTTGCCTTTCTTTTAGTTTTTGTCATTTTGCCATCATATTGCCTTTTTCTTTTGCACATCATTTTATTCTTGCTGTGTTTATTTGTTATCCTTGCTGTGTGAAGGACGTTAGGGTTTTGGGTAGATTAGATGGAGGGCATTAGGGTTTAGGGAATGTATGTGAGGGAGGGATAGGGTTTAGGTATTGGGGATGGGAAATTTAACATTCTTTGCAAATGACATAAGATAGAGACATATCATAACAATTGTGAATTTAATGGGAAACAATGGAGGGAATAAATGGGAGTTTAAAACCTTGAAAAAGAACACCAACCCTAGCATAATGCCTGCATGAACAAGCAATAACTAAAATCCATTCATCTTTACATTCTTAGTAGCAAATATATATAAGCACAAGCCCAACATCCTTGATTTCAAGCATCTAGCATGTTAGAAGACCCTACCTCGATCAATTTAGCAAGCAAGAGGGTGATTGAGCAAATTTGAAGTGGTTTTGTGGAAGACAGTTTGACTGGTCGCGCACGGGCTTTGACTGGTCGCGCACAGCCTGACTGGTCGCGCCCGTTAGGAATTAACACTGCGGAGGAGCTGCTGACTGGTCGCGCCCGTTAGGAATTAACACTGCGGAGGAGCTGCTGACTGGTCGCGCACTGCCCAACTGGTCGCGCACAGCTCCTGAGTGGTCGCGCACCTGAAAATGACCCAAATTCTCTGCAATTCGCCTCCTTTCGCCTTCTTCGCCCTCTCACTCTTCTTTGCAAGCTCTTAGATGCACAATGAGGGTGTTTTAGAGGGAATTTGACTCTTTATAAGCCCAATTTGAAAAAATTTACTTACCAAACCCACTTTCTAATGTTTTGTTTTGACATTCTCTTTAACACTGTTTTGAGTTTGCTTTGTCCTGAATTTGACTTTTTGGGTGCTTTAACTCCGTTCTTTTTGCAGGTTGACCATCTGATGGACTCTAGTGAGGAGACCAGGGTTATTGCCGGCATTTTGAAGAATTTTGAAAATTTCCTTATTTTTTGCAAAATTGACATGACCTTGGCTTTAAAAACATGGTTTTTAAATCCAAGGTATAAATGAGCTATACCTGATGAAAATATCCATGAAACATATTTACATACCTCCTTCCGGCTTGCTGGGGACCCATGGACCTCTGACTCATGATCTTGCAATGACATTTGACCGAAACCCTAGACCTAAGACTTTGGACTTCAAGACAAAACAAAACAAGCGTGACACAAGTTCATTAACTGATATGACCTGATCCAGCAAAGCCAAGAAGGGAACAAGGACCAGCTCCTCCATCAGTTTTATGGCATGCCTAATGGAATGCAAAACTGACATCGATGAGACACCTACTTATGCATATGCAAAGAGTTTTTTGATCACTGATGGAGGGCATCATGACCGACACTAACAGTACTCTTCCAGTTTGATGGACTTCCTGCCCAATCTGCATCTATGAAGCCACACAAATTCACTTCCTTTGTCTGTTTATACAAAATTCCAAACTGGGTAGTGCCTCTGAGGTACCATAGAACATGCTTAGTTTTTCTCTAAAATAGTTTGGTTGGCTTAACCATAGCTTGGCTCAGTTGGTTTACTGTAAATCACATGTGTGGTCATGTGTTCACAAGATACATGAGTGAACCCACCAACTATCAGTAAATAGTCACATCCACTTCCTTACTTGAAGTGGCATGCTCTTTCCTCTAGTTGGTCGCTAGAGGAGTCTCCATGGGTTTCCACCTGTACATGTGGAACCTTTGAAGTATCTTGTTGCCATACATTCCCTGAGAGACAAACAATTCCCCATCGCCTTGACATACTTCCAATCCAAGAAAATAGTGCACGAGGCCCATGTCCTTCATCTCAAATTCTCTTGCAAGATATGATCAGCTACTCATCACTAGTCAAAATCAAGTCATCAACATATAAGACAATAATAAAAAATTTACCTTCTCCCAAAATATGATAGAGTTTTGCATCCACTTCACTTTCGATGAAGCCCAAACCGGTGATATAATTATCGATCTTGGTGTACCAAGCACGGGGTGCTTTCTTTAGACCATACAACTCTCGCTTGATTCTACACACATGATACTCTCAATAAAAAGTCTTGAAGTCTTATGGTTGCTCGATGTACACCTCCTCCTCAATAACTCCATTGAGGAATGTTGTTTTCACATCCATCTAGTGGATCTTCCAACCCATATGTGCAGCTAGAGCAAGGATTGATCTGATGGATGAGTACCTTGCTACAGGAGCAAAGGTATCCTCATAGTCAATCCCCTCAACCTGAGAGTACCCCTTGGCCAAAAATTTGGCCTTGTACTTTTCTATGCTTCCGTCTGTTGCATGCTTCACCTTGAAGATCATAATTGATTTGCCTGCTGATCTTAGGACCACTTCCCAAACATTGTTCTTTACAATGGATTCATACTCCACCATTGCATCAACCCATGTTGGTTGATATATTGCTTCCTTGAAAGAGGATGGATTAGTTTCTATCAGCTCAGTTATTAGAGCCATGTAGCCAGTGTACTGATCTGGTGACCTTCTCTACCTGTGCTAATTTGAAGGAGCACCCACATTATCCCTCACATCATGCACACGTCTCTGAGCTTCTCTAATCCTTTTCCTGTCTTGTCTGGATGGTTATGCTTTAGTGGTTGTCTCCAGTCTCTTCTCCTCAACTTGTGGTTGCTCCACAACATCCTGAGGCTCCTCCTTTGGAGCTAAAATATCCTCTTATGGTGGGATCTAAATCTCCCTCTCAAGAGAGCACTGCATGACTTTGTCTTCATCAAATTTTACATCCCTCCACACAACTATCATTCTGAGGGATGGCAGGTACACACAGTAGTTATGGGGAGTTTCTGTGGAACCCACAAACACCCCAACCCTATTGTCAGATTTAGCTTCTTCCTTTATTCTTTGTAGACATGGTAATAAACAAAGGCTAGAAAAATCCTAAAGTGTGACACATCAACCTTCCTCCCTGAGAAAGCCTCCTCTGGTGTAATCATGCCAAGAATCCGATGAGGATTCCTATTCTGCAAATAGACCGTTGTGTTTCATACTTTAGCCCACAAGTGTAGAGGTAGGCTTTGGTCATGCAACATTACCATTTATGCTCCCACAATGCTTCAATTCTTCCTCTCAGCTACCCCATTTTGTTGTCGGTGTTGGGGTGTTGTCAACTCTCGTCGAATGCCTTCTTTTGCACAGAAATTTTTAAACTCATTTAGAACGTATTCACCTCCATTATCGCTCCTGAGAGCCTTCACCTTCTTTCTTGTTTCTTTCTCAACCAATGCTTTGAACTCCAAAAACATGGAGAAAGTCTTATCCTTCTTCCACATGAAGGAAATCCAACACTTCCGCGAGATGTCGTCAATAAAGATGACAAAATATTAGTGCCTGACAGTGGAGGCTGTTAAGAAATGTCCACAAACATCAGAGTGGATCCTTTCAAGGACTGCATGTGCTTTGTTGTCTCGATCATGGAAAGTGGCTTTTGTGTACTTCCCCAAGGTACACCCTTTGAATGTATCTTGCTTCTCTAATGCTTCTTTAGGGAGGTCTATGTTAATATGTTGCATGATCTTCAGAGGGAGGCAGGTGGTAATGGCTCTGCACCTTCTCTGCCTTTGTGCTCAATGCAACACAATCCTCCACATCTAGCCTATAGAGGTTCTTCACACGAACTTCAATTTGCTTCACCTATCCCATGGTTGTGGCTCAGGAATGCCTTTCCTTTGTTGAAGATCACTTCATAACCATGGTCTTTCAAAACTATAATGGAGATAAGATTCTTCTTTAGACCTCGAACAAACATCACATCCTTGAGTCTGAGAGGGGATACCGACTCCCTCTGAAAGGTGATTGTACCAATCCCAGTCATGTTGTACCTTCCATCATCTCCCATCTCTATGTGCATCTAGAGATCCTTCTCCTCCAAATCAATGATAAAATCTCTATTCCTCGTCATATGAAGTGAGGCACCGATGTCCAAGTACCACACACATCCCATTATTATGCTAGCCATGCATGTAATGAGAATAAAATCAAGCTCAAACTCTGAAGTAAAGGCTTCACCTGCCGCTCCTCTTGAGGTATTCTTGTGTGGACACTTCATGGCATAGTGCCGGAATTCATGGCAGTGAAAGCACTTGTTTCTGGATAAGTATTTCTTCTTGTCCCCTTGGCTATATTCTGCTTTGGATTGGGATTGCTTCCCTTTCCATTTATTTCCATTTCCATCCAAGGCATAGTTCTCTTCATCCTCACCCTTGAATGAAGTCTTGTCTCTGGTATTTCACCTTATTTCCTCTTGCACCAAATTGGACAATAGGTGTTCCCAATTTGGTAGTTTCTCCCTCCCATTCACCGAAGATTGGTAGATTTTCCAATTCTTAGGAAGTCCTAGAAGGGCTATGCTTACCAAATGATCCTTTGCTACAGTAAAATGAACTTAACCAAGTTCATCACGACATTGTGTGAACCTGCTCAGGTACTGTGGAATGGTCTCATTCTTATGCTTCTTAATATTTAAAATCTTGTCCTTGAGTGCCAACTTCCTATGGTTACTACTATTCTGGAAGATATCCGTCAATTCCTACCACATTGCATATGAAGTCTCTTTCCCGTGGATATTTGAGACAATATGGTCTCGTACTCCCTCTAGTATGATTATACTCGCCTTGGCTACACACTTATTCCATTTTGCTAGATCATGAGCATCAGATGCTGCTGGTTTCAGAATATCACTATCAATGAATTCCTTCAACACATTATCTTCTATCACTGCCTCCATGCAATAACAACTTTGAAATATCTGCTTTATAGTGAATCCAACTTTGATACCATGTACAAATTAATGTATAGATTCAAAACTGTGTTAGGTCCCTATAATACTAGTGATTACCCCATTACTATTGTAGTTGTATCCCTTATTAATATTGTTGTGCCCTTATTGTCCCCATATTGTCATCATTGTGCCCCATAGAATCCCTCTATTGTTATTTTGTGGCTTTATATTATTATTGTTAGGTCGGCTGGGTTATATTGTGACTCCTTAGACTCCTATATATAGAAAGGAGGTTTTGTCATTTGTATCATCCAAGAATTTTTCATTTGTGTAATGTAAAGGAGGTTTCCCCCTCAAAGAGGCTGAATTCTAAGGGTTGATCTCTCTTTTCTATCTTTTTGTGAGCTGGTTTCATAACATTTGGTATCGGAGCTTTGGATTCTAGGGTTTTGATGCTCCAAACAAGTCATCGTGGAATTTTCGCTATAACTTTTTTTCTACGACGTTTCAAAAGCTAAAAAAGAAAACCATTTGAGTGGGTTCGAATTTCAGAGCTTTTTGTGCTATATTTGTGGAGATATGATCTGAGGAAGTTGGTCTTTGTGCAGACTCCTGAATTACAGTCCAAACATGTGACCTGGGGAAAATCGTCATAACTTTCTCTCTGAGCATCGGATTGAAGTTTTGTAAAAAGGTACAAAAAGAAGACGGACTATAGTTTCTTTTATATGTTTTTCAGAGCCAAAGGTCGAAACACTGACTCGTGGCACGTCGTACAATTTCACTCTACTGAACTAGTCTATAATCAGGTCATTGTGGGAGATTTGGCATAACTCTTCCGTGGAGAATCCAATTTGGATCAGACTAGTGGCATTGGAAATAGGACACAGAGGGCTACCACAAGTTGCAATTTCAGAACTAGATGATCTGAAGTTACAAAGATACATCAGATTCAATATCAAGCTCCTACAAAGTGAAAAAAGGTGTGTAGTTTTGCATAAGCTTGGTTTGAAAAATTAGTTTGAAGGAATTCAAAGGGCATACTAAAGCATTATTATCGGTAATTGATGCCCCGAGGAAAGAAAATGCAAACACCTAGTAGGCAACCTGAAATCTCTAGCATGACTCACGAAGAAGAGGAAGAAAAGCAACATGATATGTCAAAATTACGAGACCAAGTGCAACAAGTGTCACTTGCACAAAAAGCAACAGAATCTAAGATGGATGGTTTAAAAAAGATGTAGAAGCAAAGATGGATGGTTTTAAAAAAGGCGTAGAAGCTAAGAAGGATTGTTTAAAGACAAGCATGGAAGAATTGAAGATAGGCATGGAAGATTTGAAGACAGATTTGACAAAGTTTCTACAAGAAATGCTTACTAATGGTGGAAGGGTAGTAAAGGAAAATTATGATGAGAACAAAAGAAATTTTAATCATGATTTCATAGACTCTAATGTTGGATCAAAGACCCACCATATTCCAAAAATCGATATGAGGAAGTTTGATGGCAAGGATCCCGCAACATGGATATTACAGATAGAGCAATTTTTCGATCTCAATAATGTGCAAAACACACAAAAGGTACGTATTGCAACTTTATATTTGGAACCAAATCAATTTGTATGGTATCAATGGCTTTTCTCTCGTAAAAAAATTATCACTTGGGAAATTTTTACGAAAGAATTGACAGCACATTATGAGGATACAAAAAGTAACACTTTTTTTAGCCAATTGATAAGTCTCAAACAAAAGGGTTCAATAATGGAGCACATTGAGGAGTTCCAAAAATTGAACATAAGGGTAAAAAATATTCCTGAGGAGCATAGGATTGATGTGTTCATAGGGACTTTAAAGGATAATATCCAACATGATGTTCACCTTTGGGAACCTGATTCATTAGAGAAGGCATTCAGGTTAGCAAGAAATATGGAAAGCAAAATTATGGCAACCAGGAAGCATACCACTCACAACTATAAAGATGGAAGTGTTGTTTCCCATAGTCTTCCACAACCTATAAGGTTGACACCACAACAATTGGAAGAAAAAAGAGCAAAAGGGCTTTGTTACAGTTGTGATAGCAAATACACTAAAGGTCATAAGTGCGCTGAGAAGAAATTATTCTACATAGATTGTGAAGAGGAAGAAGAAAAGGAGCAAGAAAGGTCAAAAGAAGAGGATGTACTCCAGGAACAAAGCTTGGATAAAGAAGAAATGAACCCGACCATATCTTGTAATGCATTGGTTGGAATTACCACTCCTCAAACCATCAAGATAGAAGGACAAATCAAGAAGAAAAAGGTAATAGTGTTGATTGATTCAGGAAGTACCCACAATTTTATTCATTGTAAGGTAGCAAAAGAATTGAATTGCTTCCTATATCCAGCACCAGAGTGTCAAGTGATGGTTGCAAATGGAGGAACGATAAATTTCTCTTGAAATTTCCATAATATCAAGCTATCCATGGGAGAATATGTATTGACTAGCCCAATGCTTTCCATTCCAATGGGAGGTGTTGATGTTGTACTAGGAGTCCAATGGCTACAATCCTTGGGTACAATATCTTTTAATTTTCAAGAACTTTTCATGAAATTTTATGCAGAAGGAAAGGAAGTTGAATTAAGAGGTATTGCAGGGAAACCTGGAAAGATAATCAGCTCTAACGGTATGACAAAGCTTCTAAAAAAGGAACAAAGAGGTGTAATTGCACAATTATGTTCGCTAGATGTTTCCACATCGGAATCATATATTTCTCCAGATCTCCAAAAAGTCTTGGACAAGCATTCCAAGGTATTTGAGACTCCCAAAGGTCTCCCACCTATTCGTGATCATGATCATGCTATTCATCTGATTCCAGGAAGTGTTCCTCCAAACATCAGGCCGTACAAATATCCCTATGCCCAAAAGAGTGAAATTGAACATGTGGTTGCAGAAATGCTAGAGGCTGGTATAATTCAACCTAGTCAAAGTTCTTTCTCTCCTACAGTAGTATTGGTGCACAAGAAGGATGGATCATGGCGCATGTGTCCGGATTATAGGGAGCTCAACAAGCTCACTATTAAAGATAAGTTTCCCATTCCTGTCATTGATGAATTACTGGATGAATTGCATGGATCAATTTACTTCACCAAGTTGGATCTTCATTCAGGATATCATCAAATTAGAATGAAGACTGAAGACATTCCGAAAACAACATTTAGAACTCATGAGGGTCATTATGAATTTTTGGTCATGCCTTTTGGCCTTACCAATGCACCTTCTACATTTCAAGGTTTGATGAATTCCATTTTCAAACCCTTCCTTAGAAAATTTGTGTTAGTATTTTTTGATGATATACTAATCTACAGCAAGTCTTGGAAGGATCATGTTGAACATGTTGACAGGGTGCTACAACTATTGGAGGAGAAACAATTATATGCAAAAAGATCCAAATGTTTCTTTGGAATACAAGAGGTGGAATATTTGGGTCATATTTTATCTCATGAAGGAGTTAAGGTAGACCCTAGCAAAATTAAAGCCATTAAGGAATGGAAAATCCCCACGTCCATAAAGCATCTGCAAGGATTTCTCGGGTTGACAGGGTATTATCGCAAGTTTGTTAAGAATTATGGGAGAATAGCAGCACCTCTAACAACATTAATGAAGAAAGATGCATTTTCATGGACTCCAGAAGCAACAAAGGCCTTCGAACATCTTAAAGAGGCAATGTGCCAAGCACCGGTCTTAGCTACACCAGACTTCACAAAAACCTTTATTGTAGAATGTGATGCTTCAGGAAATGGAATTGGTGTTGTTTTAATGCAAGATGAAAGACCTATTGCTTTTGAAAGTCGTCCAATCAAGGGAAAGTTTTTACACAAAGCTATTTATGAGAAGGAAATGTTGGCAATACTACATGCACTTAAGAAATGGCGACCCTACCTAATGGGAAGACACTTCAAGGTAAAAACGGATCATGATAGCCTTAAATACTTTTTAGAACAAAGATTATCCTCTGAAGAGCAACAAAAGTGGGTCACAAAGATGTTGGGTTATGACTTTGAAATCATCTACAAAAAAGGCAAGCAAAATGTGGTGGCAGTTGCACTCTCAAGAAAGGATGAGGATGTGGAAGCATTGTTGTGCGCCATTTCTATTATCCAACCAGATTGGATAAACGAAGCAAGGGAGGAATGGAAGAATGATGAAGAAGTGTGGGCACTTATTTGAAAGTTACAACAAGATTCCAGTACATCTGACACATTTAGCTGGCAAAATGATTCTTTATGGTACAAAGATCGCTTATACCTCTGTAAGAATTCCCAACTCAAACAAAAGATTCTTATGGAATTGCACACTTCCCCCTTAGGAGGGCACTCAGGATTTTTAAAAACTTACCACAGAGTTAAGAATGAATTTTTTTGGGATGGCCTTATATCGGATATTCAAAAGTTTGTGGCGGAATGTTTGGTTTGCCAACAAAATAAAGTTGAAACAATTAAGACCCCGGGTCTATTACAACCTTTATCCATTCCAAGCCAACGTTGGGAGGAGGTTTCAATGGATTTTATCACAGGTTTACCCAAGTCTGGGGAAAGAGTGTCATCATGGTGGTAGTTGACAGACTTACCAAGTATGCACACTTTTGTGCATTATCACATCCATTTAAAGCCAGTACAGTTTCTACTGCATTTATGGAAACAATTCAAAAGCTACATGGAAATCCAAATATTATTGTAAGTGATAGAGATCCCATCTTCACTGGAAATTTTTGGACAGAATTATTTTCTTGTCTTAGTACTCAGTTAGCTCATAGCTCATCTTATCATCCTCAATCTAATGGGCAAACTGAGATAGTAAACAAATGTTTGGAAGGATATCTTCGTTGCTTTGTCGCTGATAAACAGACACAATGGGTCAAATGGTTGCCTCTGGCTGAATGGTGGTATAACACATCCTTCCATACAGCAACAAAAATGACCCCATTTATGGAACTTTATGGATATCAGCCACCATCCATCACATCATATTTAAGAGAAAATTCTAAGGTTCAAGTAGTGGAACATCACATCGAACATCAACAACAAGTCCTCCAACTCTTAAAGGATAACCTCGTGTTGGCACAGAATAGAATGAAACAACAAGCAGATCAACATCGCAGCGAAAGAAGTTTTGATCTAGGTGATTGGGTATTCCTACGACTACAACCATATAAAAAATGTCCTTGAAGCAAGCTAAGAAGGATAATAAATTATCACCAAACTATTATGGTCCGTACAAGGTGTTGCAAAAGATTGGTACTATGGCATACAAATTGGAGCTTCCTGCAGCTTCTCGAATGCACCCAGTTTTCCATGTTTCATGTTTAAAGAAGGTTATAGGCGACAAGCTCCCAGTTCAAACAATATTGCCAGAACTTGACGAGGAAGGAAAAATTATATTGGAACTAGAAGCAGTCACAGAGATAAGAACTCGACAGCTACGAAATCGATCAATTTCAGAGTATCTCATCAAGTGGAAGAACTTATCCGCTGAAGATTCCACATGGGAGGATGAGAATTTTATACAAAAGCATCCAGAACTACTCAAGCGTTGAGGACAACACTTTTTTGAAGGAGAGGGGCATGTTAGGTCCCTATAATACTAGTGATTACCCCATTACTATTGTAGTTGTATCCCTTATTAATATTGTTGTGCCCCTATTGTCCCCATATTGTCATCATTGTGCCCCATAGAATCCCTCTATTGTTATTTTTGTGGCTTTACATTATTATTATTAGGTCGGTTGGGTTATATTGCGACTCCTTAGACTCCTATATATAGAAAGGAGGTTTTGTCATTTGTATCATCCAAGAATTGTTCATTTGTGTAATGTAAAGGAGGTTGCCCCCTCGAAGAGGTTGAATTCTAAGGCGTTGATCTCTTTTTTCTATCTTTTTGTGAGCTGGTTTCATAACAAACTGCTTATGAAATTTACTAAATCACAAGGCTTGAAGCTACTCTACTGATATGCAGAAGTTAATTCACCATTTAGAACACAAATCGTAGATATGCAAAAAGAAACATCATACATTCACAAATATTTATCTAGGGGAAATCAATTGCTCAAAACTCCTTCCGATTTGTATTGCATTAATCAAAGAATAGAGAAGAAATACACACGCTTGCTCAAGCCTAAGCACACCCTGCAAGTGTATAGTCTATCCCTCTGCCTGAATGATTGACTCTAGCCAACAGTTAGCCAATTTTCAAGCCCTCAAGCTCCTATTTCCTTGCATTTTTCCTCCTGGAAATTGGCCCCTATTATTTAGGAATTTCCCACTATTGAATTGCACAATTCATCTAGGTCATTCCTCTAACTGCATGCACCACTTGTACACATGGGAATATGCTACAACTAATAATACACTGCCTTGGAATCTCCTTCTCAACTAAGTAACTCAAATTCTTTGTATGCAACAATTATTTTTGGTTGATTGATTAGTTAACTAGTTGGTCATTGAGTGCGGTTCAAGTTCCACTTCCACAACTTGACCTCCACTAGTTCTTCTGACAATTAAAACTTTTTCACTGACAATAACTCAAATGAACTAAAATAGATTGTTGCAAATTAGTAATCAGTCATACTGAACTGAACTCAAGCTTCCCTAACTTGAATTAACTGAGTTAACTGAGTGAAAAGTGGCATGTCACCTTAGTTAAGTACCTTCAAGATTTCCGTTGAAATGGAAATTCAATTTTTCTTTAGTTTGACCAAGGAAAAATCAAATTGAGATTTTATTGTTGCATTTCAACATTAATTAGCCCCTAAAGTTATTAAGAGTGGGAAGAGCATGAAAACAAATATAGTATGTAGACCAACATCATTAAGGCTTGCCGAAAGGGAACTCGGGTTTATAAAACCCATCAATTCAATATTTTTATGTATTAAAAACAAAGGTAATACAAACCATTTCCCACATTGTAATAAGTCATGCACAATGTGATCTCGGAAATTTTTGTGAATTTTTTCAAAAAAATCCCCATTATACAGGACCTTTTATTAACACTTGCATTTATTTGTGAAACCATGAGCAATGTGAAACATTTTAGCAAACCATCAACATGAAACAAGGAACCATTTAGGAGCAATAATCATGCACATACATAACTCAACAATGTGATAATGAAGTTTGCCCAATCTAGACTACGTCTCCGGGCCCAATGTCAAGAGTGGGGAAGCCACTTCATTAGTTGCTGCAAGAAGATGAGTACATGATGTAATCTGTGTCAATACAAGGATGAATACCAATGAATCCCCTTAACTAGAGTGGCATGTCTCTTCCCAAGAGACGTTCTCCTATAGAACTCTCACTCACAAGTGTTCTCCTCCAACATGACAAAGGAACAATCTCTCACATAAAGTGGCATACAATGATCCTCTCACAAAGTGGCATACATGGATCTTAAATTCAAATCATCATCTCAATAAAATCAAATGAACACATGGTGAAAATACACCTTATACCTACAAGTATGGGGACAACTTGAAAATCAACTACTCAAATGAAAAACAACATGTGTCATTACATTCCTTACGAAAAATAATGAAATCTGAGTATAAACACGACCCATTTATGTCTCGGAAAAATTTGGGCTCCCTAGGAATATTTTAGATTCCTCACAAGATTCTCTTTTGTGGGTTGACTAAAATTCGACTTCTTAGATTAATAAATTTATCACCCCATCACGTTCCTTCCAAAAAATCAAGTCATATGAGTATAAATTTGGCCTGGTTCTAAAACTGTCAAATTTGGGTTTCTAGGGAATATTTCAGATTCCATGCAGATTCCTATGTCAAGGTTCCACTTTCATGGTTCTGCCCTCAACATTCTATTTATGGAAAATCTGCTGCTCAGGTAAAAAAACAGACCATGCCATCAAACTCCTAGCAAAATTCTAATCAATTTGAATATAAAATCGACATAATTCTGTCACTATGACTTCTGGGACTCTAGGAATCTAAAGATTCCCCTCCAAGATTCCCTATGGAATATCCCTACAAAAAATTCCTTAGAATCTGTTTCGAAATTCACTCCCAAGCTAGCCCAGTTTTGACATTAGCAAAGTTTCGATGGTTGGCGCCCGGATCCGCTCTCTCCTCCTCCGCCTTCGATCGAATGAAATTGTCGAGTTTAAATATCCTTTGGTTGGATGGTTTTCCCAACATCCCACCTGGCTCTCCGAGATGGCAAAACATTATTTAAATAATTGGTAGTTGGGAGGTCTCGGGGTCAAACTTTGTGGGACCCCCATTTTGGCACATTTTGTTAATTGTTGCCAACATGTATGTATTAATGGCATATGGGGCAACTGGTGGTGGGTCGACCCACTTGGTCGGTGCGGGTTCGACACCCACCAACCTCCAAAATAGTTGGTCGTTTATGTCCTGGTCATGGGTCATTATAGTTTTGGTCATATATCTACGTCAATAGGCATTTCTGTGTAGGCTTGGGGTGAGCAGCCACTGTTCACCCCAGTCAATAAGAGGTTTTTATTTTCTTCATCATCACTCTAATATAAATGTTACACATGGTGTCGTGCCTTTGTCACTGTTTTCCAACTACGTCATAGGAGTAAGGCTCACTAACTTCCACTAGATTCTACAACAAGTTATGTTGCACATCCTTTGGCTTGTACAAAGTTAACTACATGGAAAATTATACCATAACATTCCTGACTGACTGAATCACTCACAATAGTCTTTGCTTCCCTTTCAAGAAATCTAGGCCGCCATTATGAGAAGAGACAAATACTTGGATGATTGGTAAATTAACGACAAGTAAAATAAGTGAAGCCGCAGGGAGGAACAAAAGCTTCAACACAGATAGTAGGAAAATTTTCTTAGAACGGTAAAATAATCCCTCAGTTGAGCCAATAGGTCACCAATGACTCCAACCTCGAGGTTCTCTAGTGGATTGACTATCATGTCGAAGAAATTTTTGCCACTGCTGGCCAAGTCACTCTCTAAGACTTCAACATGGAGCTCAACTAATGGGTAATTAATTGTTTATACCACTTCAAAACCCCATCTCGCTAAACCCTCTTATTCTTATTCAATTCAATCATTTGTTTCTTATGCAGAGTCACAAGGTTGTTGAGAGACCTTTATTTGTTGTCAAGATGTTTTTCTTTGTCGTAAACTTTTCCCTTTCAAATTTTTATAACTGGAGGCTCTCGCCACTATAAATAATCAATAGCATTGATTAATAATCGATATTATGTTTACAAGAGGACCCAGTCGTAGTTTCAATGCATAATTATTAACTGGTATAGTGCACGTTTGTAATGATTGAGAGATTGAAAACATATTTATTTCATCTCCATTATTGTTTTGCTACAGTCCAATTCATAACTATAAATTTCTTTTCAAGGAAATGTAAGTGGCTTTTAGTCATTAGCCTTAATTTTGGATAATTATGTAATGAAAAATTAAAATTTGTAGATCATGTTATGGACCAAAAAGGTGGTTCATCTGAGTTGCACAGTAACTAGTTTTCCATTGTGACTTCATGGGCATTGAGGATGTGGTTGTCATTTTGCTAGATATATGATTTTGATTTTGATTTGATGATGCTCAGGCCTGAAACTTAACTGTGTACTTGTTAGCCACCCTTGTGTTGTGGCTGCTACAACACCCTCCAAAATTTTTTGCTTACACTCAATTTCAGAGATTTCCTTGGTCTTCCACATTGTTGTCGCAAACTTCGAAACTCATTTCATGTACTTTCTTGAAGTATTTTTCTCCCCTTTGCAAGTTGCGTAAATTATCATCTTTGGCATGATTGGTTGTCACATAATGTGTAGAAGCATGTTGTAATTGTTTTAAGGGTCTATCTTTGTGTATATGAGTTGTTCTAACTGTGTAAACATATGTCACACTCATTCACAAAGTTTTAAGCATTGTCGCACAAGTGTCGTCGCAGTTGTCCAAAAGTATATATTAAGTGTCACACTTGTCATAATTGGTCATAAAGTTGTCACATAGAGGGAAATGCATTATTCATATGACATAGGTGATCTATGTTGTTGTATTGTCAAGTGTTTTAAGTTTGAGATCACATTCAAAGTCTTATCACTGTTTACATCAGTCTCACCGGTCTCACACTTAGCCATTTCTAAGAAGGCTTCCCGACCAAGAAACTTGGCTTCACCCGGCCTCCCTGAACTATGCACTGTGCAGTTTCAATCCTCTAGTTGT
Source organism: Pinus tabuliformis (assembly GCA_031772625.1). NCBI lineage: Eukaryota > Viridiplantae > Streptophyta > Pinopsida > Pinales > Pinaceae > Pinus > Pinus tabuliformis. The sequence goes on along the minus strand of CM062816.1, from coordinate 2,078,967,011 downwards.
GACCTTTCCCCCTAGCATTGCGTAATGCACAGTTCTGTTGGACATTGGATAAACCAACGCTCCTCGTGTTTTTCATGACATGGACTAACCGCCTCTCGTGGATCCTTACCTCTGGTGATCCAAATTTTAACTAACACCTATGGGTTTTGGTATAATGACAACCATGCTTCCCAACAAGTGGTATCGAAGGGTAGGTCACGAGTTCGATACACACCCGACTCGCGTTGGGGGGGAGATTTTTGGACATTGGATAAACCAACGCTCCTCGTGTGTTTTGTGACATGGACTAACCACCTCTCATGGATCCTTACCTCTGCGATGCAATCATTAACTAACACCTGCGGGTTTTGGTCTAATGACAATCATGATTCCCAACAAGTTCCTTCCTCGCAGTATTGTTGCACTACGCAACTTCTAGGTTCAAGCTCCCATCTTGGCCTTCATGATTGTGCAATCCTTTCTCTCAGCCTAGCCCTAACTATGCACTGATAATCACAAGCCTCAAGATCATTCATTGAGCCTATGAACTATGCATTTGTGCAATTTATCAGCCTCCCTTGTCTCTTGGAACGATGTATTATGTCCTCTTAGTGTCCACCTCCTCAGCCTGTCTCACTGGCTCCCAAAACTGCAAAGTTTTCTCCCTCGGTCCAGCCTGAACTACGCATTGTGCAGTCTTAGAGCTCAAGCATCACCCCTAACTGCTTAAAATACACAATTGTACAATCATTGAGCCCTCTCTCCTAACCTGTCACCTAGTTCTGGCTCAGTCAATGGATCAGAATGCACCATTCAAGACTAGGGTGTTTTCAGTCCGATGTCGTCTCTTCATGAGTGAATTTAAATCAATAAATTTGTAGTTAGACTCAATGACATGGATACTCTAATTGTAGGCTCTGTCGAAAATGGTTTTTGTCTTGAGGCCTCAAAATTCTTTTGTAATATACACTTGGCAGGTGTGAATCTGAGCATGGTCTCATGAACTACACTTATTGTTGGTTACACTCATAATGGATATGGAAATGATGCTTGGAAACTCTTCCATGGGATGTTGCATGTAGGTGTGAAACCATGTTGAAGCACCCTCTCTGGGGAGTTACCAGCTTGTACAAATGTGTGTTTGGTCAATTTACTATGCAAATTAACACAAGTATTTAATTATCAAATCCAGGCTTGTAAGCTTGGAAGCATGTCCAAAATATATGGATTTTAGTAGTAGTTAATTTTAGAAGATGAAATATAAAGATTGATGGAAGTGCATATTACAAATATAAAATATAATTAAGTATTTCTAATTCACTTATGTAATATGTGTGAGATGAGGCTCCTAACTTAGGAGAACCAGGTTGTCCTTCCCTACAATATTACTTCCATGAAGAGAAATGAAAATTCACTGATTAACAATAGCTTATGATGCATAAAATGTAGAGAGAAGTGGCTCCTAACTAAGGAGATCCAAATTGTCCTTTTCTTAAAATCTTATTCCATCATTAATACTATTGCATTGAAACTAGAATTCATAAATAACTCAACAAGGAAATAAGAATGAATTTCAATTATAGCTCATAATCAAATAGAAGGAGAATTTGAATTAAACTCGAGTTTGTACCTTCATATGCAGATTAGAATAAATCAATCTTCATTCAATAATCAAAATAAATCTTCATACATCTAAAGAAATTTGAAGCAAAAACTAGTTTATGAAAACTATGATAAATTAACCAAGAAGTGCACTTAGCTTGTTGTGGGGGCCCTCCACCCTTGACTTGCACACTTGAAGAGATATTAACTAAAAAAAACTCAGTTATTCACTCAAGCATGAATAGCAAATGAAATGAAACAGGTTCTTCAATTAACTTTCTGTCTTCAAAGAGTCTGAAAATCAGATTACATAAAATTCTACATGCATAAGCCTTCAATAATCTTGGCTTAAATAGAGAAATAATAAACAAAATTGACTAAAATGTCTCTAATAGTCACATCTATCCTGGTCGAATCCATCCATTCAGTTCCACAAAATTTGGAAAATCCAAAAAGATACTAAATTTGGCCTATTTCCTAGGGATTTTCTGAACAACATACCATGTTTGACCAGAGTTGACCGGGTCTGTTTTAGCTCGATTTGACCGAACCAATAGGTACACGTCCATCCTTGGTTCCCAAACTTTCCATATCTATGCTCAGCTTGTGCCCATGTGTCCTGCAAGTATGACTTCAATGGAGCCATTACGAGAATTTTTAATTCTGTCCAAAAATACACTAAAAACCCAATTTTTGCAAAAATATCTAAAAATTGAAAAACATAATTTATATACCTAAATATGCATAAATGGATCAAAATGGGGTGTATAAGGATGGTCTATGGCTGAAAATGATGGATATTAGGTGTATTTTAATAAGCAAAATTTGATAGAAAATGAGGGCCAACAATGTGGATGCTTTACAACAAGGAAAAAACATCCACGGTTATATAGTAACAAGAGGATTTGAGTTGTGTGGGAGGGGACTTGGGGTTCTTTTTGTTTGGGTATCATCAATGAACGTTTATGTCAAAAATAATCCACTGCAGATTCTATCATGAAATTGAAGACTCCATATTTTAAAGCCAGTTGGAGCCAATCAAATATTTTAAGGTTCGTGAATCCCTAGATGAAAAATATGTCAAAAGATGGATGCATCCCAGGGTTTCAAGATTGAATTAAATCTGTCACAACTAAAATCATAATTGATTGATGACAATTTGACATCACAACTTGCACCCCATCCAAACTTCGAAGACATTGTTGATGGAAAATAACACAACCTTCTTTCTTGAGTTCTCCGTCTCTTTATATTTTCCAATAGCATTAGAGAGACATTGCACTAACACTTGTAATTATAGGTAATCAATCGCAAAATCCAAATTTCTCAATTCAATAATTTTCTAAAAAATGGTATAACATGCTAATTATTCCAATCAAGAAAATGAAATGAATATAGAATTGTAGAATAGAATAGGTAGAACTACTTAATGATAATAATAATAAAAACATAAAAACAATTCTATCGCACTATTAATCTGTTTGAAAATTAAGCTTTCACCAGAAACACACCAGGTTACAATTTTTTATTCACCCAAAAGAAAATTCATTTCCAACATCTTTGCTATACATAAAATATTGTGGACTGAAAATGTAGGTGCCACAATCTATCAGATAATATATTGGGTTGGTTACACCATAAAACATTCGTTAACCTAATACTAAACCCATGGGCATACATAGAATAGTCAAATGACTTGAGTTATAGGAACAAAAACAGTCCAAGAACACTAGTTAGCAACAAGGAGAGGCCCAACAACAAATGATATATCATTATGGTCTTTGGGGGTTAGCCCCCTACCAATAGCGTTAGCCTCTTGGGTTGTAATGATAGGTTCTCGACCATCAGTGTGAGTTTCAGGTGATATCTTTACCTTATAAATAACAAGTGTGAGTGTCGGCAACTTTTCTTTCTATTGAGCAGGTTTTGTGGGCCAACTCTGTCTTTGTTCCAACTCTCGACTTGAAGCAACCATAAGTTCTTTGTTTTGCACTATTCAAAGCTTCCCAATCATTGGTTTTAATTAGATCTTACGGATGCATGTTTTCCTTTAATATTTTAGAGTTTTACTCTAGCTTTTGAAAGATAAATTTTGAGTTGTATGATAAACGATTTGCAAATCCTATGTCTAGCTATAACATAATATGTCAGATTCTTGTCTTACACTTTCTATAGTCCTGACTAGTATTCAAATTGAAGCATTCATTGCCTTCAGACACTAGTTTTCTACTATAAAAAGGATTATATTTATAAACACTATCTTATAAAATAAGAAACCATTTTAAATTTTGCATGTCAAAAGAAGGGTGTAGTTGCATAACTAACTACTTCCAATCTTCCAAATATTGAATTGCATTGAGAATGAATCTTCTCTTAGAGAAAATGAATCTTCTCTTAGAGAAAATGACTTCGCTTTGAGAGTTTTGGAAAATATGGACCATAATTGGTTCTTTGATAATATCACTAGAATAAGTCTTTGTAGCCCCCCATCAACCAATGGGTATCCACTGGGTGTTGCTTCTAGGGATTCCATGAGAAACATAGAAATGGTGAATCAAATTGAGGCTAATGTTGATGATTATTTGAAGCGCATGAACACTATAGAGCTATGGAGACCGTCTATGTAGAGAACACTTCCAAAATTGCAGGAAAGTGAAAGGCATTTGGAATTGGATAAAAGGGAAAGGGAAAAGGGGGTAAAAGGAATTTAATCCTCCAAAGAGAGGACACCAAAGGTCAAAAAGTGATATAATGAGCCGACGGGGCTCTATCATGCAAATGATTTATGGAGTCTGTTGTTTTCAATCTTTTTAATGGTTCGATCTTCGGGCATATGGGTTATAAGCCCACAACTCAGCTCATCCTTGCTTCCATTGCAAGCTAAAGAACCCTGTGGTCTACATGTAGTGTTAATTCATCAAATAAAGTCAACGGATCTGTGCATTAAGCCATAAATGCATTAAATCACTATGCAAACAAAAAAAATTAAATAAACTAGGTATTAAAATAATTAATTTAATTTCTACGTTATTACATTGCGCCTCGACGGGTCTAACATTCATCCAATTGACCCCTCTTTTCAATGCCCAAAGGCTACAATTTATAGAGGAAATTACAATATTGTGGATCATTTCAAGATCCATGATCTTCTCCATAAATCTCTCAACATGATCCTCTCCACAAATATCTCAACATGGATTTTTTCACAAAGCTCTTAAAAATTTCTAATATCCCTCATGGATCTGATTTTTCAAGATTTTTAACAAATCCCTTGCCTTTTGATGCGCTTTTTCTCATTTTTTCCTTCTAGAAGTGGTTCTTGTTAATTTTTCAGAGGGTAGATCGATGCTCCTACATTAGACTCCTAAGGTACAAAAATTTATGACCTCCTATTCATATGATTTTTGGTCTTCTCGTAACAACTTCAACTCGTGAGCTACAACACGCCTTTGCTGTAACAAGTCTCCACCTTACTACGATGCCTCACCAAAATTTCTCCTGAGTTTGGGCTAATTACGCTGTGAAAAACTTAGGATAAGCTTAGGGTTAGGTGAAAAGACTTAATTAGATATGTTCCTAGGATTATATAGAAATTTACCCCAAAAATTTATAGGCCCTTTACATAACTTTCACTTTACATAATGAACTAATAAAAATAGCCTTTGGGCTTTTAAGGAAAGGTGCAAACCTGATGCTACATAACTAATACTACTACCTTGGAATCTCCAAATCAACTGGGTACCTCGAATTCTCTGCATGCATCAATTATTTTGGGTTGATTGATTAGCTAACTAATTGATCACTGAGTGTGGTTGAAGTTCCACTTCCACAACTTGACCTCCACTAGTTCTTCTAGTAGTTAGAACTAGTTTAACTGACAATAACTCAATTTAACTGACAAATAGATTGCTACAAATTAGCAATCAATCATTCTAAACGGGATTCTAGCTTCCCCAACTTGAATTAGCTGAGTTAACTGAGTGACAAGTGCCATGTCACCTCAGTTAACTACCCCCATTATTTCTACTGAAATAGAAATTTGAATTTTCTCTAGTTTGACTAAGGCAAAGTCAAGCTAAGATTTTCTTGTTGCATTTCCAACAAAATGGTGCATGCCAGAAACCTTTCCACGACTCAACCAGTTCTACATCAAAATTACTTGATCTCTAGAAGGGGATCGTAGGTAGGTCTAGGTAGAGTTAGTTATTTTAGGTTAGCAGTTGCATAAGTTAATTTAGTTAGTCAATCATTCTAGTCGAATTCGATCATGAATAACTTTCCGTCAGTTCTTTTAGTTGCGGAAGTAGCTTCACCCCTCTGCAACTATTTCTGGTCAGGGAGTCGCACGTGGCAAACGTTGTATCCATAATAATTAGTAAAAATTCTCTAAGTAAGTTCGAATTTGGGTTAAATATCTCCTGTAATATCCCTAACATGATCCTTCCGTCAAACTCTAGGCTCCTTCCATCATACCACCATAATTACCCATCATTCCCACCCTCCTTTTCCAGTTTTTGCATCATCTGAGTCAAGTCCAACTAGCCGTGATTAGTGTTGCCATAGTTGGGATCGAGTAGGGAAAGTTACCTTATTAATTAGTTAAGTGGTCAAATAAAAAACGTCATGTCGAGCCTTTTTATTTAATTTGCATGGAAACGATAAGATTCTTAGTATCAAAAGTTGAGGTGGTTGAATTGCTAAGTCTGGAGTCTGTATCAAATTTTCCCTATTCCCAACCCAAGTTCAAGCCTCCAACGTTCCTTTTTTATCACCATCACACTGCAGCCATATTGACAACTATAATCTTTGTTCCAAACATTGAACTAGACCCAAGAATTACGAAAACCAAGAATCTCTATGGCAAGTACAATAAGGTTGTGCTTGTAGACGATGGTCTCTCAGACTCGTTCCATTTTCCATCACTTAAGTGGGAAGTCTACACAGAAACTATCACCAAACCCGATTGAAGCCAGTCGATGAAAGTTAGAGAAGACTTCAAAGGACTAAATAGGTCAATGTTGTGAATTTACAGTGTTTTCTAGTATTAGGTATTGTGGGAGCAACGATGTAATGCACAATATTTCTCATTAGCAGGATGCATGGAGGGTCTCTATTGCTTGACAAGGAATACCCTATCCATGCCATTGACATTCACAGACTTACAAGGCTATTTAATACAAAATTCATGGTATCAATTGCATTTCAAAATACGTCCAAGTGGGGGAAGAAGACAGGTGATGATAATTATTACAATAGGTATGGTACCCAGTGTGGTGGTAAAGGTGCCTTGATAGAACTAATTAACAAACCTAGCATCAAATTCGCCTATTATACGATTATTGGAAAGATCTTGCAACACTTCTCAAGAGGTGAATGCACGTTGGATACGATCTCAGTTGCAGAAGATTGTTTGCAAGGCACACATTTGAATTGGTGTAGTTTTTTGTTAAATGAACTCTTCAATGCTTGTGAAGATGTTTATAAAAGGGCCACTCATTTTATATATGGATATCTCATTCTTGCCTTAGCTATGTGGAAATGGTTCCCACTAGAGGGGAGAGAGATGGTGATGGTTACTAATGACCAACCCCTTGCACTCAGGTATTTACCATGGTGGACCTTCAAGGACCCTAGCTGCAAGGAAATCAATGAGGCCTCTTTTGTTGGGTGGTACAAGAAAATTTTGGACATTATCAAGGCTAGACCAAGAATTCCACTGTCACTCCTCAATGAATATTTGAAGGATATTTAGTTTGGCGTAAGTCATGGCAACACATGGGTACAACCTAAGTGCGTCAACTCCAACACATTTCAAATGTGGGCCCAAAAGTTTATGCTATCAGAAGAATCCTTCCATATCAAAGTCTCTTCTCGGCTGTGGATTGGTGGAGAAGTTTTGGAGGGGAAAGATATATAATTTTTTGGAGGAATGGTGTCTCAACCACTATCTGGAGAAACCCCTTCAGCCTCAAGGAAGCGACTGGATGAGGAAACATTGACTCCAACAATCAAGAAGCTTGAGACGCGCATTCAGTCCTTACATGAAACTATGGAGAACCTCGGGGCTTCAGTAAGTCCTTTTCCTACCTTTTCTGAATTTTTTAGTTCAGGTTCTCTTATTTCTTTGACTTGTAGCCATGTTATTACTTCAATTCCTTCAGTGGTCCCTTAATCTCATTCTAAATCTATAATTTTGAATACACAACCTCTTACCACCAAACCACCATCGGTCCCCGGGAAAAAGATTAAAACCACCTCTACCTAGGTTATTTACCTCACCAACAAATAAACCCAATCACATACCACCACACCCATCACTAAAGAGAATTCACCTTTCGCTTTTGTCGCATCCGCAATCTCGCACAATCCCTCACCTCGAACATCCTCCACCTCCACCACCATATCATACATAATTCCATTTGGAACTTTGCTCAATACTGAAATAGAAATGGAGGTAGACTTTGTTATCCATTCAGTTACCGAAAATACAAATAAGGCACTTACAGCTCATCCTTCAAGCACGAAGTCCGTCCATACATCTATGTTGTCTTTGCTACTTGAATAAGGCCCACTAATGGTCACCGGTTAATTCCTCCCCCTGAGAATCTAAATCTAGAAACCACCCACTCAGTGCCCCTAACCATTGTTCTTGCCCCCTCATCACCACCGCACTCCACCTCGGTCCACATTAGTCCTCCCACGCAGAGAGAGGCATCACCCCAAGAGAAATATAAGAAATCAGTTTCCAGCGGACAACCATTGCAAAGACGGGTCCCTCAAACCTAGACTATGACCCTTGATGACCTCTAGGGTTGGTCCTTGGCTCAACTACTTAACTTAATTCAACTGGTTGCACACCAAGAAGAGGAATTGCACAATTTTATGGTAGCTGAAGATGAACAACAACAACAAAAATTTATTTCCCTTGCTACAGAACGAGATCATATCCTCTAGGAGAAACAAACTCTAAAGGAACATGATAACCAAATCACTACAAATTTCCAAGATATATAGCCCTCTGTCACATAGATAGTCACAGATTCCTCGAAAGACTTTTCAACCTACACCCTCTTGGAATGTTGCGACCACATCAAAATATCTCGCACTGACCTCGTCTTGATTGATAGAGAGCTCAAATGAAGTATCGGTGCAACTCAGAGAGTGCTACCAGATCCCGCTTCCCAGTATACCAGCGAGATTAAGCATAAAATTTTAGAATTGGCTTGTTTGAAATCATTTAGGCAACGGAGGAAGCCAGGGGACTCTTAGCACAAGTTCGAGACTATTCAGGCTACCTTACATGAATAAATCAACCAATTTACCCCCTGCGTCAACAAACCAACCAATTTTTCAACCAAGCCATGGCATCTAAGGAAAAGGCCTAGCGGAAGGATCCTTTGGCACAAGTGGATGCCCTCGAAACCCAAATCCAACAAATTGAGGATGAGTCGAGAAAGGCTAAGCACCTGCTTTGTGACCTTAATCCACCAACACAAGCTTAGTTAGAGACACTACAACGGATCACCGAGGAAACATAAACTCAATGGAATACCCTCTTGATGACCCGTCCTGCCCATCCTACTACCAAATTCACAACGTAATTCCTCGATCAAGCAGGCACTCTCACAGACTCCTGGAAGGTAGATATCGATGAGTTCACAAGGTTAAAAAATGAATCCATTGAGTCTGTACCAGAGTTGGGTCCTTCGTTTGAAGGAACCAGTTAAGGAGGAGCAGCATAGAAAGAGACATCGCAACAACATGAAGCACCGACAAATGATTGACTTGGGGATGGGTCAATGGACTATGGTTGGGGCCTATTGGGTCCTTCGTTTTGAAAGCTAAGTTGTGACACATTTTGGATTTTGACCACATTTTGACCAGAGGTAATTGTTGGCAAGTCACGAAGGAGACAATAGGAGAAAGAGGAGGGACCCGCCAAAGACAAGCAGCGACGAAGAACTGACCAGAAAAATCAGTACTCAAGCATTCGTAGCCAAGTTTAAAGGAACATTGATAGCCAAGGAAGTATATATAACCGAGCAATAGAGGGAGCTAAAAGGGGAAAAATGTGGAGCATCCGAGGGAGATGTAGCAGTCCAAACAAGTGCAGGGTTTAAGATGGTCGAGGGGAAAATCCAGGGAGAAGAAAGCAAGGAATGCAACGAAATGCAGTTGTGGAGCCTATTGAACCCACATTGTTATATCTTAGCTTTCTCATGTAATATCTTGTCATGTTAGTTTATATTTTGTTAATGAGGCCTTCAAGCCCGATGTATCGTTATAATGTTGTTGAATCTAATGGAAGAAGGAGTTACAGGGTTTTATGAGAATCTTCATGTGTGACTTGATGTGGCCTTTTTAAAAAATTTATTATGACTGCACATGCACAATATATTTTCTTCTTAAATGCTTGAGCTGTCGTGATTTCACCTTTGATGTTCTAGTTCTGGGTTTATTGGGTGTTGATAGTTTCCATGTGGTTTCTTCTGATATTGGTTTCCATCTCCTTAACTAAGTAAGGTCGCGACATGCCTTGGGTGAGATGCTTTATTCTTCCTGAATAGGGTGAAATTGTTGGTGTTACGCTAGACTACGACGGAACCTTTGTTGGCCCCTTTTCCTGAACCCAGGGTCTCAACCCATCCATCATTTTCCCACCAACATTATCCCTTACCATTATTGAACTTCGATTAATGTTTCATTGGTTGTTAGGGTTTGATTCACATCAAATTTAATACCATGCTCTATGGTTCTTTGGATAATTAAATTATAGTATGGAAACTTCTTTATTTATCGTGCAATGAAATGATATTTGGCAGTGGTAGGCAGGTGTGATGGGATTTGTTTTGAATGAAATATATGTGTTTTCTAGTGACATGGTACAACATATCCAAGTTTTCAATTGTGGTTTTTAACATCTGTTCTCATTATTCATCGTTATAATAACTCGAATTTTCAGGTCATAATACTCCTCAAGTTGTGATTATTACTTTTTTGTACACTTTATACTGTGCACATTAGTCATCCAATACACAACATATGGTTTTGTTTCTGCATTCTATGCATCCCATTTTCTTATATAGGCCTTTTCATGTAATTATGTAAGACGTTATGGTTTCAAACCTCAATTTGGCTCATATTACCTCCTTTCAAACTGAATCCCAGCTGAAATTTTATCAGGTTTTTAGCCATGCCTCCCATGATTAGAACCGATTTGGATGGGAGTGAAATCATTGAAACATATGATGAATATTTGGCTATATTTCAGTAGGTTAGGTGGTGAGAATTTTTTCAACTCTTTCAATGTTTTAATGATGGAGTAGTAAATTCCTTCACCTCTTCTTTTGATGGAAAAGGGGCAAAGGTCGGTGATGTGGATATTTTAGTGGATGTTAATTTCATAGTAGATGTGACTCATCTCTCTACGAAGGGTGAGAAATGGTCAAATAATTGCCCTATGTGCGATATAACATGGCGGAAGTTCCTAACAAACAAGGATTATATATATATATATATATATATATATATATATATATATATATATATATATATATATATATATATATATATATATATATATATATATATTATACATATATCTATATATCAAAAGCAGGTCGGTTACTTTTCTCAAACCTAGATGGCAGGATTTGTTGTATTTTCTTTGGGATTTCATAGCATGTGAAGGGTGATATGGGTTAGTTTTTATATACCACATTCATTTGCTAATGTTTTTTTTAGGTTATAAGCATAACCTCTTGTATTACTGTTGTAGCAGCTACAACAACCCTCCAAAATTTTGCCTTTGCTTCGTTTCGAAGCCTCCCTCGAAATCATTGCATCTATCCCGCAATGATCAGGTACTTGTGCTTATTTGATTTCATCTATCATTTAACAACTTGTGTTTAACTCACTTTTCCCGCCAGTCAACCACAAGCACACCCAACACTTGGTTCACATCCATTCAATCAACTGTCAAGCAAAACTGCGCAAACCTGGAGGACAACTTGTCTTCCCCTCAGGAATTGCGCAGAGCAGCCCAACAGCTACCCTGCACTCAGAAATTGTGCAGAGCAGGCCAGCTGACACTGCTCTCTAGAAATGTACAGTTCCAACGAGCTGCACTACCATTAAAAAATGCGCAGAACTTGCCCAGCTCCACTACTCTCCAGAAATGCGCAGAGCGGCCTGGGCCAACTGCACCGCTCCTCAAAAATGTGCAGAGTAGCCCAAAATCACTGATTTGGAAAAATGCACAGAGCTGGCCAGTCAGCCAAGGCCTCTCAGTCCAAAAACAACACAAAAATTTTCCCCAGTTGTTGTTTGTTGCATGTGCTGACAAGTTGCCTGATTCCATCTAGAATTGTGCAATCCTTCTTTGCATACCGGGTAGATTTTCCTAAAAAATAAAAAAGCAAAAAATGAAAAAGCATCACTAGATTTTAGGGATCTATTTTTAGTAAAAATAGTTACATGCAAAACTATTTTTAGAAACTCTACACCTAGTGTTGCTATTTCCTAGATTTGTGTCATGCACGCCATAAACCCTAATTTTGCCAAATCTATTTAATGACATCTCAGAGCTCATTCTTCACATTCGAACTTAGATCTCTTGCATTCCGAAGGCATCTAGGAACCTTCGACATAGTCGACACAACTTTTTCGGGTAAGTTTTGCTTTTCATGCCTTTTGCCACTTTTTCTGTCACTTTTTAGTTTTCGGCTTGTATGAGTGTTGTTTCCTTGGTTTTATTGAACAACCAATGGTATTTTAATGTATTTTAGCTTGTAGAAGTGTTTTTCCAAGTTTTTCATTACCTTTTCTTAATATCACATGCATAACACTGTTTCTACACTCACAATCGTCGTTTCAGCGACTCGCTTCATGAGCTTCTTGGTTTTGTCGTATGACTGATTTCTGCACTTGCTTGATTGCATGCATGTCTATTTTCACTCATATTCATGCCATCTTTGCACACACATTCAGTCCTTCATGTTTTCATGTTGTCATTAGGAAAATCCAAACTGACTTGGTCCAAATCTTGTCTCTCCCAGCATGCTCAGCGCATTCCTGGCAATCAAGGCTCTGCCTTGCCTCCAGGAATTACACAGAGGCTGCCCACACTATCTCCTAGTTGTGCTCTATGTAATCCTAGGAGGCAGTGCCTAGCCCTACCCACTGGAATTGCGCAATGCATAGTTCCAGTCAGCAACCCAACCTGATTGTTATGTGCATTGCGTAGTTTCAGTTAGCAATCATCCTCACTAGACTGCGCATTGTGCAAATCCAACCGGTAGTTAGCCTCATTGGAAATTGGGACTACAAAATGTGCAGATATAGCTGACAGTCTCCCATCTTCTCGAAGTCAGTGCTGCACAATCTTGCCCAACAATCATTAGTTTGTTGCTTGAATGTTTCTCAAAGTTTTTTGATGTTTTTAGCTCACGTTGTCTCGCCGTGATTTTCTTCACTATCTCTAGGTACCACAGGTTTTTGAGCAGCTCCTCAACAGTACAGGTATCATGGCCTCCAATAGAGCTGGATCAAAAGACACAGTTGAAAGCAGTACTAGGGAGGTGGTTGAATAGGGGTCTATGAACTTGCCTGCGTACACAGACACACACCTGTTCATCGAGAAAGACATTAAGATCACATGGCAAGACATCAACACCATTTTCTTAGGCATATTTGAGGAGAATCTGGAGGATCAACAGGTCTATGTGAACATCCATAAGTCAGGATTATACAAGGTTGCATGCAGGTTTCCCATGTTCCCTTGCGCAGATGTGATCCACTGGATTGTCTCACACACTGATCCTGAGACAATGATATTGAGCAGTGTTAGTGGAGCAAGGCTCGCTTCCTTTAGGATGGAGGATTATTAGGAGATATATCATTTTCCATTGCAAGTGAGCAGGATGGATGCACCATTCTACACTCCTAATAGTAGCACGAACACAAGAGACATATTGAATCATTGGGTAAAGGAGCCAACAAAGTTCAAGACGACACCTAACCAGATATACAAGATGAAGACACTTAGGAAGGCATACCAGTTCTTGGTCATCTTCACATGCTGCTTGTATGGCCAAGGGAGTACAGAGACCTTCCCGCAGAGTTGGGTTGCTATGTTGGATCAGCTGGAAAGTGAAGGAAAACCGTTCAACTGGTTCGACATGTTGGCTCTCTAGTTGAAAGTGAATCAATCCAATGCTTGGAGTCCACCCCAAGGATCAACAAGCAAAATTCTTCATGTCTGCGTACTTAATCGATGAAATATGTGCCCGTCAACAATTTCCTGGCATGGATTGGGCATGGACACCTTCAAAGAGTGTTGTGAACGTATATTGCAAGTTTCTCTCATATTCTAGCTACCGAGGAGTCATGGCTAGAATATCTGACCATTTCATCGCCCCTTTGTACACAGTGATCTTTGAACAAGATATGTCTTGCATGTCCTAGGCAGCAATGGAGGCATTGTTGAACATTGTAGATTGGTATACCTCACTCGAGGGCACCTTCATCAGGATGTACAGTGTGGAGAAAGCTCTGCATGTGTTGCTGAGGTTTTCCACGGACAAGTTGGTCATGTAGGAGGTCGCATACCACATCTCAACATGGTTATCAACTAGATTGCATAGGAATAAGAAGGCACCATGGCCTACACTTCTTGTACGAATTGGGTTGTACACGACTGGGCGTTTGAAAGAAACAGATGTCGAGGTGGTAGACTTCAAGAAGTTTAAGTTTGGCACCAAGAGTTTCAACCTGTACGACTCACATGGTTTATGCAGGGATCACTGTGCGGGAGTGTACTATTCTTGGATCCACGAGGTGTGTCATTGGCCAGAGGAAGACCCATGGAGGTATTGTTATAAATCCTCTAGGCTCAATGAAACGCTCAACATTGCAGTAGAGTGGCTAACAGCAACAAGAAGCAAACCTGTGAAAGACAAAGGCAAGAGGATGATTTCTGAAAGCACAGAGACGGAGCAAAGCTACAAGTTTAAGGAAGACCCAGTTGTAGAAAAAGAAACTTTGGAGATAGATGAAAAGAGACAATAGGAGGATATCACAAAGAGACAGAGAGAAGCAAAGACTGGAAGATGCAGAGAGGATGTTGAAGGAAGTCCAGCAGAAGGTAAAATAAGAACAAGAGCTCGAAGAAGAGAGAAGGAAGTGCATCATGAGCATGATTAGGAACAGGAACAGGAACGGGAGGAAGTGCAAGGTGCACAGACAGCGCAAACTGCACCGATATAGGTTGAAGACTCTGAACCAACAATAGATGAGGAACAGGGTGAGCAGCTGCAATAATAGGAACTTGCTCCATAGGAGGAACATATAGTAGAATACATGGACATGGAGATGGAGCGGTTGGAACAGGATCAGGATACTGACCTCATGCCAAAAGCAACCGAGGTCACTCCACAGGCTTCACCATCTCCAACAATAGAGTAAGTCCTAAGTGAACAAGGGGATACCATCCTCCTTGAGGGCCATCCGGGAATAGAGGTGTACAACATAGCATTTGATGAGGCACAACACAGATTCTTACAAGCACGTAGAGCGCACACCCCGGATGAGTATGCATCACTTGCGCAATTTGAAGAATGGGTGATTTTGTCATATGTACGGAGACATCCAATGACCTTGGACAAAGGCTTATGTCGAAGCCACGAGCTTGAGTGTTAAGTTCTTGATAGTAGAAATTAAGTGCATGGCTAAGGAGTTGCAAACAACCAAGCAAAGAGAGGAACAATCAACAGGATCCGCCAGAGCAGAGATGAAGATGACCATACTTGCTAAAGTATTGGCTCTTGATAGAGTCATGCAGAGGCTGTATGGCAGGTTCATCACTGTGCACAAGGTAGTTGTCCATCTACATGGTCATCAGCAGCGCTACACCAAGATAGTGCGAATGCTCACATATATACATGCCATAGTTGA
This sequence comes from Pinus tabuliformis, assembly GCA_031772625.1. Lineage (NCBI taxonomy): Eukaryota > Viridiplantae > Streptophyta > Pinopsida > Pinales > Pinaceae > Pinus > Pinus tabuliformis. The sequence goes on along the minus strand of CM062816.1, from coordinate 2,078,951,477 downwards.
TCATGTACAGACATGGACAATGAGGTACAAGGGATCCTCCCTTCACTTGCACAAGATGATGAAGCCACAGGTAGAGTTGGACAAAGCACGCATCCGAAGTCTTATTCGGAACTCTCGTCACTCATCACCAATGTGGAGGCTTTGTATGCACGATTGTACAAGAGTTTGGATGTCGTGGTGAGAAAGCATGGCATCCCATCGATTGGTACACTCACCAAGGCCAATGAGAAGAACCAAGTCAGACAGGAACTTGATGCATACTTTTATCAATTGATGCTCATGTCCACCAACGTAGACTTGTAAGTGAACAAAGATAATATGTGGATGTACATCATTGGTTTGGCCTTTCTTAGGACTAAGTTGCGCATGTTACAAGACGAGTTGGACAGGGGTTCCAAACCAGTATACTCATAAGCAATGGAGACAAGAGTTTGTTTCTAGAAGGACATCATCAAAGAGTACGCAGACACCATTGTACACTACCAAGCATGGCATTAGTTCGTCACCGAGGATCACAAAGAGGAGGTTGATGAGCTGGTCTTTCCATAGTCGTCTGAGTCTTAGTGTTGTCTTGTCTGGTTGACTCAAGCCAATTTTGTCCCACATGGGTATATGTGGAAAATGTATCATTTTTTTGTAAACATGATGTAAAGTGAAATTCCAAGTGTCATTAGTGGAATGCAAACAGTCATATGTAATGTAAAGAGTTATGTAATGAAGTTGAAGAGTCATGAGGGTAGTCCAAGAGTCACAAAGGGGAATGTCAAGGGTCACCCCACCCTTTGTTATAAATAAAACCTCATAACTCATAGAAGAGGCTTTTGGGAGCCAAGCTTTTTCTAGGCATTGCTTAGAGAGGGCTTGGAGAGTATTGTGACGAGCCTTGGATTCTCCACTATGCAAAGCGAGTACGTCTCTTTGGAGGAGCAGGTGATGTGGACTGTAACGTTCCACTATTGTGGTTAGTGGCTTGCATGGTTGTATGTATGGATGTAACTTTCACTTTATATAATATAACAGAGCCAACAAGTTTCATGCATATGTTGTTATTATAGTTCAACTATTCTGGTTACTTTAGCAATGTATGTAGTTTTACTTACGCATTGATGTATGGACTATTCCGTATGTGATTGTATGAATCTTATTGAAGCATTTTGTTTGTTTAACTCATCACTTTGGATTGTCGACTATTCTTCTTTCCAGTTTGTGATGTCATCCATCTCGTGTTTTCCTTTCATGTTGCGTACTATTACAGGCTTGTAATGGACGCACTTATTTTCCCCTTCTGTGTGATAGAACCTCCTCATGCATCTCTCTTAACTCGTTGCAAGGTCACACACTTGCTTCCGACAAGGATATCTTACTTACCTCTGTGCGCTATCACAATCAAGGCATAACTTTACTACCCACTGCTGGGACTCCTACTCCAAACATCTGAGGTCTAGTTGGGACTTCTTATCAAGGAGATCCCCTTACATGTTGGCAGGTCCAACACTGTCAACAATTACTTACACAAAAGCATAGCTAAGATGGTCAATTCATATCAGGTCGAACATAAAAACTTTGACATGTTTCTTTTCCATCGTGGTCTCATTTTCATTTTCATTAAGCATCACTTGGCCAAAATCAGTGATGTTTGAGATGCTTTTCTCCTTCATAATGGCTATGAAAAACATTCTACTTATGAAAAACCAAATATTACTCCTAGGGTTTCACATAGTCCTACACCAATCAGCCCAGCTCCATATGATTCTCATGTTGTTGATGAAGTTGACCCTGATTAATCATTCCATGTTGAGCAATCAATTTTTCTGATGGAAATAAGGATGAAAATCTTGAAACTATACTAGTTTTTGTCACAAGGAGTATGACGAGGAATACTAAATTCCATCATGTCAAATTGAAATATGAATTTAAGGATAATGAACTAGAGCTCTCGGACCACAACCCTCACTTTGAACCTGCACAACAAGAGGAAGTTGGTCAACTTAGTCATAACCCTTAGTCGAGAGTGAAAATTAAATAAATGGAAAAGGAAAATACCTTGGGCTAGGAATAATAGAGGAAAGAACATCCCATTTAAGTAGGATTTTGTTGATCTGGAAACACTTATCGAGCCTTTACCAAATAAAAATAAGCCTCAGACTAAGGATAATGATAATGATAATGATATTCATGATGGCAACAATAACTCAAAAAAATTCCCTCAGAGCAATATTGGCTCTGATACAACCATACTTGAAATGTATTTGCACCAATAGTTTCTGGTTACAGTATCTTGTCTTGAGCACCATATTAACCAAATGATACAGGAGAACAACTAGCTTAGAGCCCGAAATCAATTGAGGAAAATCCAAAATAAACATAAATATATAGAGTCTAAGGTGAAAAAATAGTCAAGGGACACACGTATAATTATTTAGTCATCAAATGTTAAGGTGGTTATCACTCCAAACATGCATGAATCGAACCCTCATAAATAAATATTTGATTGTTTATCTATTTTCAGAGTCAAATTTTTTGGGGTATGTATTGTTTTTTATTTTGCTTTCTAAAATTAAAAGGTTGCTACATAATCAAAGATCATAGCAGGCTTTTTTCGATAATACAGATTGAGTGGGCCGAATGGTTAAGAGCATGCGTTTCCTCCTAAGAGTCACATGTTCAAAACCAGAGGGGGTTAGAGTATGTATTCCTTCGTAGACTTAAGAGTCAAATAGTTGCATGAAGGTGGTTCCCTTGCCCCACAAACAAGGGGGTCTCATACAATAATTTGGTGTCTGGCTTGGCAGTGACCTTAAAATTGGATAATAATACAACTTAAGTGGGCATAATGGTTAATAACATGTGTTTCATCCTAAGAGGTCACAACTTCAAAACTAGAGGGGGGTATAATATGTATGCCTTCATATACTTAACAGTCAAATCGTTGCGCAGAGGTGGGTCCCTTGTCCCGTAAACAAGGGGATCTCATACACCAATTTGGTGGTTGGCTTGGTCATGACCTTAAAATTGGATGATAATAATAATATTGGTGGTTAATATTATTTTCTTTATTTGTTAACAGGTTGTTCCCATTCACCGGATGATGGTCTTGGTTTCCACAAAAGAGGTAATTGTGGATACCACAAGATTTCTCAAATTATGTGTGGATGTCCTGTTAATTTTTATGTCTATTTCTTTTGAGCAGTTAAGATTCAATCGACATTTTGAAAACAATGAATTGTAATTTTTGTAAAAATTGTTTTGATTTTGAAAACTTAGTTTAGAACATGTTATGGCTTATCAATCTGTATATAAATCTTTATTTTGGAAAGTGAAAGGGGGGAGAGAGGAGAAGGGAATAAATCTTGGATAAGTTATACTATGATTTTGGAACTATTTGATTTTAAATTTTTTGTGTAAGTGTTTTGATTTGACATGACTCAATCAAGTAATACTTATATCACCTTTATTTTCCATAGTCGATTTTTATTTATTGTCTTCTTAATCTTCTGTAGTTTGATTTCTGAAAATTCTGAAGACAAAACTCTGTCATTCCATGACTTGGATCCGTGAACAGGCAGTGAATTATTGCATTTTTTTTTCAATTGTGTTAGTTCAATTTATATATGTTTATATTAGATCAAACTCATCCTTGAATGACTTGTGTCTTAAGGATGACATTGATTTGAACATTCCTCTAAGTCCAAGTTCTTATGAATTATTTCCAAGGATTTAGATTGTTAAGAATGTTATCTTATATAAATTGAATTAATACATGTGATGTAGCAGTTTCTAATATATTATCTTATTTTATTATTTGTTTATTGAATTGTTTCATAAACAAATAATTGAAACATAATTCAATTCATAGAAATTGTTACAGTTATCTTTCTAGTTTACCTCGGCCGAGAAATAACAATTATATAACATTAGTTAGTTTTCTGCATATATGATTTATTCTTGATGTGAATTATTAAAATGAACACCAATTGTTCTGTGTTAGTTTAAAAGATATGAAGCTTACATTTTTGTAGTTCTTTGTCTTTTACTTATTCTCATTAAGGATTATCATTAATTTTAATTTATAATTGCATATAAAAATTAAAATTAATTCACATTTCCTAATATTGTAGCAAAGATAATACACTTTATTCTTTGGACCAGTTACGTTAAGTTCTGGTTGTCTTATATGTTGTATTATAATTCGTGTATCATTTGTATAATATTTATTATATTTTAATAATTTATACTAATCTTATTTTTGTATCATATTTTATTAATTATTTAGTTTCTAATTTTAGGTATATTAACAATAGTTTAGATTTCATGTACATATAACATTACATTATCTTAGGATTTCCCAGGTTATTTTCTTCGTAAGATGAAGGCCAACAAAACCTTAAAACCCGTTGGGAGTGACCATTCCAAACGACTTAGGCTATCTCAAGAGCCTTGGTCTGGGTCACATCCCCTTGGTTAACTAAATTCTAAAAACCCGCGTCAACAAACTGAAAATCAACTAAAAGGTGGTAAGTGAGTGGAGTTAGGTGGCAACTGCTAAATTTAAGAAAGGAAGTGTGTAATCACTCTAAGAAGGCTTATTCTTAAGGTTGTATGAATTAAAGGAGTGTAATCGGCCATTTCATTATCCAATCAAAGTCCAGGCAACACCACATTTCATCCTAGATGGTACCCTTGCTAAAATTAAACTTTACTAAAAATAGAAAATGCCAAAAATAGGAGATGATCCCAAATGGTAGGGAATGTCTAGAAGTGAAAGAAATGTCGTCATATGTGCCCTAAGCAATGCATGAAAGGGTCAAATGATGGCCATAGTGTAGGTCCTAATAATACCCCGTGAACTAGTGAATATAATGTATCCCAACAAGGTTTGCAAAAATTTTGAATAATATGACACTTATTCATAGAGATTATCCCGATTATACACTATTGCGGAATACATGCACAATACATAACCTCCTCTACATTGATCATCAATTTAGCAGTATTAAAAACAATGAAACATCAATCGCATGCACACATTAACACAATATGTAACCCAGGGAAATCTTACAGTTGAAAACCCCACACTATCTGTATATTATAATGATTGAGAACATGTAACAATACATAGTACAATAATCCTCACAAGTAATCAGTACTATCTCCACCTGTTACACACAAACTAGCTCATATCTGATGCCTCAAATCTCCTCCACTGTTTGCCTGCCTCCACTGCGCAATCCTGCAAGAGAATAATGATGAATGGCTGAAGCAAACTTGTATTTCCTTGGCTAAACCACGCAATCCTCATTGGCATTACTCAATCCCACTGATTATGCAAGATCTCATGCACAACTATAGTCACAACTGATAGCAATCTCAACCTCTAACACCTGTCTCCACTGAACTGTCCATGCACTGAGTTAACTGATGTATTCTTTAGTTGCTTTATGAGTTAATAATTAGTGAATTAGTTTAACAATTAATTCACATCACTCAACACTAGTGTATTTGTAGTTAGACTAAATACAAATAGTTCAACCTAGTCAAACTGGACACAACTCCATCAACTCCACAATCAACTCCACCAAACTCAACCACATGAGTTCTAACTGAAGTCCTGCATGCAATAGCTTAACTGACCCACAAGAAAAGCGTATTTCCTTCTGACAGCTGCATGTGCCACATCTGTAGCTCAAACTGAAGTGCTCCAAGAGGATAAGATAATGTTTATAGTCCAAATATTATTATGAGCTAATAATATTCGATTGTTCTATTTTTAGCCTGGCAGTCTAAAAATAGAAACTGCCCATATGTCTAAAAATAGAAGTCCATCTATTTTTACCAACATGACCAATCATCCGCAAATAACATCCTGCAACTCATAGACCATGATCCATATGTCTAAAAATAGACTTTGCACCAAAAATAGCCTGCGAGCCCACTTAGTGAAGGCAACTTCTTTCCACTAAGCTCCATCATATTGTTGCATTCTCAACACTCCCTGTCAACAAGATATGGATTATCAGCAACCCCTATCCTGCCTCGGTGATATTCGAATTTTCTCCTGGTGAGCGCCTTCGTCAAGATATCAGCATCCTGATCCTCTGTTGGAATGTATGAAAGTAACATGATTCTCCGCTGCACACAATCTCTGAAATGATGGTACCTGATGTCAATGTGCTTAGATCTATCATGAAATACTGGATTAGCCAAGAGTTTAATGCAACTCTGGTTATCACAATAAATCATAGTAGGCTCCAAGTATGAACCGAACGACCCGACCAGAATCTTCCTCATCCATATAGCCTCGCATACAGCCAAACTTGCTGCCATATACTCGGCCTCTGCTGAACTGAGTGCCACGGATCTCTGCTTCCTGCTATACCAAGAAACTATTTTCGACCCGATATTGACGACCCCTCCAAATGTGCTCTTTCTATCCGTTGGACTCCCTGCCCAATCTACATCCGTGAAGCCACATAGCTTCACCTCATCCTCCTATCTGTACCACAATCCATATCCTGATGTGCCTCTGAGATAACGCAATACATGCTTGCCTGCCTTCCAGAAGAGCTTGGTTGGCTTAACCATAGCTTGTGAAAGTTGGTTAACAGCATAGCATATATCGGGTCGTGTATTGACCAGATACATAAGCGACCCCACCAACTGTCGATAAACAGTGGCATCCACTACTTCCGCCGAAGTAGCATCCTCCTTCCTCCAACCTCCAGGAAGAGGAGTATCAACAGGCTTGCAGCCATGCATGTTGAACTTCTCCAATATCTCCCGAGCATACTTACCCTGAGAAACAAATAGTCCATCACTGCACTGCCAAATTTCCAATCCCAGGAAATAATGAAGGAGGCCCAAGTCCTTCATCTCAAACTCCTTAGCAAGATCATCCTTGCATGAAAGTATCAACATCTCATCACCTGTTAGAATCAAATCATCTACATAAAGTACAATGATAAGCAACTTACCCTCCACCACAATCTGGTATAGGTTAGGATCCGCCTCACTCTTGGAGAATCCAAGTCCGGTGAAATAACTGTCTATCCGTGTGTACCAAGCACATGGTGCTTGTTTCAACCCATACAACGCTCTCTTGAGCCTACACACATGCGAATCGCTGCTGAAGATCTCGAAACCTTTGGGTTGTTCTATTTACACCTCCTCCTCAATGACTCCGTTGAGGAACGTGGTCTTCACATCCATCTGATGAATGTGCCATCCCATCTGCGCTGAGAGAGAAAGAATTGTCTGTATGGAAGAATACCTTGCGACAGGTGCAAAGGTCTCCTCATAATCGATCCCCTCTATCTATGAAAAGCCTTAGACAACAAATCTTGCCTTGTACTTCTCCACACTCCCGTCAGCTGCCTGCTTAACTTTGTAGATCCATCTTGAACCCACCACTGATTTCCCTTTCGGTCTTGGGACAATCTCCCATGCACTGTTTCTGACAATCGAAACATACTCTTCCACCATGGCATCTACCCATGCGGGATCCTCCACAGCTTCCTCGAAAGAGGATGGCTCAGTCACAACACATTTGCTCACAAGAGCCATGTATCCAGTGTACCGATCAGGTGACTATCTCTGCCTGCGTTGAGCTGTAGGTGGTCCTACAACCTTCTCTACATCTTGAGCTAGTCGCTCAGCTTCTGTCAAGCGCTTTCGCCCTCTGATGGTTGGCGCTGCATGAGTGATCTCTCCCACTCCATGAACTTCGTCCTGTGGCTGATCCACGTCCTGAAGCTCATCTTTATGAACTAATAGCTCCTCATCTGCATGCAAGTGTGGCTCCCTCTCAAGCGAACACTTCATGGCTTTCTCCTCCTGAAATTTTATATCCTATCGCACAACAGTCTTGCCACTGTCTGGCAAATATACACGATAGTTGTGGGGCATATCAGTGTACCGCACAAATATCCCAACCTCTGCGGTCGGCTCCAGCTTCTTCCTGGCATCCTTCGTCACATGCATGTAAACGTTAGAACCAAAAATCCTCAAATGAGAAATATCAGGTCTCTTACCAAAATAAGCCTCCTAGGGTGTACTCATGCCAAGTATCCTGTGAGGACAACGGTTCTGCACATATACTGCAGTATTGCATGCTTCCGCCCACAAGTGAAGGGGTAGGCTCTAATCATGCAACATCGCCCGTGCAGCACCCACGATCGTTCTGTTCTTCCGCTCAGCAACCCCATTCTGCTGTGGGTTATGGGGATCTATGAGCTCTCTTCGAATCCCTTCTGTGCTGCAGAAATCCTTGAACTCACCAGAGATGTATTCACCACCATTGTCGCTCCTAAGATCCTTCACCTTCTTCCCCGACTCCTTCTCGACCAGTGCTTTGAACTCACAGAACTTTGAGTATGTCTCGCTCTTCTTCTGCATGAAGAAGATCCAGCACTTCCGAGATAAATCATCAAAAAAGATCACATAATACCTATGCTTTGCTGTTGAAGCTACTGAGAAAGGTCCACACACATCTGTGTGAATTCTCTCAAGGATCGTCGTGGTACGACTATCCTTCTCGTGAAAGGTGGCTTTCACAAATTTTCCCAAAGTACACCCCTTGCACTGATCTGATTGCGCAAGAGTGCCTTTAGGAAGCCCAGTAGTGATCTGCTGCAGTATCTTCAAGGCTCCATGGTGAAGGTGACCCAATCTCCTGTGCCACAGCTCGCCATCATCCCGGCTCACCAATCCTTCTACCTTGCATGGCATTGCTGCGCAGCCATCTACCTGCAACTGATAAAGGTTCCTCACTCGAAACCCTATCTTCTGGGTTTCTCCAGTTGTCTTACTGCGCAGGAAAGCCTTTCCCTCGCTGAAAACAACATCATATCCCTTGTCTTCTAACATCGCAACAGAGATAAGATTCTTCTTCACTCCTGGAACATGCATCACTTCCTTCAATACGAAGGGTTTACCAGCCTCCCTCTCAAAGGAAATGGTACCGATACCAGTCGCACTGTATCTACCATCATCGCCCATCACGATGTGCACTCCAAGATCTTTCTCCTCCAGATCAGAAAACAAATCTCGACCTCCTGTCATGTGAAAAGACGCACCATTGTCCAAGAACCATACCAATCCCATCACACTTGATACCAAGCATGCGATCAATGAAAAATCAAGCTCAAACTGTGAGGCTAAGGCCTCTCCCGCTGCAGATCCAGCAGCTTGCTTATTTTTCTTCTTCTGCGGACAATTTGTGGCACAGTGTCCGTGCTGGTGACAGTGAAAGCACTTCACCTTGGACATGTCCTGCTTCTTGCCTTTCACACCGAAATGAGAAGCTTTCTTGTTCTTCCCCTTCTTTGCTTTGGCAGCCAAAGCGCAATTTTCTTCATCAATTGCCTTTGATGAAGATTTGTCCCTGGTATTCCACCTGATCTCCTCTTGCACAAGATCTGACCAAAGTCTCTCCCATCCTGGCAATTTCTCCCAACCATTGACAGAGTCCTGATAGGAATGCCCACTCTTTGAAAAACCAAGGAGAGCCAAGCTCACCAAGTCCTCATCATCGACAGTCACCCCCACACTTCCTAGCTCATCCCTGCACTGAGTGAACTTCGTGAGATACTTGGGCATACTGTCTCCCTTCTCGCACTTAATGTTTCTGAGTTTATCCTTGAGCGCCAGCTTCCTCTGATCGCTCTTGCTTTGGAATAGATCTATCAACACTTTCCACATCAAGTATGGAGAAGCCTTTCCATGCAGGTTGGACACAATGTGATCCTTCACGCCCTCCAACAGAATCCTTCGACACTTTGCTGTCTTCTTTTGCCAAGCATCAACTTGCACAGTATCAGTAGGCTTTGGGACCTCAGCCTCTATGAACTCCTTCAGCCCATTATCATCTAACACTGCCTCCATCCTGTCCTTCCATGCAATATAGTTCGAGCTGCCCTCAAGAGCATACTCCAATCGCAATCCGTTGAAAGGCATTGCAACGTTGACACCAAGAAAACACTGTTGCAAATTCGAATTCCACCAGCTCAAAACTCAACCGCTTCTGATCTAAAATTCGTGAGAACAAAGTATTTCTCGTACAGAGATTGATTGTATGGGATTTTACCGGATATCTCACCTTCCAAAGGAAGGATGAATCCAGAGGCTACCTGGCCCGATTACAGACTCTGCCTGAAGAAATAAAATGTAAACACTTTCTGAATAATAGATCTGATGATCAACTGTTCTGATACCATGTAGAAATTTTGAATAATATGAAACTTATTCACAGAGATTATACCTATTATACACTATTGCGGAATACATGCACAATACATAACCTCCTCTACATTGATCATCAATTTAGCAGTATTAAAATCAATGAAACATCAATCACATGCACACATTAACACAGTATGTAACCCAAGGAAAGCTTACAGCTGAAAACCCCACACTATATGTATATTATAATGATTGAGAACATGTAACAATACATAGTACAATACTCCTCACAAGTACTCAGTACTATCTCCACCTGTTACACACAAACTAGCTCAGATCTGATGCCTCAAATCTCCTCCACTGTTTGCCTGCCTCCACTGCGCAATCTGGCAAGAGAATAATGATGAATGGCTGAAGCAAACTCATATTTCCTTGGCTGAACCACGCAATCCTCATTGACATTACTCAATCCCACTGATTGTGCAAGATCTCATGCACAACTATAGTCACAACTGATAGCAATCTCAACCTCTAACAGATGTCTCCACTGAACTGTCCATGCACTGAGTTAACTGATGTATTCTTTAGTTGCTTTATGAGTTAATAATTAGTGAATTAGTTTAAAAATTAATTCACATCACTCATCACTAGTGTATTTGCAGTTAGACTAAATACAACTAGTTCAACCAAGTCAAACTGAACACAACTCCATCAACTCCACAATCAACTCCACCAAAATCAACCACATGAGTTCTAACTGAAGTCCTACATGCAATAGCTCAACTGACCCACAAGAAAAGCGTATTTCCTTATGACAGCTGCATGTGCCACATCTGTAGCTCAAACTGAAGTGCTCCAAGAGGATAAGATAATGTTTGTAGTCCAAATATTATTATGAGCTAATAATATTCGACTGTTCTATTTTTAGCTTGGTTGTCTAAAAATAGAAACTGCCCATATGTCTAAAAATAGAAGTCCATCTATTTTTACCAACATGACCAATCATCCACAAATAGCATCTTGCAACTCATAGACCATGATCCATATGTCTAAATATAGACATAGTCTAAAAATAGACTTTGCGCCAAAAATAGCCTATGGGCCCACTTAGTGAAGGCGACTTCTTTCCACTAAGCTCCATCATCTTGTTGCATTCTCAACAAGGTTAACCTCTAAAGGTCGTACATACTCATAATTAAGAAAATGTGGTGCTGCAATTTTTAAGCACATATAATTAATTTTTAATCAACACATATAAAAGCATATGAAATGGATATTGTGGAGTATTTAGTTTTTTTTTTTGTATTAGTAATATATTTTCATTGTAAAAACGAGAAAAGGGGAAGGTTAAGCGAGCCAGTGTACCCACCCTACAAGAAATCAAACATATTGTTAGTCTAGGGCACCACTCTCTTATAATTGTTTCCATTGGCAACATTATTATTGCTTTATCAAAAGTGGGCATAGATGATTGACCTTGGGCATTGTGTGTAGGGTTGATCATTACTTTTGGGCACTAAACTAAGTCGATCAAGGTGAAAGTTTATTGAGGGAATATTGATTACCAACTTGTGCACATTTCTAGAACTTATGATCCATTTTGATAATCCAATATGGCTTTTGCATAATCCCTCTCTAGTATGAATTGATATTAACATATCAAATTGAGGAATTAGTGAAGTAACATCTAAGTTGTTGAATGTTAAGTTTGTATAAGAGATGCATAGCGTAATTGTTGAAAGTATGGTGCATTGCTAAAACTTTATTATGATTAACACAATTGAAACATACTGAACATTAATAAAAAAATTGTAGGTTTTAGTCCTATACAATCAATTGTTGCAAAGAGATTCTTAATAAAACAAAAAAAATGAAATGGCACATACACACATTAACACAAAGATTTTAACTTGAAAACTGAAACCAGGAAGACCATAAAGATTTTCAGTTCACTCAATATTTACAATATTACAATACAATATGTATATCTTGTGACATCTAAAAACTACCAATCCATTTAATTTGGATTACAATACAACCTTAGTTAATTAACCGGAATTATAAAACCATGGATTGAACCACCATGCACCACAAAACCATTAAAAGAGAAAATCTTGTAGTAAAAAACACCAAAAATAAACACAATAAACTACTCAATTTTTTTTCGAAATTGTTGTTCCTAAACCCTCGCATGGAAAGCTTCTACTCCGCTATGACCTCCTCAGTGCATCTAGCACAATACATGACAAATAAAAATAATTGCGTGAAAAATATAACACATACCCAACAATTTAAACTTAACAAAATATCCTTAACATACCCTAACATACCATTAAAATTAAAAAATCATTTAAACAACACTCGAGATAAAGTGAGATAACACCTCATGAAGAAAATATAATTACATTACATAATAAAAATAGAACACACAAATATCAAGAGGATATTGAGAGAGACTTCATGAACAATGGATGCAAGTAATATTCTACTCCCAAAAACAACTTAATCAAATGCTATTTTCAATTATCTCAAGCTTGACTTTAGACCAGGGAGACGTGAGACCTTTACGCTTGGTCCTTTGACAAAAAATCTTATAAGATAGGGGAAGGATAAAACTCGGCACTTATTCATGGAGATCTATAAGAATCAAATTAATGCGGAAAAGTGGAATGAGAAATGGTCGGAAAAGTTGGGAGTAAAAAGGAGGTTGTGGATGATGATGTAACCTTACATCTATGAAAAAACTTGAACTTCACCATTATCATATTATGGAGTAAGAAGGAAGAGAGGGTGAAGGAGATGACTTTTAACTATGATGTTAAAGTTTTTATTTAATATGTTTGTAACTTGAAAGGAAATCTTCATGGCATAAACCTTCATTACCTATTATATATTTACATAATTTAGTAAAATAATTTTTATTCTGAAGAATATATATAATGTTATATATTTTTTAAATCGTATTAAGTTTGGTCAATGTTAATGTTTATGCATATTTGTATTGTAAGATTGCAATTAAGATTTGTTGTATAGAGTATTTTTAAGTTATTAAAGTTAGAAGGTTGAGAAATTTAAATTTTATAGTTGTGGGTGAGAGTGAAAATGAAGATGGAGATGGTGGAAAAGATGATGGGGGTATTTGTAATAAATATTTATTTTAGTCATTCTGTGAGGTGGTGTGAAGGTGTGTATTGATTACAATTAAGAGTAAGGATGAAGGTGAGATGGGGTATGAAAGTGTGTATTTTTTGCAATGCAAACTATTTCTTGATTCCCACTATCACTCACAATTATGATAAATGCACAATTTCTTCCACTATTTGGGTTGCAAATGTAATCCTCATCCCTATCCTCATGACAACAAATATGCACACCTTCTCTCATCACCCTCATTATTAATTATGAAAAATGCACACATTTACCCTCCGCTCATGTTACATACTGACACTTTCACCCCTCATTCTCTTGAGGTGAAAATGCACACCCTCACCTCCCACCACCATCCCTATGGGTAGAGATGTCATGTGAAGATGTATAATTTATCCTCCAACAAATCTCCCGTCCTTACATAATGAGGGTGGGAGGTGTTATTTCCAACCTTCACACAATGGGAGGTGCAATTACACACCTTCACTCCCTCTTTAAAGGTGAGGTGTAGGTTGGGAAGGTGTCCATTTGAAATTACCGCATCCACCTTGTGAGGGTGGAACACTCGGTTGGAGGTGTAATTTCACACCTTTGCATCACACCACCAACCATGATGGTGGCAATGGAAGTGAGAATGTACATTTACACTCTGGAAGGATGAGGAGTGAAGATGTGTATTTATCATAATTAACAGCAAGGGTGAGGATGAGGTGAGGAGGAGAGTGAGGGTGGGGGAACGATGTGTGGAATTGAGAGGATAATAAAATATAGGTTATTATTCTCTCCATGTGATAAGAAGATAATAGTTGATTTGCACCAAGTATCAATTTCATAATATTAAAATTTGGCATGTTTAGTAATATTATTTTTAATCACAGAAGAATATATGTATTGTTTCATATGTAATTTATTCATGATATCTACAATAACATTGTAGTGAGGAAAATAATAAAAATTCCATAAATAACATTTTTCACCTTCATAAATGACTTTATAAATAAGATGGCTAAGACAAGACAAACATAATGTCACTCGGTCACATGCCACATGGAAAACATTAATAATAATAATGTTTCATGACTATGGTTCAATTTGATTATAATAACCATCAACATATCATGTATTTGCTCTTAACATTTTAAATTATTATCACACATCTCTAAAAGGGAAAAGGATTGATTGAGTTGTGATCTAATGGTGAATTCTAATGAGATCAAAGTTTACCTACACAAAGTCAGATTCGATCATAAGTGGATGGTGATCTTGCATCATAACTAGGTATCTCTAGAGTTATATGTCTTATTAGTAATAGTTATGTTAATTTTAAGTTGGAATTTGTTCCCAATCTTACACTTAATAGAAAAATAAATTCCAATAATAATGTCCAAGCTACTCTAACCACTAAGAAAAAGAGAATTTTTTTTAAACAAATTGTAAATGAACAAAAGAAAATGTAGGTATTGATTGGATTATTTGGAAACAATAGTGTTAATTATATTTATCTCGGGTGGTTTGGAGGACTGAATATATGAATATATTGCTATAATGATTTCAAACCTTGTTGTGAATGACCATGAATGTTGAAAAATATCTTGCCCTTGCCTACGTGGAAGAGTAAGATGCTTTAAGGAGGAAAAAAAAACTTTGAACCTGTTATCAATGAGCTAGAAAAAATTGGGTTGTTTCAATCTTTAACCTAGTGTAACTATTTCAAGCCACTTGAATTGGAAGTTAGTCCTTCCAATCTGAGAGGGATCTCTCAAATATCATCAAATCTTCTTGAAATAATTTAAAACACAAATGCCTAACTCTAGTTTTCTATGTGATTTTTCAGGTGAACGAGTGTGAGGACATCCACCATTGGGCATGGAGTCAATTAAAGAAAATCAATTACAAACAACACTATTTTGTGGAAGCTGAGGCATTTTTGGTTTACTAATGTGGATATGGGCATTCACAGTAATCACAACAAATTGAAGGAAGTTGGAGCAATGTGTCATTGAATTCCAAGTAATCAAATAAGCTATGAAAACTAGTAACAACATAGAAGCATGATAGGATGAAACTAAAACCAAAAATGAATCTCAGGTTAAAAACATAGATTGTTGCAAACTATATTTTTATTAACTAAAAAAAATATTCAAAGTGGTTTTCTCACATCATCGATCCCCCTCTGGTGAGTTGATAATCTACATATTTATAGAGAAAGATTGCTTTTACAAAATCTACCACCTGCGCTAAATTCCATCGATATCTATGAGATCTAATCCTATCTTGTTAATAAAACTTTGATCCTTCATAGGAATTTTTGTTACAATAGAGTTCAAATACAAATGGGAGTCGTATGAACATAACCTATCTAACAGTTACAATTATTTAGGAAAATCAAACTGTTGTAGCGTGGCACTGTATTTGTGGAAACTCGAACATCTGGCTCTTCGAAATCTTGTTGTGTTGTTTCTGGTAAAACGTGTTGAGAGTGCCTCGTTGTCCTTTATATTTCACTGCCCTCTATGTCTTGCTGCCCTCTTTTCTCGCATTCCATTTAATGACCATGCTGCTAAAGAAACGTTGAAAAACACCCTTGTTATCTCACAGAGTGGAAGCAGAATAGATATTTTAATATTCATGATCTGGGCCATTGATCCGAGCCTTTTTACATTGCAATTAGAACACAAGAGAAGATACTTTTAACATCGATTCATGGTAATTCCCAGATTTTCTGGACATGATGGTTTATACAACTCATCACATAAACTATTGCATTCAGGAGGGTTCTCGCACATCATAATCCTAAGTCGAAAAGGACTTTGGGGAGGAGGAACTTATGATTGTGCGGTACCTGATTGCGATACTGGAATTGGCGGGAGAAGGGTTATCTCAATCAGCAATGGAACAAATATCGCAATTGGAAAGGAGGAGGGATATCGTAATGGGAAGTGGAAACAGATATCACCATCGGAAAGGCAGAGGAAAGACTTGCGATATCGTAATCAGTGGAGGATGTGGCGATATGTGATATTGGCGGAGGGTTTTGCGATATGTGATATCAACGGAGGGGGCCAATTGGCAAGACGGCCGATATTGCAATCCGTGAGCAGAAGGGTTTTGCGATATCGGTAGGGAAAGAAATATCGCAATCGGCCAGCGGAAGGAGGAGCTTAATTGCAATAGGTGGGAAGCTTTTGCGATATGCGATATCAAAATTGCAAAAGGAAAAAGGGGATAAGCGAATATGTATTGGAAAAGGGAAAAGGGTCGACAACAATATGTTTTCGAGTCTAAGCCTTGTAAAAGTACTGCAACATGTTTTATGAAGGTTTTGAAATATTATAAAGGAAAATATGGAATTGCGGCTATAGTTAGAAATACAAAGGGATTATAGCTAGAGTTGGAAATGGGTATATGAATGAAATGGGATGAGTGAGAGAAATGGGTTTTAGAGAATATGGGAATTTCTCCAAAATAATTAGAATAGACCTGTCCTTCCTTCTTTAATCTCCAAATGTGAAGCACAACAACCTCTTTTAGAAAAACAACAGATAGATGCAAAGATCAGTGATAGAAAACCTTGACTAATAAAACTAAAAATTATTTCTAGTGGTTATCATGGATAACATTGGCTCCAATGGGGATGTTGTGCCCCTGTGGTGCAACAAAGAACCAGCAGACCAGTTGCCTGACCATTGGGCTGATCCCATCTGAAGACTACATTCAAACCCACTTCACCAAATTGAAAAGCAAACTGCAAAATATAATCTAAAGCTGAAGGAAATACTTGCCCAACAAGCTTATTTATGTACCTACTCTAATATCTGAAAATCCACCTACTTAATTCAAGCAATATAAAATCTCCAGTATAACCAGACAAAGAGTTGATCCAACACTTGGGCTCCTTGACTGTGCTTGAACAAAATCAGTAGTGGATCATATATTGGCAACTCAGAAATAAAATTGAATCCATCACTTGAGCTTGTAAATGGAAGAAACTTCACCTTCATTGATGACTGGAATAGACTTGCAGTAGAACTCATCTTGAAAATTCTTCAAGTTACTGATTTGCAAGCATTAGAGTCACCATGAAACTTTGATCTTCAATATATTTTAAGAGTGGAGGTGCCAGGGTAATATCACAACCTTCGGAACTTGTGATTTCTTGTTACCCTTAGGAATCAGAATGAAGAGACTCAAAAAGAATCCTGGAAAAGGAGCTTTTCGGCTCCCGGCAGACACACCAAAATGTTATCAACCGAGCTGGTGGGGGTTGGGTTGTGTCAACCCTTCAACCCAGCGTAACTATTTCAAACTAGCTTTTTATTAGAAGCTAGAGCTTCTAATCTAAGGGGGCTCTTTCAATGTTTTTTTTTTTTTTTTAAATACAGATGGCTAACTTTGGTTTTCTATGTGATTTTTTAGGTGAAAGAATGTGAGGACAACCACCATTGGGCATGGAGTCAATTAAAAAAAACCAATTACAAACAACATTGTTTTGTGGAAGCTGAGGAATTTTTGGTTTACTAATGTGGATATGGAAATCCACAGTAATCACAACAAATTGAAGGAAGTTGGAGCAATGTAACATTGAATTCCAAGTAATCAAATAAGCTATGAAAACTAATAACACATAGAAGCATGATAGGATGAAACTGAAACCAAAAATGAATCTCAGGTTAAAAACAGAGGATTGCTACAAATTGTACTTTTATTAACTAAAAAAAATAATTCAAAGTGGTTTTCTCACATCGTTGATCCCCCTCCGGCGAGTTGAGAATCTACATATTTATAGGGAAAGATCTCTTTTACAAAATATGCCACTTGGGCTCAATTCCATCGATATCTATGAGATCTAATCCTATCTGATTAATGAAACTTTGAGCCTTCATAGGAATTTATGTTACAACAGAGTTCGAATACAAATGGGAGTTGTATGAACAGAACCTATCTAACATTTACAATTATTTAGGAAAATCAAACTATTGTAGCGTGGCATTGTATTTGTGGAAACTCGAACATCTAGCTCTTCGAAATTTTGTTATGTTGTTTTTGGTAAAAAGTGTTGAGAGTGCCTCGTTGTCCGCTATATTTCACTGCCCTTTGTGTCTTGCTACCCTCTTTTCTCGAATTCCGTTTAATTACCATGC
The DNA here is from genome assembly GCA_031772625.1 of Pinus tabuliformis. Classification (NCBI taxonomy): domain Eukaryota; kingdom Viridiplantae; phylum Streptophyta; class Pinopsida; order Pinales; family Pinaceae; genus Pinus; species Pinus tabuliformis. The sequence goes on along the minus strand of CM062816.1, from coordinate 2,078,933,013 downwards.
TGCTGAAGAAACACCGAAAAATGCCCTCGTTGTCTCATGAAGTGGAAGCGGAATAGATATTTTAATATTCATGATCTGGGTCTTTTTACATCGCAATCACAACATAGGAGAAGGTAATTTTAACACTGATTCATTATAATTCTCGAATTTTTCGGATGTGATGGTTTATAGAACTCATCACATAAAATATCGCATCTGAGAGGGTTCTCGCACATCGCAATCGCAAGTCGGAAAGGACTTTGGGGAGGAGGAACTTATGACTGTGCGATGCCCGATTGTGATATCACAATCGACGAGAGAAAGGTTATCACAATCGACAACAGAACAGATATCGCAATCGGTGAGGAGGAGGGATATCGCAATCGGCAGTGGAAACAGATATCGCAATCGGCAAGGCAGAGGAAAGACTTGCGATATCGCAATTGGCGAAGGATGTGGCGATATATGATATCAACGGAGGTTTTTGCGATATGCGATATCGACGGAGGGGGCCAATCAACAAGCGAGGTGATATCGCAATCAACGAGTGGAAGGGTTCTACGATATCGACAAGGAAAGAAATATTGCAATTGGCCAGCGGAAGGAGGAACTTAATTGCGATAGGTGGGAATCTTTTGCGATATGCGATATCGCAATCGCAAAAGGAAAAAGGGGATGAGCGAATATGTATTGCAAAAGGGAAAAGGGCCGACAACGATATGTTTTCGAGTCTAAGCCTTATAAAAGGATTGTGGCATGTTTTATGAAGGTTTTGAAGTATTACAAAGGAAAATGTGGAAATGCGGCTAGAGTTAGAAATACAAAGGGATTACGGCTATAGTTGGAAATGGGTATGCAGATGAAATGGGATGAGAGAGAGAAATGGGTTTTAGAGAATATGAAAATTTCTCCAAAACAATTAGAATAGACCTGTCCTTCCTTTTTTAATCTCCAAATGCGAAGCACAACAACCTCTTTCAGGAAAACAACAGTTAAATACAAAAACAAGTGATGGAAAAACTTGACTTAAAACTAAAAATTCTTTCTAATGATTATCATGAATAACAAAACCAATAATACAATAAACCAAATAAAAAATAAAATAAAACCTTATTAATAAAAATAAAATCCATCACAATTCACTTACCCTACAAAATTAAAACTAATAAAAAAAAGAGAGAATCCATCACAATTACACTTACCCAATTCAATTCTTTAGAAATTTTAAAGAGAATGACATTAAACAAATTTAAAAATCAAATAAATTATATTAAAATAAATAAAATATTTAATCATTTATTTATCATATTTCTTATAAAAAAAATAAAACTACCAAGTTCAATTCTTTAGATACCTTCAAAATTTCAAAGGCAATGACATTAAACAAATTTAAAAATCAAGTAAATTATATTAAAATAAATAAAATATTTAATCATTTATTTATCATACTTCTTATAAAAATAAATAAAATTTAATAAGAATAGGGCTAAAAGTCGAAGTTTCGGTTTTTTCCATACACTTTGTTTCTAAATTCATTCTTCAAAAATCTATATTATTTTAAAATTTTCAAATATTTTAAAATAAAACTTTACTTCTTTTTCTTTCTTTTTTCTTTTTCTTTTCTTTTTTCTTTCTTTCTTTTTCTTTTTTCTTTTTCTTTTCTTTTCTTTCTTTCTTTCTTTCCTTTTCTTGCTTTCTTTCTTTCTTTCTTTCTCTTTTTTCTTCTTCTTCTTCTTCTTCTTCTTCTTCTTTTTTTTTTTTTTCACCGGGAAAATCGTAATCTCTCATTAATAAGATGAAAAATTACATATAGTATATGCTTATCAGCATATGTGATTATATCAGTATGTCCATAATATCTACAAACCCATTCCTGTGAATGGTCGTATCAAAAACCAGGAAATCATCACGCAGGATGATGCTGAAATAGTGTTCATAAAAACATAATTACACCTCGCAGGGTGTTGAGCATAAATAAAACTAGATATCTACATCATCATATATGGCTGATATTCCACAAAAAAATTTAGGTACCATCCACCTGATGGTAGGTTTGATCTATATAAGGCCTGTGATAGTACTGGTATTGAGTAGTACCCCTATGTTCGTGGATTATCCACTGTCCTCTTGGCAGGTGCGTGGCCTCCTTGGAAAGGCCGTTGGCACAATAGTTGTGTTCCCTGTAAATATGACGAACAAGGATTGTATTAAATAGAGATTTTAAATGCATCACTTCATCCAGAATATTTAAAAGTGTGTGTGTGTGACATCTAGTTTTCTTGTTGATCCAATTGATAATGATATTTGAGTCACCAAAGATCTGAATATCTCTGCAATCATGATTTAAAGCAAAGTGAATTAGATGTCGAAGAGTGATTAGTTCTGCGAAATTGTTCGTTCCTTCGCCCAATCCCAACTTGACTTTGTAGTAATGCTGATCTGAAAGGTAGAGAATGAAGCCTCCCCCACATCCATGTTGTTGGGCTGCTCCATCGAAAAAGGCCCACGGAGAGGAGTAGTCTATAGGATCAGGAGCAGAGAGTTTGCACGGACTAAATAAAACTTTACTTTATTATAAAATTATAAACTTAAAAAAATGAAATTTCAACATTTTTAATTTGCTGTTATTATATTACACAAATAAATTTCTAATAAATAAAATGTATATTTAAAAATAATTATAAATTTATTTGACCTATTCTCTAAAAAAAATAAAAAAAATTGAAATGATTTTCACTAAAACAAATGTTATGTAGTAGCTAGGCCTTCCAACTTGGTTTAAATATAATTAACTTGAGTATGAATTGTTCACAATGTGTGGGATGATTAATTAAAGCTTTCATAAAAAATTAAAAATGAAAGTGAAAATGTTGATTTTTGGTGAGCGTTGTACCTTATTGGTTGTAATGAAGCTTTATAACTTTATTTTTTTGGTAGTGTTTGGTTCAAATTGATATGGAGAAACTTAGTTGCAACTCAATGAGATGTCAATTCCAAGAAACTTGTTTTGCACAACCAATTGTCTCCTACAAAGTTCATGGGAATTGAACATGATTGATATAGAGTTGAATGCAATTGTGTTTGTGGTAGTGAAGGCATGAGAATATGAAACAAAACTTTTATTGTTATCACTCAAATGGCGTCTCTTTCTTTTGTAGAGAAAAATTGAGTTGAGATGATCTATAATTTGTGATTTAGTATTAAATTAATTTTTAAATTAAATTGTAAAGACATGTTAATTAATATTTATGAATAATTCGTAATAACAATTGTTTTACTATTAATTTAACAACTAAATTATAACTAGCACAACTATATAAATTAAATCACTAGTAACTATAGACGGATATAAAAACACTTAGTTTCTAATCAAAATACTCGGTTCCTAAAACATTTCGTATCGTGAAAAATAAAACATTTAAAAATTTTAAATGTTAAAATAAATCAAATATATCATTAGCCCTTTCTAATTATTATAAGTTTGTCTACGATTTGTGATTTATTACTAAATTGATTGAGTTTGACAGTCACTTTGAATAAAACCATGAAAAAAGCTGCAGTGGATTAAACAACTTTAACAAAATTCACACATTAACTTTTTGCATGGTAATTGAGACCAATTTTTGCGTTGGATTCGAGGAAAGAAGATAAAACAACTTTAACAAATCAATTGAAACATATGAGAACATATGAGAAATTGATGACTAACCTCCCAACAAATGCTAAACAATCTTCAACTACGACTTGAAACAAAATATGGAACTTCAAAGTGGGATCCTAATAATACTTGATCTCCAACGACTTTAAACAACAGAATATGGAACTTCAAAGTGGGATCCTCATAATATTCCATGTGGAGTTTCAAATCATTTGACTTACGAGAATAATAATCATTAATCACAGGCAAAAAAATTGTAGGGGATGATCCGTCCATTCTTGTGTTGTATGTTGATAGCTTGTTCATTACTGGGGCAGAGACACTGATTAGTGGTTGCAAGGAGGATTTTTCTATGGATTTCAATATGAAGGATATTGGGCTGATGTATTACTTTTTGGAGCTTGAGGTGTGGCAGGAGGATGGGAATATCTTTCTGGGGTAGGGTAGTCTGTTGTGGATGTTTTAAGAAGATTTCACATGGGAGACTATAGACCCTTGTCTACACCTATGATTACCAACTGGAAGAAGCTTCATGCTTCATATTCTAATTAGGTGTATCCAACATTGTACAGACAGTTTATTAGGTCCTTCATGTATATGGTCAACACTAGGCCAGACATATGATTTGCAGTGAACACACTTAACCAGTTCATGGTTAAGCTTAGGAGGGTGCACTGGGTAGCTGCAAAGCACATTCTTTGCTATGTGCAGAGGACTATTGATTATGGTCTGGACTATAGGTGGGGAGATGGAGTGAGGTTGGAAGGTTACACATATTCAGATTGGAAAGGTTGTGCTTCTCACAGGAAAAGCATTTCAGGGTGTTTATTCGCACTGGGTTGGGCAATTATGTCGTGGTTGAGTTGAAAGAAAAAGTCGGTTGCTTTGAGCTCTTCTGAGGCTGAGTATATGGTTGTTATCTAGGCTAGTTGTGAGGCCATTTGGCTTCGCCATTTGTTGTATGGCCTATTTGATTAGGAGTTGAGATCGACGGTTATTCATTGTGTCATAGTTGCATTAAAAACACGAAGAATCCAGTGTTTCATGACAGGTCAAAACACATTGACATCAGATATCATTTCATCAGGGACTATGTTCAGAAGGGGGCAATGAAGCTGGAGTATATATCGACATATGAGCAGGTGGCCAATCTTCTCACAAATTCCTTGCTAAGAGGCAAACATGTCCATTTTAGGGAAAGGTGGGTGTGGTGAGAAACACTTTCCTCGGTAAGAGTGATCCAAGTGGCTCCAAAGACACACACAAGACAAAGAGGGCTTATCGAAGCTCGAAAATCAAAGTGACCAGAATGCTATCAAACCAGGACCAGAGCATAGATCTTGTCGTCCTCATCGCAACAGTGTGAACGGTTCGTCAATTCGAGCTCATATGAGGGAGAACGAGCCAGTCAAAGTTTTGGTCAAAGTTGGGTTGTGGGCCAGGTTTAAGTGTCCTACAATTTGACTGACCCCGGGGCATGAAACCTAGCTCCCGAAAGCAGGAAAATTTGTTGGATCGTTAATTTGTCTAATATCCCCTATATTAGACAAATTCGAAAAAATGTGAGTTGTTAAATAAAAACAAAAAATATATATATTATGTGGTGGCAGGCCATGACCCCCGCCACCTCCCTTCCCAACCACATATAAAAAAACATAAAAATAAAAATAAAATTTGGCCAACAAGCCATGACCCCTGCCGGCCCACCCAACCCACATAACAAATTCATGTTTAAAATGGGCGGGCGACAATGATCCCGCTGGACCCCCCGGTCAACCACACCACATTACACATATATTAAGGGTTGTGGGCGGGCCACCTTCGGTGGACCCGACCCATGCCCAACCTCCGCCTACCATTTATTGAACCGAGGGTGGCGGGGCTCGAACATGTCCGTCCAGTGTGGTCAGCCCACCTCCCAGGCACCCTCACACGCCACATTAATACGCCAAACCCCTCCACCATTAATACAACGGTTACTCCACGCGCCTTATATGCGGAATTGACGGCGGAAATGGGGCGCGGGCCACCAAAATTGTGGACCCGCCGCACAAAGGTCAAATAAAAAAATATATGTATTTTAATTTGTGGGGGGGGGGGGGGGGGATTTGATCACCCGACCCCTCAACAAATTGCCCGAATTACCAACGTGCCAAACCGATTCCATTGATTTATCCGCCGATGAACTTATATTTAAACTCATTTCCGCAGTGCGCCCAGGGGGAGGAAGGCAGAACACAACACAGTTTTTGAGATATGTAATTTTTTATTAATTTTTGCAGGTGGAACCATGATTCTGGAAAACAAAGGCGGAACTATGATTGAGCCAAATTCTCAGGAGGGCGAAAATTTTACAGTGTCCAAATTGGACAAACTTTATGTCGATCTTACACTTCTCGACGACATGAACCCGATGGCACTGTCAGTTTCCCGATCTAAGAAACAAAGCTTCAAATGCCCTGGAGGAGGGAATCTTTGAGGAATCTAAGGGGAATCTAAAATATTCCTTAAGCCGCAGATTTTCACTTTCTCATAATTCAAAAAATTGACAGTCGATTTTACACTATTCAACGCCACAAATCTAATGGTGCATTCAGGTTTTCCATTTGATCATTTCATTTTTCAACCACTTTTCAAAGGGGAGTGCAGGTGTCAGCATTCAACGTGCGAGTAGTCATTTCCATGCGATTCGATGCTGCGAGATTGATGGTACGACCAACTTTAGCAGTTTGACATCCTTTTCTATAGATGGTCCCAAGATGTGAGGTATATGCAGTATGTTCATGTACTTCTTTCTGCTATGAGATGCATTGTGTTGCATAGATCCCTGTTTGTTGTTTGATGTGGGATCTTGTTTTCTTACTTGTTTCATGATTCATGCTTGATGTGACGCGGAATCATATGTGAGATGTACTTCTTGTCATGTTGTTATTGAGATCCCTTTGTCGTCGTGTTGACAGGATACTCACGTTGTAGTCATGTATGTCTGAATTGAGATCCCTTTGATGCCATGATTGGCGGGATGCTCATTATTGTCATATGTGAAATTATGTCTTACTGATAGGAGTCCTTTTGAATGAGAGTTCCTGTAGTGGAACATCTCTTAGAGCCACTCCTGTGTGAGGGCATATTCCTTGTATGATAGAGAAATCACATGCATGTACATCATCACTCTTTCCAGCACTCAATGTAGCGGCCTACACCATCTTGATACGGGGCCCAGAGATGTAGTCCCTCATGGACTAACTCCATTATCAATGTCTTGAGCTTTATGTTGTTGATTCTTGTCATGTTCCTTTTTCGTTACAACATGCATTTATGTTCCTTTATGCTATTTTAAATGCAATTCTAATCACATCACGAAAGTAAAAGATCTTGGTTAAATCCTGGAGCTCAGTCAACTCGGATCAAGTTTGGTATCAGAGTGGTCTTTGCGTGGATGTGAATTGCAAGCGTGAATAATGGAACGTGCAGCGACAGAGGATGAAAGAGCGATGTACGAGAACATGCTCAAAATTTCCCAAAGGGTGGAAATAATGTATGAATCTCTACAAAAAGAGACAGAGGAAAAGGAGCGATTGTAGCTTCAGTTGCAAACCACGGAAGACGCCCTGGAAGAACTGAAGCACAATAACCAAAATCTTCAAATAGAGAACGCTAAATTGAATATGCTTCTACATGAATAGAAAGAGGAGAAACATAGTCTGCTACGACAACTGCAAACAAAGGACGAGGCATTGGAAAAGTTGCAATGTGACCCATGTGGGGTAAAAAGTAACTCTCCATCTTCATGTACGTTTCCTGATGATGATTTTGTTGTTTTTGAAAATCACAGCACAGGAATTGGCCCCAAACTGTTGAAGAAAATGAGGTATGAAGGAAAAGGCTTTGTCAACCCCGTCAAATAGGAGGAATTACCACGTCAGACAGGACTTGGGTATGTCAGAAAGGAAGTTGGGGAATGTGCCAAGATAGCTAGTGAACCAACAACAACAGATGATGAGAAACCCTCATCGGTTCTTTCCAACTCGACAATGGCGGTAAAAGATGTTGGTTTCCTTTCAGTTTCGTCTTCACATAGTATGATTTCTGTTGGATATGTGGAGATACCAATTACAGGGACAAACATGAGGCTCCTTACCAGGATGAGGTACAAGGAGGAAAAAGAACTTGTTGTTAATAACCAAGGCATAACTCAAACATTAGAGGTTATGCAGAGACCTTAATTTGCAGGCTTGGGAGACATCGAAGGAGAATGCTCAAAGGTGTCAGATTCTTCCAAGACATCGTCGAAATCATCGAGGAAAGAGAATGATGGAACACATCCCCATCATCCCATGGCAGTGTCCATTGCAAGGAAAGAGCTGAGGCAAACTCTCATCACCATAATGACACCAGCGACAACAAGGAAAGGTATAACTAGTCTCGATATTCGAATGTCCATTTCAATTATAATCATTTTGTTAATAATGGACATAAATCAAGGCATCGAAAAACATGTACCTTTTATGGATTACATAGCCATACATTTTCTAAGTGTTGGAAAAGAGTAGCAGCACACAAAAGGAGGAGGCATGAAGACCCTCTCAACAACAGGTAAAGAAACATGTTAAGCAGATCTGGAGGAAAAATATGTATTGCATTCATTGCGACAGAAGTGGCCATCAAAGAGCCACATGTTGGGGGCTCCATCTAGAGCAGCGCCTTAAAGACAAAGTGTTGGTGCATGAACCAGGTGAAACAATTGTTCAACAAGAAAAACCACCATAGGGGGATGACCCATTCACAACGATAAGTGAAAAATGGTTTCTAGATATGTTATCTTGTCATGGTCGTTCTTTTGTAAATCATTTGTTGCATTTTAAAATGTAAAAGTGATGATGTGTTTTCCATCACTTGTTAAGCAACAATGATGTCTGGTCTTATTTTGTGATGCATTTTAAACTGTGAAAGTGATGTCGTGTTTCCATCACTTGTCAAAGAAACAATATTGTCTGGACTTACTTTTGTAAATCATGTGTTGCAGTGATGACAAGTTTTCCATCACTTGTTGAAGCAACAATGATATGTTGGCCTTGTTTTCGTAGCTGGGGTATTTTTTCCATTTTGATGTAAACTTGACCATCAAGTATTTCTTATAAACTCGTGGCAAGTATGGGATGCGTGGGTCATTAGTTGGACATGTGAATTAAACATGTAATTTGCAAAAATAACAATGTACTATAGGTTGCAGAGGTTGCAGGAGTCGGCTCATCGCTTAAGGTTCTAAAGAACAAAGGTGAAGGAGATGGAAGCGAGACCTTTTTAGGATGCTTGTGATTCAGACATGGTATAGAGAAGTTGCAGATTATTTTTCATGCTTTTGGAGCACTAAAATCTCCTTAGTAGGGAGGATTGATCCAGGTGGCTCCAGAGACACACATAGGACAGAAAGGGCTTATGGAAGCTCGAAAAATCAAAGTGATCAGAATGCTTTCGAACTAGGACCAAAGCATAGATCTTGTTGTCCTTATCACGACAATGCGAGTGGTTCGTCAATCCAAGCTCGTATGAGGGAGAACGAGCCAGTCAAAGTTTTGGTCAAAGTTGGGTTGTGGGCCAGGTTTAAGTGTCCTACAATTTGACCAACCCTGGGGCATGAAACCTAGCTCCTGAAAGCGGGTGAATTTATTGGATCGTTAATTTGTCTAATATCCCTTATATTAGACAAATTCAAAAAAATTTGAGTTGTTAAATTAATATATATATATATATATATATATATATATATATATATATATATATATATATATATATATATATATATATACACATAATTTGGTGGCGGGCCATGACTCCCGTCACCTCCTTTCCCAACCGCATATAAAAAACATTATAATAAAAAAAATTTGGGCCAAACTGCCATGACCCCTGCCGGCCCACCCAGCGCACATAATAAATTAATGTTTAAAATGGGCTAGCGGCCATGACCCCGCCGGACCCCCATGGTCAACCACACCACATTACACATATATTAAGGGTTGTGGGTGTGCCACCTTCGGTGGACCCGACCCACACCCAACCTCCGCCTACCATTTATTAAACCGAGAGTGGCGGGGCTCAAACCCTCTTGGCCGATGTGGCCAACCCGCCTCCCGGGCACCCTTACACACTACATTAATACGTCAAACCCCTATGCCATTAATACAACGGTTACTCCATGCGCCTTATATGCAGAACCAACCGTGGAAATGGGGCGCGGGCCACCAAAATAGTGGACCTGCCACCCAACAGTCAAATAAAAAAATATATGTATGTTAATTTGGGAGGGGCGAGATTTGATCCACCAACCCTTTTCAACAAATTGCATGAATTACCAATGTGCCAAACCGATTCCATTGATTTATCTGTCGATGAACTATATTTAAACTCATTTCTGTAGTGCGCCCAGGGGGAGGAAGGTAGAACGCGACAACGTTTTTGAGATATGTCATTTTTTATTAATTTTTTTAGGTGGAACCATGATTCTGGAAAAACACAGGCGGAACCATGATTGAGCCAAATTCTCAGGAGGGCGAAAATTTTGCAGTGTCCAAATTGGACAAACTTTATGTTGATATTACACCTCTCGGCGACACAAACTCGATGGCGCGGTCAGTTTCCTTATCTAAGCAACAGATCTTCAGATGACTCGTAGGAGGGAATCTTTAAGGAATCTAGGAGGAATCTAAAGATTCCTTAAGCCCTAGATTTTTCACTTTCTCAGAATTCAGAAAATTGACAGTCGATTTTACACTATTTGACGCCACAAATCTGATGGTGCATTCAGGTTTTCCATTTGATCATTTCATTTTTCGGCCACTTTTCAAAGTGGAGTGAAGGTATCAACACTCAACGTACAAGCAGTCATTTCCATGAGATTCGACGCCACGAGATTGATGGTACGGCCAGCTTCAGCAGTTTGACATCCTTTTCTTTAGATGGTCCCATGATGTGAGGGATATGCAGTATGTTCATGTACTTCTTTTTGCTATGAGATGCATTGTGCTGCATAGATCCCTGTTTGTTGTTTGATGTGGGATCTTGTTTTCTTACTTGTTTCATGATTCATGCTTGATGTGATGCGGAATCATCTGTGAGATGTAATTCTTGTCATGTTGTTATTGAGATCCCTTTGTCGTCATGTTGATGGGATACTCATGTATTAGTCATGTCTGTCTTAATTGAGATCCCTTTGATGCCATGATTGGCGGGATGCTCATTATTGTCATATGTGAAATTATGTGATAGGAGTCCTTTTGAATGATAGGTCCTACAACGGAACATCTCTTGGAGCCACTCTTGCGTGAGGGCATATTCCTTGTATGATAGAGAAAACACATGCATGTACATCATCACTATTTCCAGCACTTAATGCAACGGCCTACTCCATCTTGATACCGGGGCCCGGAGACGTAGTCCCTCTTGGACGAACTTTGCTATCAACGTCTTGAGTTTTATGTTGTTGATTCTTGTCATGTTCCTTTTTTGTTACAACATGCATTTATGTTCCTTTATGCTATTTTAAATGCAATTCTAATCACATCACGAAAGTAAAATATCTTGGTTAAATTCGGGAGCTGAGTCAACTCAGATCAAAGAGGGAGTGTTGATTTTTAATGTACCTTGGACAAGTGGTTTCCCATGGGTTAGTCTCTACATAGGGAAAAAGTGTCCAAAACAATTATTTTCCTAAGTTTGAATTTATAAAGTGGAAGTGACTTTATAAGTGGTGAAGTCAACGTTAAATTATAAAGTGTAAAGTGACTTTAGACATAAAGTACAATGTGTGTACTTAATTTAATGTGTGGGTTAAAAAATAGAAAGTGAGACTTAAACGCACATTTATTCTCATCCCTTGATCTAAATGAATCTGAGCCATTAGATCTTAGGGTTTCCCAAAAGTCATTTAGGGAAACAAAAGGGGGAAAAGAAAAGAGAGACTACATTCATTCTTCATGAGCAGATTGGAGAAAGGGGGCTGAGAGTTGGAGAAAAGTTCTAAAGGATAAATTTGTTGCAACATGCTAAAGGAGTGATTTATGGGCAAATATGGGCATGAAAATCAAGCTATATAAGACAACAGAAGGTACAATACAAACAACATTTAATGTTGTGAGATGCACGTCATTCGAGAGAAGTTTGAGATTTTTTTTTTGAAAAATCCGTACAATCTGTACAACGGTACGGAAATTCGTAAATTCCATATGGTATATGTACAATCTGTATCCATACAATGCATATTTTTCGACTTCAAGTGGGCATGGAAATCGAGGGAAATTGGGCACAGTTTTCGAGGAGTTTTGGGCTGAAGAGATAAGTTGTGTTTTGTTATTTTGTTTTGTCTGCAAATGTATTTTTCTTGAACTTGAAAGATAAATAAATTTGAAGAGTTCTCTAACAGGTTTTCCTTGAAGAAGATTGAAGGGGTTTTGTTTGGGTCTAGGTTGACCAAAATTCTATGTGTATTTTTATGTTTGTTGCTGGTCTATTTATGTCCATATTTATTTTTAGCCTGTGTTGATAGTCCCATGTGTTTTAATCTGAAAATTTCATTTCCAAAATTTTATATGTTGAATTTATGTTTATGGGAAAGGGAATTTAACTGAATGGGAGTGATAAGGTGAAATGAAAAACGGGTTGGGATTGTAGGAAACTTTTTAGTTATAAAATTTCAACACGTATCTCATCAGGTTCATTCAATTTCTCCATTATTTTTCTTTGGGCTCCTCATAGATCAAGAACCAATTTGGTTGTTGTTTTAAAAGTCTTTATCTGGAACTCAATAAGAAACATGAATTACTTTCCATAAACAAGTTCATAAGGAGTGTGTCATGTTGTATTTCTCCATGTGGTATGATATGCCCATAAAGCTTCTGGAAGATTTTCTTCCCAATCCCTTATATGAAAATGCACAATCTTGGTAAGAATTGCTTCAATTACTTTATTGGTAGATTCAACTTGTCCATTGGCTTGTGGATGATATGGAGTTGACTTCCTATGTTTGATTTTGTACTCCTCCATTATCTTCTGTACCAACTTGGATGTAAATTGAGTGCCTTGATCTGTCACAATTTCCCTTGGGACACCAAAATGAGTGAAAATATCCTTAAAACAAAATGAAAATAAAGCATTTTCAGTAGCAAAAGGAAGTGCTTTAGCTTCTACCCATTTTGTGACATAATATGTACAAACAAGAATGTACCTTTTTTGTCTTGACGGTGGATTGATTGGACCAACAAAATCCAAAGCCCATTTCTCAAAAGGTTCAATAAGTACCTGAGGTTGTAGAGGCATTTCATCTGAAGGAACATGTTTCCCCATTCTTTGACAATTGTCACACCTCTTAACATATTCCTTGGCATCCTTAAAAAGAGAAGGCTAATAATATCCTAAGAGAAGGACTTTGTAAGCAGTTCGTTTATTAACGAAGTATCCTCCACATAACAAGCCTTTGATATCTTTGGTACTTCATCCTCTCTAACACATCTTCGAATGATTAAGTCAGGTCCTGTATTGTACAATTCTTCATTTATCCATGAATAAGATGCACTAGTTTGAATAACCTTCATTTTCTCTCGAGAAAACAGGTATGATGGTAACTTCCCTGCAGGCAAATAATTAGAAATATCTGCAAATCAAGGAGATTTAATAGATACTGCAAAAATATATTCATTAGGAAGATTATCTTCTACATGAACATGATTATTATCATTTTGGATTCTAGATAGAAAATCAACAACTGTGTTTTGTTTTCCAGGTCTATCCAAAATAGTAATATTGAATTCTTGTAATAACAAAAACCATATTGTAATTATACCATTAGTAATTGATTTATTCATTAAATATCTAATTTCATAATGATCTGTGTGAATGAAGGTTTCATAACCAGTGATATAATGTCTGAATTTATTGATGGCATGCACAACAACTAAAAACTCCTTTTCTATTAAAGTATAATTCAATGTTGCAGGGGTAAGAGTTTTGCTTGTGTGGTAAATGGCACAAGGAGTTAATATTTCTGTCCTAATACAACTCCTAAAGTTGTATCTGAGGCATCGGTCAAAAAATGTGAAAAGGTAGTTTCCAATTTGGTCCTCTTAAAATGGGTGCTTCAGAAATCATTTCTTTCAATGTTTCAAAAGCTTTTTGGCAGTGAGAATTCCAGATGAATTCACAATCTTTTGTAAGCAATTTGAAAAGTGGAGAGACAATATTTGTAAAGTTTTCTATAAATCTTCTATAATATCCAGTAAAACCAAGAAAACTTGTAACATCTCTTTGAAAAGTAGGAATTGATAACTTGGAAATGACTTCTACCTTAAATGCATCCACTTTGATTCCATCTCCTGAAGTATGGTGGCCTAAAACAAATCCCCCAATAAACATCATAAAACAATTTTCATGGCTTAATGAGATATTTGCTTCTTTACACCTCATGAGAACTTTTTCCAAAAATTTAAGAGCTTCTTCAAAATAATTTCCATAGACAGTAAAATCATCCATGTAAACTTCCACACAATCATGAATTAGATCAGAGAAAATACCTAGAACTGCCCTTTGGAATGTTGCAGGTGCATTACATAACCCAAAAGGAAGTACTTGGTATGCCTAGGTTCCCCATCGACAGGTAAAGGTTGTTTTATCTTGATCTTTTGTAGCTACTTGGATTTGGTTATATCCACTAAAATCATCTAAGAATGAAAGTACTTTTTCCCTGCCAATGTGTCAAGAACTTGATTTATAAAAGGAAGTGGAAAATGATCTTTTAAAGTATCTTTATTCAATTCCCTATAATCAATGCATACTCTCCATTTTCCATTCTCTTTCGGAACAATTACCAATGGTGAAACTCACTCGTTGTTTGATATTGGATAAATGAAATTCACATTTAACAAGTTTTGTAATTCGTCTTTAATAATTTCCCTTAGATTTGGATTCATTATCTTCTAGGGTTGTCGAATTGGTCTGACATTTTCTTCAATATAGATATGATGCATACAAGTGTTAGTATCAATTCCTTTCATATCAATGTATTCCCATGCATAAGAAGATAAATGTATTTGCAATATCTTTATTAATTATTTCTTTTGAGATTTTTCCAGATTATCATTAATATTCAAAGTTTTCACTAGAAAAAATTCTATTAAAGAATTTCGAATTTTCTCCATAGAATGTAAAGCCATTTGACGAGATGATAGATATTCAATATTACATTGTTCTTGAAAACTATGATTTTGTTCACAATATGAGGAAGATTCATTATTTTCCATTAAATTCAAAATTTGATCTTCTTCATCTATTTGTGAAGTGGCAAAAATTGGTCATATATCAAAGTTTTCATTATCATCATCTATCCATGCTTCACTTTCTACTTCTATCATTGTTTTTGCAGGAGGATATAATGTGAATTTCTTTGTCGAACTTCCATCAAAGATAAACATATCACCATATCTACAACTTATAAAAGCATTAGCTGTAGCTAACCATGGTCTTCCTATAATCAATGGGTGTCCTCCTAGATTATTATTGGGTGTTAAGATCATAAAGTCAACAGGATATTCCCAAGAATCTAAGGATACAAATACATCTTCTAACACACCATCAGGTTTGATAACAGATCTATCTACTAATTGCAATAGTGTAGGTGTATATTGAAGATTAGGAAGTTTCAATTGATTCATAGTTTGTTTACTCATGATGTTGATAGCTGCTCCTAAATCAATCAATGTGTTTGGAATATCAACACCATTGATGTGTGTTTTCACAATGGGACTTCTTGGATCTAGATATTTTTGAACTGTTGTCTTTCCCATCATGATATCTGCAATTTTTCCAACTAACTAAATTCTTTTAACTTCTTTCCTTTTTCTTCCTAGTTTTTTAATACTTAACTCCCTGATTGTCTTTGCAAATATTGGTATTTCTTTGATAGCTTGAAACAAAGAATTTTTTATAAAAGCATTCTTCAATTCATCCATAAGATCATAATCAGGCAACACAATCTGTTTTTCTACCCCTTTGTCAATTTTCAATCTTTCAGGAAAAGGTGGGTTTTGAATAGAGACTGATGGTTGTTATATAATGGGAGTTGAGTTTATTGGAATATCATCAGAATGTACAAGGGTGCTTTGTTTTTTATAATTTTCCTTTTGATGAGAAGATGTCGATTTCTCAGAGAGGTAATCTTTTTCAGATTCCTGGATAACAACAAATGGTGATTTCTTTTCCAATACTCTACTAGATCTAAGTTGGACATTGTTTAGATCTAATGGAGTTATTATGTAAGTTTGTAAATTATGTCCTTCCATGTTGTAAACAGGATGTGAATTTTTATTATTTGGATTTGGAAGTGGCTGAGCAAGTAGTTGATTTGGCTTTTGTGGAAATGGTAGTGAAAGTTGTGGGTTTGGATTTTGAGGTTGAGAGGGTCGAACATGCAGAGGAAAATATTACAGTGGAAAAACAAGATAAGGTTGAGGATATTGAGGGTACTTTCCATAAGGATTTTTCCATCCTTGTGCCCAAGGTTGAGGCCAAGGTTGCCAAGGCATGGGTGTAGTCCAATTACTTTGTGATGGTTGTGCATATGTTTGAGTGTTGAAACCTTCAGTCATATTCGATTGTGGATTTTGCCATGATCTCTTGGCAATAAAACAAAGAGGTTCTACTTCATTTGGCACTACTTCCTCTTGATAGACAACTTTAAGACCCGATATTGAAGGAAATTCCTTTGTATTGTGGTTTTCTACACGTATGACACATGCTGCCACACTTTTTAAGTCAAGAGGGCATTCTCTCAAGGCATGATTCTTTCTACATTTTGGACAAAAGATAGATAATGCAGCATTTTCAACTTTTTGCTTGTTTTGTACTTTAAGGGTATTTATTTGTTCACTAAGACTTCCCAAAATATCAGTTTTAAATTTATCAAGCAAATTGCCTATTTCAGCTCTACTTATTGTCCCAGTTGTCGATTTATTAATCCTAGACATAACATGATCTCTTGGATTTTTCCCAGTTCTTGCCTTTCCTCTTGAAATGTCTATGCATAACTCACAAATATATCCAAATGATAACTAAGAAATATCTGCTTTACCCATCAAATTGAGAAGATCTATCCACTCATCTTCAATAGATTTTAGTAAGAGAGATTTCAAAGTTTCTTCATCTAGATTATGCATTTTATCCCTTTTTACATTATCAACAAATATTTCAATGAAATATTCAAGATTTTCATCTTATTTTTGCATTATTTTAAAGACTTCATCTTTAATATTATGAGGTATACAATAATCCTTGTATTTTTCTAAGAATGCAATTTTCATTTCTTCCCATGTTCTTATAGAATGTACTCCTAAGCCCATAAACCATTTTAATGATGCATCCTTAAGAGTGGCTAGAAACAATTTCAACTTTTGAGTATCAAACAAGTAGTCATAAGACCTACACAAGACTTCAAACTCAAAGAAAAATGTTTCAGGATCCTCATTCTTAATCCATGAAAATTAGGAAGGATGGAGGGTGAGATATTTTTCATTGTGGTTGTGGTATCTTCATCGAGGGTGTGAAATCCAAAAGGTTATGGACCTCCTCTACAGCCTCCTCTTCCTCTTCCTCCACCTCTTCCACCTCCTCTATTTCCTCCTCTTCCATCTCCAATCTTAGGTTGTTCACCATTCACATTATGTACTTCTCCTTCCCCTTCTCCTGCCATTATAGATTCCTCAGAACTAATGTAAGGTTCCAAAATTGGATTTTATAGTTCCTTCTCTAGCTCCTATGGTTCTTCTACTAATGGAATTTTAAAATAGGTTTCTTCTTTTTCCTCTTCACTAGGGATTTCTAGTTCTTGTCCTTGAAGTTGTTCTCTAGTTGAAGATAGAAAAATTACTCCTCCAGTTGGGGATGTAGGATCTTCTTCTTCTATTACAACTTCAATTGAAGATGCTGGTGATTCTTTAGGTTGGATTTCAGATCCAAGTACCTCAGGAAGTCTATGTCTGCATGCAATTAATGGAATATGAGTAATAAGAACAAAACATAGTTTATGTATAAAGCATAGTGTTTATAACATAAAATTCCCAGTCTATGCCTGCTATGTTGAGAGGCATATTTATAAACTCTTACGCATTAAATGTTTCAGAGTATTACGCCTCATGCTAATCGACTCTAGCTATAATTAACATTAAGAGATAAATAACATGATTTCCTCACGATTTGCTATCAGTGAAGCAAATCATGAGGCTGAATATCTGCATTCACTAATTGCTTGCTCGCTTGATTCGCCTTCCTCAGTGGTTGACTTTCGCCTTGACCGAGATGCCATGGTGCTTTCCTTATCAATTCAAGTTATGAAGGCAAGAACAAATCATTGTACCAACTAATTTCCACTTGCCCATATGCCCTGTTCTTCGGCTGAAGCTTCGCAACCCATCAAACCTTGGACTTAGCTGCAGAATCATACGTCAGCTGTAGAATCACTCTAATTTAGTAGCTCAAAAAAACATTGAGTTAAATAATAAAGACAAATGATATTTATGAAGTAGAAGATGGTTATGTACATGTTATTCCATAAACCTTGTAAACTGATGCCCAAATTAGAGTTATGAAGGTAACAATGGGAGAATGGAGTATAAGAAGGTTGTAAAGAAGCAATTTTGGCGTTCAATAGGGTGCAAATGCACACCCTCATCTCCCATCAGCACCCCCATGGGTGGGGATGTTTTGTGGAGGTGTGTAATTACATCTCCAACACAACCCCCACCCTTAAGCAATGGAGGTGGGAGGTGCAATTGCACACCTTTAAATCCCATCCTCACCCTCAATAAGGTGGAAGTGGGAGGTGGAATTAAACACCTTCACTCCCTCTTTGAAGGCGGGGTTTGGGATGGGAAGGTGTGTAATTGCGATATTATTCCCATCTTGTGAGGGTGGAGGTCCAATTTCACACCTTCGCGTTGTATGACCACCCATGGGAATGGCAGTGGGAATGAAAGTGTACATTTGGACTCTAGAAAGGTAAAGGGTGAAGATATACATTTATAATGACTCGTTTTGAGTATAATAACCATTGACATGTCATGCATTTATTTTTGACATTTTATATTATCATGATTGAGTTGTGGTACAATGGTAGACCCTTATAAATTTAGAGTTTACCTCTGTAAGATTAGATTTGATTCTCAATGGATGATGTTCTTGTATCATAATTAGGTATCTTTAGAGCTAGATGTATCAAGAATAATAGCTTTGTTAATTTGAAATGGATCTCAGTCCCAATATTAAGATTGATATGAAAATAAATTTCAAGAATAAAGTCCAAGCTACTCTAACCAACAATAAATAGACTGTTGTTTACAAAGAATATACATTTATAAACAAATATAGGTATAGAATAGATAAATTTAAATAAAATATGATAATCCAAACAAAAAAACAAATACAAATTTGTTATAAAAAAAGAATGCATCACAATCACATTTACACAATGTTAAGTTACATATGTGTCTTCAATTTTTTATTTTTTATTTTAATAATGATATTAAAAAAAAGAAGTAAATTAAGTTATAATAAATCATTTTAAAAAATAAAAAATATTACCAAAAACTATTTACTTAAAAAGTTTTAACTTAATTTTAAAATACTCAAAATATTAAAGTTTTTTGTTTTTTGTTTTTTGTTTTTTTAAGTCAATCTTCTATTAATTTCGGAGAAAGGAGTACATAGAGATGCCGTCAAAACAGGTGGTCTCACCTTGAATGGGTTTGTTGACCAAAAAGTTCACCATATGACAAAAACACAAAAGGGCCTCTAAAGGCAGAAACCATAACCGATTAGGTCATAGGCACCAAAACACAGCTAAAACAAAAAATACTCCAAAAAGCATACTAGTCACCATAAGTAATGGATCCAGGGTTGTCCAGGGCAGTTCCAAGAGGCGGTGGAGGGCAGAAGTCACATTGGACGTTCCCTTCGAAGTGTGCTATCCAGGTCTCTAGCTTTTCAACTTTCTTTGAGAGCAGATTCTGACCTCTCCACACCACAACTACACGCTCCCTGAGTTGACTCTGGAAGTAGTGAAGCCACTCCAAGGTTGCCATCTACAATGCATGTTCTTCTCTCTGGATGCGTTCAACAACATCCATTCGATTCATTAGATTAACAATGAGGTCTCGACAACTTCCCCACAACATTGGTGGTGGACTTGCCCTTCTTGAGCTTCAGACGCTCCCGGGTTGCTTTTCACTCCACCTCGACGTCCACCACCTCGACTCCTTTGTCCGCGACTGTTCTCCACATCCCCCCGAATCATCCCCTATTTTCCACCTCTCCTAACGCCTCCCCCTCAACAGACCCCTAGCCGTCCTCCACCTCTACCACCTCGTGACCTGTCGGCTCCTCGCCGCAAGCTCCCAACTGTTTTGCCACCACGGCGAGGTGGAGCTGGAACCAACGCTTGGGTGGGCGATTCCTCAGTAGTAAGAGGACAAGAGGAGGAAGCCTTTTGCGACGAGGTCTTCATGGCAGCTGACCCAAACAGGAATTGCACAGACCTTCCAGCTCCAAATTGAACCGCACTCGCACCAAACGAAAATTATCTAGAACATAATCCAACGAATGTCACCATCTTCTGAGCTTTCTCTAGGAAAATGGCATCCGAGGGAGTTAAGTGGATTATTACCAAATTGGAATAGAAATTTGAAGAGCTTCAACCCGCATAATTCGACAAGCCAAACTCAGTAGTAGACCCTCCTAGTTTTCCGTTGCGGATGAATAGGGACGCCACGAGGGCAGGCCGACTGCCGTTGGGTAAAGAAGGAAGGTTGGTCTAGTGACCGCCACCACCCTATCCCACTGCTACACTGCCAATTAACCATTGGAGCCGAAGCAAGGACTTTCCATACCCGAATACGCCGAACACACCAGAGAACGCAACTCCCCAATCAATGGAAGCCTCTCTCTTCCCTGCGCCTGACACCCTCCCCAACACACCGTTAGAGCTCTCTGCCCACAAAAACTAGGTTTACTAGCTCGCCATGCCTTTCCCACCACTAGCCCGTCACCTTTCTCCAGACACGAATGCAAACACAGATGCAAATACTCAGAAGCGCCATCGCTCCATTGTATTTCACCCCGCTACCCTTGACAACATTCTCAAGAATGCTTGTCGACGCTTAACCACCCGTTCCACTATACCACTCCCCACAGCTATTAATGCCTCAAAAGACCGACAAGCCCATACCTGTACCTCAAACATTTAGATTTAGTCATGTGATGACACAACCACGTGTTGCCAGCTCCGCACCCCATTAGGAATCAAAATATTAAAGTTTTAAAAAAAAGTATATCAAAAAAATTTAACCCACTCTAAAACTTCTGAATATTTTTTTTGCATTGAACTTATATTAAATAAATACATTTTAGTTTTTAAGCATATTCTTTAAATTGAATTTGAAATCCTTTTTATAAGGAGTCATTAAATAATATTTTTACATTAACTAAATGAAATTAAGTTATAAAGTTTAAAGGAGTCATTATCATCATGATCATGAGTCTATCCCCTACCAGGTTGGAAAGACAAATCTTAAGGGTTTCCCAAGAGATTAGACCATTACGAGAAAAACAAAAAGATCCGAACACACTTTATATTAATTAAAAAGAGAAGTTACATGGATGGTGATCTTGACCTTGTCACGGGATTACAAAATGTCAATTCATCTTATCCACTCGAAGCATGATAAGCCAATGGACATAACAAATATACTCTTGTTTCTCAGACGCGGGTATTAGACATTGGAGACTCTTTTTAACTTACTACACGCTTTTCCTAGTCTCTTCAGGGAGCTTTCCATAAAAGTACAGTAATATTTGAAAGCAACGTTCAATATGTTACTTAGCATAAAGCTTTCGTCTAAAGTGGATAATGTTTAATTTTCAAGTACCTTCTTTTAAGAAAATAGAAAAATTGAATTTGGGAGTTAGTTACATGAGAGGGGAGACTTACCTTGTATAATTTTGATTCACTCATGTGTTCTTTTTGGCTAATGATATTTTGATTTCGAAAATTTTAGAGTATTTTTTTAAAGCATTTCTATTAGTATGAGTAATTTGTTACTAAAAGAATTTATTTGTTGTTATTTTGAGTTGGTAGTTTGAGTGGTTGGAGTATGATTTTTTTCTTATTTTCTTGGGTTCAATTTCAAGGGATATGTTTGACTTGTTGCGATAAAGCTTTAAGAGTAGGCCTACCCACTCAACTCTTGCTAAATTATAAGTTATTGTTATATCTAGCTTGTGGGTTGTTGGCTATACTCTTGGTGTTATAGTGTCGGAAGATGGGTGTTATAATGTCGAAAGATTTAATCCCAGGCCCCACCTAGATTACTCCAATGTGTGTTACTAATTCACTATGGTTAAAAAGAAGAAGAAAAATCTCATTTGTTCCCAATGTCCCCCTCCTTCACTCACCTCCCAACCCCCTAGCACTTCTCTACGAGTATATAATGACAACTACTCACTTGTTGGGGGAGAGATTTTGTTTGGTTTATAATCATTTGAGATAATTTTGGAGGTTTTTTTCTTTGCTCATATAATATGTTTTTTGGAAATTTGTTTAACACATCTCCCCAGTTTAAAAATGATATCTAGAGTAAATCATATTTCTTAAAAGTGTTTTTTTCATACCATTCATAAGATTAAAAAAGTTGGGTGGGAAGGGTAACACTTCATCATGTATGTACTCGAGCTAAATCTAATTGACAATCAATTAAATGTATTTATTGTAAAAACTAATGATATTGTTATGTTGTTGTTTAGGTCAAATTTATGAATACCTTATTTTAAATTTGTTAGAATATTAACTAGTACATCATTGTGAGGACCCAACAAGGGGCCCTCCAACCAAAACTAATTTAACCACAAAAATTTACAGCAATAGAATGATTTATTTGCAATCCAAAAATTTAATTTATTTAACCATAACATATATAAAATAACATATTTATTAAATAATAGATTTGATTTACATCCATTCATATGAACTAAATCACAAACAAATACATACATGGGTATGATTCAGTGGCTCTATGGTAGTGCTCTTGTTGGGCCCGCTAGATTGAGTTTGCCACCCTATCAACTAGGAATGTCTATCCAATTTCCTGGTCCTAAGAACCGCACAGATTCCTTAGCCCTCCAAGCCCAAGTCCAACAACAACTATAATGCATCCAAAAAACAGGTCCAACACTCTCCAAACACAACCAAAACCAATCTTTTGAGTTCTCCTTCCTTCCTTTCCCTTTCGTTCTCTCCTCCACCCTCTCACT
The DNA here is from genome assembly GCA_031772625.1 of Pinus tabuliformis. Taxonomy (NCBI): domain Eukaryota; kingdom Viridiplantae; phylum Streptophyta; class Pinopsida; order Pinales; family Pinaceae; genus Pinus; species Pinus tabuliformis. The sequence goes on along the minus strand of CM062816.1, from coordinate 2,078,910,032 downwards.
TCAAACTTCAAAGCTCCAAAAAAGACAAAAGGCCCACCTCCTTCTCTTTTTGTCCTCCTTCCCCTTATGCCTCCCCAAGTCACCCACCTCAACCACCTATCATTAAGGCCATGAGTGCTCCCCGTCCTTTTGAATTTAATAACTTTGATTGCCCCCCCCCCCAAGAATGCTTTATGCTGAAATAACATTGAGGAGACATCTTGTCAAATTGAGGAAAATAAAATAATAATTAAAAATAATAAAATAGTAATATTTAATCATGGAATAAATTTGAGGAGGCAACTTGTAAGTTGACGTGGTAATAAACAATAAAATAATAAAACAATAATATTAAGTCATATAAGTGAATCTTACAATTCGTAAGAACATTTAATATTAATATGCATATTCAAATATAACTTTGTAATAATTATAAGCCAATACCTTAAGGTTAATTAAACACTAATCAACATTAGCCATTAATCAAGCTTAAGGCTAACCATGTAAAATAATAGGATCACATAGGGGCAATATAATCATCTACTTTATTTCTTGGGTTTCATGTGATGTAAAATACAAGAGAAGGTGCAATGAAGCATGATAATTGAAATAGTTGTTAGAAAATGGAATATAATATTGAAATAATTGTTAAATATTAGTGGTAAATAATCAATAAGATAGTTAAATGATATATTATAATAAAGCAGAAGACTTAAAACTTAAATTTTTTTGCTTTGTGGAATTATAGTTATAAAATGTCAATTGTGTTCATCTTAGATAATTTGAAAGAATAATTGTCATTTTTTTACTCTAATGTCAATTTTACAAATAAGTCTCGTGGTTAGGTGGGGAGGATTGGTTCCCACAGATCTTGTGGTCCAATATCGAACAAGACTATGCATGCTTGAGTTGGGGAGGATTGGTTCCCACAGGTCTTGTGGTCCAATATCGAACAAGACTATGCATGCTTGAGATCTACTCAAGGCTTGATTTTTCTGTTGAAAAAAATATCAATTTTACAAATGACACATTGAACTTATATTGATTATATTGTTATAATGACTTTCAACAATTCATATAAATAAACATAAAACTCATATTAAATATATTGTTGTAATGACTTTCAACATTATATTTTAATTTTTTTAAACTTTAACTAAATATAATCCTAAAAAATAACAATCTTTTCACCTATACAATAGTACTATTTTCTAATTTAAACATAAAAGTCTTACAATTTTTCAATCATATTTACCTTTTGTAAAAATAAGTAAATTACATGAATTTTACATGTTTCACATCTAGATGAATTATGCATGCTTCTCACCTTTACAATAGTACTATTTTTTAATTTGAAAATGAAAGCCTTTCCATTTTTCAATCATGTTTATATTTTGTAAAAATAAGAAGACTACATGAATTTTACATGTTTCACATCTAGATGAAATATGCAATATGCATGCTTTTCACCTTTACAATAGTACTATTTTTTAATTTAAAAATGAAAGTCTTGCCATTTTTCAATCATGTTGTAAAAATAGTTTGTTTTTTTGTTTTTGTTTTTTGTTTTTGTTTTTTTTTGTTTTTTTGTTTTTGTTTTTGTTTGTTTGTTTGTTTGTTTTTTTTTGTTTTTGTTTTTGTTTTTGTTTTTTTTTTTGTTTTTTTGTTATTTTTTTGTTTTTTTTGTTTTGTTTTGTTTTTTGTTTTTGTTTTTTTTTTTTTTTTTTGTTTGTTTTTGTTTGTTTTTTTTTTTTTTTTTCAAGAGGGGCGGGCCCTGCTGAAGAAGCTATATATTGACATTATTTACAATCTGTACATTGAAATTCTTTACAAATATTGATAGTCAAACATGTGATACAATCAACATAGGCAAACATATGATGCGAGCCACGCATCCTGCATGTACGTGCGAGTCGAACCCGGGTGGGGAGGGCAATATCATGAATTTTACATGTTTCACATCTAGATGAATTATGCATGTTTTACATTTTGTAGATTATATGAGCTAAACATGTTTATTGTAAAATTGTGTACATTTTGTATATATATTTTTGGATTTTTAAAAATTATTTAATAAATAAAAATTAAAAAATTTATTACCTAGAATATTGATTTTTTTAATAAAATTTAATGTTAATAATATAATTTTTTTATTTTTTTGTTAATAATATAAATTTATTTAATCCATAGGTGGTGGTGGAAAACTGGTTTCAATTTCCAATTTCGTGACCTCCGGCATGGGCGTGATGGTGTTTGGCGGATTGGTGGGTGGTCTCTGCGAGGCGAATTCGGAGGCTAGTCGCTTACCCACTCAACTCTTGTTAAATTGTAAGTTATTGTTATATCTAGCTTGTTGGTTGTCGACTATACTCTTGGTGTTATAGTGTCGGAAGATGGGTGTTATACTATCGGAAGATTTAATCCCAGACCCCACCTAGATTACTCCAATGTGTGTTACTGATTCACTATGGTTAAAAAGAAGAAGAAAAATCCCATTTGTTCCCAATGCCCCCCTCCTTCACCCACCTCCCAACCCCCTAGCACTTCTCTACGAGTATACAATGACAACTACTCACTTGTTGGGAGAGAGATTTTGTTTGGTTTATAATCATTTGAGATAATTTTGGAGGTTTTTTTCTTTACTCATATAATATGTTTTTTGGAAATTTATTTAACACATCTCCCCATTTTAAAAATGATATCTAGGGTAAATCGTATTTCTTAAAAGTGTTTTTTTCATACCATTCATAAGATTAAAAAAGTTGGATGGGAAGGGTACTCCAGCTAAATCTAATTGACAATCAATTAAATGTATTTATTGTAAAAACTAATGATATTGCTATGTCGTTGTTTTAGGTCAAATTTATGAATACCTTATTTAAAATTTGTTAGAATGTTAACTAGTACATCATTCTGAGGACCCAATGAGGGGCCCTCCAACCAAAACTAATTTAACCGCTATTTTAACCACAAAATTTACAACAATAGAATGATTTATTTGCAATCCAAAAATTTAATTTATGGAACCATAACATATATAAAATAATATATTTATTAAATAATAGATTTGATTTACAACCATTCATATGAACTAAATCACAAACAAATACATACATGGGTATGATTCAGTGGCTCTGTTGTAGTGCTCTTGTTGGGCCCGCTCGATTGAATTTGCCACCCTGTCAACTAGGAATGTCTATCCAATTTCTTGGTCCTAAGAACCTCGCAGATTCCTTAGCCCTCCGAGCCCAAGTCCAACAACAACTATAATGTATCCAAAAAATAGGTCCAACACTCTCCAAACACAACCAAAACCAATCTTTTGAGTTCTCCTTCCTTCCTTTCCCTTTTGTTCTCTCCTCCACCCTCTCCCTTCAAACTCCAAAGCTCCAAAAAAGACAAAAGGCCCACCTCCTATTTTTGTCCTCCTTCCCCTTATGCCTCCCCAAGTCACCCACCTCAACCACCTATCATTAAGGCCATGAATGCTCCCCCGTCCTTTTGAATTTAATAACTTTGATTGCCCCTTTACACTGAAATAACGTTGAGGAGACATCTTGTCAAATTGAGGAAAATAAAATAATAATTAAAAATAATAAACAATAATAAAATAGCAATATTTAATCATGGAATAAATTTGAGGAGGCAACTTGTAAGTTGACGTGGTAATAAACAATAAAATAATAATATTAAGTCATATAAGTGAATCTTACAATTCGTAAGAATATATCAATTTAATATTAATATGCATATTCAAATATAACTTCGTAATAATTATAAGCCAATACCTTAAGGTTGATTAAACAGTAATCGACATTAGCCATTAATCAAGCTTAAGGCTTACCATGTAAAATAATGGGATCACATAGGGGCAATATAATCATTTACTTTATTTCTTGTGTTTCACGTGATGTAAAATACAAGAGAAGGTGCAATGAAGCATGATAATTGAAATAGTTGTTAGAAAATGGAATATAATATTGAAATAATTGCTAAATATTAGTGGTAAATAATCAATAAGATAGTTAAATGATGGTGATGATGATGGTTAATGTCTGCTGAGACCAAACATTGGTCTATCGGACCTAAAGAAACAAATTATTTATTTTGATTTAAGATTTTATTCCTATGCTCAAAAAGCTTGGAGAGAAGCCTCCTGAGCTCACTATAATTTTGACATCGTAAAAGGCTAGGAAGGTCAGTATTGTAACAAAGATTGTGAAACCGAGATCTAATGTGGTTGTACGCAGGGCACTCTAAGAGGAAGTGGTTTTCATCCTCGATGTTCCTATTCTCACATATATGGCAGATTCTTTCCATCCATGGTGTTTTAGGAATTGCCCAACGATCTGTTTCACTATGGAGCTCATGAGAATTCGTTCTAATCTTTGCTATATTAATTTTCTTCTTTGAGATAGTTAAAATAGAGAGAACTTTTGATCTTCTAGGGTGGGGTTGATGACCTTCTTATAATAACTTAATTTTCTTTTAACCGCTAAATCTTTCTCACACCACATTTTTTCTTTGAACCTAGAAGTAACAATATCTTTAATGTTATTTATGTTTTCAATGCATCATTCTAGTTGATCTCCCAATAGTTTAACTAGGCCCTTGTGTCTTTATGCCACCCCCGATTGAGCCTTAAGTGGTTTTGGTTGGAATTTAAAGCTAGCTTAGGAAGTCTATGATCGTCTATGTTATTGAGTTTGTGCTTGTACAACAGAAACTTAATCATAGCTAGGCTCTCAATAGCGGAAAGGCCTGCTTCTATAAGGAGAATAGGATAGGGTGTATTACTTTTAATTTTCAGGTTTTTAAGTTATAAAACGCTTCTGGATTTGCTCAATCTTTCTCCATGATTCTTTAGAGATGTTGCAACCCCAATCCTCACAGCCATATAAGATAACAGGAGTGACTAAAGTTTCAAAGAGGAACTTCTTTTTATCCCACATTACGAGGTTTGCTGTTTTACAATTATTTTCAAGACCAAAATAAGCTTTCCACCCCCCATTAATCCTTTTCTCAATGCTATGGTTCCAGTTGAGCTTGTGATGAATATCAATTCCTAGGTACTTGTAAGAATACACTTCCTCCAAGTTATTATTGTCATACATAAAATTAGCGTAAGTGTCCTTCTTGGATTTGATAATCATAACTTTTGTTTTGTCAGTGTTAACAGTCATACCCATGGTAGAGCAGAAATCCTTAAGAAGCTTGAGTTGCTTATCAAGATCAAATGGGAACCTTGCGAAAAGAACAATATTGTTAGCATAGAGAAGAAGGATGACGACTATCCCAGCTAAGATCGTGCCATCACATCCTGCTTCCTCTAAATAGCCTTCAAGCTTATCGATGTAAATGCCAAATAGGGTAGGGGAGAGGGGGTGACCTTGTTTAACTCTGATGTTACACTTAATATCTTTCGACCACCCCTCATTGCTTTTTAGCTTGGCAATTACGTTCTCGTATAACCTTATAGTAGCAGCTCTCAACTCGAGAGGAACCTTTAGCTCTTCTAATCTATTCCAACGGTTGTATCTAGGAACCGTATCGAAAGCCTTTCTAAAGTCCATGAAGCAACAAAATAAATTGGATTTATCATTTCGGCATTCCTCCGCAATGATCCTAAGCGTAACGAGGTGGTCTGTTGTTGAGTGATGCCTTCTGAAACCTGCTTGGCCTTTAGCCCGCTTACCTTCACTTTCAAGCCATGTGCTTAACTTCTTTTCTAAAATACTACCATATAACTTGGCTAAGAGAGGGTTGATCATAATTGTCCGATAATTAGAGGGGTTATTTGTATCCCCACTTTTAAAAATAGGGATAATGAGGCTCTTAGTCCAAGGTTTAGGGAACCCTTGCTTGACTGCTTGATTGAAAAGCTTGTGGATGTGGGGGATGAGGACATGACCTCCAATTTTTAAGATTTCCGCCTGGTAACCTTCAATGTCCTTAGCTTTCCCATTAGCGAGGCGATTAACCCCAAACTTAATGTCTTCTAAAGAGAAAACTTCTTTCGTTGTGAGCAGGGTTTCCAAATTATCCACGACATTTGGAGATTCATAAAGCTTTTTAAGATAGGAATTCCAATTGTGAAGAGCAATTTTATTATTATCTTTAGTCTTCCTAGTCAGAATCTGCCTCCAAAATTTCTTAGGAGCTACCTTAGAGAGGTGTAAGAGATTCTCTTGTCTTTGACAAATGTACTGCCTCTTTTTCCTTTTAGTTAGGGCTTTGTATATTTTTATCTTGTCTATTTTAAGAGATTCATCAACAACTTTCTTAATTGCTCTCCTCGCACTTTTACAATCTTTGTCATACCATGGATTGGTTTTGCTATTTCTTTTATTATTTGAAACTTCAAGTGAGAACTTGTTAATAGAATATGAGAGGGTTGTAGTAAAATTATGATAGAGGTCTTCTATGTTGTCTATACTAGATAAAGGAAGCAAATTAGTTTTTGATTAATTTAGAAAGAGATCATTTTTATTTTTATCAAATATTAAGTTCTTTTGGCTGTAAGTATTATTTTCTGTGGGAACTCTATGCATGACAAAATTAAGAGTTATAAGTAAAGACCTATGATCAGAGTCAGGTTCATGGTCGTTTAAGATGTCAAAATTTATTATTTCGTTGTATAATGGGAGATCGGAATTAATGTAGTCTACCATGCTGCTACCAAGTCCATGGATGCAAGTCATCTTGCTGGAATTGGGCCACTTCTTTAGACCATTGCAAATTATGAGATCCTGAGCACTACAGAGCTTGACTAGCTCCGACCCAAATAAATTTTTGTTTATGGAATTATAGCTATAAAATGTCAATTGTGTTCATCTTAGATAATTTGAAAGAATAATTGTCATTTTCTTACTCTAAGGTCAATTTTACAAATAAGTCTTGTGGTTAGGTGGGGAGGATTGGTTCCCACAGGTCTTGTGGTCCAATATCGAACAAGACTATGCATGCTTGAGATCTACTCGAGGCTTGATTTTTCTGTTGAAAAAAAATATCAATTTTACAAATGACAAATTGAACTTATATTGATTATATTGTTATAATGACTTTCAACAATTCATATAAATAAATATAAAACTCATATTAAATATGTTGTTATAATGACTTTCAACCTATTTATATATATATATATATATATAAAATTTAACTTAAATATAATCCTAAAAAATAACAATCTTTTCACCTATACAATAGTACTATTTTCTAATTTAAACATAAAAGTCTTACAATTTTTCAATCATATTTACCTTCTGGAAAAATAAGTAAATTACATGAATTAAATATGTTTCACATCTAGATGAATTATGCATGCTTTTCACCTTTACAATAGTACTATTTTTTAATTTAAACATAAAAGTCTTACCATTTTTCAATCATGTTTATATTTTGTAAAAATAAGTAAATTACATGAATTTTACATGTTTCACATCTAGATGAATTATGCATGTTTTACATTTTATAGATTATATTGTACATTTTGTATATATATATATTTTAATAAAATGTAATGCTAATGATATAATTTTTTTATTTTATTTTATTTTTTTATTTTTATTTTTTAATAATATAAATTTATTTAATCCATGGGCGGCGGTGGAAAACTAGTTTCAATTTCCAATTTCGTGACCTCCGGCATGGGCGCGATGGTGTTTGGCGGATTGGTTGGTGGTCTCTGCGAGGCGAATTTGGAGGTTGGTCACTGCCCTAGGAGAAGCTGTGCTTAGGCGCCAGCTACTTTGTCTTCGTCTTTCTTTAAATTGTCTGTGCTGGTGTGGTGGGTGGCAGTATTTGTTTTCTTTGGTGGTGGTGGCCTTTTTTTCAGGTAGTGGGTGGTGGTATTATGTTTCTCTCATGTGGTGGGTGGTGGCATTTGGTTCCTTTGACGTTGGTGTTTGGTTTCTCTAGTGGGAGATCTAGCATGTGGATTTTGAACATGGCGGCTCGCCGTCTTTGCGAATTATGAAATCCCCTGTGCGACATGGGTGTTCCCCCTCCCCATCCACCCCTGGCCCTGCGGGTGTGGCAGACTCGACAATTGCCACTGGGGCTCCTCGTTGGGGTGGCAAGACCGCTGGACGCGCACGAATGGCTAGTGTGGGAGCTCGTGGAGGCCTTGGAGGAGGTAAATGAGGTGCCAATAGGGGTGGTATGTGGGTTCAGAAGTCGAGTCATTGGGGTGGAGGAACTCGGGTTGGCAAGGGCAATCATGGGTCTGGTCGAGTCAAAGCGAATGAAGGGCAGGGTATCCAACATTGCTTCTTGGAGAACTGTCGAGCACTTATCAATATCCTGATGGAAAGAGTGGACAAGCTAAGAGAGTCCGTCGCGAGGAGCATGCAGAGCAAATGGCAACATTAGACCGAATGCACTATTTTTAGTGCCAAGTCCGGGAGACGCTGGTGGTGGTTTGGTGAGGCCAAAATCAACTAACAGAGAAAGTAGAAAAGATGGAGACTTGGTTGACGCACTTTTGAAGGGCACGTTCAGTGTGACTTCTTTCTTCCACCTCCACCAGGAACAACCTTAGAGAACCTTGCCTCCATCACGTCGAACGACTAATATGCTCTCTGGTTTTTTTTTTTTTTTTTTTTTTTTTTTTTTAATGTTTATGTTTTATTTGTATTTTGGTGCCTCTCTCACTACCGTTTATGGGCAATGTCCCTAGTTTCCCTTTTGAATTTTTGTTATCTGGTGCAAATTTTGGTCAACAAATCGAGTTGGAGTGAGACGACCTGTTTTATGAACCATCGAATGTACTCCTTTTTCTCTATATGAATAAAACATTGACTTACAAAAAAAAATATTGATTTATTTAAATAATGTCCAAAAATAAATTTTTCCATTATTTAATATAATTTTAATTTCATTTAATTATAATTTTTTAATAATAGAAAATATATTTATTTTAACTATAAACTTATAATTAATTTATAATCACATTTTATTTAATGGTTAAGAGTTCAACATGTTATTATTTGCCAAAATTAAACCTACGTATTTTTATCCACTTGAATTAAATTAAACATTATAATAACATATAAATAGAAAACTCATATATAGTATTTGATTATAAAAGTTATCCACTTGAATTAAATTAAACATTATAATAACAATAAATAGAAAACTCATATATAGTATTTGATTATGAAAGTTAATTAAGTAAAATATTTTAAAACTTTTTCCCTGCACTCAACGTTATCTATACTCCACATTTAGCGCCTTTGGCGTTTCAGTTTAAGGCAAAGTTGACCTTAAACTTAAAAATTGAAAAGCCGGACCTCTATAGATAGTGTGTGGGAATTTTATTTTATTTTGTTAAACCATATAACTAGCGATTCGAAAAGACACGAAGGGTTCGAGGGCCCGTGTGAATGTCCCCATGCCGGGGAGCGGGAGGACACATGTGCTCCCCATGTGACCAGAATGGACGCGGTTGTTATAGCCGGCTGGACGAGGCCGAAGGCGTTATAAGGAAGCCAGTGCGAGGCAAGGCAGAGCAATGCAAGAGAGTATAAAGAGTGACAGCGGCTGCCCTTCCCTCCCACTGTAATTACACAATTTTGTTTCGTTTTTCCGCAAAATTGAAGAGCCCTAGGGTTTCAACGAACATACAATGCTTTCAATTGCTTTTGGTCGGGCTTGACTGCAACTCTCTTTCATAATTTTTCATTCAGCGCCACCAATTATTAATAAACAATACAGTAAAGGACGACTACGACATGTCTTCGGCAGGGAAGAAGCTCATCAATGACCCTAACGGTACACATTGCTTGTTATTTCCATTTTTCTGATGAAATTCTTACACTTTTCCTTGTTATTTCACTCTCATGCTTAAATTCATGCCGATCCATGCCGTATCTGTAACGGTTTTTGTTGAACACAAGCCTCGGCATCTTTAATTAAATGTTTCATGACATGAACGCAAGCGTATTTGCCTTTTATTTTGTGTTATTAAGGTTGGATTTCCACGGTTCTTTTCAACAAATATGCAGAGAGTCAACAATGAGAGCTAAGATTTTAAATAAATAAATCATACATGTTGATACGGATTTATGTCTTCAAATAGGTTGTTAAAATATTTGCTCACAAGCTCATGTTTTCGTGGATATTTTTAGATCCTCAATCCTTGTTACACTGCTTTCTATGTATGCTGGTTTTCATATTTTGTTTTATTCATATTTTCATTACAGCAATTAAATAATGCTATTTTCATATTTTCTTGACGATAAAATACTGTTATTTTCTCTGTTTTTCTTACAACTAATTACTGCTATTTTTTCTCTCCTTTAATTACACAATTAAGAGTTCAATTACCCATTCAACACCTTATGAACTCTTTTAATTTTCTTCAGACAATACACATCTATGACTAAATACTGCCATTTTATCTCTCATTTAATTACAAAATTAAGAGTTCAATTACCCATTCATAGTTGATTTTTCTTTAACAAGGATGAGTACGCTTTTTTTCATTAAATCTGCGCCTGGAACGCAGCAAGAAACCCGGGAGAAGTTTACATGCGGTATAGAGATGCTATCTGTTATGAGTACATCTTTAATGGAAATTCATTTTTTTTCTACATGCCTATCCTGATCATACATGAAACAAAATTTGCTGCAACTATAGATTGGATTCTACAAAATTTGCCACAGACCAAGACACATTTGCATTGCATTGTGATGGATTAACTTGGCAGGTTGGTGGACATTTTGTTGGAGGGTCCATCTGGTGCACTGCTGGCTGTGCTGAGATCCATGTTTGCATTTTTCTGAGCTTGTAAATCTGCATATTGGCGATGAAACCAGTCCATGTCTTATTCTAACTGAGTTAACTATGCTTTCTGCTTCTGGAATTCTTCATGGAGGAAGAGGATGTGCTCTGACTGCTGGTTCATTTGTTGCTTGATTTCATTGATCTTGAATTCCCTTCAATTTCGGGGTAAGGGCAAAGTGGTCATTGATATGGGCCCCCAAAGCCTGAAGGTGGAGCATCTCGATTCGCCATGTCTTCCCAACGAACTAAAGACCAGTCCCGCGGTGTAGTGATCTCTGGTGGGCGAATTAAAACAAAGAGAACAAACGCATAGGATGACGGAGAGGCTTGTTTTAAAGCTGCAAGAGTGTCATGCTTGAAGAAGAGTATGGCTCAACCCAAGAAGTCCCTTGACACACCGTTGCCCCTTTGAGGAGAAAGCTAAGGTGTATCGATTGTTGACGAGAATGAAGAGCTTTTCTTGTGCAGGTATTGCTAAATCCCAAAGAGAGAAAATTATAGCGCTCCAAGCTGGTTTTCTGAACTATTAACCACTTCCATTGTAACTGGTGAAGACGAGCCAACCACCAAATAGAGAGCTTGTTCATCCCACACTTGGATGCGGAGGAGGGTAGGCACTGCACCTTCGCACTCAAGGGGGTCAAGGTAAGCCTGCTGATCCCAAATAGGCCAACTGAAAGATTGAAGAGAAACAAGACATGTGGAACGCTCACGAACAATTGGGCAGTTGCGGTAATTGTTCTCAATACCGACTGATTTATTTCGACTGCACTTGTTCTCGAAATTTCGAATCGACTGAGACCAGTGCCACCCTTCCGTTCTAACCATGGTCCTCTATGCAGGTTGAATCCCATGCCTAATGATATTTGTCATTCCTCCTTGTTTTGATTACAATTAGTTCATACACCTTCTAAATAGAGGCCAAGGTGTGGGAGGAGATCCAATTTTGCCATATATCTGTCCTTGCAGCTTCTATGACATCAACTAGTGAAATGCCGAGCTGATAACATTCCTTCATCATACGATGCATGACACAGTTTTGATACCATCTACTGAACTTGATGTTTATTAAGAGAGAGATGCGGGAAATTGAAGGAGATAGGGGCGATGATTTATAATTTATGTCAATTTATTCCATATTCTTGTTTCCAAACATTCCTTTAGGAGGGAGGTCTCCAAAGTGCGTACTTATGCTCTTCATGGGATAACACGCCATCCTGTTAAGCCATTCATCTCCCATTGCCATGCTTCTAGCTGGCAAGCCTTGTTGGCTTGCGAGTGTTAATTTTTCTTAGGGCTATATTGTTATTTGCGTAGATAATTGCATTTCTTCATTAACACATTAAGTTCACCCCATATCATCATTACATTATACATCATTATTCATCAACATATGCAACTATGTAGAAAGAACAACATCATTATCATCAATGTAGTGGAACATAAAGGAACAATAGAAGAAAAACATGCACACATAGAGACACCAGGATTGGTCCGAGACCAGGGCAAAACCCACTATGGGGAAAACCCTTGTAAATTCTTCTTCTTCTTAGATCGTCATCAAATGATTCAGCAAAAGAGAGTACAATGATCCATGTCTTCGTCTATGCAACTAACCAATAAAACAACTATGACATCCATGAAATGAACCTAATCATGTTTATACTCAAAACCTTGATTTTGAGGACTGTAATGTACTGTTACTATCTGTAGTCAACTATTGAACACTGCTATCACTGAGCGGAGTCTTTGAAATATTGAAATTTCATCTTTTAGTCCTGGACGCTCCCAGGTGAACTGTATGCGAGCAATTGGGGACAAATGCATTCATATCTGTCTCAAATCCCTAGATGCACCCTTTAGGCTACTATGCGAGTGACTGAGGTTGCCCAGACGCACCCGTCAGTCTACTGTGCAAGTGATTGAGGTTGCCTAGACGCACCCTTGACCACTCTGTGCATGTGTCTAGGGACCAAACTGCCCGATCTGCTTCAGAAACCCCACGCGCTCCCTTCAGGCTTATGTCTTAGTGTTTGAGACTTCCCAGACACACCCTTGAGCACTCCGTGTGTGTGTGTGGGGACGAAAATACTTAGTTACGTGCGTGTGACTGAGAAATAAAAACCCTAGATCCATGCGAGCGTCAAGTGGGTCTCTTGGACTTCCACGTTACATTACATTGATTGACAATATGGCCCACAGTAGAGATGTGGACGACATGACTCATGACAAGACTCGACATGACAGTGCTGGGACATTCGTGTTGCCGTTGATGTGCATGTCGAGCTGCAATGTTGTTGGGTGATGGATGTCCTCATGGTGTGTCACAATTGACAATATGGCCCACAGTAGAGATGTGGATGACATGACTCATGACAAGACTCGACATGACAGTGCTGGGACATTCGTGCTGCCATTGGTGTGCATGTTGAGCTGCAATGTTGCTGGGTGATGGATGTCCTCATGGTGTGTCACAGGCTACAACTTCACTTCCGCATGGCAAAGTGCGTGGAGTCTTCGATGGTCGTTGGGTTCGCTTGATTTTGCATTCGCATGTTGCTCCTTGGTTGTATGTTGTCATTGCTTGACAGGTTCGTCCGTTCGCGAAAAGTGCATGTTCGTTCGTTCGTCAGTGCGCGAACACATCCTTGCATGTTCGTTCGTCCATCCGTCTGCGAACACATCTTTGCATGATCATCCGTTTGTGAGCACATCACTTTGCATGCATCGTTTGTTTGTTCGTTGGTAAACATGTTCATCTGCATGTACTCCCTTTGTTCATCCCATCGGTCGTCGCGCCATGTTTGTTTGTGTACCTGTATATGTTGATTTGGGGTAGCATCGGATGTGCTCTAGCTATGAAAATTGGTGGAGAGACTAAAGTACATGAGATCTCCAAGATCGATAAATGGTTTGGGGAAATTCCACCCGGTTAGATAGATATTAAAATAATTAATATTTTTAATGGGTTCCTAAGTCTAAACTTAGGAAATTGAAAATATTAATGGATATTAATATAAAATTGGGTGAGAAGGTTCTAAATGACATGGATCAAGCCAAATCTAATCTTAGCCGTTGATTAGAGATTTAATCTCAGCCGTTGAAGACTCAACAGAAAAAGTATAAGAAGGGGCTTGAGGGTAAGTTGGAGATACACCAAGATTGATCAGTTAGTTCGATTTTCTGGAGTGGGGTTTGCTGAGAGAAATTGAACCAGTGATCAGAGTTGCAGCGAGGGGCAGTGAGTACATAACAAAGACGCAAAGATAATGCCGAAGAATCAACGTTGAGGCAGAGAAGGCTGTGCAGAGCCAGCAGGAGCCACCCAGAGGACCAGAGGGATTGTGTAGAGGCTACCAGGGCCTGCGTGAGTGACGCAGAGGGCTAGAGAGCCTGCGCAGAGCATCAGAGGGCTGACACAGAGGGTTCCTTGCTGACGCAGAGGCCAGGAGGGCTGAGGCAGAGCCTCATAGAGGCGTTGGAGAGTTTTTCGTGGAGAAGACTTTCTGAATATCTGCTTCTGAAGAAAGGTATTACTGCCAGATTGATTTCTCTGTCGGGTGAGCCAAATTGGCACCCAATTGTATTCAAAAAAGCTGCTTAATAATAAAACCCTCAGAACTGTTGCACCGTTTTTCCCAAGTTGTGTTTTTCTGGGGACAATTGTCCAAAAATAATGGTGTCCCTTGTTTGTTTGTCTATTTCTTTCAGTTGGTGATTTGTAGATGGTTGAGACTGCATTTGTATTTATTTTCAGTATTTATATGGTTAAATAACTTGTTGAGAAATTAAACAAGTAGGTGAAATAAACCAGATAGTGTAGGAAGAATTTCTAATGGGTTAGACTTAGAAATTCCAACATCGACTGAGTGAGTGAGTGAGTGCTTTGCTAGCTGCCATATACTCAGCTTCAACAGAGCTCAAAGCTACAAACTTTTGCTTCTTATTGCACGAGGAGGTCATCCCAGATCCAATACCGAAGCAATACCTAGTGGTATTTTTCCTGTCTATTGAACTTCCTGCCCAATCTGCATCAGTGAATCCACTCAATTCGATATCATTGCCCTTGGTGTACCTGAATCCAAAATTTACTGTTCCACGTACATACCTGAGAATGTGGTTTGTTGCTGCCTAGTGTGCCCTTTTTGGTTCCACCATGAACTGACTAAGGGTGTTGACAACTTAACACAAGTTTGGCCTGGTGTTGACCAGATACATAAGTGACCCAAGGAATTGTCTATATAAGGTGGGGTCCACTTGTCTCCCGAAGCATCTATTTTCTTCCAATTGGTAATCATAGGTGTAGCCATAGGTCGACAATGCTGTATTCTGAATCTTTTTAGAATTTCTGATCCATATCTTCCTGGCCAAGGAAGATCTCACCATCCTACTGCCAAACTTCCAATCCCAGAAAATAGTGCATTAGCCCCAAATCCTTCATATCAAAATTAGTTTCCAGGTTCTTACAATCCTCTATGAGTCTCGATGATCTTGTCAAAAATAGATCATCCACATACAATACCAGAATCAATGGCTCCCCTTCTACCACCAGATAATAAAGACTGGGATCGACATCGCTCTTGATGAATCCCAATTGCTGTAAGTAGCTGTCAATTCGACCCTACCAAGCTCTGGGTGCTTGTTTTAGCCTGTACAAGGCTTTCTTCAACCTGCACACACGAGTTCTGATTTCATGTGTTTCGAAACCTTTTGGATGTTCGATATATACCTCTTCTTCTATCACCCCATTCAAGAACGCTGTCTTGACATCCATTTGGTGAATCTCCCATCCCATCTGTGCTACAAGGGATATATGATAGAGGTATATCGAGCAACTGGGGCAAAGGTTTCCTCATAGTCTATTCCTTCCTTTTGCGCATATCCTTTTGCAACAAACCTAGCCTTGTACTTATCTACGCTGCCATCTGCAGCGTACTTGATCTTATAGATCCATCTCAAACCTACAACTGATCTGTTCTTTGGTCTTGGTACAATTTCCTAGACATCATTTGTCATGATAGAATTGTACTCTTCTACCATGGCATCCACCCATACCTGGTGTTGTACGACTTCTTGAAAACTAGAGGTTTCTTCGACCTGAGCTACCAATGCTTGGTACTTGTAAGGTTGTCTACATTTCCTTTCCTCGGCTCTAGGGGCTCCAATGAATTCCTCTGCGTCCCTCAGAGTTTGTCGTACTTCTCGGCTAGTTCTTCCACTAGTGGTGGGAGGTTCCATCTGTTCCTCGTCCTATACCCGCTGTGACACTCCTTGCTACTCTTCTTGAGGAGATGCTAGTACTGGTTACCATGCTTGAACCAAATGCTTGTCTTCCTGCCAGATTTGATCCCTGTTGCTGGACTAGAGGAGCGTCCTCATCCTGTTCTTCAAATGGTATCTCACGGGATTTCCTGAAAGCTCTATCTTGCATGAACTTTGCATCCCGCCTTACTACAATCTTTCTACTTCTCGGAATGTAGATCCGATATGCCTTTGAAGTCTCGCTGTAACCTACTAGATACCCAACTTCGGCAGTCTGCTCTAACTTGCTCCGCTTCTCTTCTGGAATATGGCAATAAGCTACACTTCTGAATATCTTTAGATGACTTGCTTCTGGCTTCTTTCTTGTGAAAACTCCCTTTGGTCTCTTCTTTCCTAAAGCCCCGTGAGGAGTCCTATTCTGAATGTGTACAACCATGCTGCATGCTTTTGCCCATAAAAACTTGGGTAGATTCTGATCATATAACATCGCCTTTGCTGCTCCAACAATAGTTCTGTTCTTCCTTTCTGTGACTCCATTTTGTTCTGGATTATAGGGTGTTGTCCATTCTCTTCGGATCCCTTCTCTTGCACAAAAATCAGTGAAGTTCTTATCTGTGTATTCTCCGCCATTGTCTGAGCGCAATATCTTGATCTTCCTTCCTGTCAGGTTTTCCACTAGAGCCTTAAACTCTTTAAACCGATCAAAGACCTCATCCTTGGTTCTTAAAAAATAGATCCAAGTTTTCTTGGAATGGTCATCTATGAAGGTAACAAAATACTCAGCGCCACTGATGGCCCTTGTAGACATCAGACTGCAAATGTCTGAGTGTATTAACCCCAATACACTCTTAGCTCTATTGTTGCTTCTGGAATATGCTGCTTTGGCGTACTTACCTAGCACACAGCCTCTGCATGTATCATCATGCTTGGTAGTAAGCACTGGAACTCCCATAATAGTTTCCCTGAGCATCCGTAACGCCCCATGATGTAAGTGTCCCATCCTCCTATAACACACCTCATTTAATTCTTTTTCTCCATCGACATTACTGCTTATCAGTGCCATAGGAGACTCGAGTTGCAACTTGTATAATCTGGTCCTTCGAGTTCCAATCTAGGCCCTCTTTTTCCACCTTGGATGCTTGACATATACTCTATTACCAATGAAGTATACATCATATCGCTTATCTTGTAATTGGGAGACAAAAATCAAATTCATTCCCATACTTGGCACATCTAGTACATTCGTGGCTCGAAGACTATCTCCTGCTGCTCTCTGCAATATAACAGTTCCTTTTCATACTGGAGTGCACTTTGTCCTGTTACCCATTATGATTTGAAGTTCATATGTTCCTCATGATAGATCGAGAAATATTCTCGTTCTCTGGTCATATGAGCTGAAGCCCTGCTATCAATGTACCAGTCCTCGGCTGATGCAGAACTTGATAAGCAAGCAAACTCCTCTTCCAGCCTGGAAGCTAATTTGGAAATATTCTGATCCCTACTGTTCTCCATGCCCTTTTTCTTTGCTTCCATCTTGCCTGAACCTTGCTTTAATACCATGTGAAAATTTGCTGCAATAATTGATTTATTTCTCCTACTTATTTATGATAAGTTATTTACCAATACTTTAGTAAATACCAAAATAAATTCAGTTGTAGACTTCACAAACTAGAACTGAAAATTAAACGGCAAGAGAAACATCAACATATGAACAATCACATTGACACACTTGTTTTTGGACAATCGTCCCCGGAAAAACCCAATGTGGGAAAACCAGTGCAACAGATCTGAGGATTCTTATTATTGGCAGTAAATATTTGAATACAATCTAGGATGCTCATCTAGCAATCCTTTACAGAGAAAATACTGGCAGAAAATCTGAGTGAGTTTTACCTCACTTCACCCGGCAGAATTCCGGCTGATCCGGCACAAGACTGGCTAACCCCGACTATTTCTGCGCTGGCTCTGCGTCAGCCCTGCGTCACCTTCTCTGCCCTCTGTGTCAACTCTCCCAGCTATTCCAACAGTTCTTAGCAGTTCCTGCCAATGTTGCACGAAGCGGGAGTGAAGCGGAAGCGTTTTTTGGAAGCGGGGACGCCGAAGCGTCATTTTCCAAAAATCTAGGAAGCGAAGCATCCGCGGAAGCGTCTGCTATATATATATATACATTTTATATTTTTTTGCATTTATACTCAAAACAAACATCCCAAATACCAAATTAATTGTAGAAGACATGAAAACATGCATATTTTTGCATAAATCAAGATAGATATGGCATCCATGATTCCATTGTAGTTACTAGTATGTACAACAATCATCTATATTCTATCTATTACAAACATACATCAAATTTTTAAGCATATTATAAAACATAAAACATTTAAGCATATTATAAAACATAAAACATAGAGCATATTATGATTTATCTAGCAAGTGAGCAACTGTCAACATTTGTCATGTCCAAAATTCAAATAATAATGTTTACAAAATATGTCACTTGGTCACCGCCAAGCCAAAAAGGTTCAAAATTCAAATTCACAAGTCTACAAGTTTAATGAGTAATCTATGACAAAAAGTAGTAGATTGTGAATATATCTACTAATCTCTCCTCCTTCCACCACGAATAGAACGTGGTGGCGGGCCTCCACGTGGTGGCAATGAAGAAGATGGTGCCTGTGGAAGTCGTGGCACTGAAACTGATGAAGAAGAACCCCCTGCTGTTGGTGTTGAACCATGGAACCTAGGAACCAAGGGACCAGATGGGGGTGGTGGCATATCAACACGGTCATCATCATCCTAGAATCGCTCAAAAAATTCATGCAAAAAAAAAACACTAGTTAACAAAAAAATTAAAAACATGAATTAGAGAAATGCTTTATAAGGGAAAATTGGAAAATTCATACCACAATGGACATACCTGGATAAGAGCATCCTCTAATTGCTCTAGTCGCAACACTCCATCCTCCAAATTGGGCTCCTCTGGATTCTTCTCCCAAATCAACAAGTCTTTATTAGACTTTGCATCTTCACAGTAATGGGACAACAATCGCAAGTTGTAATGAACATAAACCAAGCTCTCTGCCCGGTCTAAATTCAACCTGTTCCTTTTAACACTGTGGATGAAAGAATAAGCGCTCCAACACCTCTTTGCAGAAGAAGTGTTTACCACCTGTGATAGCACCCGCAATGCCAAACTCTGTAGAAGTGGAGTACCCCCTCCATGCATGTTCCACCACTCAAGAGCAGAAAAAGTCTCTCGATCTTTAATTGCATGCATGCTCCCAAATGGACCAGTGTTGAGCGTATAGTTGCTCACCTGTCTCCGTACCAATGCAGCCTCCTCCTCATCAGGGATTAATTTACTCAATGCAGCCATATATTTTTTGTGAACCTCTTGATCTTGGTGTGGTTTTCTCCTACTTCCCCCCCCCCCCAGGTGCTGGTGTTGAAAGCCATGATGGATGATAGTATTTAGGTGTCAAAACATATGCTAATGCATGCAATGGAACATTTAGCATTTCCCATCGGTTTTCCACCTCTACACGAATATAATTGTACAAGGTGATATCTCTAGGCTCAACAATGTCTTTAATCTGCCCCAACATGCTATCCATTTGCTCATACACCTCCCCAATTACTGGTCGATCTGAATCTGCAAACTTGATCATGTAATAAATTGGTTTGGTGAATTGCAAAACATATTTAACCTGTCCCCAAAAGTAACTGTCAAGAACAGTGTCCTTGACTGCATTAGCACCATCTATGTCAGTGTTAATTTCATCCCATGTTTTAGCGCACACCAGATTAGTTAAAGCTTGTCTCACCTTCACTAGCCGCCTAAAGGTGAGGTAATAACTAGCAAATCTTGTCTTTGCAATTTTAAGCAATTGCAACTTGGAGTAAGTGCCATAGAAGTAGTTTACCCTTGTATGCCCTGTGATGAATTTAATGAGCTGCTTCCCTCTCCTGTAAACCTCAGCAATCCACCCACATTCTTTGTGTTTCACAATATCATGCATCAAAAGGTTCAATGTGTGAACCAGGCACCCAGACCAAAAGATGTGTGGATGAGTACGCTCAATAATTTTTCCTGCTGCCTTACAATTTGCTGCATTATCTGTGATCACTTGAACCACATTATTCGGACCAACATCTTTGATTGATTTCAATAGGAGATCTGCAATGTTTTGTGCAAATGCAGTGATGGAGGAGGAGTCATGACATGCAATAAATACTGCACCACTAGAAGAAACACCAAGAACATTTATCAAATGTTGGTTTCTAATATTTGTCCACCCATCTGATACAATGGATACCCCAGAATCTACCCACTCATTTGTAAAACGTGTCAAAGCTCTTTGAACCTTAGCTTTTTCTCTTTCTAATAACATTGTTCTAGCTTTCTCATAGTTGGGGGCCTTGTATCCTTTTGGGGCTTCATTGATGGCCTTTACCATTTCATGCCAATAGGGAGAGCGAAGCACATTGAATGGTACACCGCAAGCACAAAGAAAACGAACTATCTTTCCGTCCACATCATCCCTCCCAGCAACATTAAGGAAATCCCCTATTGTTCTTCTACCTCCAGAGCTTGCAGAAGTACCATGAGGAGATGAGCAACTACCAAATTTAGAGGTTGCACTTGATTCAGAATGAGTTTTTTGTTTCTTGTTTTTTTGTTGTGCAGCCATCTCTATTTGGATGTATTTTCTTCTTTCTTCAGTTGAAATGTTTGGGCAAATTTTTACCCCCACAGAACCCTTTTTTTCATCACTGTCCAGCGCCCCACAAAGATGCCTCCTCAGAGGGGTATATGAACCACAATATGGTTTTCCTCCATGACAACCATGAGGGCACACAAATTTGTAAGATCCACCACCCTTTCCCCCATCAAGTTTGTTCACATAGTTCCACAAGGGTGTTGATGTAGCTTTCCCATCTTGTGTTTCAGTGTCCCCTTCAAGTTCATCCCCTTCCTCTTCAAACCCTTCCTCCTCATCATACATTGGGTCACTCCCATTAGGACCATCACCAATGTCCTCTTCTGTTTCTTCCCTTCTATTCCTCACCTTTGCCATCATTAAAACCAAGAGTGGAATGATACATAGAAGCCAAAAGAACACCATCTTGGAATATGGATATAGGTGGTGGACAACGGCAACTTGTAAATAAAGGAGCAAGTAGAAACAATGGGAAAGAGTAGGAGAGGGAGGAGAAAAATACAAAAAAATTGTCAAAAAAACAAGGGAGTTTGGGGTTTGAACTTACCTCTTTAGCTCTTGTAGATGAAGTCCTCCAAGCTCCTCCTCCTTCTCCTAGCTCCTCCTTCTTCACTCCTCCAAGCTCTCCTCTCTTCTCCTCTCCTTTCCTCTCTTCTCTTCTCCTCTCCTCTCTTCTCTTCTCCAACTCTCATAAACTCAAAGTGAGAAAATGAGGAATGAATGGGGGCTTTATTCTTTTCATTCCTCACCTTAACCTCACTCTAACCTCACCCTAACCCACCCCCTTAATGTTGAGTGAACATAACTTAAAAAATAAAACAAAAAAAGACTGTTTTTTTCCCTTGGGCGCGCCCCTTTTCGCTGAAGCGTACGGAAGCGTGCGCGAAGCGGCCGCTTCCTGCTCTGAATCGCCGCGCTACGGAGGCCCGAAGCGCCGTACGAAGCGCGCTTCGGAGCCATGGAAGCGACGCTTCCGGCCGGCGCTTCGGAAATTCCAGGAAGCGTTTTAAAATACCGAAGCGCCGCTTCCATGGATCCGAAGCGCGCTTCGTACGACGCTTCCTAGGCGCTTCCGTACGGGGCACGCTTCGGAGCTTCGATCCGGGGGGGGGGGGGGGGGCGGGCGCTTCGTGCAACACTGGTTCCTGCTGTTCCCGACAGTTCCGACAATTCTAACAGTCCCTGCAGTTCCTATAGTTCACGACAGTTCCGACAGGTCTAGCAGTTTCGTTAGTTCTTGATTCTGCGTGATAGGCAACTTTTATGCTCTGCGCTAGTCCTTCTAGCTCTGCGTCAGGACTGTGTGGGCCCAGACTGGCCCAGTGTCAACTCTCCCGGCTACTGCGCTGCCTCTCTGCAAGCTCTCTCCGCCTCTCTGTTTTGTATTTTTCGGAAAATCCTTCTCCCAGATTCTCTCTGCTCCTCAGCGGCAAGATCTCCCCAATCAATTTTCCTCCTGAGAACTTCTCACCTCAGAAAATCGATTTCCTCAATCTCTCTGTGTATTTCCAAATGAACCCCAAGCCTCCATTCTATACTTTTACTATTGGGTCTTCAATCGCCGAGATTAAGTCTTTAATCAATGACTAAGATTAAAACATGACTTGATCCGCCTTCTAGATCATTCTCACCCATATTTTGATTAATACCTATTAATATTTTAATTTCCCTAAGTTTAGACTTAGGAACTCCATTAAAAATATTAATTATTTTAATAAAATACAATCTGGGTGGAATTTCACCAAACGGTTTCTGCGTTCTTTAGAACTGATGTGCCTTAGCCTCTCCACCAATTTTCAAGGCTAGAGAACTTTCGATGCTACAAAAAACTAATAATTTGACCAGTGTTGACTGTAGGTTTGACTGTGCGTTGACCAGATTTGACCAATTTCTTCAGGACTATTTTGGGCTGATTTGGATTGTTTTTGGAGGCTGAATCGACGGGATTGACCGAGCTGATTTGGAGGAGTAATTCTGTTGATTTGACCAGTGTTGACTTTCTAGTTAGGGCATCTTGTTGACTGTAGTTTGACTGGACAAATTTGAGTGTGTTTGGGCAAGTGAATTTTGTATATTGTACTCTCTCTGTGTGGAACTTTTGAAGAATAATAAGAAGATTTGATCAAAGGGTTTTCCCCGCATTGGGGTTTTTCCTTGGCATCCGCGAAATATTGTGCCCTCTTGTCTTGGCTTGTCTTTTGCTATTTATTTATGTTATATCTACATTTACTATCATGTTAATGTGATTACTAATCTGGAAATTGATATTGGGCTAATGAGAAAAATTGAAGTAAATTGCTATAAAGCATAGAACATACCATTGCTATCCAAAAATTAACATGGTATTGGAGTTGAGGTGAAGACAAAGCCCAAGCAAGAGTGAAAAGAGAAATCACTGAGATTTGTTGGACAAGGACAAGATTCAACGACCTCCGCATCTTACATCAAACTGATGACAAGCTCAATGATAAGTTTGATTATCATGCATGGAAGATGTCTCTTGATTTGACTTTGGAAGAGCAGGATGTTATGGATTATGTGCAGGGAAAGATTACTGAACATTCTTCAAATGCACTCGCTGCCCGCTAAAACAAAGTACAAGAAAGGTGAAGTCAAAGCTAAGAAGATCATCGGGGATTCTATTAACAAGCATTTGGTTGCATACATTTTGGATTTGAACACATCTAAGGAGATGTATGACATGTTGGTTGGCATGTTCAAAGTTAGCAATGCAAACCAAGTTCTCTTTCTCAAAAACAAGTTGAAGGACATAAAGAAGGGAAGAGGTGAAGATATACAATCCTACTTCATGAGGATTACCGAGATAAAAAATGATCTTTCAATTGGAGAAGTTATTGATGATAGGGAGCTCACTTTCATTGCCCTGGGAGGTCTCCCTTGTGAATGGCATGTGTTCAACACTACTACCCTCAACAATAACAGGATTCCAAGTTTTGATGAATTGTTGACTAGATGTACTCAAGAAGAGACAAGGATATGGAGAGAGACGTGCCTTCAAATAGAAATGATCCTATTGCATTCTCTGCTCATGCTAAAAAGAAAAACAATGCAGGTTCAAAGAAGCAATGTCAAGGAAGACCGAGATTCAGAGATGGAAGAAAGGGAAGATGCTTCATTTGTAACAAGTTTGGTCACTATGCTAGGGAGTGTCCTAATAGAAGGGATACACCTCGGAATGATGAAAACAACTACCACAACAATTTCAGGGGCAACAACAATCAAAGGAATGGCAGATTCAACAACAAAGGAAAAAGGAATGCTCTCGCTACTCAACATGGAAATGGTAGACCTCTCAAAAGATCAAGTAACTCCAGGTATGATGAATCTAATGTTGTAGATAACAAGGAAAAATAATTTTATCTTATATTTGCTCTCTCTACCGCCTCTCCATCGGATACCTTGGGAAATTGGTTGATTGATAGTGGTGCCTCAAGGCACTTCACTGGGTATAAGAATGCTCTTTCAAATCTGATAGAAAAGGATACAAATTTGGAAATCATTCTTGGAGACAATGCCACCTATCTCGTGAAAGGAGCTGGGAATGTTACTCTTCAATTAAATCAAGGTAGTGCCATTCTTCTACAAGAAGTACTCTATGTACCCGATCTAAAAAGGAACCTGGTATCCATTTCGACAACGGAGGACAAAGGATTCAAGGTGGCATTCATCGATGGAAAGGTACATGTTTGGAAATGAAATTTCAAAGAAACATTTACTCTTGGATTAAGGGTTAATAGCCTATATCAAGTTGGAGGAAGCCCATTGGGAGATATGTCTTGCGACACATCTCTTCAATTTGAATTATGGCATCGGAGGTTTGCTCATCTACATTATAAAGCCCTACTCGATGTAAGGAAGATGGTGACAAGTGTGCCCGAATTTAAAGTAGAACATGAAGGTGTTTGTCAGGGACGCGCCAAAGGAAAACATACAAGGGGAGCATTCCCGTCAAGTGATAGCAAGACTATTAACATTTTGCAATTGGTTCATTCTGATCTATTTGGTATGTTTCCCGTGACATCTTTGGGAGGATATTGATATCATGCTACCTTTGTGAATGATTTCTCTCGCAAAACTTGGATTTATTTCTTGAGGAAGAAGGACGAAGTGTTCACATGGTTCCATTCTTTTAAAGCCTTGGTGGAAAATCAAATAGTGAAGAAGATCAAATTATCGAGGACCGATAATGGAATCGAGTATGACTCAAATGAATTCAAGGACTATTGTAGAGAAGCTAAGATTAAGAGGGAGGCTACTACCGCATATACTCCTGGACAAAATGGTGTTGCTGAAAGGAAGAATCGTTCTATTATAGAAGCCACTCATGCCGTTCTTCATGATTAAAGCCTTCCGAAGTTTCTATGGGCAAAAGCTACCAACACTGTCGTGTATGTTCAAAATAGACGCCCTCATCAAGCCTTGGACTCCAAAACTCCCAAAGAAGTTTTCACTAGTAAGAAACCTGATGTTTCTCACTTTAGAATTTTTGGTAGCCCTGTGTATTTTCATGTGCCGAAAGAAAAGAGAAGCAAATTGGATGCATCTGGGAAGAAAGGAACATTTGTGGGCTACAATGAAACTTCTAAGGCATATAGAATCTATGTGCCTGGTCAAAGGGAAGTGGAGATAAGTCATGATGTCACCTTCGATGAAGATGCTGCCCTTGGGAAGATTAGGAAGCTTCCTATTCCAAGGAAGGACAAAGAAGCAGACACAGGAAATCATGGAGAATCGTAGGATGAGTTGATGCCCGATGTTGAAGGACTAATGGACCCCATTGATCCACCTCCCCATGAGCCCTCCTAAAAAAGGAGAACCTCATGGCTTAGGTAAACTCTTGAAGATGCCGAGAGATATATTACACCAAGGGGGACATTTCGTGAAAGTAAGAAGTTGAATAGGTACCAAGGGTACTTAGCTGCCATGAGCTCCATTGTTCAAATTGAGCCTTGCACATTCGAAGAAGCTGTGAAACACCTTGTATGGAAGGATGCTATGAACGAAGAGTATGAGTCGATTATGAAGAATGATGTCTGGGATGTGGTCCCTAGACCCAAGGACAAATTTGTGGTCACTTCGAAATGGATCTACAAGATCAAGCATGGAGCTGATGGAAGTGCTGAAAAGTTCAAGGCTAGGTTTGTTGCTCGAGGCTTCTCTCAAAAGGAAGGTGTGGACTATGATGAGATATTTGCAGTAGTTGCCTGATGTACCACCATCCGTTCGATTATAGCCCTTGCTGCCTCGCAAGGATGGAACCTACACCAGATGGATGTCAAAACTGCCTTCTTGCATGGTTCAATTAAGGAGGAAGTCTTTGTAAAACAACCCGAGGGGTTCAATGTTCAAGATCGTAAGACACATTTATGCAGGTTGAAGAAAGCCCTCTATGGGTTGAAGCAAGCTCCTTGGGCTTGGTATAAGAGGATCGACAACTATGTGATGAAGCTGGGTTCTACAAGAAGTGACGCTGATCCGAACCTTTAAGGTTGGGAATGATAGACCTCTCATCTTGGTACTTGACGTGGACGATCTCTTTCTGACAGGTGCAGACCCTCTCATTCATCAATGCAAGAGTGAGTTGGCTTCCGAGTTCAAGATGAAGGACCTAGGACTGATGCATTATTTCGTAGGGTTGGAGGTTTGGCAAAAGGTAGGTAAGATTTTCCTTTCTCAAGGAAAATACATTGTGAAGTTACTTGAAAGATTTGGGATGGTGGATTGCAAGTTCGTGACTACTTTGATGGAACTTAACTTCAAGAAGTTATGTGGAAGTGCTGCTGGGCCCGATTTGGGAAATCCTTCCGAGTATCGTCAACTCGTGGGGGCCTTGATGTTCTTGGTGAACTCCCGTCCGGACATATGCTTTGTAGTGAATACATGTAGTCAGTTTATGGTCAAGCCTCATCACATACATTGGATTGTTTCCAAGAATCTTCTGAGATATCTTCGGGGCACAATCACCTATGGACTGAGATACATTGCCGGGAATGTGAGTCTCCAAGGTTATTTTGATGCTGATTGGGCTGGCAGTGTGGTGGACTGTAAGAGCACATCTGGATGTTGTTTCTCACTAGGTTCTGCTTCGATATCTTGGATTGAGCAGGAAGTAGAAATTGGTTGCCTTGAGCACCGCTGAGGCTGAATATATTGCTGCTAGTATGGCCTCCTGTGAAGCTGTTTGGTTGAGGAAGTTCTTTAGTGAGCCGTTTGGACATGTGCTGGATACCACCGAAATCTATTGCGACAACCAAAGTGGGATTTGTCTCTCTAATAATCCCGTGTTTCGTGACCACTCCGAGCATATTGATATCAGTTACCACTTTATTTGGGATATGGTACAACATGGAGCAATAAGGCTCTGTCACATTAGGACTGATGATCAGGTCATAGGCATTCTTACGAAGCCCCTGGGGAAGGTCAAATTCTTAAACCTTCCGTGAACGACTTGGAGTCTTGGAGAGACCCTCTTATGAGAGTCCTATTTGAGTTGGATATTGACCTCTGGGAGCTCTGGGGGCTTGGGGTACTTCTTGGAGCGATGAGTGGCCATAGGGTGAGTGGTTCAACTTCCCCTAGTGGTGCGCTATGTACAGGGTGAGTGGTTCACCTTCTCCTATGGCATATGAGCAGGATGAGGGGTTCACCTTCTCCTGCCAATACATCCTACCCATGTAGTTCAGGACTCATGGGAAGTACCTCTCATCTGGCCAATGAGTAGGGAAATGAGGATAGGGACCATAGAAATACCGTTGGACGCAATGTGTACTACAGTACTCCCTATGCTATGGGGTTTGATATTGATCTGGGATCAATGGAGATTGACTTTGGGTTAGTGGAAAGAGTGGTATGATACACTCTCGATCATTTCTTCTTCATTATTTCTTCATGGTTCAACAGAGCAGAGCAGAGCAGAGCAGGGATGACATGGATGGTACAAATTGTCAGATGGTTTGGCAGGTGGAGTTCTCCCTAGTTGAGAGGGGGTGTTAAATTTGGCAACTAGGGCTAAACTCCACCTTGGACAACTCATATAATGGAGATGATATTTTTGTTGGATTCCTCTTTTCGAGAGGTGTAGGATTGATCTAAAGATCATCTCATTTTGACATGTATAAATGGAATTATGAATTTATTTCTTCTAAGGAAAAATTGTCAAGGTGGGCCAACAATCTAATGTAGGCTTAGAAGCCCAAAAGTCATGTCTCGTCACCCTCAACGTTGCATATAAATAGGAGAATCTACCTCATTTGGACATTCATCATCTCACACATATCTCTCTCTCTCCTCATCTGATTGGGTCGTACGAATTTCAGGGCAACCTTCTTCTCCTCCACACGTGCAAAAGTGTGACTGGGTTTTTTGATTTCTGCGTTGACCAAGTTGCAACCAACTTTGACTAGCGTTGACCGGGTAGTGTTTGACTTCGTTTGACTGCGATATGATGGATTCATAAACAAAAGGACGTTGATGTTGTAGAAGCAAATGTCATGACGAAGGGCCATCATATAAAGGTACTTTTGGTTTGATGTTCACTTTTGATTTTTGAAAGCAAGCAACCAGTTGGATTGGAACGAGATTACTGACAAATGGTTGCAGAAATTCACCTACAACTAGTACACATAAATTTGGATCGATGATTCTGAAACAAACATGACTTGGAAGAGGTGGTAATATGAAGGACAACCAAATGATGACAAAGAAGGTCACTTTCTGATTATAAGAAGGATGACATGACTAGCAATAATTGGTTCACCAAGGAAAGTGATGAGAAAGATGGCTGAAGCCCCACGAAGAAGTTACGAAGAAGATGGCTCCATGATGTAGAAATTGAAGCTTATTCATGACATGATGATGCAGAAAAAGGAGCCCTATGAGCAGCTGATAGTACCATGATCTCCACGGAAGAAAAGATAGATTTTATTGAAAACAAGTCCCTTGTTAAGAGGGAGTTTGGGTATATTCCTTTCATTGAAAGGCATGAGTAGATCCCCCCTAGTTGAGAGGGAGGGATAAACACATCATTCTTGTCTTCAAATCATGAAGAAAGAATGGAGGATTGGTTAAGCATCTGAGACTGATACTAATACTTTTTGAGGATGAGGTAGGGCATCCAATAGGCAAGAGTAGTTGAAGAGGAGATTCCTTGAGGATGTGGAAATCCAAGAAGGGAATGGTTCTAAAAGGACATACCTTGTGAACATCTGGATGGGGTATGTGTCTTGAGAGACAATGATGAAGGTGTCTATAAATCATTGTCTCCCCAACATTATGCTCTAATCTAGTGGAGAGATAGAGTTGTTAGTCAAGGCCTTACTATATGACAGTGTTGGTTAATATGATGAGATGCACTGATAAAAGCTAAAAATATAACTTATGTGTTAATTTTTGAGTTAACATGTTTTTTGCGTAGGACAGTTACTCCAATGTTCCATATTAGCCCATTTATCAAACATTTTATTTCCATTTGCAATCACATGAATCATTATCACATTAACAGTAACTGAAGAAAGAACATAAATGATAGATGCAGAAGACAAGCCAAGACAAGAGAACACAAAATATGGCTCAAGTCAGGGAAAAGCCCCAAGATGCGGAAAACCCTGATCAATTCTTCTTGTTATTAATATTAAATGCCTAACAAAGAGAGTACAATAAAGTCAAGATTGGCTTGCCAAATTGATGATAAATGGATGGCCCAAAAAATGCGATTCTGAAGCAAACTAATTTGCCCTCTAAAGCTGGAGTCAAACTGCTGTATGTTAGGGCTGCTTACAATTCACTGCTGTCTCACTTGATAGCTCCAAAACATTTGCTTACAACTGCGACTCTTCAAGCCAAACAAGGTGCTCCCCTTTGCTGGTCCTTAGGGTTGGTTTATGACCAAATTAAGTACCTAGTTCATTTTATTTTGTCTTGGACAAACCTACGACTCACTCCTTGAAGCAAGAGTCTTCAAAAAGGTTGCAACCTTCCTCTCTTAGCTTCCTATCCAACTTGCAATTGTTCTGACCCAAGTTTAGGCCTCACGACTACCTCCAGTCTGAAGTTCTAGGGCCTCTACAATCTCTTGGACAGACCTACGACTCCCTGTAGGTTGCTTCAAACATGAAATTTGGACCTTGCAATAAGACAGAACTTGCGGCCCAATAAAATGAGGAAGAACCCTCTCCAACCATGCACAAGTAGCCCTCAAACAAGCCTTCACTTGCTCAGGCCTACTGCTAAATTCTTGTGGCCCTCAACAGCCCTAAAGGGAAACCAAAACAGTCTTCTAACCCTTGCATGAGTAGCTCCTCTCCTGCAGCCAAGATCAAATGTGATTTCTTGTGGTAAGAAGCACTTAGGATATCTCAAATGAGGTTGGAGGACACCTTTATATATACAAATTGGTGAGGTTCAAGAGACATGTCGTTTAGGCTTTATGAGCCTATATGGAGGTGAGGCCGACCTTGACAATTTGCATATGAGAGCATAAATTTAAAAACACATTTCTCCTTATCGAAATTTGATGATCTTTAGGTCGATTTTGGTCCTCTAGAAAAGAGGAATTAATTGCAATAATCATCTCCATCAATTGAGCTATCCAAAGCATTGTTTGGCCCTAGTTTCCATATTTAACATTATGAGATTGCTTACCTATCCGACTCTTATGAAAATTCTTTAGTATGAGAATGTCCATGTACCATCTATGTATTATGAATACCTCCCTAGTTAAGAGGGAGTGTTGGAATGTGTAACTAGGTTTGGTCTTCATAATATTCTATGTACTATTGATTTTATGTATTTATGTGAAGGAAAGAGAAAACATTTATTATTGTTTTGTAGCATGGGTTTCATGCTCAAAGTTAATTTGTTTTTAGGTCAAAGCACCCATTGTCTGCTTCTAGGGTTTTGTCAAAAGAGTCATTGTCATATGTAATAGACCCTATTGGGCATCTTGTATCAAGTCAAAATATTTATTTTAGTCAAAATGTGTCAAAGAATCCCTCCAAGACCAAGTCGGCCTTGTTAAGGGCCATTCACACTCCTAGAAAACCTATATATAAGAAGCATTCAACCTCATTTGGAAGAGACAATCAAGCAATCCAAGGAAGTTTGATCACAAGAAGAAGAAGTCCAAAAGGAAAGCGAAGATCAAGGGAAGGCTAGAAGAAAACAAATCTAAAATTTTTGGAATATTTCTCTCACACGTGTGAAGAAGAAGCTAGGGTTTCTGCAGCAACAAGAACGAAATTTCAGATCTCCTAAGAAGGCTGAAATCTGTGATATAAGGCAAGACATATCATCCATTTGACTAAGAAAGAAGAAACAAGCCAAGCAAAGAAGAAAGGAGGAATAATTTAGCCTCTCTATTCCACATGTGTGAAGTTGCAGAAGGGCCAAAAATTGTAGACCGGCAGTGAAGGCCAGAATTTGTTGTTGAGGGTCGAAGTTGCAGAAAGTTGCTAGAGTCGAAGTTGCTGAAAGAACAAAATTTGTGGCTTATCAAGAAAAAGGTTGATTTTGTCTTGGAGGGATCTCTGTCTTGGGTCTAAAGGTTTTGGAATTCATCATTTGAAGATTCTATAAGAAGAGAAGAATTACTTGTGGGTTTTCCTATCTAGGAGAGGTTTTGGCCCTAGCTAGCAGCCTACATCTTGTGTCCACTTGTTCCATTGATCTTGATGTTTTGGTAGCTGTTTGATGATAAGAACACCATAATAATCAAGAGAAGAAGAAGCTAATTGTAAATGCTACAAATTGAAGTAAAGAACATAACAAGCAATTATCAAGTTAAGAGAAATCACCCCTAATCTAGCTGGCCTAGATTTCTCAACAACCATAAATGCTCCAGGAAAGATATATCAATTAGGCTCTAATGAGAGAGAGCTTCCAAAAATTCAATCTTAGAGCAAGGCCTAAGTTCTTGTTACAATAAAATAATAATATCTCATTTGATTTCTTAGGTCTAGCCTAAGAAAAGTAAAATTATAACTAACTAATCTAACACAACAATAAAATAAAAGTGGTCAAGCCACATGTACAATGAACAAGGTGTAGCAAAGCCGCAGGAGAAGGGAGTCTCCTTGAAACAAGTCTCACTGTTGCCATGCTGGCCTCCAGAGGCCCTAAGATATGTAGATCATTAACCAACTTCATACAGAGTGCAAATCTGCCTTCCTAGGAAACCTCCAAGGTGGTTGAATGGGCCTCCAAGGTCAAAAGCATCCCCAAGATGGTGACATAAAACCCTTAGAGGGGAAGGCTACTATAAAACAGCTCCATACAAGTGTAGTATAATGCTCCGTAATCTCCAAAGTAAGTCTGAATTGAATGCTCATGCCCATACCCCAAAGCAAGGTACTTCCATGAATCATGGGAATGACTATCCAAGTCCAAAACTTGTCTAAAAAGCCCCAGAAAGCTATGTTAACGTTCGACTGCATGGGGTCAGCACTCAAGTTCAGCTCATTAGTCTTCATGTTGTGTCCACATCATCACAATTGCTTTAGTTGAGTGCCACATCATCCCTTCAAGCACTAATCCTTCAGAAGTCACTTAAATGATCCCTCCATGTCATCAAAAGTACCCCTATGGCTGTCATGGGCATTTTAAGCATAGTTTGGCCCTCATAAATGATGATAATAAGCTCATAAAGTGACCAATTAAGAGTGCACTCCATAGTCTTCCACATGGCATGTGTAGATAAGGTCCATGTGTGCACAAAAATCCCAAAAATGCTTCTGAAGATATGAGGAATGCTTTGGGATATGCGGGCTGTCTGAATAAGTGTGAACTTCCTTGAAAAATGTGAACATGACCCAAATCGGAATGAGGCTGAATGCTCAAGAAATGTCAGGTCATGTCAATATAGTCCTCCTGCTCAATATCCATAAGTGCAATTAAATACTCTAACCATCAAACTACAAGGGCTGGTGAAGAAATGCACCATGGATATCCCTGACACAATGAAGGGTAACAATACCTACTTATAGATTATCAAATTAAGTGCACTGTAACTGCTAGCAATGATGTGGATTTTGCTTGAAGTGCAGAATGAGCTGCCAAAATTTGACACTGCCTCTGACTCCCCTCCCCTTCCCCCCTCCATTTGCATTGATAGACCTACCCACCATGCATGTGGACTTTTAAATCGTTTTGTAGATCTATATACATTTTGTTTCATTCTGATGTTTTCTGAAAGTTTGGAAGGCTTCAAATTGCTCATTTAGTTGTTTCAGTTTGACAATATTTTTTTATTATTCGTAATTGGATTTAACTAACCATGGATTGATCCACCAGTGGGGAAGGGAATTCCCACATCCATAGATGAGTGTAAATTGTCTGAAAATGTCTGTCATATTTAGTTTTGTTTAGGTAGGACCAGACTGCTAACTAAATTTTTGCATGGCAATAATGTTTGAATTAGTTAATATTCACATTTGTGCAATAGCGTCTCCATAGCGCATTGAATTCTAGAAGACTAAAATGTACTTTGAGCTTATTGAATTGGAATATCTTCACAGAACTAATAAGCTTGTCATCCTTTGATCATGCGTTTGATGTTATTATTTAAAATTTATTTGTGCTTGGGTAATCTATTCATTACATCCTCTCTAGTTTGTCCTGTCCTTCCTGTATAGTGCCGCCATTTACTTTGCAGATTAATGCCAGCCATGGAGCTCCTGAATCTTTTTCTAGAAATAAAAGTGGTTAGTTAAAGTTATACAGTGGATATCTTTTGATGCTCTTCATTGTTCGCATTTCTGTTTCGATTTGCAGCCCCTTAGCCCTGACTAATTAATATATCCTTTTGAAAATGCAGATGTCGTGACAGAATTTATTGAAGGAATGGTTGAAACTTATCCAAATCTGCAATACTTGGATGGATTTCCTGAGGTGTGAAAATATTATATGTTGGTTGAAATTCATTGTTAGTGGTGATATGTTGAATTGTAAAAATTTCCAGAGGCACATTTACAAGTTTTCTTAAACTTATCTGCTGTTTGAATGACAGTGATATCTCTTTCTATAATCAAGTACAGTTCATATATGAAACTCATAGAAATTGTGGATTCCTTTTCAATGTAGGTTGTTGACATTGTTTTTTAAACTCTAAATGGTTAATTTGTATCAAGTTAAAAAATGGTGGTCATTTTCACTTACAGCAAAGATTAATTCAGGGCTTCCACCTTTAAGATCAGCTCCCCACTCCATGTGAGATAGGAAGGATTCTAGGGATGGTGTTTTCTTGTTTTGATATACATTCTTTCTTTTCCCGTGTTACATGAGTAAATTCTCATGAATCAGTTAAATAGCAAACAACAAAAACAATGCATATTAATTCTTCAAATTGGTCCAACTACTACACATCTCTTAATCAATGGTGGTCCATATGGAGCACCTCTCTTACCTCTCTTACATAGCCTTTGTCCCTGTTACCCACCATATGTCTGGGTAAACCTAGGAGAATTTTCTCCAATGATGCAATATATTAGCTAGCAGCGCTATCATGACCCAGAGATAGCTGCCTTAGATGCCTATCATCCACTCTCTGGTCAATGCTTTATTTCAATTACCCTGTTCATCCAATGAAGGTGGGTCATCTATTTTGAGGTACATTAAATGATTTTGTTTTCAAGTGCTTTCATTTAATGTTTAAGGGTATTCTAGTATGGATCATTAGTTGAATTGGATGATAGACCACTATTGGTTGTACACTTGTTCTTGTTAGTTTTCTTGCAGATCTAGCACCAGATATTAAATTCCTAGCAAAAAACTTTTATATTGAATGAATACACAGCTAGTTGTTCCTAACAAAAATTCAGTGGAAGCAAATTTAAATAACTGATCACATGAAACAAGACACACAAATTTCTGCCCGACAAGTTTTTCATTAAAAAATCCAAACTTACGTGGGCTCCCATCTCGGGATAATGGCCCACTTGAGAGAATAGATAATATAAATAACTTGGATCTTATCCAACAAATTTGCCCTAGATCGTTGCTCGAGCTTTCCTGCAGATCTAGATCTCTAGCCTCTCTGCACTCCCTCTGACCTAGCACACCGCTCATTGAGATGCCTCTCCCAACCTTGTGCCGCTATAGTGTGTTTTTTTCCTCTTCTAAGCCTTGCTTGTATAACTTTACATTGAGCTAAATCCGTAAACCTAACCCTAATCTCAAAGTGATTAATAGTCGAGATTAAATCTCGCCTCACTTGAGATCAACGACTAAGATTAAAACAAAATCACTAAAGTAAATTACTTTACTTTTCCTAAGTTTCTTTTAGCTCAATAAGCCAACATACTAATATGTTTTTTTTCCTAAGTTAGACTTAGGCTAAGTTACATTAGCAACTTGCTCACACTTGAGCAAGTGTTCTAAGGAGAATGTGGGCGACTTTTGCATGCCTAGACACAAGGCTTGTGCAAAAGTCCTTGCTCGAATTACATAAATCAACACTACCTCTTAGTGAGGGAGGTACTTCTGGAAGAACGCCCTCCATTTGGATCTGTCTTCAAGCCCACCAAATCATTCGATGTTGTAGCTACTACCTTTGAACTGGAAGGCTTCTGTGCTACCTACTTTGGAACCCGCACTGAAGACCTGTTTCTCCCAACCATGCTCCTAGGAGCTTGCTCTTGAGCATTGATTAATGTTAGCTCATACCAACTGGTTTTGACAGATCTGGAAGAGGACTCCTGCCTGTCCTCCAGATTAGAAGACCGATTCCCTGGTCTCAACTCAATCTTTAGAGCTTCCTACTCAATCTTTGTCACTAACATCATTCCTTGATCCAAGATACCCTTGGATCTACGTACAGGCTGGCCTTGTAGGCTTAACAAGTTACCCTTCCTAACACCAAGCCTTATTGTTGTGCCTGTGTATCTCCCTCTGAATACTTGTCCATTTTGGAACACAACATCATACCCTTTCGTCCTCCAGAGTTGAGATTGAGAACAAGTTTGTGTTCAACTTTGGGACATATAAAATCTTTGCCACCTCTAGAGATCCTCCTAATTCTAGCTGGAATAATGTAAAAAATTATAGTCCCAACTTGGTTTCTAGTTTTAGGTGAAATCACATCAGTTTAATGCCCAATGCAACATGTCATATGTTGGTGTTATAAACATGAATATATTTCAAAACTAGAAACACATGAATTTACTCTACACTTTAATTTTTGCCGAGAAAAATATTAACAAATTGGTCGGGTCTCCAAATTTCCTTGCATGGAAGAAGAGGATAGATTTGATCCTCATAGAGAATGAAGTTATTGAATGTGTTAAGGGTTCAATCTCCAAACCATCTCAAGAGTAATCTCAAGCACTATCGAAGTACATGAAAGGAGAATTAAGGGCTCAAAGAGTCCTCATAGAATCAATCAATGCTTCCCTCATCCCTTAAGTAGCAAAGTTGGAGAAATCGAAAGATATATATGAAAAGTTGGTAGAATTGTTTTCTATAAGCACCGCAGGAGAAGTTATGTCATTGAGAACCGAATTATACAAGATGAAGGTATCAAAGGAAGAAGGGGTAGCCTCATACCCTACGAGTGTAGCACAAATAAGAGATCAACTACAAGAATTAGGAGAAATAATATATGATAAAGAAATTACCACCGTTGTGCTCAATGCACTACCTAATGAATGGGGCAACTTTGTATCAAGTATTTATGGAAATAAGGAAGCCAGTACATTAAGTGAACTTTGGTCATATGTAAGATTGAAGAAACTAGGTTGAAGGCAAAAAGCGATGTTGGATTAAGTGAACAAACTCAAGCATATGCTGCCAAGGCTAGAAAGAAAGGGAAGTTTGGAAAGTTTGATCCTCGGAAGAAGAATAAGATCGACATGTCAAAAATCCAATGTTATGAATCTAATGAATATGCGCACTTTAAGAGGAATTTTCCTAAACTCAAGAAGGACAACAATAAGCAAAATGAAAGAAATGAAGCCCATGTTACCGAAGAAGTGGAAGAATCAGAAAAGAAGAAATCAAAGGAGGAAGTGAAAGATATCTACTATGACTGAGATAATCTCCTTCACTTAGTTCTTTTCAGTTATAGAAGAGAATAGAAAGCATCACAAGTATGATATGATGCATTATAGCAAGATAGAGATGACATCATCATAGAAGCATGGAAGGATAGCTGAAGTAGAAAGTCTACATGGTTGTAGCAGTCATCCTGATAGAAAGGAAGTAGCTCATGGCATCTCCATTGGAAGCATATAAGGACAACCGAAATAGCAATATATATATGTTTGACCAAAGTCACCTAGCAAGATAGAAGATAAAGGGATCATCATACATCATCATCATTAGAAAGGAGAATTTGCAGAATGAGGATCATTAAGATCCTCCATTGGAATCTTTGTTATAAGACTCACCTCTAGTTGAGAAGAAGCGTATCACAAATGGTCTACATTTATGTAGGATCTACATGTTAAAAGGATGATGGTATGATGACAAAGATGTGTAACATGACAAATTGGTTGAAGTACTTTCATCTTCAAGCAAGGAAAGGCAACTGCCCGAAGGAAGTCTAGATGGCCACTTGAAGGAAGAGGTATGTATATATTTGATAGATAGATAAAGTTATGTCGTCATATGGTTGTAGATAGAATGGGCAGAATGCTCTATCTCTTGAGCACGATAAAAGAAGAATAAATTCTTCCTTTAGAAAGATACATGAAGGCATGTAGACAATATGCCTTGGACTCTTCTACATATTGATGTGATATGATCTCATGGAGAATATGAGGTGGTTAGCATTCATAGTTCCTATAATGAAGCAACTGTGTTGATTTGGGTTGGCATCGCTCTAAGCCTCAAATTTTGCAAGGAGGCTTGGGCACAGGTATTCCAAAGAACCCATAAAGCATTTTGGGAAATTCCTCCTAGAAGTGATTTTATTAAAATAATTAATATTTTCAATGGGGTTCCTAAGTCTAAACTTAGGAAAATTAAAATATTAATAGGTATTAATCTAATTAGGGGTGAAACTTCTAGAAAAAGCCACGGATCAAGCCAAAACGATATGAGCATTTGATTATGTTTTAATCTATGCCATTGGTTGTCCAACAGGAAGATATAAGAAGGGTCTTGAGGGTCATTTGGAAAACACATAGAGAGATTGAGAAAATTCATTTTTTGAAGTGCGAAGTTCTCAGGAGGAAAAATTGATTGAGGAAATCTCTTGCAGTTGAGGGGCAAGCATAACAGCTTTCGGAGACAGAGATTATCAACCGAAGATACATCAATATAGAGAGAGGTAGTGAGTGATCCAGAAGCCTTGATGCAGAGGCTGACGCAGTGCTAGAAGGGCCACACAGAAGCAGCGTAGAGGGAGTGAGAGGAGTTCGAAATCTGCGGAGAAATTCAATTTTCAGAAGCCGCGAGTCAAGGTGTGAGACTAGGAGGCAGAAATCGAATTTCCTGGGCAGTAGATCGACTAGCCAGAGAAGTGAAGGTACACCCAGAGAGCTTGACGCTGGGCTGATGCAGACATTGCGCAGAGGCAGCCAGAAAAGTGGGGGGCAGTCAGTTTTGGGGCTGGATCAGCCAAGATTTATCAGTGATTGTGTGAGGCAAACTCACAAATCTTCTGCCAGTATTTCTCCTTGTAACTGAATCACCCTATGAGGTATTCAGTGATGTATTCAGAATTTGCTACTGCTTAATAATATAAAACCCTCAGAGCTGTTGCACCGTTTTTCCCGCATTATGTTTTTTCGGGGACTTTTTGTCCAAAAATAACTGTCCTATGTGTTTCTATTTTCCTTGCTCAGTTTCTATGTTTCAGAATCATATTTAATTGGTGTAGGCTACTTCAGTAATTTGCTTCGATATTTCATGAGGAAATCTGAAATAAGTTTGTAATGTTATTTACAATTTAGGAGAAGTAGATTCAGCTGGTTGTAATAGGATTCTTAAGATTGTTAGATCTAGGAATTTTCACACTATGTATAAACGATCCCATGTAAGCAGTATGTGAAGAGAAAGTGAAAGAAGAGTTTGTGAAAGATGTATCTATAGTCATGTAAGATAAATTAGCTATGACATCTCCATGAAGAAGGTATGAAGACCTTGATAGGTATGCTGGAAAAGGAAAACCTTGGTAATATGTGTCTTGGAGATGGATTTATACATGTGCAGGATGTTGATGTTGCAAGAATCTGATGTCATGACGAAAGGCCATCATAAAAAGGTAACTTTGGTTTGATGATCATTTTGAGTTTTTAAAACATTTGGTTGGGTTGTTATAGGACTACCGAAAGAAGGTTGTAGAAGTCACCTACAACTAATACTCATGTGATTAGATGGAAGATCCTGAAAGAATCATGATTGGGGAGAGGTAGTTGTATGAAGAAAAGTAAGATGTGGACTAGAAGATCACTTTTCGATGAAGAGAAGGATGAGATAACTATTGGTTCAACACTATGGTTCATTGAAAGGAAAGTGATGGAGAAGATGGCCAATGCCCTACGATAAAGTGATGATGAAGAAGGCTTCAAGAAGATGAAGTTCATGACATGATGCAAAAAGAGGAGCCCTACAAGCAACTGATAGTACCATGATCTCCACCAAAGAGCATATAGCTGCTATTGGAAACAAGTCCCTAGTTGAGAGGGAGCTTGGGAAAGTCCCTTGTTAAAAGGGAGCTTGGGAATATTCCTTTTATAGGAATGTGTAGATCCTCCCTAGTTGAGAGGGAGAGATAGACACATCATTCTTGTCTTCATGTTATGAAGAAAGAATGGAGGATTGGGTAAGCATCTAAGATTGATTCCGATACTCTTTGAGGATGTGGTAGGGCATCCAATAGGTAAGAGTAGTCGAAGAGGAATGATCCTAAAAGGACATACCTGCTGAAATTCGAATGGGGTATGTGCCTTGAGAGACAATGATGAAGGTGTCTATGAATCATTGCTCTCTCCAACATTGTGCTCTAATCTTGTTGAGAGATAGAACTATTAGTCAGGGCCTTGCTATGTGACAATGCTGGTTAATATGATGAGATGCGTTGGTATAAGCTGAGAAAATACGTTATAAGATGGCTGTTAATTTTAGGTATGTTCTATGCTCGAGCAATTTATTTCAATTTCTTTTCCACATTAGCAATCACATCAGCATAAAGTAAACTGCAGATAGAACATAAATATAAATCACAGAAGACAAGCCAAGACAAGAGGACACAAGATGTGGCGCTAGCCAGCGACAAATCACACAATGTGGGGAAACCCTTGATCAATTCTTCTTTTATGTTTTTCAAAGTTTAGCAGAGAAAGAGAGAGAGAGATAGTACATTTACAACAGAAGTCGACACTTTGACTTATCTAGATCTAGCATAGATCATTTCGTATAACGATGAGATCAGTTGAAGACATTTTGCTTCAACTGATTCTCCAAGGTGAGTACTTCACCTATCATCGTGCTGCATCTTGTCCTCTTGCTGCACCACTGCATACTGCACCATGCTGCACTAATCATGATAATCATCATGCTGCCCATGTCCATGATCTTATCATGCTGCCCTTCATGTCCATGATCTCATCCATCATCATGCTGTCCTTTATGCCCATTAATCTGCATCATACATCATCAGTTGTCTCATCCATCAGCATGCAGTCTCATTGATGCTTCCTCATACATCAACATGCAGTCCCATTGTCTAATCATGCTTATATATGATGCTTGTCACTATTCTTTGAAATATGTTGAGACTGCCGTATGCTACGGATCTCTTAATTGAACCCTTATCTCATTATCGAGTCATAGTTGGGCTGTAATTTATCTAGAGGTACCACGATTGCTTCTTTAGTTCCGCGGTTCCTTAACCAATCCAAGGACGCAGCCAAACCTTAGATCCAACCTTGACTGCGGTTGACTGCAACTTCATTCCTTACTGTGGCTCTATTATGACTGCGGCTTCGTTGTCTTGTGCGTATAAGTGTCATATGAATGACTGCGTATGAATCTTTCTGCCCTGCGTAAAGAACATCGTATATAGGTAACCATGACTGCGTAGACTGTGGCTACATCTCAGGACAACGTATAAGTGTCATGTAACTGCGTCCTTGACTGCGTTCATAACTGTTCCATTGACAACGTGTTAGGGTTTAGCGTATGAGTGCTGCGTTCCCTTGACTGCGTTCATCCCTTGACTGCGTTGCGTGTTGGGGCTTCTGGACAGCGTATGATGCTGCGTTCCCTTGATTGCGTTGATCCCTTGACTGCATTGCTTGTTGGGGCTTCTGGACAACGTATGATGCTGCGTTCCTGCGTTGATCCCTTGACTGTGTGTTGGGGCTTTAGCATATGAGTGCTCTCCATGTGTTATATGACCAACGTATAACATCCTCAAAGAACAACTTATAACATCCATCACGTGGCTGTAGTTTAGTGCTGTGTTTAATCAACCTGCGGCTAGGGCATCACCATAAGGCCAGCGTATTACTCTTGGTGTCTCACTCCTTCTCCAAAAACCCAAGACGTGGAGAGGAGGAGATCACTCAAGAATGTGTGTTGAAATGACATCAAATCCTCATCTATTTATACCAAAAACGTATAGGTTGAATAGACATGATGTTTGGGCTTCTAGAGCCTACATAAGAGCTGGTCGGCTTGATAATAATTACATAATCAAAATAAATTCATATCTCCATAAATACTTATCGGAATCGGATGATATTAGGATCAATCCTACACCTCTCGACGAGAGGGATCCAATAAAACATCAGCTGCCATAAATAAGCTAACCCACATGGAGTTTGGTGCTAGTTACCAATTTTAACAATGGCCTACCAATTCGACAACTCTTATGAGAATTCTTCAATATGAGAATGTCCAACTTTCCAAGTACCATGTATGGATTATGAACACTTCCTTAGTTAAAAGGGAGTGTTGAAATGTGTAACTAGGTTTGGTCTTCACAATGTCTATTGTAATCATGATTTTATATATTTGATATTAAACATAATTTATTATTATTATTGTCATTCTTGATGCATGGGTTTCAT
Source organism: Pinus tabuliformis (assembly GCA_031772625.1). Classification (NCBI taxonomy): domain Eukaryota; kingdom Viridiplantae; phylum Streptophyta; class Pinopsida; order Pinales; family Pinaceae; genus Pinus; species Pinus tabuliformis. The sequence continues at coordinate 2,078,868,252 of CM062816.1, read as the reverse complement.
GCTCAAGATAAATTTATTTGTAGGTCAAGCACCCATTGAGTGCTCCTAGGTTTGTCATAGAATTATGAAGTCAAAAGTGTCTTTGTCATACATGTAAGACCCCTTTGGGCATGTTGTATCTTGTAAAGATTTTTTTGTAAAGTCAGAAGTGTCATAAAGACCCTCCAAGGCCTTGTCAAACAAGTCGGCCTACAAGAAGGATCAAGTCGGCCTCATGGGCAGTGATTTGACCTCCTAAGAAGCCTATATATAAGGGAACCTCGACTTCATTTGAGAGACATTCATTCAAGCAAGAAAGCAAGTTCGATCTCCTCAAAAAAGACGTTGAAAAAGGACGAAGATCAATGAAAAGAAGAAAAAGAAGCAAGATCAAAGTTTTGGACCTCCCCCTCTCTCATGTTAGGGTTTCTAAAGTCGTTGCAAGACCAAAATTGCAGAAGTTGCAACTTGCTGGGGCAGTCGAAGTTGCTAGAAGTTGCTGGGTCGAAATTGCTAGAAGTTGTTGGGTCGAAATTGTTGGAAGCTGCTAGGTCAAAGTAGCTAGAAAAGTTCATCAAGAAGGAGAAGTTTGACTTGGTCTTGGAGGGGTCTTTGACAAGGGTCTTAGGTCTTGGAATTCGACATCTGAGCATTCTAGAAGAAGAAAAGAATTCTTGTGGGTTTTCCTCTCAAGAGGAGAGGTTTTAGCCCTGGATTGCAGCCTACATTTTGTGTCCTCTTGTGTATTTAGTTTGGTAACTGTTGTGATAAGAACATTATAATAATCAAGTGAAAGAAGAAGCTAATCAAGTTAAGGAAAAAATACATCACAAGCAGTTATCAAAGTAAGAGAAATCACCTAATCTAGCTGCCCCTAGATTTCTCAACAATGAGTAGACTGCTGTAGGTGTATTTCATGTCATGTCACATAAATGACAAAGAGCATAGCCAAATAAATGTTATAGGCTGCTCAGTGAGGAATTTCTACAAACAGTTTGCAAGAAGTTTTATAGGTGTCTGTTTAGATATTTATGATCAAATATACACACACCACATTCATTATACACCACAATGAAGCATGCAAATGTCTTGGACTGATTTAAATTACACATAAATGTGTATAATGCGGATAAGAGGCTCATGTCACAATAAACTCAAGCAATAGACAATGTATTTTTGATTTCACTGTAAGAACACAATACATAGATATTGTGAAAATTCCTAAGCCGGAAGCCCTATTGCAACACACTGGTGTTACTTCTCCTACTTGATTAAATCATGCAAGGTATTTACTGTATTCTAATGTAAATTTCGAAGCAAATACATCTGCAATCTTCACTTAATTTACATATATGCGGAAACAAAATACCGAGCAAGAAAGAAATATACGACACATAGGACACAATATTATTTGTACAAATAGTCCCCGGAAAAACCCAATGCGAGAAAAACAATGCAGCAACTCTGAGGTTTCTCATTATGTAGGCGAAATTCCGAGTACAATTCTAGGATGCTTAACTAGCAATGCGATATAGAGAGAATACTGAACAAAAGACTGGTTAAATGATCTCACCCTGTCATTGGATAATCAGTGACCGATCCTGCTGCTTTGGAGGCTCTGCATCACCCTCTGCGCGGCCTTTGCACAAAACTGCGTTACCTTGGGCAGTTTCTGCGTCACCCCTCTTGGGTATTACGTTGCCTCTCCTCTGGATCCTTTGCTGGCTGAGAAATTGACTTTTTGCCTCCCAGACTCACACCCTGGCTTCCGACAACTGAACTTTGACTTCCCTCAGCAAGAACTCGACTTCCCCTCAATGACTGCGCTGCCTCTGCGTCAACACTGCATAGGCCACCATCAGCCTTCCTCTAGATGTCTTTCTGTTCTCCCTTTGCCTGGTACTCTTCAGAAATTCGTTCTCCCGGATTCTCACTGCCCCTTTGTTGCAAGATCTCCTCAATCGATTTTCCTCCTGAGAATTTCTCACCTCAGAAAATCGATTTTCTCAATCTCTCTGTGTATTTTCCAAATGACCCTCAAGCCCCCTTCTTATATCTTCTTGTTGGACAACCAACGAACTAGATTAAAACATATCAAAGGCTCATATTGTTTTGACTTGATCCATCGTTTTTTTCTAGAAGTTTCACTCCTAAGTAGATTAATACCCATTAATATTTTAATTTTCCTAAGTTTAGACTTAGGAACCCTATTAAAAATATTAATTATTTTAATAAAATCACTTATGGGTGGAATTTCTCAAAACACTTTTTGGGTTCTTTGGAATGCCTGTGCCCAAGCCTTCTTGCAAAATTTGAGGCTTAGAGCACATCTAATGCTACCCCAAATCAACACTCCCTCTTAGTGAGGACCGTGTTCTAGTAATATACTGCCTCTCTGCATACTGCTCTGACTCTGAAACATCTTCTTTGTGCTGTTGATGCTTGACATGCTGTCCATCAACCACTGCGCTATTGTTGCTATTGTACTGCTGCCTTTGACACTGCCACTGTCAATGCTACATTTGTATTGCAGCTCCCTCTGCATCCGTGCTGGTGGTGGTCCTTCCTCCCAACAATGCATCTGCACTGCAACTCAGTTGTTGAGAGAAGTAACTGAAAACACCCAAGACTGGACAAGTATCTAGTGGATACACCTCGGTGCTGACATCTTGATTGCTGCTAGTCCTAGTCTGCCTCTGAAGCCACTGTGTTGCTGAAGCTTTGCAATGTGCCTCCTCGCATTGTTGCCTTTCTGCTCTGTGTTGCTAAGCCTCTGGCTCTCCTAACCAGTACATCTATCGAATCAACACTCCATGGCACCAACTGAAACTCCACCATCCCGCTACTATTGATCATGGGCTCCTGTAGCGAGGTGATGATCCAAGAGGTGGGCTCCTCAAGGACCTTGCCCATCTGTAGCTTCATCGAACTGCAGCCCTATATCAGCCCACCTCCCTCTTGGAGGTATCTTGGTTGTCATGGCGAACTCCTCATCAATCTTTGCGGCTACAACCTTAGGATCATGCTTCTCATCCTTGTCCTTTTTCTTCAAAGGACACTGGGATGCATAGTGGCCCATCTCGCCACATCTGAAGTACTTCACCTTGGAGACGTCCTTGTTTCGTCTTTGTTGCCCCTGCTGCCCTTGTGATGCAAGGGCTGTGTTATCTTCTTCCTCACTTTGGGCTTCGACCCATTGCTGCTGCTGCTCCCGTCAAGTTTGACCTTGAGCAGGTCTCTCCTCAACTCTTCTTGTTTCAAAGCTGCCCACATCTCGTCCCAATTTGGCAATGCTGCTCTGCCCATGATACTCTGGACAAAGATCTGCCAATCATCTGAGACGGAATTTAAAACCAGTCACTAACTCCGAATCCTGAGGAGTATGTTCCGTAGCTTACAACTCATCATGGGTCTCATTTAGTTTCATGAGGAATGGATCCACTCACTCCCCCTTCTGCATCTGAGCAGATCTCGACTTCTGCTCCAAGTACATCTTTTGCTGTTCGAAAGATCCCACATCTCCTTAGCGGTCCGTTTGCTTGCAACGTGCCACACCACGTGATCCTTGAATCCATCCAGGATCATCCTCTTTGCCTTAGCAATCTTAGCCTTGTACTTCTTTAGCGGATTTGCATCCGCTGAGATAGCTACCACATTATCAACATACACTTTGAGGGCATGCTCCCTCTTTCTCCCTACTGCGTAGCTCCTAGGCTGACTTATGCACTCCTTTGCTACCTAGCAATTGAGAAATGCTGATTTCCTCGGCAAGAACTAAGGAAGTATTACCTCAATATGCTCTTCTTTTCTTTCTTCTTATGTCTTTTCAGCCCAACTAAGCTCCCCACTAAAAAATCTTTGTACACCAACTGCTCCTCACGCTGAGGCTCAGTGCTGCTCCTTTTGCCACGACAAAATTCGAACTGGAAGCTCTTTCTTTCCGTCAACTCACTCGAAGAGAGACTACCTCGAATTTTTGACCCTCCGGCTAGAACTGCGCAAACCCTCTCAGGTTTCGACTTGTTGCCTCTTGCAACTTTTCGATTTCCCCTTCTGCTTAGCTCCGGGGTTTCTGGTTCTGCTCTTTTTTTCTCACCTGCACTAGCTCCGATACCATGTGAAAATTCCTAAGCCGGAATCCCTACTGCAACAAACTGATGTTACTTCTCCTACGCGATTAAATCATGCAAGTTATTTACTGTATTCTACGGTAAATTTTGAAGCAAATACATTTGCAGCCTTCACTTAATTTACATATATGCGGAAACAAAATATTGAGCAAGAAAGAAAAATACAACACATAGGATAGATATTTTCGGACAAATAGTCCCCTGAAAAACCTAATGCGGGACAACCGGTGCAACAGCTCTAAGGGTTTATTATTATGCAGAAGAAATTCTGACTACAATTCTAGGATTCTCAACTAGCAATCCGATACAGAGAGAATATTGAACAAAATACTGGTGAAATGATCTCACCCTGTCATTGGAGAATCAGTGACTGATCCTGCTGCTCTGGAGGCTCTGTGTCACCCTTTGTGTGGCCTCTGCGCAGAACTGCGTCACCCTGGGCAGCGCATCACCCGTCCTGGGTATTATGCTCCCTCTCCTCTGGATCCTCTGCTGGCTGAGAAATCGACTTTCTGCCTCCCAGACTCACACCTTGGCTTCTGGCAACTGAACTTCGACTTCCCTCAGCAGGAACTCGACTTCCCCTCAATGATTGCATTGCCTTTGCGTTAGCACTGCATAGGCCAGCGTTAGCCTTCCTCTGGACGTCTTTCTGTTCTCCCTCTACCTGGCACTCTCCGGAAATTCCTTCTCTCGGATTCTCACAGCCCCTTTGCTGCAAGATTTCCTCAATCAATTTTTCCTCCTGAGAACTTCTCACTTCAGAAAATCGATTTTCTCAATCTCTCTCTGTGTTTTCCAAATGACCCTCAAGCCCCTTCTTATATCTTCCTGTTGGACAACCAACGACTTAGATTAAACCATAATAAAAGGCTCAGATCGTTTTGGCTTGATCCATGGCTTTTTCTAGAAGTTTCACCCCTCATTAGATTAATACCCATTAATATTTTAATTTTTTTAAATTTAGACTTAGGAACCCCATTAAAAATATTAATTATTTTAATAAAATCACTTTTGGGTGGAATTTCCCAAAACGCTTTTTGGGTTCTTTGGAATACCTGTGCCCAAGCCTCCTGCAAAATTTGAGGCTTAGAGCACATCCGATGCTACCCCAAATCAACAGATAGAAAAATGGAACTTAGTTTTTCTCTTCAGTGTATTAATCATATCAGCATAGGAAAACCAACAATATATCAACACTTGAGTATGGTTTGATATGCCAGAGAATCGATGGCACTTCCAACCTATTGTCACACAATGTGTTTAGGCACTGCAACAACGCTCAGAGTAAGGGCTGTCACTCTTGATCCTTATTCACTCCATTTAGACTCTCTTCTAAGCAAGTCATGGTGGGTAGTCCCTAAGGTAAATGGATGAGAAAGCTTGTGGAACACGGGCTCTAGGAGATTTTAGTGATGGACAACTTGATGAATTTAAAGCAAGCCTCAGTCAATTACGATAGATGGATTGAGATAAGACACAATTACAAGATATAAATGACTACAGACCAGTGCTTTTATGGAGTCAACGGACTTGCTAAGGAAACTAAGACCAAGTAATTGATTAGCAACTGTTGCTTAGATGAATGACTATTTTATATGAAATGCAGATCCTAAAACTAATGTGAGATGAAAGAATCTTGGTTAATTTTAGTTAAATGCCTATTTAAAATGTGAGCCCTTCAATCCTTTCCGTGTTGAGCTTGATTTCATAGTAATTGGCAGAGAGAAGATCAGGAGAAGCACACTAAGGTGTGATTAACGATACCTCTCCTGAACTTATAACATACTCGGTGCCTCCAGCGCTGCAGAGAATAGTGGCTCTGATGACTGCAAGGTCACCGCTTTAAGTACTATTAAAATAGGCTTCTCAAGAAAAGATGAATGGAGATCTATCTGTCTATCGACCAAGCTTATGCTTGGAAGTAAATTTTATTTATGCAAAGTTAACGTATATGCGAATGCACCGGAAGATGAGATGAAGTTAGACTCGAGAATGGGAAAACACTTATGCTGCAAAAGCCCTCAATTACCCAAATGAAATGCTCATCTTTTTTTAGATGAAGACTTAGAAAATAAACTCTTGAAGATACTATAGTTAAAGCACCAGATTATTTCAAATCTTCTTGATACAATTTAGCTCAAAGAGAATAAAAACAACTTTGCAATTCGATATCAATGTCAACAGATGCTCAAAAAAATACTCAGTGTATGAAACAAAGGATATGCATTTTATCACAATTCCATGATAGAGTACTTAATTTTCAGAAATTAATTTTTAGGACAGCAGTAAGAAAAACTTTATGACAGTAGCAATATGACAATGAAAACAGTAAGCTACCAATGATATCTTTATGCCAAAAATTTACCAAAATTTTTCCAAACTTGCCCACATGAATTATCAAAAATTTTGAGCCTCTTGTGATGTGATTTTCGGAATTATATCAGGACTGATATACTTATTATAGCCAACAATTAAAACATAAAATAAGCCTAATGATGAATGCCCAACTCAAGAAATTAATTCCTTAATGTATTAGACAACTTAGGAATTGATTTTAGGTTAACTCACATGAAATTTTGCCACTGTTATATTTCAGACTTCAGAAACAGAATTATTCAGAGATAACAGTCACCCAAAATGTAGATCTAGGCCAAATCATTGATACACATCAAACATAAATGACTTATTAATGTATTTAACAATTTTTTAGTTAATTTCAGACCACTTAGATGTGTTTTTCACCACTATTAGAAAGGTATATGACTGTTGTAGCAAATAGTGAGGAAAAAGATGGTTTAGAGATCAAACCCTTAGGCCCTAGGCCTTGAAGATCACATGCCCAAGTTGCCAAAAGAATTTCAATATCTAAAACACAAATTTTTACCAAATTTTTTGCAAAAACCCACCAATGATTAGCTTCAGAAAATAAAATATTCAAAATAAGAAATGGAGCAAGGGAATCTAGGGCCAATGAGAGCTAGCACAAGGCCAATAGAATTAGCGTTGGGCTAGGAGAAGGCAGATCTGGGCTTAGGAGTCCCAAAACTTGAAACCCTTGTTCTGAAAAAATTATTTTGCTTCAGATCTTCAAATTTATTGCAAAATCTTTAATGACTGGCCTTGTAAAAAGATTTGGGATAAGGTATTGCCCTCCAAAGCCTAGATCTGTCTCAAAACCCCCAGATCTGCTTAAAAAATCTCAGATCTAAAGATTTACTTGGCTGATTTCTCAGATCTATTTGTGCAAACAATCTTTGAGCCTAGATCTTGCCCTCCAGGGTCTAGATCTAGCTCAGATCTGAAGATTTTCTTGGCTGATTTTTAGATCTATTCCTGCAATCAATCTTTGAGTCTAGATCTTGCCCTCGAGGGTCTAGATCTAGCTCAGATCTGAAGATTTTCTTGGTTGATTTCTCAGATCTATTTCTGCACAAGTGAAAAGAGAAAAACCCAATACCCAATATGTACAAAAATAGAGAAAATCCCAAAAACCCAAGTGTTAAAATTCAAAATTATGTTACAAAATTTCAGATCTACACAAGTAAATAACAGATCTATACAAATAATTTACAGATTTATACAAATAATTTACAGATCTATCAGATCTGAGGAGTATGAGTCCAACTCCGCTCCCAGATCTAATAATCTAAGGCTCTTAATAGCTAGATCTATCAAAATTTACACAAAATATTTATTTTTTTTTGAAATTTTAGAGAGGTACTAGCTCAAAAACACCCCGCAGGAAAAATATTATCGTTAGATAAATCCTGAGGCTTATATGAAGTAGGCTTTTTAGAAAATATGTGTTGAGAGTTGGCTGGTCCAACTGAGAACTATCCCCAAACGCTCAATGAGTACCTGAGAGATCTTCTGCAAACACCAGATCAACTATCAAATCAAGTAGAGAAACAGAACAACAATAAAATTTTGAAGAAATAGAGATACCTGCTACTTCAATCAAAATTAAAAATGTTATCCTAGTTCCAACAAACTAAATAAGATACCTGTATTCAGATTATTCTAAGAAAACTATTGATTGATAGTTTTCACATAATATTAAGCAGAAACTAAAACAATATTACCATAAATTCATGAAGAGGAACACTACAGTATGTTGAAACCCCAAAGACTTTTGCATTAATTCAAAAAAGTATACAAGAGAGCTTGAGAGCTTAGTACATGATTCAGAGATCGGATGATACTTATTGACAAATGACCTCCTATTTAAAGATAAATTTTCCAACGGCTAGTTCGAGTGATCCTTGTCAAAGCAATCTCACCGTTGATGAGGATCAAAATTTCTTTTAATATCATCCGTTGAAATTTTAAATATTGAGGAAATTTCGAATTTTTCAATTAAATGCATTTTAATTAATTCAAAAATTAAAATTTTGAATTAATTTCCTCAAAATTTTGATTTTGACTTAACCCCAGGGACCAAAATCATAAAATTTAGCAAAATAATCAATTAACCTTAGTCCTTGGACCTCTTAAAATTTAATTTTCTAAAGGACCCATGAGTTTTGCCTTTGGAAAATTTAAATTTATCTAGGACCTATAATTATTTAAATTTCTGGCTTAAGCTTTTAATTAATTTTGTCTAGAAAATATAATTAATTAACCTATGAGGGAATAAATTATTTTTCTAACCCTCAAGACACTTTACATCATGATTTTTACATTTTTTACATCTCAAGGGGGAAAACCCATCTGAATAGACCCTCACAGACTACCCAGTTCTGCGACACAAATATAATCTAGTAGATAAAGCAGTTTGTAATAAAATAACCTAACCAAATATTTAGGATTATTCCCAAATCACTTTTACATAGACTCAATCTAGAACACTAAGACTCCCCTAAGATCTCAGTGACACAATCCATTCTGGCTTTGGGGTAAGGCTGAAGGAAAACTCTGCCGACCATCCGAGAATGGATCGGTGAGACCAAAAACCTTTCGAAATGTAGATCGTCACCAGAAAGGTAGTTTTACCTAGGTGATTACATATACGACACGAATCTGCTGAGATTATTTACATTATGCATATGCAGATTGAGTTTACATTATAAGACGATCATTAGGCTGATGATGATAGCTGGATGGCAGGAACACATCAATCAGGCGCTATCCCTTTTGCGAAAAAGGGGGTGTACTGCTATGGGTCATTGACACGTAGTGGTCAACACAACCACTATCACTATCAAATTCAACTTTAGAAAATATTATACAGTCTGTGAAAATTCCTTGATTTCAATCACTAGAAATTTATCTCTTGACTGTACTGCAGTTTATTTGCTATTATGACAAATATCAATAAACTCATAGTTGCAATCTTCAGCAAAAATAAAATACGTTGTGGAAAATAAACTGGAACCTAAGAAAATAATGCGCACACAATAAAATCGACACAATAATTTTTTGACTAAAAGTTCTTGAAAAAACCCCGAAGGGAAAACCAGTGCAGCAGATGAGGGTTTTTTTTGTATTATGCAACAATAATAATCTATGTACAATAATCTGGATGTCAATTTGGCAATCCTCTAGAAAATATATTGGCAAAATAATTTGAAGAAATTCTCCCTTCTACAATAATTCGGCCTCCCTTTGGCCTACTCAAACTCTCTTACTAGCAACTCTTCTCCCAGAATTTGCACTACCTGCCTTGGGAAAATCATATAGCTTGCTATCTGGCTCCATATGGGCCATCTTACCTCCCTCTGCCTCTGGAATGAAGTCGCTCTTCCTCCCAGATAATCTACCGGCCTCCAGCAACTGATTCGACCTCCTTTTCGACACTTCACATTGGGAACTAGCTTACTCACACTGGCTATGGGGCCCTCTCTGTAGAAATATTCAGCCTCCTCTCTCCTGCTCGGCTGACATTAGAGAGAAACTGGAAAATTATCCTTTTCTCTCTGCTGTTGCTCCCTTAATCATTGGTGCTCCTCCACTGGCTCAATTTCTTCCCTGACCGAATCACTGTTCACTGCGAAATTCACCCTGCCTAGATAATTCACTCTCCCTTTTTTTGTTTCTCTCTTCATCCCATCGTCATTGTCTTGCTCTTATAATCTCTCGTTCGAGTTTCAATGACCATGATTAAATCCTCATCAACGACTAAGATCATCTCAAACTCAATCAATGTGAGTCTCTAGAGCTTTCTCGATCATGCTTAATTAATTCCCATTAGTTAACCAATTTTCATAAGTTAGACTTGGGAAAAATTTAAATGATGGCTAATTAATTTAATTAAGGTGTTTCACAAGCTTATTTCACGAAACATTTTCTGTGTTTTGAAGATCTCGTGCTCTTTAGCCTCTTAGACACAAATCAAGATTAGAACACTTGTCTGATGCTACAAAATCTAACAATCCCTGTTAGCAAGGAAGATGTTCTCTCATAACATCTCCCCTCTGTACCACACTGCTGGTGACTGACATCTGTAACAATCTGTCACTGTCCACTAAGCCACTTAACATACTCTAATTCATTTGTTAGTCTTGTAGCTAAATCACTTTGCATCTGTGCTGCTGCTAACACTGCATAGCTGCCAACACTGCTTGCGCTGCATCTGATCTCATGGTGCTGTAACTACTGCAACTGAGAACTAATTGATTGTCCCTGCAACTGGAAAGTGTTCTCCACTACACCCATTTCCTTTTAGAAATAGATGGACTTAACTCTTCCTAGAACTTTCGTGAGTATATCTGCAACCTGTTGTTCTGTGGGAATATGCTGAAGCTGGACTGTTCCACACTGCATCCAATTTCTGATGAAGTAATATCCTGTGTCTATGTGTTTTGATCTATCATAGAACACTGGATATTCAGAGAGCATAATGCAACTCTGATTATCACAGTAGACATTGGTCGCCTCCATCTTTTGACTAAACAAACTCACTAGCAGCTTCCAAAGCCAAATAGCTTTGCATGTGGCCATGTTAGTTGTCATGTACTCTGCTTCTGCAAAGCTTAGCGCCCTTGGACTTCTGCCTGCTGCTGCACCAAGACACAACCCCTGATCCAACGCTGAAGCAACACCCTGATGTACTCTTCCAATCCACTGAATTGCCTGTCCAATCTGCATCTGTATAACCATATAATCTGACACCATCACCTCGAGTATATTTCAACCCATACTCAACTATGCTGTGCAAGTACCTAATATTGTGCCTTGCTATTGTCCAATGCACTCTCTTAGGTCCCACCATGAATTGACTAAGAGTGTTGACTGCGAAGCAGATATTTGGCCTGGCGTTGACCAGATACATGAGGGATTCGATGAGTTGTCTATACAAGGTTGGGTCAACGTCCTCGTCCTCTGATGAATCAATCTTCCTCCAGTTCATACTCATAGGTGTAGACATAGTCCTATAGTCCTGCATCTTGAATCTTTTCAGAATGTTTGTAGTATTTCTCCCTTGGCCAAGGAAGATCTCCTTGTCCTTCTGCCATTCTTCCAGGCGTAGGAAGTAATGCATCAATCCCGAATACTTCATATCAAATTTTGTTGCTAGGTTCCTCTTGCTGTCTTCTATGAGTCCTGATGACCCTATCAAAAAGAGGTCATCCACATAAAGTACTAGGATGAGTGGCTCATCCTCTACCATCAAATAGTAAAGGTTGGGATTTGCATCACTCTTGACGAATCCTATCTGCTGCAAGTAACTGTCAATTCGAACATACCATGCTTGGGAGCCTGTTTGAGCTCTTATAGTGCTCTCTTCAATCTGCACACATGCGTCCCTCTCTCATGTGTTTTGAAGCCCTCTGGCTGTTCGATGTATACCTCCTCCTCTATCACCTCGTTCAAGAATGCTGACTTGATGTCCATCTAGTGAATCTGTTATCCCATCTGCACTGCTAGAGATATCACTAATCAGATGGAGGTGTATTTGGCTACTGAGGTGAAGGTCTCATAATCTATGCCTTCCTTTTGTGCGTACCCCTTTTGCCACGAACCTAGCCTTGAACTTTTCCACGCTGCCATTTGCAACGTACTTTATCTTGTAGATCCATCAAGAGCCCATAATTGACATATCCACATGTCTTAGCACTACGTCCCAAACATCGTTATTCATCTGATGTACTCTTTCGATCCACTGAATTGCTTGTCCAATCTGCATCTATATAACCACATAATTTGATACCATCACGTCGAGTATATTTCAACCCATACTCGACTATGTTGTGCAAGTACCTAATATTGTGCCTTGCTGTTGTCCAATGCACTCTCTTAGGTCCCATCATGAATTGACTACGAAGCAGATATTTGGCCTGGCGTTGACCAGATACATGAGGGATTTGATGAGTTGTCTATACAAGGTTGGGTCAACGTCCTTGTCCTTTGATGAATCATTCTTCCTCCAGTTCGTACTCATAGGTGTAGACATAGTGCTACAGCCTTGCATCTTGAATCTTTTCAGAATGTCTGTAGTATATCGCCCTTGACCAAGGAAGATCTCCCCGTCCTTCTGCCATTCTTCCATGCCTAGGGAGTAATGCATCAACCCCAAATACTTCATATCAAATTCTGCTGCTAGGTTCCTCTTGTTGTCTTCTATGATTCCTGATGACCTTGTCAAAAAGAGGTCATCCACATAAAGTACTAGGATGAGTGGCTCACCCTCTACCATCAGATAGTAAAGGTTGGGATTTGCATCACTTTTGATGAATCCTATCTGCTACAAGTAACTGTCAATTCAACCATACCATGCCTAGGAGCCTGTTTGAGCCCTTATAGTGCTCTCTTCAATCTGCACACATGCGTCCCTCTCTCATGTGTTTTGAAGCCCTCTAGCTGTTCAATGTATACGTCCTCCTCTATCACCTCGTTCAAGAATGCTGCCTTGATGTCCATCTAGTGAATCTTCCATCCCATCTGCACTGCTAGAGATATCACTAATACTAGCAACTGAGGTGAAGGTCTCATAATCTATGCCTTCCTTTTGTGCATACCCCTTTGCCACAAACCTAGCCTTGTACTTTTCCACGTTGCCGTTTGCAGCGTACTTGGTCTTGTAGATCCACCGAGAGCCCATAATTGACATATCCACATGTCTCACCACTACCTCCCAAACATCGTTAGTCATGATGGAGCTGTACTTTTCCACCATGGCATCTACCCACACCCAATGCTATGCGGCCTTCTAATAGTTGGAAGGATCAACAACCTGTGCCACCAATGCTTGGTACCTGTCTGGCTGTTTGCATTTTCTCCTTCTCGTCCTAGGAGCTCCTATGAACTCCTTCGTGTCCCTCAAAGTTTGACAAACTTCTCTGTTGGTACGTCCATTAGTGGTGGCAGGATCGACCAGCTGCTCTTCTTGCCTCTACTGTTCTGTTTGCGGTGAATTCACAAGATCTTAGGTGTGAACTCACAAGATCTCCTGCACCTGAGGTGTGCTAGTACTGGTGATTGAACTAGATCCTTGTGACTGTCCATGCGGTTGTCCCTGTGGCTGCCCCTGCTGCTGGACCAATGGAGCTTTTGCTGGCTCATTCTAGTCATCTGCTAGCAACCCACGTGATCTCTTGAAGGCTCTGTCCTTCATGAACTTTACATCCCATCTCACAATAATCTTCCTGCTACTAGGAATGTAGATCTTGTATTCCTTCGAGGTTTCGCTATACCCAACAAAGAACCCATTATCTACAGTTTGATCCAACTTAGTGCGTTTTTCATTTGGGACATGGCAATAAGCTATGCGGCCAAACATTGGAATCACATTTGTTGTTAGACCAAAACCTGCAGGCATTAGTCTCCTCTACAATCAAAGTTAGGATCCATGAGAGGCGGTTAGTCCATGTCACCAAACACATGGGGAGCATTGAACCTAATGTTCAACAATCTCCCCTCGAATGCGAGTCGAGTGAGTTTCGAACTCGAGACTTGTCGCTCTGATACCACTTGTTGGAATTATGATTGTTGTTAGACCAAAAACTACAGGCATTAGTCTCTGCTACAGTCGCCAAAGTTAGGATCCACGAGAGGCGGTTAGTCCATGTCACGAAACACATGAGGAGTGTCAACACCAAAGATTCAGAAGTGACTATTCTGCAGTTTATTTGTTATTACAAGAAATATCGATAAGCTCACAATTGCAATCTTCACCAAAAATAAAATACGTTGCGGAAAATTAACTTGAAGCTAAGAAAATAATGCACACTCACAATAAAATCAACACAATAATTTTTGGACTAATACTCCCCGGAAAAACCTCGAAGGGAAAACCAGTGCAACACACAAGGGTTTATTTTATTATTATGCAGTAGTAAAAATCTGAGTACAATATTCTAGATGCTAATCTGGCAATCCTTCAGAAAATATACTGGCAAAATAATTTGGAGAAATTTTCTCCCTTTTGCAATAATTCAACCTCCCTCTGGCTTGCTCAAATTCTCTCACTGGCAACTCGCTCTGCCAGAATTCGCATTGCCTGCCCTGCAAAAATTGTACAGCCTGCTAGTTGGCTCCAGATGAGCTGTCCCGCCTCCCTTTGCCTCTAGAATGAAAAGTCGCGCTTCCTTCCGAATAATATTTCGACCTCCAGCAATGGAATCGACCTCCTTTCCAGCCCTTCACATTGGGAACTAGCTCATTTGCACTGGCTATGTGGCCCTCTTTGTAGAAATATTCGACCTCCTCTCTCTTGCTCGATTGGCACTGGAGAGACATTGGAAAATTCTCCTGTTTTCTCTATTGCCTCTCCCTCAATCACTGATGCTCCTCCACTGGCTCAAGTTCTTCCCTCACTGAATCACTATTCATTGGGAAATTCACCCTGCCTAGATAATTCTCTCTCCCTCTTTTTGTATCTCTCTTCATCCCATACAAAAAGAGAGATACAAAAAGAGGGAGAGAGACTTATCTAGGCAGGGTGAATTATCACAGAGGTAGGGTGATACCAGAGGGAGAGAGAATTATCTAGGCAGGGTTATACCAGTACTCCGAACAATGATTTTCTGCTCACTAATTTACAATAAATTCGGCCTCAAGTTTAGCTCAAATTCTGGAGGTAAACCTTGGCATAAATTCTAGAAATGCATCAAATAAATCAATCCCTTCTCTGATTGAAACCAGCTCCTCGACAAATGGATTTGCTTGAGATTGATCCTCCTTAATGCAAATAATTATGAGAATAAACTCTGATCTATTTGGCTGAGCAAGGGAATTATAAATATGACCAATTCGGTCTCTACAACAAGAAGAATTTTGGCCCTCTTTAAGTTCTGGTGCACAATATAACTCCACCATCCTTTCTTGGGGTTGAAATCGAAGATGGATAGACTCGTTCCTCTTTGCCTTCTGTTTCAGACTTGAAGAAACTCAGCCCTCTTGAAGATAAGAGTTTTGTCGTCCTGCAAATAACTAAGGTGCTGATGAATGCCTACAAAATTAGATCTGCAAAATAAACTCCTGGAGATAATCGAACTAGGGAGGCACATCCGTCTACCGAAATTGGAGAGACTAGCTAGGGTGGCAATTAGGTCCACCAAAACTAGTTTGAGGATTTCACTAGAATCCCTCGATCTGAAACTTGCTTGAGTTTCTCTTCAATATCAATTAGAAATGATCAGATAGAATAGAATGCATAGAAAATGAGTCCACCCTTTTATAATTTCTCTTTTAGTTTCTCCAAGCTTCTAGATTCCCCTTTTTAAATATTATTTTATTGGTGGGGACCACTTTTGACTAAGTGACCTTTTGCTGCCATTTTAATAAAATAATAATTTGTCATCCTTTTCCATTAAAATAATATTTGGTGCCATTTTTAATAAAATAATGTTTCCGCCATTCTATAATAAAATAATATTGGCCTCTTTTTTCCAATATAATATTATTTGCCCCTTTTTTTATTAATATCACCAAAATTGGGCAAAACTCCTTGGTGATTTCTATGCTCACAAAGTTGGGGATATTACAAAAGGTGATGGATACATAGGGAAAAATGGGTAAAATGTGGTGAAAATTGAAATAGGTGAATGATTGGCATAAAGGAACCATCTTGATTAATGCAAATTTTGTCAAAATCGAGACCGAACAAAGCACTGTAAAAAGCATGGAAAGAGGCATGTGGTAACAAAATGTAGAAAATGTGAAGTTTTATCTGCACCATTTTTCTATCTTAAGCCATTGCTTACAAGTTTTGGTAGCAAAAATTGCTAAAACACAGGAATGTGAGGTTGACCCTCTTAATTTTCCAAGAGAACATGATGCATTTGAGCTACGTACCAACTTCGATTATGAAAACCTTGCTACGCTTAATACTTACAATGTTACTGCAATCCATTCTGCTGTAAAATATCTCAGAGTAACAAAAGTTATAAAAAAGGAAAGAGCTGGAAGTGTTTTGCAATTTTTTTCAAAGTTGTACAAATGTCATGACTATATTTTAGGCCGCCAAATCATTGTTTCTGGGGACAGGTGACTGCAAGGGTGCAAGAAGATGTATTATCATTGGATTAAACTAGTGCAGGGCACAGGAAGAGAAAGTCGAGGGTTTATAACCCAATTTATTTTTCTTCAAATTTTGGGTTTTGCTATATTTCCAGATTTTCAAAAATGGCCGCAGTAGGTTTGAGAGATCAGGATAGATTGGATGGAGCCTCCAACTTTGGTGTTTGGAAAGCCAGAATGTCTTTTCTATTGGACGAGTTTGGACTGAAGGGGTATTCGACTGATGTGATAGCCATACCGATAGGATCCATAGAACTGACAACCTAGAAAAAGGAGAATGCCAAATCTAAGAGGATTATCCTTGATGGAGTCAAGGACCATATAGTCCCTCATATCGTAGAAGACACAACGAAAGAGATGTGAGATGCAATTGTCAATCTGTGAATTTTAGTTAACAATGGTATGTTCTGTGCTTAGCACAATTAATTCAATGTTCCTTTAGCAACGCAATGACAAATTTCAATTTAGATTTCCAGTAGCAATGACATTAACCATTAGTCACATTGATAGTAAAAGTAGATAAAACATGAAACAAAATGCAGAAGACAAGCCAAGAGAAGAGGACACTAGATTTGGTGGATGCCAGGGAAAAATCCCAATGTGGGGAGAACCCTTTGATCAATTCTTCTTATTATAATATCAAAATGTTCAAGAGAGAGAGTACAATAGTCAAAATTGACTTGCCAAATTCAGGATAAAACAACCTTGTCAAAATCTGCAGTCAACTGCAGTCAAACTTCAGCCCTAACCAAAAATCACAGATGGTCAATGCAACAGTCAAACTCCTCCTTTGAGGCTCGGTCAAAGGCAGTCAAACTCAGCCTCTAGTAGTGGTCAAATTCAGCCCAAAATAGTCACAAAATCTGTGGTCAAACTTGGTCAACCTACGGTCAACCCTGTGGTCAAATAGGCCTGCGGTCAATGCAGGTCAAAGACCTTTTTCCTCTTCAGCTCTTCTCCCTGTGTAGTCATATTTTCCATAGATTGAGCCAATTTAACTGATTCATCCAACACTGAAGTGGGAAGAACTGTTGATGATGATGTTTCGGCTGTAGTCATTCCTGTAGGGACACATGTTTGTAGTAGAGATGCAATTGGAACTGCATCAAGAGGAACAACTGCAAGCTATGCATTATGTTCCTTTTCCTTTATAGCCTTGTCCATTTCAGCTTCCATTTTTTTAATTTGGGCACTTTGCTCCACAAGCAACTTAGCATCTCTTTTGCAGCTCTGTTTCTCCAAGTTCTTTAGCCTGGGGGTCTTCTGTTGCTGGCAACTTCAATTGCTTTTTTAATGCTGCAATATCAACATTCTTCTTTCTTATTATTTCTTCTGTAGCTTTTGCATTTTCTAGATCAAGGTCTGCTTTGACTACCATTTCCTCCAAGTATTTGATTCTGGTATCTTTGGCCAATGAGGAGACTTTCTCCAATTTGAGTTGAGACTGCACATTATTTAGAGTGAGCTGTAGTTTTGAGGCAGTGATAGCAGTCTGTGTGAAAGTCGAATATACCATCTCACCTGCCTGTCTGTGCATATCTATTTGATCCAAAGGATGGACATCCTTTGACTCAAATTCAAAAGTGGTCTGTTTGAAGTCTGCTACTGACTTTGGTTGAGGGAGTGATAGCAGTCTGTTTGAAAGTCGAATATACCATCTCACCTGACTGTCTGTGCATATCTATTTGATCCAAGGGATGGACATCCTTTGAGTCAAATTCAAAAGTGGTCTGTTTGAAGTCTGCCACTGACTTTGGTTGAGGGACTTGGGCATGCATGAATGCTATATGCATTTTTCCATTCTCTGTATCATACGCTGAAATGAGTTTGTGTTCAATGGAAGAGCATTGTTTTCTGAACTGCGCTGATATGTTGTCATGAATGGCCTCATTCCTTTGCTTGATTTCATTGTATCTCGGAAAAATGTACAACTGTCTCTGCTTTGTAGAAGTTTCAGGTGTTTGAGGGACAGTAGCTGGAATATCCTTTGCTGAATGGAAGAGGACTGTTTTCTAAACTGAGCTGATATGTTGTCATGAATGGCCTCATTCCTTTGCTTGATTTCCTTGTATATCTGAAAAATGTACAACTGTCTCTGCTCTGTAGAAGTTTCAGGTGTTTGAGGGACAGTAGCTGGAATATCCTTTGTAACTGAGGAAGATGATGGAGATTCTGTAGTTCCACTGTCCAGCTTGAAAGTCTTCAAGCCTGAGAGCACAATAGTGCCTTGTGTATCCTCCAGTGATGGAAATTCTATTTTAGAACCGAAACCTGATTTGAGCTTCTTAGTGTATATTTTAAATTCCTTGGCTGAGACTTCGGTGACTGGAGAATCATCCTCCCTTGCTCTCTTATTTGTTTTCTCTTTGGGTATTGGAGTCTCTGAAGCTGTCCTTGAAAGTACCTACTCCTCGGCCTCCTGCAACGTATTTTCCACCCAAGTGTGCTGGTTCATATACTTTTCAATTTCAGGCCTCTACGTGTGCACATATGGTGTAGCTTTTTGTTCTACTCTCAATTTGGAAATTACCCTAAAGGGTTGTAAGACCAAGTGAAGTTGAGAGGAAAGTTCATTTGTTTTAGTAGGAGGTCTGCTTCCTCTCTTGTTGCAAATATCCTCATGGGCACATATTTGGGCAGTTTGTATGGTGGCAACTCTGAACCATACACTCTAATATCTGTGAATGGTTGGTAAAGATACCCATCCCTTGTTTTAACATGTTCAGTGAGTTGCATAACCTTCTGTATTTCTTCACTGATACTTGGAACCTGCTGGCCACTTAACACGCAAGTGGATGGATATAAAAATTGATCTGTAAACTCTGAAAAGTTGTACTCTTGTGATTGTTTTCTGACTAAGGAAGTCCATAAAACAACTGACTGTGGCTCTCCTTACTGTTCTAATTTTTGCATTGAGAATGGAAACCTATTTGCTTGGAAAAATAGAAACATAAACATTAGAATGGATAAATGTTTGAACATTCCTTCAATTAAAAACTGAAGGAATTGTTCATGAATTACATTTGATAAGGACTGGCAATAGTAAAAAGTGACCGATGGTCCTTCTTCTGAAGAAAGGGTGGACAAAAAGCCTAGAATAGGCTCATCTACCCACTCATCTAAGTAGTAACCAATTGATTTGGGTAGCATTGAATGTGCTCTAGCCATGAAAATTGGTGGAGAGGCTAAAGCACATGAGATCTCCAAGACCCAGAAATGGTTTGGACTGATTGTACCTAGTTTGGGAGATATTAAAATAATTAATATTTTTAATGGAGTTCCTAAGTCTAAACTTAGGAAAAATAAAATATTAATGGGTATTAATATAAAACTGGGTTAGAATGTTCCAAAAGTCATGGATCAAGCCAAATCTAATCTTAGTCATTGATTAGAGATTTAATCTCGGCCGTTGAAGGACCAACGAGAAAGTATAAGAAGAGGCTTGAGGGTCAGTTCGAGAACACATCAGAGTGACCAGTCATTCATTTTGCTATAGCGGGGTTGCTAAGCAAAGTTGAATTAGGGATCAACAGCGAGGGGCGGTAAGTACGAGGCAGAGAGGCATGGACAATACTAAGAGACCAACGTATAAGCAGAGAGAGTGAGAGCAACAACTAGTCCAGGCTACGCAGAGCCTAGTAGAGATAGTGCAGAGGTCAGAGGGACTGTGTCATCCACGCAGAGGCTGCTGGAGTGACGCAGAGGGTCCTAGAGGCTGCGCAGTGCCTCAGAGGGCTGACGCAGAGGGTCTTGGGGCTGACGCAGAGGCCAGAAGGGCCAGCACTGAGCTTCAGTTGTGCCAGAGAGGGTTTCGTGGGACAGGTTTTCTGAATACCTATTTTTGAAGATAGAGGTATTGCTGTCGTGTATTTTTTCCCTGTCGTGTGAGCCAGTTAGGCACCTTGTTGTACTCAGATAGACTGCATAATAATATAACCCTTTGAATAGCTGCACTAGTTTTCTCGCATTGGGTTTTTCCAGGGACATTTGTCCAAAAATAACGGTGTCACTTGTGTGCTTGTTTTCTTTGAGTTGATGACGTGTAGATGTTGCGACTGTATTGTGTTTATTTCGGTATTTAAATGTATTAAATAACTTGTTCGAATTTAAACGAGTAGAAGAAATAAATCAGCAGAGTTTAGATTAATTTTCTAACGGATAGAGTTAGAAAATTCAACATGGTATCAGAGCGTGGTTGTAGATCACAGGAGAATTGAAGGCATCAACTGAGCAGAGCATTTGCAGCAGAATCAGCTGTCTCAAGTGACAGTAGTTGATCCTTACAGAAGCGACAGAGGAAGGGTTGACGCAGAGGGATTGCATCATCAGTCTGGGCTAGAGAGAGGCCAGTGTAGAGGCTGAGGAGGGCAGAGAGAGGCTCACGCAGAGGCCAGGAGGGCTGACGTAGTTGGCTGAGGGAGCTGATTTGCTGGTGTTGAGATTGCACAGAGCCAAGAGGCTTAATCCTTTAGTCGCTGGGGCGAAGGAAGCTGTGGGCAGTTTGTGGGAGCGAAACTGGTGGGGTACTG
This sequence comes from Pinus tabuliformis, assembly GCA_031772625.1. NCBI lineage: Eukaryota > Viridiplantae > Streptophyta > Pinopsida > Pinales > Pinaceae > Pinus > Pinus tabuliformis. The sequence goes on along the minus strand of CM062816.1, from coordinate 2,078,847,152 downwards.
TGGTTAGAACAATGCCTAACAGGGCAAGACTAAGGTAGAGGAAGTTGTTGCGAAGGCGGATTTCTAACCAAGGAATCTAGATCAGTGTTGCAGTTGCACAGACGATTGGAGGGGCAACTTGACGATTGGAAAAAGGATTTCTAGGAGGGAAATCAAGACTTAGAGGGAGTCCAAAAGAGAACTTCCAGAAGGGAAGTAGAGAGATTCAAAGGAGTCGAACCGAGAACTTCCAGATGGGAAGTAGAGAGACTCAACAAGAGTCGAACCGAGAACTTCCAGGTGGGAAGTAGAGAGACTCGGAGGAGTCGGCAAAAGAGCAGTGAGATGGCCGTGAATGGGTTGAGAGATCTGGACATGCTGGATGAAGCGTCCAACTTTGTGGTCTGGAAGGCCAGGATCTTGTCCATTCTAGACATACATCGTATCAAGGGCTTCGCCTTGAGAGTGATGGCTATCCTAGTTGACCCGGTAGCTAATGAAAGGTACCAGGAGGCAATGGCTAAGACAAAGTGTATTATCCTTGATGGGGTCAAGGATCATGTGGTTCCACATATTGCCGAGAAGGAAACGACAAAGGAGATGTGGGACACTTTGAAGACATTGTACCAACATACTTCTGTGCAGAGGAAGATGCTCTTGGAGAATCAGCTAAGGTCATACCAAAATTTAGAAGGGAGAGCAGATAGATGTCTTCTTTGGTCGGTTGAAGGATATCTGTGACCAACTAACTTCCATAGGGGCCACGTCAGATTAAGAGTTGATTGTAAGGATCGCACTTAACGCAGTCTCCGAGGATTGGGAGACATTTGTCTAGAGCATATTGGGCAGGACGAGTCTTCTGGATTGGGAAGAACTGTGGGCGACTCTTCATTAAGAAGAGATCAAACGGTTGACCAAGGCGGGGAGTAGCGGTAAAGGGGTCAGGATCAAGAAGGAAGAGGAAGAAGATGCGGCTCTAGAATCTGTGGGAAAGCAGGAGAAGAGGAAGAAGATGGACATCTCCAAGGTCAAGTGCTTCCATTGTGGGGAACTGGGTTACTATGCGAACCGGTGTCTGAGGAAGAAGAGAAAGGGAGAGGCTTCTGACTCAAAGACAACACCAACAAAGGCGGATAAAGAGTCGAGGAGGATGACGATTGTGCTATGAGTGCTCATGTGCCACTTGAGAAGAAGTGGGGAGACATCGAGCTGTAGTCAAAAGGACTACAGGCGATGAGGGGCAGGATCCTTGAGGTACCCAACCTCTTGGCTTATACCTTGCTACGGGAGCTCCGAAGAGGAGTAGTCGGGCAGGCGGATGTCGGTAGAGATAGATGAAGCGATGAAGAGTGTTACAGTGCAGGAGTCTTGGGGTAGCACGAGGCTAGCAGGTTGCAACAGTGCGAGAGGCACCAGAGTTTTGCAACGATGCAGGATGGCATAGAGAGGTTTGCAACGGTACGAGATGCAGGGAGTTGTTGCAGCAGCGTGTTGATCTAGATTGTCATTAATGTCAATATGAAGCCAAGGAGAAGCAAAGCAGACTTGTGAAGAACATGAGCAAAGGCACTGGAAAGAGGATCGCATCAGTGAAGGTACATAAACAGAGTCATTGGAAGTCACAGAGAGATATGTCCAAGGGAAACCCCTATTGGAAGAACAAAGAGCAACAGAGCTATCAAAGTGTTGTGGCCACAACCACCACCCTACTAAAACCTGCTCTGGTGGCAAATTTGAATGGGTCCCCTAGAAGTTTGATCTTTCATTTCTTCGAATGATAACTCTCTGAATGATCTATTTTATCCTAGGGATTTTAACTCTCTACCGAGTCAAATCTTCAACTCTTAATGGTTAAGACCCCCCCGAATAAATCTTTGCGGCATGATTCATTTATAACCCAGTCTAGCCCTTCATTCATATCTTCCATCGGGACTTTTTCAATCCTCATAAACCTTCATGGTGCTCTATGCCTACACATATAACCAACCCCACTCTTTACTATGGTCGTATGTGGACTCAACCCACGAAACCTTCTATCGCGCCTTTATTTCTATTATAACACTTTGTAATAGAAATACTTTGCAAGCACATTTAACTTACCCTTTCCGCGCTGTTTCGGTCTTTATACATTTCTCGATGCCTGCCTTTATCGCTATCGCAATCTCTCAAGTTCTGCAGTTACACTACGCCTTCCTCTTTTGCATCTGATAAGCGAGGACCTTCCGGACTTCAAATGTAATTAACCATGCCCATATCCTTTCGGGTCCGCTGTTACATCGCTTATTGCAATCGCTTGTCCGCTCCTCCATCACAAATCGCAATCGGCAGAACCCATGGCCCATACATGAGGCGTTCCGTGATATGGCGGACCTGCTGAGATTATTAAGCACAACACATATGATTTCGGGTCTGAAGCCCATTGCAAATTGCAATCAGCGGAATTCAAAGCTTACACATAAGGCACGATGCGATACAGCAGACCCGACAGGACTATTAAGCATAACACATATGATTTTGTGTCCGCTCCCCAATCGCAAATCGCAATCGACGAAACCCAACGTTTATACATAAGGCGCGATGCGATATGGCGGACCCGCCGGGATTATTAAACGCAACACATATATTTTCGGGTCCGGCCAATCGCAAATCGCAATCGACGGGACGAGGGGTGATGTTGCATATGACTGCCCGCTGCGATGTGCGATTGCAACTTGATCGCATCGCAACCTTGGCTGAACCAGGGGCCGATTCTTTCACACTTGTTCCTTTTGATTTTATAAAAGTGTTATTGAGAGCAAGATTTGTGTTTTTAGGCATGTTTGTCATATTTCTCATAATCATAGCTAATATGAACTATTTCGACAGGCGAGGACCAAGAGAAGAGAGGCGCGTTCGAGTGGACCCGGTAACGGATAAATGCGATTTATATCAAGACGACACCTCTGCACCACCGATGTCAATATTGCAAAGACATACTCTGCAAGAAAGGGATATGAACCGCCATAGTGCATAACGGAGGCACGCTCTATGTCAAGAGGAAGCACTCATGACAGCGCTGATTCATCAAGATGCTATTACCTCCAAACACACCTTCAATCATGCTAGATGTGGGATGATGAGCGCAGTGTCTTCAGTTTCCTTAAGGAAATAATAGGGAATAACATTCGCTCAATACAGGTGCGAAGAGATGACACGCAGTCATTCTCCTTTAACCAACATCTATGCATTTCCCCAGGAAATGAAGCGCTCTACGAGATATGCCCTCTACATGTCAACGGTTTCATTGATCAATTCCACGTCTGTATATTTTAATGTGTATATGGAAAAGAGTAGGAAGGTGGAAAGTCGGGGGGGAGGGGAAGATGGAGGGTCAGTCTTTTCTGCATAATTATTACCTTCGGAGATGGGTACAAGACTTTTTTTTTGGGCAGAACAACTTTTGATTTATTGTGCTAATAAGGAAGACTGTTTGGGTCAAGAAGGAGCCTTTTTCAGATTTATTTTTCTTTCTCTTTCATGTGTTTAGAATTAAGGTGTTGTTGCTGGCATAAATATAAATATGATTTCTTTTTGTGCATATTGATAACAAACAATTCGTGACTAGTCTTGGTTTTTCAAATATGATTTGTTACCATGGTTAATTAATGAGCGGTTGCTGATTCAAAACCTTGTTAAACATCAATTGCAAGTTTTATTTGTATGGAAAGGAATGTGTATTGCTGTATAAGTAATTCGATTGCAATTAAGATTTAATACAACCTTGTTCATCTGTGAACCAATAATTGATTCATTAGGACTTGGAATCTATATATGATGTTTAACCTCTTCTTGTTATGCTCCTGCAGGATAGATTAGAATAGTTAGGACTAGCATAAGTAGTTAGAATTAGTGTAGATAGGATTTGATACACATAGGTTAGCTGTTTCTTTTGTTGATTTAATTGAAGTCTTCCTCCAAGAAGCAATCTTTCAACACCTATAATAGTTTACGAGATCCTTTATAACCCATTGGAACTAGCCACTCCAAACGAAAGCGGATCTAATTTGGGTTTGCGATCGGCTTGGTTCCCTTTGTTGGCACAATGAATATTAGCCGTGTCAACACAAAGCAGAGAAGAGAAGCAAGTGTAAGAGTGGAAGATTGAGGAGGAGCCATATCGGGAGTATCGCGTGTAATGTATGCCCAAAAAGTGAGAGGAAGATTCCATCGAAAGCCCTCAAAGAAGTAGGTTAGAGAGCAAGAGAAGCATAGAGGAAGATTCATTTGAAACCACGAGAAGCAAAGAGCGGAGGAGTATATATATGTTATGTAAAAAATAGTTAATTTTAGGCTTATTATTTAATTTAGGTTTAGTTAGGCGTAAGGGCACGATCATAAGATCATGCCCTTTCCCAAAGGGTGTCCATGGCGGTATTTAAGCCAGGAGCCCCATTGTAATCAGACATCATCTGTAATTCATCATTTTTAATAAAGTATTTATTTATATATATTCTGCGTATCAGAGTTTTCTATTTCATCTGGTATCAGAGCGAGTTCGCTCCTCGGGCTCTATTGATCTTCTGCCGTCACTTCTTTTTTCTGCCACGGGTTCCTTCACTCATTCAACTCCACTGTCGTGCTCCCACTCCCTATTCTTCCGCCGTCCGACTGTGCAACTGTGCCAGTCTTCCCATCACTCCGCTGTTCTGCCGTCTCAGTGCCTCCCATCCGACAGCATTCCCTCGTGCTTCCAGCGTCATACCCCCACCGTCTCAGTCGCACCGCGTGAGACGTCCCTGCATAGGTTCCTGTCAAGTTCCGAAGCTACCTGCGTCTGCGGTGATAATTGCGGGTTCTATTACAGTGGGTATCACCGTAAAATCGAAGTGTGATCTGCCACGGTTGCTGCCAATCAACACGACGGTTGACTCTTCAGCGGCCTGTCGTTTAATTAAATAGCTTTTCAATTAAAAGGGGTGGCCTGTCGTTTAATTAAATAGCTTTTTAATTAAAAGGGGTGGCCTGTCGTTTAATTAAATAGCTTTTTTAATTAAAATGGGTGGCCTGTCGTTTAATTAAATAGCTTTTCAATTAAAACGTAATTTCGACATTTTCCTCCTTTCGTTATATATAGTTATAATATATAAATATCCATATTATATAGTTATATATTATACACTATATATATATTATAGTTTGAAAATTTTATATAACATTATTTAAAAAATATATATATATATATTAATTAAATTAAATTATTAAATTAATTTAATTTAATTATTAAAAAAATATTAATTAATTAAATTTAATTATTAAATGAATTAAATTTAATTATTAAAAAAAAAAAAAGGGAAGGAAAAATATTTTAGCTGGCAAATAAATACACGCCTCCGCAAACCCACTCAATGTCGACAATGACAATGGCGGATTTCCAAAAAAGGTTATTGGATGCAGAGCAAAAGATAAATAACAACCACGAGGAGGTCAGTAAAAGATTAAATGAAGTCGAGAGCAAGCGGATAAAATCAAAAATCTTGAAGATACGACAAACCGAATAGAGATAAAGATGGAAAGTCAACATGTCCAAATAGGAGTAAACTTCAGAGAAGTCTTAACAATGCTGAAAAGCCTGTGTAAAAAGTCGAATTGTACACCCGAAGAGCTATTAAAAGATGGTGAAGAAAATCAAGAACATCTCTCATCAGATTCAACAAAGTCAACAAATTCTCATGAAAAGGTCGAATCCCCAAGAAAATCAGCGACACCCCACCAGGAAGCAAGTAACACGGCCTTTACAAACAAGCAACTTTGGGATACCCTTACTAATCAACACCCCCTTTTTGCTCAACCATTAGCCACATACCAGAAGAGGGTAAAGGTTGAGATGCCTAAATTCGATGGGAACGAAAAAAACAATGTTGCATGGATAAATAAAGCAGAAGAATACTTTGAGATATATGACATCACTGACGATGACGAAAAGCTCAGACATGCATCCATGAAAATGGAGGGAGAAGCATATAACTGGTATATGTGGTGGAAAAAGACAACACGCGTCATTAGCTGGAGGAGATTTAAAGACGCATTCTTCAAAAGATTCCAAGGTGTAAAGGAAGAAGAGTTCTTTTCAAAACTCATCAAATTACGACAAAAAGGAAGTGTGGATGAATACACTCAAGAATGGGAGACCTTAGTAACTCGAGTGCCTGGGTTATCAGAATCTTGTTTAATTCAGTCATACATCTCAGGACTTAAAACCCATTTACAAGTAGAACTTGAGATGCATGACATTTCATCAATAGAAGTAGCAAGACGAAAAGCAAAAACAGCCGAAAAGAAATTCGAACAAATATTTTGGTCAAAAGCCGAAAAAACATATTCAAGACGAAGAACACCTCAGTATGCAGATGCAAAAAATACAAGATATGTTCCACCACATCGTCGTGAAGATGAAAAATCTAATGTGGAAGCGCAAAGGATAAAGGAGGGTAAATGCAAGCGTTGTGGTGAAAAGTGGGATCCCAAACATAGGTGTGCTAAAGGAAAAGAACCAAAAAACCTATATAATTGTGAAGCAACCAATGACTCAAACAGTGAAGATTCTGACATAGAAGAAACAGGAGATGCCCCAGAATTCTCACCAGAATTAGATGACGAAAGTATTCCGCAAGTTTCGTTATCAGCCATGACAGGTATATCACAACCTCAGACTCTAAAGTTAAAGGGACACATTAAGAAGAACAACGTGGTGGTTCTCATTGACTCTGGTAGCACACACAATTTTTTGGATGCAACCATGGCCAAGAGACTTAATATTTTTTCATTTCCCTTACCAAGCATGAAGGTAATGGTAGCAGACGGTAAGAGGATTGAAAAAGTGGGGAAATGTCATAAGGTTAAATTGCAAATTCAAGACTTCAGTTTAGAGTCTTCGTTTTTCATAGTACCATTAGGAGGAGTAGATGTAGTCTTAGGTGTCCAGTGGTTACGAACCTTAGGTACTTATGCCGCTAACCACGAAGTACAATTTATAAAATTCAAATGGGGAGGTCAAAAGTACAAATTACATGGGTTCCAAGCACCAGAAAATCAAATTGTATCATCATCTCAGATGATGAAGATGATTCGAAAAGGAGCACCTGCTTATGTAGTACAATGTCATCAGTTAGAAATGTTATCTGCAAATATGACCAATGAAGAGTCACCAGAGATACAAGAACTAATTAGGAAACATGAAGAAGTATTTCAAGATCTACCTCTAAAGATGCCGCCTAATAGGGAAATTGAGCATACAATAGAAGTCAAGGCAGGATCAGACCCGGTTAACATCAAGCCATACCGATATCCACATCACCAAAAAACAGAAATCGAGAGATTACTCCAAGACCTCTTAAGGTGTGGAATCATCTCGAAAAGTAAAAGTCCTTACGCTGCTCCAGTGGTGTTGGTAAGGAAGAAAGATGGGTCATTCAGGCTATGTATTGACTATAGGGGATTAAACAAAATAACAATTAAAAATAAGTTTCCAATTCCCTTTATCGACGAAATGTTGGATGAGCTACATGGCGCAAGGTATTTCTCAAAATTGGACCTAAGATCAGGTTACTATCAAATTAGAATAAGATTAGAAGACATACCAAAAACCGCATTCCGAACACACGAAGGTCATTATGAATTTAAAGTAATGCCATTTGGATTAACCAATGCACCAACAACGTTTCAAGCAACTATGAATGAATTATTTCGCCCACATCTCAGAAAGTTTGTATTAGTATTCTTTGATGATATTCTAATTTACAGTAAAACTTGGAAGGAGCACTTGCAACATTTGGATAAGGTTCTTACACTACTTAAAGAACACCAATTTTACGCAAAAAAATCCAAATGTACCTTCGGAAAGGAAGAAGTAGAATACCTTGGACACATTATATCCCATGAAGGTGTAAAGGTGGACCCTAACAAAATCAAAGCCATAAAAGAATGGACCAAACCTGTTAATATATCCAAGCTAAGAGGGTTCTTAGGTTTGACAGGATATTACCAAAGGTTTATTAAAAACTATGCACATATAACTGCACCTCTAACAAATCTTTTAAAGAAGAATTTGTTTCTATGGGATGAGGAAGCAGGAAGGTGTTTTGAAAAATTAAAAGAAATTATGTCTAATGCTCCCGTATTAGCAACACCAGATTTTTCTAAACCATTTATCATTGAGTGCGATGCTTCTGGATTCGGTATAGGTGCAGTACTAATGCAACAAGGACATCCCATAGCTTTTGAAAGTAGGAAGCTCAATAAAAGAGAGCGCCTCAAATCCACATACAACAAAGAAATGCTCGCTATCATGCACGCACTAGCTAAGTGGAGGCAATATCTTTTGGGAAGTAAGTTTTCTATTTGAACAGACCATAACAGTCTCCAACATCTCCTTCAACAAAAAACGCTTTCCGAAGAACAACAAAAATGGATTGAAAAAATTGCCGCTTTTGACTTGGAAATACTACATAAAAGAGGTAAAGACAATGTAGTAGCAGATGCCTTAGCCAGGAAGGATGAAGAACCAACACTACTTGCAATGTCGGTTGTTGTTCCTGAGTGGCTTAACGAAATTCGAAGTGAGTATGCCAAGGATCCAGAAGTAACAGCAATAATCAATAACCTTCCCAATAACTCAAAATTTGAGTGGAAGAATGATATCCTATGGTATAAGGGAAGAATATATCTAAGTACAAATTCCAAGTTTAAGTTTAAGATACTCAAGGAATTACATGACTCACCGTCAGCTGGACACGTAGGATTCTTTAAGACTTATTACAATGCACGTCAATCCTTCTTTTGGAAGGGAATGAATCGTGATATTCAGAAGTATGTAGCAGAATGTGATACATGTCAAAGGAATAAAAGCGAAAATATTATGACACCAGGATTACTTCACCCCTTAAACATTCCAAATCAGAAATGGGAGGAAATCTCGATGGACTTTATTGAAGGATTACCAGTATCTGAAGGCAAGGACAAGATTTTCGTAGTAGTCGACAGACTCACCAAATATGCTCACTTTATGGCAATAAAGAAGTCATACTCAGCAAAAGAAATCGCTGAAATATTTTGCAAAAATATATATAAGTTGCACGGTTTTCCAAAAGTCATTGTAAGTGATAGAGATGCCAAGTTCAAAGGTAATTTCTGGAAGGAATTGTTCAACCATGTAGGAACTTACTTAAATATGAGTTCCGCTTATCACCCGCAAACAGATGGACAAACAGAAGTTGTCAATAAATGTTTGGAGGCCTACCTACGTTGCTACGCTACAGAAAAACAAAATAAATGGGCTCAATGGTTACACCTTGCTGAATGGTGGTATAACTCCACCTATCATACATCAGCAAAAATGACGCCATTTCAAGCCCTATATGGATATGAACCCCCGAAATGGAAAGATCTAGCTATGGTCCAAACAAATCTACCTGCTGTTAAAGATCAACTAGAAGAAACCCAGAAAATCGTCCAAATATTAAAAGAAAATCTAAATAATGCAAGGAATCGTATGAAGCAACAAGTAGACCGTAACAGAACCGAAAGAGAGTTTGAAGTTGGAGAATGGGTATTTGTTAAGCTCCAACCATACAAACAATTATCCTTAAAACACAAAGGAAAAAACAAATTGGCACCAAAGTTTTATGGACCTTATCAGATCAACAAAAAGATTAGCCAAGTTGCATATGGTTTAAGCCTTCCAGAGACAAGTCGTGTTCACAACGTCTTCCACGTATCTTGCCTTAAAAGGGCCCTAGGTAACGATCAAACAGCGCAAACAACGCTTCCATCCCTAGATGATGAGGGAAGAGTCATTTTAGAACCAGAAGGTATTTTGTCTACTAGAGAAAGAAAGCTTCATTATCGTACTATCAAGGAATATTTGATCAAGTGGAAGGACTTGCCCGAAGAAGAAGCTTCTTGGGAGAATGAAGCATTTTGTCAACAACATCCGTCGTTACGTATGCTTTGAGGACAAAGCATTCTTTCGAGAGGAAGGCAATGTTATGTAAAAAATAGTTAATTTTAGGTTTATTATTTAATTTAGGTTTAGTTAGGCGAAAGGGCACGATCATAAGATCATGCCCTTTCCCAAAGGGTGTCCATGGCGGTATTTAAGCCAGGAGCCCCATTGTAATCAGACATCATCTGTAATTCATCATTTTTAATAAAGTATTTATTTATATATATTCTGCGTATCAGAGTTTTCTATTTCAATATATTATATAGATGTGATATAATAACACGGACCCGAACAGGTTATAGCAAGAATCCTTAATATGACATCGCGTCCGCCCATCAGAACCGTCATATCGCAAGTTATAAAGGGCTGTCACCCCCGAAACCTTTGATTTTATAAAGGTTGGAAGAGTTATCTCCTAAAGAAAGAGCGACGTAAATCCATCAATAGCGAACGATATCAAGTCAAGGAGGAAACAAACGGAGAGTGCATGAGATCCATTGGATCTTATAAATCGATGTTCATCGCATGGCAGAGATGTGAGGGCGTTAATTTGCGAGGAAAGTGGTTCCGCAATAGGAAATGGTATTTCGGGCAAGGTAAAAGTGGTAAGTGGTATTGAAGGGTGAGCACCCGATTCCACTAACCGAGCGACACGTAGCACTTGGGAGGAGAGAGGAAACCGCTTTTTCGGGCGGGTAATCCCCGTGCTATTTGTCTACCCGAAATCAATGTCAACTGTCGGATCAAAAGGAGGTGATCAACGGTGGAGATCGAGCGGACTGGTTGGTGATCAGGCTAAGCGACAACCGTCGGATCGAGCGCCAGATCAACGGTCTAGATTTAATCGCTGATCGCATTTCGGGAAGGTTAAGTGACGGCGTGGTGGTATGCCGATTGCCGATGGGCTGATCCGCCGATGACCGATAGCGATGAAGTCGAGCGTCGATCAGAGATTTGTTAATGCAGAGGTCGGAGAGCGCTATGGAAAGGATTGGAGGAGCGGACCCGATGAAGTTATAGATGCGGGCGTAATGCATTTGAAGTCCGGCCTTATGTGTTCGGAGGGTGTATTTCCGTGTATTCCTGTGGTTCCAATAAATGTGTTGCCCGACAAATAAACACTTCCGATAGGTTTCGGTCCATTGTATGAATATTGAAAAAAAGGGGGGCCTCTCTGATATAGTTATTTATTTAATATGCAATATTATTATAATACGACCTCTCTTCTGCATTAACGTGTCCTGTAAGAATTTGATGAATTTGAAGAGACAGAGGAAGCCGAAGAGTGAGCGCAGAGGAAGCCGAAATATCAAGCGAGCGAAGAGGAAACGAGCGGAAGCCAAAGGTTAGGAGTATTAGGCATATAAAACAAAGAACATGGAAAGTTTGTGGTGCTGGCAAACTATAAGAAAAAAAAAGGAGCCAAAGTTCTGGCAAAAGTGGAAGGAACAGGAGGACAAAAGTAAGTCATAGGTCCAGCAGGGTTGGGAGTAGAGTATTACAACCAAACAGATCTAGACAGTTACAACAGAGGGTTGGAGCCCTTGAGGTTGGTGCCTCAAAACTGAAAGGATTGGTGTCCTGGGAGTTGGTGCTCCTAAATTCAAGGTTGGTGCCTTAACAAGACAGAGTTGGTGCTCTGGAGGTTGGAGCCTCACAAAGAGTCCAAGTTGGCGCTTGGCAACTGATTGAAACCATATATATATATATATATTGTACTTGATTTACTGCAAAGATCACATTATTAAAAGATTCTATTCTTGTTATCTATTTCTGTGTTCCAAATATAAATGTTTTTATCTGATAAAATTAATAATTGAAAAGAAATATTGATTCACCCACCCCTAGTGTTTCCAACAATTGGTATCAGAGCGAGCTTCTTCATATTAGCCTAACAGCTTGAAGAAGGATTCTTAGTCATGATGAGAAATCAAGAAGTGTCCGGAAGACCTCCTCTGTTCGATGGCACAAATTTTGGTTTCTGGAAAAAGAGAATGTCCTACTACTTAATGTCTCTTGGACCTGAAGTTTGGCATTCGGTCCTAAATGAGCACATAGCTCCTTCCACTCTTCCAACAGATCAAGACAAGAGGAAAGTCTATGTTGCAAATGCAAAAGCCTTAAACTCCATCACTAGTGGAATCACTAATTCTGAATTTACAAAAGTCATGAATTGTAATATTGCCAAAGAAGTATGGGATAAGCTAATTAGCTTATACGATGGGGACTCCAAAGTCAAGAAGGCAAAGCTTCAACCTCATAGAAGGAAAGTTGAAAGTCTGAAAATGGATGATGAAGAAGATATTGCATCATACTTTCTCTGAGTAGCTGAAGTGGTCAACTCTCTTAAAGGATTGGAAGAAAACATTGAAGAAAGCACCATTGTCCAAAAGGTCTTAAGATCTCTCCCATACAGATTTGACTCCATAGTAAGTGCCATAGAAGAAATGAAGGATCTAGATACTCTGAAGATGGATGAACTCCATGGAATCTTCATTGCCTATGAGATGAGAAAAGGTTGCCCAAGTTCCAAAGATGCAGCATTGAAGGCCTCAAAATCAAAAAAGGGGAAAGAAAGGAATGTCAGTAGTGATGACTCTAATGTTGAATCCGAATTGGTGCAATTTGTACGAAGGCTGAAGAAAGGATCTAAGCTAAAAGGTAAATACCCTCTTATTTGTTTCAAGTGTGGAAAAATAGGTCATTATGTTGCAAAATGTCCTCATAAGCATGATATTGATGATGAAGAAAATTCTAAAAGGATGGTATACAAAAAGAAAGGGTTCAATAAGAAGAATTTCCTTTCTAAGCAAGATGAGTCTGATGAAGATGAATTTGTAGTCATAAAAAAGAAATCAACTAACCAGTTCCCTCATCGCAAAGGAGGTAATGAAGAATCAGATGAAGAAAATGACCATGCTGGAAGCCAAGAAGTATTATTCATGGCATTCACAAATGATGATGACTTAGGGCTAGATGGAAATGTAGATGAATTGTTAATAAGTGCCATTGAAGAAAATGAGAAATTACAGAATAAAATCATTTCGCTCAAGGTAGAAAATGAGGAAACAAAAAGAAAGGAAGATCTCTTGAAAAATAAGCTAAAAGAAAAAGAAGAAGCTTGCGAAGAACGTTAAGTCGAAATAGTATCTCTGAGGAAGGAATTGGAGCAAGTTAAAAAGGGTTGGAAAAGCTCTCAAATACTTGACACTATCCTAAATAATCAAAAACCTCAACATGACAAATCTGGAATAGGTTTTAAAGGAGAATCATCAAGTACTAAGAATAATGCGAAAAGCTATGCCGACGTACTTTCCAGCAACCCAAAAGAAGAAAGATTATTTCATCAAAGGCTCATCCCAGATCCAAAGAATGAAGAGAGAGTAACTCCAAGGAAGAATGTTGATTCAAATCATGGATGTTACAACAGATACAAAACAATATTTGATCAAAGGCCCAACTCAAATCCAAAGAATGAAGCGGGAATAACTCCAAGGAAGAATGTTGATTCAAATCATGGCTATTACAACAAGTACAAAACTATCTTTTCTGGGCATTGTTTCCATTGTAAAAATCTTGGTCATCAAGCTAGACATTGCATGGCTCGTAAGAATGACACACCAAAATTGAAGGATCAAATAAACAAACCATATGGCCCCAAAGGGAAAGGACAAATCAAGACCTACAAGTCTTTTGATCCCTTGGCCAAATTTGATTTGATTTGCTCATTATGTAATAATAATGGACACAATGAACAAAATTGCCCACTCAAAAGAGGAAAAGCAAGAAGTGAGAATCCCAACACAGATAAACGTGGCCTAGCTCTATGTGCTCAAAATAATGAAAATCATTGGTTTGTGGATAGTGGGTGCTTCAGAGACATGACAGGGGACAAAGGGAAGTTTGTCTCATTGAACAAAAAGGAAGGAAATGTATCCTTTGGAAGTGGATCAGCCAAAATTGCTGGAAAAGGAATTGTTACTCTTATTAATGGAAAAAGAAAAGCTCAAAATGCTTTGCTAGTAAACGGGCTCAAACACAACCTCCTGAGTGTTAGCCAAATCTGTGATCAAGGACATAATGTTGTCTTTAGCACCAAAGACTGTGAAATAAGGAACTCTTCCTCAGGGGAACTTGTGGCGAAAGGGGTTAGAACACCAGGCAACATCTATATTCTAAACAAGATTCAAGAAGATAAATGCTACTTAAGTCAAACAAATGAAAGTTGGTTGTGGCATAAGCGACTTGGACATACAAGATTCGATAACTTGATCAATATCAGCAAGATTAAAGCAGTATGAGACATTCCAAAGTTATTCAAACCAAATCAAGGAGTATGTGGCCCATGTCAACAAGGAAAACAAACTAGAACAAGTCACAAGACCAAGGAGTTCTCTACATCAAAGCCTTTGGAGATCATTCATGTTGATTTATGTGGACCAACTAGAACTCCGACACTCCAAGGAGAAAGGTACTTTGCTTTATTTGTTGATGTCTATACTAGAATGATGTGGGTATATTTTATAAAATATAAATCCGAAGCATTTTAGTGTTTTAAGAATCTTAAAGCTCTTGTGGAAAATGAGAAGGACTGTATGATTAAGTGTCTCAGAACAGATAGAGGGGGAGAATTCACATCAAAAGAATTTGATGAATTCTGTAAAATACATGGAATTAAAAGAGAACTCTTTGTTGCCAGAACACCAAAGCAAAATGGGGTAGTTGAAAGAAGAAACCGTACAGTTCAAGAAATGGCAAGAACAATGTTAATAGCAGCTAACTTGCAGACAAAATTCTGGAAAGAAGCAGTCAGGACAACTGCCTATACATTGAATCAAACTCAATTGAGACCAAATAATGAAAAGACTCCTTATGAATTATGGAAAGGAAGACTTGCGTCAGTAAAATACTTCAAGATTTTTGGAAGCAAGTGCTTCATAAAAATCAATGATGACTCACCAGGAAAATTTGATTCATGGGTTGACGAAGGGATCTTTCTTGGATATTCTATAAGAAGCAAAGCCTACAAGTGCTACAATAACCGACTATGGAAAATAGTGGAAAGCATTGATGTAAAAATTGATGAAGACCTTCCAGAAAAATAAATTGAAGAACATGAAGTTGATCCTCTCATTGAAGAAGAAGAACCTGAAAAAGAAGAAAAAGACCAAGGAAAAACCAAGGAAAAAGAACCATCTCAAACCCCTTCAAAGATGAAATTTCTCCAAAAATATCACCCAGAAGAGCAGATTATTGGCAATATGGATGAAGGGATGCAAACCCGAAGAAGGATGACTAGTACACCAAAGAAGAATGATGTTGCTCTTCTATCCATGATAGAACCAGAAACATTTACTCAAGCAAGTAAGGATCCTCATTGGGTAAAAGCCATGGAAGAAGAAATGTCTCAAATTGAGAAGAATGAGACATGGGAGCTAGTACCTCGTCCAAAGGACAAAAACATAATAGGAACCAAGTGGGTGTTCAAAAACAAAATGAATGAAGATGGAAAAATCATCAGAAACAAGGCAAGGCTTGTTTGTAAAGGCTATTCACAAATTGAAGGAATTGACTTGAAGAAACATTTGCACCAGTAGCTCGTGTGGAAGCTATCATATTGTTCTTGGCATTTTCCTTCTCAAAAGGATTCAAAATCTATCAAATGGACGTAAAATCAACATTTTTGAATGGGGAACTCAAGGAAGAAGTCTACATGGAGCAACCAGAAGGGTTTAATCTAACAGAAGGAAAAGACTTTGTTTGTAAGTTGAAAAAAGCATTATATGGGTTGAAACAAGCTCCTAGAGCTTGGTACGCAAGATTGGATCAGTATCTACAACACCAAGGCTTCAAGAAGGGGGTGGCAGGAAGTAATCTCTACATAAAGACGGATGAGGATAAGTTACTAGTCACACTTGTTTATGTTGATGATCTGATTTTTGCTAGTAATAATGATGAGATGAGCCATGAGTTTTCTCAAAATATGTCAAAAGAGTTCAAGATGTCAATGATAGGAGAGTTATCTCACTTCCTTGGACTACAAGTATCTCAAACCACGGCAGACATGTTTATATCTCAAGCCAAATATCTTAAAGACATGCTTAAAAGACATGGAATGGAAGACTGTGCACCCATGAGCAAACCCATGACCACAAGTTGCAAATTGAGCAAAAATGATGACTCCCCTTCGGGGATGCAACTCATTACATGGCAATAATTGGAGCCCTTCTATACTTAACTGCTATGAGACCCAACATTATGCAAGCAGTAGGAATGGTGGGAAGATTTCAATCAACCCCTAAACAATCCCATTTGTTGGCTGTAAAAAGAATTCTCAGATACCTGAAAGGAACTCCTGATTTTGGTCTCTGGTACCCTATGAGCTCAACTCTTTGACTGCGTACATCAACGCTGATTGGGTCGGAAGTGTCAATGATCGGAAAATTACTAGTGGAAATGCATTCTTCTTGGGAGACTGTTTAGTATCTTGGCTCAGCAAAAAACAGACATCCATATCACTATCTACAGCTGAAGCCGAGTATATAGCTGCCGCAGATTGTTGTACTCAAATACTATGGATGAAGAAAGTTCTAAAAGATGTCAACATAGGTACAAATCGACCAATTACCATCTATTGTGATAACACAAGTGCGATCAGCCTCAACAAAAATCTAGTGATGCATCAAAGACCAAACATATACCAATCAAGTATCATTTCCTTTGTGAACAAGTAGCTGAACAAAACATCATCTTGGAATATATCAATACTAAGGAGCAGATAACTGACATTTTCACAAAACCTCTTCCTCGAGGAGCATTTCAACATCTTCGTCAAAAGATGGGGGTTATCTCTTTAACATCAATTAAGTTGATTCATAAAGATGTTGCAGGACAGGGGGAGCAATTCAACAGGGGGAGTCCTTGTGCACTCCTTTGCCACTGATGTCAAAGGGGGAGAGAAGAAGAATATTGCCATCAATGGCAAAGGGGGAGATTGTTGATCTAGATTGTCATTAATGTCAATATGAAGCCAAGGAGAAGCAGAGCAGACTTGTGAAGAACATGAGCAGAGCCACTGGAAAGAGGATCGCATCAGTGAAGGTACATAAACAGAGTCATCAGAAGTCATAAAGAGATATGTCCAAGGGAAGCCGCTATTGGAAGAACAAAGAGCAACAGAGCTATCAAAGCAGAGAAGAGAAGAAAGTGTAAGAGCGGAAGATTGAGGAGGAGCGGAAGATCGGGAGTATCATGTGTAATGTATGTCTAGAAAGTGAGAGGAAGAGTCCATCGGAAGCCCTCAAAGAAGCAGGTTACGAAGCAAGAGAAGCATAGAGGAAGATTCATTTGAAACCACGAGAAGCAAAGAGCGGAGGATTATATGTATTAAATAGATGTGATATAATAACATGGACCCGGATAGGTTATAGCAAGAATCCTTAATATGACATCGCGTCTGCCCATCGGAACCCTCATATCGCAAGTTATAAAGGGTTGTCAGCCCTGAAACCTTCGATTTTATAAAGGTTGGAAGAGTTAGCTCCTAAAGTAAGAGCGACATAAATCCATCAATAGCGAATGAGATCAAGTCAAGGAGGAAACAGACGGAGAGTGCATGAGAACCATTGGATCTTATAAATCGATAGTCATCGCATGGTAGAGATGTTAGGGCATTAATTCACGAGGAAAGTGGTTCCGCAACATGAAATGGTATTTCGGGTGAGGTAAAAGTGGTAATTGGTATTGAAGGGTGAGCACTCGATTCCACTAACCGAGCGACACGTAGAACTTGGGAGGAGAGAGGAAACCGCTTTTTCGGGCGGGTAATCCCCGTGCTATTTGTCTACCTGAAATCAATGTCAATTGTCGGATCAAAAGGAGGTGATCAATGGTGGAGATTGAGCGGACTGGTTGGTGATCGGGCTAAGCGACAACCGTTGGATTGAGCGCCAGATCAACGATCTAGATCTAATCGCTGATCGCATTTCGAGAAGGTTAAGTGACAGCATGGTGGTATGCCGATTGTCGATGGGCCGATCCGCTGATGACCGATAGTGATGAAGCTGAGCGCTGATTGGAGATCGGTTAATGCAGAGGTCGGAGAGCGCTGTGGAAAGGATTAGAGGAGCAGGCCCAATGAAGTTATAGATGCGGGCGTAATGCATTTGAAGTTCGGGGCTTAAAGTCAAATAAACACTTCCAATAGGTTTGGGTCCATTGTATGAATATTGAGAAAAAAGGGGGGCCTCTCTGATATTTCTTTAATATGCAATATTATTATAATACGGCCTCTCTTCTGCATTAATGTGTCCTGTAAGGATTTGATGAATCTGGAGACAGAGGAAGCCGAAGAGAGAGCACAGAGGAAGTCGAAAGATCAAGCGAGCGGAAGCCAAAGGTCAGGAGTATCAGGCATATAAAACAGAGAACAAGGGAAAGTTTGAGGTGCTGGCGAACTGTAAGAAAAAAAAGGGAGTTGAAGTTCTGGCAGAAGTGGAAGGAACAGGAGGACAAAAGTAAGTCATAGGTCCAGCAGGGTTGGGAGCAGAGTATTACAACCAAACAGATCCAGACAGTTACAGTAGAGGGTTGGAGCCCTTGAGGTTGGTGCCTCAAAACTGAAAGGATTGGTGTCCTAGGAGTTGGTGCTCCTAAATTCAAGGTTGGTGCCTTGACAAGACAGAGTTGGTGCTCTGGAGGTTGGAGCCTCACAAAGAGTCCAAGTTGGTGCTTGGCAACTGATTGAAACCATATATATATATATATATATATATATATATATATATATATGTTGTACTTGATTTATTGCAAAGATCACATTATTAAAAGATTCTATTCCTGTTATCTATTTCTGTGTTCCAAATATAAATGTTTCTGTCTGATAAAATTAATAATTGCAAAGAAATATTGATTCACCCCCCCCCTCTCAGTGTTTCCAACAATTGGTATTAGAGCGGGCTTCTTCATATCAGCTTAACAGCTTGAAGAAGGATTCTTAGTCATGATGAGAAATCAAGAAGTGTCAGGAAGACCTCCTCTGTTCGATAGCACATATTTTGGTTTCTAGAAAAAGAGAATGTCCTACTACTTAATGTCTCTTGGACCTGAAGTTTGGCATTCGGTCCTAAATGAGTACATAGCTCCTTCCACCCTTCCAACAGTTCAAGACAAGAGGAAAGTCTACGTTGCAAATGCAAAAGCCTTAAACTCCATCACTAGTGGAATCACTGATTCTGAATTTACAAAAGTCATGAATTGTAACTCTGCCACATAAGTATGGGATAAGCTAATTAGCTTATACGACGGGGACTCCAATGTGAAGAAGGCAAAGCTTCAAACTCATAGAAGGAAACTTGAAAGTCTGAAAATGGATGATGAAGAAGATATTGCATCATACTTTCTTTGAGTAGCTGAAGCGGTCAACTCTCTTAAAGGATTGGAAGAAAACATTGAAGAAATGTTAATTTTAGGTATGTTCTATGCTAGAGCAATTTATTTAAATTTGCACAGTTAGAAATCACATCAGCATTAAGATAAACTGCAGATAGAACATAAATATAAATCGCAAAAGACAAGCCAAGACAAGAGGACACAAGATGTGGCGCTAGCCAGTGTCAAACCCCACAATGTGTGGGGAAACCCTTGACCAATTCTTCTTTTATGTTCTTCAAAGTTCAACAAAGAAAGAGAGAGAGAGAGATAGTACATTTACAACAGAAGTCAACACTTTGAATTATCTAGATCTAGCATAGATCATTTCGTATAATGATGAGATCAGTTGAAGACATTCTGCTTAAACTGATTTTCCAAGGTGACTCCTTCACCTATCATCATGCTGCATCTTGTCCATTTGCTGCACCTTACCCTATAGCACCATCATGCAGCATCATGCATCATCATGCTTCTCATGATCTCATACATCACGTTGCCCATACATCATGCTATCCATGATCATTATGCTGCATCATCATGCTGTCTCATCCATCATCATGCTGCCCTGAGTTCTTCTGAGACTATGAGATCACATCTATGTATGATCAATTTCTGTCATGATCTAGACTATGATCATTATCACTCTTCCTTGAAGTATGATGAGACTACCTCATGTTGTGATGATATAGTCTCCTTCTTTATGTATGTCGAGAATCTCTGTTATGATGGAAACTTCTTCCTTGGCTCTGCAAATCATCTTGTTGAGGCTGCTACAGGTATGTCATAGTGAATGCTGACTTATCCATCCGAGGGCATGATTTTTTATTATAGGTATGCTGAGAGGAGGCTGATCTAGATCCTAGATTTATCCCATATAGAAATGCGGATCCGTTTATGACTGCGGCTTCATTGTTACCCTTACTGCTATAGGGTTTTACCATGAATAATGCATCTGTTTTCCTTGAACATCGTATCTGGTTTCACCATAGCGTATCAGGTTTCCTTGAACAACGTTTCACCATGAACGGCATATCAGATATTATCATGACTGCATATGAACTGCATGTTACCATCAACGACATATTAGATATTTCCATGACTGCGTATGAGCTGTGTGTCACCATTAATGGAATATCAGATATTACCATGACTACGTATGAACTGCGTGTCACCTTGAACGACATATCAGATATTGCCATGACTGCATATTGAGCTGCGTGTAGAGTATAGGGCATTACTTTGCGTGTAATTCATGTACAATGTGTAATATATATTGCCATGCTGCGTTGTATGCCTGTGTATATATATATCTATTGCTGCGTTGTGTCATTGCCCATGAATTGCGTTTAAGGTCTTCTCATGAACAACGTTATGACTGCGGCTCTTCAGGAGTAGATTCTCACGTTGATTGCGGCTTAGGGCAACGTATCACAACGGCTTCCATCTATCGTGGCTCGCTTCTATTGCGGCTTCCATCTACTGTGGCTGCGTATAGGGCATCACGTTTACTGTGTATTGCTGTGCGTTAGAACTAGGGCATCATAGGCCAGGGTACATTCTCATGGTGTCTCTCTCCTGCTCCAAAAACCCAAGACGTGGAGAGGAGGAGATCACCTTAATGTGTATCTTCTAAATGCCATCAAATCCTCTTCTATTTATACCAAAAATGTACAGGTTGAATGGACATGACGTTTGGGCTTCTTGAGCCTACATAAGTTGCTGGCCGACTTAACAATTTGTCCATAACATGAATAAATTCATAACTTCATAAATACTCATCGGAATCGGATGATCTTTAGATCAATCCTACATCTCTCGATGAGAGGTATCCAATAAAAATATAAGCTGCCATAAATAAGATGACCTACATGGAATTTGGCCCTAGTTGCCAATTTTAACACTCCCTCTAAACTAGGGAGAACTCAATTCGTTGATCCATATGACCGGCTGTACTATCTCTGCCATCAGTGCCCTGCATTGCTTTGCCCAGCGCTGCTGGCTATGCTCTGCTTTGCTCAGCCCTGCTGGCTATGCTCTGCTCTGCTCAGCTTTGCTGGCTATGCTCTGCTTTGCTCATCTCTGTTAGCTCTGCTCAGGTCTGCTCAGCTCTGCTAGCTCTGCTCAACTCTGCTGGGTCTGTTGGCTCTGCTCAGCGCTGCTGGGTCTGCTCAACTTAGCTCTGCTGAACTATGAAGAAGAAGAATTGATCGAGAATGTCTCATACCATTCTCCATTGACCCGAAGTGAATCTCAGAGTGCGTACCACTGGTCGCAGACCAGTCTCAACCGACCCAAAGTCAGCGTCATAGTGGGTAGCACTCCTACCACTGTTCCCAGACTAGTATCACAGTCTCAGAGAGTGTACCACTGGTCCTAGACCAGTCTCAACCAACCCGAAGTCAGTGTCATAGTATGTACCACTCTCACTGGTCCCAGACCAGTGCTGCACTGACCCGAGGTCAGTCTCAGAGTATGTACCACTGGTCCGAGAACAGTCTCAACCGACTCGAAGTCAGCGTCATAGTAGGTACAACTCCTGCAACTGGTCCCAGACCAGTATCATTGATCCCAGATCAATGAAGGTCATCCTAGCATAGGGAGTATGGTAGATACAACGATGCGTCCATAGGTACTAATATGGTCCCTATCCTCATTTCCCTGCTCATTGATCAGATGAGAGGTACTTCCCATGAGTCCCAGACTGCATGGGTAGGATGCCTCGACAAGAGAACTTAATCAATCTCGTCCTCACAAGAGAACTAATTATCCTACTACAATTTTGTCATGGAGTACACATCATCCAGACGTCACAGGAGAACTAATCATCCTGTGACACAGGAGAGCGAATCATCCTGTAGGCTGTCCCACAAGAGAGCGAATCATCTTGTTCCAGTGCGCACCGCCAGAGGAGGGTGAGTCACCCTGTGGCTGTATGTTGTTCCAGTAAGAATCGCAAGCCCCCAGAGCTCAATGTATGCAACATGCAGGACCCTTTTACAAGGGTCTCTCGACGACTCCAAGTTGTACGGGAAAATCAAAGATTTGATCTTTTCCCGGGGCTTTGTCAAAATGTCAGCGACCTGTACATTAGTCTCAATGCAGTGGAGCCTCCTTGCTCATCGACTTACCATATCCCAGATAAGGCAATATCTAATGTCTATCTGCTGGAGCAATCGTCGAATACGAGATTCCTCAATAGTCGAATACCACCTCTGGTTGTCACAGAGAATCACAGTGGTATTCATCATGTGTACAAATAGCTCACTGAAGAGCTTCCGCAACCAGATTGCCTCACAGGAGGCCATACTAGCAGCAATGTATTCTGCCTTGGCGGTGCTCAGAGCCACCGACTTTTGCTTCCTGCTCATCCACGATATCGAGGCAGATTCCAAAGAGAAAGAGCACTGAGAAGTGCTCTAGTGATCCTCCACACTGCCTGCCCACTGATCATTCGAATAATCATGTGGTTTCATATTTTAGGTAATGTATCTCAATCCATGAGAAATTGTGCCCTGAAGATATCTCAGAAAAATCTTGGCACCAATCCAGTGAGGCTCAACCAAATATGAGCTCACCATGCTAACTGCAACACATATGTCTGGACGGAGGTTCTCCAAGAACATTTGCGCAAATGAGTTTATGAAACTCAGAGGCATTTCCCAAATCTGTTCCGACATCACTACCATATAACTTCTTGAAAGTTAAGATCCTCGAGGTAGTCACAGGCTTGAAGTTTATCTTTCCACATTCGGAATCCAACTCCCTCTGTCTCCTATAAATGAGAGGGTGTGCACCTGTCAGACATAGGTGCCGGTATGAGAGGTTTATCATCCACAACCTTTGAGTAATGGTTTGGATCGGTTTCACTCCTAGTGAATCTCAGCTTCATCAAACAACTATCATTCCTCTCATACTACGCCCGAGGTGTTTTGCTTCAAGCCATTGAGGGCTTTCTTCCACCTGTATACATGAGATTCCTGATCATGAGTCTCAAACTCCCCGGGTTGTTCCAAGCCTGTGGACCTGCTGCATGAGGGGAATGGCCCCCTTACAAGATTTTCCTTCGGTACATTTCAGACATGTACCTTCATGCTCCTTTTTGAATTCAGGCATCCTAGTCACCATCTGATTCACAGACCTCCGGTGCTGAGTCAATGGACATGGTCCCTAGTGGACTTCCTGCAACTTGATACAACCCTGAACTCAAAAACTTCTTTGAAAGATCTATTTTCAAACACGTACCTTTCCATCGATAAGTGCCACCTTGTAACCTTTGACTTCCATTTCCGAGACGGACAACAGGTTCTTCTTGCGATCAGGGACATAAAAGAGATTTTGGGGTTCCTTGCTTTCTTTGAAGAGTCGACCATTTCCTTGATGACCTGCATTACCAATCATTCCTTTGATCATTGAAGATGTCCCTGGAATGATTGTTATCTTTATCAAGAGATGTGTCTCTGCCATTTGGACACTCCTTTGCATAATAGCCGAACTTATTGCAACCAAGGTATCCGCCTTTCCTTCCACCTTTAGATCTGAACTTCCCAGTGAAGTGATCTTTAGATGGGCCATCAAAGACGTACGCTGTGCCATTCTGATAACATTCTCTGCTTCGACTTCACCTTGGGTGAATTATGAGGAACCCATTCATCTTTTTGTCTTGTCTCAATCGTCTTTGGTGATTGCTCTTTCACTCTTGCTTGGGCATTGTCTTCACCTCAGCTCTGATATACCATGTTAATTTTAGGTATGTTCTATGCTAGAGCAATTTATTTAAATTTTCACAGTTAGCAATCACATCAGCATTAAGATAAACTGCAGATAGAACATAAATATAAATCGCTGAAGACAAGCCAAGACAATAGGACACAAGATGTGGTGCTAGCCAGGGACAAACCCCACAATGTGTGGGGAAACCCTTGATCAATTCTTCTTTTATGTTCTTCAAAGTTCAGCAGAGAAAGAGAGAGAGAGATAGTACATTTACAACAGAGGTCAACACTTTGACTTATCTAGATCTAGCATAGATCCTTTCGTATAACGATGAGATCAGTTGAAGACATTCTACTTCAATTGATTCTCCAAGGTGACTCCTTCACCTATCATCGTGCTGCATCTCGACCATTTGCTGCACCTTACCATGTAGCAGCATCATGCAGCATCATGCATCATCATGCTTCTCATGATCTCATACATCACGCTGCCCATACATCATGCTATCCATGATCATTATGCTACATCATCATGCTGTCTCATCCATCATCATGCTGCGCTAAGTTCTTTCGAGACTATGAGATCACATCTATGTATGGTGAATTTCAATCATGATCTAGACTATGATCATTATCACTCTTTCTTGAAGTATGATGAGACTGCCTCATGTTGTGATGATATAGTCTCCTTCTTTATGTATGTTGAGAATCTCTGTTATGATGGAAACTTCTTCTTTGGCTCTGCAATACATCTTGTTGAGGCTGCTACAGGTATGTCATAGTGAAGGTTGACTTATCCATCCGAGGGCATCACTTTTTATTACAGGTATGCCGAGAGGAGACTGATCTAGATCCTAGATTTATCCCATATAGAAATGCAGATCCGTTTATGACTGTGGCTTCATTGTTACCCTTACTGCTATAGGGTTTCACCATGAATAACGCATCTGTTTTCCTTGAACAACGTATTTGGTTTCACCATAGTGTATCAGGTTTCCTTGAATAGCATTTCACCATGAACGACATATCAGATATTATCATGATTGCATATGAACTGCATGTTACCATCAATGGCATATCAGATATTTCCATGACTGCATATGCGCTGCGTGTCACCATTAATGGCATATCAGATATTACCATGGCTACGTATAAACTGCGTGTCACCTTGAACGACATATCAGATATTGCCATGACTGCGTATTGAGCTGCGTGTAGAGTATAGGGCATTGCTTTGCGTGTAATTCATGTACAACGTGTAATATACATTGCCATGCTGCGTTGTATGCCTGCGTATATATATATATATATATATATATATATATGAAGCGAACAAAGTTCCTTCTAAGAATTAATACTCCAAAAAGACTTGGAATGTCAAGATATCCATTTAGGATATAAATATTATATTAAATAAAATGAATAATAATAAGAATGAATATGATTTACAAATGAGAACGTGAGGCTTGCTTATATACCAAACGTCTCTTCATGAAGAGTCATGTCTCATTCAGACATGTCTCTTCAACCTAATTACTACTTAATTAATGATTATTATCATTTACATTATATTTATATTATTTATATATGTTATTCGTTACATTGCCTTCTTCCTCAAAAAGCTTTGGCCTCAAAGCTTCTCTTTCTTGGCTTAGAATGTCTTTCTTTCTCGGACTAGTCATCCTCGTCGATACAAGTTAATATGATCTTCTTAGTGACAAACAAAATTGTCGCACTAAGAAGGGATCAGACCATCCCAGAATAATTTTCTGATACTTCTACTTCAGTGACTTGTTCCAACTTATCTTTTAATGCTTTCTTATCTTGCTTAAGTTTCTTAGTTTGATTGAGCAGACTTTGATTATGGTTTCTCATACGTAAAAGTTCTTTGGTTTTTGATTCATCAACCTTATTTTCAGTGTATTGAATTTTAAGTTTTTCATCTTTTAGATCTCTGATTTGTTCTAATAAATTTTTATTAAGGTTCTTTAAACGTAAATTTCCTCTTCTTGTTCTGATAAATGCTGCTTGAGCTCTTTCTTTGAGACTTTAGTCTTCTTCACTTGTCCCAGTAATTTTTCGACGTGGTCCTTGAGACGAGAAATTTCTCCGTCCTTTTCCATTATTTCTTTGTAATGTATATCCACAATATTTTTATGTTCACCTTCTAACACTTCCTTGCTTTGTTGAATTTTGGCTATTTTGTCAACTGCACTTTCTCGGTACACTGGATAACATCATTCTGTGGGAGTGATGATGGATGTAGAGAAACGAAGAAGGAATCCATTCCCTTTCTCTTCTCAAGTCGCTCAAATATTGTAATTAGTTGTTCTATATCTCTTATGATTGATTGTCTTTGTTCCTTACTCATGGATTCCATATTTTTTTCTTTTTCTTCACTTCTTTTATCTTCCTTTTTGTTTAAATTTTTATGTGATATATTCTCTCTCTTTTTATATAATTTCTCTTTTTTTTGTATATTCTTTTAATCTATAAAATATATTTCCACTTCTCTCTTATATATATATATATATATTTCAAATATTCTCTTCTTCTTCTTCTTTTTTTCACTTTTCTAATATATATATATATATATATATATATTTTTTTTTTTTTAATAATAACTTTTTTTTATATATAAAAATAAATTATATATATTATATAATTTTAATTTATATATATTATAAAATTATATTTATATAAAATTTATATATACTTTTTTGAGACCTGCTTTTCCTTTTATATGTAACTATATAAGGCTTATATAGTATCCCTTTTTATAATTATAATAATATTTTTTTTCTCAGATAATTTGGATGAGACGTGACTCTTGGTACAGTCACAATCTTTAGATTTGAATGATTAAAATTATTTAGATCACACCTTTTTTCTCCAATGTTTATCAAAATATCTTTCACTTTTAAAATACCATGGGCAATTACCATGGGTTGTTTCTAAAACCTCTTGTAAAAAGTAATATTTACCTTTCATGTAAGAGATTTTGTATCCTTGTTTTTTCTTTAACTTTTAAAATCCCATGGGCTATTACCATGGGTTGTTTTAAAAACCTCCGTTAAAATGTTCTCCACGTAAAAAGTAAAACGTATTCCTTTTGTTTTTTGTTTTTGTTTTTTTTCCTTTAACTTTTTAAAATACCATGGGCAATTACCATGGGTTGTTTTTTAAAACCACGGGCTTCTCACATAAAAGTTTTAAATATACGTGGTATGAGATTTTGTATCCGTTTTGTTTTTTCTTTTACTTTTTTTTCTTCTTCTTTTTATTTTATTTTATTTACTTATATTTTTTTTTTCTTTTTTGGTTAATTTTTTTTATATGGCCAAAGGCCTAGAAAAACGGAGAAAAGGAGAAACTCCCAAATATTGAGCAAAATGCTTCAATTATTACGGCAACAAGGTTGACGAATTTCGATAGTCAAAGACTTGGATCGGAGAACGAGCTTTGTGCACAGGTCAAACAACCTAGAGGACCGAACTGCTCTGATACCAAATGAAGCGAACAAAGTTCCTTCTAAGAATTAATTACTCCAGAAAGACTTGGAATGTCAAGATATCCATTTAGGATATAAATATTATATTAAATAAAATGAATAAGAATAAGAATGAATATGATTTACAAATGAGAACGAGAGGCTTGCTTATATACCAAGCGTCTCTTCATGAAGAGTCATGTCTCATTCAGACATGCCTCTTCAACCTAATTACTACTTAACTAATTATTTATGATTATTATCATTTACATTATATTTATATTATTTATATATGTTATTCGTTACATATATATATATATATATATATATATATATATATATATATATATCTGTTGCTGTGTTGTCATTGCCCATGAATTGCGTTTAAGGTCTTCTCATGAAGAGTGTTATGACTGCAGCTCTTCAGGAGCAGATTCTCATGTTGACTGTGGCTTAGGGCAACGTATCATAGCGGCTTCCATTTACCTGTGGCTCCCTTCTACTGCAGCTTCCATCTACCGTGGCTGCGTATATCGCATCACGTTTGCTGTGTATTGCTGTGCGTTAGAAATAGGGCATCATAGGCCAGCGTACATTCTCATGGTGTCTCTCTCCTGCTCCAAAAACCCAAGACGTGGAGAGGAGGAGATCACCTCAATGTGTATCTTCTAAATGACATCAAATCCTCTTTTATTTATACCAAAAACATATAGGTTGAATGGACATGACATTTGGGCTTCTTGAGCCTACATAAGTCGCTGGCCGACTTAACAATTTTTGTCCATAACATAAATAAATTCATAACTTCATAAATACTCATCGGAATCGAATGATCTTTAGATCAATCCTACACGTCTCGATGAGAGGTATCCAATAAAAATATCAGCTACCATAAATAAGTTGGCCCACATGGAATTTGGCCCTAGTTGCCAGTTTTAACAAGAAAGCACCGTTGTTCAAAAGGTCTTGAGATCTCTCCCAGAATGATTTGACTCCAAAGTAAGTGCCATGGAAGAAATGAAGGATCTAGATACTCTCAAGATGGATGAACTCCATGGAATCCTCATTGCCTATGAGATGAGAAGAGGTTGCCCAAGTTCCAAAGATCCAGACAGTTACAGCAGAGGGTTGGAGCCCTTGAGGTTGGTGCCTCAGAACTAAAAGGATTGGTGCCCTGGGAGTTGGTGCTCCTAAATTCAAGGTTGGTGCTTTGATAAGACAGAGTTGGTGCTCTGGAGGTTGGAGCGTCACAAAGAGTCCAAGTTGGTGCTTGGCAACTGATTGAAACCATATATATATATATATATATTGTACTTGATTTATTGCAAAGATCACATTAATAAAAACATCTATTCTTGTTATCTATTTCTGTGTTCCAAATATAAATGTTTTTAACTGAAAAAAATAATAATTGAAAAGAAACACTGATTCACCCCCCCCTCTTAGTATTTCCAACATAGCACAGAGGTCAGTAGAGGGACCACTTGTTAGCGGCAGAGGGAGCTTCAGAATCGGGAGTGTTTCTAGCCTGACAGGGATGTCAGAAGTTGGGTGGATCAGTTACTTCTTAGTAATTGAGTTGCAGTGCAGTAGCACGATGCAACATGATGAGAGGGGGATGCAGTGCAGATTCAATGTTGGGTGGATGGACTAGCAGTAGCATGAATTCAGAGGGAGCTGCTGTACAGATGCAGCAGTGGCAGTGGCAGGGCCATGGGTAGCAGTACATGATGTAGCACTGTAGAGGATGTTGGGCGGGGAGACCTAGCATCAGCACAGGGACCGATGACGGATAATCAATGTGATACTCAGTGAGGAGTATTACTAGAGCACAATGCTCGCTAAGAGGGAGTGTTGATTTGGGGTAGCATTATATGTGCTCTAGCCATGAAAATTGGTGGAGAGGCTAAAGCACATGAGATCTCCAAGACCCAGAAATGGTTTGGACAGATTGTACCCGGTTTGGGAGATATTAAAATAATTAATATTTTAATGGAGTTCCTAAGTCTAAACTTAGGAAAAATAAAATTTTAATGAGTATTAATATAAAACTAAGTTAGAAGGTTCCAAAAGTCATGGATCAAGCCAAATCTAATCTTAATCGTTGATTAGAGATTTAATCTCAGCCCTTGAAGGACCAACGAGAAAAGTATAAGAAGAGGCTTGAGGGTCAGTTGGAGAACACACAAGAGTGATCAGTCATTCATTTTGCTAGAGCGGCGTTGCTAAGCAAAGTTGAATCAATGGTCAGCAACGAGGTGCAGTGAGTACGAGGCAAAGATAGTACTGAGAGACCAGAGTAGAAGCAGAGAGAGCGAGCCAGTCCAAGCTATGTAGAGCCTAACAGAGACAGTGTAGAGGCCAGAGGGACTGCGTCCTCCACGCAGAGGCGCTGGAGTGACGCAGAGGGTCCTAGAGGCTGCGCAGTGCCTCAGAGGGTTGACACAGAGGGTCCTGGGCTGACGCGGGACAACAGGAGGCTGACGCAGAGGCTAGAAGGGCCAACGCTGAGCTTCAGTTGTGCCAGAGAGGGTTTCGTGGGACAAGTTTTCTGAATACTTGTTTCCGAAGATAGAGGTATTGCTGCTGTGTATTTTTTCTCTGACAGGTGAGCTGGTTAGGCACCCTGTTCTTCTCAGATAGTTTGCATAATAATGTAACCCTTTGAATAGCTACATTGGTTTTTCCGCATTGGGTTTTTCCAGGGGCATTTGTCCAAAGATAACAGTGTCACTTGTGTGCTTGTTTTATTTCAGTTGATGATCTGTAGATGTTGTGACTGTATTGTGTTTATTTCGATATTAAAATGTATTAAATAACTTGTTCGAATTTAAATAGAAGAAATAAACCAATAGAATACAAAGTAATTTTCTAATGGATAGACTTAGAAAATTCAACAGAATGGAAGACAAAACACATAAATAATCTATCTTGTCCTTTGAGGAAACATAGAAGAGGGATATGGGGGATTTGTCTTAGGGAGTTGAGAGTCTTCAGGGAGGAATATTTCAAAGATGGTTGCTCTCTGGGGGAAAGCTAACTTCTGGTAAATTTCTCTGAGAGCTTGAATGGAGAAAGGGGAGAGAGAATCATAGTGGGGAACCTGCAACATTTGATTAATGCTATTAGCTATGATGGTGAAGAGAATTTCACCATTTGGGGAGATAATTGCCCTCTTGCTTGCAAGGTAAGAGGCTTGGCATCTCAGGAAAAATTCAGGAAAATGATAGGATTGGGGAATAACAAATAGAGGGAGTTTGGATTGCCAGAGATGTATTTCATCGAATTGATCAAGGAAATTGTCTTGGAACCAACAACGCAATTTGAACAAGTCGAATTCGCACTGTGTTTCAATGATTTTATAATCTCGTCTGCAAGTGGAGTATGGTCTAGATCAATAGGGGGATTAAGCATCGGATTGATCACAGGGGCAGTTTTAGGTGCCATGGTGGTTTGCAAGATGAGAATCAAAGACTGCAATAGTAAGAAATCGCTGTGCATCCAGTAATTTGGGAAATTCAGAGTGGCAGACCATTATCGATTAATGAATGATAGGTAGTAAGAATGCTGCAGAAAGAATTACGGTACAAAGAGGAGGGAATTCTATTGAACAAGCGATGAAAAGAAAGTGTGATCAAAGTGTGAAATTCTATATTTATTAGCAGTGAAATTGGCCTTAACCGTTGAATTAACGATCTCTTTTAGGCATTAAACTCCTATAATGGCGCGGGTAAACAGTTAGGATATTAATGGAGGCTGAAACGGTCTTAGACGTGGTAGTTGGGGATTGGGGAAGGAGTGGAGCGGGACCGTTGGCGGGAGTGACAGGACATGGGGTGAGGTGGCGAGACGGGAGTGGTGACCGTGATAGGACGTGGATGCAATTGTTGGCGGGAAAGAAATAATGTTTCGGAGGGGGGGTGCGGTGGTATCTGGTTTAAGGAGGGGGGGTCCAAACTCACATGGTGGCGCCACGTCGGGGGTGGTAAATCGTTTTTCAGCCCCCTCGTCGTTAAACGTTGCTGCTGGGGGGGGGTCTGAACTCCTTTATGGGCTGTTGGATGTAAGTGGGGGATGAGTAGGTGGTAGTGAAATGCGGGGATGTTAACACCGGAGGGCTCACCACATCTTTTTGGTGTATAAAACATAACCAAAAGTGAGAAACATTGGATAATGAAATACTTCAGACATAATACATAAAATTCTCATTTGCCTATCCTAATGCTATTTTAAGGCAAATATGGGTGTATTTGGGTATGCAAACCCCTTCAATTCTTATTCTCAAAGACAAAGGCTATCTATTTCAAACACTAGACTAATCTAATCAACTAAATTAATCTAGATTAAACAGTTGGATTAACATTATTCACCTATTTCTACCTATCTAATATTAACCAAGATTAAATTGTTTGGTTAAGTTATTCACTCTAACCTAATTAACATAAATTGAAAACAACTTGAGCATGATTAAACTATATGTCTCAAGCAGAAAGGGATTGTGGCATTTTGAACAAGCTGCACACAATTTCATCTATTTATTCTTTTACAAAGCTAGAAGGCTAGTAGTGGCACTTAAACTAGCATCACTTTCAGGTTTATTTTTTTTATGGGGTTCATTTATCATTTCTTTTCTTTTGTTTTTGTAGTTATACCCTCTTTTCATTTTTTATTTTCACTTTTTTCTATCTCTTTTTTTTGGAAATAATTTGCAGAAAGCTTATTATTTACAATCTGAAATATTGAAGGCAAATACTCAATGATCATTGATCCTATAAATTATAAGACCCTAGCAGATTGCAGTGTGATTATTTTGTTGTTACCATAGCAATAAAATGGTAAATTAATTCACAATTAGAAGAAATAATTCCAGTTGTTGCAATAGGATTTTAGTAATGAAATTGTCACACCTCCTGATGTAGGAGTGGTTAACAGACAACCCTATTAAGTGATCTCAACTCCCAAGGGAAAGTGACATGCCCTTGGTTCACCCTTCAATCTATACGTGCCACATGGATAATGATGGAACGGAGGGGAAAAGACTTCATGGCCAAGTGCCATGGTCAAAGGGATCGATTATGATGGAATACCTCATCTAAGGTGTATAGGTGTGAGGAGGGAGCAATCATGGATGAGTTACCTCGACCTTTGTTTTTCTACTCTCTATATGCCTTTTACTTTTTCTTGATTTTTCTTTTTATTTGCTTGTAGCTCAAGGAGTAGGAGCTTGCTTTGTATGATGTATAGCAATTATTACCCCCTTTAGGATGGGGTAGTTCATCGCCCACGAGGGTCTGGGACATCGAAGGGTACCTTGTCTTTTATGAGATAGGGCAACATTGGCCTAGGAACTAGATGATGGCCATTTGAGAGAGGTAGAGCTCATGCATGGCTTTTTTCTGTTGGTTGATGAGCT
Source organism: Pinus tabuliformis (assembly GCA_031772625.1). Classification (NCBI taxonomy): domain Eukaryota; kingdom Viridiplantae; phylum Streptophyta; class Pinopsida; order Pinales; family Pinaceae; genus Pinus; species Pinus tabuliformis. Next base: position 2,078,814,147 of record CM062816.1, on the reverse strand, counting down.
TGGATAGGTTTTCTAACTTCAGGTGGTGTCAGCGACGCTAGGAATGCAAGAGTAGAAAATGTATTCAAGTCCAAGTTATTCTTTTGAATGGAAATTTCTTAATTAAATTAATTAATAGTTTTTAATTATTTTCCTGAGTTTTTCTTAGGGAAATAGATTAATTAATTAGTAATACTTGAGACGTGATCGATTTTCCTTTAGAGACTTCTAGAAAAGCCATCAATTAGATATGAATGGCACATCTCGTCGGCTACAAGGTGGCTGTCAGGGCTGCAAACTAGAGGAGATGAATAGGGGAAAAAATTCTCTTAGGGGTCACCCATGTTTAGTGGGTAACATTCCTATTGGAGACTAGTCCTTGTTGTGGAGACGTTATTTTGGGATAATGAAGGATTGTTCATTAATATCTTGTGAGTACTTTTATTATTGAATATGTTTTATGGTTATTGTATGCAATATATTTTGCTAGGTTTTCTATATTCCATGTCAAAATGCATATATTTACATGATTTTTTTGGTGAAATGTTGCATGCTTTAATTAAGAATCTTAAACATCCCTTGAGAACCTCCTAGAGAGTTTTTTTGTTGCTTTTATCCTCATATTGATTGATAGCTAGGGTTGTAATGGAAATTTAAGGTTCCCCCTTCACTCTTTTCAAGGGTTTGATTTTTCCATAGTAATTTTCCCTTAGATTCCATCACCCAAGTAGTTCGCAGGCAACTGGCATTCACATAGATGGTGAAACTATAAAATTTTTACTCCTCTCTCCTCTCACCTTTCAACCCTTCAAGGCACGCTGCTAGGGCTAGGGCAGAGGGATGAATTCAACTAGGGCTGAAGCGTTGGTTTGTTTTGAGGTTGTTCCTGCTGGTTGGCCCTTATCATATCTAAATCTTGCATTTTGCATGGTTGGTTTAGCCTCCTTAGGGCTCATGTCACAAAACCTAGGCAATTCGAGCCTGGGAAACTCTAAACTAGCACTAAGGCTTCAACTTAGAGCTTGTTGAAGGCTTGTGGCTCCACTTTGTTGATCGTATCTTTCTTGCAAGGCCTTTTCTTGGTATTATATGCCTGTGTGTTCCATTTGAGCAACATATCATCTAAACCCTTGGCCATAAGCCTTTCTTGTAGGTTCTTTTGAGGATACGCTATTCCTTATCTCTTTGGATTGAGGCTTGTTCTTAGTTTGAGTGCCTTATTTGAGATATTGAATTAGAATATCTATTAGACGATTTATACCAGGAAACCTCCCTTGTGGTAAAATTTCCAATAAAGAGCAAGAGGTGGAGTGTTGAGGTGGCAATGGCCTCCACCTTATTGTTGTATCTTGGTCTAGTTCTTGTTTTGTGCGACCTCTCACAAGACCTGCTAGATTTTGAGGGAACAAGATGCTACATTGATCTTTTCCTAAGTCACCCGACACGGGGACACGAGACATGAAGGCCACAGGGATTCGAGTGTCGGATACGAACACGTTGACCCCCCGGAACATGACACATTATATATTATTTTATTAAAAATATATATATATATATATATATATATATATATATATTAAAAATTAGATATTTCTTACACAAATTCTCATTCATGATACAAATTCATTGATTCAAACATAGATCATCATGACTCATCCAGATGTAACTTTTACAAAGTAACATTATGCATACAAATACAATTGTGACATAAATGATAAATGATAATACATATTCATCAATGATCCAATAGGATAAAGACAAGATACTGTAGTTTTCTCATTAAGTCATCAAAATCTAAATGTTTACAATGTTACATAGGTAGTAGCAATGGCAATGACAAATAGAAATAGCAAGTACAGAACAACTACAAGCTTGAAGGCAGTAGGTAGCTCATTAGTCATCAATGCTCATAATCAAAATCAACATCACTGTACTCATCATCATGGTCACTGCTTCTCTCCTCTTCTGCATCCTCCTCTGTATCCAATGTCATCTCTGCATTTGTTGGTGTGGAAGATGACCCCTCAAGAGTATCACCATCATCAAAAGTGACAGACTCTAGCACTGGGTCATTAAGATCCATGTTTGCCAATGCCAACTCAACACTGTTGTCCAAATCCATATCATCAGGAAAGACATCCCACATCTTTCTCTTTCCCTTCAACCACTCATCCCTTTGCCTGTAATTAAGAAGAAGTTTGGTTTGCACATACACCATTGTCTCTGCCCTGAACTTCTGAAGTCTGCTCTTCTTGACACTACACAAATTCCCATATGTGCTCTAATTCCTTTCGCAACAAGAGGATGAAGTTACCTGAGAAATGAGCCTCATGGTTAGTCGCTGTATGGGAGGGCTTGTTGCCCCATGAGTTGCCCACCAAGAATAGGGCTTCTTAGCCCCCCTGTCTCTAATCACATCATATCCTGCAAATCGACCAGTGCCAGTGGAAAACTCTGCAAAGGCATCCTCCACCTCATCAAGGGATGCTCTATCTTGAAAAATCTGCCTCAATGCAACTTTCCTCCCTTGTGAAATTTCCCCATCCATGTGAGGAGGGAATTTGCGGGAAGGTCCACCATTCAACCACTCATGGCTGTAGTATTTTGGGTTCAATGAGTGAGCCAAACAATGTAAAGGTGTGCAATTCTTGTCCCATCTGCTGACAAGAATATCCTGTATGGTGGTGGAGAAGGCCTCTAATGTTGGGGCACTCACTCTATAAAATAATGCTCACAGACTCAATCATGGAATCCCATCCCTCATAAACCTCTCCTAGGATGGGTTGGTCTGTATCTACAAATAGAAGCAAATAAATGATAGGGTCCATGATATGAATATGTAGATCTACTCTCTCCCACCATGCATCATCTATGTTGAAATTTGATGAGTAAAATGTTCCCTGCAATCCCAACCTAGTTTTAATTTCACCTTATCTCTCCCATTCAATTAAATGCCCTTTCCCATAAACATACATTCAACATATAGATTTCTGGAAATAAAATTTTCAAATTAAAACACATGGGACTGTCAACACATGCTGAAAATAAATATGGACATAAAAAGACTAGCAACACACATAAATACACATAGATTTTTGGTCAACTTAGACCCAGGCAAAACCCCTTCAATCTTCTCCACAAAAAACCTTTTAGAGAGCTCTTCAAATTTATTTATCTTTCAAGTTCATGAAAAATACATTTGCAGACAAAACAAAACAACAAAATACAACTTATCTCTTCAACCCAAAACTCCTTGATTTCAATGCCCACTTTGCCTCGATTTCCGTGCCCACTTGAAGCCTAAAATATGTACTGTATGGATTTCTGTACTGCTGTACGGACTGTATGGATTTTTGTTTCAATTTTTTTGTTTCTCAAAACTTTTCTCGAATGGCGTGCAACTCACAAAGTTAAACACTGTTCGTACTGTACCTTCTGCTGTTTTCTATACCTTGATTTCCGAGCCCAACTTTGCCTAGAAATCACTCTTTCAGCTTGTTGCAACAAATTTCTCCTTCAAAACTTTTCTCCAGCTTTCAGCCTCTTTTCTCCAATCTGCTCATGAAGAATGAATGCAATCCCTCTTTTCTTTTCTCCCTTTTGTTTCCTTAAATGACTTTTGGGCAACCCTAAGATCTAATGGCTCAGATTCATTTAGATTAAGGGATGAGAATAAATTTGCATTTAATTATCACTCTCTATTTTTTAACTCACCCATAAATAAAGTACCCACATTGTACTTTATGTCTAAAGTCTTTTTTCACTATATAATTTAACATTGAGTTTACCACTTATAACGTCACTTTCACTTTATAAAGTCACACTTAGGAAAATAATTATTTTGGACACTTTTCCCTAGGTAGACGAACACATGGGAAACCACTTGTCCAAGGTTCATTAAAAATCAACAATCTAACACTGTGTCCTTCACTCTTTTTGAGGCTGCTTGATATGTCTTTCTCCAAAAAGACCAAAACTCTAAAATAACCATAGCCCCAAGAGCGGCCTTGACCTCCCTCAACCTCTTCAACATCATGAATGAAGAGGCAAACCAAGTATCCGCAATCTTCAACAATGATAAATTGGTGTACTCCTTGTAGGTAGTGAGGACATTTGTATGATTTTGTACGAAGTTGCGAATATGTCGCGCATCCTCAATAATGCTTCCAATCCAAAGCACATCAAAAGCAATAGATTTAAGTGCAAAATTCAAAGAATGGACAGTGCAAGGTGTCCAAAATACTTGTGGATATTTAGCTTCCACAATCATGCCAACAACCTTGCAAACATGTGCATTATCTGTAATGATTTTCACACAACAATCAACATCTACATCTTTAATAACTTTAATAAACAAGTCACCCATATATTGTGCATCTTTGTAGTGTCCAAGTGCATCCATTGATTTCAAGAAAACTGGACCATTCAAGGAAGACACCATGAAGTTGATGAGTGGGTGTCGTGCTGGATCTGTCCATCCATAAAAAACAATGCTAACCCCAGATGTTGGCCATGCTGATTTAATAGGCTCAAGCATTTTTTCCACCTCTTTCTTTGCCTTCGTCAACAATGTGGTTCTAAGCTTCTCTGACCTAGGAGGCACATACCTTGATGGAGCCCCTTGAGTTAGAGCTTGGCACATCTCAATAAATAAAGGCAAGCGTGCAACATTAAAGGATATGAAGTACTGATAGAAAAAAATTCAATGGTGAGAACAAGCTCTTCTCGTTTCTTTTTCTGAAAAATCTTGTCCATTGGACCAAGTGCCATTGCCTTTCTTTTTGCTGCTTGTCCCCCACCAGAACTCTCAAATGGAAATTTTTTGCTGCTTTTCCTCAAGAATGGAAGGGGGTATTCATTCTTGTTTTTTTAGATGTTGCAGCGACCTTTGCCATACCAACGTTGGCCACTTTTTCCATTTCCTTCCTCTCAGTTAAAAACACCGGTGTACATGCTGCAATTCCACAACTTGGTAAAGCCAGCAAATGAGCTTTCACACAGAAATATGTGCTCATGAAATGATTTTGCAATAGTTTCATTTCCAAGCAACATTGCCTTCTACCTTCATCTTGCTGCCTGACCCTTGCTCTCTTGTGACATATTTCCACAAGGGATATTTGTTATCTTGAGGCTGCTGTTTTCCCTCAACATTTGAAGCTGCTGTTGCAGCCCCACTTGCAATAGAGGCAACACTTGCAGACCTTGATGAAATTGGAAGAGGAAGGGCATCTCCAATGGGGACAATCTCCCCCTTCCTTTGCCCTTGATTGTGACATGAATGCTGTAAAAAAATAAAGAAAAAATACACAAATTTGTAAAACAAATGCACACGCAAACTGCTGTAATAAAAATGCAAAAAATATAGCGAGAAAATGCACTTACCTGTTATTTGAATTGCCTCCAAAATTCTCCCACACCCTTTGCTCTTAGCTCTCACACACCCACAGCAAACCCACAATGACTTTGGTATTCTTATTAAAATATTTAGAGAATATTATAAGCCATGTGAGACTTCTCAAAATAAGTCTTTTTTTGACACTATAGTTGACAATCTACGCCATAACATTCTGGACTCTGCCTACTTGAATTTTGTGAGAGGCACTTTAAATCTAAAACTTTGTCTTCAGAGTTTTAGTTGCATAAGAAGAGAAATAAGGAACTCTTCCATGATCTGCGAAAAATGACAAAGTGATACCTATGATATTCACAACTTGTAACGCTAATGTCTATGTCACACAGAACTTTCAGCTCATGAACATATGCTGCATAATGTAAAGTTGTTTGAACTTTGTACAGGGAAGGACTAGCTTTATTTGAAAATTATGGTTTAGTGTTGTCGGCCTTTGTTTTATTTCTGTGTCAAGCCTGTGATGTAATGGCAGAAAGTGGTGGCAAGTGATAAATAAGCTGCAGCTTGAGAAAATCAATTTTTTTTTATTGAATGAACTGTTTGAGTTGTCTGCTTCATCTACAAACATGAAAAAACTCTAGAAGTCCTTGGCTCTCAAACATGATGTGTACAATTAGATTATAAATCTAAAGGCCATTTCTCACTTCAACAAGCTTTAAACCAGAAGTAAGAAGACAGAATCCAATTTCGAAATTTTAGCTTTTTGATTGTTTTTCCTCTGTTTAATCTTATGCAATGAGTATACTTTCTTATGCACCTTTTATTGTGGGGCAGCTGTCCTAGGCACCATATTCTTTAGTTTATGTTCAACAAAGAAACCAGCATGGATGTTTTTATTTTTATTTTTGGAAACTTCTATGGTATGCACTAGAAGAAAAATGCATGTGTTCTCTGTTCCCATTGAAGTCTATTGGTATTTTCGGGTCCATCTTACCCTTATTTGATGTGCAGGTCAAGGTAGTATTGCGAGCTGATGTTTCTAGAGGGGCATACAACAAGGTTGCTGTTATCTCAGGTGTTGTCATAGCTTTTGATTCTTCTTTTGGTTATTTAATTGTAAAAGCAAAGTCCTACACTATGATGTAAAACTGAAACTATCGGAAATCACAAATACTGAGGTGCATACATGATTGTCCTGGACACCATGTATGCTAGGCAAATAAGTGAAATTACATTGCGTCTACATGTTTCAAGCAAGATGTTTCATCACAAAGTCATAATATAGAATACTTATGACAGTTTATGCAAATTCGACAATTAATATGAGATAATTGGTTATGTTTTTGAAACAAAAAAATGGAAACTAATAAAAAAACACAAAATGAGTTTCATGAACATGTCAAGTTTTGTATGAGCTAATAGTGACAGTAGTCTTAACTCCCACCAAATTTTGTTTCTGTATTCCTCTTCTTCTGTGAAATAATAATTCATTTATCCTCTTCCTTTAAGCTATATAAAACCTTGATTTTGTTGCTGCTTAATTCGCAAGGGAGTCCTTGTTCCAAAGACATGGAGAAAATGGCATATCAGATCATTATCATGACTATCATGTGCCTGTATGAGTTTGTACCTTAACAAAGTGTTAGATTTCATTAGGAGTACCATTGGGGTGTGTCACCTCCCAGTTTATAATAATAATAATCTAATATTAATGTCACAGACTCAGCCAAGCCAGCCACCAAATTGGTGTATGACCCCCTTGTTTGTAGGGAAGGGCATGTTATTTTTCCCAGGGCAATGAAGCATAGTACAAATTTTCAAATCTGGTTAATGTTACCCACCAACCGTGGGTAGTATTTATAGGAGAAAAGTTTCTCCTATATGGTCCTCAGCCAGCAGCCAACAGCCCCTTGCAGCCAGCCAGATAGCGCGATGTGCCACCATCTCCGTCACCCAAGATAGCCATATTCTCCCTCGCCCATTTGTTATGATCAGATGTTTGAGGGTGGGCCTCCCAACCCCGTGTTAGTTTTTGGTAGCATCGGATGTGCTCTAGCCTTGAAAATTGGTGGAAAGGCTAAGACAATTAAGTTCTAAAGAACCCAAAAATCGTTTGGTGAAATTTCACCCGGATTATATTTTATTAAAATAATTAATATTTTTAATAGAGTTCTTAAGTCTAAACTTAGGGAAATTAAAATATTAATGGGTATTAATCATGTTGAAGAATTTAGTGCATAGAGAAATTAGAGTGATTCTTCTTGACATTATAACAATTTGTGAAGTATTTATATAATTAATCTTAACTTGATCTTTCATTCATTATTAGTGTGTGTGCTTACTTCATCAAACTGCTACCAAAAACAACAGAGACAATCACACAAAGTATTTGGCTTTCTGCGAGGGGCAAAACCTCTCCCTCTTGGAGAGGAAAACCCACGCAAAATTCTTCGTATAGAATTCCAACTTACAAATACCAAGACCATGACCCTTGATTGATACATTTTGCCTCTCGAAGACCAAGACACCAATCCTCTTTCTCGAACACTGTTGAGATCATCATTGTTGATTTTCGGTACGTTTTATGCTAGCGCAATTTTTTCCAATTTTCACAGTTAGCTCAATATCTATTCCAGATTAGCAATCACATCAGCAATAAAGTAAACTGCAGATAGAACATAAACATAAATCGCAAAAGACAAGCCAAGACAAGAGGACACAAGATGTGGCGCTAGCCAGGCACAAACCCCAATGTGGGGAAACCCTTGATCAATTCTTCTTATATGTTCTTCGATAGTTCAACAGAGAGAGGGAGAGATATATATAGTACATTTACAACAGAAGTCAACACTTCGACTTTCAAGATAAGAGAATAGATCATCTCTACATGAGATCAATTGAAGACATGCTGCTTCAACTGATTCTCCAAGTTGACTCCTTCACCTATCATTGTGCTACATCTCGTCCATATGCTGCACCTCACTGTGTAGCACCATGCTGCACTCATCATCACAGTGTTGGACATAATGACCATGCTAGGCACTTCCTGTTGCTGCTTCTGTCACTGTGCTGCTCCAATCACCACGCTGCTCTCATCACGGATCTGCACTCAATGCTGCACTCATCACTGATCTGCACTCAATGACTACTATGCTGCCACCCTGAAACCTTTCCATCGATGAATGCCACCCTGAAACCTTTGACTTCCATTGCCGAAATGGACACTAGGTTCTTCTTGCGATCAGGTACATAAAAGAGATTCTGTAAATGAATCGAGTTACCCACATTCAATTTAGGGGTAACGTTTTCTACACCCTTTCCGAGATAGGTGGCATCGGCTCCAAGTATAATCCCACGATTGTACCAAATTAGTGAGAGCACCCTTCTATCTAATGGAGTGCCTTGAAGCACTACAATCAATAAGCCAAATTCCCAAAGAATTTGAAGGAGAGGGCCAAAACAAGATAATGCTTCTTTATCTTATTAGAAGCAACATTTGGTTCTTCATACCTGGAGTTCCTTGCTTTCTCTGAAGAGTCCACTGTTTCCTTGATGACTTGCATTACTTGTCATTCCTCTGATCATTGAAGATGTCCATCAAATAATTGTTATCATCATCAAGTGGTGTGTCCCTACCTCGGACACTCCTTCACATAATGGCCGAACTTATTACAACCAAGGCATCTGCCTTTCCGTCCACCCTTAGATCCAGACTTCCCATTGAAGTTATCTTTAAATAGGCCATCAGAAACTTCCGCTGCACCATTCTGATAATATTCTCTGCTTTGACTTCACCCTTGGTGAATTTGAAGAGGGATGATGAATCCATTGATCCTTTTGTCCTTTCCCAACCGTCTTCGGTGATTGCTCTTTCACTTTTGCTTGGGCATTGTCTTCACCTCAGCTCTGATACCATGTTAATTTTAGGTATATTCTATGCTAGAGCAATTTATTTCAATTTTCACAGTTAGCTCAATACCTTTTCCAGATTAGCAATCACATCAATATTAAAGTTAATTACAGATAGAACATAAATATAAATCGAAGAAGACAAGCCAAGACAAGAGGACACAAGATGTGGTGCTAGCTAGGGACAAACCCCAATGTGGGGAAACCCTTGATCTATTCTTCTTATATGTTCTTCAATAGTTCAACAGAGAGAGAGAGAGATATAGGACATTTACAATAGAAGTCAACACTTCGACGTTCAAGATAAGAGAGTAGATCATCTCTACATGAGATCAGTTGAAGACATGCTGCTTCAACTGATTCTCCAAGGTGGCGCCTTCACCTATCATTGTGCTGCATCTCGTCCATACGCTGCACCTCACCGTGTATCACCATGCTGCACTCATCATCACAGTGCTGGACCTAATGACCATGCTAGGCACTTCATGCTGCTGCTCCTGTGACTGTGCTGCTCCAATCACGGATTTGCACTTAATGCTACACTCATCACTGATCTGCACTTAATGACTACTATCTCCACCTCACTACTGTCTCTAATACCATGCTGCATCTAACCAAGCTGTCTAACATGCTGACCACACAAGCAGTCACATCAACCTTCAGTCCTTATCCTTGTGCAACCCTTAACACAATATGCTGCTGGCTATGGCCTGCTGCCTAGCCCAACAGCAAGCAAGGTTATCGTACAATACCCCTCTATTACCCTTGAAGAACAGTGTCTACCAATCAGCCTTATTGCTGCACAGTATGCCCAGAACAGATCTCAAATGTGTCACGCTGTCACCTACAACAATGTGACTTTAACGCTAATGAAATACTTCCTTTAGCTGCGGCATAAGACCACTTCTTCTTGCTGCGTCTTAGGTCTTTGTATGCCGCTGATTAGGGCCTCTTCTATTGCAGCTAATAGAGTTGCATATAAGACCTTTTTCATGATGGCAAATAGGAGCTAGATGAGGGCTGCCAATTAGGTCTCTAGATTGACAACGTAATACATCTTCCTTTCAGATCTCCTCATTGTTGCTAGGGCTTCATGATCTTCCACTAGACAACATATAGAACTCTTCTCAATACAATGGCTAGAGTCTCCATTATGATAGTGCATTAGGATCTTTATGGACAACGGTTTAGAAGCTACTCAAACATCAGATCAAGGTTCTCTTTTGCTGCGTTTTGAGGGTTACTTGTGACAACAAATCATGACTTGCAGCTAGGGTATTTAGGACAACGTATGAGGGCTTATCCTTCAACTGTGTGTAGGCTTCTTTTCACTGCGGCTAGGGCTTCCTCTAGTACTCCTTAGATCTACGTTGAAGCTCCTTAGACCAGAGAGCTTTTTCTTGACAGTGTTGAGGGCTTATACTTTACTTCCTTCCTTGACTGCAACTAGGGCATGTATACTGTGGCTAGGGCATGTATACATGTGGTTAGGGCTCCTCCAAGATTCCTCCTTTAGGGCTGCGTAGAAGGCATCTTGACTAGCTGCGTAGAACCTTTTCTTCACTGCGTTAAAATCTCCTCCATGATAGCGTTAGGATCTAGGGCAGCGTTTCCTCTTTAGATTTTCCTCCCACAAAAACCTAAAGACAAGTGGAGAGGAAGAGATCATTAAGAGGATGTCTGTCCAAATGAATTTCAAGGCACCTCTATTTATACAAACGTTGAGCACAAGAGGGGTTTATTTGGTTGCTGGTCGACCTTGACGAATTGTCCCACAACACAAATAAATTCATATCTCCATGAATACTTATCAGAATCGGATGATTTTTAGATCAATCCTACACCTCTCGATGAGAGGGATCCAAGAGAAATATTAGCTGCCATTAATAAGATGACCCACATGGAGTTTGACCCTGGTTGCCAATTTTAACAATCATGATTGGTGCACTATTAAACCCATCACTGTTGCATCACTGAGATCTATTGACTTCATTGTGATCATCATCATTTATTGCTGTCATACCATTGTCATCACACAACTGCTGCATCTTCGCTTTCTGTTCCTTTCGTATGGGATCATCATTGATGTAGTGCCATCAAAACAATGAGGTCACTGAGATATCAATATCATGATTCCATAATTATCCATGCTCGGAACAAAACTGTGTATATCACAAAGATCCTTCCTTATCATTAATATGTTAAGGCTGTGATTACATTCAACGATACAGTGATCACCGAGTAGACTACTGTGATAAGTCATCATATCCTGTGTTTGTCTGGAATGTCAACAAGGAGAGTGATGTGATATCATTTACAACTGAGGAATAACAAATATATGTTACTTTGGGATCATCGTGATCCTCTTCATTGATCCCTGTAGAATTTCGATGTAACCCTTGTCACTGCCTTTTATGATGCCGAGACTGTAACATATATATATGTATGCCGAGATTGAGATAGCACCTTTAGGATCAACATGATCTCCATGAAGCCGAGACTGTGAGGACAGATTAATTCATAGGAATGCCGAGATTGTCATCACAAGAATTAGGATTATGCCGAGATCATAATCCTGTGACACCTTCCGAGAGAGTATAGATCTCAGGGATCTGCGAGGGTTTTGATGCTATGATTACACACTGTAATCATCACTAATTTGCCCTCCTTTTATGCGGACCTTAAGACTTAAACCCATCCGAATATCATGGTGATATTTCTCCTTCCGAAACCCTGAACTTTCTCCTTGTAATGCAGATCTGCTCCTTTGACCATCCGAAATTTCAGAGAGAATTTTCGAGTTCTGTGTGTTGCTTTTGCGCAAATCTTAGCCACCTATTTATAGAGGGTTGTGCTCCAAAAATGAGCCGACTTAAACTTGTGAACCGACGTGACTTGTGCCCAAGTGGACATTACTTCCATTTATTTATTTTAATTCATTTTCGAGCCAACATGAAGATCTCAACATTCTACTTGCAGACTTTGGTGTGCTTGTATTTGGAGGATTGTTCTTGGTCTTAGAGCGCTGTTACATATTGTTGAAGACATGTATACATTTACATAGGCTCTTAAAGAGATTTTACACATGACATGACTCTTTGACATAATAATAAAATCCTAAAGACATCAAGAAGAAGTCTTCTACCTAGTGACACTTATTGCTCATGAAACCCATGTAGCAAGTGATACAAAAATAAATTTTTTTCTTTATTACATCATTTACAAAGATCATGTCATTATGAAGACCGAACCTAGTTACATTTTCTTTAAGAAATCAAAAAATGGGTGAAAATGATCTAGAAAGCGGATCAAGTCATGTTTTAATCTTAGCCGTTGATTAGAGACTTAATCTCGGCTATTGAAGACTCAACAGGAAAAGTATAAGATGGAGGCTTGTGGTTCACTTGGAAACACACAAAGAGTTGATCAGTCAGTTTGATTTTCCTAAGGCAGGGTTTGCTAAGGAATTTGAATCAATGATCAAGTAGAGAGAATCAGAGGCAGCACTGGAAGGAAGTGATTTCTAGTTCCAGTGAATACGCAGAGAGGGATATCAGAGTCAGCGTTGGTCCAAGAAGGGACAGCGCAGCAGCTGAAGGAGATTGACGCAGAGGGTTAGCTCAACAGCTGGAGGAGGTTGATGCAGAAGTGCTGGGGATGAGCAAAGTTCATTGCCGAGAATCACAGTAGATGATTAGCAAGAGAAATCTCGATTTCTCAGTAGCAGAAGCAGGAACAGTCCAGGTTGATGTAGTCAGAGCGAGCCCCCTTGCAGAAATCACGCAAAGCCTGCGTAGGCTCACGCAATGACTGTGCAGTTGGCTGGGGACAAAGCAAAATTTCCAAAATCAGTGTGAGAGAATTCTCAATAATCTTCTCTGAGTGGATTGTCGTTTTCTCTAGGGCATCCAAATTTATTCAAATATTTACTACCAACAATAAGAATCCTCAGACCTGCTGCACTGGTTTCCCGCATTGGGTTTTTCTAGGGACGATTGTCCTAAAACAAGTGTGTCAATGTGATTGTTCATATGCTGATGTTTCTCTTGCCTCTTAATTTTCAGTGCATAATTTGTGAAGTTTGCAACTTAATTTATTTTGGTATTTACTGAAGCTTTGGTGAATAACTTATTATAAATAAGTAGGAGAAATAAATCAATTATTGCAACAATTTTTCATACCTCGAGGGTATTGCTTTTCATTTTGTACTTGGGTACTTTTGTTTACTTATCATGGACACTTTTGGGCATGGATTAGTGGGGGGATTTGGTGGAAAGAGTAGGCTTGGTTTGTACTCGTCTCGTTTGTCCAACTAACCTTCTTCTTGAACTTGGAGACACTTGTATGTTCTGAAGACCATTATGGAAGAGCATGCCACTATGAGGTGTCCACTTGGTTCCATGATTTGTAAGCTCATTTACTCAATCATACTAATGTTTGGTTGTACAGGAATGTGGAGGGACGCATTGGATCTTATAGAGGATTGTAGGTGGGTTTTTGTTTGAGGTTTGGTCTCCCTATACGAGATCTAAGCCCTCTAGAGAGTCATATTGGCATTTGTAGGGTGAGCGTTGAGAGCCACGGGTCTCCACCATTGTATAGATCAGATTACCACTCCATGGGATCCTTTAGTTTCACTCATGGATTGCTCGTGTTACACTTACTGGACGATGATGATGCACCTGGATCAACTTGCCCAGCCGGCTCCACTCCTGCACCACACACTTGGCAGCTGATCCAGTGCCTAGATGAAGATGTGTCTCGTCACGAGAGACAATGGGAGGGCTTGCATTGTTCTTCCAACCCTTACAGATGGGATATAGGCTTGTTCGATCCATTTGGAGACCCATGAGAATATTTTGTGCCCCCATAGCCACTCAGGGACACCATGGGTTGTTTTCTTGGATATCAAGGGGCCAACCCCTTTATCACCATGTTGGGAGCCCATTCATTCATCTTGGCACACATTTGATTCCATTAGGCCTCCTCAATGGCCCTTCAACCTATTGTATCTATTGTTTTTCCCTATTGGGAGGCTTATTTTTGTATTATGGAGCTATCTTGGTGGGCTTGTCACCAAGGAATGCTATTTATTTTTGCACACTATTTTATTAGTTGAGGCATTATTAGGCAAATCGAACCCCTTAGGGAGGATATATATTGATATAATGATCATTTCATTTGATCATCCCTTGGTTTTGGACTTGCATCTCTTCTTGAGAATTTCGCTAGCCTTATTGATGGATGAATTGGATTCTTGATGCATTTCGAAGTTTGTGGACTTGTTTCATATCTTGGAGCTTCTATTTTTGTCTCCATTGGTGATTGGAAAATTTCGCTATACTTGTAAGTGACTTTTACATGGTTTCTTTCTCATGTCTTGCACTTGTATGATATATGGAATTTTTTCGCTCATGAAGTTGGTGTAGCTGCCTTAATGAAATGTGAATTCGTTTGATCTTGTCTTTGTGAGGGCTTTTTGATATGTTTACGCTAAGTATAGTGAATGAATGTCCTAGGGGTATATGATTATTCATAATTGCCTTGATAAGTCATCAATCACAACATCAAAGAAGTATAAATTTCACTAGTAACCTAGCTATTGCTTCTAGGGCCATGCAAAGTTGATGGGGAACTCCTTGATTAGGTATAAGCATCTCTAAACATTGAATCATATTGACTCCATTATCCCAATAGACTAAGCACTTGTCTAGTCCTAGGTGATCACCAAAACAAACATGTTTCTCACCTCTGTCTTTTTCTAAGCCTAATCCTAGTAGGTTACCTAGGGCATCACACACAATCCATTGTAGCCATCCAAAATTGATGAAACTTAGTCAAGAACTGTGTTGGTGTGTCCTTGAGAGGTCCTCCAATTTTCAAGTCATTTCGACAATGGAATCTCAAGTTATCCCAAGCCCTAGCTCAAGAACCGTTTCTCCCTAGGCTTCCTTTGGTTAGTGGCTTCATTAAGGGTCATTGCATTGAAAATCCAAGCCAAATCCTCTATTTGATCCTTTTGTTCTCCCTCACTTGGTCATGTCCATTTGTTTGAAGGTTTGTCCCAAACCCTTGACCTCGTTTGGGTCCACTAGGGCTGCTTTATGGTCCCGCTATTTGTCACTTCAATTTCACAGGGATTGCTTAGAAAACCTATTCTTTCAGGATTATTAGGTCTAGGGCACTCCTTGCCAAGAGATACTCAAACCAAGTCTAGGTCTCCTTCTGCCCTTCTTAGAGAGCCATTCATCTTGCTTTTAAAGCAGACGTTCCTTATTACTAGAGTGTCTCCTTTTAATAGGCTCCTGGAATCACTACCTTTACACCATTGATATATTTCTCCTAGTGATTTCCCTAATACTGGGACTCCTCCCATCAATGAAAGTCCATAAATAGCAGGGAGCTTTAGCTGCTGTGACAGGAGGCTATTGCTCCATTGTTGCCACTTGACCTAGTCGTTGCTCTATAGGGACCCCTCCTAGGACCCCTGCTAGTTTGAGTGGTAACGATAACTACTTCCAATGATTCAATTCAATTCTTTAGAGCAATCAATTTGACTTTTAGAGCACTCCAATCATCAAGCAGTTACACATGAAAAATTACAACCACTAACAATATAGAGTAGTAGAAGTAATAGTGAGATAATGATACAATGAGACAAGAGGCACAAAAAAATAGGCCTGAGGCCAGGGCAAAACCCACAAGGGGAAACCCCATAAATCTTTCCTTATGAGAGAGAAAGTTCATAGTTCATCAATACATCCAGAAATAAAACATAACATGTGACCAGAAACTTAAGTGCAAGCCTCCCTGAGATTGCCCCCTTCATCCTTCCTTTCTTCATTGGAACAAACCTCATCATGCGATGGATCGATGCCAAAATGAGGAGGGCTCTACAATATATAGACTTCTCAAGGGCTTCAAATAGGTGCCTCTAAAGGGGCCCAATCGACTTGAACAAAAGGAGGTTGACTTGAGTAACTTTAAGGAGGTATAAAACAAATTCAAGTTTTCGAATTTCTTCATGATGAAAATACTGACCATGGCTACCATATTTCCAACACTCCCTCTTAGTCAGGGATGTACTTTTCATTATCTATCAATTTCAATATCCCCGACCAAACCGTAGGTCTTGTTAACACTCAAACCAACAGGGGACCTAAAGGGGTTCCTAAGATGGCAACTGCTAGGTTAAGGGCAACAGTGGAGGCTTATCCCACTGCCACCACAACTAAGTCTCCCTGCTCTTTACGGACTTTCACCGATGGGAGGAGTCCCGATAGGGTAGGGATTCGCTTGTAAAGTATATGTCAATGGATAGGTGAGAAGTGGCCCTGAAAACCCTTCCCCAAGGATGGAGTGAAGAATGGAGCTTGCTTGCTATTTAAGCAAGGGACTTGGTCCACGAGGGATAAGGGGAGAGGATTGGAGGGTTTAGGGAGAAAGAATAGGCTTATGAACAAGTTTCTCAATCCCTATAATCCTTGGGACAAGGTCAGGGGAAAGGACCAAACAAGTTACTTTCTTCAAAAGGTTGAATTGATCCTATTGAGGTCTAGCCTTTGGGATGCCTAGGCACAATTCGATCCTAGAGCTAGGGCTTGAGATTCTCGGAGATTCCACTGTTAGAATTGCCTCAAATTTGGAGGAGAGGCAGGGGACCCACCGGCGTAGTAGCCTATCAGAGATTGAATTTTTTCCTTGAGCCAGTTCCTGGGAAATTGATGCCCTAGGTGACTTAATGGGGCTAGACTTGGAGAAAAAGGGGAAAATGGTTAAAAGAGGGCTGAAATGATCACCCTTCTTGAGGAATCAATGCCTAGTTCACTTGGGGATATGAAGTCAAGGATAATGATGAGTAAGAACTTGGTTTCTTAATCAAGGGGGCCCATAAAATCCGTCCAATGTTGAGAGAAAGAAAAGAAAAGTGACCTTCAAGCATTTATACTTCAAAGCAAATGATGCAAGCTTCTCGAGATAAATAAATCTCTAGGACATTTCATTCATATAACATTGACCCATACATCAAATTAGCTAAAACATGCTCGATTCCACATTTCGATAATGCAACATGTTAAAATTGGCAACTAGGGCCAAACTCCATGTGGGTCATCTTATTTATAGCAGCTGGTATTTTTCTTGGATCCCTCTCATCGAGAGGTGTAGGGTTGATCTAAAGATCATCTGATTTTGATAAGTATTCATGGAGTTAAGAATTTATTTGTGTTATAAGACAATTTGTCAAGGTCGGCCAACAACCAAATAAACCCCTCATGTGCTCAACTTTTTAGTATAAAAGGAGATGACTCGAGAGTCATTTTACACACAAGTTCTCTCTTGATTGGGTTTTAGTGTGAGAGAAATCTAGGAGGAAGTAGCCCTAACATAGTCCTAAGGAAGAAGCCCTAATGTTGCCCTATGGAGAAGAGCTAACGCTGCCCTATGGAGAAGCCCTAATGCTGCCCTTTGGAGAAGCCCTAACATAACCTATGAAGAGGTATACGCAGTCAAGAAGGGCAACAATGTAAGCCCTCAACGCAGATTAGAAAAGGGTCTCTACCCTAGATGGATGCCCTAGAACCTTAATGCAGTCTATGGAAGAATGAAAGCTCTAACCGCAGCAAGAGAGGAAGGATCTTAGACAACGTGGAGGAGGCCCGAGTTCCTCAATGGAGGCCGAGTTAATTACTGGAGCAGTAGCCTGTTTTTGGGTCACTTTGGTGGAGGCCTAGAGGCTGTCTTGGATGCCGCAGACTGCTCTTGAGGGCCGAAGGCATGAGGAACTGTTTCGTGGGGATAGAACCCTTGGAAAGGGCTACCGCAGCAAGGGATAGGCTTGGTGTAGCAAGCCGCAGTCCCTTATACACCTACAGGTCTACGTTAAGGCTAACAAGGAGGGCGTAAGGGCTAGTTGTGACTGCTGGGGTATAACAAGCCAACGTGTGGTTTAGGAATGCTGGAGAAGGGTGATCATAGCCTTGGGACAGATGTTGTGAAGGCTGTCCAAACAGCTGTTAGAATACCCTTACTAGTCCAGGAATGTGGCAATCGGAGAATCCCCTAATAGTGAACTGACGTAAGTGCAACAACATGATATAATAAGGTGTGACAGCATTGTAATAAGGGTGCAACACAGTGATGATGAATGTTGCAATAAGGTGCAACATGTGGGACAACAAGCATGTAAGGGACAACAAGCATGCAAGGGACAACAAGCATGCAAGGTACAACAAGCATGCAAGGGACAACAAGCAAGGTACAACAAGCATGCAAGGTACAACAAGCAAACAATGGGACAACAAGCATGGACAACATGGTTCAACCATGGCACATGGGACAACAGTGCAGCATTAGGTGCAGCAATCATGAGGTCCAACATTGTGATGATGGGTGCGTCTTGGTGCAGCATGGTGAGGTGCAGCATGATGACTAGATGCCACATGATGATAGGTGAAGGAGTCACCTTGGAGAATCAGTTGAAGCAGCATGTCTTCAACTGATCTCATGTATCATCTTCTTAGAGATGATCTATGCTCTTATCTAGATAAGTCAAAGTGTTGACTTCTGTTGTAAATGTACTATCTCTCTCTCTCTTTGCTGAACTATTGAAGAACATATAAGAAGAATTAATCAAGGGTTTCCCCATATTGGGGTTTGTCCTTGGCTAGCTCCACATCTTGTGTCCTCTTGTCTTGGCTTGTCTTCTGCGATTTATGTTTATGTTCTATCTGCAGTTTACTTTAATGCTGATGTGATCGCTATTCCGGAAAAGATACTGAGCTAATTGTGAAAATTGAAATAAATTGCTCTAAGCATAGAACATACCTAAAATTAACATGGTATTAGAGGTGAGGTGAAGACAAAGCCCAAGCAAGAGTGAAAGAGCAATCATTGAAGACAGTTGGGAAAGAACAAAAGGATCAGTGGATTCCTCATCCCTCTTCACATTCATCGAGGGTGTAATCGAAGCAGAGAACATTATCAGAATGACGCAACAGAAGCTTCTGATGGCCTACCTAAATATCACTTCAATGGGAAGTTCGGATCTAAGGGTGAAAGGAAAGGCAGATGCCTTGGTTGCAATAAGTTCGGCCATTATGCGAAGGAGTGTTCGAATGGTAGGGACACATCACTTGATGATGATAACAATCAATCCAGGGACATCTTCAATGATCAGTGGAATGACAGGTAATGCAGGTTATCAAGGTAACGACCGAATCTTCAAACAAAGCAAGGAACCCCAGGTATGAAGAATCAAATGTTTTTTCTGATAAGATAAAGAGTGTTATCTTGTATTGGCCCTCTCCTTCAGATTGTTTAGGAATTTGGCTTATTGATTGTAGTGCTCCAAAGCACTTCAACGGATAGTACGATGCTCTATCTAATTTGGTAGAGATGGAAACAATCGTGGGATTATACTTGGAGCCGATGCCACCTATCCCGGAAAGGGTGTCAGAAATGTTACCCCTCAATTGAATGAGGGTAACTTGATTCATTTACAAAATCTCTTTTATGTACCTGATTGCAAGAAGAACCTGGTGTCCATTTCGGCAATGGAAGTCAAAGGTTTCAGGGTGGCATTGATCCATGGAAAGATATGTGTTTGAAAATGAAATTTTCAAAGATGCTTTTTCTCATGGGTTCAGGGTTGGCAATTTGTATCAAGTTGTAGGATGGTCCATTAGGGATCATGTCAATTGACATATCTCATCTATATCACCAGAGGTCTACTTATTATGGGATCCTACCTGATGTGAGTCCAATGATGACAGGGATGCCTGAATTCAAGAAGAACATGAAGGTACATGTCCGAGATGTACTGAAGGAAAATCTTACAAGGGGACCATTCCCCTTATGTAACAGGTCCACAGGTTTGGAACAACCCGAGGGGTTTGAGATTCATGATCGGGAATCTCATGTGTGCAGGTGTAAGAAAGTCCTCTATGGCTTGAAGCAAAACACCCTAGGCTTAGTATGAGAGGATTGATAGTTGTCTAATGAAGCTGAGATTCACTAGGAGTGAAGTCGATCCAAACCATTGCTTGAAGGTTGTGGATGATAGACCTCTCATAACAACACCTTCTGAGGACGACCTCTTTCTGACAGGTGCAAACCCTCTCATTTGCAAAAGTAAGAGGGAGTTGGATTTCGGATTGGGAATGGTGAACTGTAAGCCTGCGACTACCTTGAGGATCTTAACTTTCAGAAGTTATATGGTAGTGATGTCGAACTAGATTTGGGAAATGCCTCTGAGTTTCATAAGCTCATTCGTGTTGATGTTCTTGATGAACTTCTGTCCGGACATATGTTTTGCAGTTAGTATGATGAGCTCATATATGGTTGAGCCTCACTATATTGGTGCCAAGAATATTCTGAGATATCTTCAGGGTACAATCTCTGATGAATTGAGATACCTTGCTGAAAATGTGAAGTTGCATGATTATTCGAATGCTGACTAGGCAGGCAGTGTGGAGGATCGCAAGAGCACTTCCGAGTGTTGGTTCTCTTTGGGTTCTGTTCAATATCTTGGATGTGCAGGAGGCAGAAGTTGATTGCTATAAGCACCATTGAGACCGAATACATAGCTACGAGTATGATCTCATGTGAAGCTACTTGGTTGTGGAAGCTCTTCAACGAGTTGTTTGTACACATGATGGATACCACCGTGATCCTCTGTATCAACCAGGGGGGGATTCGATTGTTGAAGAATCCCGTATTCTATGATTGCTCCAGTAGATAGACATCAGATACTACCTTATCCAGGATATGGTACGTCGATGAGCGAGGAGGCTCCATCGCATTGAGACTGATGTACAGGTTGTAGACATTCTGTCAAAGCCTCGGGGAAAATTTGTGACTTTCCTGAACGACTTGGAGTCTATGAGAGAGCTTCTTATGAGGGTCCTGCATGTTGCATGCATTGAATCTATGGGAGCTCCGGGGGGCTTGGGGTACTTACTGGAACAAAACGCGATCATAGGGCGACTCACCCTCCCCTAATGGTGCACTGTGTACAGGGTGAATGGCTCCACCTTCCCCTGTGATACCCCGAGGCGACTTAGGGACAGGATGAATGGTTCTCTTGTCGAGGCATCCTACCCATGTAGTCTGGGACTCATGGGAAGTACCTCTCATCCGGCCAATGAGCAGGGAAATGGGGTTAGGGAGCATACTAGTACTATCTATGGACGCATCGCTGTATCTACTGTACTCCCTATGCTAGGATGATCTCCATTGATCTGGGATCAATGAAACTGATCTGGGATCAGTATGAGTGGTTTGAGATACTCTTGTGATATTGATCTGGGATCAATAAAACTGACTTCGGGTCAGTAGAGAATGGTATGAGACATTCTCGATCAATTCTTCTTCTTCATGGTTTAGTAGAGCAGAGCAGAGAAAAGTAGAGCAGAGTAGTGCAGGGCATTGGTCACAGAGATAGTACCGACGGACATCGATCAGCGAATGGAGTTCTCCCTAGTTGAGAGGGAGTGTTAAAATTGGCAACTAGGGCCAAACACCATGTGGGTCATCTTATTTATGGCAGCTGATATTTTTCTTGGATCCCTCTCATTGAGAGGTGTAGGATTGATTTAAAGATCATCCGATTCCGATAAGTATTCATGGAGTTTTGAATTTATTTGTGTTATAAGACAATTTGTCAAGGTCGGCCAACAACCAAATAAACCCCTCATGTGTTCAACGTTTTAGTATCAAAGGAGATGACTTGAGAGTCATTTTACACACAACTTCTCTCTTGATTTCTCTCCACTTGTCTTGGGTTTTAGTGTGAGAGAAATCTAGGAGGAAGTAGCCCTAACACAGTCCTAAGGAAGAAGCCCTAATGTTGCCCTATGGAGAAGAGCTAACGCTACCCTATGGAGAAGCCCTAACGTTGCCCTTTGGAGAAGCCCTAACATAACCTATGAAGAGGTACACGCAGTCAAGAAGGGCAGTAATGTAAGCCCTCAACACAGATTAAAAAAGGGCCTCTACCCTAGATGGATGCCCTAGAACCGTAACGCAGTTTATGGAAGAATGAAAGCTCTAACGGCAACAAGAGAGGAAGGATCTTAGATAGCGTGGAGGAGGCCTGAGTTCCTCAATGGAGGCAGAGTTAATTACTGGAGCAGTAGCCTATTTTTTGGTCACTTTGGTGGAGGCCTAGAGGTTGTCTTGGATGCCGCATACTGCTCTTGAGGGATGAAGGCATGAGGAACAGTTTCGTGGGGATAAAACCCTTGGAAAGGGCTACTGCAGCAAGGGATAGGCTTGCTGTAGCAAGCTGCAGTTGCTTATACACCTACAGGTCTACATTAAGGCTAACAAGGAGGGCGTAAGGGCTAGTTTTGGTTGCTAGGGTATAACAAGGCAACGTTTGGTTTACGAACGTTGGAGAAGGGTGATCATAGCCTTGGGACAGATGTTGTGAAGGCTGTCCAAACAACTGTTACCCTTACCAGTCCAGCAATGTGGCAATCAGAGAATCCCTTAACAGTGAACTGATGTAAGTGCAGCAACATGATATAATAAGGTGTGACAACATTGTAATAAGGGTGCAACATAGTGATGATGTTAAAAGTGGCAACTAGGGCCAAACTCCATGTGGGTCATCTTATTCATCGAGAGGTGTAGGATTCATCTAAAGATCATCCGATTCCGATAAGTATTTATGGAGATATGAATTTACTTTGATTATGGAATAATTATCACGTCGACTTGCACTCATGCAGGCTCAGAAGCCCAACAGTTGCATCTACTCAAACATCAACAGTTGTGTATAAATACAGGAGGACTTTTCCTCATTTGGACACACTCACTCATCGCATCTCTCTCTC
This sequence comes from Pinus tabuliformis, assembly GCA_031772625.1. NCBI lineage: Eukaryota > Viridiplantae > Streptophyta > Pinopsida > Pinales > Pinaceae > Pinus > Pinus tabuliformis. The sequence continues at coordinate 2,078,791,071 of CM062816.1, read as the reverse complement.
TCTCCTGCGCAGAAAATAGGCTCTTCTCCTACGGCGCAGAGAGAGACTCTTCTCTCACACGTGTGGAAGGAAGGTGCAGATTTTAGGGCTGCAACTGCAGAACCAAAGTTTGACCAGCATTGACTAGAAGACTCCCTCCTTAGAACTGCGTTGTAGGTCCATCTGGATCTCCTCTGAAGGCTGCATTTTTTGGTGGTGGAATCAAGCTGATCCGACGGTCGGTTTGCAAGATATTGTCTGCCCTAATTTGGCTGATCTAGGGTTTGCTGCTGTTGATGTAAATCAAATTTATGTACTATTTCTCTCTGCTGAATTATTGAAGATAAAGGAAGATTTGATCAAAGGGTTTCCCCACATTGGGGTTTGTCCCTGGTTGGCTGCCACATCTTGTGTCTCTTGTCTTGGCTTGTTTTTTGTCGATCGTTTAATGTTCTATCTGCACTTTACTTTATGGACATGTGATTGCTAATCTGTGGATAATAATAAGAAAGATAAGTAAACTACTATAAGCATGGAACATACCATAACTTAACATGGTATTAGAGCTGAGGTGAAGACAAAGTCCGAGCAAGAGCAAGAGCAATCACCAAAGAGAAGATTGGCAAGGCTATCCTAAAAGAACTATGGGGTCCTCAACACTCTTCCCTGCCGAAGACAAGCTCCATGAGAAAGCTGACTATCATGGATGGAAGATGTCTATCGATCTAACCTTAGAAGATCAAGGAGTGTTGGACCATGTGAGAGGCAATATTGTTGAGCTTCCATCAAATGCACCTGCTGTTGTCAGGAACAAATGGAAAACCAGTGAAGTCAAAACAAAGAAGATCATCCAGGACTTTATCGACAAGTGCTTGGTGGCCTACATCTCCGACCTGAACACCTCCAAGGAAATCTACGATAGACTGGTGAGTTTATTTAAAGTTAATGATGCAAATCAAGTTTTGTTTCTTAGAAATAAGCTGAAGGAAATTAAGAAGGGCAAAGATGAGAGTATGCAAGCATACTTCTTAAGAATCATCGAGATCAGGAACGATCTCCTATCTATTGGGGAGACTATTACTGATAGGGAAATGGCACTCACGACTCTTGGAAGATTACCATTCGAATGGTACGTGTTCAGGACTACTCTTCTGAACAATAATGTAATTCCTGGTTTCGAGGAATTAATGGCTAGATGCATTCAAGAAGAATCAAGGGTAGAAGAGGAAGAAATGACCATGCCTAAAGGTCCTCCTGCTGCCTTTTCTTCTCATGCTAAGAAAAGTAATAATTCCTAGACTAAATAAAAATGAAAGGCTGGACCTAAGGGTGGAAGAAAAGGACAATGTTACATTTGCGATAAAGCAAGTCACTATGCAAGGGAGTGCCCTGATAGAAAGGATTCACACCGGGATGATGATCAAAATCCCTCTCATGGCAATCAAAGGAATGGAAAATCTAATAACAGAGTTTAAAGGAGTGCTAGAAGTCAAGGAAGAGGACAATCATTCAAGAAGGCTAGAAATTCCAGGTATGAATCTAACACTGTTGACAATAAGAAGGATGAATATTAACTACCAGCTGCTCTATCTACCTCTGTTCCTTCGGACTCGATGGGAATTTGGCTCATTGACAGTGGTGCCTCAAGGCACTTCACTGGTTACAAAGAAGTTCTCCATAATCTGATAGAGAAAGAAACTAACCTGGAAATTGTCCTTGGAGATAATATGAAATATCCCGTGAAAGGTGTAGACAATGTCTCTCTTAAATTGAATCAAGGTAATACGATCCACTTACAGGATGCATTATATGTACCTGACCTCAAAAGAACCTGGTGTCCATCTCGGTAATGGAAGACAAAGGCTACAAGGTAACCTTTAGCTATGGCAAGGTACGTATATGGAAAAATAATGTTAAAGATGCCCTCATCAAGCATTGGGTTCCAAGAATCCTGAAGAAATGTTCACTGGTAAGAAACCTGACGTATCTCATTTTAGAATTTTTGGATGCCCTGTATATTTTCATGTGCCAAAAGAAAAAAGGAATAAATTGGGTGCATCTGGAAAGAAAGGAATCTTCGTGGGCTATGGTGAAAATACTAAGGGCTATAGAATCTATGTAGCCGGTCAAAGGGAAGTCGTGATTAGTCATGATGTCACCTTTGACAAAGATATGGCTCTCAGTAAGGTGAACAATCTTCCTACAGTGAGGAGCTCTCAGGAAGCTGACACCAGGGAACCAAAAGAAAAGGAGTATGACAAGATATTTGCACCTGTTGCCAGATATACCACCATCCGCTCGATCATAGCCCTTGTGGCTTCACAAGGATGGAAACTACATCAGATGGATGTTAAGACTGTGTTCTTGCATGGTTCGATCAAAGAAGAGGTCTACGTGGAGCAACCTAGAAGATTTGAGATTTATGATCGAAAATCTCATGTGTGTAGGTTGAAGAAGGCCCTCTATGGGCTGAAGCAAGCACCTCGAGCATGGTATGAGAGGATCGATAGCTACTTGATGAAGTCGGGATTCACTAGGAATGAAGCCGATCCCAACCTTTACTTTAAGGTTGAAGATGACAAACCTCTCATACTGGCGCTGTATGTTGACGACCTCTTTCTAATAGGTGCAGACCCTCTCATTCACAAATGTAAGAGGGAGTTGGCTTCTAAATTTGAAATGAAGGACCTAGGACTGATACACTATTTCCTAGGACTTGAAGTTTGGCAGAAGCCAAGGGAAATTTTCCTATCTCAGGGAAAATATTTGGTGAAGATATTGGAAAGATTCGGTATGGTGGACTGCAAGCTTGTGACTACCTCGAGGATCTTAACTTTCAGATGTTATATGGTAGTGATGTCAGAACAGATTTGGGAAATGCCTCTGAGTTTCATAAACTCATTCGCGTTGATGCTCTTGGTGAACCTCCGTCCAGACATATGTTTTGCAGTTAGCATGGTGAGCTCATATTTGGTTGAGCCTCATTGGATTGATGCCAAGAATCTTCTGAGATGTCTTCAAGGCACAATCTCTCATTGATTGAGATACACTGCCGGAAACATGAAACTGCATGATTATTCGAATGCTGATTGGGCAGGCAGTGTGGTGGATCGAAAGAGCACTTCCAGGTGCTGTTTCTCCTTGGGATCTGCTTCAGTATCCTGGATGAGCAGGAAGCAGAAGTTGGTGACTTTGAGCACCACCGAGGCAGAGTTATTGCTACTAGCATGGCCTCCTGTGAGGCTGTCTAGTTGCGGAAGCTCTTCAGTGAGCTGTTTGGATTTACACTAGATACCACCATGATCCTATGGGACAGCCAGAGTGGGATTCATTTGTTAGAGAATCCTGTATTTCATCATCGCTCCAAGCATATCGATATCAGGTACCACTATATTCGAGATATGGTGCAGCGGGGAGCTATAAGGCTCCAACATATCGGTACAGATGAACAGGTCGCCGACATTCTAACAAAGCCCCTAGGAAAGGTCAAATTTTTGACTTTCCGAGAACGACTTGGTGTCGTTCAGAAACCCTTTGATGAGGGTCCTGTATGATGTATGGAGCTCTTGTAGCTCCCGGGGGGGTGCAGGGTACTTCTTGGAGCGACATATGACCACAGGGTAAAAGAATCAAAACTTTCCTTGTAACACCCTGTGGCGACTATGTAGCAGGATGATTAGTTCTCCTGTGAGGTCTGGATGATGTGTTCTCCATGATGATTATGTAGCAGGATGATTAGTTCTCCTGTGAGGTCTGGATGATGTGTTCTCCATGACGATTATGTAGTAGGATGATTAGTTCTCCTGTGAGGCCTAGATGATGTGTTCTCCATGGCGATCGTGGACAGGATGATTCGCCCTCCTGTGGACAAGATGATTCGCTCTCTTGTGGGACAGGATGATTCACTCTCTTGTGGACAGGATTGATTAGTTCTCCTGTCGAGGCATCTTACCCATGCAGTCTGGGACTCATGGAAAGTACCTCTCATCTGATCAATGAGTAGGGAAATGAGGATAGGGACCATAGTAGTACTGATGGACGCATCTTTGTATCTACCGTACTCCCTATTCTAAGATGACCTTCATTAATCTGGGATCAATGATACTCGTCTGGGACCAATGGTAGGAGTTGTACCCACTATGATGCTGACTTCGGGTTGGTTGAGACTGGTTTGGGACCAATGGTACATACTCTGAGACTGACTTCAGGTCAGTGAAGGACTGGCCTGGGACCAGTGGTAGGAGTGGTACATACTATGACATTGACTTCGGGCCGGTTGAGACTGGTCTGGGACTAGTGGTACGCACTCTGAGATTGACTTTGAGTCAGTGGAGGATGATACTGGTCTGGGACTAGTGGTAGGAGTTGTACCCACTATGACGCTGACTTAGGGTCGGTTGAGACTGGTATAGGACCTGTGGTACATACTCTGAGACTGACTTTGAGTCAGTATGATACATCCTTGATCATTTCTTCCTCTTCATAATTCGGACAAAGCAGAGCAGAGTAGAACAGAGCAGATCAGACAGGGCAGAACAGAATAGAGCAGTGCAGGCAGGCTAGAGCAGAGCAGAACAAAGGTGAAGCTGTACAGGGTAGTGCATTTGATGGATGAATAGTAGCGACCGACAGACAGATTGCAGATGGAATTCTCCCTAGTTGAGAGGGAGTGTTAAAATTGGCAACTAGGGCCAAGCTCCATGTGGGTCATCTTATTCATGGCTGATAATATTTTTATTAGATTCCTCTCGTCGAGAGGTGTAGGATTGATCTAAAGATCATCCTATTCCAATAAGTATTTATAGAGATATGAATTTATTTTGATAATGGAATAATTATCAAGCCGACTTGCACTCATGTAGGCTCAGAAGCCCAACAGTCGCATCTACTCAAACATCAACAGTTGTGAATAAATACAGGAGGAATTTTCCTCATTTGGACACACTCACTCATCACATCTCTCTCTCTCCCCTGCGCAGAAAAGAGGCTCTTCTCCTACTGCGCAGAGAAAGACTCTTCTCTTACACGTGTGGAAGGAAGGTGCAGACTTTAGGGCTGCAACTGCAGAACCAAAGTTTGACCAGTGTTCACCAGAAGACTCCCTCCTCAGAACTGTGTTGTAGGTCCATCTGGATCTCCTCTGAAGGCCGCATTTTTTGGTGGTGAAATCAAGCCGCTCCGACGGTCAGTTTGCAAGATATTGTCTGCCTTAGTTTGGCTGATCTAGGATTTGCTGCTGCTGATGTAAATTAGATTTATGTACTTTTTCTCGTTGCTGAATTTTTGAAGATAAAAGAAGATTTGATCAAAGGGTTTCCCCACATTGGGGCTTGTCCCTGGCTAGCCGCCACATCTTGTGTCTCTTGTCTTGGCTTGTTTTCTGTCGATCGTTTAATGTTCTATCTGCACTTTACTTTATGTACATGTGATTGCTAATCTGTGGATAATAATAAGAAAGATAAGTAAACTGCTATAAGCATAGAACATACCATAACTTAACAGATGATGAATGCTGCAATAAGGTGCAACATGTGGGACAACAAGCATGCAAGGGACAACAAGCATGCAAGGGACACCACACATGCAAGGGATAACAAGCAAGGTACAACGAGCATGCAAGGTACAATGAGCAAACATTGGGACAACAAGCATGGACAACATGGTTCAACCATGGCACATGGGACAATAGTGCATAATTAGGTGCAGCAGTCATGAGGTCCAGCATTGTGATGATGGGTGCAACCTGGTGCAGCACGGTGAGATGCAGCATGATGATAGGTGAAGGAGTCACCTTGGAGAATCAGTTGAAGGAGCATGCCTTCAACTGATCTCATGTATCTTCTTCTTAGAGATGATCTATGCTCTTATCTATATAAGTCAAAGTGTTGACTTCGGTTGTAAATATACTATCTCTCTCTCTCTCTGCTGAACTATTGAAAAACATATAAGAAAAATTGATCAAGGGTTTACCCACATTGGGGTTTGTCCCTGGCTAGCGCCACATCTTGTGTCCTCTTGTCTTGGCTTGTCTTCTGCGATTTATGTTTATGTTCAATCTGCAGATTACTTTAATGCTAATGTGATTGCTAATCTGGAAAAGATATTGAGCTAACTGTGAAAATTGAAATAAATTGCTCTAAGCATAGAACATACCTAAAATTAACACAACAACTAGCCCTAATTTTAGAAACATACAACAACAAGAATAACAACATCAAAATTTACTTCCAACATTATAGAGTATATCCAACCAACATTTTGTTTGCTCAATAAAGCTCCAAGACAAGAGAAATAACCCAAATCCATACTTCAAAATTCATCCATCTCCAAAAATATCCACGAAGGAAAAAGTGCAAAAATTCTTTATGATTAGAGAGATCCCAAGTCAAGTGATGATACAAATGAATGTATCTAACATTGATATAAAGCTTCCTAAGGATCTCGAAATATCCTATGGGCCCCTAATGATAAAATAATGTACAAATAATAACCCCTAATGGTGACAAGCCCACCATACTAGCTCATAATGTAAAAACAAGCCTCACAAGGGGCCAAATAATGATGTATGCATGTCATAGGGGCCTCCAAAGGCTTAATAACTTCATGAAGTGCCATATTGAGGAATAAATTTCTCAAAATATGATGGACAAGGGGTGGCCCCTTGTTCTTCAAGTAATAGACCTGTGGTGCTCTTAGTGGGTATGAGGGCACATCAATGACCCCATGTGTCTCCATATGAATTAGAGATGTCTGTAGGTCCTCTGCAGTGGTCTAGGTGGTGGAATGAATGTTGCCATGACATCGTACAAGTGCTGGGACACTTGCCAAGAGTGTGGGGCTCCTGTGGGGGTCTGCTGGGCATAGTGTACCAATCATGTCACCATCGTCCGAAAAGTGGATCGCTAGTAGTCTTTGAACATCCATGAAGATCTGTGGAGTGCTGTCTGTTTCTGTGGAGGCCCATGGCTCATCTGTCTTCATTTTTCTTCAATAGTGATTGCTCTGGATCACAAGGTACATGGTTGTGACATCCTTCACAACTCTCCTTTCCTTGATCCTGCACATATACCCAGACTTTTCCAAAAGGTCAGACACCAAAAACAAATCACATATTACCTTTTGGTGATGGCCTTCTTCCAGTGACACCTTCTTGTAGGTATGAATCATCCTGCATACATGTTGACACATCTCCCAATGATATCTGTTGCCAAGGGTCCTCATATTTTCAAACTTCCTTTAGAGTCTTCACATCATTCCAAGAGTTTTCCTGGTCAAGTCTTCCTGATCCTCTGGATGTTGACTGCCTTCATCATGGTTGCATGTTTCATGATCTCTTTCATCCTCATGTCCTTCGTTCCCAAGAGTTCTCACAGTTCTTCAATTGTACTCAACTACCTCATATTGCATTACAAGGACATATATGTTGATTTCATCTGAGTTATGCATCCTTTCAGAGGAGGAGATCCATTCCCTTTTGATCATGCTTGATCCATTTTATCTGCAACCACATATCAAATGCAAATACAAATAAAATCATACATACCTTATCTTCCTTCAGGTATGTCAATATGGCAATATTTGAGGAGCCAGGAGGAGCAAACAGAGCCATCACAGGAGCAAACAGAGCTATCGGAGCAGCGAAGAGCAGACAGAGCCATTGGAGGAAGCAAACAGAGCTATCAGAGCAATGAATGCCACAGAATACACTATTGGGAGCAATTGGGAGGAATATGCCACATAATACACTATTAGGAGTAATCGCGAGCAATATGCCAAAAATACACTATTGGGAGCAATATGCCACATAATACACTATCGAGAGCCATCAGGAGCGATATATGCCACAAAACCATATATATATATAGGCCATATACACTATCGGAGGCGCAAACCTATACATATATGCAAATACACTATCGGAGGCCAAAACTCATATATATATATATGCATTTACACTATCGGAGGCGGAAATCATAGTTGTATTGGAATACACTATCGGAGCGGGCATATATATATATATATATATATATATATATATATATATATATCGGCGACAATGTAATCGGTGGGTTCTACTATGCCATCACCCCAAAACCCCCGACAGCGATATATATGTGCGGACCCGATGCAACATTGCGGTTTGGCCTATTGTTATGTCGCATCCGACATATCGCAAGAGCTTAAGGCCTTGCCGCTTCGAAAGCGCCGATTGCGATATATGCTGCAGACCCAATGGTTCGATTGCAACATGGCTCAATGCTATATCGCATCCGCAGGGGGATCGGCCGTCGGCCATCGGCGATGTCATGGGCTCGAAGTATAGAGGACCTCCGGAAGCTACGACTGCCGATTGTGAATACACAGTCGGACCTGATGGGTTTTATAAATCCGACTGTATATGTTTTGAGTTCCGCGCATAAGGGATTGTTCAATGTATTGGCGGGTTTTAGTGTAAAAACCGAAATACAAAGGAAAAACCCCGAAGCGATAAATACTGGACCCAAAGTAGTTATAGATGCGGGTAAAATGTATTTGAAGTCCGCCCTTTAGTGTTTAAGTCAGATTTTCAAATATTCTAGTGTACTACATTTGCGACCATAAAGGGGTGGGCCCGCATTACCTGAGCATCCGACCCTCCACCGTTGATCATCCCGTTGTAGATCCAACGGTCTAAATATATTTCGGGTGGACATATAGCTCGAGGAATACTTGCCCGAAAAAGCGGTATCCTCTTCCTTCCCGCTGCTATGTGTCGCCTGCCGAGTGGAATCGGAAGCCATCTGCTGAATACCAGTTCTCGCTTAAGGTCCTTCCGAAATACCACTTGCGGTATAAGAATAATTGTATTGCGTGGGGTTTTTAGGCCAAAAGGCTTATGATAACAATTCCGATAGTTCAGGAGCCCTGAATGAAACCCGATTGCGATTGCGACGTGGCATGTGGGTTCGTCCTGATTGGTACAATCTCTCTGTTAAACAATAATGCCCTGTGTATGCCTATTATCATTAAAAGAAAAAAGGGGTTTTGTTACAGTTTTAACATGCAACAGTGAGCACGAAGAGGCAGAGGAAGCTATAGCGACCGGAAAGCTAGGAAGCCGAAGGGTAGGCTAACGCAGAGGAAACCGAAAAGCCAAAGCAATGAAGAAGAGGGAAGCCAAAGGACAAGCCAATGTAGAGGAAGCTGAAGCGAGCATTGAAGAAGCTGAAGAACCAGTGGAAAGCGGAAACGAAGAGTCAGAGGCATCAGGAATACAAAAACAGAAAAAAGAAAAACAAAGAAGTGTGTGCGAATAATCAGAGTAAGAGGAAGCCGAAGTTCAGGCAGAGGCAGGAGAGTCAGGAGAAGCAGGAGAACAGGAGTGAAGCAGAAGCTCAACAGGTTTGCGAGCAGAGAATGATAGCAAAACAGTTGATACTAGGTTTGGGTTGGAGCCCATAGGGTTGGAGCCTCAAAACTGAAAGGATTGGAATCCTTGGGAGTTGGTGCTCCTAAGTGCAGAACTATTGCCTTGGAAGAACAAAGTTGGTGCTCTGGAGGTTGGAGCCTCAGAAAAGTCCAAGTTGGTGCTTGACCGCTGATTGCAACCAGTTATATACTGTATTTATTTCATTGCACTGCCACTGATTGCAACCAGTTATACACTGTATTTATTTCATTGTACTGTTTGTGTTAATAAAAGCATTTATTTCAGTTATCTACTTCTGTGTTCCATATATATATATTTTGGTGATAAAAAGAACAGTTAAAAGGAAATACTGATTCACCCCTCCCCTCTCAGTATTTCCAACCATTGGTATCATAGTGGGCTTCTTCATATTAGCCTAACAACTTGAAGAAGGATTCGTAGTCATGATGAGAAATCACGAAGCATCAGGAAAACCTCCTCTGTTCGATGGCACTAACTTTGGTTTCTGGAAAAAGAGAATGACCTATTACTTAGTGCCCCTTGGACCTAAAGTCTGACATTTCATTCTAAATGAATACCAAAATCCTACCACTCTTCCAACATATCAAGACGAGAGGAAAGCCTACATTGCAAAAGCAAAAGCCTTGAACTCCATCACTAGTGGAATCACTGATTCCGAGTTTACAAAAGTAATGAATTGTAACTCTGCCAAAGAAATGTGGGATAATCTAGTTGGCTTATACGATGGGGACTCAAAAGTGAAGAAGGCAAAGCTTCAAACTCATAGAAGGCAATTTGAAAGTCTGAAGATGGAAGATGAAGAAGATATTGCAGCATACCTCCCCCGAGTAGCTGAAGTGGTCAACTCTCTTAAAGGATTGGATGAAAAGATTGAAGAAAGTACCATTGTTCAAAAGGTCTTAAGTGTTGGAAATACTGAGGGGGGGGGGGTGAATCAGTATTTCTTTTTAATTGTTCTTTTTATCACCAAAACATATATATATATATATATATATATATATATATATATATATAGATGGAACACAGAAATAGATGGCTAGAATAAATGCTTTTATTAACACAAATAGTGCAATGAAACAAATACAATATATAAATGGTTGCAATCAGTTGTCAAGCACCAACTTGGACTTTTTTGAGGCTCGAACCTCCAGAGCACCAACTCTGTTTTGCCAAGGCAATAGTTCTGCACTTAGGAGCACCAACTCCCAAGGATTCCAATCGTTTAAGTTCTGAGGCTCCAACCCTGTGGGCTCCAACCCTAACCTGATAGAAACTGTTTTGCTGTAGTTCTCTGCTCCAAGCCTGCTGAGCTTCTGCTTCACTCCTGTTCTCCTGCTTCTCCTGCCTCTCTTGCCTTTGCTGTCTCTGTTGTCTCTGCCTGAACTTCGGTTTCCTCTCACTCTTATTGTGCGCACTCACTTCCTTGTTTTTACCTGTTTTTGTATTCCTGATGCTTCTGACTGTTCATTTCCGCACTCCACTGGCTGTTCAGCTTCTTCAATGCTTGCTTCAGCTTCCTCTACGCTGGTTTGTCTGTTAGCTTCCCACTTCTCCATTGATTTGGCTTTTCGGTTTCCTTTGCGCTGGCTTTCCATTCGGTTTCCTGTCTTTTCGGTTGTTGTATGTTAAAAATTGTAATAGAGCCCCCGTTTTTCAATGGTAATAGGCATACACAGAGACAACATTGTTTAAAGGAGATGCCACGCCCCAATCGCAATCGCAATCGGCTTTAGTTCAGCCTCTTGAACTATCGGGAGCATTCCTTAATGTATTTTTGCCTCCAAACCCCGCGCACGACAAATATTCAACTACACAGAAAATATGAGAAAAAAATAGGCGAAAACGTTAAAGGGTGGACTTCAAGAATTATTACACCCACATCTATACTGTATCGGGTCCGCTACATATATCACAATCGATAATCAAGGCTTCCGAGGTCCTTTATGCATTGAGCCCATGGCATCGCCAATGGTCGACGACTGATCCTCCTGTGGATGCGATATAACATTAAACCTTCCACAGTGTTGTCATTGGGTCCGCAACGTATATATCGCAATCGAGGGTTTGGGTTGATGGATCATAGCCGAACTGCCGATTTCACTGTTGCCGATACATATATATATCGTTGTTGGGGGTTTGGGGTGATTGCACATAGCCGAACCGCCGATTTCACTGTCGTCGATACATATATATATATATATCGCTGTCGGGGGTTTGGGGTGATGGCACATAGTCGAACCGCCGATTTCACTGTCGCCGATATGTATATATATGCCCGCTCCGATAGTGTATTTGCACATAAGTATAGGTCTTTGCCACCGACAGTGTATTCTGCGCACACATATATAAACTCTACCTTTCCGCTCTGATAGTGTATTTGCATATATGTATAGGTTTTAGCCGCCGATAGTGTTAAATGCATATATATATATATATATATATAGATATATATAGATATATATGTTCTCCGATAGCTCTGCATCCATGTATGCTCTCCAATAGCTCTGTTGAGCTCCTCCATTGCTCCGATGGCTCTATTTGCTTCCTCCAATGGCTCTGTCTGCTCTTTGCTCTGTTTGCTTTTTTGGGGGCTCTGTCTGCTCCTCTTGGCTCCTCCGATAGCTCTGTTTGCTCCTCTTGGCTCCTCGAATATTGCCATATTGACATCAATGACAATCTATGTCAACAATCTCCCCCTTTGTTATTCATGGAAATATTCTTCTTCTCTCCCCCTTTTCCATCAATGGCAAAGCAATGCATACAGACTCCCCCTGTCGAATTGCTCCCCTATAGAACTGCTCCCCTTGTAGAACTGCGCCCCCTGTCTTGCAACATCTTTATGAATGAACTTAAGTGATGCTAAAGAAATAACTGCCATCTTTTGACAAAGATGTTCAAATTCTTCTCGAGGAAGAGGTTTTGTGAAAATATCATCTATTTGCTCCTTAGTATTGATATATTCCAAGATGATGTTTTGTTCAACTACTTGTTCTCGAAGGAAATGATACTTGATTGGTATACTTTTGGTCTTTGAGTGCATCACTGGATTTTTGCTAACACTGATAGGACTTGTGTTATCACAATAGATGGTAATTGGTTGATCTGTACCTATGTTGACATATTTTAGAGCTTCCTTCATCCACAGTATTTGAGTACAACAGTGTGTTGCAGCTATATACTCGGCTTCGATTGTGGATAATGATATGGATGTATGTTTTTTGCTGAGCCAAGATACTAAACAGTCTCGTAGGAAGAATGCATTTCCACTAGTACTTTTCTGATCATCTACACTTCCGGCCCAATCAGCATCGGTGTATCCAGTTGCAGTCAGTGTTGAGCTCTTAGGGTACCAAAGACCGAAATTAGGAGTTCCTTTCAGATATCTGAGAATTCATTTTACAGCTAACAAATGGGATTGTTTAGGAACAAATTGAAATCTTCCCACCATTCCTACTGTCTGCATTATGTTGGGTCTTGTAGCAGTTAAGTACATAAGGCTCCAATTATTGACTTGTAATGAGTTGCATCTGCTGGAGGGGAGTCATCATCTTTGCTTAATTTGCAATTGGTGGTTATAGATGTGCTCATCGGTGCACAAACTTCCATTCCATATCTTTTAAGCATGTCTTTAAGATATTTGGCTTGAGATATAAACAATCCTGCTATGGTTTGAAATACTTGTAGTCCAAGGAAGTGAGATAACTCTCCTATCATTGACATCTCGAATTCTCTTGACACGTTTTGAGAAAATTCATGGCTCATTTCATCATTATTCCTAGTAAAAATCAGATCATCAACATAAACAAGTGTAAGTAGTAGCTTACCTTCATCCGTCTTTATGTAGAGATTACTCCCTGCCACTCCCTTCTTGAAGCCTTGTTGTTGTAGATAGTGATCCAATCTTGCATACCAAGCTCCAGGAGCTTGTTTCAACCCATATAATGCCTTTTTCAACTTATAGACTAGGTATTTTCCTTCCGTTAGATCAAATCCTTTTGGTTGCTCCATGTAGACTTCTTCCTTGAGTTCCCCATTTAGAAATGCTGATTTTACGTCCATTTGATAGATTTTGATTCCTTTTGAGCAAGCAAATGCCAAGAACATCCTGATAGCTTCCATACGAGCCACTGGTGCAAATGTCTCTTCAAAGTCAATTCCTTCAATTTGTGAATAGCCTTTGCAGACAAGCCTTGCCTTGTTTCTGATAACTTGTCCTTCATTCATTTTATTTTTGAACACCCACTTGGTTCCTATTATGTTTTTGTCCTTTGGACGAGGTACCAACTCCCATGTCTCGTTCTTCTCAATTTGGGACATTTCTTCTTCCATGGCTTTTACCCAATAAGGATCCTTGCTTGTCAAAATGTTTCTAGTTCTATCATGGATAGAAGAGCAATAACGTTTCTCTTTGGTGTAATGATCATCCTTCTTCGGGTTTGCATCCCTTCATCTCTATCGCCAATAATCTGCTCTTCTGGATGATATTTGTGGAGAAACTTCATCTTTGAAGGAGTATGAGGTGGTTCTTTTTCCTTTCTTCTTCTTCCTGATATATTTCTTCTTTAGGTTCTTCTTCTTCAATGAGAGGATCATCTTCAGGTTCTTCAATTTCTTTTTCTAGAAGGTCTTCATCAATCTTTACATCAATGCTTTCCACTATTTTCTTTAGTCGAAAATTGTAGCACTTGTAGGCTTTGCTCCATGTAGAGTATCCAAGGAATATCCCTTCATCAACCCGAGAATCAAACTTTCGTGGTGTGCCGTCATTGATTTTTATGAAGCACTTGCTTCCAAAGATCTTGAAGTACTTTACTGAAGCATGTCTCCCTTTCCATAATTCATAAGGAGTTTTTCCAAAATTTGGTCTTAATTGAGTTCGATTCTAGGTATAGACAACTGCCCCCACTGCTTCTCTCCAAAATTTTGGTTGCAAGTCTGCTGCTAATAACATTGTTCTTGCCATTTCTTGAACTGTCTGGTTTCTTCTTTCAACTACCCCATTTTGCTGGGGTGTTCTGGAAGCAGAGAATTCTCTTTTAATTCCATGTATGTTACAGAACTCATTAAATTCTTTTGATGTGAATTCTCCCCCTCTATTTGTTTTGAGGCACTTAATTTTTGAGTCCTTTTCATTTTCTACAAGTGCTTTTAGATTCTTAAAACACTCAAATGTTTTAGATTTATATTTTATAAAATATATCCACATCATTCTGATATAGTCATCAACAAATAAAACAAAGTACCTTTCTCCTTGGAGTGCCTGATTTCTAGTTGGTCCACATAAATTAGCATGGATGATATCCAAGGGCTTTGATGTAGAGAGCTCCTTGATCTTGTGGCTGGTTCTGGTTTGCTTTCCATGTGGACAGGGACCACATACTCCTTGATTGGTTTGAATAGCCTTGGGATGTCTCGTACAACCTTAATCTTGCTGATATTGATCAGATTTTCGAAGCTTGTGTGTCCAAGTCGCTTGTGCCACAACCAACTTTTATCTGTCTAACTCAGGTAGCATTTGTTTTCTTGAATCTTGTTCAGAATGTAAATGTTGTCTGGTGTTCTAACCCCTTTTTCCACAAGTTCCGCTGAGGAAGAGTTACTTATTTCACAGTTTTTGATGCTAAAGACAACATTATGTCCTTGATCACAGATTTCGCCGACACTCAGAAGGTTGTGTTTAGCAGAGCATCTTGAGCTTTTCCTTTTCCATTGATGAGGGTAACAGTTCCTTTTCCCGCAATTCTCCCAGATCCATTTCCAAAGGACACATTTCCTCCCATTTTGCTTAATGAGACAAACTTCCTTTTGTCCCCTGACATGTGTCTGGAGTACCCACTATCAACAAACCAATGATTTTCATTATTTTGAGCATATAGAGCCAGGCCACATTTATCCATGTTGGGATTCTCACTACTTGTTTTTCTCCTTTTGAGTGGGTAGTTTTGTTCATAGTGTCCATTATTGTAGCATAATCAGCAAATCAGATCAAATTTGGTCGAGGGATCAAACGAATTGAAGGTTTTGATTTGTCCCTACCTTTTGGGGCCATATGGTTTGATTATTTGATCCTTTAGCTTTGGGGACAATTTCACCAGATGGATGTCAAGACAACATTATTGAATGGGGTGATAGAAGAGGAGGTGTATATTGAATAGCCCGAAGGCTTCGAAATTCATGAAAAGAGAACTCATGTTTGTAGACTAAAGAAAGCCCTGTATGGGCTCAAGCAAGTACCCAGAGCATGGTATGGTTGGATTGTTGAAATTTGGTACCGGAGGATAGGTGGTTCCCTTAGGCTTTGATCTTTGGCCTAGGGAAAAGTGTCCAAAAGAATTTAATTTTTCTCCTAAAGTGACTTTATAATTTTATAAAGTTAAATCTAATTTAAAAGTGACTTTAAGTGATAAAGTTACTAAGTCTAATTTTAAAATAAATGAAAAATTAGAAAGGAAAAGTGACTTTGGAAATAAATGACTAAGTGGGTCTTTATTAAAGTGGGGTGAATTAAAAAATAGAAAGTGAGATTTAAATGAGCATTTAATCTCAACCATTGATCTAAATCTATTTCAGCCATTGGATTTAGAGATCACCCAAAAGTCACTTGGATCACCCAAAAGTCACTTGGAGTTATATTAAAGGAGGAAAATGAGGAAAAGGTCATTCATTCTTTCATGAGCAGATTGGGAGAAGGAGAGCAAGAGAGCAAGAGAGATTTCTGAGCAAGGAGGAGAAGGAGACAACAACTTGGCACACATTCCAAGGCAGCAGTTGAGCAGATTTGTACAGCTGATTCAGCACATAGTGAAAGGCAGATTTTTGCACAAAAATCGAGGAGCAGTTTGCTGATTTTTCTGCACACAAAACGGAGGCCGTACAACATTTATTGCTGTCCTGTTTGCTGTAATTTCCAGATTGCTGTGAGGCACGGGAAAGGAGATAAGTTGTAAATTTGCTTGCTGATTTTTTGCTGAATAATTCTCACTGTAAAAAGGCAATTTTCAGAAATAAAGAAGAGCTCTCAAACTGGTTTTCCCCAAGAGTTGTAGGGGGTTTTTCCAGGGTCAAGTTGACCAAAAATATCAGTGTTTTAATGTGTTTTAATGACTGTTTTTGATTGCTGATTTTTAATTCTGCAATTTCCAGCATTCTGAAAAATTTCCAGAATTTGTGTTTTCAGCAATATTTATTTTTTTCAGTCTGTTAAATGTATGGTTATGGGAATGGGCATTTAACTACATGGGAGAAATAAAGAGAAACTGAAAACCGGGGTGGGAAAATAGAAATTTGTACATGGTATCAGAGCTTGAGTGCTGAAGGGCAGTTTGGGACAGCAAAAGTAAAAATTACAGTTGCTGATTTTTCACTCAGAAAATTCCAGCAAGCTGATTTTTTCATAAACAGCGGTTTTATCTTTACTACAGCAGTGCTATTTTTCAGTTTTAGGACAGCAGGATGTCATTGGGATTGAGGGTGGAGAATAGGTTGGATGGGCATACAAATTACAGTGTTTGGAAGGAGAGAATGCAGAGTATCTTTGAGGAGGCAGAAGTCTGGGATATCATGGTGCATAGCGCACAGAACCCTGTTGTTGTGCCCACTGATGTTACTCAGTTGGCTGAGTATAAAAAGAAGAACAATAAGGGTAAGAGGCTGATTCTAGACGGCATCAAAGACCATTGCATTCCTCATGTGAGAGGAAAGAGCAATGCCCATGAGATGTGGACAGCATTGTCCAATCTCTACCAGAGTACCAATGAGAACCGGAAGATGGTCCTGAAGGAGAAGCTGAAGAACATTAAGATGGGTAATGATAGTGCAGCTGGATATCTCACAAAGATTACTAATGTGAGAGATGAGTTGGCAGCGATTGGAGAGGCCTTTCCATCCACTGAGTTGGTGCGTATTGCAGTGAATGGCCTCCCCCGTTCATGGTTGAACTTTGCTGATGGGGTTTGTGCACGTGAGACCCTTCCCACATGGGAGAGGTTTTGGGATGATTGCATTCAGACAGAGATCAGGAAAGGACAGCTTGGGGCAGCCAAGCCAGTTGAGCAGGATGAGGACGTAGCACTGGTGGTAGGAGGCAAGAAAGGCAAAGGGAAGAGGCAGGCTTCCACAAGCGGTGGTGGGGGCAAAGGCAAAGGTAAAGGTAAACAGGGGAACACACAGAAGGACTATTCCAAGGTGAAGTGTTGGAATTGTCAAAAGATGGGACACTATGCAGTTGTGTGTCCGGAGAAGAAGAAGAAGAAGGGGAAGAACCAGGACGTGGCAACTTCAGCAGAGATTGAGGACTTTGCTGGTCGTTTTGACTGAGAGTTTGCGTTCACTACGTGTGAGTCCTCTAGTGCAGGATCACCTGCCACACAGGTTCAGAGGGAGCATGCTTTTCCCTCGATTAGCGGAGCATCTTCAGGTATCTGGTATGTGGACAGTGGGGCTTCACGTCATATGACAGGAGTCCGTGAGTACTTCTCAGAGCTTTCAGAGAGTGGTACTGATATTGAGGTAGTACTCGGTGATGACAGAGTTGTTAGAGCAGTCGGGGTGGGGACAGTGACATTTCAGAGGGAGTCCAAACCTCCCTTGAAGGTGTTAGAGGTTCTTTATGTGCCAGGGATGAGGAAGAACTTCATATCCGTCTCAGCTTTGGAGGACAAAGGATATGAGGTACTGTTCAGGGGAGGACAGGTGTTGATGTATCCCAGGGGCGCTCCAGCTGATTCAGCTAGAGTGATAGGTGTACGCCATGCAAAGGTGTACAAGTTTGCATTCCAACCCCTTTTGGCATTGAGCAGTAGTACCGACAACAGAGCTAGCAGTTCTGAGCTGTGTGAGATTTTACAACGCAGGATGGGACATATGTATCATGGAGCCTTGAGGACATTGCGGGAGATCACTACAGGTGTGCCAGATTTCAGTACTGATCACTTTGATACTTGCAGAGGTTGTGTGATGGGCAAGTTTGCCAAATCCCCTTTTCCCAGCAGTGAGAGCAGAGCGACGGGGATACTTGATTTGATTCATTCCGATGTGAGCGGTCGGATGTCTCATGTTTCCTTGAGTGGATATGAGTACTATGTTTTATTCATTGATGATCACTCCAGGAGGACCTGGATTTATTTTTTGAAGACCAAGAGTGAGGTCTTCAAGCGGTTTCAGGAGTTCAGAGCTCTTGTGGAGACTCAGACAGGTCGAAAGATCAAGTCCTTGAGGTCGGACAATGGAGGAGAGTACACCCTTGGAGAGTTTGTTGACTATTGTGCGGAGGCAGGCATTAGGAGGGAGTTCACTGTTCCTTACAACCCCCAGCAGAACGGGGTTGCAGAGAGGAAGAACAGATCCATCATAGGGGCTGCCAAAGCCATGTTACATGATCAGGGGTTGCCATTGTTCTTGTGGGCAGAGGCCTGCAACACAGCTGTTTACTTGCAGAACAGGAGTCCGCATCGTGCCTTGGGGCACATGACTCCGGAGGAGGCTTTCTCTGGGAAGAAGTCTGATCTTGGTCATCTTCATATCTTTGGATGCATTACATACTCCTATATACCCAAGGAGAAGAGGACCAAACTAGAGCCCACCACAGAGAAGGGTATCTTTGTGGGCTACAGTGAGACCTCAAAGGCCTTTCGGATTTACATTCCTGCACAGAGGAGAGTTGTTGTCAGACGGGATGTGAAGTTCGAGGAGGACAGGGCCTTTAGGAGGTCACGGGAGTTAGAGTATCTGGATCAGCCAGACCCTCAGCAGCAGTTGAGTCAGTCACAGGGATCCAGTGGGCAGGGATCAGGAGGATCCGGAGGTACATCCATGAGGATGTCAGGTCCATCAGTGAGCAGTGGCTCGCCAAACCAGAGGGGTGGTGCCCCGGGCAGCATGCAGAGCAGTTCACAGAGCAGTTCACTAGGGAGTCCATTGATGGACAGTTCACACGGTACCTCAGCTTCTACAGGTTCAGGTGCAGGCAGGAGGACAACAGACAGACAGTCAGGAGTTTAGGCTACTGATGATGATGAGGAGGAGGAGTTTCATTCTCCGGTGGGAGAAGTGCGCTCAGGGAAGAGGAAGCCCAAGTGGCTTCAGGACACCTTGAGAGATGCCACATCTGTTGCTGAGCCGAAGAGGCCGATCAGAGAGAGTAGACCACCTGAGAGGTTTTGTAGCTATATGGCGATGGTTACCAGCATCCTTGACTCCGAGCCTTCTAGCTATGAGGAGGCAGCTAACCAGCAGGTCTAGAGAGAGGCCATGCAGGAGGAGTATTCTTCTATCATGAAGAATGATGTTTGGGAGGTGGTGCCGAGGCCTGAGGGCAAATCCGTGGTTACTTCCAGATGGCTTTACAAGGTAAAGCATGCTGCAGATGGCAGCATTGAGAAATTCAAAGCGAGGTTTGTGGCTAGAGGGTTCTCCTAGGTAGAGGGATTTGATTATGAGGAGACCTTCGCTCCCGTGGCTCGATATACTTCGATCCGCTCCATTATATTGATAGCAGCAGAGATGGGTTGGAAGATCCACCAGATGGATGTGAAGACCGCATTTCTCAATGGCTTCATACAGGAGGAGGTGTACATTGAGCAGCCACAGGGCTTTGAGGTGCATGGGAAGGAGTCCCATGTGTGGAGACTGAAGAAGGCCCTTTATGGCCTGAAGCAAGCTCCCAGAGCTTGGTACTCTAGGATAGATACATACTTGCAGGGGATGGGTTTCACAAAGAGTGAGGCAGATCCGAACCTTTACTTTATTGTGATTGGTGAGGAGCCTCTCATTCTGGTGTTGTATGTGGATGACTTGGTCATTACAGGTGCAGAGAGACTCATAGAGCACTGCAAGAGAGATCTTGCGGCGGAGTTTGAGATGAAGGACATCGGCTTGATGCATTACTTTTTGGGTTTGGAGGTGTGGCAGGAGGAGGGGCATTTCTTCCTGGGGCAGGGGAAGTATATTGTGGACATCCTTAGCAGATTCCACATGGAGGATTGTAGACCCATGTCGACACCGATGATCACCAACTGGAAGTAGCTTTATGCTTCAGATTCCGAGTTGGTGGATCCCACATTGTACAGGCAGCTGATTGGTTCCTTGATGTATTTGGTCAACGCTAGACCAGATATCTGTTTTGTAGTCAACACGATGAGTCAGTTTATGTGTGAGCCTAGGAAGGTTCACTGGGTGGCTGCAAAACACATTTTGCGGTACTTGCAGGGGACAGTGGATTATGGTCTGGACTACAGGCAGGGAGATGGAGTGAGATTAGCAGGATACACTGATTCTGATTGGGCAGGTTGTGCTTCTGATAGGAAGAGCACTTCAGGGTGTTGTTTTGGGTTGGGTTCAGCAGTAGTGTCATGGTTTAGCCGGAAGCAGCAGTCAGTAGCACTGAGTTCAGCGGAAGCAGAGTATATGACAGCCAGTCTAGCTAGTTGTGAGGCCATTTGGCTTCGCAAGATGTTGTTTGGCTTATTTGGTCAGCCGTTGAGACCTTCAGTGATTTACTGTGATAATCAGAGTTGCATTAAACTCACGGAGAATCCAGTATTTCATGACAGGTCAAAGCATATCGGGATCAGATATCATTTCATCAGAGACTATGTTCAGAAGGGAGCTGTGAAGCTTGAGTATATTTCCACTGATGAGCAGGTTGCAGATATTCTTACCAAAGCCTTACCACGGGGCAAGCATGTCTGCTTCAGGGACAAGATGGGTGTGGTGAGAAACACCTTCCTCAGTAAGAGGGAGTGTTGAAATTTGGTACCGGAGGACAGGCGGTTCCCTTAGGCTTTGATCTGTGGCCTAGGGAAAAGTGTCCAAAAGAATTTAATTTTTCTCCTAAAGTGACTTTATAATTTTATAAAGTAAATCTAATTTAAAAGTGACTTTAAGTGATAAAGTTACTAAGTCTAATTTTAAAGTAAATGAAAAATTAGAAAGGAAAAGTGACTTTGGAAATAAATGACTAAGTGGGTCTTTATTAAAGTGGGGTGAATTAAAAAATAGAAAGTGAGATTTAAATGGGCATTTAATTTCAACCATTGATCTAAATCTATTTCAGCCATTGGATTTAGAGATCACCCAAAAGTCACTTGGATCACCCAAAAGTCACTTGGAGTTATATTAAAGGAGGAAAAGGAGGAAAAGGTCATTCATTCTTTCATGAGCAGATTGGGAGAAGGAGAGCAAGAGAGCAAGAGAGATTTCTGAGCAGGGAGGAGAAGGAGACAGCAGCTTGACATACATTCCAAGGCAGCAGTTGAGCAGATTTGTACAGCTGATTCAACACATAGTGAAAGGCAGATTTTTGCACAAAAATCGAGGAGCAGTTTGCTGATTTTTCTGTACACAAAACGGAGGCCGTACAACATTTATTGCTGTCCTGTTTGCTGTAATTTCCAGATTGCTGTGAGGCACGGGAAAGGAGATAAGTTGTAAATTTGCTTGCTGATTTTTTGCTGAATAATTCTCACTGTAAAAAGGCAATTTTCAGAAATAAAGAAGAGCTCTCAAACTGGTTTTCCCCAAGAGTTGTAGTGGGTTTTTCCAGGGTCAAGTTGACCAAAAATATCAGTGTTTTAATGTGTTTTAATGGCTGTTTTTGATTGCTGATTTTTAATTCTGCAATTTCCAGCATTCTGAAAAATTTCCAGAATTTGTGGTTTCAGCAATATTTATTTTTTTCAGTCTGTTAAATGTATGGTTATGGGAATGGACATTTAACTACATGGGAGAAATAAGGAGAAACTGAAAACCGGGGTGGGAAAACAGAAATTTCTACATGGATTGATAGTTACTTGCAGCAATTGGGATTTGTCAAAAGTTATGTTGATCCCAATCTCTACTACTTAGTGATAGAGAATGAGCCATTTATTCTAGTATTATATGTGGATGACTTGTTTTTAACAGGGTCATCCAGGCTCATACAGGATTGCAAGAAGAATCTTGAAGCTGAATTCGACATGAAGGACATGGTGTTGATGCATTATTTTCTGGGGTTGGAAGTTTGGCAAAAGAATGGGGAGATCTTCCTTGGGCAAGGAAGATATGGTATAGAGATTCTGAATAGATTCAAAATGTAGGATTGTCGACCCATGACTACTCCCATGATCACCAACTGGAAGAAAATAGATGCATCAGGAGACAAGGAAGTGGACCCCACCTTGTACAGACAACTCATTGGGTCACTCATGTATCTGGTCAACACTAGGCCAGACATTTGCTTTGTTGTCAACACTCTTAGTCAGTTCATGGTAGAACCAAAAAGGGTGCATTAGGTGGCAGCTAAACACATTCTTAGGTATGTGCGTGGAATAGTCAGATATGGGTTGAAATACTCCCGAGTGGAGGATGTCAGATTGAATGGGTTCACATATGCATACTGGGCAGGTTTTCAGTAGATCGAAAAAGTACCTTGGGGCACTGCTTCAATCTTGGATCAGAGATTATATATTGGTGCAATAGGAAGTAAAAGTCGGTAGCTCTGAGCTCAGGGGAAGCAAAATATATGGCAGCCAACACAACTACGTGCGAAACTATATGGCTTAGAAAACTGCTTGTGAGCTTGTTGAGAAAAAGGATGGAAGCGACTAGGGTTTATTGTGATAATCAGAGTTGTATCAAACTGTCTGAGAATCCAGTATTTCATGATCGGTCGAAACATATTGATATCAAATGTCACTTTATCAGAGACTGTGTTCAGCGTGGGGTAATACAGCTACAGTGTGTCCCCACAAGAGATTAGGTAGCAGACATACTCACAAAGGCTTTAGGAAGAGCTCAGTTCATTCAGTTCAGAGAGCAGATGGGTATGATAGAGAATCTGTTTCAATAGCAGAAACAGGTGATTCCTTAGTTACAGTGGTAGAGGGAGTTGCAGTACGGATGCAGTGTTGTGTAATATTCCTAATTAGCCATGGCTAATTGGAATATTCGATTTTGTTCAATTTTTGCCTTCTATAGTTATTTGTAAATAAAAAGTGAGGAAGGGGGAACATAACTCACTTTTAGAATAAAAAGTCACTTCCTAGTAGCACAACGTTGTGACTTAAAGGGGACCCAAGGGGGACGCAGAAATGGAGCCCAAATAGACACATGGAGGAATTGCGCAGGAGGGAAGAAACACGTGGCAAGAGGGGAATCACGCAGGAGGAGGTGAGCCTAGGGATTGAGAGAGGCAAAGGCTATAAGAGAGAGAGGAGCCCCTCATTTTGATCATTCAGTTATGTGCATTTTGAGCTAGTCGTTTCGACTTCTGAGGACACTGGCTATTTAGCTGGTCTGCAACACTGTTTAGTGCATTGAGTGTCTCCATTCAGAGATCTCACCCTTAGCCCTGGGGGACTTCGAGTGCCTGCTCGGGCAAGGTATTTCCATTGGCATTTCCGCAGTAGTTTTATTAGTATTTTAGCAGCAATTTCATCAGCGTTTTGGAGGACTGCGCAGCACTGAGAGAGGGACGCAGTTCTTTCTGGCAGAAGTGTTGGATTGGGGTTTTAGCAGGAGGATTTATGCTGGGTGATTGGGCAGGGGACCAACCCTTGCATATTGGAGGATCTTTGGCAGAGTTTCAGGTAGAGTTATGGAGGGGTTGCTTCAGTGGCAGCGCATAGCATTGAGGAACTGCGCAGATCCCCAAGGGGGTGATTTTCGGGGGTCGGCTATTCCAGAAAGGCTTTATGGGTTTTTCTAGATTTCTTGAGTAGAGCCCAATTCCAGAGTTTCAGCATTTTATGAGGAGGGGAGCAGCCCCAAATCGTCATTTGTTTTCTAGCAGCAGCAGTAGCATGGCAGTTTTCCAGCAGCATCCCACGCAGAGGGCCCATTCTTTGTTATTCTGGGAGTATTTCTTCACTTGCCTTATGCAAGTCAAGGTGCCATCTTCTGATCACCTCCTCTACTCATTTTTATTGCTCAGTATAATAAAATGGCTTAGCATTTGACGCTGCGTTTCTTGAGTATCTTCTTATATTTCCTGTTTACATTATCATATGCTGTACCATTGTTATCTTGTCATTTTCGGGTTATTATATCATTTGCACATATTTGGTTGGAGTTTTGCTAGGGTTTGAGGAATATTTCGGATTAGGAATATTACAGTGGTATCAAAGCATAGATTTGGCTTAGGCTGTGGAGCGAGCAGTCTATGACACCGAGGGAGAAACCCTACATCTGCTACAGAGGTAGGAAATAAGAGACTGTGAGCGTAGGTTGGAGAACACCTACGGAGAGGGAGACTGTGTTCCGGTGGTGGACACAGAATAGGAGCCTATGGTGGACGCAGAGCAGAGGGATCCGATGGCAGATGATGGCGGAAAGAGATTTGCGGATATGCTCATCAAATCTGTGCAGGATCTATCGAGGCAGATTGAGGTGATGGGGCAGAGATTCACGGCAGTAGAGGCTAGATAGCGTGAGAGCCCATTGGTTTTTTAGGTTGGTGAGGGATCGGGCGTATCCCACCATTTGCCAGAGCAGTGTGATACTACGCAGCAGGTGGCCTCACATGCCCCTACACGCTCTACCATGCCAAATTTCTTAGGAGCATACACGGGGACCGCAGCCCAGCAGGAGGCAGAGCCCAGACATATGGGCGATTATTTTGCAGAGTACCAGGCCTATGGGCAGGAGTTCAGGGAAGCCCTTTCATTCAGAGATTTTGTTAAGCTCTAGCGGGATAGTAGACCCCGTGACAATCATAGAGAGTACCGACATTACCATGATGGTGACACCCACTGTGCAGCGAGTAGAGTCCACTTGCCTACGTTTGATGGTTCATCAAACAGTGCGGCAAAGTTTTGGGTGGAGAAGCTGGACATTTATTTCCAGCTTAACTAGATGTCAGAGATAGAGGCCATCAAGGTGGCAACATTGCATTTGGATGGTGAGGCCCAGGATTGGTGGTTTCATGGGATGGTTACCCTAGAGCACTCCACAGTGACGACATATGCCGAGTTTACCAGGAGACTGATGGAGCGATTTGATCGGAGGGATCCAGAGCAGCATTTTGTTAAGCTGACGAGGCTCAAACAGATAGGGAGCTCAGAGACCTACATTGCAGATTTCTTGAGGATCTCTGTGATGGTGCCAGACCTATCCACGACACACAGAGTCTATATGTATGTTGAGGGGTTAGCAGAGCCACTTCGGGGTCTAGTCCGATCCACTAGACCAGCCACACTCCAGGACACTATCAGCAGGACCCGGGACTTACAGGATGTCTTACCCAGGACCCGGACACCTTACCCCCAAAGACAACCCTTTCAGTCTAAGGGGAAGGATGTGAGGATTCCACCTCCAAAGGGGAATCCAGGACGAGTACAAATTGAGGACGATGTCAGGAGGGAGCTGAAGAAGAAGCGGTTGTGCTTCACATGTCAGGAGCCGTGGGCACCAGGACACAGATGTGCTGCTGGCAAGTCACATTTTATTGAGGTCTTCTCCAAGAGCAGTGGAGAAGAGGATGACGAAGATGATGTGGAGGCAGGGAATAGCCAAGCCATACAAGGACCTTTGCCACCTCCACCGCTAGCAGCAAGTGGTGCATCTTTTGCACCTACCAGAGGGGCCCTTGCAGCATTGTGAGGAGTTTCCAAGTATCTGACGCTACGCGTACAAGGGACAGTACGTGGCCAATGAGTATCAATTTTGGTTGACAGTGGGGTGACCCACAACTTCATCGATGCACAGATGGTTGAGCGGAGAGGTATTCAGACAGAGAGCTTCGATGGGTTTTTAGTCTTGGTCCCAGGAGATTAGACCATGACGTGTGCTCGTTATGTTCCAGAGCTTTCAGTGATGATGGGCACTTACACATTGACTGACCACTTTTTCGTGGTCGATATCCCGGACACCAACATGATACTGGGTGTTCAGTGGCTTATCACTCTAGGGAGGGTCACGACGGATTGGAAGACCCTAGAGATGGAGTGGGATGATGAGAAGACAGGGAGGCATGAGAAGATACGGGCACAGCACACATATCCGCCTCAGATTGTGTCGGCTCATTGGATGGAGGCAGTCTTCCAAAAGGGAGACATAGAATGGGCAGTGGAGCTGCGTGCATCAGAGGCGGGGACTACAAGGCAGACGATACATCCAGAGATACAGTCCATCCTTGATCGGTATGCCATTGTGTTTGGGGAGATTCCACCAGGACAGCCACCGGGTCGGGGGTTTGAGCACACCATCGAGCTTGAGCAGGGCATATAGGCAGTGATCACCACCCCCTATAGGCAACCCAAGGCCTATCGAGATGAGATTGAGCGGGCTATACAGGAGTTGCTGGCTCTTGGGCACATTCGATTGAGCACGAGTCCTTTTGCTTCTTCTGTGGTGTTGGTGAAGAAGAAGGACAGTACATTGAGGATGTGCATTGACTACAAGGCCCTGAACAAGAAGACCCTGAAGAACAGGTAACCCATACCCAGGATCGATGAGTTGATGGACGAGTTGAGGGGAGCACGATTCTTCTCAAAGATTGATTTGAGATCTGGGTACCATCAAATTCGCGTGAGGGAGCAGGACATTCCCAAGACCGCCTTCAGGGGTCACTATGGGCACTTTGAGTTCTTGGTGATGCCTTTTGGGCTAACCAACGCCCCCGCTACATTTTAGTCCTGCATGAATCATATCTTCCGTAGTCACTTGAGGAAGTTTGTGTTGGTATTCTTTGATGACATTCTCATTTACAGCAGGACTTGGGAGGAGCATCTCCAGCGCATTGAGACGGTGTTGCGTATCTTACAGCAACAGCAGTTCTATGCCAAACTCTCCAAGTGTGAGTTTGGGTTGACGGAGATGTTGTATCTAGGACACATCATAGGGGTGGACGGAGTGAGAGTCCACAAGGAGAAGACCAGGGCCATCAAAGAATGGCCGGAGCCGAGGAATGTGATGGAACTTCGAGGATTCATTGGCATTTGTACTTACTACCAGAAGTTCGTCAAAGGTTTCTCACAGCTTGCTGCACCCCCGATAGATTTGACGAGGAAGAGGGTCTTCAATTGGTCGGATACAGCGCAGCGAGCCTTTGACAGGCTCAAGGAGGTTATGAGTAGCTGCCCAGTGCTTGCATTGCCAGATTTTACGCAACTATTTGTTTTGGAGTGTGATGCATCGGGAGAGGGGATCGACGCAGTATTGATGCAGGGAGGTCACCCTATAGCCTTTGTGAGCTGGAAGCTCCTTCCGCACGAGAGGTTGTATTCCATATACGACAAGGAGATGTTGGCCATCATGCATGCATTGGCTAAGTACCGACAATATTTGGTGGGTAACAGGTTTAGGGTGAGGACTGATCACAACAGCCTCAAGTTCTTTTTGGAGCAGAAGCAGCGACAGGAGAGGCAACAAAAGTGGATCAGTAAGATCCAAGCATATGACTTTGACATTGAGTATGTCAAGGGTAAGAACAACGTGGTAGCAGATGCCCTTTCACGTAGACCATCCACGTTGTCTCTTATGAACTTGGATACAGATTGGAGGGCTCGACTCTTAGTAGAGTACTCTAAGGACAGGTTTGCATGTGAGGATCTGGATGGGCAAGTGGCAGATGACAAGTACAAGGTGGTCGATGAGATCATCTATTACAGGGACCGGATCTTCCTGAATGAGGGGTCTCAGCTCAAGAAGAAGATACTCCAGGCATCACATGATTCACCTTTGGCAGGACATCAGGGGTTTACCAAAACCTACAGGGCCATTAGAGAGAGGTTCTCATGGAAGGGCCTCAAGGAGGACATTCTCCAGCACATCCCAGAGTGCGATGTTTTCCAGAGGAACAAGGGAGAGATGAGCCATCCAACGGGTTTATTGTAGCCTCTTCCCATTCCGGAGCGGAAATGGGAGAGTATTTCAATGGACTTCATCACAGGGTTGCCCATGGTACAGGACAAGGATTGTATCTTTTTCATCGTTGATCGACTGACGAAGTACACACATTTTTTTGCCATATCCACACACTATACAACAGCACAGGTGGCCGCGTCGTTCTTCAGGGAGATCTTCAGGCCACATGGTCTTCCTAAGACCATCGTCAGTGATAGGGAGAACCGTTTCATGGGCGGGTTTTGGCAGGAGCTTTTCTAGTTGGTGGGGACGGAGTTGACACCGAGTACCAGTTATCACCCACAGACAGATGGGTAGACAGAGATAGTTAACAAGTGGCTAGAGGGCTACTTGTGTAACTATGTCAGTGGGCAGCAGCGAGCATGGCTGAAGTGGTTGCATCTGGTGGAGTACTGCTACAATACTTCACATCACATGTCCATTGGTATGACACCATTCTATGCCTTATATGGGTATCATCCTTTATCTTTTGTTGACATGATGTTTGGTGATAGCAGGGCTCCTAGAGCCAAGATTTGGATCCAAGAGAGTCAGGATATCCTCCGAGTTCTCAAGGATAACATGGCTACAACACAGAACCAGCAGAAGCTGTATGCCGACAGGGGTTGGGTGGAGAGGTAGTTCGAGGTCGGGGACATGGTCTACCTACGATTACAGCCATACCGACAGTCGTCATTGAAGCAGAAGGGGGTTGAGAAGCTCAAGCCCTGCTTTTATGGGCCATACAGGGTGATACGTAGGATTGGACAGGTTGCATATGAGTTAGAGCTGCCCCGAGGCAACAAGATTCATAACATTTTTCATGTATCATGCCTGAAGAGGGCATTGGGGCAGCAAGTGACAGTGACAGATGAGTTACCACCCATGGATGATGAGGGACATTTGGTATTGCAACCGGAGGCTATCATTGATACCAGGGAGAGGCAGCTGTGGAGCAGGACGGTCCGGGAATTCTTGGTGAGGTGGAAGAATTTGCCGAATGAGGATGCCACTTGGGAGAGTGAGAAGATCTTACAACATCCATCACTTCAGTTGCTTGAGGACAAGCAACATTTTGCCGGGGGAGACTGTAATATTCCTAATTAGCCATGGCTAATTGGAATATTCGATTTTGTTCAATTTTTGTCTTCTATAGTTATTTGTAAATAAAAGGTGAGGAAGGGGGGACATAACTCACTTTTAGAATAAAAAGTCACTTCCTAGTAGCACAACGTTGTGACGTAAAGGGGAGCCAAGGGGGCCAAAGGGGGACACAGAAATGGAGCCCAAGCAGACACATGGAGGAACTGCGCAGGAGGGAAGAAACACGTGGCAAGAGGGGAATCACGCAGGAGGAGGTGAGCCTTGGGATTGAGAGAGGCAAAGGTTATAAGAGAGAGAGAAGAGCCCCCTCATTTTGATCATTCAGTTATGTGCATTTTGAGCTAGTCGTTTCGACTTCTGAGCACGCTGTCTATTTAGCTGGTCTGCATCACTGTTTAGTGGATTGAGTGTCTCGGTTTGGAGATCTCACCCTTAGCCCCGAGGGACTTCGAGTGCCTGCTCGGGCAAGGTATTTCCATTGGCATTTCCGCAGTAGTTTTATCAGTATTTCAGCAGCAGTTTCATTAGCGTTTTGGAGGACTGCGCAGCACTGAGAAAGGGACGCAGTTCTTTCTGGTAGTAGTGCTGGATTGGGGTTTTAGCAGGAGGATTTATGCTGGGTGATTGGGCAGGGGACCAACCCTTGCATATTGGAGGATCTTTGGCAGAGTTTCAGGCAGAGTTTTGGAGGGGTTCCTTCAGTGGCAGCGCAGAGCATTGAGGAACTGCGCAGATCCCCAAGGGGGTGATTTTCGAGGGTGGGCTATTCCAGAAAAGCTTCCTGGGTTTTTCTGGGTTTCTTGAGTAGAGCCCAATTTCACAGTTTCAGCATTTTCCGAGGAGGGGAGCAGCCCCAAATCATCATTTGTTTTCTAGCAGCAGCAACAACACGACAGTTTTCCAACAGCATCCACGCAGAGGGGCCATTCTTTGTTATTCTGAGAGTATTTCTTCACTTGCCTTGTGCAAGTCAAGGTGCCATCTTCTGATCACCTCCTATACTAATTTTTATTGCTCAGTATAATAAAATGGCTTAGCATTTCACGCTGCATTTCTTGAGTATCTGCTTATATTTCTTGTTTACATTATTATATGCTGTACCACTGTTATTTTGTCATTTTCGGGTTATTATATCATTTGCACGTATTTGGTTGGAGTTTTGCTAGGGTTTGAGGAATATTCCGGGTTAGGAGTATTACATGTTGACAGTGGCAGGGCCAGCAGCAGTACATATGCAACATTTGCGCAGTGGTTGGTGGACATGTCAAACATTAGGAGCACAG
This sequence comes from Pinus tabuliformis, assembly GCA_031772625.1. Classification (NCBI taxonomy): domain Eukaryota; kingdom Viridiplantae; phylum Streptophyta; class Pinopsida; order Pinales; family Pinaceae; genus Pinus; species Pinus tabuliformis. Next base: position 2,078,760,456 of record CM062816.1, on the reverse strand, counting down.
AGGGAGATGTTAAAGAACAGAGTGATGCTTCAACATGTTGCATTTCTAGAGCACATTCCTCGCTAAGAGGGAGTGTTGGTTTCTGGTAGCATTGGATGTGCTCTAAGTCTCGAATTTTGCAGGGAGGCTTAGACACATATATTTTCCAATACCTAGAAATCATTTTGGGAGATTCCACCTGGAGACAGTTTTATTAAAATAATTAATTATTTTAATGGGACCCTAAGTCTAAACTTAGGAAATTAAAATAATTAATGGGTATTAATGTATAATGAGAGTGAAACTTCTAGAAGAAGGCGAAGATCAAGTCAATATGATCCTAATCATTGATTAGGATCCAATCTGGGTTGTTGATTGATCAATGAGAGGATTATGAGAGAAGGCTGATGGGCACTTGGAGAACATACCAAAGGCAGATACTTAGTGAACTTGGAGACCAAGGGCTAGTGTACTTGTAGATCTCTATTCAAACTTAAAAATGAAATGTTAGATCATAAAAGGTCTAGATCTAAACCCAACACCTAAGGCAAGATACCTGAACCAATAGATGTTCTGTCTTGCAGCAAACGAAATAACAATTTATGAAGCTCATATAATATAGAGCATGAAAATAATTTACTAGCACATACCATAGATCAACAAATAGAAGAACACCATGAATTGAAACCCCTAAGTTTTTCTATTATGAGAAATACAATTCCAGCAAAGCAAAGCTCGGTACATGTGTTACAGATGATATCATCCAAAGATGAGATGTGGAGCTTGATAGCTTCTTTATATAGAAAATGAGAGAAGAAAACCTCTCCAAGTGGAAATAATGGTTAGTTGGCTTGATCCTCATCAGAATAATCTCATCTGTTGATCTTCCTTTGAAAATAACTTGATCCCCACAATTGATTTTTTATTTTTGAGGAAAAATTCGAATTGCTCTTAAAAACCCTTTTTTATTAATCCAAAAAATAATATTTTGGAGGAGTATCTTCAAAAAATTCACTGACTTAACCACCAAGGTCCAAGGGGTCAAATTTTCTAAAAAAGTCATTTTTCCCATGGTGGGAGACCTCCAAAAATTAGTTGTTTTTTGACCCACAAATTTTTGCTTACTTTCGACTTGGAGAGAATTTAATTTCTATTATTTTTTGACTCAAAATTAACTGATTTTTTGGCTTAGGACTTTTATTTAATTTTGCTAGAAAAATTTATTAATTGATTTTAGAGGGAATTAATTATTTTTCCACTCTCAAATACTTTAGCCATGGTGTCTAACTATGAGCAACCATGCACTAAACTATTTTTTACATCAAGATATTACAGATTAATTCAAACCTTAGAAGGGGAAATACACATTTAGACACACACCCTCAAAACACTACTCAATTCCGCGACATAATATGATCTAGTATGAAAAAATACACAGACTCGATAAACACTATGACTCACCTAAGACCTTGTCATTGAATTCCACCCTAGCTTTGGGGTTATAACTGGGAGAAAAAATCTGCCGATTATTTGTGTTTACAAGCACATAATTCGGGGAGGTTAAAAAATTCCCTAGAATGAACTTAGTAAGTGGTTTCCCATGGGTTAGTCTCTATCTAGGAAAAGTGTCCAAAATAATTATTTTCCTAAGTGTGACTTTATAAAGTGAAAGTGACTTTATGAGTGGTAAAGTCAATGTTAAATTATAAAGTGAAAAGTGACTTTAGACAGAAAGTGCAATGTGGGTAATTTATTTAATGGGTGAGTTAAAAAGCAGAAAGTGAGAATTAAATGCACATTTATTCTCATCCCTTGATCTAAATGAATATGAGCCATTAGATCTTAGGGTTGCCCAAAAGTAATTTAGGGAAACGAAAGGGGGAAAAGAAAAGAGAGATTGCATTCATTCTTCATGAGCAGATTGGAGAAAGGAGGCTAAGAGCTGGAGAAAAGTTCTGAAAGAGAAATTTGTTGCAGCAAGCTGAAAGAGTGATTTCTGGGCAAAGTTGGGCATGGAAATCAAGGCATAGAAGACAACAGAAGGTACAGGACAAACAACATTTAATGCTGTGAGATGCACGTTGTTCGAGAGAGGTTTTTGAGTTTTTTTGGAAAATCCGTACAGTTCGTACAACGGTACAAAAATCTGTACATTCAGTACGAAATCCGTACAGTATAGTCAATATCCGTACAGTACATATTTTCAGCTTCAAGTGGGCATGAAAATTGAGGCAAAGTGGGCATGGTTTTGAAGGAGTTTTGCGATGAAGAGATAAGTTGTATTTTGCTGTTTTGTTTTGTCTGCAAATGTATTTTTCATGAACTTGAAAGATAAATAAATTTGAAGAGCTCTCTAATAGGTTTTCCCTAGAGAAGATTGAAGGGGTTTTGCCTGGGTCGAAGTTGACCAAAGATCTGTGTTGCTGGTCTGTTTATGTCCATATTTATTTTCAGCATGTGTTGACAATCTCATGTGTTTTAATATGAAAATTTCATTTCCATAATTCTATATGTTGAATGTATATTTATGGGAAAGGGCATTTAACTAAATGGGAGTGATAAGGTGAAATTAAAACCGGGCTGAGATTGCAGGAAACTTTTTTTGTTATTAAATTTCAACATGGAATCCCTAGACAAAAATCATAGGTTTACCTAGGTGTTATTACGTGGCTTAATAGTCATACTAGCATCATTTACAACAAATTTTGCAGAAATTGGGTTTACAATAAAGAAACTGGAAGCTGAATGATGATAATGATCCTTGAAAAATTTGTCTGCTGCTTTGCACTCTGCTTCTTGGACTGTTGACAAAGTGTAGTCAACAGGGCCATCACGAAATTGTTGAGCTTATACTTTTTTTGTGTTTTGGTGAGCTTAGACTAATGAAAATATGTATGTGCACTGAACTTGAATATGTAAGAGAGCAGATGAAGCATAATTAATTAGAGTATGGAGGATGACAGCCTTAATAATGTATGACAACAGTTTACTTATATACATACTGAAATTACTAGATTGAGGTTTGAGGCCCTCATGGCTAGTAATAGCTCTTTACAATGATGGAAATTGCCTGTATACAACCATTGGAGGCAACAACCCACCAATTTATCGTGACCACATGAGGAACCTATGAAAAAATTCAATTTTTTTTGACAACATTAGCTTTGATTAGAATCAATGAGACAAAAGCCACTTTAGTACCCCAATTTTGATCCTTCAAATATATTCGATCAGATTATGTACAAATTGTAATGTTGTGGGTTAGTTTGGTGGGTTTTGAGCCATGTGGGCTTAGTTGATAATGTACCTAGAGTGGAGCCGAAGTCCGAGGCCCGAGTAGCAAACAATGAAATTCATATACTTAGACTTGGTTACTTATGTTCAAGTCGCTTATTTCCTAGTCACCAATTGTTGCAAGACATTTATTGCTGGCTTTTCATTTCAAAAGATTCTAGCAATAAACTTGGATTCTCAATTAGTAGCTGATTCAAATCTGAGGAATTGACCAAAAGTATATTTTATCTTTGTCATTTCTTGATGCACAGGAGGTGGAAGTGGGCATGAGCCAGCACATGCTGGATATGTGGGTGAGGGGATGTTAACGGCAGCAATTTGTGGAGATGTCTTCACTTCTCCTCCTGTGAATTCTATTTTAGCTGTGAGCATCCTTTTAATTTTTAGTAGGACAATTTTTCAAATTTAACATAATCTAAAAAATGTATTGGAACATTGCTTTACGATTTTGAGTTGCATTTTCAATTTTGCCAGTTTTTGTTTTCCTTATGCAAACTACTGGAAATTTCAAATCCATTGTCTTTTCTTCCATCACATCTTTTACTCGTATGAAGCATGGCTGTTACTTTAGCTTGAGTTGTAGGAAACATTGAGTCTCGTGTGATTGGTTGCTTTTGAAAACTGATTGTTTTATTGTTGTTGGATTTCTTCAGGGAATTCGAGCTGTAACTGGGCCTCAAGGTTGTCTATTAATAGTAAAGGTATAAGCTATACCATATTCATTGTATATGAGATTGAAGTCATTTGCTTTTACTAGTAACGAGTGATATTCAAAGGAAAGTTGTGCATTGGGTGGCATGATATGCTGACGACCTCCTCATTGGGATAACTGAAACTACTCGTTCCACTTTGCCTTGCTCATCTTTTACATGACTTGAGATGGGTTTTTCTGTTATTTTGATCTGTTTTCCTAATTTCTTGTGTGTATTCTGCTCTTGAACTTATTGCATATTGAGGCACCCAACGCATTGTAGTTTGGCTTGGCACTATTTTTACTTGTGTTTAAAACTTGTCGCTGTATGTTGCACTTTGAAGGCTTGCTTTTGCTTCCAACTACTTATGCAAGCCTTTATTCGTTTGCAGTCCTCGTTTTTATGAATTCATGTATATTATTTTGATAGAAATAATCAATAGCTTGTATTAAGCTTTTTATTGAATACATTTTGTCACAAGTATATTTTGGTGCTGGCAATGGTTAGCTGTTTAGGACATGAATCCTTTGTAATAGTCAAGGAAGATGATCAAATAGGATGATTCTTGATGTTTTCTAACTGTTTAAAGGATGGATTGTGTGATTACCAATCCACATTTATTTTGAGTTCTGTTATTGGTTTATAGTTTAACTTGCCTGTTAACAGAATTATACAGGTGATAGGTTGAACTTTGGTCTGGCAGCTGAGCAAGCAAAGTCTGAAGGATACAAAGTTGAGGTATACTGTTTATTGTATTCTATATGTTTGACATCATACTGATTCAAGAATCTTCCAAACTATTCTTGAATCTCAATATCCCTGGTTAATTCCAGCAAAGTGTGCAGCATTATAGTCTGGACTCTGAACATCAGAACCATGGATTGTAATTATCCCCTTTTTTGAATTGTAGACGGTTATTGTTGGAGATGACTGTGCTCTTCCTCCTCCTCGGGGCATAACTGGACGCAGAGGTCTAGCAGGCACTGTTCTTGTAGAGAAGGTACACATTGCTTTGCACTATATTGATCCTTGTGTGTTTCTGCTTCAATAAGTAAATAATTTGAAGTTATCTAGATTCTAGACATTAGTTTCGATGGGAACAAACAGTACATTTCTAGTGGTACTTTTAATGACTGAAAATTTAGTGGCAGCATGGCATTGCTTAATCAGTTCTTGAATGTATCTTGGCATTTATGGATATTCTCTGTTATTTCCTGCTTTAATGCCTCATGGTTCTTTGCAATTCCCTATTTCATAAATTCATGGTTCTGCTTATATTAAGTGATATTTAGTGTTATTTTTTGCTTTAATGCCTCATTGTTCTGTGTAATTTCCTGCTTTAGAATATCATGGCTGCGTAAATTCTTTCTCAAGTTCTTCTTTCTCTTTTATAATCTGCTTGCATTGACCCTCCAATTTTTCCTATCTGGCATTATTGTTTGCTGTATTCGCCATCGTCAATATTTTTGTAGGATGCATCTCCCAGGGTGGGGGGCCTGCCCGCCACATTTTCCATGCTCCTGGAACAAAGCCGGGGGTGGTGTAGAAGAACCTGCCCGCCACATTTCCCATGCTCTTGGGACAGGGGTTGCTTAGGGAAACATTTCCTGACATCCCCGTTTTGGCAAAACATGGGGAATTGCAGGGGGAAATGTTTCTCTAGTGTGGAGGATGTCAGGAAATGTTCCCCCGAGAAAGGAATTCCCTCCACACCCCCCTCAAATTGTTGCCTATAAAGACTTGAAAAATGAAAAATAAAAAGCAATATATATATATATATATATATATATATATAACTTTCACTTTTATTTATCTTTTAATCACTTTCAATCCTTGATGCTCATTTATTTTCAATGTTCATTGTCCATTGTTAATTTTCAGTTTTAACTTTTGAGTCTTGACTCTAGACACTGATGACCCTAGATCGAGTCTTTGACTTGTCACTCTTTACTGTTTTCGAGTTTGAGTAATTTCAATTTTACTATTCCAGACATCAATACTTGCTATTTTTCTTTGTACTAAGATTTTAGAATGATGGATTTAAATCAATGTATTAGTATTTTGCTATTTCTCTTTCATATATGGTTTATGAATCAGTGTGTTGCTGCACAAACTAGGAGGCCTAGTAAATAGGCTAAAGCTAGAGGGCACACCAACACCTAGGGACAAAGGCACCATAGACTGTCCTCTTATCTTCTTGGATTTTCACCGACGGGACGAGTCCCAGTATCCCTCACTTGTGATAGCTTGTTAGGATAGGTTTAAAGTGAGGCAAGCTGACTCATTCAATGGAAAGATTCAATGAAATTGCGAGCTTTGGGAGAAGCTAGGAGGACTTCCCAAGAAAAACCCCTTGAAAGGAAGACTACCTAAGACCTAGGGTTGAGATATTTGACAAGATAAAAGTTCATCCAAGGTCTGGTAGACAAGAGAAAAGGCTATGATTGATATACTTGAAGAAGTACTTAAGCTCAAGCCTTCAAAGAATCCCAAGTTGAAGGATAGCGTCTAGGGTTCCCACTTGGCACGATGGCTAGGGCATCAATGATATTGAGATTTTACCGTGAGAATTGCCTCAAATCAGGAGAGATAGAGGAGACACTAGCACATAACACTATCTAAACAGTTTTGCAAAAGCTCCTTCCTAATGAAATTCACACCAAGCCCTAGGGAGGCCTCCTTATCCTTAAAGGGACGAAGAAAAGGAGGGAGAAAGAGGTGAAAAGAATGATGATTCGTTGAATTAAGAATGATCACCAAGGATTTAGGACCAATGCCTTGCTATTGGGAGAATTGGAGTACAAATGATCTTGATTTGGCAACCTCGCTCTTCAAGGAGACCTAGAGGCAACTTCAAGACTACTCTAGAAATGTACACTTTGTTGGAAATAATTAATGGAGTTTCAAAGGTGCGATATGCAAAATAGCCTCTAGGAACATTCACTCATTCATTTTCCATGAGTAACACATGGAAAATTTTCAGTAACTTTATTGTTCTAGCAAAATTTCATTAATCAGGCCACATTTAAGACTATGAAACAATATTCCATTCATTAGACATTTATTAGATAAAAAATATAGCATTAAAAGATGTAAGACAATGAAGAATATATCCGTCCACCAAAATGCCAAAAGAAGCTCCAAGAGATACCAAAATCTTTCCAAACATCAAAATGCATTTAATATGTCCAAATCAATCTCTATTTCAGCTAGCCGAAAATCCAAGTGATGATGAGTTCGAATGGGAGAGAGACTCCAATTTATACAAGCGCTTATAGTTCAAATTTCTAAAGAAGAAGCCCCTAAAATGTCCAATGAGGTAACAAACTGTTGGTTACAACCGAACCAAGATAGCTTTAACATTAATTATTATTTTTATTTCTCTTTTAGCCCATGTCATTAATGTGAAGTGCTCTCTAATGCTAGCGTTGAGGCCTCGTGTGCTGAGAATGAGGGTGAGGGCCTCAAAAGTGATGAATAGGAGGGGTATGCCCTCCAAATGTTGCAAAACATCTCCAAACACCAAGTTGGGCTTAATGGGTCTCATGGGTTCTCCAGATGGCTCAAGATCAAGTTGATGCTCCATCAATGAGGGCTAGAAGATGACACATACCTTCCCATGTCTCCCCGGGAAAGACAAAACCTCCTCTGGGCCTCAGATCAAAGACCAAGTGTTGGGTGCAATGTGTAGCCGGCTAGGCGATGTGGTCCAAATGCGATGTGGTGGTGCTGAAGAAACCCATGGTGTGAGAATCAATGCTTTGCATGGTTGGAGGCCCATAGCTGTCAACGCTCACCCTACAAGTGCCATTATGACCCTTTGGAGGGCTTGGATCCCGTATAGGGAGGCCAAGTCCAAGACAAAACCCATCTGAAATCATGTATATCTATTGTGTCTCCTCATCTTCCAATACAATAGTTTGTTAGCACAATTGAGTAAATAAGCTTGCTAATCAGGGGCAAAAGTGGACACTTCATAGTGGCATACCCCTCCAAATAGGCTTTGAACATGTACTAGTGTTACCTTCCTGGACAAGAGAGGTTAATGGAGGACCCTATTAGGTGGTTTCAACCTTTAAGGGAGTGACAAGTCCATGGTACATCCATCAAATGGCTAGGGTCAAGTGAAATAGTGATGGAATAGAGTGGGGGCAATAGGGGAGGCTCCAAGCCACATGCTATGGTTCAAGGGCAACTATGACGAGGAAAGTTCATATATTGGGTGTATGAATGTAGGAGGGAGCAATTGTGGTGCATGAGTTACCCTTACCTTTGTTTTTCCACCCTTCTTCGTATGCATTTTTCTTTTTTATTGATTTTCTTTATTTTATTGCTTGGGGCTCTAGGGGATGAGAGCATGATGTGTAAGATGTAGCAGTAATTAGCTCGTTAAGGTGGGGCAATTCATCGCCCACAAGGGGTTGGGACAATCATGGGTTCTTTAATGATGAGAGGGGCACTCACAGGGACCCTAGGAACTAGGGTGATGGACATAATGATAAGGGGTAGAGCTCGTGTTTGGCTTTTGTCCATGTGCTAAATTCTATTGTTCCGACCATATTTTGCATTTTGTGGTACATTTCCTATTGTGTGTAGCCATATTATGCCTTTTCCTTTCTTCTTTGAAGTTTGGACAATCCCTTCCCAATCTTAACTATTTGAGGAGAGCTCTCAGATCTAAGGTTGAGGGCGACTATATCAGGTGAGTCAATATTATTAGGCTTGGTTATGATATGATCATCCCTATCGAAATGTTGTTCATTGATAATATCTTCCTCTTGTTATGGTCGTTCTTCATGATTTTGCAGGAAGTTATTTATCTCTGTCATTTTCAAAAGCAGGCCAATAGTCCAAATAGTTAGGAATAGAAGGTCGGTAAATGGTGTCAACTACACATCTCCCTCTTTTGGAAATATCATTATCTAAGTTGCACGATACATGGAAACAGGTATAGGTACAATACGTGACCCCCCAAATTTTGGAAACAGGGAAACACGATAGTTAGGACATTTAAGAAATGTTATGTGCAATCATAAATCATGCATGATACATTATTACATTATGATTACATTGTCCAATATCATTGCATAAACTATAAGTCTATCAATTATACATGATGACGAAGCATACTAACATCACATTACAGTTTACTTGTGAATGGTCATATAATGAAAGTAGTAATATCCAAAAACAACCTTGATAAACGAGTTGGAACTACAGTGCTACATCAACAATTATCAAACTGTGGACAATGAAAAAGTTATTGAATTGTTCAAACACTGATGAAAAACACTACTGCAGACTACACTGACATACAGATCATAAACCGAAATAGATATGAGACAAACACACAAGGGACACCGTTATTTTTGGACAACACGTCCCTAGAAAAACCCAATGCGGGAAAACCGGTGCAACAGATAGAGGGTTTGTATTATTAAGTAGTAGTTCAGAATACAACTTTGGATGCCCTCTTGGCAATCCAGTTATAGAGATAAAATATATTGGCAGAAATCTAAGTGAGATTACCTCCCTTCACCCAGCAAAATCCCTCTTATCCGGCAACTGAATTGACTATTCCTGGCTACAACTGCGCTGCCCCTTTGCAGTCGCTGCATGGGCCTGCATGGAGCACTCTGAGACTTTGCGTCAGCTCTGCGCTAACCTCCTCTGCCTCCTGGAGCTCTGACGTCAGCCTTCTCTACTGATCTTGCTGCTCCTTAGCTGAATTTAGACTTCTACAGGAGGACAACTCTTCCCTTGCATAGGCACTGCGTCAAGCAATGTGTGGGCCCTCGTGGCCAAGCATCAACCTCCCTTGGTCTGCGTTGCCTCCTTTGGTGTATCTCTTCCTCTCTTTGCTGAGTATTCGGCGTCTTGGAGAAGATCCTTCCACCCCAACTATCCCTGCCCCTCTGCTGCAACTCAGATCACTTGTTCGACTTTCTCAGCAAACCACACCCCAGAAAAAATCGAATTCACTGATCAATAGTGGTGTATCTCCAACTGACCCTTGGGCCTTTTCTTATACTTTTCCTGTTGATGAATCAACCATTGAGATTAAGTCCCTAATCAACGGCTAAGATTAAAATAGACTTGTTCCTCGTCACTTAGAAGTTTCTCACTCATATTCTTATTAATACCCATTAATATTTTTATTTTCAGAAGTGTAGACTTAGGAACCCATTAAAAATATTAATTATTTTAATAACTCCTCATCTGGGTGGAATTTCTCCAAACGATTTCTGGGTCTTGGAGATCTCATGTGTTCTAGCCCTTCAACAAAATTTTGGAGTTAGAGCACGTCGGATGCTACCCAAAATCAACACTCCCTATTAGTGAGGAATTTGCTCTAGCAATACTTCTTAATAGAAGTATTACATTGATCCACTGCATCGGTCCTTTGTGCTCGATATCCTGGATGAGTAGGAAGCAAAAGACGGTTGCTTTGAGCACCGTTGAGACCGAATACATAGCTATGAGTATGATCTCGTGTGACGCTGCCTAGTTGTGGAAGCTCTTTAGTGAGCTGTGTTAGACCCTGCCGCCTACATCTACCTACAACTCAGTGAGAAAAGCCTTCAACCCCACAAGGTGCGGTTGGTGGCAGGGAACTCAGAGAAGGGGCTGTCACACTAATCACGACTCTCTCCGTTTGAGCTATCTCCTATGTAGCTAAGGGAGGTGGTCCCTAATGAAAAGTTAAGTTAAAAGACGTGAGTTTCTAGGAGAGTGTTATAGTGAAAATGGATTACTTTTAAGGATTTATGAGCAAATATGAAGTGAGCAACTTGAAATAACAATGCCAATCATTAATATGATTAAAAACCATAAAACCAGTGCCTTATAAGGAATTTTCTTAACAATTTAAAGATATATTTGCTCAAAGTAAAATGCAATGCTCTTAAAAGAGAAAATAAAGTAACCTTGAAATGTAAATAAGAATTGTTAGCGCAAGATATGTAAGATACAAAATGCTTTTGAGATAATCAACTTTATAAATCAAAACATGTGAAACATATCTTGCCAAAACCCAAAAATTAGTAATTAACTTGGAAATGTAAAAGAAAGGAAGTGCTAAACCAAGACATCAATACGGAATTGGACTTGAAACATGAAAATAAAACACTTGTTTGAAATGATTACAATACTTGCTTTTGGAAAAGACTTTGCATATGAAAACTCAAACCATCAAGAGACAAATAAAGTAAATGTAATGAAAAGTGTTCTTGGTTCATTTTATTAATTAGCTTTACAACAAGATTATGTTGGACATGGATTGTCATTGATGTCAGTATGGCAATATTCAAGGAGTAGACAGAGCCACCAGAGGAGTAGATGGAGACGAGAGAAGCAGACAGAGTTATAATATCTCCACTTATCGTAGGCCGCCCTGGGTGAGATTCAAAATGCATAGGAAAGTGAGAGAGCTCTCCTCAATGTTCATGTTCATAACAAGAAAGTTGTGCTTGGTGCGCTTACATATGGGAAATGCGACCAGTTTTCGATGGATATTATGTTTTCTAAACCTTTCAAGCTTTCACACAGTTGCACCACAAGAAGCGTCTTCTTCATTGGTTATACCACAATTGTAGAAGAAACAGATGGTGGAATGGGAGGATATGATGACTCAGACTTTGATTCTGATGATGAACGACAAGCTCAGGCTCTGATGCATCGTGGTAAGGAAAATGGCCAAAGAGAAGCGAGGCTTGCCAAGCCTGAGTTAATGAAAGATGGTGCGAAACAAGTGAAGCCTGAACCTGTGATAATTGATAAAGCAGCTGCAAAGGCTAAGCCGGGGGAAAGAAAATCACTTCCTGGCAAGAAACTGGTGGAAAAAGAAGAATTCACTGATGATGAATGTGAGCCATCGGATCAAAGAGCAGCGGATCCAACGGTCATCGCACGTGAAAGATGCGCGAACGATAATGCGCGGGAGACGTACAGGTAGGCGGTAAGCGGTATTCCCCGCACCGCCTTTGGGCCCAAGGCGGTTTCCGTATATGGCCGCGCGATCCAGTTAATGCGTGACACGTGGTTGAAGTGACGGGCGCGAAACCGCCGCGATTGTGCGTTAACGCGTGAGCACTTAACAAAAGCGGGAGGCGCGATCACCGTTAGATCAAGCGGTGAATGTAATCAACGGTGGGAAAGAGAACGACGTTTAATCGTGCGGTAAACATAGCGGAGACCGTCGGATCGTGGGCGATCGACGGTGGAGATCAAGGCGGGGTTAATTAACTTGGTTGTACTGCTAGAATAGTTGAGGCGCTATTGTTAAACCCTTTCTCAAAAAATGTATTGAAGCATTGGATGATATGAATACCGTGTGACCACTATTCAACCTAATTGCTATCCATCTCGAATCCGAAGTTTTCTGCTGCGACCGTTTAGAAATTTGGGCTTATATCTTTTATTATCAGAAGTCTTTCAAAGGTAGAAAATAGAGACATGTCCGTCGTTTATTAAATTCCTCGGAAGGACAAATAGAAGACAAAGATAGTAATGAGAAGAATTGGTCACAGAGATCAAGGAGGGAAGCTGAAAGATCAAGCAAGGCAGAGGAATCTACAGCATCCAAGGAGGAAGCCAAAAAGGTGGTGGAAAGTGGAAACGATCAGTTAGAGGTGCCTGAAACACATAAAAACAGAAACACAAGGTGAAGTGTTGCGAGTGTATGCATAATCTGTAAGAGAGGAAGTCGAAGAACAAGCAAGAGGCAGGAGAGACCAGAGAAGCAGGAGAACTGGAGAAAGGCAGAAGCTCAACAGGGTTGGGTGCAGAAAACTGCAGCAAAACAATTGATGCTAAGATTGGGTTGGAGCCCAAGAGGTTGGAGCCTCAGAACTGAACAAGACTAAAGTCATTAGGGGTAGGTGCTCCTAAGTGCAGAACCACTGCAAAACAGAGTTGGTGCTCTGGAGGTTGGAGCCTCACTGAAGTCCAAGTTGGAGCTTGGCAACTATCCACAGTCAGATATATATTTATATTGCATTTATTTCATTGTACTGTCTTGAGCTTTTAATAAAAGCATTTATTCCAACTACTGGTTTCTGTGTTCTATGTATACATTTACATATCTATATATGCATTTGGCAATCACTAGAATAAAAATTGTAAAAAATATTGATTCATCCCCCCTCTCAGTATTTCCAACAGATTACAATTTAACTATTCAATCCTCAGACCTCACCCTCGCCCAATGATATGGATCTCACAATGAGGAGTCAATAGAGTAGAGGATCCCTAAGATGCCTACTTCAACCAACTTATGTTGGAGGTAAAATTTTAATGAGGCTTGGGGCCTCCCTACACTAAAATGCCTAGATGAGATGCAAATTGTGTTAATTCCCCAAATTAAAATAATGATACATGCAAATGCTTCAAAGAGATTGATTTGCAATGCTTGAAAATGAAATTGTGTTCAACATAAGTTGCAATTAGAACTTCAATTGGAGGAATAAAATTAGCTTACAAGTGTTGCATGTGTTTCATCAATGAATTAAAATGATACAAGTAATTTGCTTGAAAGTAAAATTTGTTTCAAATAGACAATGACAATAAATTGCTCCAATATTCAAGATAACAATGTAGCATAAAATTGAAGCATGTATTCAAGTGCTCATGAAACAATTTACCAAGATAAATGGGAACGAATCAAAGTTTGTTAAGAATATAAAATGCTTGCATGTAAAGGATGGATTGCCCAAAGTAAAGTGTAAGCTTGTATCTCCAAGCAACAATGAGAAAGAAAATGCAAAGCTCAAATGAAACTGTAACAAACTTTAACTTAATGAAATGTGATAGTGAGGTTGTGTTAATTACCAATTAAAGCATGCATGTAAGTGAATGAAGTATGAAAGCTTAAACCATGCAAATGTCAATCCACCCAAGAGAAGGTTTCCCCTAAATGGGGAGATAGGATACCATGGGAGAAATCCCAAGCTCCCACAAGCGAGTTAGATCTTTTATTAATATTACAATGAGAAGAGGGCCCTTCAAAGTTCTCAACTATATTTCAAGGAGAGTCCTCACAAAAATTCCTTGAAACTTGGACACTAGACCTCCTTTCTTGAGAAAGTAGTGACAAGATCTCACAAAACTAATGCAAGGGAAACAAGGTGTGAGTTTCCTCCAAATGCCCAGGCTTAAAGAGAAAAATGGGCAGCCCTCTAGTGAACTCGACTTGGCCAAAATAAGCCTCAAAAGGGCTCATGACATCTTTGGAATTACGTTATTGTTGAGAAGAGTAGTCCTGAATATATACCATTCAGATGGTAGTCCTCCAATGGTAGTCCTCCAATTACTTTCCCAATAGATAGGAGATGTTCTTGATCTCGGTGGTCCTTAAGAAAGATGCTTGCATACTCTCATCTTTGCCCTTCTTAATTTCCTTCAGCTTATTTCTAAGAAACAAGACTTGATTTGCATCATTAACTTTAAATAAACTCACCAGTCTATCGTAGATTTCCTTGGAGGTGTTCAGCTCAGAAACATAGGCCACCAAGCACTTGTCGATAGAGTCCCGAATGTTCTTCCTTTCTTTGAGTTCTCTCTTGGTCCATTTGTTCCTAGCAGCAGCGGATGCATTTGATGGAGGCTCAACAATCCCGCCTCTCACATGGTCCAACACTTCCTGATCTTCTAATGTTAGATCGAGAGACATCTTCCATCCGCGATAGTCGGACTTCTCACGGAGTTTGTCTTCAGCAGGGAAGTGTGTTGAGGACCCATGATTTTTTTTTTTTTTTTAAGATAGCCTTGCCAACCTTCTCTTCGGTGATTGCTCTTGCTCTTGCTTGGGCTTTGTCTTCATCTCAGCTCTGATACCATGATAAATTATGGTATGTTCTATGCTTAGAGCAGTTTACTTATTTTTCTTCTTATTAGCCACAGATTAGCAATCACATATACATTAAGTAAAGTGCAGATATAACATTAAATGATCAACAGAAAACAAGCCGAGACAAGAGACACAAGATGTGGTGGCTAGCTAGGGACAAACCCCAATGCGGGGAAAACCTTTGATCAAATCTTTTTTTATCTTCAATAGTTCAGCGGAGAGAAATAGTACAAAATCTGAATTCTATAATTTTATATCAGCAGCAGCAAACCCTAGATCAGCAAAGTCAAACTTGGTCAAACTAGCTAAAATTGACCTCTAAAATACTTGGTCAATTTCCGGTCAACTTGTCCTCGAATATCTTGAAGAAACAACCCTTGAACAACTTGAAAAGTTCAGTCAATTTGCAGATTTTTGAAGTCAACTTGCAGCACTAAACTAGGGTAGTAAATACTGGTCAATCCAGAGGTTAGATCACCTCAATTTTCGTGCCAAAAATTGTGGTTTGCCTAGGAGAGGCAACCACACCCAATCCACACTTCTGGAAGGTCAATGCTGGTCAAAGAGATGACTTGCTGCCCTAGCGTCCTTCTTTCTGCGTCTTCTTTGCCCTAGGACGTCTTCCTTTCAGCCACACCTGTTTAGGAGAGAGAGGCTCCTTTTATGCGTAGGAGAGAGAGAGAGAAGATGAGTGAATTGAATTGTCCAAATGAGGAGAATGCTCCTTGTATTTATATGCAAACGTTGAGGTTGAATAGACATGACTGTTGGGCTTTTGAGCCTACATAAGTTCGCTAGCCAACCTTGACAATTTGTTCATAATCAAAATAAATTCATATCTCCATAAATACTTATCGGAATCGGATGATCTTTAGATCAATCCTAGACCTCTCTATGAGAGGAATCTAGGAAAAATATCAGAAACCATAAATAAGGTGATCCACATGGAGTTTGGCCCTAGTTGCCAATTTTAACAGCTAACCACTGGGTTGGGACAAGGGAACATGAGTACAATCCAAGCCCATCCTTTCCGCCGAATCCCCCACTAATCCATATCGAAATGTGCGCAAGAAAACCAAGCATAAACACCCAACTATATAATGCAAAGCCATACCTTCAAGGTTGGAAGGCCCACCTTCAAAGAAATGATCATAATAGATGGGTGAGGGCACACAATGACCGGCTTAGGTGGCGGAGAATGGTGGCACATCGAGCTATTTGGTGGTTGCAAGGGGATACTGGCTTTCGGCTGAAGGCAAATCTAGGAGAAAATTTCTCCTATAGGGGTCACCCAATGGCTGTGAGTAACAGGTACTAAGGTAATTTTGGTACTCTGAGTATGAAAAATTAGTACCTACATGCCATATGAGTTTTCATAGTACCACTTTTTTATTTGTTACATAAGTTTTAATTAAAAATTCCCGTTCTGCAAGAAATTTTTAATTTTTAAAAAATCCTATAAAAACCTAATGCAATTCTGTGAGACTCAAGATAATGCCTAGCATGGTAATATACATTGACCCTAGACTTAGAAAACACACTCAAGGCCTAGTTATTAAGACACACTCCAACTTTGGAGGATGTGAGTGAAAAAACTCAATTAATTATTTATCGCTAAAAATAAAAAATAATTAATTAATTGAAAAAAGCACTTTGGAGAGACCTCCTGAGTAATTATGTCCCAAGAGGCTAAGTCTTTTGCATATGTTTATCGTGCTAGTGACATTTTTACAACTCCCCCATGGGGGTACAGAAATTTCAAAGAAAAAAAGAGAGTAGAGAAGAAGAAGGTGCAAAATTTGCCCTGCTGGACTTCTGGATTTGAAATTTTGGCTGGTGCCTTGTCCAACTTGATGTTTCTTCCTCCTTTATTTGCTAGGTACAACTGAGCAGGTTACATCCACTATGATTGGAAAAGCATGACTCTGAATTGAGAAGTAATTAGCTGTGACCTTGGGCTAATTAGTTGTGTTGCCACTGAGGTTGCCTGGTGCAGATCTGTGCGATAACAAGTCTGAGTGCCACTAGCACCAGGGACATTGACCAAAGAATCTCCATGAATACTTTCATCCCCATAGTTTTACTTTTATTCTTAATTGATTGTTATTTATTGTGGACTCTCATTCTTTCTGTGGACTCTCATTCTTTCTTTTCTGATTTAACATAAGATGTTCTTCTTAGTGCCATTGACTTATTTTTGTCATTCATGGACGTTAATATAATTTCTTTTCTAAAGCATACATGGAATTAAATTGCATTTATTATTCTTAGTGTGATATAGAGAAGACCCTCTAAAATATCGAATCCTGTTTTCAATCTCTCTTTTTAGAACAATGTTCTTGTTGGTGACAATGCAACCTTTAGATTGATGTCTCTAAGAGGGCAATGTATAACTACATATGCCCTTATGTATGTGAAAAATTTGTGTTTACATGTAACCCCCAATCAACTTGTTGGAGAAAATCAGAAGATGGAGGTTTGTTTTCTTTTTATTTTTGTCAATGTTTCAAAAATATTGTTATGGGAAAACAAATGTTTTAAACAGGTTAGTAATTGGCAGATTGCAGGAGCAGCAGCAGCAGCTGGTCTTTGTCTTGTAGATGTTGCTGCAGAGGCAAGTCATGCAGCTGCAATGGTTGGCACAATGGGAGTCGCTTTGTCTGTTTGTACTATTCCCGGTCAGGTTACCTCGGATAGGCTAGGTCCAGGGAAGATGGAACTAGGCCTTGGAATTGTAAGTCATGCTCATTCACATTGTATAACATATTCACATTTATGTTCATCAGAACCAGATTTGCCTCATTTGAAATATTCATTATTATAATTATTTATTATTATCATAATCATTTCTTTTGTTGGCTTGACTTATGGGGGATTTGAACATTGAATCACATGTTTTGCATTATACTTCATAACACGGCAATCTCCAATTGATCTGCTCCGCGTAGGCTATTATTATCATTATCATCATCATTATTATATTTTTAAATTCATTGTGTGGATGTGTACTAGTTTTGGTTAGTCACCTAATTGTAGACTTGTAGATTTGAAATTTGCACAGCACAAGCACATATTCATAGTAGTTTTGATTACACCTATATTTGGAAATTGAAATACCGATAAATTACATGAGCATGAGTAACACTTATATTGTTCCAAGTCTGCCCTTGTGGCAGTTCCGTTTTAGCATCTGAGGGAAACATTTTCAATTAGCATCTAAAGGTTACATCCCCAACCCAAGCTAACTAGTTGAACATCATATCTGTGTTTGCAGCATGGGGAACCTGGAGCTGCTGTGGCTGATTTGCAACCAGTTGATGTAATGGTGTCTCATATTCTCAAACAGATTTTGTCAACGGTATGTATGGTGCCTTTCCCATAATTTCAGACTTGGTCATATACCAGTTGCACATGAAGATCCAATTAAAAAAAGATATAAAAGATATGGCAGTTGAAAACTGTTTATATCTTTTCTGATTCTCTGCAAATCGTTTTCCTTTTCTGTTTGAGTTGGTGCACTGACTGTGTGAGTTCTGGGGCCTGGAATCTGATTCTTTGTTTCAACAAATCAGAAGAATTGAATGGCATCACAAAAAAAATACATGTAAGAAGACAAATGATTCATTTTGTGGAAAGGTCAGGCATGATAAACGTTCAAACAAAATCTCAGCATAAATGGTTGCCTTAGGGATTAAAGCATAATGTAATGACTGGTCCCTTGTTATCTTATGGGGTTTAGTGTGTATGTTAGTTCCATTGCTTGCCATCTAACAGTATTTAACATGTTTGGTTAGAATTCCAAAGTATTCCAGAATAATATATCGAGATAGACTAGGTGGCTTGCACGTGATCTTGTTGATTCACCAATAGGAGAAACACTGAAAGAAACAACAAAAAAAGCCATTCACAGAACTATTATAAGGTCACAGCGAAATAGCATTTGTATCAATAGCAGTACAAGCATGTACAAAAAAAGTAGTGCTGATCACATTATGTTACAATGTCGGCTTTATTCTCATGACAAAATTTGGTGGGGGCCCCTTGTGTTGATTTCTGTAGCATCGGATGTGCTCTAGCCTCGAGATTTTGCAGAGAGGCTAAGACATGCATTCTCCAAGACCCAGAAATCGTTAGGGAAAAGTCCACGTAGAGATGGTTTAATTAAAATAATTAATCATTTTTAATGTATTCCTAAGTCTCAACTTAGGAAATGTGATTAATTGAAGGGTATTAATTAAATCTGGTGCAAATCTTCTAGAAGAAGATGAGGATGAACTCCCAGTTAATTTTAACCTTTGATTATGTTTTAATCTTGGCCATTGGGGCTTCAACGAGAGATTATTAGAAGGAGCTTGATGGGCACTTGGAGACACACTGGGATAGTGAGATCTAGATATCGAATTTCTCAAGAGTAGCAACATTGAGTTGCCGGAGAGAGATCGAGTGACCTTGCAGTGAGGAGTAGGGATAGTAGACTAGAGGGGATTTTTCCAGTTCCAAAGAGTGCAAGGCATAGAAGACATCGAGAGGTTCAGAGACGCAGTGCAGTGTTTCAGAGGGAGTTCGTAATTTTGCTGGGAGAGTCAAGATCCTGTGCTAGAAGCCGGGGTGTGAGACCGAAGGGGTAGATAGTTGAAGTTCCAGTCAGCAGAAGATTAGAGTAGGGGGTGACATAGTTCCTAGAGGCTGTGATGCAGAGACTGCGCGAAGGTAGCGTGGGGCTAGCCTTCCAGAGCTTGATTAGTGTCGGATTGCTAGTGACAGTGTGAGAATATTTCTCATTACCTCTTTGCTAGTTTATTCTCTGTATCTGATTGCTAGTTTGGGCATCTAAAGATTTGTACTCAGATTACTACTACATAATAATTAAAAGTTAAAACCCTCAGCGGTTGCACCGGTTTTCCCACATTGAGTTTTTTCGGGTGTGAAAATTTGGTAGCCTCAAATTTCTTACTGCAGCAACTGATCACGTTTCTTCTATTTGTTAATTACTGAACAAAATTATTTACTATTTCAGCCTTCACCATTTAAATAAAATACGAAAACAAGAATCTGAACAAGAAAGAAATACACAACACATCTACACAATTATTTTTGGACAAATGTCCTCGGAAAAACCCAATGCAGGAAAATCGGTGCAATAGCGGAGGGTTTTATTATTATGCAGTAGTAATTCTAAATATAATCTCTAGATGCCCTGCTGGCTATCCAATACAGGGAATAGTATTGATAGAGAGATCAATGAGATTACCTCACACTATCACAGGAGACCTTGGCTGATCCAGCCACTGAATGACTGGCCCCTCGTTGCCTCTGCGTTGTCTCTGCATCAGCCCAGGGTCACATTGTCTAGGTTCTGCATCACTCCTCCCAACCTATGTCACATGGTTCGGGTTCGAGTTCGAGTTCGAAAACGATTAAGTTCTATTCGAATTCAAGTTTTATGATGAGGTTTGTATGAGGTTCGACATTAAATTCGACTATATATATTTTTCAATATATATATATATATATATACATAAATAAAATAAAAAAAAATTCAAAATCGATCAATAAACACATGAATACAAATTTTGATTAGTAAACATACATGAATAATTTAATCATTCTAACGTCTAGTTAAATGTAAACATACACGATAGTAGTTCGCAAATGCAAAAAGAAATGAGATAATTTTCAGTCTTCAAAATTTAAATGAATGTCTATAATGTCAAATACTAGTAATATTTTAAAAAATCACATAAGTAAAACATAATCAAAATTTAAACATACACATTACAATACAACTATATTAAGAACTCATTGTAGAACATCTTCAAATTTCAAAATTTAAAAAAGGAAGTCATAATGTACTCATTTTGTTATAATCCATAAAATTGTTCTAGGAAACTCAAAAACATAGATAATCTATGATTATGGCCTACTTGTAACATCAAAAAGCTCTAAATCATCATGAGAAAATGGCCTAGTAAAGCCACTAGACTAGTGATCATGATAATGTCATCAAAGTCATCAATACATGGAATTCCATCATTTGGCTCATCTAGTGAGTCACCATCAATGCTAATATAATAAGGAAGTCATAATGCCAAGTAGTTATAATCCATAAAATTGTTCTAGGAAATTCAAAAACATAGATAATCTATACTTATGGCCTACTTGTATCATCAAAAAGCTCTAAATCATCATGTGCAGATGGCCTAGTAAAGCCACTAGAATGGTGATCATCAAAGTCATCAATACATGGAATTCCATCATTTGGCTCATCTAGTGAGTCACCATCAATGCTAATATCATCTTCTTCTGGCATTGGATCATCATCAAACCATGGATGAGAGGAACTAGATGCATCTTTGGCCACACTACTCAAGGCCAACTTCAAATTACTGCAAACATAAACAAGGTCTTCCAACCTTGTAGACAATAATTTGTTTCTTTTCTTGGACTGAATATGGTTAAAGCTACTCTAGTTCCTTTCACAAGCAGAGGCACTTGATCCTTGGCTCAAAATACGAATTGCAAAACATTGCAATTCAGGAGTCTCTGATCCATAAAACTGCCACCATCTCCCTGGAGGAATATTGGGCCTATCTTGTCTTGCACTAGACCTTGCAAATATTCCCTCTTCTAGCTTGTATGCTCAGAGCTGCTCTCTAATTCTCATGGATTCTTCCAGATCAGGAACCAACTGTTCAACTACATCATAAAGGCCATTCATGACTTCTGCATCTTTTGTTCTTTCTATCCAAAAGAGTCTAGGATCCAAATAACAAGCTGGTGCATGTAAAGGGCTATGCAGCATCTTCCATCTTTCATCAATCATCTCCCATATTGCAATGTACTCATTTTCCTCATTATTAAAAGATTTTGCAATGGCTTCTTTAGCATGATCCATGCCCTCATAAACAAAACCCATGGAAGGGGTATCACTATCAACCATGTGAAGCATATCAACAATTGGTTCACATACTTTTAAGACCTTCTGAGCATTGTCCCAAAAAGCATTCCCTAAAATCACTTGTTCCAACTCCTTTCCTTTAGCTTCCTTTGAAAGAGGAGACTTTTCCCACTCATTGTTGCAAAAAACACCTCTTATACTTATTCTTCAACTAGTCTTTTGATAGTAATGTAATATGTGGCAAACCTAGTGTCACAAGGCCTGAGCAGCGCTCTATATGCTTTACTCCTGTACAAGGTCAATGTGAGTTGATGGTTAAATATGAAGTGAGAAATTTATTTCCCCTTCCGAACTATCTCGTTAATCCATGGAAACTTTGCCAAGTCATGTAACAATAAGTCAAGGCAATGAGCAACAGAAGGTGTCTAATATTTTTATTTTTGTATTTATCCATGATCCTATTTCCTACTCCTACCCAATTTGAAGCACTCTCAGTTATAACTTGGACCACATTTTCTTCTCCAACCTCAAGAATAACTTCCTCTAAAATCTTGAAAATAAATTCAGAGGTCTTCTTATTCCTTGATGCATCAACTACTTTAAAAAAAGTACCCCTTTAGGGCGATAAACCAACACATTAATTAGAGGTCTATGATTCATATCTGACCAACCATTCGGTAAAAGTGTGCACCCTGTTTCCTTCTAAGAGTCTTTGATCTTTTGCAATTTGTTTGTAACTATTTCTTTTGACCTCTTCAAAAGAGTGGTCCTTATAGTTTCAGAACTAGGAGGGACATATCCTTTACCAAAATCTGCCATCATCTTACATGCATTGATGAAGTAAGGGCTTCTTGCCACATTAAATGGAATTGCAGATTCAAAGAACATATCAGCTATAACATCATCAACTTCTTGTTTCTCCATGGGCTTCCAAAGAGAATTTAATGTAGCTGTCCCACTTGATTTACTGATCTTTGACTGAGATGAACTCCCAACACCAACCATGCTTGAAGAAGTGCGGAAAATGAGTTGTAATTCATTGTAATTTCTATCTTAACATATTGTCTTTTGTTTTCATTCACTTGCTTAGCCTTTTTTATATTTTCATAATTTTTCTAAAGTGTCTCCTTGAGCTCTGCAGACACATTCTTGCAACCATCAACACCACCTTCTTTGCCATTAGTGACAAAAAGTAAGTAGTCAAAGTTGAAAATAGTTAATATTATATTGTATTAATGGACAAATGGTTACATGGTTGTAACATAACTCCTTAAGCTAGGATTAGTTCCTAGGCTGTAGGAGTTTGTTTTGAGCTCCCTATTCTTTTGAGATGTATTTATTGTATCACCTTTGATTAATTGAACATGAGAGTTTATGCTCTAGGTTGTGTTGTCTCCAGGTGCAGCTTGCTCACCTATGAGCTGCTAATTAATTCAATTCATGTTTTTCTTTCCAGTTTTCTAACATGGTATCAGAGCTCAGATCTAGTGAGCCTGATTTACCCACAGAGCCTTATTGGCTACATTAGAGCCCTAGTGGCTACATAGCCTTCGTGGTTGCAATGCCCGAGTGGCAATAGAGGAAGTGATGATCATCGCAGATCTCAGGGTCAAACCCGCGATGATTGACTTCTCCCTAGAGGGATTTTAAATCATCGTTGTTTTTCAGTCTAAAAGAGTGATGACATTTTTTTTATGGTTCTAAGCTTCAGATCGAGTAGTTTGGTGGTGGATCTAAGTTGCAAACAGAGAGATTGTGGTAGATTCGCGGTAGATCGACCTGATCAGAGGCAGATCAGGTAGTTTGGTGGCAGATCTGTGATTGTTTCAAAGGTTCTGGTATGTTTGGAGTTTTTTTTTTTTTTTTTGTAGCTTGTAATTGTTCACTTGTTGAGAATCGACTGTAGATCGAGGGATTAGGATTCTGATTAGTCGAAAATGAACAATTTTACAGAAGCTAGATCCCATAGATGACTGGAAGAAGTTAGATCGTAAGGCCACAAAATATATCTTTGTAGGATACTGCACTAAGTTTAAAGTTTATAAATTGTTTACTCCTTTGACTTGTAAAGTTTTTTCGAGTCGAGATGTGCTATTTCATGAGCAAACTAAGGAAGGAAATAAGGAGAATAGCTTTGAAGAGTGGCACATTCCATTGTTGATGGAAGAAAGCAGTGAGCACATGTAGCAGCAGCAGCAACAAAAACAACAGAAAGAGTAAGAGGTAGGTGATGCAATCAGTATGTCGAGTCCACTAAGGTTTGAAGCAGACAGATTTGAGGTGAGTCCATTATTGAGAAGATCAGGTAGGCAGACTCAACTACCAGCCAGATTGAGAGACTATGCTTTAATGTCAAACATTTTAGTTGTTATAGAACCCACAAATTACAAAGAAGCTAGTCAATCTCATGAGTGGAGGGCTGCAATGAATGAAGAAATTGAATCTATAATCAGAAATAATACGTGGGAGCTAGTTGAATTGCCTGAAGGAAAAGTACCCATAGGTTGCAAGTGGCATTATAAACTTAAATTTAATGCAAATGGGAGTATAGAAAAGTTTAAAGCTAGACTGGTAGCAAAAGGTTATTCACAGAAAGAGGGAATTGACTATGAAGAAACCTTTTCTCCTGTAGCCAAACTGAATATTATTAGAATGTTAATTTCTGTAGCAACAAAAAATCAGTGGAAGCTACACTAGTTAGATGTTAAGTCTGCATTTTTAAATGGTTATTTAAAGAAGAGGCTTATTTAATGCAGCCTGAACAGTTTGTTAAAAAAGGGCAGGAGCGTTTAGTTTGTAGATTGAAAAAGGCCCTTTATGGTGTAAAACAGGCACCCAGGTCTTGGTACGAGAAGATTGATTTATTTTTCTTACAACATGGTTTTCATAGGAGTAAGAATGTCCCAAATCTATATACCATCTATGATGAACAGGGGCAGATAATTTTGATTTCCTTGTATGTAGATGACATGATTATAACAGGTAATGCATATGCATTAATCAAAGAAATCAAAATGAAGATGTCACAGGTTTTTGAGATGAAAGGCCTCAGAATTTTACATTATTGTCTAGGTCTGGAAGTGTGGAGAGACTCTGGGTAGACTTTCGTTACTCAAGGGAAGTATGTTAGAGGACTGCTCAAAAAGTTCAGAATGTGTAAGACAACATCAGTACCTTTGTAGCAGAACCTGAAATTGTGCAAAGACGATGGCTCTAAGGAGGTGGATGCTACTTTGTATAGGCAACTAGTTGGTAGTCTGATATATTTGACTACAACTAGACCAGACTTAGCATACTCTATTAGTGTGCTGAGCCAGTTTATGTCTAAACCTCTTGAAAGTCATTGGGTAGCAGCAAAAAGTGTACTGAGGTATCTTCATGGTACTTGTGATTATGGTATTTTATACACTGATACATCTGATGTTACTTTAGCAGGATTTTCAGACTTTGATTGGGCAGGTAACCTGGATGATCGATGATCTATCACGGGTTATGCATTCAGTATTGGATCTGGGGTAATAGCATGGAGCAGCAAAAAGCAGAGCACTGTGTCTTTATCTTCAGTGGAAGTCGAGTACCAAGAAGTATGCATAGCAACATGTGAAGCTATCTGGTTGATGAGGCTTCTCCATGATGCAGGAGAAGAGCAAAAAGAAGTGACTATCATCAATTGTGACAACCAGAGTTACATTAAGCTGGCGAACAGTCTAGTGTTTCATAAGAACACGAAACACATAGATACTCAGTTTCATTTTGTAATGGAAAAAGTCTAGTCAAAACGAATTTTTATTGAATACTGTAAAACATGTGACAATATGGCTGATATTTTTACAAAGCCTCTTGGGAAAGTGAAGTTTGAATTGTTTAGGGGGGTGTTAGGACTTCAAGATAATCCTTTCTCCTATAAGGGTGAGAGTTGAAAATAATTAATATTATACTGTATTAATGGAGAAATGGTAACATGGTTGTAACCTAACTCCTTAAGTTAGGATTAGTTCCTAGGTTGTAGGAGTTTGTTCTAAGTCCCCCATTCTTTTGAGATGTATTTATTGTATCATCTTTGATTAATTGAACATGAGAGTGTACACTCCAGTTTGTGCAGTCCCCAGGTGCAGTTTGCTCACCTAGGAGCTGCAAGTTAATTCAAATCATGTTTTTCTTTCCAGTTTTCTAACAATCCATCACTATAGTTAAAGATTCAACAAACTCATCATTACATAGCTTGCATTTCAAATGCCTCCCATGAGGCCCATCCAATTTCTCCACATATTTCCATCCTTCTGTTGTTGACTTTGGAGGTGCCATGACAAATATGTCTGCATTTTTGTTGGCATATTAGGATTACAATTTAAATAGATGATAAAATAGTGAAATTCAAATACAAATAAAACTTGAATTAGCACATGAATCTCATTCGTAACTGCTATGTAAAGCATGGGCATGAAATTCGAGAGATTCTCATGTTAAAAATATTACTTTTTCACCAAGAAAAAAGAGATTACAATATAAAAACAGAAAGTTGCAGCCCATTACACTATTACAGGTTTTTAGAGTGAATTTGAGCCTGAAGAAATTGGAAAAAACTAGGGTCTGTTGACCATTTCGAGCATGGTTTTCTCATAAAGAAAATAATGAAATTAAATGAGTAAAGTAGGGGTAACATGCATGCTGTAAGATTTTTTATTTGAAGCCATTGAAACTCACCTGATGAAAAATTTGAAGGCCAATAGCTTCTTGCACCTTTTGAAATTTGGACGATTGACTGCCTCATGTCACATTATCTATATACTATATATGTTTGAATTAAATTCAAGTACTAAACTGTGTTAGTTTGTGCTATCTCTTGAGAGTGAATTAGCTGCTCTTGATGGGGATTGTACTATAGTTATGTAAGTTACAAGAAACCCAAAGTACTACTTTTTTATGAACTCCAAGACAACTTTCGTTGGTTGTTTCAAAATATTTATTGAGATCTATATTAGGGCCATGGGCATGGAACTTGATTATGAAAAATATTTGGACTATTAGAGATGCCGAGGTCGTTAACCTTGCTTGACTAAGTCCTATGCTATCTAAATTATGATGGAATGTTGAGATTATTTAATTAAGCACTTAAGTAAAAATCTTGAAAGAGAAGATTTGCCCAGATTTTTTAATAAGTTGGGTTATTGTGGACCGTTACACTGTTTTTTGTCGTGTCACTAAGTCATGTGGCTTTGGAATTGATATCTAGGTTTGCCTATAATGGATTTAGTATTTGACCATGATGTGTAAATTACTTATGCCTGGAATTTGGAAAAGGCATTATCCATTGCTATGACATTTTTTTTCCGGATGCCAAAGAGTTTAGTTCACTGCTATAGCCTATAAGAAACTATTAACTGTTTTGGTTACGACCATATATAAACTTAGAAATGGAAATATAATTGGTAAATTATATATTTTTTAAAATATAAAAATTTCTAACGAAATTCTTGATTTGAAAAAAGTTTGAATCTTAGAGTATTAAGGAAATATGGTGTGAGTTCAAAAGAAACAATCGGTTGGCTTTAAGTTGAAAACATGTAAAATAAGAACTAATACTAAAACTTGCAGAAAAAAATCACAGAACAAAAATCATCAGCGACTGTGTGAGAGACTCAGCAGTGGACAGTGGTTTACCAACCTGTGTACAGTGTTGGGATGTTTAGACTTCGAAGTTGTTGAGCCCACTGCTTGGATGAGCGATGATTCACGATTCACGCTGTTGGATTATCCAAACCATTTGGGGTTGACCAGTCGATAGACTCGACACTAGGTAGTGGGAACTTGACACTCAGCAGTCTTGGATCCGACCGTCCGGAGTTTGCACAACGCAAATTGGAGTTCAACAGTGGCACAGGCTTGAGGGTCGAGGCTACAACCTAGAACAGACGCAGACTGTAGTCAACGACTAAGCAACTTCAACTTGCTAGTGAGTAAGCAAGCTCGAAGTGCACACCAAGTAGACTCGTGAGTTGTCACACGTGACACAATGCCTCAACAAGCATAATCTCTATTGCCTCAGTATGCAGTGAGCACAATCTCCTCGACTGGTTGATAACTTCACATCAATGATTGATCTCCTCACAGCCAGACAATACAAACTCACTCAAAACTCACAGGTTCACACTCCGTAGTCGAGACTCGATTCCAACTTGTGCCAAATCCTTAGCGCAACATGGTTTATAAAGGAAATTTTTTGGCAGGAATAGGCTCGCCGAAAACCATCATGCGCCCATGGTTTTTCTCATAAACCGTTAATTAAAACCTGTGAACCCTAATCTCAAACCCCAACAAAAAAATTCGAATTCGATAAAATTCGGCTTCAGGTTTGTGTTCAGATGCTGGTTTGAATTCGTTAAGGTTTGACTTTCAAGTTTGGCGAACCTGAACGACTTTCAATTTTTTTTGGGGTTCGCCGAATTTCGAACCCCAAGGTTCAAATTCGGTGAACCCTGTGACATAGCTCCCAGCTGATCAATTTGCCTTTGAGATTGTTAGGTCCTTAGAATACTAGTGATTCCCCCATTATTATTATCATTATAGCCCCTTATTGTTGTGCCCCTATTGTCCCCATATTGTTATTATTGTGCCCCATAGAAGCCTACTATTTTTATTGTTGTGCCCTTACACTATTACTGTTATGTTGGCTCTGATTATATTGGGACCCCTTAGACTCCTATATAGAGAGAGGAGGTTTTGTCATTTGAATCATCCAATAATTATTCATTTGTGTAATGTAAAAGAGGTTGCCCCTTCGAAGACTTATTTTGAAGTCGTTGATCTATCTCTTCTTCTATTTTGTGAGCTGGTTGCATAACATTTGGTATTAGAGCTTTGGATTTTAGGGTTTCGCCGCTTCAAATAGGTCATCATGGCATTTTCACAATAACTTTTTTTCTACGAAGCTTTAGAAACTGGAAAACCCATTTGAGACGAAATCATGATGAACGTCGTGTTTGAATTTTAGACTGTTTCGCGTTATATTTTTGGAGATATGAACCGAGGAAGTGAGGGTTTTTATAGGATCTCGAATTCCATCTCAAATAGGTGACCTTGGGAAAATCGTCATAACGTCCTCTCTAAGCATCAGATTCAAATTTCATAAAATGTGACAGAAAGAGGATGGATTGTAGTTTGTTGGGTATCGTTTTTCAAGACCTAAGGTCGAAACAATGATACATGGTACTTCGTACAATTTCGCTTTGCCGAACCAATCTATAATCAAGTCATTGTGGGAGATTGGACTTAATTGTTTCATGGAAAATCCAATCTTGATCAGACTTGTGGGTTGGAAAGAGGACACAGCGGGCTACCACAAGACGAAATTTCAGACCTTGGAAATCTGAAATTATAGAGATACAACATATTCAATATCGAACTCCTACAAAGCGAAAAAATGTGTGTAGTATTTTTAAAAATTTACATAAGTTTTGTTTGAAAAACTAGTTGGAAGTGATTAAAAAGTCATCGTGAAGAAAATTATCATTAGTTGATGCCCCCAAGAAAGAAAATGGCAACACCTAGTAAGCAACTCGAAAGCTCTACTATGACACATGAAGAAGAGGAAGAAATGCAACATGATATATCAAAATTACGAGACCAAGTGCAACAAATTTCATCTCACAAAAAGTAACAGAAGCTAAGATTGATGGTTTAAAGAATGACATTAATGGTATAGAAGCAAAACTAAAAGGCAACATTGAAGATTTGAAGAAAGACATGGAAGGTTGGAAGGATGGTTTGACAAAGTTGTTACAAGAAAGGCTTCCTAATAACGAAAATGTAGTAGAGGAAACTCATGATCAGAACAAAAGAAATGTTAATCATGATTTGAAGAAAGACAACATTGCAGATTTGAAGAAAGACATGGAAGGTTTAAAGGAAGGTTTGACAAAGTTGCTACAAAAAAGCCTTCATAATGGCGAAAAGTAGTAGAGGAAACTCATGATGAGAACAAAAGAAATGTTAATCATGATTTCATAAACTCTAACATTGGAACAGAGACCCACCACGTTCCAAAGATCGATATGAGGAAGTTTGATGGCAAGGATCCCGTAACATGGATACTACAGATGGAACGATATTTCGATCTACATAATGTGCAAAACACACAAAAGGTACACATTGCAACTTTATATTTGGAACCCAATCAGTTTGTATGGTATCGATGGCTTTGCTCTTGTAAACAAATTGTCACTTGGTCCATTTTTATGGAGGAAATGATAGCACATTATGAAGATACAAAGAGCAACACCTTTAGCGAATTGATAAATCTCAAACAAAAGGGTTCAATGGTGGAGCACATTGAGGACTTCCAAAAATTGAATATAAAGGTAAATGATATTCTAGAGGAGCATAGGATTGATGTCTTCATAGGTATTTTAAAGGATAACATCCAACATGAGGTTCACCTTTGGGAACCAGATTCATTGGAGAAGACATTCAGGTTGGCAAGAAAAATTATGTTAACAAGGAAGCCTACCACTCACAACTATAAAGATGGAAGTGTCATTGCCCCTAGCCTTCCACAACCTACAAGGTTGACACCACAACAATTGGGAGAAAAAAGAGCAAAAGGGCTTTGTTACAATTGTGATAGTAAATACACTAAAGGTCATAAGTGTGCTGAGAAGAAATTGTTTTACATAGATTGTGAAGAGGAGGAAGAAAAAGAACAAGAAACATCAAAAGAAGAGGATATACATCAGGAATCAACCCTATAGAAAGAAGAAATGAATCTGACCATATCGTGTAATGCATTGGCAAGAATTACCACTCCTCAAACTCTCAAAATAGAAGGACATATCAAGAAGAAAAAGGTAATAGTGTTGATTGATTCTGGTAGTACCCATAATTTTATTCATTGTAAGATAGCCAAGGAATTGAATTGATTCCTATATCTAGCATCAGAGTGTTAAGTGACGGTTGCAAATGGAGGAACCATAAATTGCTCTGAAAAGTGTCATAATATCAAGCTATCCATGGGAGAATATGTATTGAATAGTCTAATGCTTTCTATTCCAATGGATGGCATTGATGTTGTACTAGGACTACAATGGCGACAATATTTGGGTATGATAGCTTTTAATTTTCAAGAAATTTTCTTGAAATGTTTTTTGGAAGGAAAGGAAGTTGAATTAAGGGGTATCGTAGGGAAACCAAGAAATATAATATGCTCTAATGGCATGACAAAGCTTTTAAAGAAAGAACAACGAGGTGTAATTGTACAATTATGTTCACTAGAGGCTCCCACATTGAAATCATCTATTTCTCCAGATCTTCAAAAAGTCTTGGACAATCATTCCAAGGTGTTTGAGACTCCCAAAGGCCTCCCACCTATTCGTGATCATGATCATGCTATTCATTTGATTCTAGGAAGTGTTCCTCCAAACATCAAACCTTACAGATATCCCTATGTCCAAAAGAGTGAAATTGAACGTATGGTTGCAGAAATGCTAGAGGTTGGTATAATACAACCTAGTCAAAGTTCTTTCTCTGCTCCAATAGTATTGGTGCACAAGAGGGATGGATCATGGTGCATGTTTCCGGATTATAGGGAGCTCAACAAGCTCACTATTAAAGATAAATTTCCCATTCTTGCAAGAAATGAAAGAAGTGTAGTCGCCATTTGAAGATGAATCTAACTCCAAAATCGAAAAGGCTAAAACCGAAAAACTAGTAAGGGAGAAGTAGATGGATATCAGGGAGGGCTTCTTGTCTGAGAAAAAAAGGATGCTCACTAGAATGTATTGTATTCAATCAAGCTGTAAGGGTGAGGTTGAGTAAGCTACCAAAATTTATTATAGTGTAAGCTTTTGTAAGTGGATGAGGAAGTGGAGTCGCCACCCAAATAGGAAACCAACTGAGATGTGCAAGTGCTAAAGGTGTGGATAGAGAAGATGAAAAGAGTAGTGAGAGGAAAAAGGATAAAGTGATGAGAAGATGAAGAGATCGCAACGATGCCACAAATGTGGTGTTGCTGGACTAATGAAAAGACGAAGAATGACAATGATGATATGATAAGATGCTAGAATGTCGTTGAAGTGTTGAGAACAAGCCAACGGCACCAGAAATTGTTGTCGCTCAATTTGTACCAGAACTGTGACAATGACTCAGGTCGGGGGCTGTCGCTCTGATCCCTGACCTCTCCGTTCGAGCTGTCTCCCAAGAACAGGCTATGGGGGGTAGTCCTTAAGGAAATGTGAAGATGAGAGACAAGTTGACAACCAATGAGTCTGAGAGATACGCTTGAATGGCCTAGCTACTTGGTTAATTTTAGCAAGACTTAAAGATTAGATTAGGTTTGAATGTGAGACCAGTGCCTTATGCAGTCAACTTCTTGCTTATCACCAATTAAATGCTAAGTAACCTAGATGAAATGCAAGTGCTACAAGCTTGGTAAAATGCAAAATCTTGGTTGATTTTAAGTTAGATGCGTATTCTAAATGTAACCTTCGTCTAAACTATTTTGGAGCTAGTCTTAAGAGTAGGTTGTGGGATGAAAGCCAACGGGAAACAAGCAAGGGCTTGATTAACGATACCTCCTCTTATCTTCCACCACTTGGTGCCTCCGACATTGCAGAGACAGTGGCTCTGACGACTGCAAGGTCACTGTGTTAACCACTAAAGAGGTGCTAAGTCCCTCAAGTTAATTGAGAAATGGTGGCCCTCGAAGTCGATCAACCAAGCTTATGCTTGGAGGTAAATTATTAGATGCAATTCTAGCTTAGAATGATATTCAAAGTGGATGAGCGATTCTTAGGGTAAGATTGTTTAAGTATATTTTAAGTACTTAGTTATGATTTTCTCTTAAGTTATATCAACAAGTACTTATCAATGAGATACAATCTTAACCACAAGAAAATGTGTCAAGATACCAAGTGCCAACGAAATACAATAGATACCTAGAATTCGCTGATATTGGCCTTGGAAAAATTCTAAAGACTAGATCTTACCCTAAAGGGCCTAGATCTAGCTCCAACCCAACAAATTCTTCTTGAATCTCACCTGCACAAATAAAATTACAAGTACCCAAAACCCCAATATATACAAAAATTCAAAAATAACTCCAAAACCCCAACTGCAAAGTAAGGGTTAGAAAAATTATTTACAAAATTGATTCTACAAAAATATATTTACAAATACACAAATATACAATGCTTGAGAATTTTTTTATGATAATGACAACAACCTAATGTATTTCGAAAAATAGGTGTTAAACACATCCTTAGCGAAGTAAGAAATCCACATAAAATTTCTGGTTCCCAAACAAAGTCGGCCTGTGTCCACAGTCTATTAACTTGGAGCCCAAGGGCTGGGGGACTTGTAAACTCTATATATTTCTTAAGAGAAAATTGTTAGCTCATACAATGAATCAGATCACTTAAGATAAGCCCAAAACTTACCCATAGAATGTTTCTGTCATATACAAATGAAATAACAATTATATGATATTGAAGCACAATATAGGAAAGCACATGCCCATCACGTACCACAGATCAATGAGACGAAAGCACCATGAATTGAACCCCGAAGTCTTTTATTATAGGTTTCAAACGTTCCCAACAAAACAATGGCTTCACATAGGTGTTTACAAAATTACATTTAGACTGGAGTCACTATCATCGTGACTTGAGAAGCAAATGGCTTCAAAAATATAGAGAAATTCCACCAAGTGGAAAATAATGGCTAGTTGGCTTGATCCTTGTCAAAATAATGTCAGTAGTCTATAAATACTTTATTAACATTTAATCTTTGCCGTCGAAAATATTTATTTTTGAGAAGTTTTTGAACTTCTCATTAAAACCATTTTTAGCAGTTCAAAAATAATTATTTTGAACCAATTTCCTCCAAAATTTGACTTTGACTTAACCTCCAAGGTCCAATGGTCCGAATTTTCTTGAAATTTCCATTATTCCCTTGGTGGGGGACCTCCAAAATTTAACTTATTTTAAAGACACTATTTATTACACGTGGAGCAATTAATTTCTCTAATATTTTAATTTTGACTCGAAATTAATTAATTTTTTGTCTTAGGATTTAATTTTAATTTTTCCAGAAAAATTAATTAATTGACTCATGAGGGGATAAATTATTTTTCCACCCTCAAATATTTTAGCCTTGATGTCTAACTATGAGGGACCATGCACTAAAATATTTTTTACATAAGAAATTACAATAATTCAACCCTCAAAGGGGGAAAATCCATTCGTTATATACCCTCAAAATATTTACTCAATTCTACGACACAACATGATCTAATAGACTAAGTGATTTGTAATAAAATAATTTAGCCATATGCTTAAATTATTCCCAAATCACCTTTTCAATAGACTCGACTAAGAACACTAGGTGTCACCTAATACTTTGTTAATAAATTTCACCCTATATTTGGGGTTTAAGCTGGAGGGAAAATACTCTTCCGATTAGTCGTATTTAGAAACGCAGGTAATCGGTGAGGTTAAAAAACCTACTAGGATGAAATTCGTCGCCAAATCATAGGCTTACTTAGGTTGTTACATAATTTAACGGTCATACTAGCATCATTTACATTACAAGCTTGCAGAATGGGTTTACAATGACATAATAATCTGTTGGCTGATGATCCTGATCTTTTGAAATATTTGGCACAACTGCTTCCTTGGAAATATGACAAAATGTCTGCAACAAGACCATACAACCTAGCTAGTTTGGGAGCGAGATCACTCAGATTCTTCATTGTGCTTAACTAGAGAAGAAGATTCGTGGAAGATAATGGAGGTAATGGTTTCATTATTTCATTTTATCTTCTAATGGTAGGTTTTTTCCCTATCTCTTAGATAGGCTATGCATACCGTTAAAAGGTGACGATCCCAAGCTTAAGAGGGACGAGTTGTGAAAATTTCAAAATTGGAGTCCTATTGCAGCAATTGGAATTTATTTTTCTAATTGCTAATTATTTTAACAATTTATCTGCTACAAGAAATATCAAATAAATCGCACTGCAACCTTCACAAATAAAATACTGCGGAAATAAAAGCCATGGAAACTGAGAAAATTCTAGCACACACACACACACAAAAAGATGACAGTGTTATTTTTGGACAAAAGTGCTCGGAAAAACCCAACTTGAGAAAATCGGTGCAACAACTAAGTGTTTTATTATTATGCAACAGTGAGAAAATTTGAGTACAATAATTTGGATGCCGAATTCTGGCAATCCTAAAGAAAAAATACTAGAAAAATTCTAGTGAGGAATTTTCCTCACTCCACACACAAATCTGGGCTTTGACTGCAGCTCCAAGTGAGCCGTCCAAAATGCCTTTGGATTGGCCTACGTCACCCTAGCGTATTATCTGCTATGCTTTGTCTAAATCAACTGCTCCTATAGTCGTCCTGTCTGTCGCTGGCTAATAAACTATCTCTCTGACCTTATGGAATGCTTTCCCGACCTCTGGAACTGAAACTCGACTTCTCTCCAGCTAAATCAAATTGCCCTCTAGAGGCTTTTGCGCAACCCTTGCATCAGCTTGACTGTGGTACTTTTGCCTCTCTGAAAATGCACTTGTGGGATCTGAAAATCTTCCTCCAGCTTCACTGTCCCTTCCTCTCACTCACTACTTCAATCCCTGGCTCTCTGGAAACTGCTGTTGCTCTTTGGAAACTGCTACTGCTCTTTGGAAATCGATCTGCCAAGGAAATCGAACTTCTAGTGTGTTCTCCATCACCAAATCGATCCCTTCTTATATCTTCCTATTGGGATCCCAATGACCAAGATTAAATCTTAATCTATGGCTCAGATCATTTCTGGATCGATCTATGTGAGTTTCTAGAGAATTTTCATCTTGACTTAATTAATTTTGATTAATTAACCAGTTTTCCTAAGTTTAGACTTGGGAAACATTAAAAAATTTGTTAATAATGTAATTAAACAATCTCTAGGTGGAATTTACAGAAACGATTTCTGGGTTTTGGATATCTCATGTATTCTAGCCTCTCCACCAAATTCCTTGGCTAGAACACATCTGATGCTACAAAAATTAAAATTACCTCTTAACAAGGAATATGTTCTCTCTAGTGCTGCGCATCTTGCCAGAACACCCTATCTTTGTGTCACCTCCTATCACATTATTGATGTCTAGCCATACTACCTACCAACCATTGCGCAACTATGATGATGCATCTGTGTTGCTGCTGACATTGCCATACTCCTGCCAACACTGCATCTGCACTGGGACTCCCTCTCATTTGTTGTTGCTGCAAGTGCAACTACTGCAACTGAGAAGCATCCTAAATACTGAATCAACTTTGTTTAGTGTGATGCATCTGTCTCTCTAGTCCTGACTGCTATTAGCATTTGCACTGTCTCTGAAGAATCTACGTTACTGCCAACTCTACACTGAGCCACCTGCTCTGCTTTCAACACTGATTTGCACTCCTCAACATTTGACTATTACTAGACTGCAACTATCACTCTGGTACTGACTGCATTGTGACAATTCCTCAGCCGGAATCCCTACTGCAACAACTAATAATGTTTCTTCTATTTGTTGAATTAATCAACCAAATTATTTGCAGTTTCTTACGGCAAATATCGAAACATATACACTGCAACCTTCACGTAATTAAATATTATGCGGAAACAAGAAACTGAGCAAGAAAGAAAATACAACACAAATGACACTGTTGTTTTTGAACAAATGTCCCCTGAAAAATCCAATGCGGGAAAAGTGGTGCAATAGATCTGAGGGTTTATATTATTATGTAGTAGCAAATTCTGAATACATCTCTGAATACCTCTCGGGTTTTTCAGTTACAAAGAGAGAAATATTGGCAGTAAGATTTGTGAGATTACCTCACACAATCACTGAGAAAAATCCCAGCTGATCCAAACACTGGATGAAGTGCCTCTGGTAAGCCCCGCGCTGCCTCTGCACAGTCCTCATGTAGTCCCTGCGTTAACCCCTCTAGGCATTATGTCACCCAACCAACTGGTTGATTTGCTGCTCGGAGTCACTGCTCTCAGCCTCCCGGTCTCAAACCTCGGCTCCTGGTTTCTGAAATTGATTATGGCGCAAAATGTTGGACTCTCTCTCACCGTCAGCGCTGCCTCTTGTGGCCTTGCGTCAGCCTCTGCGTGAGATCTGTTGTATCACTCTTTGCCTCTCTTTGCTGATGATTCTCCCGCTGAGAAAATCTCTCTCTCTTCGGATGCTATCCTTGCCCCTCAGCTGCAAGAAATCTCCTCGATCATAATTTCCTCTTGAGAACTTCTCACTTCAGAAATTCGATCTCTTGATCTCTTGGTGTGTTTTCCAAATGACCCTCAAGCTCCCTTAAATAATCTTCTCGTTGACATTCAGCGGCTCAGATTAAAAGCTAATCAATGGCTAAGGTCATTTTAGCTTGATCCTTGTCTTTTTCTAGAAGTTACACCCACAATTAGATTAATACCCATTAATATTTTTAATTTCCTAAGTTTAGACTTAGGGTCCCATTAAAAAATTTCAATTATTTTAATAAAATTGTTTCTAGGTGGAATTTCCCAAAACGCTTTTTGGGTTCTTTGGAACACATGTGCCCAAGCCTCCTTTCAAAATTTCTAAAGCACATCCAATGCTACCCAAATCAACATGCATAACCTACCATTGATCCCTCCTACTACTGAATACTGTGGGCCCCCATAGCCAGGTAATGATCCATGAGGTGGACTCCTCAAGGACCCCGCCCAATCTTTGTAGCTCTCTGGGCTTATAACACCAAATCACTTCACCTCTCTCCTAGAGGTAAGGCTGCAAACATAGAAAAATATGATCTACTCATACTGCTGTTGCTACTTCTTTGTCGACGCTTCTGCACTGTTGCTGCAACTACTGCAATAATCAGTCTGATATCCCCAAATCCTAAAGTGCTAGCTTCCATAGGGTTGCTCCCTCTGAAGCTACACTCCTTTTGAGTCTCGATCTCCCTATGGGAAATCTCTCTACTCCCTCTTGGCAACTCGCACTATCCTCCTTCACTGGAAATTGGATTACGTAGTTCTGCGTTGGGAATCTTCGCGCTGGAACTGCACTTGCATCCTGCTGGGCAATTCACATTGCCTGTGTCACTGCATTTAGCTTTGCAACTGTCTCAAGTGTATGAACTGCAACTAGATCTTCATTTGTCATCTAAATGATTGACAATGCCTGCTGACATTGTGTCGGCTACTATGATACTATGGGCCCCTGTGGCGACGATGATGGTCCCACTATAACAACTAGAATTGATTTGACTGATCTCCTTCTTGAAATTGCACTGGACTCTAGCCATCTGGCACACTGGAGTCTCATACTCCTCCACCTCAATATGATGCCCCACTATCTCCTATCGTGCCTAGTCCTTGGCTGGTACCCTTCGTTTCTTTGCAACTTGCATTAGACAACTCGAACTTCCTCGGACACTTGTCTCCGACAATGGGAAGTCGATCTGCTACCCAGATCTGCATTCTGTCTAACTCACATGACATCCTCTGGCAATCTCATACGACCATCTCTAGAAAGCTACAAAAAACTGCGAAACTCAAATAACTGTTGAACTAAATAGGAATCTCCTCCCTTTCTTGCTCGACTGCTAGCTCTGAAACTCGGACTCCCTTCTGGAATGCACAAAACTGCTACTATATGTCTAGCTTTGCCTTCAGCTTCTCTCTGAGACTACTTGCTCAACCTTTCCGAATGTCCTTCTCTGGAATCTGGGACATGAATTGCATTCCCAACAACTTGAACTAACTGCTTTGGCAAGCTCGCATTGCCTGTTGCGACTAGAAATCTAGGATCTCCTTCAGAAAACTGCATCTAGAAACCCTCTGAGAAATCTGGAAATTCCTCTTTGTGTGCACTTTTCTCTTTCCACTCGATGCGGATTATGCTACTGCAACTGCAACAAAACCCTCTACATCCAACCAAGGAATCTGCTCAGCGAAAATCTGAGTTGTTGCTGCTCTCTTTGACTGTTGGAATCACTATCTTGGGCTATTTTGAATTATCTGCTTCAACTGAAAATCGAACCCCTGCCTAGTAATTCAAATTTTGAATTGCCAATCTGGTTACTGCGTTGCCTTTGAGAATTTCGGCCTGCTGCTCCCACTAAACAACAAAATTCCCTTCTCCGCTTCTGAACTTCCATGTTGAATCACTCACGCTCTGATACCATGTAAAAATTTCAAAATTGAAATCTTATTACAACAACTGGAATTTATTTTTCTAATTGTTAATCATTTTAACAATTTATCTGCTATGACAAATATCAAATAAATCACATTGCAACTTTTACAAATAAAATATTGCAGAAATACTAGCGCTGGAAACTGAGAAAATTCTAGCACACACAAATAAAAATGACACTATTATTTTTGGACAAAAGTCCCCGGAAAAACCCAACTTGGGAAAATCGAAGCAACAACTGACGGTTTTATTATTATGCAAAAATGAGAAAGTCTGAGTACAATAATTTGGATGATGAAATGTGGCAATCCTACAGAGAAAAACATTGGCAAAATTCTAGTGAGGAATTTTCCTCACCCCACAGGCAAATTCGGGCTCTGATTGCAACTCCAAGTGAGCTGTCCAAACTACCTTTGCATTGGCCTGTATCACCCTAGCGCAGTAGCTGCCACGCTCAGTCTGAATCAACTACTCTCGTAGCCGACTTGTCTGCCATTGGTTGAGAAAATGTCTCTTCGGCCTTCTGAAACCCTTTCCTGGTCTCTGGAATTGAAACTCAGCTTCTGTCCAGCTAAATCGAATTGCCCTGTAGAGGCTTTTGCGCAGCCCCTGCGTCAGCTTGATTGTGGTACTTTTGTCTCTCTGCAAATGCACTTGTTGGATCCAGAAATCGTCCTCCAGCCTCACTGTCGTTGCCTCTCATTCACTGTTTCGATCTTTGGCATCTGCTGCCACTCTCTAGAAATCGATCTGCAAAAGAAATTGAACTTCTGGTGTGTTCTCCATCACCACATCCATCCCTTCTTATATCTTCCTGTTGGGATTCCAACAACCTAGATTAAATCTTAATCGATGGCTCAGATCATTTTTGGATCAATCCATGTGAGTTTCTAGAGAATTCTCACCTTGAATTAATTAATTTTGATTAATTTACCAGTTTTCCTAAGTTTAGAGTTAGGAAAACATTAAAAAATTAGTTAATAATTTAATTAAGTCATCTCTAGGTGGAATTTCCAGGAACGATTTCTGGTTTTTGGAGATCTCATGTATTCTAGCCTCTCCACCAAATTCTGTGGCTAGAACACATTCGATGCTACAAAAACTAACACTCCCTCTTAGCGAGTACTGTGTTCTCTCTAGTGCTGCTTATCCTACCACAACACCCTGCCTCTGTATCACCTCCTGTCACATTGTTGATGTCTGGCTATACTGCCCACCAACCACTGCGCAACTATGATGATGCATCTGGGTTGCTGCTGACACTGCCATACTCCTGCCAACACTGCATCCGCACTCGAACTCCCTCTCATTTGTTTTTTCTGCAAGTGCAATTACTACAACTGAGAAGCATCCTAAACACTGCATCAATTGTGTTTAGTGTGATGCATCTGTCTCTCGAGTCTTGACTACTACTAGCATCTGCATTGTCTCTGAAGAATCTACGTTGCTTCCAACTTTGAATTGAGCTACTTGCTATGCTGTCAATACTGCTTTGCGCTCCTAAACATTTGACTGTTACTAGATTGCAATTGTCACTCTGGTACTGACTGCATCAACTTCCATTGATCCATCATGCTACTGAACACTGTGAGCCCCCATAGCCAAGTAAGGATCCATGAGGTGGACTCCTTAAGGAACCCGCCCAATCTTTGTAGCTCTCTGGGGGTACAACACGAAATCACCCCACCTCTCTCCTAGAGGTATGGCTCCAAACATAGAAAAATATGATATACTCATACTGCTGTTGCTACTGCTTTGCTGATGCTTTTGCACTGTGTTGCAACTACTGCAATAATGAGTCTGATCTCCCAAATCTTGAAGCGCTAGCTTCCATAGGGTTGCACCCTCTAGAGCTACACTCCTTTTGATTCTCGATCTCCCTATGGGAAATCTCTTTGCTCCCTCTTGGCAACTCGCACTGTCCTCCTACACTGGAAACTGGATTGCGTAGTTTTGCACTGGGAATCATCTAGCTGGAACTACACCTGCATCCTGCAATTGGGCAATTCACACTGATTGTGTTACTAAATTTAGGTCTGCAACTGTCTCAAGTGTACTGATTGCAACTAGATCTTCATTTGTCATCTAAATGATTGACAACGCTCGCTGACATTGAGTCTGCTAGTATTATACTGTGGGCCCCTGTGGCGAGGGTGATGGTCCGACTGCAACAACTAGAACTAATTGATTGATCTCCTTTTGCAATTGCGCTAGACCTTGTCCATTCGGCACATTGGAGTCTCATAGTCGTCCTCCACCTGGATCTGATGCCCCATTATCTCCTATGGAGTCTAGTCCTTGGTTGGGACCCTTCCTTTCTTTGGAACTTGAACTAGACAACTCGCACTTCTTCCGACATCTGTCTCCGGCAACTAGAAGTTGATCAGGTGACCAGATTTGCATTCTGGCTAACTCACATGACATCCTCTGGCAATCTCATATGACCATCTCTAGAAAGCTGCAAAAAAATGCGAAACTCAATTAACTGGAGAACTAAATAGGAATCTCCTCCCTTTCCTACTTGACTACCAGCTCTGAAACTTGCACTCCCTCCTGGAATGCACAAAACTGCTACTATATGCCTAGCTCTGCCATCAGCTGCTCTTTGAGACTACTTGCTCGGCCTTTTCAAATGTCCTTCTTTGGAAATTGGCATGCGAATTGCAATCCGAACTTGAATTGGTTGCTTTGGCAAACCTGCACTGCCTGCTGCAACTGGAAATCTAGGATCTTCTTCAGAAAACTGCATCTGCAAACCCTTTGAGAAATCTGGAAATTCCTCTTTTTGTGTGTGTTTTTCTCTTTCCACCTGATGCAGATTCTGCTACTACAACTGCAACAAAACCCTTTGTATCCAACCAAGGAATCTACTGAGCAAAATTCTCAGCTGCTGCTGCTCTCTTTGACTGTTTGAATCACTATGTTGGACAACTTTGAATTTTCTGAATGCCTTAAACTGAAAATTGAACCCCTGCCCAGTAATTCGAATTTCGAATTGCCAATCTGGGTATTGCGTAGCCTCTGAGAATTTTGGCCTGCTTCTCCCACTGAACAACGAAATTTCCTTCTCTGCTTTTGAGCTTCCTAGTTGATCACTCATGCTCTGATACCATTTGAAATTTCAAAACTTGAATCCTATTGCAGCAACTGGAATTTATTTTTCTAATTGTTAATTATTTTAACAATTTATCTGCTATGAAAAATATCAAATAAATCACATTGCAACTTTGACAAATAAAATATTGCAAAAATAATAGCGCTAGAAATTGAGAAAATTCTAGCACACACCCAATAAAAATGACACTGTTATTTTTGGACAAAAGTCCCCGTAAAAACCCTACTTGAGAAAACCGATGCAACAACTGAGTGTTTTATTTTTATGCAACAATGAGAAAATCTGAGTACAATAATTTGCTTGCTGAAATTTGGGAATCCTACAAAGAAAAATACTGGCAAAATTCTAGTGGGGAATTTTCCTCACCCCATAGGCAAATTCGGGCTCTGATTGTAGCTCTAAGTGAGCCATCCAAACTGTCTCTGTGCTGGCTTGCATCATCTTAGCGCAGTATCTGCCATGCTCAAGTTGAATCAGTTGCTCCTATAGCCGTCTTATCTACTACTCGCTGAGAAATTTCTCTCCGGCCTTCTGGAACCCTTTCCCAGTCTCTAGAACCGAAACTCGATTTTTCTCCAGCTAAATCGAACTACCCTGTAGAGTCTAAAGGCTTCTGCACAGTCCTTGTGTCAACCTCACTGTGGTACTTCTTCCTCTTTGCAAATGCACTCGCTGGGTCTGGAAATCTTCCTCTAGCCTCACTGTCCCTGCCCCTCACTCACTGCTTCGATATCTGGCTCTTTGGCAACTGCTGGTGCTCTCTAGAAATCGATTTGCCAAGGAAATCGAACTTCTGGTGTGTTCTCCATCACCACATCGATCCCTTCTTATATCACCTTGTTGGGATTCCAACGATAAATATTAAATCTTAATCGATGACTTGGATCATTTCTGGATCAGCCTGTGTGAGTTTCTAGAGAATTCTCACCTTGACTTAATTAATTTTGATTAATTAACCCGTTTTTTAAGTTTAGACTTAGGAAACATTAAATAATTGGTTAATGATCTAATTAAGTCATCTTTTCGTGGAATTTCCAACAATTTCTGGGTTTTTGAGATCTCATGTATCCTAGCCACTCCACCAAATTTCGTAGCTAGAACACATCCGATGCTACAAAAACTAACATGAGTTTCATTTCCATAGAAGCCAAAGTCATTTTCTGTCTATGGGTCGAAGTTCTGAGTTCACTGAGGTCAAAGTTTGCACCATAAAGGGGATTAGTTTCCCTCACTAACACTGCTGGTCGAGTCCTTCATTTCTGAGCTGAGTTTAATAGTGTAAAAGAGGTCATGCTATATCAGCTTGAGGGTCAAGTGTGTTGGGTTGAGTTACCCCATAATATCAGCAGAAATATGAGTGTCTAAAGGCTGAAATTTACCGTTGTTAAGGGGAAGAGTTCATTTTGTTTTGAGGGACAAGTTTACAACCTCCTGATTGGATG
The DNA here is from genome assembly GCA_031772625.1 of Pinus tabuliformis. Classification (NCBI taxonomy): domain Eukaryota; kingdom Viridiplantae; phylum Streptophyta; class Pinopsida; order Pinales; family Pinaceae; genus Pinus; species Pinus tabuliformis. The sequence continues at coordinate 2,078,716,983 of CM062816.1, read as the reverse complement.
TGTTGAGTCACTTATTTGGGCTTGAATTTTATTCATTTAAAGGCCACATTTGTATGCTAGAAAGGGCAGAGATATACTTGCTCTTAGAAACCGATTTTGTGAGCTGATACATGCCAAATATCCTATGTTGGGTACATACTTGAGCAAGCGATGAGTATCTTCTTGTAGCTGGCTCGAATCTCTATGTACTTATTGCTGAAGCTGACTGATAGTGAAATATTTCTTGAACAATGCATAACCCAGGTTGGTTCTTATTTCATGGGGTGTGGGTATCATTAGAATGGCTGTTAGAGAGGGTAATCACCATCCTTGTTGTTGGAAACACTGAGAGGGGAGGTGAATCAATAGTCCTTTTCAATTGTTACTTTTAACAGTTTGATCATTTATATTTAGAACACAAAATGGACAACAATAAGAATAAATGCTTTTATTAATTTCTTCAATAAATCAAGTACAATATATGTAGGGCTCCAACCCTTGATGAAGACACCGATCTTCAATCTCCCAGGCTCCAACCTGTTGTTAAGCACCAACTTGGTCTTTTCTGAGGCTCCAACCTCTAGGGCACCGACCCTATCTTTGCAAGGCACCGCCCTTGTGTTTTAGAGGCTCCAACCCTTCTCTAGTACAGGCTCCGGCCTAGTTTATTGAGGACACCGATCCTCTAGGGCTCCAACCCTATCCTCCAAGGCACCAACACTACCAGTTTTGAGGCACTGGCCCCAAGGACTCCAATCGTTTATTTTCTTCAGGGACCAACTTGGATCCTTGAGGACTTCGATCCTCTAGGGCTCCAACCCTATTCTCCAAGGCACCGACCTTGTTGTTTGAGGCTCCAACCTCCGGGCACCAACCATTTGGGCTCCAACCCACTCTCTTACTTCGTCTAGATGTATTTGGTTATACTACACAGCTCCCAATGTCTTCTTCAACCAGCCATGTCAATCTATTCAATAATGCCTTCTCCAAATCACTTCATCAATGACAACCTTGTCTTCTCAGAAGGTGTCACCACAAAAGTTCTTAAGGTATGACATCAATGCTTCAATCATGCTTCTCCTTTATAGTCTCCCTACCCAATTCTCAATTTCAAAAGAATCTTCAACTGATCTTCAATATGCTACTGTAATTAGCCTTCCAATATTACACAAATTGATCCAAAGTTATCTGCTCTAGGATCCCGACTTCAAGATCTTTGTTTCCAAACAAGTACAACTTCACAATGACTTCAAGGGTTCTTCAATATTTCTTCAATGTTTGGTCAAAGTGAATAAGCCCAAAAATCTGCTCAAGGTAGCTTTAGAAGTTTTTCCTCAAATGATGCTTCAAGTGGTCTCTTAGCGCTTCCTTCAATTGTATTTCATTATACAACCGGTATTGTGCCTCACCAAGCAAAAACTCAACGACAATAATGGCTCGGTGATGTCGTTGCAAAACGTATGGCCCACGACTATGTGTTAAATTTCAACATGAACGACTGTCCATAGCGATGCGTTGACCACAAATTCTGTTCACCTTTCTTGTTATGTGCCATCCTTTTTAGTGTATATATATATATATATATATATATATATAGTTGGGTGGCCTGTGAGTGAGGAATATGGTTCCTCTGATCCTTGCCTGCGCACTGGGCGGTTGACCGCACGACATCAATGTTGGTAATTGCTTGGATGGTCTTGGTGTGCTCCCTATGGACCCTCCGCCTATGTACAGAGAATATCGACTTCACACTGGTTGCAACAGATCTAGTGGGTAACAACTTGACGGTCACTCACAATAGCTCAACTCCCATGCTCCTTTGCAATCCACTGAAACAGGCCGAATGGATAGATTGTCACCCAAGAAAATGATGCACTCAAGTTATGGGCGACGAATCGGTTGGATAAGACCATCTCGACCTTCACTTCAGATGTCTATCAACAATGCCGATCTAATATTTCCTCCACCCTCTGCAATCCCATACACGGATCTGCGATGGTGATGCATCCTCAGCTAAATTCCAAACCCTTGTGCATAGCTCCTAGCGCTACAGACAATGTTCTCAACCCATCGACTTCACTCCACAGTGCGTCACTCCACAACACGATATTAGCAATGTGGTTTCTTGAATATGATCTTTTTCCTTCAACTAGTTCACGAGATGTGAACTTCTACGCTTCACCGAATGTTCTGTGGATTCTCACAGAAGCTTAGATCTGAACAACAACTGAATCCCTTCATGCTTTCCTGAGTTCACTAGATATGAAATTTCCTCACTGTGTATTATCTCTAATTTGTTTTGCGGTGAAAGATGGTCTCATGAATTGATCATCACGCTGTATATATCTAGTTGGAAAGGTTCAAATTATCATGTATGGAGCCGACTTGTGCTTGGGGACCGTCCTGTGATTGGAACTGACCTATGCTTGAAGTCATCCTAATTAGAAGTCAAATTATTTGGAGAGACATATTTATATATAGTTTTTTTTGGTTGAGAAACATTTTTATATATAGTGTTATTAGAAGTCGGCATATGTAGTGAGAAATATTTATATATAGTTTTTCGGTTGTCAACAAAAAAAAGGGAGTAGGGGTGATATTATATTAATAGAAAATATGATTTAATGGGAAGTGGGAATAGGAATAGATTAAGAAATAAGGACAAGGTACGAGTTTTTGGTAAGGAAGCTAGGATTAGTTTTTGAAATTTATTAGGGTATACATTTAGATCTTACGTTTTCTTAATAAATGAACGAGGACATGGATTAGGATAGAACTAGGGTTTTTGGACAAGGGTAAGGGTTAGGATTTATTAGGCTAAGGACTAGGGTTTTATCATTTAACGAATGCTAGATTAGGGCTTCCAAGTAATTAGGATTTTCTCAAGGTTTGCATGAGGTTAGGGTGATTCATGTATCACAAGAATATTTTCAATTTCCAATATTGCCATATTGACATCAATGACAAACTAGATTAACACTCGTGAGTCTAAAACTGAAGTTATAATGCTGTAGCAAAGGCACATTTCTGGAGCAGTCAAGCAGAGAATTTTACCCTTAAGCTTATGTGCAGAAATATATATACGAGGTTCAGTTATTCTGTTGGTCATCGTATTCTCTTACTTCAGTGGGTGAAATGACTATGGTTCCCATTTGTGTGACTGATATAAATGCTAACCAGTGAGCTATTATATTTTTGGATGTTGAATGGATGTTATATTGCTGATTTAGATCACTTTTATTAGTCCTTGTATTGCTGATATTATTATCTCGAGAAGTGACTTACACACACATTCATGTCCCTTTCATTTGCGCACTGGTATTTCTTAGTTTATTCTTCTCTTATTGGCTGGAGCATGTATTATCAGTGGTATGTATGCCTTTTAATTTAATGCAATGGTGTTTTGGCTATCTTGAAGTATTGTTATCATGTTATGTTGAAGCTTGATTTTGGCAAATGTGATCTCTGTACATTTTATTTGTAAACAAATTTCAAAACATCACCTACAACACCTTGTTTGCAAAGTGTTTGTTAAAATACCACAGTGAACCACACAATACAAACTCAGATTTTTTGTGGGTTTTCCGAGATATTCCGGGAAGGGTATCTTACAAGGAACCTCCAATAGTCATCCAAGAAGACATCTGAATTACTCAAGAAGAGCTAATCCAAGATTGTGATGATGATCCAATACAAAATGAGGCCTCTCTTATTTATATGAGGCTCCTCAAGTCCGATTTAGCTTAATTTAGCCCCCCTACAATATTTTAATGTACAAAATAACATATCTTTGGTGACAAGCCCACCAAATAGCTCATGAAGTGAAAGATAAGCCATCCAAAGCTATCCGAAATGATAAAATAATGGTAATGAGTCCTCAAAGTGCCATGATGAAGAAGAGATTTCCATGAATGATGATCAACAGGGTGGCCCCATGATTTTCAAGAAAAACATCTTGTGGTGCTCTCACAATGTTGCACGCAGCGGGGACGTTTTTTGGAAGCAGGGACGCGGAAGCGTCATTTTCCAAAAATCTAGGAAGCGAAGCGTCTGCTATATATATATATATATATTTATATTTTTTGCATTTATACTCAAAACAAACATCCCAAATACCAAATTAGTTGTAGAAGACATGAAAACATGCATATTTTTGCATAAATCAAGATAAATATAGCATCCATGATTCCATTGTAGTTACTAGTATGTACATCAACCATCTATATTCTAGCGATTACAACCATACATCAAATTTTTAAGCATATTATAAAACATTAAAACATTTAAGCATATTATAAAACATAAAACGTAGAGCATATTGTGATTTATCTAGCAAGTGAGCAACTGTCAACATGTCCAAAATTCAAATAATAATGTTTACAAAATATGTCACTTGGTAACTGCCAAGACAAAAAAGGTTCAAAATTCAAATTCACAAGCCTACAAGTCTAATGAGTAATTTATGACAAAAGTAGTAAATTGTGAATATATCTACTAATCTCTCCTCCTTCCACCACGAAGAGAACGTGGCGGCGGGCCTCCGCGTGGTGGCGGGCCTCCACGTGGTGGCAATGAAGAAGATGGTGCCTGTGGAAGTTATGGCAGTGGCACTGTAACTGATGAAGAAGAACCCCCTGCTGTTGGTGTTGAACCATGGAACCTAGGAACCAAGGGACCAGATGGGGGGTGGGGGTGGCATATCAACATGATCATCATCATCTTGGAATCGCTCAAAAAATTCATGCGAAAAAAAAAACACTAGTTAACAAAGAAATTGAAAACATGAATTAGAGAAATGCTTTATAAGGAAAATTCATACCACAGTGGACATACCTGGATAAGAGCATCCTCTAATTGCTCTAATCACAACACTCCATCCTCCAAATTGGGCTCCTTTGGATTCTTGTCCCAAATCAACAGGTCTTTATTAGACTTTGCATCTTCACAGTAATGGGACAACAATCGCAAATAGTAATGAACATAAACCAAGCTCTCTGCCTGGTCTAAACTCAACTTGTTCCTTTTAACACTGTGGATGAAAGAATAAGAGCTCCAACACCTCTCTGCAGAAGAAGTGTTTACCACTTGTGATAGCATCTGCAATGCCAAAGTCCGTAGAAGTGGAGTAGCCCCTCCATGCATGTTCCACCACTCAAGAGAAGAAAAAGTCTCTCGATCTCTAATTGCATGCATGCTCCCAAATGGACTAGTGTTAAGCGTATAGTTGCTCAATTGTCTCTGTACCAATGCAACCTCCTCCTCATCAGGGATTAATTTACTCAATGCAACCATATATTTTTTGTGAACCTCTTGATCTTGGTGTGGTTTTCTCCTGCTCCCCCCCCCCCCAAGTGCTGGTGTTGAAAGCCATGATGGATGATAGTATTTAGGTGTCAAAACATATGCTAATGCATGCAATGGAACATTTAGCATTTCCCATCGGTTTTCCACCTCTGCACGAATATAATTGTACAAGGTGATATCTCTAGGCTCAACAATGTCTTTAATCGGCCCCAACATGCTATCCATTTGCTCATACACCTCCCCTATTACTGGTCGATCTGAATCTCCAAACTTGATCATGTAATAAATTGGTTTGGTGAATTGTAAAACATATTTAACCTGTGACCAAAAGTAACTGTCAAGAACAGTGTCTTTGACTGCATTAGCACCATCTCTGTCAGTGTTAATTTCATCCCATGATTCAGCACACACCAGATTAGTTAAAGCTTGTCTCACCTTCACTAGCCGCCTGAAGGTGAGGTAATAACTCGCAAATCTTGTCTTTGCGAGTTTAAGCAACTGCAACTTGGAGTAAGTGCCATAGAAGTAGTTTACCCTTGTATGCCTTGTGATGAATATAATGAGTTGCTTCCCTCTCCTGTAAAGCTCAGTAATCCACCCACATTCTTCGTGCTTCACAATATCATGCATCAAAAGGTTCAATGTGTGAACCAGGCACCCAAACCAAAAGATGTGTGGATGAGTACACTCGATAAATTTTCCTTCTGCCTTACAATTTGCTGCGTTATCTGTGATCACTTGAACCACATTATTTGGATCAACATCTTTGATTGATTGCAATAGGAGATCTGCGATGTTTTGTGCAGATGCACTGAGGGAGGAGGAGTCATGACATGTAATAAATACTGCACCACTAGAAGAAACACCAAGAACATTTATCAAATGTTGGTTTCTAATATTTGCCCACCCATCTGATACAATGGATACCCCAGAATCTACCCACTCATTTGTAAAACGTTTCAAAGCTCTTTGAACTTTAGCTTTTTCTCTTTCTAATAACACTGTTCTAGCTTTCTCATAGTTGGGGGCCTTGTATCCTTTTGGGGCTTCATTGATGGCCTTTACCATTTCATGCCAATAGGGAGAGCGAAACACATTGAATGGTACATTGCAAGCACAAAGAAAACGGACTATCTTTCCATCCACATCATCCCTCCCAGCAACATTAAGGAAATCCCCTATTATTCTTTTACCTCTAGAGCTTGCGGAAGTACCATGAGGAGATGAGCTACCAAATTTAGAGGTTGCACTTGATTCAGAATGAGTTTTTTGTTTCTGTTGAAATTTGGTACCGGAGGACAGATGGTTCCCTTAGGCTTTGATCTTTGGCCTAGGGAAAAGTGTCCAAAAGAATTTAATTTTTCTCCAAAAGTAACTTTATAATTTTTATAAAGTTACATCTAATTTAAAAGTGACTTTAAGTGATAAAGTTACTAAGTCTAATTTTAAAGTGACTTTTATAAACTCAATGAAAAATTAGAAAGGAAAAATGACTTTAGAAATAAATGACTAAGTGGGTATTTATTAAAGTGGGGTGAATTAAAAAATAAAAAGTGAGATTTAAATGAGCATTTAATCTCAGCCTTAGATCTCAATCTATTTCAGCCATTGGATTTAGGGATCACCCAAAAGTCACTTGGGGTTAGATTAAAGGAGGAAAATGTCATTCATTCTTTCATGAGCAGATTGGGAGAAGGAGAGCAAGAGAGCAAGAGAGATTTCTGAGCAGGGAGGAGAAGGAGACAGCAGCTTGGAACACATTCCAAGGCAGCAGTTGAGCAGATTTGTACAGCTGGTTCAGCACACAGTGAAAGGCAGATTTTGGCACGATTTTCGAGTGGTTTGCACAAAAATTTAGGAGCAGTTTGTTGATTTTTCTGCATGCAAAACGAGGGCCATACAGTGCATTTATTGCAGTCTCTACAGTGCATTTAATGCTGGCCGTACAACAACATTTAATGCTGAAAGTGGGCACGAAAATCGAGGAGGCCGTACAACATTTATTGCTATCCTGTTTGCTGTAATTTTCAGTTTGCTGCGAGGCATGGGAAAAGAGATAAGTTGTAAATTTGCTTGCTGATTTTTTTGCTGAATATTTCTCACTGTGAAAAAGGCAATTTTCAGAAATAAATAAGAGCTCTCACACTGGTTTTCCCCAAGAGTTGTAGGGGGTTTTTCCAGGGTCAAGTTGACCAAAAATCTCAGTGTTTAAATGTGTTTTAACCGCTGTTTATTACTGCTGATTTTTATTTCTGCAATTTCCAGCATTCTGTAAAATTTCTAGAATTTGTGTTTTCAACAATATTTATTTTTTTCAGCTTGTTAAATGTATGGTCTACATGGGAGAAATAAGGTGAAACTGAAAACCGGGGTGGGAAAACAGAAATTTCTACATGGTATCAGAGCTTGAGTGCTGAAGGGCAGTTTGGGACAGCAAAAGGAAAAATTACAGCTGTTGATTTTTCACTCAGAAAATTTCAGCAAGATGATTTTTTCATAACCAACAGTTTTTATCTTTACTATAGCAGTGCTATTTTTCAGTTTTAGGACAGCGGAATGTCATTGGGATTGAGGGTGGAGGATAGGCTGGATGGGCATATAAATTACAACGTTTGGAAGGAGAGAATGCAGAGTATCTTTGAGGAGGCAGAGGTCTGGGATATCATGGTGCATACCACACAGAACCCTTTTGTTGTGCTTACTGATGCTACTCAGTTGGCTGCTTATAATAAAAAGAACAACAAGGGTAAGAGGCTGATTCTAGACGGAATCAAAGACCATTGCATTCCTCATGTGAGAGGAAAGAGCAATGCCCATAAGATGTGGACAACATTGTCCAATCTCTACCAGAGTACGAATGAGAACCAGAAGATGGTCCTGAAGGAGAAGCTAAAGAACATTAAGATGGGTAATGATAGTGCAGCTGGATATCTCACAAAGATTACTAATGTGAGAGATGAATTGACAGCGATTGGAGAGGCCATTCCACCCACTGAGTTGGTGAGGATTGCAGTGAATGGCCTCCCCCGTTCATGGTTGAACTTTGCTGATGGGGTTTGTGCACATGAGACCCTTCCCACATGGGAGAGGTTTTGGGATGATTGCATTCAGACAGAGATCCGGAAAGGTCAGCTTGGGGCAGCCAAGCCAGTTGAGCAGGATGAGGATGTAGCACTGGTGGCAGGAGGCAAGAAAGGCAAAGGGAAGAAGCAGGCTTCCACAAGCAGTGGTGGGGGCAAAGGCAAAGGTAAAGGTAAACAGGGGAACACACAGAAGGACTATTCCAAGGTGAAGTGTTGGAATTGTCAAAAGATGGGACACTATGCAGTTGTGTGTCCGGAGAAGAAGAAGAAGAAGGGGAAGAACCAGGACATGGCAGCTTCAGTAGAAATTGAGGACTTTGCAGGTCATTTTGATCGGGAGTTTGTGTTCACTACGTGTGAGTCCTCTAGTGCAGGATCACCTGCCACACAGATTCAGAGGGAGCATGCTTTTCCCTCGATTAGAGGAGCATCTTCAGGTATCTGGTATGTGGACAATGGGGCTTCACGTCAAATGACAGGAGTCCGTGAGTACTTCTCAGAGCTTTCAGAGAGTGGCACTGATATAGAGGTAGTACTTGGTGATGACAGAGTTGTTAGAGCAGTCGGGGTGGGGACACTGACATTTCAGAGGGTGTCCAACTCCAAACCTCCCTTGAAAGTGTCAGATGTTCTTTATGTGCCAGGGATGAGGAAGAACCTCATATCCGTCTCAGCTTTGGAGGACAGAGGATATGAGGTACTGTTCAGGGGAGGATAGGTGTTGATGTATCCCAGGTGCACTCCAGCTGATTCAGCTAGAGTGATAGGTGTACGCCATGCGACGGTGTACAAGTTTGCATTCCAACCCCTTTTGGCATTGAGTAGTGGTACCGACAGCAGAGCTAGCAGTTCTGAGCTGTGTGAGATTTGGCACCGCAGGATGGGACATATGTATCATGGAGCCTTGAGGACATTGCGGGAGATCACTACAAGTGTGCCAGATTTCAGTACTAATCACTTTGATACTTGCAGAGGTTGTGCGATGGGCAAGTTTGCCAAATCCCCTTTTCCCAGCAGTGACAACAGAGCGACTGGGATACTTGATTTGATTCATTCCGATGTGAGCGGTTGGATGTCTCATGTTTCCTTGAGTGGATATGAGTACTATGTTTTATTCGTTGATGATCACTCCAGGAGGACTTGGATTTATTTTTTGAAGACCAAGAGTGAGGTCTTCAAGCGGTTTCAGGAGTTCAGAGCTCTTGTGGAGACTCAGACAGGTCGAAAGATCAAGTCCCTGAGGTCGGACAATGGAGGAGAGTACACTCTTGGAGAGTTTGTTGACTATTGTGCGGAGGCAGGCATTAGGAGGGAGTTCACTGTTCCTTACAACCCCCAGCAGAACGGGGTTGCGGAGAGGAAGAACAAATCCATCATAGGGGTTGCCAAAGCCATGTTACATGATCAGGGGTTGCCATTGTTCTTGTGGGCAGAGGCCTGCAACAAAGCTGTTTACTTGCAGAACAGGAGTCCGCATTGTGCCTTGGGGCACATGACTCCGGAGGAGGCTTTCTCTGGGAAGAACCCTGATATTGGTCATCTTCATATCTTTGGATGCATTACATACTCCTATATACCCAAGGAGAAGAGGACCAAACTAGAGCCCACTGCAGAGAAGGGTATCTTTGTGGGCTACAGTGAGACCTCAAAGGCCTTTTGGATTTACATTCCTGCACAGAGGAGAGTTGTTGTCAGACGGGATGTGAAGTTCGAGGAGGACAGGGCCTTTAGGAGGTCACGAGAGTTAGAGTATCTGGATCAGCCAGACCCTCAACAGCAGTTGAGTCAGTCGCTGGGATCCAGTGGGCAGGGATCAAGAGGATTAGGAGCATCAGGAGGTACATCTATGAGGATGTCAGGTCCGTCAGTGAGCAGTGGCTCACCGAGCCAGAGGGGTGGTGCTTTCGGCAGCATGCAGAGCAGTTCACAGAGCAGTTCACTAGGGAGTCCACTGATGGACAGTTCACACGGTACCTCAGCTTCTACAGGTTCAGGTGCAGGCAGGAGGACAACAGACAGACAGTCAGGAGTTCAGGCTCCTGATGATGATGAGGAGGAGGAGTTTCATTCTCTGGTGGGAGAAGTGCGCTCAGGGAAGAGGAAGCCCAAGTGGCTTCAGGACACCTTGAGAGATGCCACATCTGTTTCTGAGCCGAAGAGGCCGGTTAGAGAGAGTAGACCACCTGAGAGGTTTTGTAGCTATATGGCGATGGTTACCAACATCCTTGACTCTGAGCCTTCTAGCTATGAGGAGGCAGCTAGCCAGCAGCTCTAGAGAGAGGCCATGCAGGAGGAGTATTCTTCTATCATGAAGAATGATGTTTGGGAGGTGGTGCCGAGGTCTGAGGGCAAATCCGTGGTTACTTCCAGATGGCTTTACAAGGTAAAGCATGCTGCAGATGGCAGCATTGAGAAATTCAAAGCAAGGTTTGTGGCTAAAGGATTCTCTCAGGTAGAGGGAGTTGATTATGATGAGACCTTCGCTCCCGTGGCTCGATATACTTCGATCCGCTCCATTATATCGATAGCAGCAGAGATGGGTTGGAAGATCCACCAGATGGATGTGAAGATTGCATTTCTCAATGGCTTCATACAGGAGGAGGTGTACATTGAGCAGCCACAGGGCTTTGAGGTGCATGGGAAGGAGTCCCATGTGTGCAGACTGAAGAGGGCCCTTTATGGCCTGAAGCAAGCTCCCAGAGCTTGGTACTCTAGGATAGATACATATTTGCAGGGGATGGGTTTCACAAAGAGTGAGGCAGATCCGAACCTTTACTTTATTGTGATTGGTGAGGAGCCTCTCATTCTGGTGTTGTATGTGGATGACTTGGTCATTACAAGTGCAGAGAGACTCACTGCAAGAGAGATCTTGCGACGGAGTTTGAGATGAAGGACATCGGCTTGATGCATTACTTTTTGGGCTTGGAGGTGTGGCAGGAGGAGGGGCATTTCTTCCTGGGGCAGGGGAAGTATATTGTGGACATCCTTAGTAGATTCCACATGGACGATTGTAGACCCATGTCGACACCGATGATCACCAACTGGAAGAAGCTTCATGCTTCGTATTCCGAGTTGGTGGATCCCACATTGTACAGGCAGCTGATTGGTTCCTCGATGTATTTGGTCAACACTAGACCAAATATCTGTTTTGCAGTCAACACGATGAGTCAGTTTATGTGTGAGCCTAGGAAGGTTCACTGGGTGGTTGCAAAACACATTTTGCGGTACTTGCAAGGGATAGTGGATTATGGTCTGGACTACAGGCAGGGAGATGGAGTGAGATTGGCAGGATACACTGATTCTGATTGGGTAGGTTGTGCTTCTGATAGGAAGAGCACTTTAGGGTGTTGTTTTGGGTTGGGGTCAGCAGTAGTGTCATGGTTCAGCCGAAAGCAGTAGTCAGTAGCACTGAGTTCAGCGGAAGCAGAGTATATGGCAGCCAGTCTAGCTAGTTGTGAGGCTATCTGGCTTCGCAAGATGTTGTTTGGCTTATTTGGTCAGCCGTTGAGACCTTCAGTGATTTACTGTGATAATCAGAGTTGCATTAAACTCATGAAGAATCCAGTATTTCATGACAGGTCAAAGCATATCGGGATCAGATATCATTTCATCAGAGACTATGTTCAGAAGGGAGCTTTGAAGCTTGAGTATATTTCCACTGATGAGCAGGTTGCAGATATTCTTACGAAAGCCTTACCACGGGGCAAGCATGTCTACTTCAGAGACAAGATGGGTGTGGTGAGGAACACCTTCCTCGGTAAGAGGGAGTGTTGAAATTTTGTACCGGAGGACAGGTGGTTCCCTTAGGCTTTGATCTTTGGCCTAGGGAAAAGTGTCCAAAAAAATTTAATTTTTCTCCAAAAGTAACTTTATAATTTTTATAAAGTTAAATCTAATTTAAAAGTGACTTTAAGTGATAAAGCTACTAAGTCTAATTTTAAAGTGACTTTTATAAAGTCAATGAAAAATTAGAAAGGAAAAGTGACTTTGGAAATAAATGACTAAGTGGGTCTTTATTAAAGTGGGGTGAATTAAAAAATAAAAAGTGAGATTTAAATGAGCATTTAATCTCAGCCTTAGATCTCAATCTGTTTCAACCATTGGATTTAGGGATCACCCAAAAGTCACTTGGATCACCCAAAAGTCACTTGGGGTTAGATTAAAGGAGGAAAAGGTCATTTATTCTTTCTTGAGCAGATTGGGAGAAGGAGAGCAAGAGAGCAAGAGAGATTTTCTGAGCAAGGAGGAGAAGGAGACAACAACTTGGCACACATTCCAAGGCAGCAGTTGAGTAGATTTGTACAGCTGGTTCAGCACACAGTGAAAGGCAGATTTTGGCACGATTTTCGAGGAGTGGTTTGCACAAAAATCGAGGAGCAGTTTGCTGATTTTTTTGCACGCAAAACGAGGGCCGTACAATGCATTTATTGCAGTCTGTACAACGCATTTAATGTTGGCCGTACAACAGCGTTTAATGTTGAAAGTGGGCACGGAAATCGAGGAGGCCGTACAACATTTATTGCTGTCCTGTTTGCTGTAATTTCCAGTTTGCTGTGAGGCATGGGAAAAGAGATAAGTTGTAAATTTTCTTGCTGAATATTTCTCACTGTGAAAAAGGCAATTTTCAGAAATAAAGAAGAGCTCTCAAACTGGTTTTTCCCAAGAGTTGTAGGGGGTTTTTCTAGGGTCAAGTTGACCAAAAATCTCAGTGTTTAAATGTGTTTTAATGGCTGTTTATTACTGCTAATTTTTATTTCTGCAATTTCCAGCATTCTGTAAAATTTCCAGAATTTGTGTTTTCAGCAATATTTATTTTTTTCAGCTTGTTAAATGTATGGTTATGGGAAAGGGCATTTAACTACATGGGAGAAATAAGGTGAAACTTAAAACCGGGGTGGGAAAACAAAAATTTCTACAGTTTCTTGTTTTTTTGTTGTGCAGCCTCCTCTATTTGGATGTATTTTCTTCTTTGTTCAGATGAAATGTTTGGGCAAATTTGTACCCCCACAGGACCCTTTTTATCATCACTGTCCAACACCCCACAAAGATGCCTCCTCACACGGGTATATGAACCACAATATGGTTTTCCTCCATGACAACCATCAGGGCTCACAAATTTGTAAGTTCCACGACCCTTTCCCCCATCAAGTTTGGTCACATAGTCCACAAAGGTGTTAATGCAGCTTTCCCATCTAGTGTTTCAGTTTCCCCTTTAGGTTCATCCCCTTCCTCCTCATCATACATTGGGCCACTCATATTGGGACCACTGTCCTCTTGTGCTTCTTCCCTTCTATTCCTACTTCCCCTTGCCATCATTAAAACCAAGTGTGGAATGATACATAGAAGCCAAAAGAACACCATCTTGGAATATGGATATAGGTGGTGGACAACCTGCAAGTAAAGGAGCAAGTAGATACAATGGGAAAGAGTAGGAGAGGGAGGAGAAAAATACAAAAAAAATGTCAAACAAATAAGGGAGTTTGGGGTTTGAACTTACCTCTTTAGCTCTTGTAGATGGAGTCCTCCAAGCTCCTCCTCCTTCTCCTAGCTCCTCCTCCTTCACTCGTCCAAAACAGGCGGAAGCGCGCTTCCAAATTTTGGAATTGCGCTTCCGGGGACGCTTCCTGGACGAATCTACACGGGACGCGCTTCGGGCCTAAGAACCCTGGGGGGGGGACACTTCCTGCAACATTGTGCTCTCAAGTGGTTACAGGGCACAAGCAATGGTCTCATGTGTTTCCAAGTGGCTCAATAACAAGTTGACGCTCCATTAAAGAGGGCTAGATGATGACACATGCCCTCCCATGTCCGCGTAAGCAAGACATAACCATCTTCTGGGCCCTACATCAACTGCCAAGTGTCGGGGGCAATGTGTAGTCAATTGGACAATGTGGTCCAAGTGCATCATCATCTCTATAAGACTGGGGCATGAGCAAGCAAGTAGTGGTGCTGCCCATGGTGCAATAATCAATGCTTTGCATGGTTGGAGGCCAATGGCTCTCAACACTCACCTTACAAATGCCATTGTGGACCTCTGGAGGGCTTGGTTCCCGTATAGGGAGGCCAAGTCCAACATGAAAGCTCACTTGCAATCCTATATAAGATCCAATTCGTCTCCTCACCTTTTGGTACGACAATTCATTAGTCTAATAGAGTAAATAAGCTTCCAAATCAAGTGCAGAAATGGGCACTTCATAGTGATATGCCCTTCTAAATTTGTGCTTAGAACATTTACTATTGTTACCTTCCTAGGTAGGATTGGTTAATCAAGGATCCTATTAGGTGGTTTCAACCTCTAAGTGAGTGACGGCTCCATGGTACATCCATCAAGTGGCAGGGGTCATGTGATATAGTAATGGAACGGAGTGGGGGCAATTCCATACCTTGGGTATATGAATGCAGGAGGGAGCAATTGTGGTGCATGAGTTACCTTGACCTTTTTTTTTACACCCTTTTTCATTTTCCTTTTGATTTTTATTGATTTTTCTTCATTTTACTGCTTGGGGCTCAAGGTGATGAGAGCATGATGCATATGATATAGTAGTGATTACCCCCTTAACGTGGGGCAGTTCATTGGCCACTAGAGGTTGGGACAATTATAGGTTCCTTAATGATACAAGGGGTACTTATAGGGGCCCTAAGAACTAGGGTGATGGTTATAATGATGAAGTGGTAGAGCTCATGCTTGGCTTTTGCCCACATGCTAAATTTTATTGTCTCGGCCATCTTTTGCATTTTGTGGTACATTTCCTATTATAAGTGGCTATATTATGCTTTTAACTTTCTTTTTAGTTGCATTAATGTCTGAGGCATCGTTCTGGGCTCAATCCAAGGTGTGGACAAGGGGAGGGGGTGGCTAACACCTTGTGGATCCAATGGACAAATGTGGATCCAGATGGAAAAGTGTGCATAAGGGCTTATAATGAGCAGAGGGGAGTGAGATATATGGTCTTGGGAAGTGGTATCACGCAACCAAAATCAGGGTTTCCCATGTAGTACAACTCCTAAAGCTAGGAACCAGTAAAGGAGATCCGACTGGACTAGGGTACATATTTACCCCCCACAGTTGAGGTAAGGGAACAAAGGTACAGTCAAAGCCCTTTCTTTCCGTCGTATCACCCCACTAATCGATGCCCAAGTGTGCCCAAGAAAAACAAGCATAAACATCCAATTGCATAATGAAAGGTCATACCTTTAGGCTTGGAAGGCCCACCTTCAAACATACGATCATAATAGATGAGCAATGACACATAATGGTTGGCTCAAGTGGTGGAGAATAATAGCACATCAGAGCTATCAAGTGGCTGCAAGGGGTTGTTGGCTACCGACCGAAGTCAAATCTAGGAGAAAAATTCTCCTATGGGGTCACCCACTAGTGGTGGGTAACAATACTTTTTATGGAACAACAATTGAGGGTTGTACATAATTAATTTATGGTTTACGAAATTTCAACCCTGAGACTGCCCAAGAGTCAACTCTAATACCAAATGGTATAAATATTCCTCGTTTGTCATCAAGATTGTAGAGTATTTTTGTAGTTATAAAATATAAGATTGAATAATGATTGAGATGAATTGATGACGTTACATTGAGGCTCATGACAATATACTTATATGCATTCACTGGTCACAAGGTGAAGGGACTTGTGACCTATTACCAAAAAATCTTGTAGGCCTTGGAGAAGGAAACCCTACAAGACAAAGTGTTAATAATGGGACAATGGCCCATTGTCACCACAACCAATGTCCCCTGCTCTTTACAAATTTTCAGCAATGGAAGGAGTCTTGGTAAGATTTATGATTACCCATGATAGGTATTCTAGGGTTTATGACTAAGTCCTCTCAAGGAATGCTCAGAGTTATGATATAAGGCTTCGAAAGGTACTTCACACCCTATGAGAGACCTAGAAATGGATTGCACAAGACCTAAGGTTTGTTGAATATGCATAGATGAAGGTACTCCCTAGATAAATGCAATAAGGAGAAATGGCTTCTTATGATATACTTCACCAAGTACTAGGCTCATACAACCCTCAAAGAAGTCCCCAGGTTGAGGAAAACTAGCTAGGGTTTCCCTCTTAGGGAAACACTTAGGGCACGAAATTTTATGGAGAAAAATCAAGTGGATGCCCACCAAACTTGGAGAATAGGTAGCCTAGACCCTAAACTCGATGTTTAGGTTGCACATTCTCGTAAAACCTCTCCCTAAGCAATTCGTTCTAAAGCCATAGCTAGCTGTCCTGCCTTAGGAGGATTGAAATTTAGAGAGGAAAATTTATGGAGAAGAATTGAGTTTGACCACCAAGGACTTGGATTAGTGCCTTGTCCTTTGGACATATGGAGTCTTAGGAGGTTCAAGATGAGCTAAATCGTCTTTAAGGAGGCCTAAAATTGATGCCCCAAGTACCAAGTTTAAGCATTTACCCAGATAGTTTAGTTTGATGGAGAGTTCCTTCTCCACTAGGAACGTTCATTACATGTTATACTATGAATACCATATGCAATACTCAACTAGAAAGTCTTTCAAAATTATTTTTCAATTATTAGGGCACAATTGGCACATTCTAGAAGCAAGAAATCGATGCATTAAACAATTTCAAGAGAAAAGTTCCATCAACATAAATCACTTACAAGATAACATGCAATATGTCCATCAATCATCCAAGAAATAACTCCAAAGAGAAGACCGAATTAGCTTCCAAACATCGAAATGCATCCAAACGATCTCCAATAGCCAAAAACAAGTACGAGTTCTTCTCAAGAAGTCGAATTCCAAGTGTGATGATGATGAGAGACTCAAATGCAGTCTCTTCTATTTATATATGTCTAATCAAGTCTAATTTTGGCCTTAAGTCTGTCTTAGTTGTCAAATGTTGGAAAAAAACCAAGTATGGTTACAAGCCGACCACATAGCCAATGTTAAATTATAAAAGTTAACCCACAAGGGGGTTGAAATGTTAACGTCATTACTACATAGGCCCCTTGGAGGGATGCGTTGAGCTCCCATGGTGCCAAATTGAGTCAAGAGGGCTCCCAGAATCATCCTCTAGGGGTTGGCCCCTAGATATCCATGAGAATCATCATGCGG
The DNA here is from genome assembly GCA_031772625.1 of Pinus tabuliformis. Classification (NCBI taxonomy): domain Eukaryota; kingdom Viridiplantae; phylum Streptophyta; class Pinopsida; order Pinales; family Pinaceae; genus Pinus; species Pinus tabuliformis. The sequence goes on along the minus strand of CM062816.1, from coordinate 2,078,699,530 downwards.
ATCTCAGTTTTGTGTTTGGGGCACCAAATGGATCTCATGGGTCTCCTAGTGATCAAATAGCCCGATCTTGCTCCAACTTTGAGGGCTCAGAGTATGGTGCTAGCCCTCCCATGTCAAAAGGGGTGAGACAACCTCATTTGGGCCTCAGATCAACTGCCAAATATGCAGTGAATTGCTAAGATGGTCGAGGCATGCTGGTCCAAGTGGATAATGTCACGAATAATGTGGGGAAAGTGCAGACTGCTGTGGTGCTGAAGGTGCCCATGGAATGGAATGATGCTCTACAAGTGACAGGAGTCCCATGGCTCTCAATGCTTCACCTGTAGGGTGCCATATGCCCCAATTAGGTTGCCCAACCCATGATGAAACCACCTGCTTGAACCAAGCTTGTTAGTCAAGGGCAAATTGAAACTTCATATGGGGCTTCTCTCCAAATTTGGGGTTTTGATCTTGGAGTAGTGTTACGTCCCTAGAGTGGCTAGTAAACGATCCTATTAGGTGTTCCTAGCCCCCAAGGGAAAAGTGTTGGAAAATCAAAAAGGAAAAAAGATTTTCTTAACTTGATAATTACTTGTGAACTTTTAGTTATCTTCTTATAACTCTTCTTTAATGTCTTTATGTCTTCTTATGGTCAAGCAACTACCAAAACAAAACATGATGATCAATGACACAAGATGTAGGCTTTCAGCCAGGGCAAAATGCCTCTTTGAGGGGAAAACCCAAAAATATCCTCCTCTTCAAAAACCAAATCAAATAAGACAACCAAGACCTTTTAACTAGGATCAAGACCTTCCAACATTCACCAAGTCAACCTTTCATGATGACAAGTCAAACTTTTGTCAAATCTTCAAATGTCAACATAGACCAACTCACCAAAGGGGGTGAACTAGGGTCTCCACCCTCTTTGGAATCTGAGATTTTCGGCCTGCACCTTCGTGTTAGTTTCTGTAGCATCAAATGTGTTTTAGCCACGAAATTTGGTGGAAAGACTAGAATACATGTGATCTCCAAAACCCAGAAATTGTTTTTGGAATTCCACCTAGAGATGACTTAATTAGATTATTAACAAATTTTAAAATTTAAATTGGTTAATTAATCAGAATTAATTAAGTCTAGTGAGAATTCTCTATAAACTCACACAGATCGATCCAAAAATGAGCTGAGCCATCAATTAAGTTGTAATCTTGGCTGTTGGAGTCCCAACAGGATGATATAAGAAGGGATTGATGTGGTGATGGAGAATACACCATAATCACTTGGAGAATTCGATTTGCTAGAGTAGCAGCAGTAATTTGTCGGAGAGTTTGAGCTTCAGTTAGGAAACATAGATAGTGAGGGGCAGAGACAGTGATTTAGAGGAGTTTTCCAGATTTGGAGAGGCAACATCAAGGAGGTCGAGTTATTCCCAGTGAAGTAGTGCAGAGGACTCCGCAATTGCTTTAGAAAAGCAATTCGATTTGGCTGGAGGAAAAATCGGTTAAGCTTCTAGAGGTCAGGAAAGTTTTCCAAAGGGCCGAAGAATCAATTTCTTCAGCAAAGACATTCATAACAACTTCATCAGAGGTAGTTTCAGGCTTAGACGTCCAAGGGTCTGTGCAAGCATTGCACAAAGGCTAATGCAAAGGGTATAGGAGGATGAATTTTTTGAAGGAAAGTTGTGCCAAGGTTGCTTGTGGAAGAAGGGAAATTCTGTTAAATAATTTTGGCCAGATTTTCTTGCTGTTTGGATTGCCGGTTGGGCATCCATAGATTGTACTTAGATTTCATTACTACATAGTGATTAAAACCGTCACTGCCGCACTAGTTTTCCCAAGTTGGGTTTTTTGGGGACATTTGTCCAAAAATAACTGTGTCATTTTTATGTGTATGTGCTAGAATTTTCTCAGTTTCAAACACTATTTTTCTTGTGCAGTATTTATTTGTGAAGGTTGTAGTGTGATTTATTTGATATTTGCCATAGCAAATAAATTGTTGAAATTAATTAACAATTAGAAGAATAATTTGTAGTTGCTGCAATAGGTTTTCAATTTTGGAATTTTCACTTGGTATCGGAGTGCGAGTGCTCAACTGGGAAGCTCATAAGCGAAAGAGAGAATTTCGCTGTTTAGTAGGAGCAGTAGGCCAAATTCCTAGAGGCAGCATAGTCCATTGCCAGGCAGGCTGAGTTGCTTGGAGAAGTTCGATTTTTCAGTGCAGAGTGGTAGAAAAATTCGACCTTCCAGATTGAGTGATTCTAGCAGTAAGAGGGATCAACAACAACTCAATTTTTCGCTGAGCAGATTCCTTGGTTGGATGCAGAGGTTTTTGCGGCAACAAAACCAACGTAGGGTGGAAGAGAAAAGGACACACAAAAAAGGGAAAAATTCTCTCAGGGAACTTCACGTCTTAGAAGTTCAATTTTTCTAGGTAGATTGACAGTAGCAGCTAGCAAATCTATGCATTCCAGAAAGGAGTGCAAGTAGTAGAGCAAAAACCAAGCAGAGGGAAAGAGGGAGTTTTCGACTTGATCAGAGATGGCCACAACAGGTCTTAAAGATCAGGATAGGTTGGATGGAGCTGCCAACTATGTCATCTGGAAGGCTAGGATGTCCTTCCTTCTAGATGAATATGGCCTAAAAGCCTACATAGATAATGTGGCAGTAGTTTCCCAGGATGCAAACCAGCTCAAGGAATACAGGAAGGAAATGGCAAAGACAAAGCAATTGATCCTAGATGAAGTTCGAGATCATATAGTCTCACATAGTGGCCAAGGGAATGATGAAAGAGACGTGGGATGCTTTCTCCACGCTATACTAGGGTACCTCTGAGCAGTGTAAGATGTTCCTGGAAGAAAAGTTGAGATGCATTAGGATGCAGAAGGAGGAAGGCATAGATCCCTACCTCACTAGGATTCAGGAGGTTCGAGACCAGTTTGCAGCTGTTGGGGCAACACCTCAAGCTACAGAGTTAGTATGGTTGGCACTAAACAGTGTCTCGGAGGATTAGCAAGTCTTCCTCCAAAGTATATTGGGTAGATACATGCTACTAGGATGGGACAAAATGTGGGCTGACTTGTAGTAGGAGGAGTTGAGGCGAGCTCTGCTAAAGAGCTCCATCAACGACATTAGTAGCAACAAAATGAAGGGTGTGAAGGAGGAGGAGAATGTGGCCCTCGCATCAAAGGGTCCCAATCAGGGGCAGGGGGAGTAGAAGAAGAAGGACCTATTGAAGGTCAAGTGCTCCAGGCGTTGCGAGTTTGGCACTACAATACCCAGTGTCCTCTCAGAAAGAAGGACAAGCAGGACAAGCAGGATCAGGTGGCAACACATGCTGAGATAGATAGGTTGTCCTCCAGGTTGGAAGAATACTTTGTGATGAGAGCAACCATGCCTCTAAAGTGAAGTGGGGTGATTTGGAGTTGTAGGCCCAGAGAGCTACAAAGATTGGATAGGATCCTTGAGGAGTCCACCCCAAGGATCATTACCTGGCTACAGTGGGACCCACAATATTCAGTAGCAGGCTTTGTCATTGGCAGTTGATGTAGTCAATACCAAAGTGACAGTTGCAGACTAGTAGCAATAAAATCATAAGGAGCACAGTGCAGTGTCAACAATAGAGCAGGTGGCTCAATGCAGAGTTGGTAGTAGTGCAGAGTCTTCAGTGATAGTACAGATGCTAGTAGCAGTCAGAGACTCGGGAGACAAATGCATCATACTGAACACAAATGATTCAATATTTTGGATGCTTCTCAGGTGCAGCAATAACATATGAGAGGTAGTTGCAGTGCAGATGTAGAGTTGGTAGCAGTATGGCAGTGTCAACAACAACACAAATGCAGCATCAGAGTTGCGAAGTGGTTAGTGGGCAATATGGCCATACATCAACAATGTGACAGGAGTTGATACAAAAACAGAGTGTTGTGGCAGAATGTGTAGCACTAGAGAGAACACATTCCTCGCTAAGAGGGAGTGTTCTTTTTTGTAGCATCGGATGTGTTCTAGCCACGAAATTTGGTGGAAAGGCCAGAATACATGAGATCTCCAAAACCCATAAATAATTTTTGGAAATTCCATCGAGAGATGACTTAATTAAATTATTAACCAATTTTTCAATGTTTCCCAAGTCTAATCTTAGGAAAATTGGTTAATTAATAAGAATTAATTAAGTCAAGGCTATAATTTTCTAGAAACTCACATGAATCGATCCAGAAATGATTTGAGCCATCGATTAAGATTTAATATTGGTTGTTGGAGCCCCAACAGGAAGATATAAGAAGGGATTGGTCTGGTGATGGAGAGTACACCAAAATCACTTGGAGAATTTGATTTTCCAGAATAGCAGCGGTAAGTTGTTGGAGAGTTTGAGCTTCAATGAGGAAGCAGAGACAATGAGGGGCAGTGATAGTGATTCGTAAGAAGTTTCTAGATTTGGAGAGGCAACAACAAGTAGGTCGAGTTATTCCCAGTGAAGCGGCGCAGAGGACTGCGCAGTTGCTTTAGAAAAGCAATTTGATTTGGCTGGAGGAAAAATCAGTTCAACTTCTAAAGGTCGGAAAAGCCTTCTAGAAGGTCAGAGAATTAATTTCCTTAATAGAGATAGGCATACTGACTTCATCAGAGGCAGTTCTGAGCTTAGATATCCAGGGGTTTGCGCAAGCACTGCGTAGAGGGACTAGGAGGATGAATTTTCTGAAGGGAAGTTGTGCCGGGGTTGTTTTTGGAAGAAGGGAAATTTCCTTAAATAATTTTGGCTAGATTTTCTTGCTGTTTGGATTGCCAGTTGAGCATCCATAGATTCTACTCAACGTTCACTGCTGCATAATAATTGAAACCCTCACTACTGCATCGATTTTCCCAAGTTAGTTTTTTCAGGTACATTTGTCCAAAAATAATAGTGTCATTTTGTTTGTGTGTGTGCTAGAGTTTTCTCAGTTTCAAATGCTAGGTTTCTTCCGTAGTATTTATATGTGAAGGTTGCAGTGCGATTTATTTGATATTTGTCGTAGCAAATAAATTGTTAAAATTAATTAACAATCAGAAGAATAATTTCCAGTTGCTGCAATAGGATTTTAGTTTTGTAATTTTCACACTTCGACCTTGCAACATGCCTCAGTCTACTTCGCACGTGTGGTAGAATGGCAAAATTTCGGCTTCTTTCTTATTGGACAAGAGTCTCTTCTTCGCTGTGATCTTTCATCTCTTTTAGGTTCTTAGAGTTGTCTTTTTCACCTTGGAAAATTGTAGATTGAATTTTCATTTGCTTGTCTCTAAACTAGGTCATATCCGTCGCAATATGTAGTGGTTTTACACTGTTCTTTGAGGCCGACTTTTAGAGTGAGAATGCCGACTTGATGGTGGTGGAGTAGATGACCAAATTACATCAATATAATTTTATTTCTTTGATACAAAATGCCCAATAAGGGTCTAGACCATAATGACAAGGACATAGACTCATGACTCAACCCTAAAAGCACACAATGGGTGCTTTGACCTAGAAACAAAATAAATAAAGCATGAAACCCATGCTAGTAAATAATTTTCTTTTACAAATAATTTTCCTCTTTCTTTCTTTTGACAAATACATTACAGCATGACTCAAATACAATTATGAAGACCGATACTAGTTACATTTCTCAACAAAAAGGTCCTTGATATACCCTTCAATTAATAGGTGGCATATGAATGATTATGGAATGAAATGGGGATAGAGGTCTCTGAAGGCAAGATGCCATGGGTAGAAGAATAACAATAATGAGGGAAGTCCACATATTGGGTGTACAAATGTGAGGGTGCAATCGTGGTTACATGATTTACCACAACCTTTGTCTTTCCACCCTTCTTTATTTGCCTTTTGCGTTTTATTGATTTTTCTTTGTATTACTGCTTGAAGCTCTAGGTCATGAGAGCATGCTGTGTATGATGTAAAGCAGTTATTACCCCCTAAAAGGTGGGGGGCAATTCATCGCCCACTAGGGGTTGGGACATGCATGGGTTCCTTTAATGATGTGAGGGGCACTCATGGGCACAGGAACTAGGGTGATGGCCATAATGATATGGGGTAGAGTTCATGATTAGCTTTTTCCCACGACTATATTAAATGTCCCGACCATATTTTGCATTTTATGATATTATTTTCTTTTGTTTCTTGGTTGTGGCCATGATATGCTTTTAACTTTCATTTAGCTGCATGAACCCCTGGGCAACATTTCCAGGCTCGACCCAGATATGTGGAGAAGGGGAGGGGGTGTGTCAGTGCCTTGTGGACCGAGAGAAGGGAAATGGTGGAATAACACTTGTAACACGCAGAGGGGAGTGAAAACTATGGAACGGAAAAACGTGACCACGCTACCAAAATCGGGGTTTCCCAAGTAGTACCCTTTCTAAAGCCATACGCCAATAGGGGAGATCACACGGGACTAGGATTGCAGATTAGTCCCCTATTTAAGGTGAGGGAACAAAACCACGATTAAAACCCTTCCTTATTCCAAGTCACTCAATAATCCATGCCCAAAATGCTCAAATGAAAAACAAGCATAAGCTCTCGATTGCACAATGAAAAACATACCTTTTGGGTCGGATTGGCCATCTTCTAACATATTCTCTTGATAGATGGGCGAGGAATTATACAACTGATGCAGGGAGCGGAGATGAAGTGACACATCACATTGGCTACAAGGCGACTCTCAGGGGCTGCTGGTTGCAGTTGCTTGCTGGAAGAAGATGAATAGGAGAAAAGATCTCCTACGGGTTCCCATTTTTGGTGGGTAACATGACCCTTGACTTTTCATTAACCTAATTGTTATATTTATTATTATTATTATTATATTTGATATTATTATGTTTATTGCAGTTTCTTTAAGTTTGTGAAAATTCCATCATTGCAGCAACTGATTTACTTTTCCTACTTATTCCACAATAAGTTATTCATGAAATTACTTCATTAAAGATTAAAATAGATATTGCTACAGATATCACATCGTAATATAGAAACAAACATATGCACAAGAATCGACCTATTGACAGTTATTTTGGACAACAGTCCCCGGAAAAACCCAATGCGGGAAATCTGATGCAGCAAGGGAGATTTTTATTATTCAACAATTCTTCAGTACAACAGGGTGTCAAACTGGCTTACCCACACAAGAAATAATTCTCTAGCACTTCTCCCAATCCCAATGTCAGTCCGGTTTACCTCTGCGTGGTTCTCCAACCCTCTGTGTCAGCCTTGGGGCTCTCTGTGTCACCCACGCAGGTCCAACTAGTGACTGCGCAGTCTTCTGGTGCCTCTGCGTCTGCCTCTCATGCCTCATCGCTGATCTTTAGTGGCTAATCCTGCCTCTCTGTTTCGTACTTGTTGCCTCCCGATTGCTCACCAGACCACTGGTTCAATTTCTCAGCTAACCCTGCTCCAAAAATTGAACTAACTGGTCTCCCTCAGTGTGTTCTCCAAGTGACTCTCAAGTCTCCTCTTATACTTTTCTCATTGACACATCAATGGCCGAGATTAAGTCCCTAATCAACGACTAAGATTAGATCTTGCTTGATCCATGACTTTTGGACCATTCTAACACAGTTTTATATTAATTCACATTAACATTTTATTTTCCCCAAGTTTAGACCTAGGGACTCCATTAAAAATATTAATTATTTTAATATCTCCTAAATTGTTTAGACTCTGCCCAAACCATTTCTGGGAATTGGAGATCTCATATGCTTTAGCCTTTCCACCAATTTTCGTGGCTAGAGCACATTTGATGCTACCTCAAATCAACACTCCCTCTTAGCGATGACTGTGCTCTAGTAATACTCCTCACTGAGTATCACCCTGATCATCCGGTGTCGGTCCCTGTGCTGATGCTAGGCATATTGCCCAACATCTTTTGCATTGTTGCATCCTATACTGCTACCCATGGCCCTGCCACTGCCATTGCTGCGTCCTACTGCAACTCCCTCTGCATCCGTTGCTGCTGGTCCTTTCTCCCAACACTGCATCCGCGCTGCAACTCCCTCTGCATCCTTGCTGTTATTACTCCCATTTTTGCTACTGAAGTGGGTTCTTTACCATCCTCATCTTTTCCCTGAAGTAGTCAAACTTTGTCCTTCCAAGGGCCTTGGTGAGGATGTCTGCCACCTGTTCTCCTGTAGGAGTGTAGCTCAACTATATAACTCCTCGTTGGACACAGTTCCTGACAAAGTGACACCGAATATCAATATGTTTCAACCTATCATGAAACATTGGATTCTCGGAGAGCTTGATGCAACTCTAATTATCGCACATGATCTTGGTTGCCTCCATATTCCTTCTGAATAGGTTCACAAGCAATTTTCTAAGCCATATGGCCTCACACGAAGCTGTGCTTGCCACCATATATTCTGCCTCAAATGAGCTTAGAGCCACGAACTTCTGTATCCTACTGCACCAGGAGGTCATTCCTGATCCAATGTTGAAACAGTACCCAGAGGTACTCTTCTGATCCACTGAACTTCCTGCCTAATCTGCATTAGTAAATCCACTCAATCTGATATCCTTACTCTTGGTGTATAAGAGTCCATAATCGACTGTTCCCTGTAAGTACCTGAGAACATGTTGTCTGCTGCTTAGTGCGCCCTCTTCGGTGATATTCTTACTCCTGGTGTACAAGAGTCCATAATCGACTGTTCCCTGTAAGTATCTGAGAACATGTTGTCTGCTGCTTAGTGTGCCCTCTTCGGTTCCACCATGAACTGACTGAGGGAGTTGACAGCGTAGAAAACGTTTGGCCTGGTATTGACCAAATACATTAGGGACCCTATGAGTTGCCTGTATAGGGTGGGATCGACATCCTTGTCTTTTGACGCATCAATCTTATTCCAGTTGGTGATCATTGGCATAGCCATAGGTCTACAGTCCTCCATTCTGAATCTTTTCAGGATTTCTGTAGCATACCTCCCTTGCCCAAGGAAGATTTCTCCCTTCTGCTGCCAAACTTCCAAACCTAGGAAGTAGTGCATTCATCCTAAATCCTTCATATCGAATTCTATGCCTAGATTCTTCTTGCAGTCCCCAATGAGTCTAGATGATCATGTCAGAAAGAGATCATCCACATACAATACTAAGATTAGCAGTTCGTTCTCTACAACTAGATAGTAGAGATCCGGATTCGCGTCGCTCTTGACAAACCCCATCTTTTGCAAGTAGCCATCTATTCGACCATACCATGCTCTCGGTGCCTGTTTCAGCCCATACAAGGCTTTCTTCAATCTGCATACATGAGACTTCTTCTCATGAGTTTCAAAGCCCTCTGGTTGTTCAATGTATACCACCTCTTCTATTACCCTGTTCAGAAATGCCGTTTTGACATCCATCTGATGGATATCCCATCCCATCTGGGCTGCAAGAGATATCACGGTTCTAATAAGATGTAGACCTGGCTACCGGGGCGAAGGTCTCATAATCAATCCCTTCCTTTTGAACATACCCCTTAGCCACAAACCTGGCCTTGTATTTCTCGACACTGCCGTCTTTAGCGTATTTGATCTTGTAGATCCATCTTGAACCTACCACTGACCTGTCTTGAGGCCTTGGCACCACTTCCTAGACATTATTTACCATTATGGAGTTATATTCCTCCACCATTGCATCAAGCCAAACCTGATGTTGAGCTGCCTCCTTGAAACTGGCGGGCTCTCCATCATGAGCTACTAATGCCTAATATCTATCTGGCTATTTTCGCTCCCTCTTATTGTTTCTTGGCGCATCGATGAAGTCCTTTGTATCTCGCAGAATATGAAGAAGTTCCCTGCTAGTTCTCCTTTTGCTAATAGGTGCTTCTGTTCACTCCTCCTCCTCATCCTGAGAATCTTCTTGTCTTGAGGAAGAATTCTTTACTTCTGTTGGTTGAAGAGGCTTAACCAACGACTCCTCTTTCGACTATTCCTCGGAAAGCATCTCGCGAGATATTTTGAAAGTCCTGTCCTCCATGAACTTTACATCTCGTCTAACTACTACCTTCCTGCTCCCTGGAAGATAGATTTTGTATGCCTTAGCGTTCTCGCTATATCTCATAAGATATCCCTTTTCTGCAGTCTGATCCAGCTTCTTCCTCTTTTCTTCAGGTGTGCGGTAATATGCTAAACTCCCAAATATCCTGAAATGACTGACTTCAGGTATCTTCCCTGTGAAGACTTTCTCTGGAGTAATCTTGCCCAATGCCCGATGAGGAGTCCTATTCTGAACATAGACTGCTGTGTTGCATGCTTCCGCCCACAAGAATTTTGGCATATCCTAATCATACATCATGGCCCTAGCTGCTTTTACAATAGTCCTATTCTTTCTTTTTGCTACCCCATTTTGCTCTGGATTGTAGGGAGCTGTCCACTCTCTTCTGATGCCTTCCTTAGCGTAAAAACCAATGAAGTCTTTATCGACATATTTTCCACCATTATCTGAGCGCATAAATTTTATTTTCTTCCCAGTCAGATATTTGAGTGTATCCTAGTACACTCTTGGCCCTGTGCTTGCTCTTAGGAAATGCTGCCTTGGCATACTTTCCTAGAGCAGATCCCCTGCATACATCATCTCGTTCTGTACTCAGATCCGGAACTCCTGTTACAGTGCTCTTGAGAATTCTCAGAGCTCCATGGTGCAAGTGACCCATTCTTCCGTGCCATAGTTCTTTCAAGTCCTTGTCTCCATGACTGCCTATTAGTGCCATTGGTGATTCTAGTTGTAATCTATACAACTGATTACTTTTGATCCCGATCTGCACTTTCTTTTTCCAGCTCGGGTGTTTGAAGTATACCTTCTTCTTGATGAAGTAGACGTCATAGCCCTTGCCTTGCAGTTGCGACATGGAAAGTAAGTTCATCCGCAATCCTGATACATGAAACACATTTGTAGCACGGAACCGTTATCCCGATTATCTCTGAAAGACTATGGTACCCTTCCCTACTGGAGTACACTTTGCCTTGTTCCCCATGGTGATCTGAAAGTTCATCTTCTCTTCTCAATATTTTGAGAAACACTCCCTGATTCCCGTCATATGCCACGAGGCTCCACTGTCTATATACCATACTTCTGATGATGCAGCATTAGTCATACACGCCACTTCTTCTTCCATCCTGGAAGTTAACATAGAGAAATCTACATCTCTTTCTCTTGTGCAATCTTCTGAAAATCTGTGTGAGTCCCCTGACGTGGATGCCTTTGCATCATGGTCTCGACCCATAACTGATTTTCCTTTCTTGCCTCTGATTACTCGCTTTGATACCATGTGAAAATTCTATCACTGCAACAACTGATTTACTTTTCCTACTTATTCCACAAGAAGTTATTCATGAAATTACTTCAGTAAACATTAAAATAAAGTTATAAACACTGCTGCAGATATCACATCGTAATACAGAAACAAACATATGCACAAGAATCAACACATTGACACAATTATTTTGGACAACAGTTTGCGGAAAAACCCAATGTAGGAAAACTGGTGCAACAAGGGAGGTTTTTATTATTTCGCAATTCTTCAGTACAACAGGGTGCCAAACTGGATTACCCATAGAGAGAAATAATTCTCCAGCACTTCTCCCAATTCCAGCATCAGCCCGATTGACCTTTGTGTGGCTCTCCAACCCTTTGCGTCAGCCCTTGCTTGACTGCGTCAGCCCTGGGCCTCTTTGTGTCACCCATGCAGGCCGAGCTAGTGACTGCGCAGTCTTCTACTGCCTCTGCGTCTACCTAAAAAGCCGTGTCTGCTTCTCCTGCCTCAGCGTTGATCTTTAGTGGCTGATCCCTCCTCTCTGTTCTGTATTTGCTGCCTCCTAACTGCTCACCAGACCACTGGTTCAATTTCTCTCTGCTCCAGAAATTGAACTGACTGGTATATTAATTCACATTAATATTTTATTTGCCCTAAGTTTAGACTTATGGACTCTATTAAAAATATTAATTATTTTAATATCTCCTAAAGTGTTTAGAATCTGCCCAAACCATTTCTGGGCATTGGAGATCTCATTTGCTTTAGCCTTTCCACCAATTTTCGTGGCTAGAGCACATTTGATGCTACCTCAAATCAACAAAGTTCAACATATATGGGTTTGTCTTGATGCCATGCCTTGGTGCAGATATTGAGTTTTATCACCATGTTGCCCTTCTTGAGATATTTACATTCTTTAGAAAAAATTGCATCATGGAGTGTTAAAGAAGTTAAAGGTCGTACAAGAAAGATTTGATGTTGTAGAATATTTCCCATTAACTAAGTTTGTGTATTGGTGGACATTAATATAACTTCATTTCATTTTATATAGAGTATGTTGAGCCAACTGAGACAACAGCAAAGCATGGGCCTTTTAAGGAAAAATGCCCGATGCTGCTTTAGAGGAAATATTACAAGAACTTTTTTTTCTTTTTATTATTTTCTTGTAGAGAACATCTTGAATGATTTAAACAAATTTGCTTTTTGTACGTTGTAGTGACATATGGCAGGAAATATCCTAGATTATAATGCATATTTTGAAATTATAGTGTAAAATTTAAAGTACCAATAAATTAACAAAACATCATCTTCTGGGATGGTATTTTTACTTTTGATGTTTGAGGAAAAGATACTATCATTCTTACTCGTTATATATTGTTCCTTGTAGGAGACACAATATGTTCCAATCAAAGGTGGGAGTAAGGTTGCGTTAATGGTCAATGGGTATGTTATAAAATGCTAACAAAATGCTAGTTGGTTGCTTCATCTCTAGTTATAAACTTGGTGACGAGAGCATGTTTATTATTTGTCGTTTATGTAATCCTTCTTAAGATGTGTCTTGGTTATAAAATATTTTCTGTGGTATTTTGGAACTTCCTTTGCCACTCCTTGGCTTTATTCCAAAAGATCATACAAATCTAATGAAACTTTAGACTTCTAGTTGGGAAAAGTTATATCTGTCACAAGCTTAGGCTCATGCTATTTGGATTCGTTCCCATCCTATTTTTTCAACATTGTTTACAAGTCAATTATTTTTCAAGCAGTCCTTGATATTTGTCTAGATGAGATAAGATAGTTTTATTAATGTTCGATAAATGACCACAAACATAGGTCAATGGGACTGCTGAGCACAATAGTGCTGATACATAGCGGAAACACAAGAAATGTCTCCTAAATAGAGCAAGATGCAGAAAGATGTATTTGATGCAGGATCATCGACAAAGTTTGTCTTTTTACAACCAAAATACAAGAATGTCACTTAATGATGAATCAATAGACTTGACAAAGTTCAAATGTTGTAATTTTTTGAATTCTTACTGGTAAATTACGGGCAGAAAAATATTTGGAGAACGTGTGCCCAAGTAAACTGCAAATGTATGGATAATGTGCCTGTGCTTGAAAATGAATGGAAACAATTGTCTAGACTCTAAAAAGGGTGCCTACAACTAACGTTCAGGTAAATAAATGTATGGAAAATAGATTAGCAGCAGAGAATTGTGCATTGTGAAAGTATCCAAAAAAGAATAAGAAAACCTGTACAAGGCAAATAAATGTATGGAAAATAGAGTAGGAGAAGAAGATTACGCATTTTGGAAATATCCAAAAAGAAGAAGAAAAACCTGTATTAGGCAAATAAATATATGTACAACTAAACTTTAAACAGTTAAATGTATGGAGAATATGCCTGTACTTGAAAATGAATGGAAACGATTATATAGACTCTAGAGAGAGTTCCTAGAACTAACGTTCAGGCAAACAAATGTATGGACAATAGAGTGGAAGCAGAAAATTGCACATTTTGGAAATATCCAAAAAGGATAAGAAAAACTTCTGTAAAGAAAATAAAGGTATGGAAAATAGAGTAGCAAAAGAAAATCGTACAAGAATGAGAAAACCTGTATAAATGGGAGATGTAGATCTCTTAAGGAGCTTTCCATTTGTTTAAAGATCATGGAAGATAGAGTTTTTACAAGGATGCTGTGGTCAAAATATTGACAACTATGTAAGTTTGCAACAATTCATGGGTTTCTGAGATCCCTGTTGCTGCAAAATCTAGCAGGCCTAGCGCAAAGCCTCACTTGGCAGAACCAAACCTTAGGGCAATGTTACTCACTAAGATGGGCGACTGTTAGTTTGTGTAGCAGTGGACAGGTGTTCTAGTCTGTATGGTGTCTAAGAGCTAAGGAACACGAGATCTCCAAAACCAAGAAAAGGTTTCGTGAGAAAAGACTTGGAGACGTCTTAATTAAATTAATAGCCATAATTAATGTATTTCCAAAGTCTAGCTTAGGAAAAGTGGTTAATTAAATGGAAATAATTATGAAAGCTAGATTTTCCTCTAGAGGCTTCTGTTGATGGAGTCAAATTGATCTTAGTCATCAGTTAAGATGTAATCGTGGCCGTTGCGACTCCAACGAGAGATTATAAGAGTAGGTCGAAGTGATTGGAGAAGGCCCAGTTTATGAGTTGAGTAGTTTGACTACCCAGTTGCAGGTATTCAACAAGGGCGCAATGGAAGCCAGGGAAAACATCAGAGCGAGGGTTGCAATAGAGATTCTGAAGGAAGATTTCCTCAGTATTTCCAGTCTCCATGAGGAGGCCCTACACAACAGTGCAAATAGCCAGTTTACCCAGTGCAAGTTGCTGAAAGAGGCTTGTTTTAGTTGCCAGCTACCAGATCAGGGTCCCAGAGGCAGAACGAGTTGGTTTCAGAGGTAGAGGGAGGCCAGACGTCTCACCTGGAAGCAATTTAGGGGCTGTATGAATTTATTGCGCAGGTAGTGCACATTTCTAGACTGCAGAGCAAGCAACAAAAGGAAGTGCGGGTTTGCCAGAGAGGGCCAAATCAGTTGCAGAGGGAGACAAGGGTGTCTCCAGATTAGTTTGCCAGTACACTACTGGAGGTTTGTCAGTTAGGCAACCAGTTGTAATATTTCTCTCAAGTTTGTCGTAAGTTTCCCTAGGCTGGTTCTTCATAGGGATCATTTTGCACCTTCAACTAAAAATTAATTCTTTGGTCCCCTTCTCCTACTTGTTTAGGTCAAATATATCATTGGTTGCTAAACTCCTTTCCCTTGACCTAACTTGGGTCCACTTGGTCTCGTGTGGTCCCATACCTTTGAAAAGTCAACTCTTCAAGAACCACTTGGGAAACCAAGTTCAATGAGGATCTTAGGGTTTTGAAAGCTCCTTTACAATTCAAACTTCTTAAACCTAGCCCTTGAATCCTCATCCCCTTCTCCTAGAAAGCCTTGTACCTTGCTTAAGAAGTAAGCAAGTCCCATTCTTGGGCCTCCCTTAGGAAAGGGTCCTCGAGATCACTTCACACCCATCTTAGTTGACCTATCCTCATAAGTGATTCTCTATATATCGGGTCTCCTCCCATCGATGAAAGTCTGTAAAGAGTAGGAAGCTTTAGCTGTGGTGACAAAGGGATTTAGCTTCATTGTTGCTCTTGACCTAGCAAGTGCCCCTCTAGCACCCCATGCTAGTTTGAGCAGTAACATTTTGGCACCGTTGCCGGGGACACAAAATGTGTGTTTTGTTCCCCATACGACATATTGACATAACATTATTGACGACTCCATTGGAAGAACGAAGGCCTATTTAGTAATTGATCTTTAAGGTCGATTCTTGTAAGGTGAAGCAAGCATTTTTATAGGCATCTTTAAATTCACCCTGGTGACTCCTACATATTTTTCATGTATATTTCAAATAGGTTGTCTTTGTTTGATAAATTTGTCGCCTTGGACATTGCTAGCACCCCTGGGCACCCTGATCATGTCACGAGAAGGATGGTATGTGGGATACCTCTGTTTGATGGTGATTTGGTCTTCGGAATTGATTACTAGAAAAATTTAATGCACATGCTTCAAGAGACGTTGTTTATGAAGATGTCCTTATGTTGTTGTTCATGGGATTTCTCAGTGGTCATAACTCATGGTTTCATGATTGAACCTATGAGAATCTCATCTATGAGAAGTCTGTTGATGGCTTTCTTAGACATTTTCATGTATGCCCCACATCAAGCATTCGAGAGGAAGCCTTCATTGGCCATCATCAAGACATTGAAAATCTAAGTAATGAGCAAGAAGACGAGTCCTCATAGGGTCCACATGACGAAAAGGATGATTTTGAGAACACGTGTTGGGAAGGATGAAGTTGAGACTAACCTTATCTTTCTCGAGGATATTACCCCTAATGACTCTCCTTTGAGAACCTTGAGGAAGGTGATCCCATTTGCCCCTTAGAAGATGATATTGATGATTACTTCCACATTGAAAAAGAGAAATGGGAAATTGTTGGTCCTCAATTTGATTGTGCTCCCATTTACGACACCGATAAGTAGGATGAGGCTGAAATTGGTCCTCCCTTTCTCTCGGGTATTATTTATGATAACATATCCATTGATGCCCTTCGGAAGGAGAAATTTTATTTTCCCTTGCATAAGGAGGGGCAGTTGGAAGTGATCAATTTTCCTGTTAGGAAAGGCCCAATCTATGATACTAAGGAAATCGATAAGGCTCCTCATGATTTTATATTCAAATCACCTGAGCCTTTAAATTATGATTCTGGGGAAGAGAACCCTATTGGATTTAACACTCCACCCTCCCCTTTGCCTTTATCCCTTGTTCATGATTCCCACTCTTGTTCTCATATGATCTCAAGTGACCTTGATCCTTTTCCCCTTTCTGAGTATAGTGCCGAGGAAGAAGCCCTCATTAAATATTTCTTATCTCCTTGGCCGCCCCCTCAGGATCATGATCAATCTATAACCAACCCTTTCAAGTATGATCATCATGGGAAACCTACTTGTGTTTCTCCATCTCAACAGTTGCTCATTCCTACTAATCATAACCTTGTAGAAGCCATAAATTATGACATAAATGATAAGGACCATCATATGCCTGAGGTTGCCATCCATCAAAAGTTTATGGGCCTAATCATTGACATCTCTATATTTTGGTTAGAGGAGAGGATCTCATGGACTAGATTACATCCTTTTCTTACCTCTTCTCACATGATCATCCATGTGTGGGCATTCTATTTTCCTACCTCCCATCGGCCTTATCATCCATGTGATTCTGTCCACATTTGCTTTGGCATTTGCTGCATGAGTAATCATATAGGCTGGCATATTTATATTGATTTGATGATATGTTGGTTGCACTGGCTTTATGATTACACTTAGTATTTGTTTTGTACCATATGCATATTAGGGTAGGATGCATCGCATACTGATTTTCGCATTAGAACCAATGACATTTCTCATGATAGATTAGCTGCATTTAGATTTAAAACTGCATTTGAAAGTTTATTTTAATGAGTCAATTTTATGAGTCTAATCCAAGCATGTGCAATCATGAGATGTCGCAAAAGCATGTTGCCCCATGTTTTTCATCCATGTGTGGGATAACAGGATTGTGGTGTACCAAGAGATTGCTGGTGTTCTCGTGACCTCTTGTTCTTGTAGCTTCGCCCTTTGTTCAATAGATCACGTCCCAGTGGGAGCCAGATGTTACCCGCCATTTTGCGGGTGATATCCCTAGAATTTTTTTTCTAGAAAATGGTCCTCAACCTGCAACCAACAGCCCCTTGCAGCCACCAACTAGCTCGTTGTACCACTTTTCGCCATATGAGCCAACCATGTGGTCCCTCACCCATCTGTCGTGATCGTATGTTTGAAGGTGGGCCTCCCAAACTTGTAGGTATGCCTTGTCATTTGGTAATTGAGTATTATAGTTTACTTATCATGGAATCTTTTGGGCATCGATTAATGGGGGGAATTTGTTGGAAAGAGTGGGCTAGGTCTATGCTCTTGTTCCCTAGACCTCTTTTGGATGTTAACCTTGGATCCTAGTCCCGTGGGATCTCGTTCACTGACCTTTGGAGTTTAGTGATGGTACTTCATGGGAAACCCAAATTTTGTTTGCGTGGTCCTGCTCCCTCATCCACATATATCACCCCCCTTATGCTCATTATAATCCCATTCATCATTCCTCCCACCTGGGTCCACATTCCTCCACTAGGTCCACATAGGGATAACCTTCCCCTTCCCCTTGCCCACACCTTGGGTCGGGCCCGGAATGATGCTTCGGAGTTTGATGTAGCTGAAAAGAAATGCAAAAGCATAATTGACCACATTCAACAGGAAGATGTACCAAAAAATTCAAAAGATGGCTAGGACAAACACATTTAGCACGTGGGAAAAAACCAATACATGAGATCTACCCCATCATCATGGCGATCACCTTGGTTCCTATAGGCCCTAGATGAACCTCCTTTATCATTCAAGAACCCATGATTGTCCCAACCCTTGGTAGGTAATGAACTACCCTACCTTAAAGGGGGTATCCACTGTTATACCTTACACATCATGTTTTTATCCCTTGAGCCCCGAGCAGTTAATTAAAGAAAAGTCATAAAAGGCAAAAGGCATATAAAGAAGGGTTGAACAATCAAGGCCACCACCTCATGCACCACGACTGCTCCCTCCTATACATTATATATCCAAGTGTGGGCTTCCCTTTTATTAGCTATCCTTGTACCCTAGCATGTGGCTCAGGGCTGCCCCTTTCATTCCCTACTCCATTCATCTCTTTATCACATGCCACCACCCTTTCAAGGATGTACATTGGATATACTATCCCCTTTAAAAGTAGAAACCACCTAATAGGATACTTGGTTAACCCCATTGGGAGCTTGGAGACATTAGCACATGCCAAAGCCCATTATGGAAGGACATGCAATTATAAAGTGCCCACCTATTGTCCATGGTTTGTAGGCTCTTTAACTCGATTTCCTTAAATGACTTGTTGTATTGGAAGGCTAGGGAATGCATTGGATCTTATGCAGGATTGCAGATAGTCTCCATATTGGGTTTGGTCTCCCTATACGGGGTCCTAACCCTCCAAAGGGCTACATTGGCATATGTAGGGTGTGTGTTAAGATCCATGGGCCTCCACAACAATAGACAACACTCAA
Organism: Pinus tabuliformis; assembly: GCA_031772625.1. NCBI lineage: Eukaryota > Viridiplantae > Streptophyta > Pinopsida > Pinales > Pinaceae > Pinus > Pinus tabuliformis. The sequence goes on along the minus strand of CM062816.1, from coordinate 2,078,680,614 downwards.
TGGATCCCCAAGATGTTCAAAGATTACTCGAGATTCACATATTGGACGAGGAAGATGCACTAGGTTCACCATGCCCAACTGGCCCCACAGTTGTACCATGCACTTGGCAGATGACCAAAGACTTGTATGCTAATGTGGCTTACTTACACCATCATTTGAGCCCTTACAGATGGTCTATTGCAATCTTCGACCTACTTGGAGACCCATGAGGTTACTTGTGTGCCCTCACATTCAGTGGGAGCAACACAGGTTTATTATTTGGAGAACAAGGGGCCAACCCCTTATCCACTACTTTTGGGAGTCCTATTCATCATTGTGGCACTTATGGACTTCATCAAGCTTCTTAGAAGGCCCAAGGACATTTATTATTGACCATTTGACCTCTTAAGAGGCTTATTCTTTTGTTTATGAGCTAGTTTGATGGGCTTGTCACCAAAAGTTAGTTATTTTGCACATGATTTTTTATTTTAGGGGGCTAATGTAGGCCCAAGTAGCTAAATCAAACTCATTAGAAGTGTATAAATAGAAGCGATAAGGATTCATTTTAGTATCATCACTTGGTTTGGACTTGTATCTCTCTTGAGATTTTCGCTATTCCTTCTTGGTGGACGAAATTTTGGAGTGTGGATGAATTTTGATGTATGGTTTGTCTTTTCTCATTGTGAAGCTTCATGATTGACAAGTTTATTGGTGGTTGGATATATTCTCTTACATGTAAGCACAAATTTAATGTTATTATTCTTTTACTTTGTCGCATACATTTATAATGAGATTTTCGCTATACTAGGGTCTGATGTAATGATGTATCTCACCATGGATATACTTTGTATCTCAGTGGAACAAATGATGAATATCTAATAGAAAATGAATTAGGATGGGTTTTCCCCCTTGTGCAATTTTTCCCTGGTCTCTGACCTAAAACATGGTGTGCCTATTTGTGCATGCTTTTCTTCTGATGTTCCTTTTATTGTTCTGTTGCATTGTTGATGATATTGTTCTTTCTATGTAAAGTCTAATGATGTTAAGATGTATGTGAGTTGAATGTGATATATGAAAAGGTTCAAAAATGCAATTATCTAAATAAAAGAACAATCAAACCCTTGGTAAAATTAAGATGGACTTACTTAGTAACCAGGTCCCAAATTGCCTAAGTGTGCTACATAAGCTCATCATGGTAGCGTTCATTTATTACAATTTCCCCATAGGGTTACGAAATTTGAGAGAAGAAGAGAGACAAAGTAGAGAGAGAAGGGGGAATATGCCTTGTTGGACTTTTGATCTTCTGAAATGTTTTTCTTGCTGCCACGTCTATTGGGAAAATGGGGTCTAGTTCCGGTTGATTTGGGGAAGCATTGGATGTTCTCTAGCCATGAAAATTGGTGGAGAGGCTAAAGCACATGAGATTTCCAAGACCCCAGAAATGGTTTGGGTAGATTCTACCAAGTTAAGGAGATATTAAAATAATTAATATTTTTAATGGAGTTCCTAAGTCTAAACTTAGGAAAAATAAAATATTATTGGGTATTAATATAAAACTGGGTTAGAAGGTTCTAAATGACATGGATCAAGCCAAATCTAATCTTAGCTGTTGATTAGAGATGCAATCTCAGCCATTGAATGACCGACAAGAAAAGTATAAGAGGAGGCTTGAGGGTTAGTTGGAGAATACAACAGAGTGATCAGTCATTTGATTTTCTAGAGCGGGGTTTGCTAAGAGAAATTGAACTAGTGATCAGGTTTGCAGTGAGGGGCAGTGAGTACGAGGCAGAGAGGTAGGTGCAGAGCCAGAGGAAACTATGCAGAGGCTAGCAGGGACTGCGCAGAGGCTAGAAGGGCCTGCGTCATCCATGTAGAGGCTGCAGGAGTGACACAGAGAGCCATGGAGGCTACGCAGAGCTTGAGAAGGTTGACGTAGAGGGTTTCAGGCTGTCGCAGAGGCCAGGAGGGTTGGCACTGAGCTTCAGATTGTGCTGGAGAGGGTTTCGTGGGGCAGACTTTTCGAGTATCTGCTTTCAAATAGAGAAGTATTATTGCTGGATTATTTTCTTTGTCGGGTGAGCTAGTTTGACACCCAAATGTACTCAGAAAGACTGCATAATAATATAACCCTCAGAATTGTTGCACCGGTTTTCCCATGTTGGGTTTTCTCGGGGACGATTGTCCAAAAATAACAGTGTCCCTTGTGTGTTTGTTCATTTCTTTCAGCTGTTGATCTGTAAATGGTTGAGACTGTATTGTGTTTATTTCAGTGTTTATATGCTTAAATAACTTGTTAGTAATTAAACAAATAGGCGAAATAAACTAGAGAATATAGATAAAATGCGAAATAAACCAAAGAATACAGATAAAATTTCTAACAGGTAAGACTTAGAAATTTCAACATGGTATTAGAGGGTTGCAAATCATAGGAGAGCTGAAGGCACCAGCTGAATCAGAGCATTTGTAGCAGAAACAACAGTCTCGAGTGACAAAAGTTGTTCCTAACAGAAAGCAACAGAGAAGGGTTGACACAGAGGTATTGTGTCATCAGTTCGAGCCTGAGAGAGGCTAGCGCAGAGGCTGAGGAGGGCAGAAAAGGCTCACGAAGAGCCACACAGAGACCAAGAGGGTTGACGTAGTTGGCGTGTGGAGCAATTCAGCGAATGCTGGGATTGCGCAAAGCCTAGAGGCTTAGTCCTTCAATTGTTGAGGCATAGGAAGCTATGGGAAGATTGTAGGGAGTGAAGCTGGTGGGGTGCTGTTGCTGTCAAGACAGAACTGTACCTAACGAGGCAAAACCATGGTAAAGGGAGTCGCTACCTGGGTGGATTTCCAGCCAAGGAATCCAGATTAGTGTTGCAAGAGCATAGGAGATCAAAGAGGTATGATTCGACGGTTGGCAGGCGGATTTGCAGGAGGAAAATCGAGACTTAGAGGAAGTCAAAGAGAGAACTTCTAGAGGGAAGTAGAGACTAGGAGGAGTTGAAAAGAACGACAGAGAGATGGCCATGAATGGACTGAGGGATCAGGACAGGCTAGACGGGGCGTCCAACTTTGTCATCTGGAAGGCCAGGATCTTGTTCATTCTAGATAGACATCGCATCAAGGCCTTCACCTTGAGAACCATGGCTATCCCAGTTGACCCAACTGAAAATGAAAGGTATGAAGATGCGATGGCCAAGGCGAAATGCATAATCCTTAATGGGGTCAGGGATCATGTGGTCCAGCATATTGCTGAGAAGGAGACGACAAAGGAAATGTGGGACAGCTTGAAGACATTATATCAGCGCACTTCCGTGCAGAGAAAGATGCTACTAGAGAATCAACTGCGGGCATACTAGATGCAGAAGGGGGAGCAGATAGATCACTTCCTCCGTAGGTTGAAGGAGATCTGGGACCAACTGACTTCCATAGGGGCCACGTTGGATCAGGAGTTGAGGTGAGGACCACCCTAAAGAAAGAAAGAAAGAAAGAAATTATTTCAACGTCCACGTGGCTAAAGATAGCCTACGAGGCAGACGCAGTCTCCGAGGAGTGGGAGACATTCGTCCAGAGTATTATGGGTAGAGCGAATCTTCCAGATTGGGAAGAATTGTGGGCAGCTCTTCGCCAGGAAGAGATTAGACGGTTGACCAAGACGGGAAGTAGCAACAAAGGAGCCCGGGTCAAGAAAGAGGAGGAAGAGGATGCAACTTTGGCATCTGCGGGGAAGCAAGAGAAGAGGAAGAAAAAAGACCTCTCTAAGATAAAGTGCTTCAACTGTGGGGAACTAGGACATTATGCAAACTAGTGTCCGAGGAAGAAGAATAAGGGAGAGGCGTCTGACTCCAAGGCAACGACAGCGAAGGTAGAAAAGGAGGTAGAGGAGGATGACGATGGTGCCATGAGTGCTCATGTACCTCTGGAGAAGAGGTGGGTAGACATCGAGTTGCAGTCAGGAAGACTGCAGGCAATGAGGGGCAGGATCCTTGAGGCACCCAAACTCTTGGATTGTACCTAGCTACGGGAGCCCCGAAGTGAGAGTACCAGGATGGTGGATGTTGGTAGAAACGAATGCACATGAAGCGACAGAGAGTGTTAGAAGTGCAGAATTCCCATGCAACGCAGAGGGGGTTGCAGTAGTGTGAGAGGCATAGAGGAGGTTGCGACAGTGCAGGATGGCACAGAGAGGTTTGCAGTGGTGCAAGAGTCACAGATTTGTTGCAGCAGCGCAGAGGTAGTAGAGGGAGCACGAGATAACGACAAAGAGAGGTTCAACATCGGGAGTGTTTCTAGCTTGACAGGGATGTCAGTAGTTGGGTGGATCAGTTACTTACTTCTTAGTAACTGAGTTGGAATGCAATAGCAGTAAGCAGTAGCATGATGTAGCATGATGAGAGGGGTTTGCAGTGCAGATGCAGTGTTGGGAGAAAGGACCAACAACAACATGGATGCAGAGGGCGCTGTCGTACAGATGCAACAGTGGTAGTGGCAGAGCAATGGGTAGCAATACAGGATGCAGCAGTGCAGAGCATGTTGGGCTGGGAGGCCTGGCATCAGCATAGGTACCGATGTCGTATAATCAGGGTGATGCTCAGTGTGGAGTATTACTAGAGCACAGTCCTTGCTAAGAGGGAGTGTTGATTTGAGGTAGCATCGGATGTGCTCTAGCCATGAAAACGGAGAGGCTAAAGCACATGAGATCTCCAAGACCTAGAAATGGTTTGGGCAGATTCTACCGGGTTAAGGAGATATTAAAATAATTAATATTTTTAATTGAGTTCCTAAGTCTAAACTTAGGAAAAATAAAATATTAATGGGTATTAATATAAACTGGGTTAGAGGGTTCTAAATGACATGGATCAAGCCAAATCTAATCTTAGCCATCGATTAGAGATGTAATCTCAGTGGTTAAAGGACCAATACACTAGAGTGATTAGTCATTCGATTTTCTAGAGCGGGGTTTGCTAAGAGAAATCAAAGCTATGATTAGGTTTGCTGCGATGGGCAGCGAGTATGAGGCAGAGAGGTAGAGATAGTGTCAGAAGACCAGTGCAGAGGCAGAGAGGTAGACGTAGAGCTAGAGGGAGCCACACATAGGCTAGTAGGGATTGCGCAAAGGGCAGAAGGGACTGCGTCATCCATGTAGAGGCTGCAGGAGTGACACAGAGAGCCAGAGAGGCTACATAGAGCCTTAGAAGGCTGACGCAGAGGGTTTCAGGCTGATGCAGAGGCCAGGAGGGTTGATGTTGAGCTTCAGATTGTGTTGGAGAGGGTTTCGTGGGGCAAACTTTCCGAATATATGCTTCCGAATATAGAGGTATTACTGTCGGATTATTTTCTCTATTGGGTGAGCGAGTTTGGCACCTAGTTGTACTTAGAAAGACTGCATAATAATATAACGCTCAGAATTGCTGCACCAGTTTTCCCAAGTTGGGTTTTTCCGGGGGATGATTGTCCAAAAATAACAGTGACCCTTGTGTGTTTGTTCATTTCTTTCAGCTGTTGATCTGTAGATGTTTGAGACTGTATTCTGTTTATATCAGTGTTTATATGGTTAAATAACTTGTAAGTAATTAAACAAGTAGGTGAAATAAACTAGGGAATACAAATAAAATTTCTAATGGGTTAGACTTAGAAATTTCAACAGTTCCCTACTAGGTACAAATTACCAGGTAACACTGTGCAAGCTCTCATATGCTCACAAACACTAGAAATCAAATGTAAGGAAAATAAGAGCTTAGGCATCCTTTTATAAGTTTAGGGGGGGGGGAATTTAGGAGGAAACCCACTCTTGGTTTGCAAAAAACTTCCTGTGGGTCTTATCAACCTGCCTAGTTGTGTGGTGCCCAAACTTGCCAATTTTTGACGGAATCAATAGATTAGGACTAGTTGGGTACCAAACCAGTCAACCCACTGGTTTGGTACCTAAGTGGTCCTAACTAGCTTCTGAATTGGGTTTGATAGCCTAGTCAACAAATCAGTCGATTTGGCTGATTTTCGTTTCGACTCGGCCGATTTTAGAAACTATGATTATATTAGTTTAGCTTTTATGAAATTTTGTTGTTTGTCATTCCGATGTTGGATGTTTGTATATTAAATGAACATTGTTCATTTCGTTGGTATTAGAGTGACATTGTGATTCCAACCTTTGTCTACATATTCAGACCTTGTTCGACTGACCATGAACCCCACTCATATTATCAAAGTTCTTCGATGTCCAGGTTTTTGATCATAGCCTAGCCTTTGGCCAATCCATTTGGCATTCACACCATTGGTGCTTGGGAACAGTTTTCCTGAACACTTGTAATAGTCGCTCTACAACAAATAAAATTCAATGGAACATTAGCACCAAAATATTGAGTGTGATTTACGAACAAAATCTTTTTGGCAAGAATCTAGATTTTGTTTGAAGGAAAGAAAAAAACCAAGACCACTATGAATGAAAAGTTCGATAAAAGATTATATTTGGTACAAACTTAGAATATATTGTATTATCAAGATTTTTTTTCTTTATATGGAAAGAAAAATAAAACAGAGAATATCTTGTTGGGAAGTGAAACTATGTTGACTCAACAATGTAGGTCTTAAATGAAATTTTTTATTAGCGATGTGTTTTCCCAAAATCTAGTAGGTTTTGTTAGAGGGATCACAAGATCAAGGCTAGACCAAGGGACAACATTATGAGGTGGAGGCCCATTGTCACCAAAGCTCACTACCTCCTCCTCTTTAGTGGACATTCACATAAGGGAGGCTTCCTTGTATTGGTCACCTAATAGATATTCTAAGTCTATGGCTTGGAGGTGACAAAGGATCGGTTCAAGAATGGCACTTGACTTAAGGACAAAGCTAAATACAACATAGACAAGGCAAAGCGTGCGTTGAAAGAGGCTTATCTAGAGAACTTATGACCTAGGGTTTATTGAATAAGAAGGGACAAAGGCTTACAAAGATGCACAAGTCCAAGAAAAAGCTTGTTAAAGATAGATATAATCAACAATTGGAACTACAATTCTTCAAGAAGCCCAAAGTTGAAGCATAGGGTTAGGTTAGGGTTTACCTTTGGGCAAAATTACCTAGGGCTTGTGGTGTCAGCCTTAAAAAGGAAGAATTTATCATGGAAAAAGGTGAATTTTGATGCAATGAGGCTCAAACCTTGTGTCTAACCCTCCTACAAGTCAACACACTCCTTGTAGGTGAATTCGGCCCGAGCCCTAGCCTAATGACTTACCTTGAAGGGACGAAAATGTGAGGGAGCAAGAGAAAAATGTTAAAATATGTGTTTTCATGTTGTGAGCACCTATGTGGATTGCCAGTGCTTGATCCTTGGGTGATAGAGTCTAAGGGATACCTACTGATGGAAATATCAAACCCTAGTATAGATTAAGGGCAAGAAAAACCTTAGTTTCAAAACCCTAGCTATCACTTTATGTGGGGATAAAGTCATGAAGAGAGCTTAACTTGAAGATTCATTCAAGGGATTGCCATACATCATTTTAGTTAATAGATGCAATACATTGCCAAGATTTTATAGAAAAATATTCAATAAAACTAGCACATAGAAACTGGAAATGGAAAACTCAACAATTATTGGCAAAATAGATATTTTATTAATTAATGAATGAATTGATGATTTACAGACTGAGAGGCCTAGGCTCAAATACAACCCTTCGTGCCTCTTGTTGAATGGGCATGATCTTTGATCATGCCCTATGCCTAATTAAACTAATAGTTTATAGGATAATTAATTTTTATATAACATTGCCTTCCTCCCAAAAAGATGCTTTGTCCTCAAAGCATATGTAATGACGGATGTTGTTGACGAAACGCTTCAGTCTCCCAAGAAGCTTCTTTTTCTAGTAAGTCCTTCCACTTGGTCAAGTATTCTTTGATTACTCATGATCGTAGCTTCCTTTCCCTACTGGATATGATAACTTTTGGCTCTAGAATAACCCCTCCTTCACTATCTAATTTCGGAAGTGTTGTCTGTGCTAATTGATGTTCACCAAGTGCCTTTTTGAGGCAGGATACTTGGAAAACATTATGAACACAACTTTTATCAAGGAGGCTTAAACTTTATGCGACTTGGTTGATCTTTTTGTTGCTCTGATGTGGTCCATAAAACTTTGGTGCCTATTTATTTTTTCCTTTTTGTTTTAAGGACAAGGGCTTGTATGGTTGAAGTTTGACAAATACCCAATCTCTAACTTCAAATTCTATCTCGGTTCTATTTCGGTCAACTTGCTACTTCATACAATTCCTTGCGTTATTTAGATTTTCTTTTAGAGTTTGGACGACTTTTGGGTTTCTGCTAACTGGTTTTTAATAGCTAGCAGCTTTGTCTTGTTGATAGCAAATTCCTTCCATTTCGGCGGTTCGTAACCGTACAAAGCTTGAAAAGGAGTCATTTTCGCTGATGTGTGGTAAGTGGAATTGTACCACCATTCAGCGAGATGTAACCACTGAACCCACTTATTTTGTTTGTCTGTGGTATAACAACGTAAGTAAGCTTCTAAACACTTATTGACATCCTTTGTTTGGCCATCTGTTTGAGGATGGTAAAGAGAATTCATGTTGAGGTAGGTTCCTATATGATTGAATAATTCCTTCCAAAAATTACCCTTAAATTTGGCATCTCTATCGCTCACTATTGGAAATCCGCGTAATTTGTAAATATTTTTGCAAAATATCTCAACGATTTGTTTTGTTAAGTCAGATTTCTTCATTGTAATGAAGTGAGCATACTTGGTGAGTCTGTCGACTACTACAAGAATCTTATCCTTATCGTCAGATATAGGTAAACCTTCAATAAAGTCCATTGGTATTTCTTCCCATTTCTGATTCAGAATGTTTAAGGGATGAAGTAGTCCGGGTGTCATAATATTTTCACTTTTATTCCTCTGACATTAATCAGATTCTGCGACATATTTTTGAATATCATTGCTCATTCCCTTCCAAAAGAATGACTGGCGTGCATTGTAGTAGGTTTTAAAGTATCCTACATGTCCGGCTGACAGTGAATCATGCGACTCTTTGAGAACCTTGGCCTTGAATTTGAAATCTACATTAAGATAAATTCTTCCCTTGTACCATAGAATATCATTCTTCCATTCAAATTTTGAATTCTGCGGAAGATTATTGATTTAAGCATTTGTTTCTAGATCTTTTGCATATTCACTTCGAATCTCATTAAGCCATTCAGGAACAACCACTGACACTGCGAGTAACGATGGTTCTTCGTCTTTCCTGGACAAGGCATCAGCTACTGCATTATCTTTCCCTTTTTTATGTAATATATCCATGTCAAAGGTAGCGAATTTTTCTATCCATTTTTGTTGTTCTGTAGATAACTTTTTTTTGCTGGAGGAAATGCTGAAGACTATTATGATCTGTTCGTATTAAGAACTTACTTCTTAGGAGATATTGTGTCCTATTGGCTAATGTGTGCCTTGAGACGTTCATGCTTATTGAGCTTTCTTCTTTCAAACATGATTGGATGACTATCCTGCATTAGTACTACTCCTATGCCAAAACCCAAAGCATCACATTAGTTTACAAATGGTTTTGAGAAGTCCGGGGTTGCTAATACAGGTGCATTAGACATAACTTCCTTCAAATCTTCAAAACACTTTCTTGCTTCATCAATCCATCGAAATGAGTTCTTATTTAGAAGGTTTGATAGGGGTGCGGTTATATGGGCGTAGTTTTTAATAAATCTTTGATAATATCCGGTCAACCCTAAGAATCCTCTTAGCTTGGATATATTAACTAGTTTGGGCCACTCCCTTATAGTCTTGATTTAATTAGGATCCACTTTTACTCCATGAGATATTATGTGTCCACGATATTCTACTTCTTCCTTCCCAAATGTGCATTTGGACTTCTTGGCATAGAATTGATGCTCTTCTAGCTGTGTAAGAACTTTCTCCAAATGTTGTAGGTGCTCCTTCCAAGTTTTACTGTAAATTAAAATATCATCAAAGAACACTAACACGAACTTCCTTAGATATGGACGAAATAACTCGTTCATAGTAGCTTGGAATGTTGCTGGTGCATTGGTTAACCCAAAAGGCATTACTTTAAATTTGTAGTGATCTTCATGTGTTCGGAACACAGTTTTTGGTGTGTCTTCCAACCTTATTTTGATTTGATAATATCTTGACCTCAAGTCCAATTTTGAGACATATTTAGCGCCATGTAGTTCATCCAGCATTTCATCGATGAAGGGAATTGGGAACGTGTTTTTAATTAGATATCATTTTGGGATTCAACTGCGTTAAGTAAGATCATTCACGTATGACCATTTCAACTGTGTTTTTAATTGTTATTTTGTTTAGTCCTCAATAATCAATGCAGAACCTCTCGGATGCAGGTGCTTAAAAGGCATGGCAGCTCACAGGTGGTGCGTCACATGGGCATGTGTCAGCCCTTGCGTGCCACGCAGTACCCTATAGAATGTTTCAAATGGGCGCATGCAGGAACTTCAATGCGGGTATTATCACTGGTCTTGTCCTCCTTAATTGGCCTCCTGGTAACCTGTGCGATGGCGCTTCATATTCCGGGAGCCTCTGTTACATTTACGCATTCATTTGAAGTTGTTGGGCACTCCACTACAACGCTAGAGCACTCCTCGGTGATGTGGGGGATTGCATAGGGACATTCTTGCTCTGTGCCCAACTCAAGTATTGTCCCAAGCTTGAGAGTGGTTTACAAGCATTGTAAGCCAAATTCTGCAGCCCCCGTCTTGGTTAATTTCTCCTCTCCGGGTTTCTGCAAGCTGGTTCATCCTCTGAATTTAGCAATGAGGAGAGAGCGTCTCAGAATGAGCAGTCGACGAGGAGGCTCTCGCGGTCGGGCTACCGCTCAGAGGACTGGCCCCATTTCTCCTTCTTCCTCCATCGAAGTTACATCTGAGCAGCATCGCCTCCATGGCATAACAGCGGGACGTGGCAGAGGGCCTGGGAGCAGAAGCATAACAGAATGTGGACATGAAGCGCACCCCATAGTCAGGTATCGGATACCCTGCACACTCGACAACTCCACTTTCATTGTATCTGTTATTGTCGAGCACTGTGATAATCTCAGAGGTCAGGCGGAAGTAAATCAGGAAAACCCACCACCAGCTCAAGGGACAATGCCCACAATTGATCTGCAACGCCCTGCTATGGAAAGTTCCACCCCGGCTACTCAAGCAGGCCTTGCGGGTCCAAGCGAGCCTGCTCAGGGGGTCCCTACTTGCTCGATGGTCCCTCTCTCTGACTCGGATGACTCCCGGCAATTTGGGTGCAGGGTGGAGGAAGAGCCCTACACCACGGACGATGATTAATCCAATCAACCAGTTCGCTCTCGACAACCTGGAAGTGGGAGCATTACTCTGTCTTCGAATCTTGTTTTCTGTATGTGTTTGGCTTTAGTCTGGATTTTAAAATCTATGTGTCGGCAATATGGATCCATATGTCGGTTAGTCCATGTTTAAGTAGTGTTCAGTGTCGATATGTTCGTTTGTCTCAGCATGTCCATGTTCAGCATCTAATTTTTGAATATGTTCAACTTTGGGTATGTATAAATTTGGGCAAACTGTCAATCTCTTGGCAGGATTTACAGGGCCATGGCCTTGTTGTAACGCTGATGTAACTTTTTGACTTTTTGTACCATAATAGAAATAGCCTGATTCAGAAAAAAAAAATAATCAATGCAGAACCTAAACGATCCATCTTTCTTCTGCACCAATATAACTGGAGCAACATACAGACTTTTACTTTTTGAGATGATGCCACACTTTAAAAGATCTTGGATTAATCTCTCAATTTCCATTTTTTGATGATTTGGATATCAATATGGTTTGATCTTGACGGGGTTTGATCCTGCTTTGACTTCTATTATATGCTCGATTTCCCTATTAGGAGGCATTTTCATGGGCATGTCTTGGAATACTTTTTCGTGCTTCAGAATTAGCTCTTGTACTTCTGGTGCTTCTTCATTGATCAATTTTGAAGTTAACATTTCTAATTGGTGACATTGTACTACATAGGTTGGTGCTCCTCGTCCAATAATTTTCATCATTTGCGATGATGATACAATTTGATTCTCAAGTGCTCGGAACCCATATAATTTGTATTTTTGCGCTTCCCATTTAAATTTTATAAATTGCTTTTGATGGTTGGTAGATTAAGTACCAAGGGTTTGTAACCATTGGATACCTAAGACCACATCTAGTCCTCCTAATGGTACAGTGTAAAACGAAGATTCTAAATTAAAGTCTTGAATCCACAATTTGACTTTATGGCATTTCCCTACCTTTTCAATCTTCTTATCGTTGGCTACCATCACCTTCATGTTGGGCATGGGAAACATGAAAATGTTGAGGCTCTTCACCATGGTTGAGTCCAAAAAATTGTGGGTGCTACTAGTGTCGATGAGAACCATTACATTGTCTTTCTTGATATGTCCTTTTAATTTAATGTCTGGGTTTGTGATATACCTATCATGGCGATAGTGACACTTGCAGAATGCTTTCATCATCTAGTTCTGGACAAAATTTTGGGGCATCTTTGATTTCTTCTACGCCTGATTCATCACTGTCTGAATCATTAGTTGGTTTACAGTTATACAGATTCTTGGTCTCTTTTCTTTTAACACACCTATGTTTAGGGTCATGTTGACCCTGCCGCCTACACCTACCTACAAGTCAGTGAGAAAAGCCTTCAACCCCATAAGGAGTGGTTGGTGACACGGAACTCAGAGAAGGGGTTGTCACACTAATCCCGACTCTCTTCATTTGAGCTACCTCCTAGGTTAGCTAAGGGGGTGGTCCCTAATGAAAAATAAGTTAAAAAGATGTGAGTTTCTAGGAGAATTGTTAGAGTTAAATAGATTGTCTCTTTAAGATTTATAAGAAAAAAAATGATATGAGCAATAAACATCATAAGATAAGCATGAAATACATAAGCAACCAGTGTATTCCAAGTATTTGCTTTTTAAGAAATGAAATTGAATTTTGCTTAAAATGAAGTGAAATGCTTTCAAATGGAAAGCCAAAATAACCCTGAAAAGTGAAACAATAAATTGTTAGCATAAGACATTATAAATGCTTTCAAGATGAATAAGTCTACAAATCAAAGCATGGAAAATATCTTGCTCAAAAGGATACAAAAATAACTCAAATGTTAGACCAAGATGAGAACAGAGTATGTTACAAAAATAATCTACAAGAAGCTAGGCCAAAGAGTATGAGCACGCTCTCGTCTTTGACTAACCATGACTTAGTTCTTTGAAATAGCCAGATATTGATAAATGAATTACAATACATAAAAAATAAATTTCTCCAAGTTTGATATTTTGATGCAAGAAATAAAAGCTTTGAGAAACTTGAAAGAATCCTTGCATGACACAAATAGGATATAGATGAGACTTTGGAATTCAAAACATGCGGGTTCTCCTTGAATATTTTTCAAGAATGGGTTGATTCCTCCGAGAATATCCCCTCACGTTTGAAAAGCTTGACCAAATCATGATTCATCTGCAAAACTTCACCACAAATTATTAAATTGAAATGAAATTAAATAAGTGTAGTGGAAAGAATTCTTAGAGATACATCTATTATCCACTAGAAGATTTCTTTTCCTAAAGCAAATAATTAATTCTTATGCTAATATGAGATAGCTGCATACTAACATAACTTGAAACAAGCATAAAAGAAATAACGACATGAGGAAATAAATAGAAGCATAACAAGTAGTCAAGAATTTACCACACATGCAAGGAGAAGAACACCATCACGCTTTACCCCAAAGACTGTTGTATTAAGAAAGTATGCAAGTACAAAATGACAGAGTTTCCTCAAGTCTAATAGCTTATTACATGATACAATATGAGAGCCCATGGCTCTATTATATGGAGAGTTGGGAGAAAATCCCAATGAAGAGTGACAATGGCAAATGGCATTAGAGGCAATCCCAATGTAGAAGTGATTAAACAAGTGGCATGAAGTGACAATCCCAAAGAGAAATTCGAATTTGTTGAATGGAGCTCCAATGCCAAGTGTAAAAATCGAATTCTGGCAAGTGGACATCATTTTCTTCTTCCCTTATGTGCCAAATTCGAATTTTATGATAGAATGACAAGTGTATATGGGTGGTAACCCATGTGGGGACAATTTCCCACAAAAATCTCCACCAAATATTCTCCCAAATCCTCCCAAATGTGCATTAACTTCACAAATTCGAATTTCCAAGTAAGCAACTTTCTCCTTTAATGCCAGAAATTCGATTTTATTTGAGCACATGTCCTTTTCTTGATTTTAGGAGTCCACATCACCTTGGGACTTCACTTTAACTCTCCCATAATTTTCCACCCCATTTCCATAACATTTAGCATGTGTGGATATTTATTTTTATTTAATTTTTGGCTTAATTAATTACCAAATGTCCCACTAAACTTAGGGAAAGTGGGTTTTGAGGGTTCAAAACACATTTTTAACCCATCAAAGTGTGTCATAGTAGAAAGTTGAGGGTGAGAAGTGTAAATTTCATTACTCATACCCCATACAACTTCTCTAGGCATCACTTATTACATTACAAGTACAATTTTATTTGCAGTTTTTGACCTACAAGAAATTAAAAAATTAAAAAATGACTACCTAGATCTAACTAGTTCCATGAATTTTTTTGTGTGATCTAATATGGTAATATACATCGACTCTAGACACTAAGATGTGTTAGGGGCTCAACCTTCGAATCGTCACCCCGACTTTGGGGTAAAAAGTGAGTGAAAAACCCATAAATTATCTGCCTCTGAAAAAGAAAGGATAATTAACTAGATAAAAAAAACACTCCAAGGTGTACTCATTTGTTGATCGAGTCCCAACATCTTAGGCCTGTTACATACTCAAAACTCATCATTACTAATATCAGTTATTACAATTCCCTATAGGGTGTGGAATCTGGGTACAAGAAAAATAATGAGAAAATAGAAGTAGAGTTAAAAAACTCTATTGACTGATAATATCTGATGGTACAAGTGTCCTCTGGATTATCCTTGGGCATGGAGTCTTCATATTATCATCAAGTGCCACTTTAGTTGTCAACAAGTCCCACTTTTTGCCACAGCGTTTGCACTTGCCCTCTTTCATCCTTTGCATTTCCACGTTAGATTTTTCTCCTTCACGAAGATGTGGTGGAACATATTTTGTGTTATCCGTATTCGCAGACTGGGGAAATCTTCGTCTCGAATATACTTTTTCAGCCTTTGACCACAACATCTTTTCAAATTTCTTTTCAGCAACTTTGCTTTTTGTCTTGCTACTTCTATCGACGTAATGTCATGAAGCTCAAGTTCTGCTCGTAGATGGGTTTTAAGTCTGGAGGTGTACGATTGGATTAGACGAGTTTCTGATAATCCAGGTACTCGTGTTGCTAAAGTCTCCCATTCTCGAGTGTATTCATCCACATCTCCTTTTTGTCGCAATCTGGTGAGTGTTGAAAAGAACTCTTCTTCCTTGACACCTTGGAACCTTTTAAAGAACGCATCCCTAAATTTTCTCTAACTAATAGCAAGTGTCGTCTTTTTCCACCACATATACCAATTATATGCTTCGCCTTCCATTTTCATGGAAGCATGCCTAATCTTTTTGTCATCATTGTCAATATCGTAAGTCTTGAAATATTCTTTTGCTTTATTAAGCCAAGCAACGCTGCATTTTTCATTACCGTCGAATTTGGGTAACTCGATTTTTGCTCTACGTTGATATGTCGCTATTGGTGGAGCGAAAAAGGGTATTGATTTGAAAAGGGATTCCAGAGCTGCTTATTTTGAAAATTCGTGTTATTATTTCCTTGATTAAGCGTGGAAGATGTCTTTGGAGACTCGGGTTTCTCATGTGCATCTGATGATTTTGAAGAATCTGGAGAATTGAGATGTTGAGTAGCCTCATTATTCTGGAGCATTTGATGGGGTGTAATCTTTAGGCTGGTACAAATACAACCCAACGTCACCATAGCTTGTTTCACCTTAACCAAAAGGTCTGCCTGATCCTTTTTAAATTCATTCTTGTTCTCCTCGCGCTGACTCTTTATTCCATTTGTTGTGTCTTGCAGTGTCTCAATTTTGTTGCCATATTCTGTCACTTTAGCCTCAAGTTCTATCATTTTTTAATTGAAATGGGCTATCAACATTGATTCAGCCATTAATCTGGTATGCAGTGGAGTATATTTATCCAACCTTAATTTTTCTTAATTTTTATTTTTTTATTTTTTTTCTTTATAAATTGACCTAATCTTTTTGTTGTTTTTGTTGCTTTTGTAAACTTGGTAGTACTTCCTCTATTTATATTACCTTTTCAAAATATTTAACTTCCATTTGCTCCAGGTGGCTTACCCGCTCGAAGGAAATCAGATAACCACGTGTCAGCATTAAACCCTGTCCAAAATTTAAAGAGGTTTATTGCTATCCATCTAGCATCACTGTTTTGACTGTCTATACTACTGTTTCTAGAAGCAAATTAAACAAGTAAGTGCATTTCATCAAAATAATTTTTTTTGAATTCAAATTGGACCACTGCATCAATCCTCATCCGAGGATATTACTGGGGATAGCGCCTTGGCATTGGAGCCTAGCATCTCGCTCTTTTACTCGATTCTCCACTTCAGCTCTTTTAGAGTCTGTTCAATTCTTCCCAGGGCCATGTTATTTTTGTAGGTCTCTATTTGAATTGTCACAATCTCCTTGAGTAACTCCGCCTTGACTGGGTCCTTTTCCTTGTTTTTCTCCTGTGCCTCTGCTTCGTCACTCGCCGTTTGCTCTCGACGCAGGGTCATGGTCCGTGCCACCACGTTCTTCATTACCTAGTACTGTTGTATGGTTTTCCTGAATAGGGAATGCCTTCCACGAGAATTCCTTGGATCAAGCACCATGCTTTCACACTCCTCCATGGGGATGTCCCGGTGCTTGATATTGTCGTTCAGTTCCTACTCGCAATTTGGGCTCTAATGTCCGGCGAATTCCCTGCCATGTAAGCGTCAATAATTGTCTTCATATGTGCACTGCCTGGCTTCCTTCCTCTTTTCCTGGTCGGCCCACTTGTTCCTTTTTCCGTCTTGTTTTCTCTCTTTCCTCACCTGGGGGCCATATTGCTCCCTGCCTGTCTGCAACTTTCTTCTTCCTGGTGTTCTCTGTTCTCCTCACTATACTTTCCCCGGTATGTTAAGATACCTATCACAAAGTCATTGCATTTATCAGAGTTATAATATTGAATTAAAACAATTTCCCATTTGCTCGTTTTCTTTCTCTTTCTAGGGTTTGTTACCTTCGGGGTTTTTGGTAGAATGGGTTTAGAGCCAGTCATTTTTTTGATAAGGGTTTGGTCTTTGCTTGGGTCTCTTCCCATTTTCCTCTCGTGGTAGCAGTCAGCGCCCGACCTTTCCATTTTGGTCATCCTCACAGGTTCCTCCCCAGATGAGTTCGGTTTTTTGTTCCACCTTTCCCAGGATCTCCCTAGCTTGTCAACATATTTTCTCCTAGAGCAGGCTCTACATCCCTCCCCCCAAGGTTGCTTGATTTCCTAGTTCACTATAATCCTTGGGGTTTTTCCCCCTGGTTTCTTCCATTTTGCCTACTGGCTAGCTCCCATCAATTCCTACAAGGCTGGCTAGGGTCATGTTCTGTTGAGGAATACTATAGGCTTCTATCATAGGATGGCCCTCTCCCTTCCTGGGTGCGAGACCCTCCCTCCTGATCTCCCTGCCCTGGAAATTCAAATGCACTGTGAAATTGGTTTTAACAATGTCGCGGGAGGTTCTGTTATCCTTTTTTATAGACTTATGCATGTTCCATTTCAAACTTCCTATTTTCCTACTGAAAATAATCCTGAGCCTAGCAGGGATGGGGAGCGTAAGGACTACATACCAACTTGCCGATCTGTTGCCTCTTTCATCCGCCATCTGCTTCTTCACTCTTCGGCTACCTTCCCTCTTGCCAGCTCTTCTCGCCTTCATCTGCATGCGTTTTGCTATATTTTGATTTTCGTTAAGTTTTATTCCTCTCTCCCTTTGGTCCCTTGCCTTTGCTGCCACCTGTCTGGCATTATTACCTGCATGGATCCCTACACCCTCCTCTCAGGATGCTGCCCCTCTGCCCTTACTGCCATCTCCTCTCATTAATCCGCACTTTCTCTTGACTGCTCTTGCCGTGTACCTCTTGTCCTTGTCATGCCACTTGTTATCATTATTCTGTCCGCCCTCCTGCTCTTTGCCTTGCCCTCCTCTCTGTCATTCTCTTCCGTCGCCGCCCTCATACTCTTGGGAGTTGTACCTTCTCTGCCCTGCTCCGTCACCTGCTAGATTACCTGTCTACTCACTTCATTCTCCGCATTTGTCCTTTCCCCCACCTGTCCTCTTCCTCCCCCTTCCCAGTCGCGTCTCCCCGGTCTCTCTAGATTTCCTATGATGTTCCCTGATCTGGGGTTCCTCTCTCCTCCTTTGTCTTGTGCAAGGAGTTGCACTAAGTTTGCCATCTCCTCCATCTGGACTAGCTCTACCTTGCTTGCATCCAGAGTTCTTCCACCATGCCTGCACCCCAAGTTTGCCAAGTTGTCTGTTGATTCGTTTCCTTTCCTTCTCACATGGGTTGGAAGCATGTAGGCTACATGTCTTATGAGTTTGCTTATCTCCTGCACCAGCCAGGCGGTTCTCTAGCTACATCTGATTTTCTCTGCTTGGGTTCCTTGCTGTAGCTATTTGACTATATCAACTACCATTTTCGAGTCTCCTTCAACCTGTAGATTTTGGTATTCCTCCCTTATGGCAATTTCCAACCCTTTTTTCAGTGCATGGAGCTCTGCTTCATTGTTTTTAGTGTTACCGCAGTCCATCGCGTAGATTCTGAGTGTCCTTCCCTTGTCGTCTCTAAATACTCTGCCAGTCCCTGCCTCACCCGGGTTTCCTTTCATAGCCCCGTCGAAATTCAACTTAATAAACCTCTGTTGAGGATTTCTGTAGTGATTGACCTCCTCCACCTCGTTATTTTGTTGTATCCTTGCCGTCTTGTGTGTCATACTTGGCTTTAGTTCTAGGCGTGTCATTATTCTTGTTTTTGTTGGATCAGTTTTCCAGTCCTCCTCGTACCACCTCTTTGTGAGAATGGTCTCTCTGATATTCTGTGTGATTTGGGTCCATATCTCTATATTTGCTCTACTAGCCTCCTTGAAAATCAGGTTGTTTTGCTCTTTGCAGATATTCCACAGAACAAATTCTATTGAGAGTCTCCATGCCCTGTTCAGGATCGTATTCTGGTAAGGTTTTTCCCTCCAGTTCTCTATCGTTGTTTTCATGCTGTCTATATCTCTGTCACTGATTTCAAAAAGTTGCTGATGTTGTCTCCACAGGTTTATGCTAACTTTGCAGGCGTTGATTAAATGCTCCATGGTCTCTTCCTGTTCTCTGCAGAGGGCGTATCTCGATGGGCCTTGCGTTCCTTTTTTCCTCAGTTGGTCCCATGTTAGTGCTCTCTCGTGGCTCAGGATCCAAGTAAAGAATGCTACCTTCGGCCATGTTTTTGTTTTCCGTATGCTTTCCCATTTTTTGGTTTCTGGATGTCTGTTGTATCCTTCTGCTATTATGAACATACCTTTAATTCTATGTCCCCATCTTAGAGTGTCCATCCCTTCTTTGATCGCTACTTTTCCTTTTCATATATTTCCTATTGGGCTGTTGCAGGCGCTTCTGGCCAGTTTTCTTTTTGTTTCCACTTCCTCCAATATCCATGAGATTCCAGGCACCAGTACTTTCATACTATGTTGCCTTCATTTAGGCTGGTGAATTGGTGGATCTCTTGGAGTAGCTGCTGGTTGTTGAGTTTTTCTCTTTGTTGCCACGCTTTTTCCCAGAAGTTGGCTTTATCCCCTCCTCTAACTTCCCAGAAGCTGTGCTCCTTGATCAAATCCCTGTTGGCACTTGCCAAATTCTAGATTGTAGAGCCTTTCTTCTCAATTTGGCTTCTTAGCTTTCCTTCTAGAGACCTAGGCATCTCATATTTTCTCTCCCATAGTTTTTTCCACAGGTCTTCCCCTCCCTGTGTCCATTGCCACCACAACTTTGCCCCCATTACCTGGTTCAGGATGTATGGGTCTCTTAGACCTAATCCTCGTTCTTTAAGGGATTTACTTAGCCAACTCTAGAATAGAAGCACCAATTTTTTAATCTTACTAGATCCATGCCATAAGAATTTTTTAAACATATCTACCATTTTCTGGCAGATTTTTTAGGTTTGGCTTGGCTGGTAAGTTGATAGATCGTGATGGATTGGAGCATTGATTTTAGCAGAAAGATGCGGCTTGGGATATTCAGCGCCCTGAATGTCCAGTTTTGCATTCCCTGTTGAATCTTTCCCATCAGGGTGCTGCAATTGGCTACTCTATTTTGCTTGTCATTTAACAGGATGCCTAAGTATTTAGTAGGGAAATTCCCAATTCTAAATCCCATGGTTCTTGCCAGGAAGGCTTGGGAGGAAGCTTGGGTATTGAAGAAATAAATTTCCGATTTTTCTTTGCTTATCTCTGTTCCGAAGGCCCCTGTGAAATCTGTGAGAATTTCCATTATTTCTTTTGCTTCTTTGAGTGTTACCTGTCCATATAGCATAACGTTATTGACAAATTGTTGGTGGGTCAGAGGTAGGATATTTCCCCAAAGTCTTAAGCCCTTCAGTTGTTCGCTATTAACTTTAGCTTTTATCAGTCTTCTTAGTCCATCCGCTGCGAGGATAAACATGAATGGGGATATCGGGTTGCCCTGCTTGAGCCCTCTGGACGGATTAAAAGCTTCTGTTGGTGACCCGTTTAGTAGTATTGACATAACTAACGTAGTTATCATTGACATTACTCAGTTTATCCACCTGTCGTCAAAGACGTATGCCTTTAAGATTTTTTGGAGGTATCCCCAATTAAGTCTGTCATAATTTTATCAGCATCCCTTTGGTTTTGGAAGTTTTCAGTGAGTGAATTGCTTCTTGTGCTACCACTATGCCATCTATTATTTGTCTGCATTTGACAAACCCCGTCTGCTCCTAGGATATCAACTCTGATAATATTGGTTTTAGTCTATTCACCATAATTGTAGCTAGTATTTTGTATATAATGTTGCAGAGCGCTATAGGTCGGAATCCTTGTGGTTCTTCTGAGTTCTCCATCTTTGGTATCCGGGCTAGGAATGTAGCGTTCAAGGCCGGATGCATTCTTTTGGTACATCTGGATTCTTCTACTACATTCACTATGTCTTGGTTCTTGAAGTTCCACATAGCTTGATAAAATTCTGAAGTGAATCCATTAGGCCCAAGTGCTTTATTCGTTGCCATCTTTTTGATTACCTCCTCCATATCCGCTTTCGTTATGACCCTTAGGAGAGCCAAGTTCTGATCTCTAGTCACTATTTTAGGGATATGTTGACTAATTTTGCCAATATCGTCTTCTCTTCTGATATTGGGTTCTGTCAAGAGCTCTTTAAAATGCTGTACCAACAGATTCTCCATTTCAGCTTTTTGTATTAGCTTGTTGCCTTATTGGTCTCTTAGGGAGAATATTCTATTTTGCTGTTGATGCCGTACCATTGCTTTATGGAAGAATTTCGTGTTTCTTTTTCCTTCTTTTAGCCATTGGATTCTTGATTTTTGTTTTCATAAGATTTCCTCTTGTTTTCTTCTTTCTTCCAGTTTATTTAGCACCAGTCCTTCTTCTTTTGCCAACGCTTCATTTCTTCCTTCATCTATGTTTTTCTGTTGGATTCGTTTCATCTTTATTTGGAGCGTTTATTGTTTCTTTTGAATGTTTCCAAATTCTTCTCTGTTCCACTTCTTTATCCTTCTTTTTAAGTCTTTAAATCTGAGTTGGACGATGTGCATTTTGTTTCTGGCTTCCATCCTAGTCTCAGTTTCCTTCCACCAATTCTTCATTTTATCTATGAAGGTGGGTTCTCTTAACCAGAATGCCTCAAACCTAAAGAGTCTATTCTGGTTCTGCTGATTCATAGCTATTTCTAATTTAATGGGCCAATGATATGACCCTAAACACGGGAGGATTGTTGCTTCATAGAAGATATCTTTTACAATGAAATGTTCTGTTGCTAGGAATCTGTCTAACTTGGATGCTATTTGTTTGCTCCCTCTTCTTCGATTGTTCCACATATATTTTCCATTTATGGTTGGGATGTCTACCATTTTCAGTTTTGCTTGAAGATCCCTGAACCTCTCCATCTCTGGCTCTTCTCTTTGCAGTCCGCCTTTCTTCTCATCTTTTGATGTTGTCATGTTAAAGTCTCCTGCTATCATCCACAGTTTTTCTTCATGAAGGTTTCCAAGCTACTGAAGTTGGAGGAGAAAGCTTCCTCTTTCCGCTGGAGTATGAGGGCTGTATACTGCCGAAACTAGAAATCATTCTCGGTTTCTGATTAATCGAAACTTCCCTGTGAGTATTCTTTTCATGCCTATCCAGTAATCTGTTGTGATTTTTGCAGGGTTCCATAGTATTGCTATGCCTCCTGCACTGCCTTTCGCTTCTATGGCCGTACATTCATATTTCGATTTTATTTTATTTAGGGTTTCCTCCATTTTCCTTGCGATTTTTGTTTCTTGTAACAACATTAGTTGGGGTTTTTATTTTCTTAGCCTTTCTGCTAAGTGTCTCTGTTTGCCTTTATTATTAAGGCCTCTTATATTCCAGGATGTGATTATCATTGGGGTGCTTGGCTTGTCTGGTGGAATACCGCCGATAGCAGTACTATTCTCCTGGTGTTCGCTAACATTTCTCCCATGATCTATATCGATTCCTGTAAATTTCTTCGACCTCTTTTCTTCCCACCTTTTGCTTTGCTTTGATTGTCTTGAGTATTATCCTGTTGAAGGCCTAGTTGTTCTACCATTTCCATTTTTCCCTATCCCTGTTTCGCTTCATTTAGTGGTTTCCACAATACTTCTTCTTCTGAGCTGAGTTCTTCTCCTTTGCTTGTGTCAATTTCCATTATTGCGTTGTCCATCTTCTCCCTCGCTTCCTTTTCCTCCTTCTCTATTGGTTCACTTTGTGCCTCCCTCTTGGTATGTGATTTGCCTTGGCTTGTGTTGCTTTCTTTTCCTTTTTCTCCCTGCTAGTCTATTGTTTCGGTCTCGTTGTTATCTTCTTCTTCTTGTAGGATTTCAAAGCCGTTTGTATTACTTCGCTGGGGTTCTCTCTTGTGTGTCTTCTTTTGCTTTTTACTTCTTGAAACCCTTCCTTGTCTTCTTGATTTTTCCCTGCTATTTGTTCTTGCGCTCCTCTTCTTCTGTGTTGAGTGGGCATTCCTTAAACAGATGTCCATACTCATGACATCTTCTGCATCGAATGGAATATGTTCATAGTCAAGGGTTCGCTGCCATACCTCCTCGTGATACTCTAGCTCGACTATATTCATATAAACACAAATTCTAGCATATGATGTGTATCTTCCTTTCTTTGTAGTTTCAACTATTTGAACAAAATTGCCTATTGTGTTTCCTATTCCCTTTAGGATCTTCGGGTCCCAAAAGTCCATTAGTAGCCCGAATAACCTAACCCATACCGGGGCTGCCAAGAATTTTTCCTTATCGGGGTTATAACATTCTTCTCAGTATCTCATGAACAATCCAGCATTATAGTGAAAGTCAGGACCATTTTCAAACATTAGTTTCTTTGTCTTGTAGGTTCGAGAAGATTACCGTGAAGAAGCCTCTTGCTCCCAACTTTAGCTCGATGTGGCCTTGGGGTTGCCATTTTTGCTGGATCCATCTGGTGAGGTCCTTTTCCGTCGGCCATACTCCAATGAACTTGCAAATTAGCGCATGGTCTTTCATGTAGCTTCTATATCGCTCCAGTTTGTTCATCGGGATTATAAATCTTGGTTTCTCCGTCACACATGGTAAACACTTGCCTCTGCTACCTGCCTGCCATCGTGCTCCAAGGACAGGTCCCGATTTTCTTGTTTCTTCTGCCTGGTTGCTGGTGTTTTGGCCTTCTCTTGCCGTTGCGTCTCGATAGGAGGGGATCTCTCCCCTCCTCTCCTCCTTTGTCATTTCTTTTGGTTCTTGGTTTCTGTCTGTCGCTTGCTGCAGTCTTTGGTTTTTCCTCGCGCCGCCTAACTCATGGTCGCCTGACCATTAGGGTTGCAGAGCAGTTTTCGGATATCATACTCATGATTTTCTTGTTGTTTTAAATTATATAATCAAGTTATAATTATATTATTATATAACTTAATTATATAATTAAATTTTAATTATATTGTTATATAATTTAATTATATAATTAAATTTTAATTGTATTGTAATATAATTCGTGGTGATGGACATCGACTGAAACAAGTGTCAGGGAAGGCACGTCGACTGTGGGGAAGACAGTTTGGGGAATGGGTAAGACGGTTGAATAGAGGTCAGAGGAGAGCGAAGGAGAAGGGACGCGGTTGGAGAATATGCGGACTAGTCGGTCGGTGGTTGAAGGAAGAACGTCACGACGACAAGGCGGTGGACAGAAGCTAGTCACAGCGAATTGGGAGAGATGCAGATGCAGAAGGCAGCGGCGTGGAATGGTGATGGACCAATGTGGACAACCGGAGTTGGAACAAAGTGAGATTATGGGGTGACAGCGGCAGAGTGGAATGACAACAAACAATGATGTTGTATGCAGTGGATGTCTTGGTGTAGCGATTTGCTGGAAGACCGAACTTGCTCTGATACCAGATGGAATCGACAAACTCAACAATTATCAACAAAATAGATATTTTATTAATTAATGATTTACAGATTGAGAGGCCCAGTCTTAAATACAACCCTACAGGCCTCTTGGTGAATGGAAAGATCATGCCCTCTGCCCTAATTAAACTAATAGTTTATAGGATAATTAATTTTTATATAACAGAAACCCTAACGACAACCATTCCATTGCTATAACCATTAGGATCTGGAATAAAATTAGGATAAGGAATGCTCAAAATCCTCATTAAGATGCTCAATGTTCCCTTGATTTGACATTTGAACAACCATTGGCTTGCAAAAAGGTAGATGTCTCCTTGTTTTGATCCAACCTTTGATTGTTTTAATGATTATAAAGGTTTGATTTGCTTGCTTTTGTTTTGATCTTGGTCCATTGGAATGACCTTTACTGGACGTGACCTTTTCTTTGCTAAAAAAGATGCCATGTTGTCCCTGTTAACCTTCATGGCTCCCTTGAGAAAAGTCAACCCCCCTTTAGTGATGAAATTGCAAACATGCTTGAAAAGGCACTTAGAAAAGGGTGTTTCAAGTGCACTGCCTTTGAGGTTACTCAAGTTGGCTTGGATAGTGCAATGGTCATTCTTCCTTGCCCTGGAGATCGCTAATAATCCATGTGGAGCATAAAATCATCGTGAATTGTGAGACTGGCATGAAGAATGATGGCCATGGCCAAAGAGGCATGCATACATAAAAAAAGTGGTCCATGTGGGGGATAAAATATAGGTGCGCTAGTATAATAATAACATGGGTGTTTCCACCTTTGCATAGTGCGATCACCTTTACAGGACTATTACAACTGTTCCTTTAAATCATGTGTCCTAATAGATCAACTTGTAATGTACCCGAATTTTGGATTACCTGGCGAGGTGGTTAGTAGTGTATTCCAGAGCTTGTGTCAGCTTGGTCATAGTAGCAAGATCACGCCATTGGCAAGCTTGGAGGGTTTTAGAGGAGTTTTATGGGTCCGTTTGGGATTAGTTACCATATTTCATCATCGGGATCAATTTCGCACGGTTTGATCTTGGTTCTGTTGGATTCCGACGATTTTCATAGATTGGCATTATTAACAAGCATATTTTAATTAATTACGTCTAGCGTGTTGTTTTGGGCTGATTACTTGGAGAAACACCTTAGTGTAATAGCTCGTTGGAATTGGGGCAAAAAAATATGCAGGGCATAATGATAAAAAGGGGCTTTGGGTGGCCAGTGTGACCACAAAGGTGAATTAAGCATTTTCCAACATTAAAAGTGACTTTAATTAGTTTATAAAAGTCACTTTATTAAATGAAGGAAGGAAAAGTGCTTTTAAATATTTAAATGGAGGGAAAAAGTAAGTGAGTTATAAAAAGGGAAATGCAGGGGCCTCTCCTCATTCATTCGTGCATTTGAGTTTTTGGAGAAAGGAGCTCTTGGAGAGTTTTCTTGAGGAGAAACTTAGGGTTGGGAAACTCTAGATGCCGTAATTGACTTTGGTGTTGAAACTAGATACCCTAGTTGGATTTGAGAGTGAAATCACACAGATTTCACCACTGAGCTTCGATGGAGTAAAATATTTTCTAGAGAGTTGATCTAGAAGAGGTGTTATTAGTTGAATCTCTAATTTATTGCTCTTCATTTAACCTCTTTCAGGTTGAAAGCAAATATTTGGGAGCCAAAGGTCCAAGTCTGTTATGAATATAATTCATAACAAGTAAATAAATAAAATAAATGTAAATATTAAATAATCAAATATTGAGTAGATTAAATAGTCATTAAGTTAAGTGAAAAGGCATGTCTAAAAGAGATGCCCAATCACGAAAGGACCCCTGCTTAAGTATATATATGCGGGTCCTCATTGTAACATTCATCACTTATATAATAAATTATTATTAAATACCTCGTGTATTTTTACATTTAAGTCAACAAGCTATCAATTTTTATACTTCAGTGGTATCAGAGCCATGGCACAAAATATAATCATGCGGTTCTTTGAACATTTTTCGCCGCACAATGTGCCATTATGTTCACATCCTAAATGCATTGAGCAATTTAGTAAAATTCAAGAAGCATTTCAGTGTTTAGAAAAATCATTTGTAGAGGTTAAGCATGTCGAAAGGAAATCAATAATAAGGAAGATGATAGCGATGGTGAAAAGAAACATGGTGAAGCATTAGATGATTATAATGTTGAAAATGAAAATGTTGCAGGAAATGATCAAGATGAAGATGATGATGATGAAGAATTAAATGAGGGTGCATAGCTAATGGAAGAAGAAGCTAATGAATAGGAGGAAGAAAGAAAAGCAACATGGGGCAAAAGAAAAAACCAATATTCTAGTGCTGATAATATTGGCTATGAGATCCAATCTAGTGATGGTGAGTTACTAGCAGTTCAAGAGGCTGAGGTACTAAGACTGCAAAGAAAAAAAGCAGAATCACTTCGTCCTGAAGACTTTCGTCTAGATGAGGATGAGGAAGATGAAAGCAATGTTGATTCAGATGCCCATGAGGAACCCTTGCAGGAGGCGACATGAAAGGGGGCTTGAAAGGAGGAAATCAAAGAAAACTTCAGATAGAGAACTGGGCAAAGATATTGATGATGGTAAATTTGTAGGATTTGATCATCAAGAAGTTACTGATAGGTCCAATGAAACAAATTTGGCTATTGGTTCAAACACGCTAAGAGAGGAGAGGTTTGGGTTAGACAAAGAATCTGTGAATATAAATCATATGGACATTAAAATGGGATTTGAAGATCTGGAAGAGTGTTTCTATTCGATTGATGATGTTTCGTGGAATAAGTGGCCTCAAGATTTACAAGAGGAAGATGCTGAAAAAGTCAGCAAGGGTTCTCAAATGATGGCAGATATATTTGTGAACTATGACTGTGATTTAGAGGCTACCAATCTGTTTGAGCGAATGGTCAATGCTCTGTCAAGAATTGCATAGGGTACGTTAAATACAGATCCCAGCTCCATTACTCTTGCGCAGAAGACATCCATGAAAGTATCATCACTACAACGTCTTGTGAATGTGCTAAAATCGTTAGATATCGATGGGAACTCTTGGTTATCACCTGAGGAGAAGAAGGAGGTACCAAGAAGGGAACTTGAGGATGCTAAAAATGTAAGCCAGAGAAGAACAATCATGTTGTAGGATCCAGCTAGTGGGGAGGTTTCAATTGTTACTGAAGATGATATTCATCAAGTAGATGCATCTTCCCGTAGAGGAAAATTCCAAATGTTTCATGTAGACCCAAGTCCAAACATCAAAACACACCCAGTTTATATTGATGTTGGCAAATCTCCACAATGCCTTAACTCTAGAAGTAATGGAATTTCGGACAACATGAAAGATTTCTTCAACGAAAAAGAACCCTGCAAGAGTATTAGTCTTGTCGAAGCTGTTACTTATGGTGCAACTCTAAGTGAGGAAGGGAATGAAAAGGTGCAAGACCTTTTGCTTCTTGATGTCACTCCCTTGTCACTTGGATTGGAAACTGCCGGAGAAATTATGACTGTTTTGAATCCCATGGACAGAGTATTCGATGCAAGGCATCTTATTGGAAGGGGAGTGTCCGATCCAACAGTCCAGAATAACATGACGTTGTGGCCCTTCAAAGTCATTTCCGAGCCAGCAGAGAAGCCTGTGATTGCTATTCCCTACAAAGGAGAAGAAAAGCAATTCGCTGTAGAGGAAATTTCTTCAATGGTTCTAACTAAAATGAAGGAGAAAATAGAACTATATCTTCAAACAACACCTAAAAAAGAAAGCTCTTCGAGCATCACAAAGTTGACATCATTTGTTGTACCGTTATTAAACTCCACAACTTTGAAAAATGCTATGTCATTCCCTGTTACTTTCCTTTCAACACTTGAATATCAGGTGATGCTAGAAATGTGGACTAATGTTTATCAACCTTTATGGCATTTTTCGAGTGTTGTTGGTTCTTGCTATTCATTTTATTGGGATGTCACCCGTGATTGGGACTTGAGTGTTTTTTTCCAGAATATTTAGATAAAAAAATCCTCATTTGCGTGCAAATATGTTATATGGTATCAGCGCAGCGACAATGAATATGATATAGTAGGGCTGGACATCGCAGGATGGTTGAATTGCTGTGGCGTGAGTAACGCAGCGTCCACGTTGTTGTTTGACACTAGCACGAACACTTTCGTTAACTTTTTTTCTACTGTAAATTCACTACCTGTAGGGTGTGATGTGTGTTGTGTGATATGTCACGCTGTCTGGAAAAAAACCGGATCCCCATATTCTATGCCAATGCCAGTTAAGGGTGTGTCATTCGTGGCTCGATATTTATATATTAATTTCGTCATACAATGCAGAATTGATGGTCAATGTATATATTACGTTAATACACCGGTGTTGTTGGAAGTGGCTTCAGACTCCAACCGTATTTGTTTTTTGGGCCGGATGGGGTTTGGTGCTGTCGAATTTTCTTCTTTTGAGGTCATATCAGGGTTCATTACCACCCGACTTTTGATCAAGCCGACCCTGTCATCGCTGAAGCTACACTCTACAATCAAGAGGTGCTGCCAGGTATACCTTGTACCGTGACCATGTTCAACTGCATGGGCCCATAAAGAGGTGTGATGTTCAGCGAATAGCGTGAACTCTGTCTAAAGCCGTGACGCTTGGTCAACAACAACGTGGCTCACATATTATTATAACATAATAAATCAAACTAATGCAAATGCGTGGTCGGTTAATTTTCGACGTCAGGTTTGAAATAAGACCAAGTTCTATTAATGACTAGGATGGTTTAGGACCCTGGTGTTCACTTGATCAGCTTGTGGAGTAGCAACATATGATGGCATTGCTTGAGGGCAAGCAATTTTGGTGAGGGGAGACTGTAATGTCCACAAATTTTGGATTACCTGGCGAGGTGGTTAGGAGTGTTTTCCAAAGCTTGTGTCAGCTTGGTCATAGGAGCAAGATTACTGCATTGGTGGGCACAAACGGTTTTAGAGGAGTTTTATGGGTCTGACTGGGATCGCTTACCATATTTCATCATCGGGATCAATTTCACACGGTTTGATCTTGTTTCCATTGCATTTTGACGATTTCCATGAACTGATGTTATTAACAGGCATATTTTAATTAATTATGTTTAAGGTGTTGTTTCGGGCTGACTACTTGGAGAAACACCTTAGTGTAATAGCTCGTTGGAATCGGAGTGAAAAGATCTACAGGGCAGGGTGATAAAAAGGGGCTTTGGGTTGCTAGGGTGGCCACATAGGCGAATTAAGCATTTTCTAGCATTAAAAGTGACTCTAATTAGTTTATAAAAGTCACTTTATTAAATGAAGAAAGGAAAAGTGTTTTTAAATATTTAAATGGAGGGAAAAGGTAAGTGAGTTATGAAAATGGAAATTAAGGGGCCTCTCCTCATGTATTCGTGCATTTGAGTTTTTGAAGAAAGGAGCTCTTGGAGAGCTTTCTTGAGGAGAAGCTTAGGGTTTGGAAACCCTAGCTGCCATAGCTGACTTTGGTGTTAAAACTAGACACTGTAGTTGGATTTGAGAGTGAAATCACACAGTTTTCACCGCTAAGCTTCAATGGAGTAAAAGATTTTCAAGAGATTTGAGCTAGAAGAAGTGTTATCAGTTGAATCTCTAATTTATTGCTCTTCATTTAACATCTTTCAGGTTGAAAGCAACTATTTGGGAGCCAAAAGTCCAAGTCCCATCTGAAGCTATCATTTCTGCTGATAAAGAACACGTTTCCATTCCTTTGCTGGTTGAATGCTCTGAAAATAAAACTGAGTTTGCAGGACCAAGGGCAGAGACGAGTTCATGAGTTTGTTTGCAGAAGTTCCCCTCTCTTGGAGGGCAAAATAATTCCCCTCTTCAGCTGAGTCAAAGCCTGCTCATTCAATGACTGTAGGAGGTCGTAACTACATCCAAAGGCGTAGAGTTTGAAGAATTCTGAGCACGGGTTTCTCTTTTCTTGCTGCACGATTTTCTCACTATCTGGACGAGTTTTTCAGAAGGGAAAGAGTACGAGTTTGTAACGAATAAAATATATATAAATAATGTAAAATAATCTAAACAATAATAATCGTAAATAATGATTAGTTAACTAGTAATTAGGTTGAATAGGCATGTCTAAATGAGACATGACTCTTCATGAAGAGATGCTTGATATATAAGCAAGCCTCTCGTTCTCATTGTAAATCATTCTTATTCTTAATCATATATTTAATATAATATTTATATCCTCAATGGATAATTTCATATTCCAAGTCTTTTGGAGTAATTAATCTGTAGAAGGAACTTTGTTGGCTTGAGAGTTACCTGATATATGGTTGTTGGTTGGTCTGTTGGTAATCTGAGTCGATTTCTGCAATACCAGGACGAGTTTGCCTAAGTCTGGATGCCACTAGAGTTGCTAAGTGTACGGCTGTATACTCTTTTTATTAGGCCGAGTTTCTGTGTCCATTTGTGGGCTGTGTGAAGTGGCACTTACAGCTGGTGTGAAATCAATCAAGGGAACTGCTGGTAAAGGGACGTAGACTCTTCCTGTATTGAGCCACGAGCTAGCTGACGCATGGTATCTCTGGTAGCAGCATACACCACCACAAAAATATTCAAGCAGTTAACCCAGGTTTAATCTCTTTGTATGTGCTGCGAAACTCTGATTATTTGAGACTCAAGGGTAATCTGTTGTTACATATTTGCAATTTCTGGGTTGGTTCTTGATAAGGGAAGCTGATATCTTCTATCAAATAGATTCAAATGCCCAGGTTGTTTATCTTCTTATTGTACTGTCATATTTCAAGTAAAGAACAGGAACATTTACGTTGATGCACTTTTCAGGTTTGCCATATATCAGCTGTATAGTAATTTCTGAGTCTGATATAAGTTGAATAAGTTTGTTTTTTAAAGTCTGTTTGGTGTTGTCTGGGTATTGTATAAACTGTCTTGATGACAAATTTTATAAAAATCACCTACGGCAGTATACAGTCAAACTGTTTGACGAAAGTTATCACTGAACAACTCAATAAAAGCTCAGAAATTTCCTTTATGAAGCCAAGAACATTCTAAAAAGGATCTTACACAACCTGTACCTGCCCGAATACCAACCCAAGACATAAGAATGTCCTTCACGGGAGGGAGGTACCACCCATCAAGAGGTAGTTAGCAAAACCATAAAATAAAGAACCGTGAAGATGAAATAAGGAGGTTGGTCATGCTCGTCCACCCAGAGGGAACTAGGATACACTGACACTTCATCCCACATGGCCTATAGGGCCAAAAGAATGCACACATTTGGACTTATAAATGGTGTTTCCCTTTGTCAAAAATTTTGGGGTATCCCTTCTGAAAGATGGGTAAGAGGGTGAACTTGAGAATGATATCAGTTGATAATTTTTTTTTTCTTTTTTGCATAACTGTTTTTTCTCTTTGTATTTTTATACTCCATTTTGTTAAATTTAAATTTTATTTGAAACATAAATATAATGCCCAAAATACAGTCAAGCTCAATATCTAAAAAAGTTGTACCTGCACACAGACGCACACTTATACCTGTGCCTGTAAATCATGTTACCTGTGTACATGCATGTATGCTATTTCCACTCAATCTTGTTATAAATGCATATTTCATGTACAATAAGCAAGCCTGATGGTGTATAGGTCTTTCAATCTTTTATGCCTTGTGGTCATTTTCATTACCGAGTTTTTATTTGATGATTTTTTTGGTGCTCTGTCTTATAAGTTATTGAACTCAATTCACTTATATCTGATTCTGGGGTTTTCAGACTACTTACAATTTATATACTGTCTATTTTTTTCTTTCCTTTTCAACAATAAGAAAGTGATTGTATTTCGCATCCTTCACTTAGATACTTTACTTGCAGATTGGGTGCCACACCTTTGATGGAACTCATGATAGCTACAGGAAAGGCAGTTGCCAAGCTGCAACTAGACCATGGTTTGGCTGTGGAGCGGGTTTATACAGGGTCATTTATGACTTCTCTTGATATGGCGGGTTAGTGACAAATGGCAATTGCATATGTTCACTTTTTCTTTTATTTATTATGCTTCAATCATAACATTCAAATTTCGTTTTTTTTGGTATAATATGCAGGGTTTTCCTTATCTGTAATGAAAGTAGACCAGTCTATTCTGCAGCGTTTAGATGCTCCGACTAAGGCACCTTATTGGGTTGTTGGTGTTGATGGTATGCTTTTTAACATCATTGAATGACTTTATCTAAACAATAGATGCATTGAAAGCGTAGGGACATATTTGAACATTGTTTGAAAAGGTCGTGACTTTCAAGCTATGGGTTGTTCACTTCTGTATCATTGTTATGTCCTATACATGTGTGAGACGTAGTGTTCCTCTTACAATGTTAAATTCGATCTTGGATATGTCTTTTATGGTGTACAACCTCTTACAGATGAATATTTTGATTTGCAGGGCCACGCCCTCCAACAACAATTCCAGTTGCATTGTCACCTCCTCGAGTAAAAACGAATGTGGTAAGGATTAAAATAGCCCAATTGCATAACTTAAAACAAATATTAACATTAGCAATCTATAATTCTGATTTCTTTCTCAGTTTTTAAAAGGATCATGGTAAATGGGTAGTTGGTTTTTGTTGTTTCGGTTGGAGTTGTGAACTGATATTCATTATTGAAGCCATGGTCTAAGATACCTGGTCCATGAATCCATATATTTGTGCATTGAGCCTTCCCTCTGGGAAATCCATCTGTTATTTGACGTTGTTGCTCACATTTTTGGAGTTGTGAACTGATATTCATTATTGAAGCCATGGTCTAAGATACCTGGTCCATGAATCCATACATTTGTGCATTGAGCCTTCCCTCTAGGAAATCCATCTGTTATTTGACGTTGTTGCTCACATTTTCACAGAGTGTTCATGTTGTTACACTTGCTGTCACCACTGCCTTCGACTCTTGGAAGACCCCATCTCTATCCAAACCTTTTGCCTCTTTTCATCATGGTGTGATTTGGTAAGCATGATATGGCTGAGTCTCTAGGGCAAGCAGGTCTAGAATTAGAGTAGCTTCAAGCTGAAAAAAAGAGAAAGTAAATACGGTCATAAGCCCTTATTTTACAAGGGATGTACTGTTATGTCAGACTTGGATTGGAAACCTTTAACCTTGATATCTTTTGCAACTCAAACCTCATAAGGCCTAATATTTTACATAAATAGTCTCTATTTTCTCTTCGAATTGCCCCTTTTAAATCAATTGTTTTGTGTGAATATTCCTAGATCTAACAATCTCAGGAATCCTACTGCAACCAACTGAATCTACTTACCTAGATTGTAAATTACATTACAAGCTTATTTCAGATTTCGTCATGAAACATGGAAGTAAATTACTGAAGCAGCCTACACCAATTTAAATATGATTCTGAAAGATAGAAACTGAGCAAGGAAAATCGAAACACAGAGGACACAGTTATTTTTGGACAATAGTCCCCGGAAAAACCCAATGCATGAAAACCGGTGTAGCAACTTTGAGGGTTTATTATTATTAAGTAGTAGCGATTTCTGAATACATCACTGAATACCTCACAGGGTTATTCAGTTACAGAGAGAAACACTGGCAGAAGCTTTGTGAGTTTAGTGTGGAAAAAGTCTGCAAAAAATTGTGATTTAATCCTAAAAATGCGATTTTTTGAACTAAACGATTTAATCCCCCGACTTTTTGAAAAAGTCGCTCTTTTTTCGTTATACTTCTGATTTAATCGAGAGCCGACCCAAAAAGTCGGCCTCCCTTCCGAGGCCGCGGATAAAGAGGCTGCAAAGGAGAAAAAACTGTAAATTGAAGCTTCCATCCATGCATTTTCAAGTTATTGCATTGTATTGTTTGTCATACTTCTTGCAAGTATAGCAATCTCATTTGAGAAGCTTTGTGAGTTTAGTGTGGAAAAAGTCTGCAAAAAATCGCGATTTAATCCTAAAAATGCGATTTTTTGAACTAAACGATTTAATCCCCCGACTTTTTGAAAAAGTCGCTATTTTTTCGTTATACTCCCGATTTAATCGAGAGTCGACCCAAAAAGTCGGCCTCCCTTCCTAGGCCGCGGATAAAGAGGCCGCAAAGGAGAAAAAACTGTAAATTGAAGCTTCCATCCATGAATTTTCAAGTTATTGCATTGTATTGTTTGTCATACTTCTTGCAAGTATAGCAATCTCATTTGTAATGTGTTAGTTTTGAAGTTAAGAAATGTTTTTGTTTTCCAAGGAAAAATAAATCTTTATACTTCATATTTATAGTTATAAAGCAAATTATACATTGGCTAAGCCTCCAGGCTTTTAGTGATCCAGACTCTAACAGCCACTGCCCCTTCAAAAGATTACAAAAGTACCAAAAGGACAGGCATACAATAGTCTTCCGTAGAAATAACCCCACACCATCAAAAACATTGTTACAGTTGTTGAATGCTTCCAGAAGAAACAACAAAGAGGAGGTCATGAAGATCAAACAGCAACAACCTGTCCAAAAAAAATAAAACCAGTGCCTCAAAAAAGAACCCATTTTTCAGACAAGAACAAAGTACCTGTGAAATCTTGTGACAGCAAAGATCCTTCCTGCAATGAGAGCACGTTTTGAAAGGGAATCTTCTTTAGTGGTGAACTCCCTGTAAATGTGGGGAAAGGTTATGTATCAGAAGTGGATTTTACCTCCAAGAGTTTTTGAATAATAGATGCCAAGGCTAGGTTAGTAATCTAACATCTACTTTTTCCTCAGAAAATAAGTATCTTGGAGTCACCAAGCGTTAATTTTCACATCTGCTGTGATACTCATTG
Source organism: Pinus tabuliformis (assembly GCA_031772625.1). Taxonomy (NCBI): domain Eukaryota; kingdom Viridiplantae; phylum Streptophyta; class Pinopsida; order Pinales; family Pinaceae; genus Pinus; species Pinus tabuliformis. The sequence goes on along the minus strand of CM062816.1, from coordinate 2,078,645,110 downwards.
TTAATTTTCATTGGACCTACCACCTGACACCTTATTACCCAAGTAGTTACAATCTACTGAATAAATGCATGACTTATTTCTTAATACAATTAGTGGAAACAAAAATTAAAAGGGAAAAAGGATCTCAGTGATTGATTACTTGATGACTTTTAGATGACTCATGATCTACATTTATTATATTTTTTGTTGATGTTTTGACTCTTGAGAGTTGAGACTCAGACATGACTCAAAATTCAAGAGTTGATTCACTATTTTGATATGTGATGTAGCACTAGACTTCATATACATATTATATATTAGTTTTCTTTACATGTTTATGTGGAAATGCATTTATTTGATGTTGTGGATACTCTAGAATTAAAAAAAAAAAAAAATGAATAATTTTGTGTTTTTTTTATAATTTTGTGGACGTTTTGCTGACTTTTTCAAAAAACTCACAACTTTGATGGGTTTTTCAACTTTTCGACCCTTGCCGAATTAATTCCAAATTTGACTTTTTCCACATTGGAGTTTACCTCACACAATCACTGAGAAAAAGTCCCACTTGTTTCGGTTGCTGGATAAGGTGCCACTGGCAAGCTCTGCGCTATCACTGCATTGCCTCTATACTGTCCCAACGTCAACCCTCTCAGGGACAGCGTCACCCAACTGGGGAATCAATCAGTAGCCCAGAGTCACTGCTGTCAGCCTCCCGATCTCACACCATGACTTCTAACTATTGAAACTGATACTCTGCTCTGATTTTCTACTTTCTCTCTGCCTCTGTGTCACTTCTGCGTGGCCCTTCTGGCCTTGCGTCAACCCTTAGTATCTCAGCGTTTAAAGCATGACAATGTTAGAATCCTTGTCCCATGACAACATTTAGGGCAGCGTACTTAGGCTTCTTATTGCTATGTAGAAAGGTCCCATTTAGGACAGTGTGGAACCTTATGTGGACTCCACCATAAGAGCTGTCCTCCATGACAGCGTTAGGCTTCTACCATATTAGGGTAGCGTAGAGCTTTCTCTCCCTTTTGACTGTGAGTAGGGCTAGGGTAACTCCTCTTAGGGCAATGTATAGACTTTCTTTAGATAGTGTCTAGAGTTAGGGCAAACCTTCTAGGGCAGCGTATTCTCTTAGTGACTCCTCCTTCCACCAAAACCCAAAGACAAGTGGAGAGGAAGAGATCACAAGAATAGTGTGTCCAAATGACTAGCAAGCCACCCTTTTTTATACTAAAACGTTGAGCACAAGTGGGGGCAATTTGGTTGCTGGCCAACCTTGACGAATTGTCCCCTAACACAAATAAATTCATATCTCCATGAATACATGTTGGAATCACATGATCTTTAGATCAATCCTGCACCTCTCAATGAGAGGAATCCAAGAAAAATATCATCTGCCATGAATAAGTACTCCCACATGGAGTTTAGCCCTAGTTGCCAATTTCAACACTCCCTCTCAACTAGGGAGAACTTCATCTGCTAATCCATCTGCCAAACTGTACTATCTCTGCCATCAGTGCTCCACACTACTCTACTCTGCTCTTTTGAACTATGAGGAATAAGAAGTGATCGAGAATGTATGATACCATCCTCTACTGACCCGAAGTCGGTCCCATATAAAAGAGAGTGTCTCATACCACTCTTACTGATCCGAAATCAGTTCCAAACAAAGAGAGTGTATCATACCACTCTTACTGATTTGAAATCAGTTCTAAAAGAGAGTAAGTTATATCACTCTTATTGACCCGAAGTCACTTCCAATTGATCCCAGATCAATATCATCCTAGCATAGGGAGTACGATAGTAACACGATGTGTCCATTGGTACTACTATGGTCCCTGTTCTCATTTCCCTACTCATTGGCCAGAGGATAGGTACTTCCCATGTGTCCCAGACTGCATGGGTAGGATGTCTCGGTAGGAAAAGGATGAACCACTCATTCTGCCTACATGTCGCTAGAGGTATCCCAAGGGAAGGCTGGACCACTTACCCTATGACTGTGTCTCAACAGGAGCAGGATGAACTACTCATCCTGCCTACGTAGCAAACCATTAGGGGAATGCTGAACCACTCAGCCTATGGTTGCTCATCGTCGGAGCTCCCAAAGCTCAATGTCCATATCATACAGGACCCTTAGGAGAGAGTCTCTCCACGACTCCTAGTCGTTCTCAGAAAGTCAAGAATTTGACCTTTCTTAGGGGCTTCGACAGAATATCGACGACTTGCACAGTAGTCCCAATGTGATGGAGCCTTCTTGCTCCTCGATGTACCATATCCCAGATAAAGTGGTACCTGATGTCTATATGCTTGGAGCGATCATAGAACACGGGATTCCTCAACAATCGAATCCCCCTCTGGTTGTCATAGAAGATTGCAATGGTATCCAACACGTGTCCAAATAGCGCACTAAAGAGCTTCCACAACTAGACAGCTTCACAGGAGGCCATACTCACTACTATGTATCTGGCCTCATCGATGCTCAAAGCAACCGACTTTTGCTTCTTGCTCATCCAGGATATCGTAGTAGAACCCAAAGAGAACCAACACCCAAAAGTGCTCTTGCGATCCTCCACATTGCTTGCCTAATCAGCATTAGAATAATCATGCAACTTCACATTTCTGGCAGTGTATCTCAATCCATGAGAGATTGTGCCGTGAAGATATCTCAAATGATTCTTGGCACCAATCCAGTGAGGCTCAACCATATATGAGCTTAGCATGCTAACTGCAAAACATATATCCGGATGGGAGTTCACCAAGAACATCAATGCTAGTATGAGTTTACGAAACTCAGAGGCATTTTCCAAATCAGGTCCAACATCACTACCACATAACTTCTTAAACTTAGGCTTCATCGAGGTAGTCACGGGCTTGCAGTTCACCATTCCAAATCCGGAATCCAACTCCCTCTTACTTTTGCAAATGAGAGGGTCTACACCTGTTAGAAAGAGGTCGTCCTCATAAGGTACCAGTATGAGAGGTCTATCATCCACAACCTTAAAGCAATGGTTTGGATCGGCTTCATTCCCTGTGAATCTTAACTTCATCAGATAGCTGTCGATCCTCTCATACCAAGCTCGGGGTATTAGCTCTAAATCATAGAGAGCTTTCTTCAACTTGCGTACATGAGATTCCTGATCATGAATCTCAAACCCCTGAGGTTGTTCCAAACCTGTGGACTTGCTACATGAGGGGAATGGTCCCCTTGTAAGATTTTCCTTCGGTACATCTCGGACATGTACCTCTATGCTCTTCTTGAATTCAAGCATCCCTTTCACCATCTGACTCACATCGGATAGGGCCTTATAATGAAGATGGGCAAACCTCCGGTGCCATTGAATAGATGTGTCACATGACATGGTCCCCAATGGACTTCCTGCAACTTTGATACAAATTTCGAATCCTGAACCCATGAGTAAAAGCATCTTTGAAAATTCCATTTTTAAACACGTACCTTTCCATCGATGAATGCCACCTTGAAACCTTTGACTTCCATTGCTGAAATGGACACCAAGTTCTTCTTGAGATCAGGTACATAAAGAACTTCTTGTAAATGAATCGTGTTACCCTCATTCAATTGAGGGGTAACATTCCCTACACCCTTTTCGGGATAGGTGGCATTGACTCCAAGTATAATCCCCACGATTGTTTCCATCTCTACCAAATTAGAGAGAGCTTCCTTCTATTCGATGAAGTGCCTTGAAGCACTACAATCAATAAGCCAGATTCTCTTGGAGTTCCTTGCTTTCTTTGAAGAGTCGGCCACTTCCTTGATGAGCTGTGTTGTCGCGCAGATTGGCACGACAACGCTCGGACCGAGGGCTGTCACTCTGATCCCCGATCCCTCCGTTTAAGCCCGTCTCCCGCGGCTAAGGGGGGTAGACCCTGCGAGATAGTGAAGACCAACTGCCAAACAGTTGGTTGGGAGACACGAGATACGATATAAAAAACACTCGATGGATTTGATAAATTGCAGACCAGTGCCTTGTGGAGTTAATGTTTAAATGATTACTTTCTAAATGATATAGAAACATGGACCATGAACAACAATCATTTATCATCAAATAATGAGAACAATGCTTTGAATATCCAGTAAAACATAAAGTTTTGAAAAAGATGAATGCTTTAAAACACCACGAATCATGAACCATTGACCAGATATCAATTTCGTATCTCAAACTTGAAAATTTAGCATCTCAGCATGAAATATATAACGAGAAAGCTCCTGAGACTGGTAAAAATAATTTCCCACAAAATATTTATGATTTTCAGGCAAAAAATTTAAACAAAAAATCCTAAATTAATCTAAAACTTAACTGCATAAAAACTAAACTAAGCCTAAAAAAAATTTATAAATCCTTTTTATATATATATATATTTTTTTTATTTTTTTATGAAAATTCTAATCCTAAACTAAACTAAAAGAAATAAATTAAAACTATTTACAAACTACAAATTAAAATGAGAATCTAAAACATTTTTATTTTTTTTATTTTATTTTTTTTAGAATTAAAAAATATGAAAATAAAACTAAAGAACTAAATCTAAAACCAAACATATAAAACCATAACCTAAAAATAATAAAAATAAAAAAGGGCTAAACCTAAGGCATATATACATTTAAATGAAACTAAAACTAAGAAATAAAACGTAACTAAAATAAAATCGATTTTTATTACCTACGCTATGCACATATAACTCAAAATTGAAACCTGATAAGGACGCAAGCAGACAGACGTGCTCTCTCTCAGCGAAAAAAGGGAACTCAGCTTACGGCTATTTACCTGGCGTGATTTACCTGGAGCTGTTGGCAGCCTGAAAATCGATTTACATTCGATGCTAAATCCGCAGTTTTGTGTAGTGAAGGGTAACGAAACGTCAAGGATTTACCTGGCATTCGCTGAATCAAAAAAAATGTTTCACGTGAAGCTTCACTTGCTAAATCCGCAGGCCAGACGGCAATGATTTGAAGAAAGACGCGAGGGCAGCTTTGAGGCCAGTGCTGCTATTCAAGTTGAAATGCCTCAGTGGCAGCCACACGCAGGCTTCTGGGGATGCGATGAAAGCATACAGGTCCACGCTGCAAAAAATATACTCATAAAAACGCATCAACATAAATTTATTCAACGTGGCTTCAGCTTGGTGGCGGATGAGAACTTCTCATAGAAACCATGTATGAGTTAACGATTTCCAACCATTGTGCACAGGTTTTGCAGCATAAGAAATAAAAAAGAATGTCAACAACGTCTAGTGGGTAAGAGGAAAAGCTGCACCAAGTCGTTGTCAAGAATGAGGAGAGCCGTCAACAGCTCAAGGACTGATGCTGAGGATGAGCAGCAAATCATCAATATTGCAGAGCTAAAGAGTCCCAGTAACAGTGGGTGTATAGGCGGTTGAAAAAAGGCTGGGGAAGATGACAACAGTGGAGCGTAATAATGATTGAAATCTGGAGTCAGCCAGCGCACGTGAACCTGCCAAAAATGATTTCGAAATTTTTCATGTGATAAAATAAAACCTAAAAACCCTAATTAAACCTGATAAAAGCAAAACTGAAAATGAAACCCTAAAACAGCTAATAAATGTACAGATTTGGCCTCTGAAATGCCAGATTTAGCAATAACAGCAGTAATTGTTTTCAATATATTAGAAAATTTGAACTTCACTGTGAACAGAAAGAAAATCTAAATGTAAAACAGAAAAAGAAACTTTGAATGATTAACCCAGGGAACAATCAGCTGGGCTCTGCACAGAAAAGCCAGTGGGAGTCGGCTGGTTCAGCCTAGAACTTCCCCAAACGCCCACAATTTCCTCCAGAAAGGTTTTCCTGCACACCTCAAGCAATCATCAGCACAGAGAGAAGGAGTGCTGCTAGATCTCAGAAAATAATGGAGATACCTGCCATTATTTCAGAAACCCTAGCAGCCCTCAAACCCTAGCAGGTGAACAAGATACCTGTGCTCACACTACTCTTAAAAAAACAAGCTATGATCAACGGCTAAAAACTGAAATATGCAGAAAATTAAAGATCTCACAGCAATCCCAGAGAGTAACACCAACACGATTTGGACCCCAAAGTCTTTTTATTAACCAGAAAATCAGATTACAAGAGAGCTTTCGAGTACAGACTCACAGATCAGCTGAATTGAAATGACCCCCTAAGACCCTATAATAAGGAAATGATCCTAACGGCTAGTTCGAGTGATCCATGTGGAAATGATCTCGACTGTTGATGAGGATCAAGACATCTCTTGATCTCATCCGTCGATTTATTCACTTAAAATATTATTATTTTATTAGTTAGGGTTTTTGCTTGATTTTTTTAATTTTTTATTATTTTTCATTATTTTATTATTTTTATTCATTTTTTAATTTTTTAATTCATTTTAAAATGGATCACTGAACTAAACCTTCGGAAACATCACCTAGGACCTAGGACTTAGGACTCATGAGGGGATTTAAAACATTTCTCGACCCTCAGGACACATTACATCATGACTTTTACAAAATTTCATCTTAAGGGACAAACCCATTTAATACAGACCCTCACAAAACACTCAGCTCTGCGACACAACGATAATCTAGCAGATCAATACACTAGGATTCTCCTAAAGTTCAAATGACAAAATCAATCCCGGCTTTGGGGTCAGGTTTGAAGGAAAACTCTGCCGATCCGTGGATCGGTGAGACAAAAAACCTTCCGGGACGTAGATTATCATCAGAAAGTTAGGTCCACCTAGGCAAATTACATACATGACTTCATGTCTGCTAAGATTATTTACAGTTAATACATGCAGATTGGGTTTACAATCAAAAAGATCAAACTGCTGATGATGGCAGGATGGCACGGACATGCTGCTCAGGAGCTACCCCTCTCTGCCAACAGAAAGGAGGTGTACTGCATGGGCAGTTGACCAGTAGTGGTCAACATCTGGCTCTACTTGGGGACACGTTGCTGCACTGGTAGGAATGTGAGAATCCAGAATCTGCATCCATACAACACACAAATGAAAATAAGTAGCGTCCATTCCAAAGTCATCATATACATTAAGTACAGGAAAGATAAAAGCTCTTCATTTATTGACTATCTAATAACATGAAAAGTAAATCTAATCCCAAAAGCAGAAATGAAATGCTGAAAAGACAAGGAGTAGGGACAGAAATACAATACAAAAGATGCCCCACGGCATCAGATGTGTTCAATATAGTGCATACTGAGCATTTGCCTGCTTTCAGGCAAATCTGTCGGCTGCTTGTCGGATGTGCCATGTCCCATTTTGCATATGGTAGGACTCCTTCCTATCCGAAAATCAAGCTGCTCGCGGCCGTCTGATGCGTCAAATCTTCTTCTCATTTTCTTCCTCTTGCGCTTTTTCTTTCTGGCAGGATGAATTACTGATGAGCTGGAACTTTCTGTCTCGAAACTATTAGATGAAGTACGCGTGATATGTCTCTCTTTAGCCCGCATCTGATCTTTATCATTCTTAAGTCCATCCTCGATCAACCATCTTTCAACTGAACTAATAACCTCCTCATAATAAGATGGATCTTGTTGCAACAAATCAGAAGGCTCCTGATCTATTGATGTTATCTGTTTTCTTTCATTTTCCAATTGCTGAAATTTTTGAACCTGTATTCTAATGGCATCCATCTGTCTAGAGTGTTCAACCTTTATAACACTAATTTGTCTGGCATGATGTTCTTCCATGTCTTTTATTACTTTAACATTTTCTTCCTTTATGTTCATCAAGCAATGCTGCATGGAATTTATTTCTTCTTCATGATTCGCTTGCATGTTTCCAATTTCCGTTTCATGTTTAGTTTTCATGGCCTCAATTTCCTTAGCATGCTGATTTTGCGTGTCCTCAATCTCCTTATTACGTTCTTCCAGATGGGTGCGTAAAGTTTTAACATCATTGATAAGATTAGTTTGGTTGCTTTCCAGATTTTTCACCAGCATCTTTAAATCTTGTATTATTTGCTTTTGCTCCTCCTTTTCATTGTCATTTATCCCTGATTTTTCACTATGATGATCTGCAATATTTCCGGTGGATGACACATTCTGACCTTGAAATCTTTCTTCAACAGCTGAATTACTTTCTTTCTGTTCAACAATTTTAGAAGTAGAAGGCAAGCTGTTTGGACTATCATATCTATCTTTAAAAGCATTGAGAATGTCTTGTAAAGAAGTGAAAAAATCATTAGGAAAGTTATTAAACCAATTCAAGGCATCACCCTCTAAAGAACGGACAAATAGACGCATCTTGAAATCTTCATTATTATATTGAGGAAATCTACAGTATAAGATCATTACACAAGTAAACATGTTTAAATGCCTTTTAACAGCGACCGAATCATCACCCGAGAACTTAAGTAATTTATCAATGGCCTCTTTCGGAAGATCATGGAGATTATCAGTAAAATGACATGGTTTAAATGAATAATCCATGATGAACAATAAGGGATCAGATGGATGATAGAACTAGCTCTTTGCTCAAGAAAATCAAAAGATGAAAGAAGTGGAGTCGCCACTTGAACAATAAAACTGATTCTAAGATCCAAGAAGTAACCAACAAACAGATATGCGGGAGGCTTCTTGTCTGGGAAAGAATAAAAAATGGAGTCGCCACCCAAACAAGAAACACACCGAAGAGATGCTGCTGATATGTGATGAAAAGATGCCAAAATATTGAATCTGCCAGCTCAAATGAGAGATGAGAAGATGAGAAGATGAATGTCGATGAAACTCCAGGAACAGAAAAACTCTGTCCCCGGCAGCGGCGCCAAAAATGTTGTCGCGCAGATTGGCACGACAACGCTCGGACCGGGCGCTGTCACTCTGATCCCCGATCCCTCCGTTTAAGCCCGTCTCCCGCGGCTAAGGGGGTTAGACCCTGCGAGATAGTGAAGACCAACTGCCAAACAGTTGGTTGGGAGACACGAGATACGATATAAAAAACACTCGATGGATTTGATAAATTGCAGACCAGTGCCTTGTGGAGTTAATGTTTAAATGATTACTTTCTAAATGATATAGAAACATGGACCATGAACAGCAATCATTTATCATCAAATAATGAGAACAATGCTTTGAATATCCAGTAAAACACAAAGTTTTGAAAAAGATGAATGCTTTAAAACACCACGAATCATGAACCATTGACTAGATATCAATTTCGTATCTCAAACTTGAAAATTTAGCATCTCAGCATGAAACATATAACGAGAAAGCTCCTGAGACTGGCAAAAATAATTTCCCACAAAATATTTATGATTTTCAGGCAAAAAATTTAAACAAAAAATCCTAAATTAATCTAAAACTTCATTGCATAAAAACTAAACTAAGCCTAAAAAAAATTTATAAATCCTTTAAATATAATTTTTTTTTATTTTTTTATTATTATTATTTTTTTTTTTTGCGGAAGATTTTCTTTGTCAGATCTAGTCGTTTTTTTCGGGAATTAGCATGTTATATTTTTCATGCTGAGATCTAATTTTTTCAAGTCGAGATGCAAAATTCATATCTGGTTAATGGTTTATGATTCGTGATGGTTTAAAGCATTCATCTTTTAAAAATTTTTCAATTGCTGGATATCGTTTGGTCATTCTAGGAGCATTGTGATTTAACTGATGATAGATGATTGCTGTTCATGGTCCATATTTTTTTTTATATCGTTTAATAAGTAATCGTTTCAACCACAATCTCTTAAGGCACTGGTCTGCTAAATTAATCAAATCCATCATGTGCTTTTACATCGTATCTCATGTCTCCCAACCAACTGGTCGACAGTTGGTCACATCATCTCACAGGGTCTACCCCCCTTAGCCGCGGGAGACAGGCTTAAACGGAGGGATCGGGGATCAGAGTGACAGCCCCCGGTCCGAGCGTTGTCGTGCCAATCTGCGCGACAACAAGCTGCATTCCTTTTTCCTTTGCCGTGGTACCTGTCATTCCTTCGATCATTGAAGATACCCCTGGAATGATTGTTACCATCATTAAGTGATGTGTCCCTTCTATTCGGACACTCCCTTGCATAATGGCCAAAATTTATTGCAAGCAAGGCATCTGCCTTTCGTTCCACCCTTAGATCCGAACTTCCCATTGAAGTGATCTTTAGGTAGGCCATCATATGCTTCCGCTGTGCCACTTAGATAATATTCTCTGCTTCGACTTCACCCTTGGTGAATTTGAAGTGGGATGTGGAACCCATTGAGCCTTTTGTCCTTTCCGACTATCTTCGGTGATTGCTCTTTCACTCTTGCTTGGGCTTTGTCTTCACCTCAGCTCTGACACCGTGTTAATTTTAGGTATGTTCTATGCTGAGAGAAAATTTACTTTAATTTTCATATTAGCTCAATATTAATTCCAGATTAGCAATCACATTTAGCATGATAGTAAAATGCAGATAGAACATGAACATAAATCGCAGAAATCAAGCCAAGACAAGAGGACACAATATGCGGCGCCAACCAGGGAGAAACCCCAATGTGGGGAAACCCTTGATCAGTTCTTCTTATGTTCTTCAATAGTTCAACAGAGAGAGAGATAGTACATATACATCAGAAGTCAACATTTTGACTGGACAAAATAAGAGCAGAGATCTTCACTAAGAAGATAACACATGAGGTAGCTGATCTAAACACAGGTGATTCCATCACCATGCTGCACACATCACTGTGTTGCACTTCATTACACCATGCTGGACCATGCTACATGCAGTAGTCATTGCATTCATTGTCCATGCTGCATCCATCCAGGCTGCACCCAACACTGAGTTGTTCTCATTATGGTACTTCTCTCCCATCATTGAGCTACACTTTTCCGTACCCTTCATTGCACTACGCTGCATACATCATACGGTCAATGCATACTGCAATACATCATGTTGTTGCTATACATCCATGCCCATCATCATGCTGAATCCATTGTGCTGCACCTTATTGCACCATGCTGCTCCATGCACCTTACTGCACCATGCTGCTACATGAATCTTACTGCACCATGCACCATACTGCACCATGCTGCCCATGCACCATACTCATCATCACTACATTGCAATACTGTATCTTACCAGCCTTAGCTGCTTGCTATGGCTTGCAGCCTAGCAGAGCAGCTAGGCTATAGTTAGCAGTTTAGCTCTCAATGACAACTGCTCCCAACTGTACCTCATCCAAGCTTAGGAAAGCAGTTAGTTATGACTAGATGTGATAGTTGATGAGGGCATCTTTACGTTTGAGATTGGGGCCTCTTTAGGCCTCCTTATTGTGGCTTCCAGACCTTCCTTTTTGACGCTGTCCCTGTCCAAACAGATGTCAGATTAGGCATCATATAACTGTGGTATGACTGCGGCTAGGGCACTCTTGAATACACTTCCTTTTGACTGTGTCTAGAGCTATTTAAGACCTCCTCTTTCCAACGTAAATGAATCCTTCTCTAGCTGCTTACAACCCATACAACCAACATTTAGAGTGCATTCGGACTGTGACTAGGGCATACACAGAACTGTGGCTAGGTCTCTTTTAGACCAGTGTGTAGACCTCTCCTTATTCTGCGTTAGGCCTTAAGGTCATCTCCATAGGGAACAATGTTAGACCTTTATTGATCCGCAACCATGATTCTTCTAGGACAGAGTTTAGGCAGCGTCTTAGGATCTCTGTGTTTAGAGCATGACAGTGTTAGAACCCTTGCTCCATGACAACATTTAGGGCAGCGTACTTAGGCTTCTTATTGCTGTGTAGAAAGGTCCCATTTAGGACAACGTGGAACCTTGTGTAGACTCCACCATAAGAGCTGTCCTCCATGACAGTGTTAGGTTTCTACCATATTAGGGCAGCGTAGAGCCTTCTCTCCCTTTTGACTGTAAGTAGGGCTAGGGTAACTCCTCTTAGGGCAGTGTATAGACTTTCTTTAGATAGTGTCTAGAGTTAGAGCAAACCTTCGAGGGTAGCGTATTCTCTTAGTGACTCATCCTTCCACCAAAACCCAAAGACAAGTGGAGAGGAAGAGATCACAAGAAGAGTGTGTCCAAACTCCAAATGACTAGCAAGCCACCTCTTTTTATACTAAAACGTTGAGCACAAGTGGGGGCAATTTGGTTGTTGGCCGACCTTGACGAATTGTCCCATAACACAAATAAATTCATATCTCCATGAATACATGTCAGAACAAATGATCTTTAGATCAATCCTACACTTCTCGACGAGAGGAATCCAAGAAAAATATCTGCAGCATAATTTATTTTAATGTTTACGAAAGGGTTTTTGTAAATAACTTATTGGGAAATAAGTAGGAAAAATAAATCAGTTGCTGCAGTGATAGAATTTTCACATTTGTGTGCAACGTATGGGCCCAATTCGTTTTATGAAGCCATCGGCGTAGACAAAACAACTAATCTCAGCTGCTCCATGTTTCTCAAACTCAAGATATTCAATATCCTAGTGAAGAATAAGTGTAAGGGGTTTAGGCAAGAAGAAGAATCTTTTTTCAAGAGGATATAACACTCCATCTTTAGCCTTCAGGGAAGCCCTCAAAGCATAACCATCTTGACAACTACGAAATTTCCCAGGCTGTGTAGCTTTGGCCCTTGAGAGACCACGTAATATCTGAGTGAATACTTCATGTGGGAGACCCTTATAGAATGGCTCGAGCCTGTCCTTGAATTTAGAATTTAAGAGTTCTTCACTTATTGATAGTTCAAACTTCACACTTTGCCAATTCGTCTTTTGCAAACTGCAAGGCAATATGTGGATAAAATGTTTGACCTTTGCGAATTGGTGGATCCAAAGATATGACAACAAAAGTATGGGGTTGATTTGACCTTGGTAGAAGAAAAAGATGAACCACACTACTATATTGAATTTTAAAATCATTAGCTTGTCGTTGAAGTCTTAAGAATAGAAGATGGAGCTCAACTGTGTAGTGACCCCCTGGAGTAAGTACAAGAACATCTTCAAACACAACAACTGATTCACCAGATGGTCCCACCCCAACATCAGCTATTTGCATGATTTTATCTCGAAGGATTTGTGCTGGAGGTCAGCTTTCATCCCCAGTAAATGTCGTATTTGTATTTGGTATGTGGAAACTCAACTCTATTAATGAATCCTTCTCATTGGCTCTAGTAGTGTCATCCATATGAAATAGGACATCCTTTCTACCTTGAGGCTGTGCTTGTGACACGTCTGCTAATGATACTTCAAAAGCCTACTTTGAACCCATAAAAAATGATAACATATTTCCATCTAAATCAACTTCTCCCCAATTCTGTCCACTTACAGATAGCTGCTTATCTTCTGGAGCTAACGCTATTATGTTTGCAATTTCCTCTATCTAGTTTTTGTTAAGTTTCAAAAGTGGCTCGATCAGATTTCTATCAATGAAATTCTTGTCATCCCTGGTGTAGTTTTCGTTACTGAATGACTGCCATTGCTCATGGCTTAAGCCCCCTATTCCTTTGATTACTTTGACAAGATTCATTTGCAAATTTTTGAGAATTTGGTATTGCTCCTGTGAAAGGGGTGTGATAACACCAACCATACCTTTTGTTGTCACAAATATAGATTTAGGTATTGCTTCCCTCTGAGCCTAACGCAGACAGAGCAAGAGATCTATGCTAGAACCTACTCACAATATCTCCAAGATGGTATTCACCTTCAGCTTCCAATTTTCGTTCCTCTTCAGAATCAGTTGCAAAATCGTTATTTTTCCTCACTGTAAAAATGCTGAAATTGTTCTCTACACCCAGGTATACGTCCTCACCCAAAATTTCAGCAATCCTCATCCAATTTTTACTATTATCATGAGTTCTGTCCTCTAACACAAATCCCTGTTTCCCATGATTGTTTTATACCAACAAATATATCGATTTCATATGATCCCCAACTATGATAAAATCTCCATGACACTGGACATGATGTGACAGTGTACGACCATGATGTCCACATTCATAGTGCAACATTCGTGAATCATGCAGCCATTGGTACATCTCAATTTTTTTGTTGATTCCTTCAAACAAAAATACCAAAATTCGGTCCTTGTGAGATTCATTGTCCATGTGATACACACACGTTGTCCCGACACAAATATAGAGATTGTTGCCATCTGGAAATGAACAACTCAGAATGAAAGATCCATGTTTATCAATGCCAAGAGAAAACAGTGAAATAATCTCAAATGTTTTATCATTTAACAAATGCACAAAGCTCTTCACTATTTCTGTCATCATCTTGTACCTGTGATCATAATCATATCTCTCACTGCAAATGGAAAATGTTTGAGACACATCTTGATGGCAAATATGATAAGGATGTTCCCCAAGAGAAACCGAGGAGATGTGAAATATTTGAATGGCATCAATTGAATCTTTATGATATTGTTCCTTTTTCTCACTTTCATCATAAACCATCTTCACAAGAACTTCATCATTAACTTCGATTTCCACATTATTTCCAGCTTGATCACTCTCACTATCAATGTCCATATTTATATTCACCTATTCTTTGTCTTCCTTTAAGTCAACAATTTTGATATCTTCCCCTTCATTATCAATGACATTGTTTCCTCCACTATTATTGTGTGAATTCATATCTTCCTCATCATCCCCTTCATCATCTATGGATTCATTTCTTCCATTGGTACTCTCTGCATTTTCACTTCCTTTTCATCATCATTATCTTCCTTATTATTGATTTCCTTTCGACATGCTATAACTTCTACAAATGATTTTTCTAAACGCTGAAATGCTTCTTGAATTTTACTAAACTGCTCAACGCATTCAGGACGTGAATGTAATGGCACATTGTGCGGAGAACAACGTTCAAAGACCCGCATGATTATATTGTGCGTCATGGCTCTGATATCGCTGAAGCATCAAAACTGATAGCTTGTAGGCTTGAATGTAAAAATACACAAGAGGTATTTGTAATAATAATTTATTATATATAAATATATAATAATTTGAATTGTTATGCTCTTAACCTGCAAGACGATACAAGAATACCAAATATGCGCAGAAATATACCTAGAACATAGAACAGTGAGAAACAACAACAGGTATTTTATTATTCAGAAAGCAATGTTCACTTGCCTCTTCAAGGGGGCAACCTCCAATAGCGCAGAGCTCGATTACAAAATAAGACACGATGCTCCTTGCAGGGAGTCTCTATCCTTTATATATGACTCATACATGCAATACCATGGTTCTTATTAATACCATCTATCTAATACCATGGCCCATTTGCAACTAACTGTGGTCCCGTCATTAAATGCGGGTTAATCACTTACAATTATTAATATGGGCTTTATTGACTCTTTACTTAACTATAACTATGACTCGATCCCACTACATAAATAAGGGGGTTAGGGTGGGACCCTAACATCTTCCCCTTCATTATCAATGACATTGTTTCCTCCACTATTACTGTGTGAATTCATATCTTCCTCATCATCCTCATCATCTATGAATTCATTTCTTCCATTGGTACTCTCTGCATTTTCACTTCCTTTTCATCATCATTATCTTCCTTATTATTGATTTCCTTTGAACATGCTTTAACTTCTACAAATGATTTTTCTAAACGCTGAAATGCTTCTTGAATTTTACTAAACTGCTCAACACATTCAGGACGTGAATGTAATGGCACATTGTGCGGAGAACAACGTTCAAAGACCTGCATGATTATATTGTGCGTCATGGCTTTGATATCACTGAAGCATCAAAACTGATAGCTTGTAGGCTTGAATGTAAAAATACATAAGAGGTATTTGTAATAATAATTTATTATATATAAAAATGTACAAGTGATGTAAAATTTTTACAATTAGGACCTGCATATATACCTAAGCAGGTGTCATTTCGTGACTGGGCATGTCTTTTAGACATGCCTTTTCACTTAACTTAATGACTATTTAACATAACCAATATTTGATTATTTAATATTTACATTTATCTTTTTTATTTATTTGTTATAAATTATATTCATAACAAAGACCATTACAAAGGTAATGTTGATTTTAATGTTCATTCCTTTATTTTTATATTTGGATGGGTTTATGCAGGGCTGTCGAGGGAAGATCTATGGATGTCTTCCTCCACCAATGCACATGTAGTAGGATGAAAGATCCTTAAGTAAACATGGCATGAAGAAGGCAGCATGGCATGAATGAAGGCCAAATATGGACTAATGGATCACTTTCAGATGATGACATGGCTGACTCATGGATGAAAGTGAGGGATGGTCGGTGCCCTATGTAGAAGTCCTAATCATGAAGACTCGTAGATCAAAGAAGTTCATGACATTGTGAGGAGGAGTTCTTCACGTAGTTGTTTGTCCCATCATCCACCTGAGGAGCTGTTGTAGGTCTCTAATTAAGAGGGAGCCTGGAAACAAGTTGCTTACTTGGAAGAAACTTGGAAATTTCTCAGCCAAGAGGGAGCTTAGGTACATTCCTTCCGTAGGAATGAGTACATTCCTTTATTGGAATAGACATGTCCTCCCTAATTAAGAGGGAGAGATAGACACATCATTCTTGTCTTCACTTGGGAAGACAAAATTGAGGATTGGGTAAACATCTGACATCCGATGCTCTTTGAGGATGTATTAAGGCATCCAAGATAAGAGTAGTCGTAGAGGACCGATATTCTTTGAGGAGTGAGAATCCAAGATAAGAATAGTCGTGGTGGAACACACCCTGAGAGCCCGGGTGGGGTATGTTCGGAGAGAGACAATGATGAGGGTGTCTATACATCATTGGTCTCCTCAACATTGTGCTTAGATCTCATGGAGAGATAGAGCTGTTAGTCAAGGCCTTGCTATGTGACAATGTTGGTTGTTATGATGATGTACAGACAGGTTACCAATTCGAATCTTCTTATTAGAAATTCTTCAGATTGAGAATGACCAAGCACCATTATGAATACCTCCCTAGTTAAGAGGGAGTGTTGAAAAGTGTAACTAGGCTCGGTCTTCATAATGTCATGTGTAATTGTGATTTTTATGTAATTGATGAAAAGAAGAAAAATAAAATTATTATTATGCTTGTCTCATGGGTTTCATGAGCAAGTAATTTTATTTTCGTGATGGCTCCCATTGTGAGCCTTTAGGATTTGTCATCTAGAGATAAAAGTCAAATTGAGTCTACTCATGTATGAAGGACCCTTCTTGGGCATATCACAATTGTGTATGAGTCATTAATATGTATAGGATAAGCCCTCCAAGACCAAGTGAAGTATCCTCCTCATGTCGGCTTCAAAAAGATTATTGCAAATTCCAAATGACACGTCAGTTGAGCTTACAGTCATGTCGACTTAATTATGATGGCAAACAAGTATAAATAGGCATCTCAACCTATTTTAGAAGACAAATTTTCGGTGGTCTGTAAGTTTGCAATTTGGTCAAGCATCATAACACAGAGAATCTCAGACTAATTAAAGAGCTTATAGTGCGGATTACAATACAGATTATAGTGCGGATTACTGTGGGATTACAATGGATATTATAGACAGAGTTTCGGTGATATATCATAGTATGGTTTAGTGCTATTTCAGATGAGATGGTTCGGTGCTATCAACAATGAAAGGGTCTCGGTGCTACCACAATGACATGCTACCACAGTCTTGGTGCAATCTTTGTTTTAGTGCCACCATTGTAAGAAGAGATCATTGTCTCTAGAGTAAGGTATTGTTGTCATCACAGTAAGAAGGATTTGGTATAACTACAGTGAGAAGGTTTCGCTGTCATCACAGTAAGGAGATCTTGATGTCATGACAGTAATGAGATCTCGATGGTGATAATGTCTCGGTGCTAAGAAGGTCGAAGTGGAAGAGGAGTCGAGAAGAGGAAAAGAGAAAAAGGTTGACTGTCAAGAGAACTTGTGTCTTGGTCTTGGAGTGGCAAATAGGTCAAGGGTCTTGGTCTTGGTATTCGTCAATTGGAATCTCTATAAGAATATTGGTGGGTTTTCCTCTCAAAGAGTGAGAGGATTTGGCCCTGGCTATTATCCTACATTCTATGTCTCTTGTCTATTTATGTTCATGCATTGGTAGCTGTTTGATGAAGAAGAAAACTAATAACCTAAGTAAAAGAATTTCCAATCTAAAGAGGTAAAAAGCACTCACAAGCAGTTACTAATCAAAGAGAAATCACTTAATTGCTATTCCCTAGATTTCTCAACAACAACTATCACAAGAGTAGGGTTATTCCATCAGTAAGCTGAGGGGCTTATGAAGGGGCTTTATGGGGTTTTGAGGAGTTTTTATTGAGTTCGATGACATGCTCTTGGCACATTCCATGATATGCACAAGTTGCCTTTTTTTTTCGTTGCATTCCGATAACTTTTAGAAATCAGGTTATTATTGAGCTTAACTCACTTAATTACAATTAAGGTGGCATTTCGAGAGGAATACTTTGCAGAATACCTTAGTGTAATAGCTCGTTGGAACCAAAACGAAAAGATCTACTGGATGAGATGGTGGGAAATGATTGTTAGTGCCCTGAGGAGGGATTGTGGCAGATTTACCATTTTCCCAAATTAAAAAGGTATTTAAATTAAATAAAAGGAGGGAAAAGGTAGTAAGTGATTAAAATAATAATAAAATGAAGGCTTCTAGAGGAGTCCATGAGATCTATTAAAGTGGAAGAGGAGACCATTTGGGGACATCTTGGATTGTTGATATTTTATGTCGATGAGGTTTGGAGAACTTAGTTCCCAACTTCTATAGCCCCAGGATGGAAACCCCCGAGTTTGCTATTGGTTGTTGGATGAAAACCCAACACTCTTGAGGATATTTCGTCCAGATTTCACCAATTCCCTCTTCTCTAGCCTTTAGGACAATGTTTCTTTCTAAGGGGGAGGGCATGTTAGGTTCCTTGTCATGAATAAAATATAGATATAAATAATGTAAATATAGATAATAATAACACATCATAAATAATGATTAATTAGTTAATGAAGAGGTATGTCCCTAAGGACATGATTGTTCATAAATGGACACCTGCCTAGGGTATATAAGCAGGCCCTCACTCTCATTTGTAACATCATATTCTCATTCATACATTTTAATATATATTCTTGTATCTTCAATGGAGATCTTCATATTCCAAGTCTTTTGGAATGTTTAACCTGCTATAATGAACCTTGTTCGTTACATTGGTATCAAAGCTGTTCGATCCTCTGGTTGCTCAACTACTGCACAAGAGCTTTGTTCTCTGATCTAGGTCTTTGATCGTTGAAATTCATCAACTTTGTTGTCGTTGTGATTGAAGCCTTTCACTATATCATCTGTGCCATGTGGAGTTTCTCTATTCTTAGTTTCACCATTTTAGGCCTTTGGCCATTAAAAAAGAAATTAATATTATAAAAAAAATAGAATTTAAAAAGAAAAATATTTTTTTATTAAGAAAAGTAAAATAACAAAATATATTTAAAAAAAAGGAAGAAAGATTATAAAAAGAAAAAGAGGAGAATGTTGAGGAATCAATGCTAGTAGACTTAGGGTTAGATTTCTCTTTCTTGATAATTACTTGTGAATTATGTTGCATTCTTTTACTTATTTGTTATATTATCTTTCATCAAGCAATTACCAAATTATGCATGCATGAAGATAACAAAAACAAAAGACACAAGATGTGGGCACTCTGCCAGGGAAAAACCCCTATCTAGGGGAAAACCCATTCAAAATCTCTTCCTTAAATATTTTTTATTGAGACTCTTCAACCTAGACACAAATATCCTCCACACCAAGCTATCCTTTCCTTCTTTGATCCAACCTTTGACCTAGTAGCACGAACACTTCTGCTTGGCAGCTTCCGACATCAATAGGCATCAGCAACAACTTCGACTTTGACAAGGAGACTTCAATATCCTAAATTAGCTCACATGAGAGAGAGAGAGATCCCAAAGCTTTGATTTTGTCCTTCCCTTCCTTCTTGACCAAACTCACAGTCCTTGTAGCCTCCTTCTTCACCTTCGCACTTTTCCCAGATTCCAACTTCGGATATCGAAATGTGTGAGAGTGAGATGCACCAATTGAATTCGAACTACCTTGTATATATAGCCTTCAAATGAGGTCGAATTACCTTTCTTGAGGCTGACTTGGTCTTCTTGAGGCTGACTTGGTGTGTAGGTTACATAATTCATCTTTGACTCAAAAATTATTCTTTTTACGTCGTTCGAGAGCTGAAGAAGGGTCTCATAAAATATACAAGGACTCTAATGACTCTTTATTAATCATAGGAATCCACAATGGGGACTTTGACTAATAAAATGATGACCCAAGCATGAAACCCATGCTTTAATAAGTCATTGTAACAATAATAAAAAATCTTTTGACAAATACATTTTATTAAGACTGAACTTAGTTACATTTTTCAACACTCCCTTTTAACTAGGGAGGTATTCATAAGGAAGATCTGAAACTATACCAACTATGAAGAGTTTAGGCACCACAATGCCATGGACTAGATTCCTGACCAGGGCAATCTATCCAGGGTCTCTCAACAGTTTAGGCACTACAATGCCACAGACTAGATTCTTGACCATGGAAATCTATCCGAGTGGGACTAAGATGAGCTAAAGCTTTCAACCTCTCTAAGAATCATCAGGTTTACTACTAACCATCAACCTAGGGATCTAGGTGTGTCTCCAAGGTCAGAGCTCCATGACCAATGCCACCCTCCCTACTTTGGGAACTAGACATCAACACAAAGTGCCGACCAGATGTCCTCCCAGGCAATGTGTCTCACACAAAAAGCCTCAACTTTCCCGATTATTACAATCGGTAACAAATCCTCCCCGATCAAACAGATTGGTAACAACAAATCTCTCCCAATCAAATTGATTGATAACACTAAGCATGTAAAACATGCTATCAAACCTTTGAGATATTTACCTGTACAAACACAACCCCAATTAGTAACAAACTTTCAAATGTACATAAGTAAACACAAACCTCTGGGGTATTCCAGACAACTGATGTTGCTTCTCAATCATAGTAGGACTTTCAAACGAATCTTGACAGAAGATTCCTTAATCATACATCTTCCTTTCCTACTTCACATGCAACAACATATTCGTCAAATAGATCTGGCTTTTCTTATCTTAGCATCCCCTTAAAATACATTCTCCAATTTCTTATTTCAAGGTGTCCATCATGACTATAGTATGTCCTCCCTCTCAACTCGGGACTTGTTTCCATGAAGACAAGAGTGATGTGTCCTTCTCTCACTTATGGCCTTCACTAAGACTTATAGTTGTTAGTCCTGGTCTAGTGCATGACACATGAAGTAGAGAACCATATCCATCACTCCCTCTTAACCAGGGAGGATCTAATCATTCCTATACAAGGAATATACCCAAGCTCCTTCTTAACCTAGGAAGATCAACTTCTTTTCTACGACATCGGAGAATCTTTCATGGCTTTCATCCTTCTCATCAGAGTTATCATGACCATCATCATTCATATAACTTTCTTCGTCATGCTTATGATATCAACTTTGCTTACGAACATCTTCACCATCTTGAAGATTATGTACCTGCACAACTTAGATAGCAAGTACAAGCAGATCTATATAAGCATGAAGTTAACCTCATCAAAATCATACAATTATGGAAGCATTAGACTTTATAGACATAATCAACAAGAGAGTTTATTTCTATACTTCAACTTCTTGTCGAGGTTTTATTACAAACCCTAATTCACATCAAAAGGTATCAATCTCGTTATATCTAGCGATTTAAAATTTCTTTCAGAGATATGACAAACTCTTTTATAACATATAGAAAACCCTAGAGACCAGTGTAACAATACATCTAAGAACTTTAAAAATTCATATGTTAGACATCCTACTAGGATTTCATACAAACCCTAGACTTCATACATGCGATTCAACAATCAAAACCAATTACAACTCAATCAACAACATGACTAGCTTCTACTAGGGTTTGATGTAAATCCTAGATTTTCATTTACTAATTTTCAACAATCAAACTGATCACACTACAATTTCAGGGTTTTATCATCCTTTCATAAATCCCAGATTTGTCAAATCATATACTAGTGAATTTAACTTCTACTAAAGTTTAGCTACAAAACCCTAGAATTCACAAACAATATCATCCTAGAATGTCAAACTTCAACTAGGGATTAGTTCCAAACCCTAGGACTCATGACATCAATGATTAGGTCAACTCATACACTAGGATTCCATCATCATGTATAAGCATATCATAACATGTTTTAGTCAAACCCAAAGATACAAATATCAATAAAAGTTAGACATATAACAAACTTGATCAGACTAGGGTTTGATTCGACAAACACACACATGCCAAGGATTTCATTTCTAGGACATTATAAGGGTCCTTCTTATACACCCTACCAAACCTTAATGATTTAGGGTTACGAAACATAGCAAACCCTAAATTACCAATACTTCAAAGGTTCAAGATTTTAGACATTACCATTCAACCCTAACAAGTTAGGGTTTCCATACCCATACCAACACCTCAAACATGACATGATCAAAGCATCAGACATTTTCTTTAGACTTCATCAATAACCTTAGGTAGGCTAGGGTTCCACACATAATCATCAACATACTCTTAAGTTAGGGTTTTCACAGAGAACCTTTATAGGGTTCCCCAAGAGTAATCAAAGATATGAGGAGGGTAGATTTATCTAATGATGAATCACCCAATCAAGAATCTTTATGATTCAGGAGAGCTAGACACAATGATGTTAGTAATAGTTTATCAAGAATGAATATCATGAAGAGAGAAAAAAACTTATAGTTTAAGACATACCTTTGTTTCTTAACAAACCTTGTAATTCCAATGCTTTGTCTTGTGAAGCCTTCTTCCATGTTCAAGTATTCAACAAGTCTTTCCTAAACAAGGAAAATATGAAAATGTGATTAGTATTTAATGCAAAAAAACTTATATAAGTAAGTTAAACTAAAAAATAAAAGGTAATAAGATACTTATCTTTGGAAGTTGGTAAGGGCTCCCTCCAAGCTTGAGGGATACTTAGAGTAGAAGGATATGCAAGGGATAGAGTCCCTAAGAGTTCCTAGCAAATAGGTCCTTGACTTCGGGTCCTTCCATCATGTTCTTCTTTGGTGAAACTTCTTTGGCAAAGTTTGCTTGATCCTTGTCCCTTCTTTCTTGGCCCTTTAGACTTCTTGATTTTGTAGACTTCTTCACTTTTCTTTTTACTAGATCCAAGACTTTATTCTTTTCAAGGATGAGATCTATCCTCTTCTTCCAAGCATTGTAATTGGATGCTCCTTCTAATTTGTTCTCTCCCTTTATTGTGTTAGACATTGTCCTTGAAGATAGTAAGCTTCTTTCCTTATAAGGTCTCCTTATATGATCCTTTAATCAACTTCTTGAGGTTCCTTAGATTCCTTTCAATAGATCCTTAAATTGTCTTTTTCCTCCTTCTTCATCTTAGCTCCATTCTTTGGCTTCAATGATGTTGATCCCAGGCCTTTAACAACATAGTTTTTTTTGTTGTCTCCCAATTCCACTGCATGAGAAGATGATTCCTTTGATAGAGTGTGAAGTTGTTTACTCTTCCCTATCATATGCGTAGATGCTTTGTTGTCAATAGTCCACGCATGATCATCATTAAGTGATCTTGTAAGTGTAGCTAAGAAGCCTTGAATTTTGACCTTGTTGAATAAGTAGTAGACAATCCGCTTGATCCATCTCCCTGTAGAATTGAATCCCATTCTTATCATAGAGGGAGTAATCATTTCCTTCAAGCCAACGAAGTGATCTTCAATCTTCTTCGATCTTAGCTCTGATACCATGTCGAGAAATCAATGCTAGTAGAATCAGGGTTAGATTTCTCTCTCTTGATAATTACTTGTGAATTATGTTGGATTCTTTTACTTATTTGTTATATTATCTTTCATCAAGCAATTACCAAATTATGTGTGCATGAAGGTCAGAAAAACACAAGACACAAGATGTAGGAACCCTGCGAGCGAAAAACCCCTATCTAGGGGAAAACCCAGTCAAAATCTCTTCCTTCAATAGCTTTTCTTGAGACTCTTCAACCTAGACACAAACCTCTTCCACACCAAGCCAACCTTTCCTTCTTCGATCCAACATTCGACCTAGTAGCAACAACACTTCGACTCCAACAACTTTGACTTGGCAACTTCCGACATCAACAAGTAGCAGCAACAACTTCAACTTTGACAAGGAGACTTCGATCTCCTAAATTAGCCCACACGAGAGAGAGAGAGAGAGAGAGAGAGAGAGAGAGAGATCCCAAAGCTTTGATTTTTCCCTCCCCTTCTTTCTTGACCAAAATCACACTCCTCTTAGCCTCCTTCACCTTCGCACTTTTCCCAAATTCCAGCTTTAGATATCGAACTATGTGTGAGAGAGTGAGATGCACCAAATGAATTCGAATTGCCTTCTATTATATATAGCATTCCAATGGGGTCGAATTACCTTTCTTGAGGCCGACTTAGTGTGGAGGTTACATAATTCATTTTTGATTGAAAAATAATTCTTTTTACATTGTTCTAAAGCCCAAGAAGGGTCTCATAAAATATACAATGACTCTAATGACTATTAATCCTAGGAGTTCACAATGGGGACTTTGACTAATAAAATGATGACCGAAGCATGAAAACCATGCTTTAATAAGTCATTGTAACAATAATAAAAATTCTTTTGACAAATACATTTTATGAAGACCAAACTTAGTTACATTTTTCAACAGAGAATATATATGGAAAAATAATTCCAAACAAAAAAGAAAACGAAGTTAAAAAAATAAAATTAAAATAATATAGTAAAATTCAAGAAACTAAATAAGTAAATAAAAAGCAAAACAAAGGAGCCAACCAGACCTTAGACCGCCACCACAAACACTGAGCCGTGACCCCGACTTTCGATAACCAACTAAAACCACAGTGGTCCACTGTCCGTGTTCAACCTCACCTTCTTTACCAACCGAATTCCTACTCGCCCGTTTTCCTGTTGGAATTTCTAAGTCTAACCCGTTAGAAACCCTTAATGTACTTTTTGATTTATTCCTACCTACTTGTTTTGTTAATTAACAAGTTATTTACCCTGTAAATACTGGAAATAAATACAAGTACATGCTCAACACATTACAGATCATCAACTGAAGGAAACAAAACAAACACACAAGTGACACCGTTGTTTTTAGACCAATGTCCCTGGGAAAACCCAATGTGGGAAAACTGGTGCAGCTATCTGAGGGTTTTATTATTATGCAGTTTCTGAATACAATCTGGGTGCCAAAACCGCTCATCCAATAAAGAATAATATTAGTAGTAGTACCTCTCCTTTGGAGACAAATGTCTGGCTGAAACCCCGAATAAACACTCTGGTAGCTCCTTAGCTCCAATCTGCCCCACGAAAAACCCCAGCGTCAACCTCTAGGGACTATGTCAACCTCTTCTGCCCTCTGCATCAGTGTTCCCAGTAGTTCCAGCTTTTGCCCTCTTCGTCAGCTTTCCAGGCAGTTCCGGCTGTTCCTGGTAGTTCCGGTTTCTGCCCTCTACGTCAACTTTCCCGGTTGTTTCGGCAGTTTTCCCGACAGTTCTGGCTTCTGCTCTCCACGTCAGCTTTCCTGGCTGTTTCGGTAGTTCCTCCCAACATTATCTCTGCCTCTCTGCTTTTGTATTCACTGCCCCTTAGCTACAACTCCTGATCACTCTCTCAACTTTCTCAGCAAACCTAGCCCCAAAAAGTCGAAATCTTGATCTTTTGGTGTGTTTTTCAAGTGACCCTCAAGCCTCTTATATTTTTCTTGTTGACAAATCGACGGCCGAGATTAAGTCCCTAATCAATGAATAAGATTAGATCTGGCTTGATCCATGACTTTTGGACCATTCTAACACAGTTTTATATTAATTCACATTAATATTTTATTTTCCCTAAGTTTAGACTTAGGGACTCCATTAAAAATATTAATTATTTTAATATCTCCCAAACTGTTTAGAATTTGCCCAAAACCTTTCTGGGTATTGGAGATATCATGTGCCTTAGCTTCTCCACCAATTTTCGTGGCTAGAGCACATCCAATGCTACCCCAAATCAACATTTCCTAGAACCGTCACCATCGTCGTCATCGCTGACCAACAATAGCGTTTCACTATAGCGACTAGACGTGAACATTCCAATCTTACCACCATCGTTGCACTCACCGTTCGTAGTGGCTGTCGCCACGGTGGAGCAACTGCAACGACAGAGCTGCCACAACAAGCTGACATGCCCAAGCACCACAACCACCAACTTGTTTCACTTTGTCCCCACGTTCGCCTTATTCAGCCACCCGCCTTTCGTAGCCGCATGCTGCTACCCTGCAAAGCTGTTGCGGAGCTGCACAACCGATGCACTAAACAACTGTTTGTTCTCCCTTACTCATTGTCCCACTACAACAGACGTTGCGTAGTGTCGACTTCTATGTAACTTCCATCGTCCCACAACAAAATGACGTCTCTCTCCTGTTATTCGTCCTACACACCACCATCACCATCCGGAATTGTAGTGGTAATTGTATCAAGGATTTGTGAGTTTGTTTATCATCCAAGTTGGCACAATACAGTGCCATCGATTACTATCATCCTTCAAATTATCCATTGGAACAACATTCTGTCATGTTGCTAAATCACTGGTTCAGTAAATCCACATTCAATTTTGTATATCAAAAGTCAAAAATCTTGACGATTGGATTTAAAACCCATTTGTAGAGTTACTCTCATCAAATTTTTTAAGGAGATATTAAAGGTGTTATATAATAAAAAAGATATATTAAACTTTATATTTTAAAAGTTAGAAAGGGTTTTCATAAAGATTATAAGGAACAAATGAAGGTTTATTAAAGGATTGTTTAAGGGAAGTTATAAGGTATTATTATAAAAGAAAGAGCGGAGACTATTTTTTATAAAATTTCTTATTATTATTAAAGGTAAAAGTGGATTACTATTAAATTTTAAGGTAATTGAAAATAACCACGATCACAAATTCAATGGAAGGAAAGATGATTGAAGGGAGATTTTTGGAAACGTCATCTAATTATGCTTCAATGCTATTTAGAATTAAAGGATCTATTATAGGGAAAGATTTCACTATTGCTATCTGATTGGTCGAAGATAAAATTTATATAAAGCCTAAATCGCAAACCAATTAGTGATTCCAGAGTCAAATATAATCGAAAAATTACACTGTTTTGGCAATAAAAATTATGACTTAACCAATTTACAATTAAACATTGGAGATTATACATTCATATCACAATTCTTAGTTCAAACACTATGGAATGATCAAGGTGACATTATTTTGGGTTCACCCTAGATGGAAATTCTAGGTTCTTTCATTCTCAATATGAAAAAGAAGTTTTTGACCTT
This sequence comes from Pinus tabuliformis, assembly GCA_031772625.1. Lineage (NCBI taxonomy): Eukaryota > Viridiplantae > Streptophyta > Pinopsida > Pinales > Pinaceae > Pinus > Pinus tabuliformis. The sequence continues at coordinate 2,078,617,732 of CM062816.1, read as the reverse complement.
TTCATACAAAAAGAAAAAAATAACCCTACAAGATGTTACATTGAAACCAAATTTAGTAACACCAGAAGACATACAAGATATTTCAAAAAATATTTTTTCAAGTTTAAAAAGTACTACAAAATATGCAAAAAGAAATTGACAAATAAAGAAGTTACTTGCCTCAAGGACCACAATGAGAAATTATTGACGCAAATTAAGAAATTTAAAAAAGACAAGAAATCTCTGAAAAACAAACTAGAAGAATTCAACATGAAAGACATATCGAAGTCTTCAAACATAATCGTCCAAGTTGAAGAAAAATGGACGAATACCGAGCTAGTCAATATTAGAACGCAAGAAGATGACAAACCCCGTTGAAAGGAAAACATATTCAGAAATTGCAATTCAAATGACGAAAAATCCAAGTGAAGATTCTGTAACGAACTCGGCCACATCAAAATCTGAACTAAATCAGAATCTCACCACACAAATGATAAGGAAAAGACAAGCCAAAAGAACTCCTTATCTACATCCGAATCTCAAGAATAGACATCTCAATCAATCTATGGATCTACATCACTCAGAACATAAACAACAAACTTATGTTCTGAAGGACACTGAAGTGCGCAAAACTTAGTCCAGTGATAACAATTCATCACAAGTTTCCAGTTATTGAAAGATTCCACAGAAAATTAATTTAGAATGGTCAGATCCTTCCTCCGTGCGACAATTTTATATATCACTCCAACGATCATATTAACTTGTATCAACGAAGATGATAGTTCCAAGACGCGAGGACATTCAAAATGAAAAAAGGAATCGAGCCTTTTCATCAACAAGCTTTGAGGACAAAGCTTTTTGAGGAGGAATGCAATGTTATGAATAAAATATAGATATAAATAATGTAAATATAGATAATAATAACATATCATAAATAATGATTAATTAGTTAATGAAGAGGTATGTCCTTAAGGACATGACTGGTCATACATGGACACCTGCCTAGGGTATATAAGTAGGCCCTCACTCTCATTTGTAACATCATATTCTCATTCATACATTTTAATATATATTCTTGTATCTTCAATGGAGATCTTCATATTCCAAGTCTTCTGGAATGTTTAAACTGCTATAACAAACCTTGTTTGTTACAGTCCTACTGTAATCCCCTTAAGTAGATAGATAGGTTGCCATGTACGGAGGTCATCCCTAGTAAATAAGGCCCATGTAATATGTAATAATGTGAAGGCAATAATTGTAAGAAGGCTTACTAGAGGGTTTCACCTACTAGAAAGTTCCTTCTCTATAATGTTGTTAGCAGGTAGACAGTTGTATAAAGTATTAGGAGCAATGTAATGAGATGTCTTGTGAAGTATATTGTAACTGGAGGTCTGAAGCGAACAAAGTTCCTTCGATAGATTAATTACTCTAAAAGACTTGGAATGTCAAGATATCCATTTAGGATATAAACATTATATTAAATAAAAATGAATAAGAATGATAATGAATGATTTACAAATGGGAACGAGAGGCTTGCTTATATACCAAGCAAGTGTCTCTTCATGAAGAGTCATGTCTCATTTAGACATGCCTCTTCAACCTAATTACTACTTAAGTAATTATTATTTATGATTATTATCATTTACATTATATTTATATTATTTATATATTTTATTCGTTACATTGCCTTCTTCCTCAAATAGCTTTGTCCTCAGAGCTTGTTGATGAAAAAGGCTTGATCTCTTTTTCTGCTTTGAAAGTCTTTTTGTCTCTGAATAGTCATCCTCGTCGATACAAGTTGATATGATCTTCTCAGTGACAAAAAAAATTGTCGCACCAAGAAGGGATCAGACCATCCCAGATTAATCTTCTATATAGTACATTGATCACTAAAATTTTGTAACGACTTGTCATCATAGGACTGGATTGATGTTATGTCATTATTCTATAGAACATCAGTTTGCTGTTTCGGTTCTGAATGGTTCAAATATGTAGCATGGTTGATTCGTCTATTGTCATGATTCAGATGTCGATATGGAACTTTTTTGGTTTGATTTCTCCTTACTGGGCATGCGGCAATTTTTATATTTTCTTTTGGCGAAGATGTTGTTGAGTTGGTTATGAAACATTCACTGGGGATGTTCATTGTTTGAACTGCAACATCCATGCACGTCTTTTCTTCAACTTGTTTGTTTTCTTCTTGAGTTGTGACATTCACTGAATAGGTATTTGTTGTTTTGTCATCAACTTCAATTCCTACATTTGATGCTTCCTTCTTGATAAGTTGTTGTACCTGGTTTTCTAATGACTTCTTATCCTTCTTAAGTTTCTTAACTTGCGTCAACAATTTTTCACTATGGTTTTTAAGTCGATAAACTTCTTCATTTTGTCAATAGTGATTTTGTCAATTTCATTTTGCATATTTTGTAATACTTTTTTACCTTCTTGAGAAATTACTTTTGAAATATCCGTTAGGTTTCAATTAGGTTTCAGTGTAAGAAAATGTTAAAAACTTTTTCCTAGTATTTAGAATAAAGGAACCTAGAGTTTTCATCCATGGTGATCTCAAAACAATGTCACTATCCTTAGAATATAAGGTTTTCACGGTGAATTGTGAGGTAAAAGGGTAATCTCCAATACTTAGGTGTAAATTGCTTATGTCATATTGTTTGTCATATTCGCCAAGAGTATTCTTTTCAACTATATTTGATTCAGGAATCACCAATTGGTTAGCACATTTAGGCTAACATAATTACTTTTTAAGCAGGATTGATAGTGATTATGATATCTCTTCCTGCGAGCGATCCTTTGATTTTAAATAATGTATCAACACTTTTACTAAAGGTTTTAGGAAACCTTTCATTACTAGTCTCCATTTTAGTCTTTAAATATTAAATACCTTTTTAAATCACTCTTTTTTTTACTTTTTCTTTTTTATTTTTATTTTATATATTCTCTTAATCTATAAAATATATTCCACTTCTCTCTTATAAAAATCTAATATATATATATATATATATATATATATTTCAAATATTCTCTTCTTCTTCTTCTTCTTTTTTTCACTCTTTTAATAATTTTTTTTATATGATAATAACTTTTTTTCATATATAAAAATAAATTATATATATTATATAATTTTAATTTATATATATTATAAAATTATAATTATATAAAATTTATATATACTCTTTTGAGACCCACTTTTCCTTTCATATGTAACTATATAAGGCTTATATAGTATCCTTTTTTATAATTATAATAATATTTTTTTTTTCTCAGAGAATTTGGATGAGACGTAGGTCACAATCTTTAGATTTGAATGATTAAAATTATCTTTAGATTTGAATGATTAAAATTATTTAGATCACACCTTTTTCTTTTACTTTTAAAATACCATGGGCAATTACCATGGGTTGTTTCTAAAACCACGGGCTTCTCCACGTAAAAAGTTTTAAATATCACTTGGTATGAGATTTTGTATCCCTGTTTTTTTTTAAACTTTTAAAATACCATGGGCTATTACCATGGGTTGTTTTTAAAACCTCCTGTAAAATGTAATATTTACCTTTCGCGTCAGAGCTTTTGTATCCTTGTCTTTTCTTTAACTTTTAAAATACCATGGGCTATTACCATGGGTTGTTTTTAAAACCATGGGCTTCTCCACGTAAAAAGTTTTAAATATACTTGGTATGAGATTTTGTATCCGTTTTGTTTTTCCTTTTACTTTTTTTTCTTTTTATTTTTTATTTCATTTACTTATATTTTTTTTGGTGAATTTTTTTTATGGCCAAAGGCCTAGAAAACGGAGAAAAGGAGAAACTTTCAAATATTTAGCGAAAAGCTTGAACTGCAACAACAATAAATTGGACGAAGAGTCAATAGCCAAAGACTTGGATCAGAGAACGAGGTGCACCGGTTAAACAACCTAGAGGACCGAATTGCTCTGATATCACATGAAGTGAACAAAGTTCCTTCGATAAATTAATTACTCTAAAAGACTTGGAATGTCAAGATATCCATTTAGGATATAAATATTATATTAAATAAAAATTAATAATAATGATAATGAATGATTTACAAATGGGAACGAGAGGCTTGCTTATATACCAAGCGTCTCTTCATGAGGAGTCATGTCTCATTTAGACATGCCTCTTCAACCTAATTACTACTTAACTAATTATTATTTATGATTATTATCATTTACATTATATTTATATTATTTATATATTTTATTCATTACAAGGTCTGTGCATTTGGAGGTTGCCCCCTCAAAGAGTCAAGTGAACATTTTTCTCATCACTAAAGGTAAAACTGTTCATGGTATTCTAGTGCTCTTGCATATTCATGTTCTAATCTGTCATTTCTTCAATAAATCTGGCTATATTCTATAATTTCTGCTCTGACTTTTAATTTTCTAGTAAAGAATACCACACAATTATAAATGTAGTGTAAGAAGATTAAGGAAGGCCAAGAGCCATATAGTAGATCATTATATATGAACATAAATTTATGGGATATTTTCTGCCATTAGCGCAGGTGCTTCTCTATTGACTGCCTTTTGAAGCGCTTGTTGTTTCTATTTTGGATTGATTAAGAACGGGAACATTTCTTTTTGTATTTTCATTTTTTAGTTTCTTGAGAAAATTCTAAATCTTGATGAAAGTGTCTTTCCCATGACATTGTTTTGTTAGTTTAATGAATATTTTCTGAATCTGTGATAGTTTTTTTATCACAGGTTGTTTGTCGGCCTCAGGAATTGACTGTGCAAGGCCGAGTTCTTGAAATTTCTATCAAGGCTGCAGCAGAAGAATTGATCAAAATTAAGGATTCTTTAAATGATTGGGACAGTAAAGTGGGTGATGGGGATTGTGGAAGCACAGTAAGAATCTATTCTGAATTACTTTGGTATGGATGGAGCTTTTTTAGATTATCTTCTCCACTATGTACTGATTGATCTTTTTACAGATATTTAGAGGAGCATCTGCAATTCTTGAGGATATGAACCAACAGTATGTTCACCTTTCATTGTCTCATATTTTCAAACATGATATTGAGGTTCTTGCAACAAGAGAGTTTTTTTATACAAAGGCGTTTGAGTGAACACTGTTAGTTACGGAAATGCTCAGATATTGATGCACTATTAACTTTAGATATCAGGATCTGAAATCATGGCATATGCTTTAGATAACAGTATCTTAAATTTCATCTAGTGAGATATCAGTGTTCTAAGTCTGGTTGTCAATTGTGATTTGTTTCTGCATTATTGTGAAATTGTGTATACACTTTATGGTCACATTATTTATTGGATTCTCTCATATTTTATTTATTTATCGGATTCCAACATTTTTTTTCATTACATATTACTGGATTTCAAAAGTTTTTTATGAAAATAAGAATTCTCTTTTTATCGATTCTTATGTGAAACCAGGATTTTTCTATCCAGCAAGGTTCTAGTAATGAATATCAATAAAGAGAAGTAACCTTAGTTAATAAAAGACATGTCAATTTGCAATGTTCACACGCCTTCGTGTGACCCACCTCTTTATATACTATTTATAATTTTATGTACTTCACATTTGTATTGGCTCATATCATATTCAATACATTACTATTAATTTATGGATTTGCTGTTTTATTTACGTTGGTTGCTCATAGTTTTTAGTTATTAAACATAAACGTTCATAGCACTGGTACTAGAGCCCCTTTCAGTGCACTTCTGCTACTGTTTGGAACGAATCTTCCTAGCAGATAAGTATCTGATTCCCACCTTTGGCCAGACCCTTTTCCAAGCCTTTCTGATTACAACTGAACCTTTCGAATATTAATCAGTTTTGCTACTTTGTGGCAATTTGTTTTATTGTTTCCATCATTTAATTAAAAAAGAAAAGAAAATAAAGAAATAAAACATGGAAAAAGGAAAAAGAAGAGTTTTATAACAGAAGCAGACATAGACTGGTAGGTATTATCAAAATGTGCGTGTTTGTGTATCTTGTATAGGCATTGTTCCCATTCAACCTTGTCATTGTGAAGCCACCAAATAAAGATAAATGTATTGGTGTGAAGATAAACGAAGAATTTCTACAGAAATGGTGGACTGTCTAGAGACCGAAGGCAATTAAAAGGCAGAAAACCACTCATGCTACCAGATGTCCTTGAAGCCAGCATACAGATCTGCAATTTGTATACTTGCCCCTGGGCAATAAGCAAGACATAGTTGCAACATGCACTGTAAAACGTGAACAAGAATAGTCATAAGAAAAGGGCACCACTATTCTGCAATTCACACATCTGTGAAAGAGACAATCAAAAACTGCCACACCACAGTTACCATTGTTGATGTAGAAAATTCATAATTGTGACTTTTAATGCAAGTCTGAGATTTCACCTCAGACCGGAGCTTTCAGCGATCGAAACCCTATGAATATTCATCCTTAGGGCTGATTTGATATATAAATTACAGAAATGAATAGTGGACATTATTTCAGGTCACTTCAACCCCAATCCACTAAGCAATTCAAGAGTAAGGATACCAAATATATGCCAAAAGTTTCAGCCCTCGTAAAATCAGATCTCAAACAAATATAATTAATGCAGATTTACAGCAGTAAATCTTCCCTATTGTCTTCTATATTAATGTTAAAATGCTTAACAATTTCATCTGTCACTTAAGTCAAATTAGCATGACAAATTGGTGCTGGAACTTACCAAACCAAGAAGACAATGAATGCTGAAAATCAAACTGCTATCGAGACCATTTTGGAGTGGAAAAATTCGCACACACACACACACACACACACATATATATGAAGTAGAGAAGAAGTACATGTACATACCATAGCCTTATTCCAAGGTTGGTACAATCATCTACCTCGCCAAAACCCTAGCTATGTAAAACCATGAAAAACCCTTGCTGCAACAAAGATCTTCTACAAACTAGTATCACACTGGCAAAATTTCCAAAGTCTCCATGAGATGAACCCTAACCTGGTACTGAAGATGCTCCAAGGCGCCCTAGTGCCCTGAAGACTACAGAGATAATGTACAAAGAACCCAAGAGAGAGATCAAAACACACTTCCCACCTCATCCTTGCTATGTTTTCCTCATGCATTCCTAGCTCTCCATCTCTCAACAAAAGATGTACAATGATGAGTGAGTAAAAGAAAGGACACTCACTCTCTTTGCCCTTGTTAGATTGGATACACCTCAGTGTTGAAAGCCTGACTGCTGCTAGTCACACGTTGTCTTCTGAAGCCAGTGCGTTGTTGAAGCTCCGCATTGTGCCTCCATGCACTACTACCTCTCTGCTATGCGCTGCTCAAGTTGTGGCACTGCTAACTAGTGCATCTGTCGCTCTAACACTCCATGGCACCAACTAAAAACTCCTCCATCTCGCTACTACTAATCATGGGCTCTTGTAGCAAGGTGATGATCTAAGAGGTATCTTGGTTATCATGGCGAACTCCTCCTCCTGTTCGATCTTTGCAGTCGCAACCTTAGGATTGTGCTTCTCATGCTTGTCCTTTTTGTTCAAGGGACACTAGGATGCATAGTGGCCCATCTCACCACATCTGAAACACTTCACTGTGGAGACATCCTTCTTTCGTCTTTGTTGCCCCTACTACCCCTTCGATGCAAGGGCTGCATTATCCTCCTCCTCTATTTTGGGTTTCGACCCAATGCTGTTGCTGCTTGCATCAAGTTTGACCTTGACCAGGTCTCTCCTCAGCGCTTCTTGTTTTAGAGCTGCCCACATCTCATCCCAATTAGGCAATGCTGCTTTGCCCAGGATACTCTGGACAAAGACTTGCCACCCATCTGAGATTGAATTTAGGGCCAGTCTCACTAACTCCAAATCCTGAGGTGTATGCCTCGCAACTGACATCTCATCATGGGTCTCCTTTTGGTTCGTGAGGCATGGATCCAAACGTTCTCCCTTCTGCATCTGCGCAAATCTCAACTTCTGTTCCAAGTACATCTTTCGCTGCTGAAAACAACCTTGATACAATGTGGCCAAAGCATCCCACATCTCCTTAGCAGTTGCTCTGCTAGCAATGTGGCACACCATGTGATCCTTGACTCCATCCAGGATCATCTTCTTGGCCTTTGCCATTTAAGCTCTGTACTTCTTCAGCGGATCTGCGTCTGGAGGGACAACTACCACATTATCAACATACGTCTTGAGGGCATGCTCATCTAGAAGGAAGGACATTCTAGCCTTCCGGATGACGTAGTTAGAAGCTCCATCCAACCTGTCCTAACCCCTCAAGCCATTGGTTGCCATATCCTCTGAAAATTGTCGAACAACTCCCTCTTTCTCCTTACTGCGTAGCTTCTAGGCTGGCTTACGCACTCCTTGATGGAGCTGGTAAGTCTACTTCTCCTCTGCTACTCAAGAAGTGAGAAATACTGATTTACTTGGCAAGAAATCACTGAGGAAGTATTCCCTCACTATGCGATTTGCTTCCTTCTTTTGACGACTTTTCTGCCCAACACTCAACCTGCAAAAAACCACACCCCTCTAGATCTGCGTGGTTCCATTTCCCTTGGCAAATTCTCGATCCGGTAACCTGACCTCTCCGTCAATTCACTTAGAGAGAGACACCCACGAAAATATAGCCCTCTTGGCTAGAAATGCGAAATCCGTCAGGGGATTCAAATTTCTGCTTGCTGCAGCAAGTTGGCCCTTGCTTCAGTGCTAGATTTGCTCTTCCTGTTGTAAATATTGAGAGGGGGGGTGAATCAGTATTCTTTTTCCCACTATTGTTTCACCAGTTAAAACGTATATATTCAGAACACAAGATGAACAGCAAGAATAAATGCTTTTATTAATATAAACAGTGCAGTAAAATAGATACAATATATAGATGGTTACAATAAGTTGCCAAGCTCCAACTTGGACTTTGGTGAGGCTCCCACCTCGAGAGCACCAACTCTATTTCGCCAAGACACCAATCTTGGACTTAGGAGAAGAAACTCCCAAGGACTTCAATCCTTCCTACTTCTGAGGCATCAACCCCAAGGACTCCAATCCTACTTACTTCTGAGGCACCAGCCCCAAGGACTCCTATCCTTCTTGCTTCTGAGGCACCAGCCCCAAGGACTCCTATCCTTCTTGCTTCTGAGGCACCAACCCCAAGGACTCCAATCCTTCTTACTTGTCAAGATTCATTTGATAGTAATGTTCTGCTCTCAGAACTCTTCTCTGCTGAGTTCTGTCTATTTACAGCTTCACTGTAGTCTCCAAACTACAGTATCAATGACAACTAGTCTTCTTATGAATGAGTCTTTACAACTCTGCACACTGCCCACGCATAGTCTCCAATAGCCTTCATGCTCTCTGATAATGTCTTCACACAGCTCTAGTCAGTCTACTGTTAGCTGCACTAAGCTCTGCATAAAGAACAACTTCTTGTTCAAGCTTATGTTCTCTGCTAGCTACTTCTCCCCTTTGACTGTCTGTTGTCCTGTTGGCCCTGCGGCCCTCTTTCTGCTATTTTGGACCCTCTTTCTGTTCTGTTGTTTTCTCCAACTACTTCAACAGTGTTCAACCGCTGCAATAGCCTTCACCAGCGTTCACCAGCAACTTCATACAATGCTTAACCACCTCTGCTGCTTTTGCTACCTCATATTCTGGTTCTTCACAACAACAACAGCCCCCACAATCCTCTGTTTTTATTGTTTTATACATTCCCATGCCTTCGTCCATTCGTTTCCGCTTACACCGCCTCTTAGACTTCCTCAATGCTCATTGTCATTTCCTTTGTGCTCGCTTGCTTCTTCAGCTTCCCAAATTTCAGTTTCCTCTGTCTATTCGTGCTCATAGGACACATTGATTCAATGGCGAGGACCAAGTCATACGCAGAGGACACATATTCAGAAAACTGTAACAACACTCCTGTTTTCTCATGATAACAGGCATACACAGGGACCGCTTCATTTAACGGACAACCACATTCTATCGCAATCGTAATCGCCATGATTTAGCCTCCTGAACTGTCGGAACAATTATCATAAGCCTTTCGGCCTAAAACAACCTGCGCAAGCCAAATATTTAATTACACAGAAAATATGATAAAAATAGTCCAAAAGACTAAGGTGCGGACTTCAAGCAATATTACACCTGCATCTAAATTGTATCGGGTCTACAGCTTAAATCGCAATCGGCGATTTGCAACTCCCGGTGGTCCTTTATATGTCGGGCTCATGACACTGCCGATGGCCGACGACCGATCCACCACTGGACGCGATATTATATTAAGGCCGTCTATAATGTTCCATTGGGTCCATCTTGCAATCACAATCGGTGCTTGGGTGTGGTAAGGCTTCATAACATATGCGATTGTGACGAATGCGATATGGTATTAAACCATGGTTTATATGCTCGTTGGGTCCACATATATATGTATCGCTATCGACGATCGCAAAGGGGCCGCTTAACATATTGTAGCGCCCACTTCTGAAGTGCCGATGTGATAATCGCTATCGGCGATCACAAGTTGCATAGGGTCAAGACTCATCGTTAACATAGACCCCTCATAGCGATGCGATGTGCCAGACCCGATAGGATCCCAAATCTCCCGTGCATATATTTTCAAGTCCGCTTTCTGCCTCCGATAGTGTTAAAGCATGCATACATGGGTTTTATAGGCCCGATAACGTAACTGGATATATCTATATGAGTTTTGCCCCCGATGGCTCCTGATAACTCTGTCTGCTTCCTCTGTGGCTCTGATGGCTCTGTTTGCTGTTAAATGCATCCATTGCTCCTCCGATGGCTCCCGATAGTGCAGTTGCACGCATACATGTGATTTTTGCTCCTGATAGTTGTTAAATGCATGCGTATAAGCTCTCTGATCGCTCTGTTTCTGTGTTTCCTTCGTTTGCTCTATGTGCTCCTCTTCATTGGCATATATATTTGACATATACATATATATGGCTCCTCCATCTGTTTGTGTCCTCTATTGCTCCGATAGCTCTCTGTGCTGCCTCCCATGGCTCTATTCTTCTTTGGCATATATATATATATATATATATATATATATATATAGATGTGTGTGGCTCCTCTTGCTTTGATATGCCTCCTTGCTCTGATATGTCTGTTTCCGCATATATATATATATATATATATATCTATATATATATGGCTCCTCCTGTAGCTCCTCTTAGTCCAATGTGGCTCCTCTAGCTTGGCAGTGTCTTTAAAAGACCTCCTTGCATATATGAATGCCTCTCTTGCTTTGATATCCTTTGATATGCTTTGATTTGCCTCCTTAGGTAACTCCGCTTTGCTTATGGCTTGGCTATCCTGATGGCCTTGTTCCTGTCTCTTCATGAATCTGCTCTGCTTCCCCTTGGCTTCATGTCATCCTTTAGTATCTAGAATATTTCCATATTGACATCAATGACAACCTAGGTCAATACTTCCTGTTTCACATCAACAACTCTGATACCATGTGAAACTTCCTAGATCTAACAATCTCAGGAATCCTACTGCAACCAACTGAATCTACTTCACCTAGATTGTAAATTACATTACAAACTTATTTCAAATTTCTTCTTGAAACATTGAAATAAATTACTAAAGCAACTTACACCAAATTAAATATGATTCTAAAACATAGAAATTGAGCAAGGAAATACGAACACATAGGACACCATTATTTTTGGACAAATGTCCCCAAAAAAACCCCAACTTGGGAAAACCGGTGCAGCAGTGAGGGTTTTATTTTATTATGTAATAGTGAAATTTGAGTACTTCTATGGATGCCCAACTGGCAATCCAAACAGGAAGTCTGGTAGAGATATTCTCTAAGCAACCTTGACACTCGTGTTACCAGCAGTCGCGTTCCTACACTTTTGAGTTCTTGCATTCGCGTGTTCTTGCACTCGCGAGTTCCTTCACTTGCACGTTCTTGCATTTGCGTTCCTGCACTCGCACCTTCCCGCACTCGCGCGTTCCTACATTCGTGAGTTCTTGCACTCGCGAGTTCCTGCACTCGCAAGTTCTTGCACTCGCGAGTTCCTGCACTCGCAAGTTCTTGCACTTGCGAGTTCCTGCATTGGGAATAACTCAGCCTCTTACTTCTGCCTCTCTGGATTTGGAAATCTTCCTCCGAATCACTATCCGTGCCCCTCTACTGCAAAAGATCTCTTTGATCAGAATTTCCCCCTGGGAACTTCTCACTTCAGAAATTCGATCTCTTGATGTCTCGGTGTATTTTTCAAATGACCCTCAAGCCCCTTCTTCTATCTTCCTGTTGGACAACCAATGGCCTAGATTAACTCCTAATCGAAGGCTTAGATCATTTTGACTTGATCTTCGTCTTTATCTAGAAGATTCATCCACAATTAGATTAATACCCATTAATATTTTAATTTTCCTAAGTGTAGACTTAGAAGCTCCATTAAAATTATTAATTATTTTAATATAATCGTCTCTAGGTGGAATTTCCCAAAACGGTTTGTGGGTTCTTTGGAATGCATGTGCCTAGGCCTCCCTACACAATTTGGGGTTTAGAGCACATTCGACGCTACCACAAATCAACAGTCTTGACGTCCATCTGGTGAATCTCCCATCCCATTTAAGCTGCTAGGGATATAACAGATCTGATAGAGGTGTAACGAGCAACTGGGGCGAAGGTCTCTTCATAGTCTATCCCTTCTTTTTGAGCATACCCCTTTGCCACGAACCTTGTTTTGTACTTTTGTCTGCTGCCGTCTGCAACATACTTGATCTTGTAGATCCATGGTGTTACGAATAAAATATATATAAATAATAATATAATATAAGTAACGAGGATAATTGTAATAATTGTTAGTTAATTAGTAATTAGGTTGAAGAGTCATGTCTAAATGAGACATGACTCTCCATGAAGAGACACTTGCCTGATATATAAGCAAGCCTCTCGTTCTCATTGTAAATCATTATTCATTATCATTCAATTATTAATAAAAACTTTTACTTAATTTTGTTTATTACGGAAGTTTTATACTTCATTGGTATCAGAGTAGACGACCCTTTGGCTGCTTCACTGCCGTACAAAGCTCGTTCTCCGGTCACCGGCCCTTGGCCATCAATCACCATCAACCTTGTTGTTGTCATAATTGAAGTGTTTCGCTACACATTGGGAGATTCTCCATTTTTCAGGTCTTTGGCCATTTGTTTAAAATATATATATATATATATATATATATATATATATCTTATACCAAAAAAAATAAAAAAAATCAACATATAATATATATAAACCCTATATTTATATATATAGAAAAAAAGAAGAGATTTTATCTGCATTTTTCTTACCTCATCGCTGCCACAATCCACATCCACAGAAAGAATGTTGTCGACCAACAGTCCCCATAGACGCCGCCTAAAACAGCACGTGACGTCAACCGCTCTGCTCTTCCCAAAACAACGCACCACTGTCGCTGCTACAGACAACCTGCCACAAGAATTAAAAAAATAAAAATAAAAGAATTTTAAAAAAAAGTCACCGTCGAATTATCGACCCTCGAACACCACATCTGCCTCTGCTCCATGTACATTTTTCACTATTCGTCCACTACCTATCCGTGTTCTGCAATCAACGTGCACTGCCTCCCTGTCTCGCTTTTCTCTGTCACTTTTATACCACCCGCCACACAAAGAGTTGTATTTGTTTTCGTACTTTTCATTCTGCCATCCAACATCATCTTATGCTGCTCAGCGGCACATTACATCAATCCCGCCTTCCACTGGCCATCCTTTCTGTTGAATACAATTACAATCTGCAGGCTTACTAAACAAGTTGAATTCAAAAGTCGCAACTTTTCACGAATTAACCAGTCACTTAATTGATTTAATCAATTAATCAAATAGTCGTTGCTCACTTAAACTTGTTTTGGGTTCTTCAGAAAAATTGAAAACAATTTTATGCAATTCTTATATAAAATAACCTCGGTACATATATAAAGGGCATCCTTATAATAATCGAAAGGTTGTTTTGTGTACGGTTATTTGTTTTTTTAAAGGCTAACGTAGCAAAAGTTAAGTTAATTAAGGATTTAGGAAAAGAAAAGAGACGTGCCTTCATATATATATATATATATTCTAGGTTTAATTAAAAGGGTCAACAAACAAACAAAAAACAGAAAATTATAGAGAAATAATAAAAGAAAAAGATTATAAATAAAAAAATATAAAGAGACGTTTTATATTAAAAAAAACAAAAAATAAAAAATAAAAGAAGGGTATTTATAAAAAAAAGAGATTAGAAGAAAAAAAACAGAAAAGAAAAAAAGGGATTTATTTGACAAAAAAGTGATTTAAAAAGTATTTAATATTCAAGAAGCAAAAATGGAGTCTAATACAAAAATGAGGCCATAAGATTTCTAGGAACCTTACCCAGAGACAGTAAAGCGCTATTTAACATTAAAGGAAATCTCGCAGGAAAGGATGTTATTATTTCTATTTCTCCGGCAGAAGATGCGAATTATATAACACCTAAAATTGCAAATCAATTAGTGATCCTGGAGTCAAATATAACTGAAAAATTAGTTTTTTTTTTGCAATAAAATATATGACATAGCTAATTTACAGTTAAACATTGAAGATTATACATTTGTATCGCAATTCTCAGTTCAAACCCTATTGAACAATCAAGGTGACATTATTTTGGGATCACCCTGGATGGAAACGGTAGGATCTGTCATCTTAAATACGAAGAAAAAGTTTCTAACATTTTCTTACAAGAAGAAGAAAATAACACTCCAAGATGTTACACTAAAACCAAATTCAGTAACGACAGAAGATATATCAAATATTTCAAAAGTAATTTCTCAAGAAGGTAAAAAAGTATTACAAAATATGCAATATGAAATTGACAAAATCACTGTTGACAAAAATGAAGAAGTTTCTCGACCAAAAAACCATAGTGAAAAATTACTAACGCAAGTTAAGAAACTTAAGAAGGATAAGGAGTCATTAGAAAACAAGGTACAACAACTTATTGAGAAAGAAGCATCAACTGTAGGAATTCAAGCTGAGGACAAAACAACAGATACCGATCCAGTGAATGTCACAACTCAAGGAGAAGACAAGCAAGTTGAAGAAAAGATGCGCTTGGATGTTGCAGTTCAGATGATGAACACCCCCAGTGAATGTTCCATAACGAACTCAACAACATCTTCACCAAAAGAAAATCTAAAAATTGCCACATGCCCAATAAGGGAAAGTAAAGTCCCATATCGGCATCCGAATCATGAGAATAAACGAATCAACCACGCTATGTATCGAGACCATTTAGAACCGAAACAACAAACTGATGTTCCAGATAATAGTGATGTAACATCAATTCCGTCTTATGTTGACAAGTCATTACAAAATTCCAGTGATCAGAATATTCCACAGAAAATTAATCTAGGATGGTCTGATCCCTTCTTAGTGCGACAATTTTGTTTGTCACTTAGAAGATCATATTAGCTTGTATCAACAAAGATGTTTGTTCTGAGAGAGAAAGTCATTCGAAGCCAAAAAAGAGATCAAGCCTTTTTCATCAACAAGCTTTGAGGACAAATCTTTTTGAGGAAAAAGGCAATGTTACGAATAAAATATATATAAATAATAATATAGTATAAGTAACGAGGATAATTGTAATAATTGTTAGTTAATTAGTAATTAGGTTGAAGAGTCATGTCTAAATGAGACATGACTCTCCATGAAGAGACACTTGCCTGATATATAAGCAAGCCTCTCCTTCTCATTGTAAATGATTATTCATTATCATTCAATTATTAATAAAACTTTTACTTAATTATGTTTATTACGGAAGTTTTATACTTCACACGGTGATCATACAATTGATCTATTTTTTGGTCTAGGCATTACTTCCCAGACATCATTCGTCATGATAGAGTTGTACTCTTCCACCATGGCATCCATCCATACTTGGTATTGGAACAACTTCTTGAAAGCTAGAGGGTTCTCCAACTTGGGCTACCAATGCTTGGTATATATATGGTTGTCTACACTGCCTCTTCTCGGCTCTAGGAGCTCCAACAAACTCCTCAACGTCGCTTAGTGTTTGCTGCACTTCTCTGCTCGTTCTTCCATTGGTGGTTGGAGGCTCAACCATTTCTTCCTCCTGATCTTGTTGTTCCGTCTGTTGAGAAGCATCTGCATTTCCTCCCTCTGAGGAAATATTGGTACTGGTCACTGTACTTGACCCAGGTGTATGCTCTCCTGCCTGTCCTTCTTGCTGCCCCTACTGCTCTTGGACTAACGGAACAACCTTTGGCTGATCTTCTGCAGGCATTTCACGAGATTTCCTGAAGGCTCTATCTTCCATGAACTTTGCATCTCGTCTTACGACAATCATCCTGTTGCCTAGAATGTAGATTCTATATGCTTTTGAGGTCTCGCTGTATCCTACAAGATACCCCTTCTTTGCAGTTTGATCCATTTTGTTGCGCTTCTCGTCTGGAATGTGGCAATAAGCCACTCTTGCAAATATCCTGAGATGACTGACTTCCAACTTTTTCCCTGTGAATACTCCTTCGAGCATCCTCTTCCCCATTGCTTTATGAGGAGTTCTATTCTAGGTATATACTGTCGTGTTGTAAACTTCTACCCATAGATACTTAGGTAGATCTTGATCATATAACATGGCCTTGGCTGCCCCAACAATAGTTCGGTTCTTCTGTTCTGCCACTCCATTTTGCTCTGGATTATATGGAGTTGTCCACTCTCTTTTGATGCCCTCCCTTGTGCAAAAATCTGTGAAATCTTTGTTTGTATATTCTCCACTGTTATCTGAACGTAATACCCTTATATTTTTCCTTGTCATATTTTCAACAAGAGCTTTAAACTCTCGGAAACAATCAAAGACCTCATCCTTGGTCTTTAAGAAATAAATCTAGGATTTCTGGAGTGATCATCGATAAAAGTGATGAAGTATTCGCTACCACTAAGAGCCCTTGTGGACATAGGGCCACAGATATCTGAGTGTATTAATCCTAATACATCCTTTGTTTTATTGTTACTTCTAGGAAAAGTTGCTTTAGCGTACTTTCCTAGTACACATCCTCTGCACAAGTCATCATATTCATTGCTTAGGACTAGTATCCCTGTAACTGTCTCTTTGAGCATCCTTAGTGCTCCATGGTGTAAGTGCCCCATTCGCTTGTGCCATAATTCATTTTGCTCCTTCTCACTATTATAGTTGCTGCCTATTAGTGCCATTGGTGATTCGAGCTGCAACTTATACAACTTGTTGCTTTGAACCCCAATATGCTTTTTCCTCTTATAGCCTGGATGCTTAACGTATACTTTCTTCCCGATGAAGTATACATCATATCCTTTGTGTTGTAACTGGGACACTGAATTTAAATTCATTCCTAATCCTGGCACATGTAGAACATTGGTGGCTCGGATGTTGGTCCCTGCTTTTGTCTTAAAAGCTATGTTACCTCTTCCTAGTGGAGTACATTTCGTTATGTTTCCCATAGTTATTTGCAAGTCCATATGTTCTTCTTGATAGCTCAAGAAATGTTCTTGTACTCTAGTCATATGAGTTGAATCCTTGTTATCAATGTACCAAACATCTGCTGATGCTGAATTTTCTAAGCATGTGAATTCTTCATTTAATCTGGTAGATAAATCTGTGACATTTTGAGTATCCATATTGTGTCAATTTCTGACGCTAACCTATCCCAACAACTGTTGTAGGAAAAAATTGTGCCCCACCTGAATTAATGCTTCTTGCTAAATCTTTTGTTGTGCTGTTCCTTCTACCAGTGATGAATTTCGACTGGAAAAGACTTACCTCTCCATCAGCTGACTCAGAGAGAGTTTTCCCACGAAATCCAATCTCCTTGGTTTGAAATGTGCAATCCTCTGGGAGATTCGAATTTCTGCCCTTGCAGGAATTTCGAATTCCCTTCTTTTCTCAGCGTTGGATCTTCCGGTTTTTTTCTTTTGCTTACGTGTAGCTCTGATACCATGTGAAAATTTCTAAAATGGAAATCCTACTGTAGTGATTAATATGACTTATTCTACTTATTACTTTAGAGATAAGTTATCTACTATATTCTTACGATAAATATTGAAACATATTCTACTACATCCTTCACAATTAAAACATTGCAAAAATTAAATGCAAATAAAATGCTAGCACATATACAAACACAATGACAGGTCTTTTTGGACAATTGTCCCTGGAAAAACCCAATGTGGGAAAACCAGTGTAGTGGAGGAGAGTTTTATTATTCTTCAGCAAAATTCAACATGTGCAAAATTTCACCCAGCAGTATAGAACAAGGCTTTCTGAGAAATATTTACAGACATTCCTAAACAAGTATTTGACCCGAGAGAGAGGTTCCTTCACCCTCTACGTCTCTCTGGCTTGCCTAGTGTCACTTTCTCTGGCCCTTGGACTAGCTTGCGCAATGCTTGCATCACTCAAGCTAGGCTGCCTCTCCCAACGTCAATCTACCCAACACTGTCCCTTCTGCTGCTTTGTGTCTTTGTGCCTGTCTCCTTGACTGATGTTGAATCCTCTTTGTCTCTCCTCCACCTGCAACTCTCCCTTTGAATCGATTTTCTCTTGCCAAACTTCGACTAGTGAGAAAATCGATTTCTCTTGGGCAACTGAGTATCTACTTGGTGCATTTTCCAAATGACCATCAAGCCCGTTCTTATATCTTCCTGTTGGGCAACCAACGACCTAGATTAAATCTTAATGAAAGGCTCAGATCGTTTTGGCTTGATCTGTTCCTTTTTTTAGAAGATTCACCCCCAATTAGATTAATATCCATTAATATTTTAATTTTCCTAAGTTTAGACTTAGAAACTCCATTAAAAATATTAATTATTTTAATAAAATCACTTATGGGTGGAATTTCCCAAAATGCTTTCTGGGTTCTTTGGAATACATGTGCCCAAGTCTCCATGCAAAATTTGAGGCTTAGAGCATATCCGATGCTACCCCAAATCAACAGATAATGCACCTGGTTCACCATGCCTAGTCACCTCCACACTTGTACCATACACTAGGCAGATGTCCCAGGGTCCAGAGGATCTCTCACGCTGCAAAGGGAGGGCTTATGTTGTCAGTGTAGCCCATGCAGATGGTTCCCAAGCATTTTCGATCCGTTTGGAGACCCATGAGGATGTCGTGCTGTCCCCACACCCACTTGGGAGCACCACAGGTTCATGCTTGGAAAACAAGGGGCCAACACCTTGTCCATTATGTTGGGAGTCCAATTTCACATCATGACACCATTTGGACCTCATCAGGCCTCCTGAAAGGCCCAACGACTTACTATGCTCATCATTTTTCCCTCTTGAGAGGCTTATTCATGTATTATTGAGCTATTTGGTGGGCTTGTCACCAAAAGTATTGTTATTATGCACATTATTTTATTTTGGGGCTCAATTAGGCCAATGTAGCTAAATCGAATTCATTAGAGTGTGTATAAATAGAAGTGAGATGATTCATTTTCATCATCATCACTTGGATTGGGTTATCTTCTCTTGTGAGGTTTTCGCTATCCTTATTGGAGGATGAGTTTGGATGAATGGATGAATTTTGATATTTGGATCTCTTTCATTTTGTCTTGAAGCCTCATTATTGGCATTATGTTGATGATTGGATATACTCTTTCTTACATGTAAGTACTCTTTAAATGCTATACTTGTTATTTTCTCTTGTCACATGCATGTTGCTGGGATTTTCGCTATACTAGGCTGAAATTTATTGCTTTTCTAATGCGAAATTGTGGAAATTTGATCTTTATAGTGTTGCATCCATAGTTTTAAAACTGGACCCGATGACTGGACCAATCCACCTAATAAACCGGGTTTCAAACTGGAATCGGTCAAAATGAGACTGGTCAGTTCTACTTCTCAGTGAATCGGTTTTTAAAAAAATACATTAAATAATTATTTTTTAATGGAAAAAACTATTTTTAAGATTTAAAACAGTGATTCCAAGCCAATAGAGACAAAATATGCAAAGTTTGCTCATCTATATACCATGTAAAGGTGAATACATCAAAATGGCACCAAGTGCAATACATAACATCGACAAAATACGTAAGCAATGAGGCTCTAAATGGCCTATAATGTCCAAAAACATTGCTACAAGCTATAAGGCCGTTGGCCTACTACAAGACTACAAGTCTACACATAGTCAATCATCAAATTCATCACCACTACTAGACACAGGATCATCATCAGGAGCTACATAGACATCATCTGGTTCAGAGTCTGAGGATGCCTCAGCCTCATCTGCAACCTCAGTAGCACTGCCGCCAATAACAATAGAAGTGGACCCAATGGAAGCACAAGTTTGTCGAGCTGCATGACTAGTGCCTTCCTTTGGTTGTTTGTCTTTGCTTGATGCGACTACTAATACTAGTTCTGATGGCACTACCAAATATGATTCATCCCCCTCTAATAGCATGTCAATATCAAAATCAGCATCAAACATAGTATCTTCAGTCTCCTCCACCCATTCTGATGTTGGATCAATATTGTCCAACACAATGGGATCTAGATCAGGTCTTTTGTTCATCATTTGGTTCCGCCTTAGTGGAAAGTTGTATTGCACGAAGACAAAATCATTTAACCGTTTTTGTTCCAAATTGTTTCTCTTCTTCGTGTGTGTGCACTCAAAAATAGACCAAATGAGCTCACAACTTGAAGCACTGCAATTTTGGCGGAGGACTCTAATTGCAAACTTTTGCAATTGAGGACATTGGCCGCCAAATGACTCCCACCAATGCACTGCAAAGAAAGATACATTAATTAGTAACTTCGTTAATTTCATTACTTATTTACAAGTTACAAGTATTTATAGATAGTTTGAGTTGTAAATTTGTAAACAATTTAACTTGAAAAGAAAAACAAATTGGAATTGCTTACCTGGTTGATCTACATCTCTTGCCATCTTTGGCAAGTTTTTTCCAAAGGTACCAGCTCCCATACTAAAAGGAGTAAGTTTTTTATGTATTTCCAACTGGTCTGCATGGATAGGGACGATGCGCTCCAAGAAATCAATCAATCCAACTTTGACCTCCCCATCTTGCAGATCTCCTAGCCGAGTTGTATAATGATACTTTGGGTTCAAAAAACACCCAGTTGCATGCATAGGACAATGGAGTTGATTGTTCCATTTGTTATCAATGATCTCCCATATATGACCATATTCAGCTAACCTATCCTTGTAAGCTATCCGTATCTGCTCCTTTGCGTGGTCCATAGCCTCATAAATGTAGCCCATAGCCAATTTTTCCCCATCCACCATCCTTAGCACCTTAAGAAGGGGCTCAGTAATTTTCACAAGCTCTACAGAGCTTTTCCAAAAATAATTGTCAAAAGCCCTTTTTTTGGTGTCTTCGCCATCTCGTCTATGAGCCCACCCAGATTCAGTCCAATTATTCGAAGAAAACATTTTTTGTAGGTATTAAGGTTGATAGTTGAGACATTGCTGTTGATTTTGGGTAGCATTAAATGTGCTCCAGCTCCGAAATTTTGTGGAGGGGCTAGAATACATAAGATCTGAAAAACCCAGAAATCGTTTGAAGAAATTCCCACCTGGATTGTGAGTTATTAAAATAATTAGTATTTTTAATGGGGTTCTGAAGTCTAAACTTAGGAAAATAAAAATAATAAAAATATGGGTGAGAAGCTTCTAAGAGACGAGGATCAAGTCTGTTTTAATCTTAGTCGTTGATTAGGGACTTAATCTCGACCATTGATTTATCAAAAGGAAAAGTATAAGAGGAGGCTTGAGGATCAGTTGGAAATACACCAAGTTGATCAGTCAGTTTGATTTTTCGGGGGTGTGGTTTGCTGAGAAAATCGAACCAGTGATCTGAGTTGCAGTGAGAGGGGCAGAAGCAGAGATTTGGATCGGAAAGGAGTTCCGAGCCAAAGAGTACATGGCAAAGAGGCAACAGTAGCATCAGAGAGGCAGCGCAGAGGCCTACGCAGCCCAGGAAGGGGTTCACACAGTGCTAAAACAGGCTAGGAGGGTCTCTTACAGTGGCAGTGTAGAGTATTCATTAGAAGTCCGAGATCTTGCCAGAGAAGCGAGGTTCTGAGCCGGGAGGGCTGAACAACAGTCTTCTTCTAACAAATCGATCCAGCAGAAGGGGTGACACAGTCTCCTAGAGGCAAGACGTTGTCCCAAGCAGTGATTGCGTTGGGATTTCGCAGTGTTTACAGAGAGTCGGACCACTTAGTGGATCAGTTGTGACTTGGAGAACGAGGTAAACCCTCCTATGTATTTCTTGCTGCCGTGAATTCTCTGAAAGGTTAGCTGGTGTGACAGGCAACTTGTTGTACTTAGGTTCTGCTTGCTTAGTAATACAAACCCTTTATCTGCTACACCGGTTTTCCCACATTGGGTTTTTTCGGGGATGTGTTGTTCAAAAATAACATTGTCCCTTGTGTGTTTGTCTCATCTATTGTTTCAGTTTATGATCTGTATGTCAGTGTAGTCTGCGATAGTGTTTTCATCACTATTTATCTAATTAAATAACTTGTTGAATGAAATAACAGGTAGGAGATGCTAAACCGGTAACTGCATTAGGATTTTTGTGTCTAGATTCAAAAATTTTCACATGGTATCAGAGCATTGTAGATCATAGGATACTGAAACCATCAACCGAGAGATCCAGCAAATCTGCTGCAGAGAGGCAGCTGTCTCGAGTGACAGCGCTATTCCAGAGCCAGAGAACGTAGAGGAAGGGTGATGTAGTGCAGAAAAGGTGACGCAGAGGCTCACGTAGTGCTTGCGTCAGCGTTCTGAGCCAAGAGAGGGTGACGTAGTAGCTGGGAGGAGCCCACATAGTGATTGTGTCAGCTTTCTGAGCCAACGTAGAAGCAAAGAGGGGTAGATCAGGCTCACGTAGAGCCACGTCATCTTTTTGGACCAGGAAGGAGTGACACAATGTCCAAGAGAAGCTAATCTAGCTCACGAAGTGACTGCGCAGAGCTTGAGGAGCTCAGATTCTTTAGTTGTTGGGGCAGTAGGAGAAGTGCAGATTCGATCTGTGGTGTTGGTGGGACGTTGTTGCTGTTGTTGCAGAATAGTGTCTGTGGAGACAAAACTGAGGTAAAGGGAGTCACTTCCTTGACGAATTTCTTGCCAAAAGAAATCTAGGTCTGGGTTGCTGAGCAACAACAAAGGAGGATTGGAGAAGGGGTGATTCAACATTATTTGGCAGAAGGATTTCCGTGAAGGAAATCAGGAGTGAGAGGAAGTCTAGAAAGAACTTGTTTCTTAGAAGATTTCTAGCGCCAAAGAATTCCAGATCTGAGTCTTGCTGGGGTAGCAGCAAGAGAGGGAGAAGAGAACCTATTCTACACTTGATTGAGCAGAGATGGAAGTCAATGGACTGAGGGATCAGGATAGATTGGGTGGAGCATCCAACTTTGTCATTTGGAAGGCCAGGATCCTGGCAGTCTTGGACAAGAATCGCATGAAGGATTATGCCTTGAAAGTAGTTGTTGTTCCAGTCGATGTTGATCCTCTCAAGAAATACGAGGAGGCTCAAGCAAAGACGAAGTGCATGATCTTGGATGGGGTCAAGGATCATGTGATCCCACATATTGCTGAAAAGGAAACAACAAGGGAAATGTGGGAGGCCTTGACCACCTTGTATGAGGGAACTTCCGTCCAACAAAAGATGTTTCTTGAGAACCAGCTGAGATAGTATCAGATGCAGAAGGGAGAAGAAATCAATCCCTTCCTTCTCAGGTTGCAAGGGATTCGAGACCAGTTGACTTCCGTGGGGTCTACACCAGATCTTGAGTTCATGGTTAGGACTGCCCTGAATGCAGTCACTGAAGACTGGGAGACCTTTGTCCAGAGCATCTTGGGCAAGGCTTCTCTCCCTAGTTGGGAGGAGATGTGGGCAACTCTTTGACAAGAAGAGATCAGGCGGTTAACCAAGGCAGGAAGTAGCGGCAAAGGAGTTAGAGTCAAGAAGGAGGAAGAGGAGGATGCAACTCTCACATCAGTGGGACAACAAGGGCAACAGAAGAGGAAAAAGAAAGACATAACCAAAGTGAGATGCTTCGGATGTGGGGAATTGAGGCGTTTCGCCACTCATTGCCCTCGGATGAAGGGCAAGGAAGAGAAGTCTGACTCGAAGGCTGCTCCGGCGAAAGCTGACAAGGAGGACGATGATGAAGATTGTGCCATGAGTGCTCATGCACCTCTGGAGAAGAGGTGGGGTGACATGGAGTTGTAGTTGGGAGGACTACATAAGGGTAGGATCCTTGAGGTGCCCAAACTATTGGATCACATACGGCTACGAGAGCCCTTAACGACAACAGCAGAATCACGGGAATCGGTTGGTGCAAGTGATGATGGAACAACAATGGCAAAGTTAGAGTGCTCAAAGTTTGAAGCAACACAGTAGAGTGTTGAGCAGTGTGAGAGGCACAGAGTAGATACAACAACAATGCAGTAGCATCAGAATATTAGCACAGATTAGCAACAGAGGTAGCTTCAACATCATGGGGGATCCAGACTAACCAACATGTCAGGCTTCAGCTTTTGGGTGGCTTTTCAGTTGCTTACTTCTCAACAACTGAGTTGCAATGCAGCAATTAGCAGTGGCAGTGCTATGGGCAACATTATGTAACATATTGAGAGGGTGTTGTAGTACAAATGCAGCAGTGGCACTGTCATGGGCAGTAGTACAGGTTGTAGCTGTGCAGTGGATGAAGGGCAACAAGCCAAGCATCAACGACACAAGACCGATGTTGTGGATCATTGTGATACTTTTGTA
The DNA here is from genome assembly GCA_031772625.1 of Pinus tabuliformis. Taxonomy (NCBI): domain Eukaryota; kingdom Viridiplantae; phylum Streptophyta; class Pinopsida; order Pinales; family Pinaceae; genus Pinus; species Pinus tabuliformis. The sequence goes on along the minus strand of CM062816.1, from coordinate 2,078,592,966 downwards.
GGGAAGTATTGCTAGAGCACATTCCTCGCTAAGAGGAAGTGATGATTTTGGGTAGCATCGGATGTGCTCTAGCTCTGAAATTTCGTTGAGGGGCTAGAATACATAAGATCTCCAAGACCCAAAAATCATTTGGAGAAATTCCACCCGGATTGTGAGTTATTAAAATAATTAATATTTTTAATGGGGTTCCTAAGTCTGAACTTAGGAAAAAAAAATATTAATGGTTATTAATAAAAATATGGGTGAGAAGTTTCTAAGAGACGAGGATCAAATCTGTTTTAATCTTACTCGTTGATTAGGGTCTTAATCTCGGCCATTGTTTCATCAACAAGAAAAGTAAAAGAGGAGGCTTGAGGAAATACACCAAGTTGATCAGTCAGTTCAATTATTTTGGGGCGTGGTTTGCTGAGAAAATCGAACCAGTGATTTGAGTTGTAGTAAGAGGGGTAGAAGTAGAGATTTGGATCGGAAAGGAGTTCCGAGCCAAAGAGTACATGGCAGAGAGGCAACAGTAGCATTAGAGAGGCAGCGCAGAGGCCTATGCAGCCCAAGAAGGGGCTCACGTAGGCCATGAGGATCTCTTGCAGTGGCAATGCAGAGTATTCGTCAGAAGTCCGAGATTTTGCTGGAGAAGCGAGGTTCTGAGCTGGGAGGGCTGAACAACAGTCTTCGTCCAGCAAATCAATCTAGCAGAAGGGGTGACACAGTCTCTTAGAGGCAAGACGCTGGCCCAAGCAGTGATTGCGCTGGGATTTCACAATGTTTGTTGGGAGTGAGGCCACTCAGTGGATCAATTGTGATTTGTAGAACGAGGTAAACCCTTGTATGTATTTCTTGCTGTTGTGATTTCTCTGAAAGGTTAGCCAATGTGAGAGGCAACTTCTTGTGCTCAGATTCTGCTTGTTTAATAATACAAACCCTCTATCTGCTGCACCGGTTTTCCTGCATTTGGTTTTTCTGGGGACATGTTGTCCAAAAATAACGGTGTCCCTTATGTGTTTGCCTCATCTATTGTTTCAGTTTATAATCTATATGTCAATGTAGTCTACAATAGTTTTTTCATCACTGTTTATCTAATTAAATAACTCGTTGAATGAAATAACAAGTAGGAGATGCTAAACCAGTAACTGTAGTAGGATTTCTGTCTAGATTCAGAAATTTTCACTATCGCAACGTGAGGAAGTGAGTTGCAAATCTTGTAATCACAGGCTTAACAAGCTCTTTGGCCCCAATGTTTTTCCTCATTAGTCTCAATACCCATGGGTGGTTGTAAATGTATTTTGTAATGCACTTGGCATGCTCTACAATTTTTTTACCCACTCCACTTTGCATATGTCCTCAATAATGAGGTCTATGCAATGTGCAACACATGGAGTCCAAAATATGGTCTTATATTTCGACTCAAGCATCTTTGTAGCAAGAACATAGTTTGAGGCATTATCTGTGATGACTTGCACAACATTTTGCTCCCCCACTTCCTGAATAATGTCATCCAAAAGCTCAAATAGAAGGGTTGCATCCTTCACCTTATTAGATGCTTCAACTGATCTCAAAATCATGGTTTGTTAAGGGCAAGAAACAAGGAAATTAATGATTGTGCGGTTCTTTCTATCGGTCCATCCATATGACATGATGGAACAACCTGTTTTGAGCCATGACTCTCTATTCTCAGCCAAATACCCCTCAATGGAAGAAATCTCTTTTTGCAAAAGAGCTCCCCTCATGTCATGCATAATAGGCCTTTGAAGCCCTTTCCTGCAGCTATACCATAGTCCCACATAGCTTGGTAATAAGGTGAGTGAGAAACATTAAATGGGATTTCTGCATCCTACCACCATCTAGCAATGTATTGATAAGAAGTTTCTTTGCATTGTTTTTTCCAGTGTTGATCCAAAGTGGGTTGACGACTTGGCTGGGAGGAAGTGGGATTAACGAAGGCAATGGTGGCAGAGGATGAGAAATAAATTTGGATGTTTGTTCTCTTTGTTCCTTTAGATTGTTGGCCAAGAGTAGGAGGAACATAGTGAAAGGGGTCTTTGGTGGAAGGGATAGAAGATAAGTCTTGAATCTATTAATCATCATACCCACTCTCTTTCATGGCTTGTAATAATTCCCTCTTCCTTGAAATTTCATCTTGGATGGCCTTTTCCCTAGCCTTATTCTCCTCAAACTTTTCAATCTTGGAAATGTATTCTTCCCTAACAAGACCTAACACTTCATTTGGTACTTCACATGGCTTTACTTGGCCTCTTATTCCAGCCAAGTTTTGTTTCAATTTGAGAATACCCCCACCTTCAATAGGTTTATTGCAAAATTTGCAAATCATTTTTCCATTAATCACATCACAATGACCCATGCACTATCCTTGGCTTTTGGAGCCATGTTGGCTTGCAATAATTAAAATTTGCAAAGAAATCTGCCATTTAAAAAATATTGCAGCTAAGAAAAATGGAAAACCAAAGATAAGTTTATGAAAAAAAATGCACATTGTAACCGACAAAATTTGATAACATAGAACTAGAGATTTGATAGCATAGAACACATAAACAAATTTAATACTTGGACAATAATGAAATGAGGGATTATTCAAGTGAAAATCCTTACTTGGAAATGCAAACTAGCTTCCTTAGCCTCCTCTTGAAGATGCCAACTCTTCTGACAACTCCAAACTATCTCCAAAATCGCTCCAACTCCAAGCCTCCAAGATAACTTCTCTAGCAAAAAATCAACTCTCCAAGCTCCCAATCAAACTCACAAAAACTCCAAATGAGATGTGTGAGGCAGATGAGAGGGGTGAACTCCTTTTAAAGGCTTGGAGAGGATGTTTTTGGAGGGAAACAACCCTTATTTTCCCTCCAACACACCTCGAAAGCTTCCTAAACCACACTGTGTGGGTCCGTCGCGGCCTTGGCAATGAACCGATTGGTTTAGGACGAAGCCAACCGGTTTGACCAGAAACCGGTCAGTTAAGGCCGAATTTTGTGAAATTTGTGCGAAATGGATTCTTCAACCGGGCTTTTTGGCTGGTTTGACTTGGTCACCCAATGAACTAGCCAGTTTGACCAGTTTCTGGTTCAAGCCGAACGATTTTTAAAACTATGTCACTTGCATCATGTCATGGGCCATGTATGAATGAGTGAATATTCGTAGAGATATTTTGTGTCAAAATTTTATCTTGATAAGTCATCAAATATTGAAAATTGAAGTATAAATATCTTGAAGCAGTTATTCTGATGCCCTAATGCCATGTGAAGTTGTTTTTAAGGCCTCCTTGACTAAGTGAATCTATTCCAAATGTTAAAATCTCCTTGACTCCATCTCTCCCAAAAGACAAGGCACTGATCCTCTATAGGTGATCACTCAAAAGCATACTTTTCTCACCTCTCTCTCTTGCTTTCTAGGCTAGTCTCCATAGGTGACCTAGGGCATCAATTTTCTCATGATTCATCCTTAAAAAAAGTTCGATCTCTTGCCCACTACTGCGTTGTTGTGTCTTCTCGAGGCCCTCCAAATTTGAAGCAATTCCGATGGTGGGATCTTGACATATTTCAAGCCGTAGCTCTGAGATCGATTCTTGCCCTTGGTTTCCCTTGGATAGTGACCTCATTGGGATCATTGCATCAAATTTATCAAAAATTCCCTCTCTGATCCCCTTTTCCTACTCAATTATGTCAAGCACACCCCTGGTTGATGAATTCCATTCCGTTGCAAAACCTCAGCTCTAGCTGAGCACTCAAATAAAACAAATCATCATATTTGTATTGAAAACTCTAGTGTTGTGGCCAAAATTGATAATTATCACCATAGGAAATTCAGAGAAGCTATCGAAATAGGTAAGAACCCTAACAACCTTAACCGCGATGATGGTTGGAAAATTAGTGATAATTGGATTCCCACTCTAACCTCTGATTCCACCTTCTCCTAGATGCGCCCTGCCCTCTTTTCGCTTGTTTTAGCCTCCATAATCTTCCTATTAGTAACCCTTCTCTATACTCAATCAAACATTTTAACATAAAACCAATATAAAAAATAAATAATTTTTAATTTCCTATTTAAAAAAAAATAAAAAAATTGTAGTTAATTTCAATGTCAATTACAATCCTAATATAAATAAATAAAAACTTCATCAATTAGTCAATAATAATTTAACAATATATTAAAGCTTATAAGCATTAATTTAGATCCTTAATTTGAAATAAAAATTCTATTAAATTAAAATCATTATAATCATTTTGAAATTATTAATAAAAAGTAATTTATGATGCATACTAATAAATTAGTTTATAATTATCAGTAAACATTAGATATTATTATACATTTTAATCATTCCATTATAATTAAATAAAGATAATTTTCATACAACTTATTGTATTTAAATCACCAACATTCATTTTAATCATATAATTAATAATAAAAATTAATTAACTATAGAAAATTTTTTAATCACTAATAGATATTGGGGTATTTAATTAAGAAAATAAAAAATAAATAAAAAAATGTAGTTAATTTAAATGTCAATTACAATCCTAATATAAATAAATAAAAACTTCATCAATTAGTCAATAATAATTTAACAATATATTAAAGCTTATAAGCATTAATTTTAGAATCATTAATTTGAAATAAAAATTCTATTTAATTTAAATCATTATAATCATTTTGAAATTAATACTAAAAAGTAATTTACGATGCATAATAATAAATTAGTTTATAATTATCATTAAACATTAGATAATAATTATTATACATTTTAATCATTCCATTATAATTAAATAAAGATAATTTTCATACAACTTATTGTATTTAAATTTTAAATCACCAACATTCATTTTAATCATATAATTAATAATAAAAATTAATTAATTATAGAAAAATTATTAGAAAAATTTTTAATCACTAATAGATATTGGGGTATTTAATTAAAAAAAAAATCTTTAAAGAAAATTGCCTGTTAAATTAAAGCTAAAAACTAAAATCATTAGCAAATTAAAGCATAAACATAAATAAATTATAACATGAATTATATAATCATCAAACTTGTTGGTTGTTTTCCCTTCCCAACCTTAACCTTTATTTATAAACCCTATTGAGTTCTGACTTATTCATTCATGGATCTAATCTTGATGATGAACCACAAAGGTTGGTTCGAAACATTGATTCCGAAAAAACATGAATGCGATGACTCCGGAAGATAACACCACACAATTCCATTCTCTTGACCTAATTTTGGGTCCACTTGTTCCTTTGTGGTCCCACAACATATTGAAGCTAAGTTTACAATGACCACTTGAAAACCAAGTTTCCACAAGGATTTCTAGAACTAGGGATCTCTTTTACAAGTCTCATCCTCAAACCCTAGTCCTTGAAACCCCCTTGGCCCTTCCTAGAGAGCCTTACACCTTGCTTCTCAAGCAAGCAAACCATACAATTGAGTCTCCCTTGTGAATAGGCCTTTGGAATCACTCCTTATCTTTTTGGTGAATCATTTATCTAGTGACCCCCCTTTATCATAGGTCTCCTCCCATCCATTAAAGTCCGTAAAGAGTGGGGAGCCTTAGCTGAGGTGACAGTGCGTTACCGCTCCATTGTTGCCCTTGACCTAGCAGCTACCCTTTTAGGATCCCCTCTTAGGACCCCTACTAGTTTGAGCGGCAACACATAGCATAGTTACCTTATATTTCAATAGCATAAATCCCCAAATTTAAAAGGGAAGCCCATTATGAAGTCTCAATGTGTCTGTTACCGCACAAACTAGTAGGGGGTCTAAAGGGGAACCTAAAGGGACAACTACTCTCAACATCAATTTGGGACAAAGGCCCATTGTCACCACAACCTATGCCCCCTTCTCTTCTCAGATTTTCACTGACGGGAGGAGTCCCAATATCCCTCACTTGTGATAGATATTCCTAGGATAAGTTTGAAGTGAGGCAAGATGGCTCATTCAATGGAAAGGCTCAATAAAGATGCAAGCTTTGGGAGAAGCTAGAAAGGCTTTCCATGAAAAACCCCTTGTAATAGATAGCTACACGAGACCTAGGGTTGATGTATATGCCAAAGTATGGGTTCATCCAAGGTCAAGGTAGTTAAGAGAAAAGGTTTTGTATGATGTACTTCAATAAGTAGTTAAGCATAAACCTTCAAGAAATCCCCAAGTCAAGGTAGCTTCAAGGGTTCCCACTTGGTATGAAGGCTAGGGCATCAAATATCTTGAAATTCAACTGTGAGAATGACCCCAAAACTGGAGGAGACCTAGAAGAAACACCAACGCAGGAAACTGTCAGATTAGTTTTGAAAGATCTCACTCCTAAGGGATTTCGCACCAAGCCCTAGAGGGGCTACCTATTCTTGAAGGGACGAAGAATGAGGAGGGAGAAAAAAAGGTGAAAATAATGATGTTTTGTTAAGTTGATATGATCACCAAGGACCAATGTCTATCTATTGGAGAAAATGGAGTCAAAATTTACTTCAATTTAGGAATTTCGCTCAAACAAGGAGTCCTAATGTAGCTTTCACTAACCCTAATGAGGCAACAACAAAACTACAATAGAAATTTATACTTCATTAACAATGTATAATGGAGTTTCGAGGATACAAAATGCAATATAACCCTCTAGGAACATTCATTCATCTTCATCATTGAGTAATGCATGCAATGATTCAATAACCATAAATGCTCTCATAAATTCGCATTAAATTAGGGCACATTCAAGATCTTGAAATATCATTCCATACATTAGACATATAGCAATGTAAAATATAGCATCAAAATGTACTTACTAGACAAAGAGAATATCCTTCCATTACTATTGCCAAAAGAAGCTCCAAGAATGAATAGCAAAAATTTCCATACATCAAAGTGCATTCCAAACATCCAAAATTACAGGTCCGAATTCTTTCTCTAGAGGAATCAAAATCCAAGTGATGATGAGGAATAACAAATGAGGTCTCTTCAATTTATATGAGCCTCAAACAAATTTGATTTGTCTAATTAGCCTAATAAGCCCCTAAAAATGACTTTAATGTGCAAAATAACAACCCTATTGGTGACAAGCCCACCAAATAGCTCAAAAGTACAAAATAAGCCTTCCTAATGAGGTTGAAATGATAGAATAATGGTGCAAAAGGGTCATTGGAAGGCCAAGATAAGTCCTCCATATGCCAAGATGAAGAGGAGGGCTCTCAAAATGATGACCAAGGGGTTGGCCCTTTAGTTTCTGTTAATTTTCCACTGCTCTATGCTATTTCAATTACTTTAGCCCAATTCACTTCTTCAATAAGCAATTCAGTAACAATTAATCTTTCCAATTCAATTCAGTAATTGAAGATAGAACAGTAAATGTAATGACAATAGGAGACAATCAACACATCAACAAGAGACGTTGATTTTGTCAAAGACCAGGGAAAAACCCCATAAGAGGGAAAACCCTTTGAAATGCTTCTTCTATTAGATTGTCATAAAATGTTCAGCAGAGAGTATAGTTAGCCCAAATCCATAAACAATAATCAAAGTCAAAGTTTTGACTTGTCAACAATTCAACCAACCAATTTCCAAAATATGAGCCAATAGTCAAATATGGTCAACTGTCATAAAGTCTACAATTTGGAAAAGTCAACAACAATCAACATGCCCTAACCAGTCCCAAGTCAATGTTCAAATCTGTCCATCAAGAGCTCGGTCAATAGTCCTCTAACTCGGCCTCAAATCCTAGTGAAATTCAGCCCAAAACAGTAAAAGAAAGTCTAGTCAAACTTAGTCAAGTGAGAGAGAATATCTACGGTCAAAGTATGCAATTTATCCCTGTGGCTAGTCCGAGAAAGTGCCCATATCATCTTGGTTTTTGTGCCAAAAGATGCAACCTAGAAGAACAAAAGCATCCCTACAATAAGAGAAAATTCAAATCATGTCAAAAGTACCCAAGTGAACGTTTTCTAAGTGTTGGAAAACTCATATTTTCGACCACCTGAAATTCGTCCTTCTTCTAACCCACACATGTGAGAAGATCTTGCAATTTGTACGAACCAATGAGAAGAGGAGAGAGAAGATGTGTGTGATGGATGGATGTCCGAATGAGCTTGAGGTGACCTTAATTTATAGGTGTTGGAAGAGGGCTAATTAGCCTCTAGGTAGACTTGATCAAATTTGACATAGTGGGCTTCACTTCAAAAATGCACTTTCCCTTGTTCGAATCCAGTGCTTCAAAGGTTAATTTTGGTCCTCTCTGAAGGAGGAATCTAGTCCAATGATTAGAATTTGTCACTAAGCTACCAAATTAACATCTTCCATAAAGGACCAAGTTTTCAAACCATTGAAGAAGCATATCAAATCTTGGACGTAGCATTTGAGAAAGCCTTTAGTGAACATGAGGAGGATCACGAGGAAGAAAAGTGTCCCTTTGTAGATCATCAAGATGAGGTCATTGATGGAGACCTCAAGGACCATGCTGAAGAAGAGTATTATGAACTAGAAAGTGTTTCTTCCCAAGATGATGATGAGGTTCTAGATCTTGAAAGCCTCCAAGTGCTACAAGGAAGGATGGATGAATATAGGAAATATTGCGGGCAACTAATAGAAGAATGTGAGGACAAGGATCTCCTATTCCATTTATGTGAACAAGGAGGAAAGCTCTATGAGATGCAACTTGAATATGAAGAAAATCCTACAAATGTCCTTCTCCTAGAACTTTATTACCAGAACTACGTAGTAAACACTCTGTGTATGTTGTTCAAGAAAAACATGATAGTTCGCAGTAGAAACATCAACAAAGTGACCCAATTCTTAGAGAATAACTGGATCCAGGTACACCGGAGGAGGATTGGAATGATTTTGAGGAAGCCACAAATGCAAAGGATCATGATAGTAAAGCTGACAAGGAATATATGGATGAATTTTGGTCTATAGGTTGGGAGATTGAACATGATGATCAAGAAAACGAGAATGTTGTGCCCCTTTTGGCAAATAATGTGGATCAATATGAGGCATCTCTAGAGACACCAAGCTATGAAACCCATCCCAATGAATGGAAAGGTTTCTTCTTTATGTTTCAAACTAATGCCAATCTTGCCAAAAAGGATGATGCCATTGTTGAGGAAGAGTTCAATAGCAATAAGCTGGAGAGGATTAAGGAAGATCCTTCTCCCATAATGTCATTGAAAAGGGGTTTTTCTTCATGTTTGAATGACATGGTCCTCATTATGTCATTAATGATGATAACTGAGAAATGGATGCATGCCCTAATGCTTGTTTCCTTAGTTTGAAGAAGTTGGTATGTTTGCTCAAAGGAGGGGCATTGAGGTTTTTTCCAAGATATGATGTAGCTAATAATGGGAAATAGGATGAGAGGCATATGAGCCCTTTTTAGTACAATTCTAGCAGGGATACCTTGTTGTTGTGACTCATTTTCCCCCCACCCTTTTCAACATGAGCCTATGGACATCAAGCAAGCCTTCATACCCAAGGAAGATTTTAAGGTAAGATTGTTGAGTTTGCTCATTGACTTTTCCATATTGAAGGTTGAGGGAATGATCTGATGGGTCTGGCCTGGTTTGTATTTTCCCCTTTTCCCATGGCCCCTTGGCATGATTCATGGTCATCTTATTTTCCCACCTCCCACCCTTGTGAGCTAGCACATGAGTGTCAGGATTGTCATGTTTGTTTTCAAACTTATATCATAATTAACCATAAGGGTAGAAAATATGACCTTGATTTAGTGATATGTTGGTTACATTGGCTATACGACTATACTTAGCATTTGCATAGTGTAGCATGCATATTAGAGTATACTGTATGATGCATTGCATTTTGATTTTCGTATAACTACTATCATCATTTCATGTTCTAATGTTAAAATAGGTGCATTTAGATTAGACTTGCGTTTCGGAATATAATTTTATTTTCTGTATGGTTTTGATTATTTGATGAAAACATGGGCGATAAAAGTATGCCCAGGCCATATGCTTCCAACATTGTTTTTGACGTGCAAGTTACAGGTCTATGATCCCAAAGGATTGCTGGTGTTCTCATGACCTCCTATTCAAGTACATGTTTCGTGCACTCTATAGTGAGCTAATGTTTCAATTGGAACCAGATGTTACCCACTAAAAGTGGGTGACCGCGTAGGAGGATTTTTCTCCTAGATTTGTATTCAGTGGGCAACCAACAACCCTTGACAACCACTAGTGTAGCCGATATATTGTGCCATTTGATCTCCTCTCCTTGAGCCAGTCAAATGTCCCCTTGCCCATCTATTGAGAGCGTATGTTTGAAGGTGGGCCATCCAATCCTAACGATATTTTTTTTCAGGGTGCAATCAGGTGCTTATGCTTGTTTTTCCTTGGGCAATTTGGGCATGGATTTTTGGGTGACTTGGAAGGGGGTTGGTTTTGACTATAGTTTTGTTCCCTCACCTCAAATGGGGGGTTAATCCTCAATCCTAGTCCCGTGGGATCTCCCCTATTGGTTTATAGCTTCGAGAAGGGCACTACTTGGGAAACCTCGATTTTGGTAGTGTGGTCTCGTTTTCCCATTTCACATTTTTCACTCCCCTCCGCACAATACAAGTCCTATCTCATCACCTTCCCTCTCTAGATCCACATGATCACTGCATCCACAAGGCCTTGGTATAGGCCCTTGTTAAAATTATGCGACTACAGTCAAATTCCACTTTGTGTGAAAAATTCTAAACTAAAATTCTACTACTGTAACAATTGATTTATTTCACCTACTTATTATTCACAATAAGTTATTTACGAAATCCCTTCAACAAATATTAAAATAAATTCTACTGCAATTATCACACAATTACCCAGAGAAAAATTACATGCACAAGAACCAATCACATCAACATAGTTATTTTTGGACAATTTTCCTCGAAAAAACCCAATGTGGGAAAACCAGTGCAACAGATGAGGGCTTTATTACTCTTCAACAACAATTGCTTTTACAAGGAATGATTTTACAGAGAAACTTAAAGAAAACACCTGAGACTTTCCCTTTGAGACCTTTTGACACTTTGGAGACCCTGCTCCCACTCCTACATCACTCTGCATGGCCTAGCGTGGCTCTAAGTGGCTTTGTGTCCCTTTGCGTCAGCTTGCATGAGCTCTTAGTCTCTCCTATGGATTGCGTCTCTCTTTGCGCTGTCTCCCACTGTCCCTATGTCACCTCCTCCTCAGTCACTGCCTACTGCTGATGCCCTCCTCTTCCTCCACCCTACAACTTTCCCTCTGAAATCGATCTCCTCTATTTAGGAATCGATTTTACTTGAGATACTGAGTATCTGCCAATGTGTCTCCAAATGATCTTCAAGTCTTTTCTTATACTTTTCCCGTTGACGAATCAACGGCCGAGATTAAGTTCCTAATCAACTGTTAAGATTAAAACAGACTTGATACTCATCTCTTAGAAGCTTCTCGCCCTTATCTTTATTAATACCCATTAATATTTTATTTTCCTAAGTTTAGACTTAGGAACCCAGAAAATATTAATTATTTAAATAACTCCTCATTCGGGTGGAATTTATCAAAACAATTTATGGGTCTTGGAGATCTCATGTGCCTTAGCCTCTCCTCCAAACTTCAAGGCTAGAGCACATCTAATGCTACCAAAAATCAACACTCCCTCTTTGCGAGGAATGTGCTCTAGCAATGTTTCACTATAGAAACATCACACTGATTTTCTGCATCGGTACCTGTGTTGATGCTTGGCCTGCTGCCTCACATCCCCTGTACTGTTGCTTCTTGTACTACTACCCATGACTCTGCCATTGCCACTGCTGCACCTGTACTGCAGCTCCTGTTGATTTGGGGTAGCATCGGATGTGCTCTAGCCATGAAATTTGGTAGAGAGGTTGGGGCACATGAGATCTCCAATACCCAAAAAGGGTTTGGGCAGATTCTAAACAGATCAGGAGATATTAAAATAATTAATATTTTTAATGGAGTCCCTAAGTCTAAACTTAGGGAAAATAAAATATTAATGTGTATTAATATGAATTTGTGTTAGAATGGTCCAAAAGACATGGATCAAGCCGAATCTAATCTTAGCCGTTGATTAGGGACTTAATCTCGGCCGTTGAGATGTTAACAGGAAAAGTATAAGAGGAGGCTTGAGGGTCACTTAGAGAGAGACACTAGATGATCAGTCATTCTATTATCTAGAGCAGGGTTTGCTAAGAGAGATAGAATCAGTGATCGAGAGAGAAGCTGAGGGGCATTGAGTACAGAGAAATAGAGAAGGCATAGATTGTGCCGGGAGAGCAGCGCAGCAACCAAGGAGGGTGACGCAGAGCCAACAAGGGCTCATGCAGGGCCACACAGAGGCAGCCAAGTGCTGCGCAGAGCACTATAGGGGCAAGCGTAGCTGACGCAGAGGCTCCCAGAGCTGACTCAGGGCCTCCTGGGGCTGACGCAGGGCCAGCGTGAGACAGAGAGGGGCTGACGCAGTCCAGTTTGGGCAAACGCTGGGGTTGTAGGAGCAGTTTTGTGCTGAGGAGCTGTTGGAAGGATTTTCCGAGGTTTCAGCCAAGAGATTTCTTTCAAACTATGAGGTATAGCTGCTAAGGAAATTCTCTGTTGGGTAGGCCAGTTTTAGCACCCAGATTGTACTATGATATTGCTTAATAAGAAAAGTTAAAGCCCTCAGATAGCTGCACCGATTTTCCCGCATTGGGTTTTTCTGGGGACATTGGTCCAAAAATAATGTTGTCATGTGGTGTGTTTGTTCTTGTTTCTTTTAGTTGCTGATCTGTAATATGTTGAGCATGCACTGGTGTTTATTTTCAATATTTACTTTGTAAATAACTTGTTAAAGAAAAATAACAAGTAGGTAGGAATAAATAAAAAAAAAGTCATGAAGGGTTTCTAAACTAAGTAAACTTAGAAACTTCAACAAATCCCTCTCAACATGCTGCATCATGCTGTCAAAAGCACTGCCACTGCTAACTACTGTACTACAACTCCTGACACTTACCCATTTTTGCTACTGAAATGGATTCTTTACCATCCCCATCTTCTCCTTGAAATAAAAAAAACTTTGTTCTTCCTAGAGCCTTGGTGAGGATGTCTGCCACCTGTTCTCCTATTGGAGTGTATCTCAACTATATTTCCCCTCGTTGGACACAGTCTCTGACAAAGTGACACCTGATATCAATGTGCTTTGATCGATAATGAAATACTGGAATCTCAGAGAGCTTGATGCAACTTTGATTATCACACATGATCCTCGTCGCTTCCATCCTTCTCCTGAATAGATTCACAAGAAATTTCCTAAGCCATATGGCTTTGCACGAAGTTGTGCTAACTGCCATTCTGCTTCAACTGAGCTCAAAGCTATGAATTTCTATTTCCTACTACACCAGGAGGTCATTCCTGATCCAATGTTGAAACTGTACCCAGTTGTACTTTTTCGATCTACTGAACTTCTAGCCCAATCTGCATTAGTGAACCCACTTAGCCTGATGTCATTGCCTCTGGTGTACAATAGTCCATGCTTGACTATTCCTTGTATATACCTGAGAACATGTTTGGCTGCTGCCCAATGCACCCTCTTAGGTTCCACCATGAACTGACTGAGGGTGTTGAAAGCATAACAAATGCCTGGCCTGGTGTTGACTAGATACATCAAGGACCCTATAAGCTGCCTGTACAAGGTGGGATCAACGTCTTTATCTTCTGGTGCAACAATCTTCTTCTAGTTGGTGATCATTGGAGTAGCCATAGGTCTACAGTCCTGCATCCTAAATCTCTTCAAGATTTCTGTGGCATATCTCCCTTATCCAAGGAAGATTTCACCCTTCGACTGCCAAACTTCCAACCCCAGGAAGTAATGCATCTGTCCCAAATCGTTCATGTCGAATTTTGTGGCTAGGTTCTTCTTGCAGTCTTTGATGAGCCTGGATGACACTGTCAGAAAGAGATCATCCACATAAAATAATAGGATTAGAGGCTCGTTCTCTACGACCGGATAGTAGAGATTAGGGTCTGCATCACTCTTGACGAACCCCATCTTCTGCAAATAGCCATCAATTCGAACGTACCATGCCCTAGGCACCTATTTAAGCCCATACAAGGCTTTCTTTAATCTGCATACGTGAGATTTCTTCTCATGTGTCTCAAAACCTTCTAGCTGTTCAATGTATACTTCCTCTTCTATTACCCTGTTCAAGAATGTTGTCTTGACATCCATCTGATGAATCTCCTGCCCCATCTGTGCTGCAAGAGATATCACGGTTCTAATAGAAGTATACTTGGCTACTGGGGTGAAGGTTTCTTTGTAATCTATCCCTTCCTTCTGAGCATACCCCTTAGCCACAAACCTGGCTTTGTATTTCTCCACATTGCTGTATGTAGCATATTTTACCTACCACTTCTGAGACATCATTGACCATTATAGAGCTGTATTCCTCCTCCATAACATCCACCCATACCTGATGCTGAACGACCTTCTGAAAACTAGAAGGTTCCTCAACATGAGCTACTAAGGCCTGGTATCTGTCTGGCTGTCTTCACTCCCTTTTACTATTCATGGGTGCACCAATGAAGTCTTTTGCATCGTGTAGAATCTGTCGGAGTTCTTGGCTCGTTCTTCCATTGGTATTAGGCACACCTATCTGCTCTTCCTCTTCCTGAGATTCCTCTTGTTCTGAAGCTTTGTCTTCAGGAGAATTTTTGGTACTAGTTTCCGTTGGTTGAAGTGGTTTGAACAACGACTTGTTTTTCAACTGCTCCTCGGAAGGCATTTCTTGAGATTCTCTATCCTCCATGAACTTTACATCCCGCCAAACTACTACCTTCCTACTTCCTGGAAGATAGACTCTATATGCCTTAGCATTCTCGCTATATCCCACAAGATATCCTTTCTCAGCAGTTTGATTTAACTTCTTTCTCTTCTCTTTGGGTATACGACAATACACTAAACTCCCAAATATCTTGAAATGACTGACTTCAAGTGTCTTCCCGGTGAAGACCTTCTTCGGAGTGATTTTTCCTAATGCCCTGTGAGGAGTCTTGTTTTGGACATAAATTGTCGTGTTGCATTCTTCTGCCACAGGAATTTAGGCATATCCTGATCATACAACATTGCCCTAGTTGCTTCCACAATAGTCCTGTTTTTCCTTTCTGCTACTCCATTATGCTCCGGATTGTAGGGAGTTGTAAAAATCGGTGAAGTCCTTATCAACATACTCTCCACCAGTGTCTGAGCGCAACACTTTTATCTTCTTTCATGTCAGATTCTCCACTAGAGCCTTGAACTCTTTAAATCAACCGAAAACCTCCCCCTTGGTTTTCATAAAGTAGATCCAAGTCTTCCTGGAATGGTCATTGATGAAGGTGACGAAGTATTCGACACCACTAAGAGCTCTTGTGGACATCAGTCTGCAGATGTCTAAGTGTATCAATCCTAGCATACTCTTAGCCCTATTGTTACTTCTAGAAAACGTTGCTTTGGCATACTTGCCCAGAGCACACCCTCTGCAGTCACCATCTCGTTCAGTACTTAGTTCTGGAACTCTTGATATTGTCTTCCTGAGAATTCTCAGAGCCCCATGGTGTAAGTGTCCAATCCTCCTATGCCATAGTTCATTCAAATCTTTGACTCCATTACTGCTTATCAGTGCCATTGGTGATTCTAGCTGCAACCTGTACAACCTGTTACTTCTGATTCCAATCCGGGCCTTCTTTTTCCAATTCGGGTGTTTGACATATACTTTCTCCTTAATGAAGAAAACGTCATAGCCCTTGTTTTGAAATTGAGATACGAAAAGTAAGTTTATCTCCAATCCTGGCACATGCAGCACATTGGTTGCTCGAAGCCACTCTCTTGCTTCGGTTTGGAAAACTATAGTACCTCTTCCTACTGGAGTACACTTTGCCTTATTTCCCATGGTGATTTGAAAATTCATTCATTCTTCCTGATAATTTGAAAAACATTCTCGGATTCCTATCATATGCCGGGAAGCTCTACTGTCTATATACCAAACCTCCGAGGAGGCAGAGCTTGCCAAGCAAGCGACTTCTTCCAATCTGGAAGCTAACATAGAATAATCATAATTCATGTCTCTTGTGCATTCTTCTGGAAATTTTCGCGAGTCCCCTTGAGTGGATGCCTCTGCATCATGCTGTTGACCCATAATCAATTTTCCTCTCTTGTTGTCGGATCTCTGCTTTGATATTATGTGAAAATTTGTAAACTGAAATTCTACTACTGCAATAACTGATTTATTTCACCTACTTATTATTCACAATAAGTTATTTACGAAATCTCTTCAGCAAATGTTAAAATAAACTCTACTGCAATTATCACACAATTACCCAAAGAAAAAATAGATGCATAAAAACCAATCGCATCAACGCAGTTATTTTTAGACAATTGTCCTTGGAAAAATCCAATGTGGGAAAATTGGTGCAGCAGATGAGGGCTTTATTAATCTTCAATAGCAATTGCTTTTATAGGGAATGATTTTAAAGAGAAACTGAAAGAAAGCACCTGAGACTTTCCCTTTGAGACCTTCTGACACTTTGGAGACCCTGCTCCCACTCCTACGTCACACCTACATCACTCTGCGTGGCCTAACGTGGCTCTGCATCCCTCTACGTTAGCCTGCGTGAGCTCTGCCTCTCTCCTTCGCACTGTGTCTCTCTCTGCACTATCTCCCATTATCCCTGCGTCACCTCCTCCTCGGTCATTGCTTGTTGTTAATGCCCTCCTCTTCCTCCACCCTGCAACTCTCCCTTTGAAATCGATCTCCTCTACTTGAGAATCGATTTTCCTTGAGATATTGAGTATCTGTCGGTGTGTCTCCGAATGATCCTCAAGTATTCTCTTATACTTTTCCTGTTGACGAATCAACAGCTGAGGTTAAGTCTGTAATCAACGGCTAAGACTAAAACAGACTTGATGCTCGTATCTTAGAAGCTTCTCACCATTATCTTTATTAATACCCTTTAATATTTTGATTTTCCTAAGTTTAGACTTAGGAACCTTAAAAATATTAATTATTTTAATAACTCCTCATCCGGGTGGAATTTCTCAAAACGATTTATGGGTCTTGGAGATCTCATTTGCCTTAGCCTCTCTGCCAAATTTCAAGGCTAAAGCACATCCGATGCTACCAAAAATCAACACTTTGGACAACTCATATGATGAAGATAATAATTGCAATAGATTCCTCTTTTCGAGATGACCAAAATCGATCTAAAGATCACCTTATTTGGATAGGCAGAAGTTGGTTTTTGATATTATTTATTTACTCATGTATATTGTATTAGGTCGGTCCTAAGGACATGTACAATTGGACAGGTCAGCCTCAGCATCAAGTGGACCCTCATGAAAGTTTATATATAGAAGAGACCTCAAGCTCATTTGGACACAATCATCAAGCACTCTCTTCTCTCTTCTATTGTTTGGTTTGCACAGGTTTGACAAAGGAAAGCTTGCACAAAGGGTCTGAAACTACAAGGTTGAGGCTTGCACGTGTCTAGAGTTTCTGAGTCTCAAACGCTTGCACGTAACTAAGGCTTTTCATCCCTAGATGTTGGCATAGGATGGTCTAGGGAGCGTCCAGGAAGTCTCAGACGCTCGCATAAGGTGTCTAAGAGAGTGTCTGGGAGTCTAGTGTTTCCACAGTGCAGTTGGACCTCGGACGCCCGCACGCAATTCTCTTGAGAGCGTCCATATCAGTCCCAGATGCACTCATCCATTTCTCCAGAGAGCATCCAGATCTGTTTTAGACGCTCGCACATAGTATATCTGCATGCGTTCGGGACAAAAAGATGAGTTATCAGTATGCAACAGTGTTCAACACGGTGACAACAATATCCAGTAGTTAACTACAGTCAGTGACTATGCATTACAGTCCTCAAAATCAAGATCTTTGAGTATTGGTATGTTTAAGGTCATGTTATGGATGTTCTAGTTGTTTTGTTGCATGGATGAAGATATGGATCATTGTACTTTATTTTGTTGAATCATTTGATGATGATCTAAGAAGAAGAAGAATTTGCAAGGGTTTTCCCCACAGTGGGTTTTGCCCTGGTCTTCGACCAATCTTGGTGTCTCTAAGTGTGTGTGCTTTTCTTCTATTGTTCCTTTTATATTCTGTTGCATAGATGATGATGATATTGTTCTTTCTTCATAGTTGCATATGCTGATGAATAATAATGTAAAGCTGAATAATGTTATAATGTTATGGGGTGAACTTAATGTGTTAATGAAGAAATGCAATTATCAAAGAAAAGAATAATGTAGCCCTATGAAAAATTAACATGGTATTAGAGTTGAGTTGAAGGAAAGCCATGGAGATCACCCTAATGATGACACCGTTGATGGAAGAAAGAAGAGGATGGTGGAGACCTAAAAGAATTACAGGGTCTGACGAAAACCCTAAGAAACTTTATTATTAGGGTTTGATGGATTCTATGAGGTTAGGGTTGGAAAGAAGACCCTGGTTTATGGAAAAGACAAGAGATATAGCATGGTCAATGTGAGGAGGCTCAAGCAGTTGTGAAACATTTGATGATGCCCTAAATGGGATAATCCTTACTAGGTTTGGTTGGTGGATTAAAGGTGACGATGTTATGTGGACTATGGATGATGATGGTTGGTTCTAGAGGGAGAGGATCACCTCTCATTGAAGATAAGTATATCTTGACTGATGATGCTTCTTACTTTTGTTTAGACTTATGGATTTGATTATTATGTTTATTGTTTATACTTCCTGCATATTTGTTTGAGTATATGGGTACTTCTAACCTCCTAGTTGAGATGTGATGAGTGGGTCCCTCTTAAGGATCATTTGAAATGCAAGAAAGATGGCTAGAGCGGGAAAAGGTTAAGAGGCACTATATGAAAATATGACAAAACGCTACAAGATGCATATGTCTAATAAAATGGTGCATAGGTAATACCACAAGGTATGCATGATATGTTGTATTTCAACAGTGACATTGATGGCTAGGTAAGCCCCAAGGTATGATGAGAATATTTCTTTCTTTAATGGCTCATACATTCATATGAAAGCGACTTGGATCTATGTTTCCTATGATGAAATGATGCACCTGGTGTTGAACATTTTGATCTTCTTGAATTCTACGAGGCTATCTAATCTTGATACATTGATATACTTGATGTTTAGCTAACATCTATCTATTGGATATCTTGATCCTGTAAAGAAGGCTAGCACCTTGACTCTAGTAGATGATACTCTTAATACTTGTCATGCATAAGACATGATGGATTTCACATAGAAGGTTAGCTCATTTATTCTTATACATGAGTTTATTGATAATGCATGTGATAAGCTTGCTGAAAGAAGAGAGATTGACACTCTTGTTGTTTGGTAAAGTTTTATTGAATGACTTAACTTGATCCTATTGATCATGATAAGCATGGCAACCTTGATGTTAGAGGTATAAATATGAGATTGATGTTCTAGATCTCTTACTACCTGTGTTCTTGACTTGATGGCACATGGTAAAACTGAATGCCCTAACTTGATGGATTGTCTTGATAGAAAGTGTTATTGTGTTCATAATCTTTGAGATATGATGTCACATCTGTCTGCTGCCCTAATCCTTCAAATCTAACCCTTGATGAAAGATTCATGACATGATGTTGATGATCATGATAGAAATATGTTTATGATCTAACAGATCTGTTGTTGCCTGACATTAGTAGAGATAGGTTGGTGACATGAATGAAGATGAATGAAGTAGATTCCTAGTCAGAGGGAGAATCTCTTCTCAAGATTCTTACTCATTACTATTTGCATGCTGCACTGTTGAAGTATGATTTATGTGCATCTGACATTTTTGAACTGCAACAAGTCACAAATCTGCATCTCGCGCAAAATTAGGGTTTCTGTAATAGACACAGGCACAAAACTGGGAGATTTCGTCCCTAGACGCACACATATAAAGGAGCCTTTCCTCCATCATTTACACACATTGATTTATCTTCACATGAGCTCTGATCTAGCGAAGTTGGGAACAGGGGGAGAAAGGCCAAAATTTCAGGAGCTTGTTCTTTGTTTTGGCATTTGTTCGTGATTTTGGTTTTTGGTTTGGCTATCATCTTGCTATTATTATTTCTGATGTACTAATGAATCTTTAACTCTCTCTCTCATAAGGAAGATTTTTTTTGGGTTTTCCCCTTGTGGGTTTTTCCTTGGCCTCAGGCCTAATTTTTGTGTCTCTTGTCTCATGGCTTCTAGGTGATTTTTTTACTGCTGTCTTCATGTTAATGGTTTATGTTAACTGCTTAATGATGTGAAATGTTATATGAAAACAAAAATCTAATAATGAATTCTGAAGTTGTTATATGTGAGAATAAATTGGTTCTTGTTATGCCCTAGTTAAAAAATCAACACTATTGATGTAATCTTTAACGACCTATATTTAGAAGCATTTGGTGGTTTTTCTCCTAGAAGGGTTTCCATCTAAAATCTCTTGGGTATTGTCCTTGATGTTGTGTGGACTGTTGGATGGTGTTGTGATGTTGATTTATGTTTGATATGATGCTAATGTTATTTTATGCTCGAAAGATTAAAATTAACTAAATTCAGTGAAACATTGATTCAGCCCCCCGCCCTCTTAGTATTTCCAACACACGCCACATCCTTGTACCTTTCTACCATTTCATTCATGCAAACAAATTGCTAATTTACTTGCCTACTTACGAAGTCAAAGTCACTTTCCATCTTCAAAATCTTGATTCACATGTCCTTAGCCGAATTTAATCCCAGTAGGAGGGCATTATATTTTGCCACATTGTTTGTTGATTCAAATTTTAACTAGAAATCAAACATGATGTGACATATTGAGGGGATGTGAAAACTATCCCTATACCAACCCCCATTTTAGACTTAGCTCCGTCAAAATTTGTCTCTCTAGTTACTTTAGCATTTACTTAGGGGGCTACCTCATTTGCTAACATTTTATGATCCTAAATCTTCTCCATAACACCAATTCTTTCATGGGATCTTGGGGGTCTTCTACATGATATTTCTTCATTTGCCCATAGTATAGACTCTAGAGTCATGAAGGTATTTTCACATGTATGATGGTAGCATAAGATAAGTCCATTTAGATGCTACCTCATAGGTTGGCATCCCACTTACGACATAGAAGAATTCCCCAAACATCTAACCCATGTATGAAAACTGTGTCAATTAATAAAGAGATTTTCGGGTAGGTTGCCAATTTAAAATGAAGGTCCTTGATTAAACTACACTCTGTAAGTTGTATATATGCCATTGTGCATACATTTTTGTAGGATTTAGTGGCTCCTAGTCACTATTATAGCAAAATATCGCACTTCTTGAGATAAAGTCCAAAAGCTCAAGTGCAAAACCCACTTCAACTCAAAGGGGGCCATTGTCACCTCACCAACCCCCTTTTCACTTTTGGTCAATCCTCCTCTGGCTCACAAGGGGGTTCCCTATAGATCTTAGAGATAAATGGCATGGTCAAACCAAGTCATGAGTTCTCCAAAGCTTCTACTTCTCATTCCAGTAATCAAATGATTTGACCAAGTAGGATTTAGGTGGAAGATATGATTGTGAGGTCTCGTTAGGGTGATAATGGTTATAATTTAAAGGGAATATCCCTAAACATACGCAAACATGAGATTCCCTAGAGAATGGAACCTTAGAAAATTTGTTTGAATGACTAATACAAGGTATAAAGTGATGGAGAATGAAGGATCAATACCTTAGCTTATCAATGAATTTCTTGATAGAGTCAGACAAGGACTAAATCTATGGAAGAGATTCAATGGAAGTGATTTCAAGGAGAGATAGGAAGCTTAGGTTCCTCAATTCCTTAAACCCTAGTGTCCCTCTTGTTAGTGTCAGTCTTTCCAGCCTTCCTCCAGTGATCAAATATGCTCTTACAAAGTGGTCTCAGAGTTTCCAAGTCAAATTTTGTCATTTCAAAGAGTTTTCAAGCAAAATTTGGTCACTAGGCATTAGGTCTAGGGTTTTCTCCCATTCTTTTCAAAGTTGCCCAAATGCCCATCTATGTCACTATTCAGCTGAGTCTATCATCATTCAAAGGGGTTGTCATTATCATGTCAGTATCTAATGAGTCATTTTACATCTTGTTCATGCTTCAGTTGCGCCCAGGCAAGGTCATTTCCCTCTCCTAGGGTTTTGAAGCCAATTTCTCTTGGACGGTCAAATCATTAGCAAAACTTGTATCCAGATGTTCATACACCTTACCCTATCCTTCATGTACCTTACTAAACACTTCCCATCACTGAGATCCCCCAAATTCCTCATTTTTGCACAAACCCTAGTTTCTAGCTACAACCTGGCAATTTTCTAGGTTTGGCCTGTGTTTTGCCCTTTTAGACCCCTTCCCCTTGCTCAATCTCTGAGATTCCACTTTCCCCTGCTTCCTAACATCCCTCCCCACTCCCAAAAATTTTCCCAAGAATTTAGAAGCCCCCTATCCCCTTCATTTCACTCCATTTCGACAAAATTCCTTGTTTCACACATCGGGACAAGTCGCACTCAAATGATGT
Organism: Pinus tabuliformis; assembly: GCA_031772625.1. Lineage (NCBI taxonomy): Eukaryota > Viridiplantae > Streptophyta > Pinopsida > Pinales > Pinaceae > Pinus > Pinus tabuliformis. The sequence continues at coordinate 2,078,570,447 of CM062816.1, read as the reverse complement.
TCCAGAGCAATAAAAGATGAATTCTGGAAAACTGAGAGAGGTTTTTGTCCATAACATGCCAAAGAAGAAAATCCTCCTTCACTTTTCGCACAGGTGTCATGGTTTTAGAGAAATGTCAAAATTGCAATCGCCAGATCCAAGGAGGTTGGCCAAGGCACTAAAACGACGGAAAAGGCCCGATCCACTCCAAATTTTGGCCAAAGCCTCTTTGACTGAGCATGGCACTAAATAGCTCAGCCCCAACACAAATTCCAAGAAATTTTGAGCATTTTGGGTGATTTTTGGTTTTTAAGGCAAAAAACAGGTTTTTCCGCTTGACGGGTCTCACCCCCCGCGCGACCCTTTCACTTGGCAACTCTATTTTCAAAAAACTCAGCATTTCTGGATTTGGCATGAAAAGTTACACATGCTCACCCATTGCCAAGAGATTTTATGAAGTTTTGGGCCTCCTGAAAGTAAAAAAAAAACAAAAAATGACTTTCTGCCACATTTTTGACACACAGAAAGCAGTCTTGGGAGATTGCAATTTTGGAGGGGCAAATGAAAACCAAATTCAGAAATTCTAGTTGGGTTGGAAAGTAGACTCATAGACCTTTCCAACAAGCCTACTCTTGCCTCATTTGGACACCTGGAAGTGCCCCAAAAGTGCTCTCAAAGGTGCGCAACCCGTCAGGATTTGACGCGCGACCCATCAGGCAAATTTCATAATTTTTCACTTACAGCTCATGGATTCGCCCAGCGATTACTAGTTTTGACTTTTGATGGGGTTTTTCACCTTCTTTGATGTAATTTATGTGTTTTCATGTTGATGTGACACTTATTTACCTATTCTAAAAGATTCATTCATGAAATAGCTTGTATTTAATGAATGAATTGGTTTCCTAGCTACGAGGCTAAGTGGTTTGATGTTGCCTTGAGGTTTACCTTTCTCAGCCTGAGGTGAAATTTCAAGCGCTAACATATTGGCGACCATACTGGGCAGAACAAACTTGTTTGTGGGTTGATGTGTTTGTTTCATAAGTCTTAGACGGAGCCTGAAGTTATGCCAGGTAGCCTTCGAAACGCTTTTGCTTTGCATTAGCGGAAGTAGATAAACGCTGCTTCAGTCAATCTCCGTGAGCTTGTGAATACGGCCACTTCATTTGCATTTTACCCCAGTACATGTATCAAGTTCAGATCTGATTGTTGATAGTGGACAACAATCAGACACTGACAAGGCTGAAATCATTCACTGGCAACTCCTTCACTGAAAACTCCAGAGATCAATGCTTCATGGTGACTTCACTGCAGAGAGATCAGTAGCTTTGAGCTTTTCAAGATGGATCGAATCACAAGAAGATATGCTCCCTTGAGCCGAGATCACATCCCTGGTTTTCCAAATAAAATTCCAAAGGTAGATTGGTCAAGGAATCTGCCTATATTTAATGATGATGGTAAGAAGGATGTTGCTTTACATCTAGTTAGATTTCATATGCATATTCGCAAGTTGAAGGTGGATTTTCCTGAAGATTGCTTGATGAAGATATTCTTGGCCACTCTGGAAGGTGCAGCTCAATCATGGTATGAAAGTTTGCCGCCTGCTTGTATTTACTGTTTAAAGGATTTTCATGCTATGTTCATTGAACGATATAAGGACTCTTATCCATCATTAGATTTAGTTCATGACTGTTGCAAGCATGCTTATGGTTTTATTGAAAGCCTTGAGAAATATTATGAAGATGATAATTTTATGGATGTTGAGATCATGGAGGTTTTGTATGAAAATCCATTTCAGCAACATGATGAGAACCTAGTGGATACCCATCAAGATGATCAGGAAATTTTGCTGCAGAATCAAGATCAGCAGGTTGAAGATGGCCATATGGCTGAAAATGATGAAAGAGAGGGTTCTATTTCAGATCTGCCCACAGAAGAAGACAGCGTGCAGGGTAGTCAAGATTCATGTGATGCAGTCAAGTCAACTATTTCAGATCAACATTCAGATCATGATGACCAAGCATGCCTTGTGCTGAATCCTGAAAAGGAGGGTTTTGTTGTTGAGACCATAGACAAAGTTTTTGATCCAAATGTTCTCATGCCATCAGAACAGAGCCTGCATGAGGAGGTAAGTCAGTCAACTCATGAACAACAAGGTGAGATCTTTGCTCAAGTAAGTGAAAAAGTTTCTTTGAGTGAATTTGTGGCAAACGATCTAAATGATAATACTGTGCTTGATAATATTGAAGAATGTAATAAGGAACTTGATAATTTGGTTGTGATATCATATGAAGATGACCTACAACACATTCACACCATAGAAGAACAAAACATTCAGGATTTCCATTCAGATTCCTCTTCATATGTTTCATGTGCTGAAATGCTTTTCCAAGAAGAGATCTGCTCATCCATTTGTTCAGAGTTTTTTGAAGCCCATGAGCATACTTTCACCGAAGCACATGAGGAAGGCAAATAAGAAATTGAAACAAAGGATACCTTGTTCTTTCAGCAGGAGGTGGCAATGTCAAGTCTTCATGTTTTTCAGGATCCAATGGCAGATTTGTTACAGTCAGCAGTGAAAGTGATTATTGTTGTGTTCAGTGACGAAGGAGATCATGGTCAGCTATGTTTTTGGATGCCCAGTTACCAGTATCTATTGTTGATCATGAGATCTGATTGGGAGAATCAGTCAAGAAGGCATCTGCTTGATTGGTTACATTGGCATTATGATATAGTTTGATGGTATGTTGTCTTATAACCTAGGCGGTTATGTACTGCCATCAAGTTTTAAGTTTTAAGTTTAGGTTTTGAGTTAATTTGTTAGAATCAAGTTTTTTCCATCATTTCAATTTGTCATCGAGTCGGTTTGAGTCAAGTTTCAGTCAGTTTTTAGTCAAGCTTCATTCAATAAATGTGTCAAAGGTTTCGTGTTATCCGTTCAAAATAATGACTCCATTGCCCAATGGTTGAAAGCACTGGTCTGCTCTCCTAGAGGTCTGAGGTTCTTGGCACCTCCAAGGAGCTACCATCCCCATTGGAGCCAATGTTAGTGTCAGCCTTTCCAGCCTTCCTCCAGTGATCAAATATGCTCTTACAAAGTGGTCTCAGAGTTTCAAAGTCAAATTTTGTCATTTCAAAGAGTTTTCAAGCAAAATTTGGTCACTAGGCATTAGGTCTAGGGTTTGCTCCCACTCTTTTCAAAGTTGCCCAAATGCCCATCTATGTCACTATTCAGCTGAGTCTATCATCATTCAAAGGGGTTGTCATTATCATGTCAGTATCTAATGAGTCATTTTACATCTTGTTCATGCTTCAGTTGTGCCCAGGCAAGGTCATTTCCCTCTCCTAGGGTTTTGAAGCCAATTTCTCTTGGACGGTCAAGTCATTAGCAAAACTTGCATCCAGATGTTCATACACCTTCCCCTATCCTTCATGTACCTTATTAAACACTTCCCATCACTGAGATCCCCCAAATTCCTCATTTTTGCACAAACCCTAGTTTCTAGCTACAACTTGGCAATTTTCTAGGTTTGGCCTGTGTTTTGCCCTTTTGGACCCCTTCCCCTTGCTCAATCTTTGAGATTCCACTTTCCCCTGCTTCCTAACATCCCTCCCCACTCCCAAAAATTTTCTCAAGAATTTAGAAGCCCCCTATCCCCTTCATTTCACTCCATTTCGACAAAATTCCTTGTTTCACACATCGGGACAAGTCGCACTCAAATGATGTTCCAGAGCAATAAAAGATGAATTCTGGAAAACTGAGAGAGGTTTTTGTCCATAACATGCCAAAGAAGAAAAACCTCCTTCACTTTTCGCACAGGTGTCATGGTTTTAGAGAAATGTCAAAATTGTAATCGCCAGATCCAAGGAGGTTGGCCAAGGCACTAAAACGACGGAAAAGGCCCGATCCACTCCAAATTTTGGCCAAAGCCTCTTTGACTGAGCATGGCACTAAATAGCTCAGCCCCAGCACAAATTCCAAGAAATTTTGAGCATTTTGGGTGATTTTTGGTTTTTAAGGCAAAAAACAGGTTTTTCCGCTTGACGGGTCTCACCCCCCGCGCGACCCTTTCACTTGGCAACTCTATTTTCAAAAAACTCAGCATTTCTGGATTTGGCATGAAAAGTTACACATGCTCACCCATTGCCAAGAGATTTTATGAAGTTTTGGGCCTCCTGAAAGTCAAAAAACAAGCAAAAAATGACTTTCTGCCACATTTTTGACACACAGAAAGCAGTCTTGGGAGATTGCAATTTTGGAGGGGCAAATGACAACCAAATTCAGAAATTCCAGTTGGGTTGGAAAGTAGACTCACAGACCTTTCCAACAAGCCTACTCTTGCCTCATTTGGACACCTGGAAGTGCCCCAAAAGTGCTCTCAAAGGTGCGCGACCCGTCAGGATTTGGCGCGCGACCCATCAAACAAATTTCATAATTTTTCACTTACAGCTCATGGATTCGCCCAGCTATTACTAGTTTTGACTTTTGATGGGGTTTTTCACCCTCTTTGATGTAATTTATGTATTTTCATGTTGATGTGACACTTATTTACCTATTCTGGAAGATTCATTCATGAAATAGCTTGTATTTAATGAATGAATTGTTTTCCTAGCTACGAGGCTAAGTGGTTTGATGTTGCCTTGAGGTTTACCTTTCTCAGCCTGAGGTGAAATTTCAAGCGCTAACACCTCTTATATTTTTGGAGATTGAAAAGGAGGAGGCTACATTTAGGTTCCACAAGTGGAACTTGATTAAAATCTTGTTCAAGGAGAAGTTAGAATCATAAAACATTTGGCAACACTTTGGTGAAATTTTTATTAAAACCATTGTTTTTCAGCAAGCACAAGATGAAAGAAGATGCTCACAATAAATTAGGACATATCATAAAAAAATCACCAATAATATGTTGATTTGGGGTAGCATTGAATGTGCTCTAAGTCTCAAATTTTGCAGGGACGTTTGAGCACAGGTATTCCAAAGAACCCAGAAAGCGTTTTGGGAAATTCCATTCAGAAGTAATTTTATTAAAATAATCAATATTTTTAATGGGGTTCCTAAGTCTAAACTTAGGAAAATTAAAATATTAATGGGTATTAATCATATCAGGGGTGAAACTTCTAGGAAAAGCCACGGATCAAGACAAAACAATCTGAGCCTTTTATTAAGATGTAATCTAGGCTGTTGGTTGTCCAACAGAAAGATATAAGAAGGGGCTTGATGGTCATTTGGAAAACACACAGAGAGATAGAGAAAATTGATTTTCTGAAGTGAGAAGTTTCCGGGAGGAAAAATCGATTGAGGAAATCTCTTGCAGTTGAGGGGCAGGGATAGCAACTTCCAGAGAGAGAGATTCTTAGACGGAGATACATCAGCAAAGAGAAGCAGTGAGTGATCTAGAAGCCTTGACGTAGGGCTAGAAGGGCCATGCAAAACCAGCGCAGAGGGAGAGAGAGGAATCTGAAATCTGTAGAAGGATTCGGTTTTCAGAAGTCGGGAGCTGGGGTGTGAGACCGGGAGGCAGAAATCGAATTTCCTGGGCAGCAAATTGACCAGCTAAAGAAGTGACGCAACACCTAGAGAGCTTGACGATGGCCTGACATAGACACAACACAGAGGCAGCCAAAAAAAGTCAGGGGGCAGTCAGTTTGGGTCTAGATCAGCCAGATTTCTCAGTGATTGTGTGAGGTAAAACTCACAAAGCTTTTGCCAGTATTTCTCTCTGTAATTGAATAACCTTGTGAGGTATTCAGAGATGTATTTAGAATTTGCTACTAGTTAATAATAATAAACCCTCAGCTGCTGCACCGGTTTTCCTGCATTGGGTTTTTCTAGGGACTCTTGTCCAAAAATAATTGTGTCCTATGTGTTTCTATTTTCCTTGCTCAGTTTCTATGTTTCAGAATCATAATTAATTGGTGTAGGTTGCTTCAGTGATTTACTTCAATGTTTCATGAAGAAATCTGAAATAAACTTGTGATGTAATTTACAATCTAGGTGAAGTAGATTCAGCTGGTTGCATTCCTGAGACTGTTAGATCTAGGAATTTTCACATAATTGTCATCCAGGAGAGAGAACCATCCAATCAACATATCATCCCTAAGAGAGTTCTGCTCAACCTGAAATATCCATAGCCAATTTACAAGACAAAAATCGCATTAAATTTCAGACTATCTATGGAATTTCTCGCCCAAAACTCCATGAGAAATTGAGAGGAAGTGCACCTCTATTTATAGAGGAGGTGCTCAACTTCCCTCACATTAAAATATTAATTTTCTAAACGAAAATCCTCTGTTCTGGGAGTGCGCCCCTAACCCTGTGGGATGCAACCTTGTGGAACATTGTTTTTCTTTTAATTTAATCTCATGTTAGGGAGCCCTGCCACATCCCCTTGATTTGGTTTAGGTACTATTGTTGGTTGTAATCATTAGTCCCTTGACCTATTTTGGTCTTTTGTGGACAGTGGACACTAATACAAATTTAAATGTAAATCTAAATTTGAGGACCCTGTCTCTTACCTGACTTTCTTTTCCTCCTAGAGTCACCTGTTTTGGTTGTCTTTACTTTTATGCTTTTTATATTATTGTGTTAGATTGCGCTCATTTATGTTTCTATTTTGGGAGATGCTATATACGCTAGTAATGCTTTTATTCTGTAGTACTTTCGTCCTATTTTGTTCTTTTGTGGACATTAATATAATTTTTTATTTCAAAAAATGTACTTATGGAAAATAGGGTGATTTTTGTGTTCATTTATATTTCTTTTCTGGAAGATGTTTTAAGCACTCCCTTCTTGGGTATTAATGCTTGTATTCTGTAGTGCTTTTGTCCTATTTCGATCTTTTGTGAATGTTAACATAATTTTCTATTTCAATTTCTGTGGAAATATAGTTTACTGAAAATAAGTTAATTTTTTGGCAGCTATCCTTTGAATGATGCAGCTGCGACAGTAAATGAAATTGGAGTTTCTGTGAGAAGAGTTATGGGAGGGACTAGTGGTGTCATGTACAGAGCTTGATTTCTCTTATGTGCAAAATTTGCACTCTTGTTCCCTAAATATTTTCTGCATCTATGTCTTCCCATTTATAAAATAGTTCATGTCCAATGTTTGATAAATGACACTAGTTATGTGGATTCTGTGGTTTGTTACAGATATGATATATTTTGCAAAGCTGCTTATGCAAAGCTTAAGGAAAATTCTTCGATTATCTCAGCCAAACATTGTAAGTCTGGAACAAAAGAGTGTAAAAGCGAGTATCTTGTCAATTGGATTTTGTTCCAATTTTCATAAACGTCCTTGTTTGTACTTGCATTGAAGCTTTATGCTTATAGTTTTCATGATGGCAGGGTCTGATGCTCTAGATGCAGCTGTTGCTGCTGTTAGTAAGTACGGTGGTGCTGCAGAAGGTTATCGCACATTATTAGATGCTTTGATTCCTGCATCCAAAGCTCTCCACGAGGTAAAGGGAGACAGCATTTTACTTTGCAGTGCTTGTACTTTTGTTTTAACCTTTAAACTAACAGACTGCTATCCCAATCCTTTAGAGACTAGCTGCAGGGGATGATCCAGTGACTGCCTTTCTTTCTTCATCTGAGGTAGCTTTAGCTGGTGCAGAGTCCACTAAAAATATGCAAGCTCAGGTAATTACGTTACTCTAAATTTTATTTCATAATGATGAACATTGAGATGGGAAGTTGGGTTTTCTGAATATGAGAAGCCAACTTGATGAAGATTTTTCACAGAAGACATGAGTAGCAGGTCAGAATGGAGATGCATGTAGAAAATGTACATTTATGTAAATGACAATAGTTGTATACAATCGAAACTAATGGTTTAAAGAAGCTTCAACGGAGTTCCAGTCTCAGAATAGAGTATGAGAACTGATGCCTTAATTTTCAAAACGACTTGCTAATTTTTGTTTCATTCTTCCTGGGAAATAATACTTTGCACAACTATGCACGTAAACACAGACCTTTACAAATGTTACCCTTTTGTTGAAAGTACTGGCTTGCTACGTGTGTGGTAAGTTTCCAAGTGATTCCTCCATATGCGTAATTTGAGGTTGAGATCAGCAAGAAGCAAAGGAGAATAAATTATTCTAATTTCAAAGTTTCTTCATGAGCATCAGAGAAATCTTCTAAAATAATATCTCGGACACTCTCTTGGCTTCTCTTGAGAAGTGAGTTTTACAAACTATATCAGTTGCATTACTTGTTCACATTGTATTTAAAAACACACACACACACACACACATAACTTATACAAATAAATAATAAATAATACAATAAATGAAATAACACCAATTTTTCATATTACAGATTCAGTATCTTACAATAAATAAAGTAACATCATCTTTCATATTACAGATTCAATATCTTATCTTTATAGTAATGGGTTATTTTTTATGTTATCTTATTTATATTTATTTTGGATATTATGAACCAAGTTGTTCATGTCATATTCAGGAAATTAATTTTATTTGGTATCAGAGCTTCATTTTTAATTCAGGCCATTGGCCACATCTCTTTTCAGACCTTGTCTGATTAAGCGTTTGGCCATACATTTTCCAGAGTTTCTTTGTTTTGGTGGGTATTTGATGACAATCAGGGATTTGGCTATTAAAAATTCAGAATTTTTATTGAAAAAAAAATTACTCCACTGCAAAGAAAATTGAAGAATCAGAATATAAAACTGCTCTTAAACATTAAAAAGAAAATTACTGCCCCAGAAAATCGAGAAAAATAATTATAGCAAGAAATCATTGCCGAGTTGCTGCAAGAATATCAACCTAGTGCATAAGCCTTCGGGTGTGATTTCTGTAATTCTCATTTCATTGGTATTTCAGTTCGAAAACAATTAAAGCAAGTTCAGGAATAGCATGAAAATCTATTCATGGTATCTGTTCTGCTGCACCAGCAGCCTAGGTCTATGCCTCCCTTGAGCCTTTCTTAGAGAGCGCTTCTGAAGCAAGCAAGCCCTATTATCTGAGTCTCTCTTGTGAATGGGCTCTAGAAATCACTACCTATCGTATCATTGATTCATTATTACTAGTGATTTCCTTATACCGGGACTCCCATCGGTGAAAGACCGTAAAGAGCAAGGGGCATCGACTGAGGTGACAGTGGGTCCTTGTCCCGTCGTTGCCACTTGATCTAGTAGTAGTCCCGTAGGAACCCCTCCTAGGACCCCTGCTAAACTGAGCTGTAACATTTTTGGCGTCATTTCCGGGGACACGAGACGTGTGTCTTGTTTCCCTTACGACAATATTGATATATCATTGCTGACAACTCCATTGGAAAAATGATGTCCTAGTCAAGGCATTAAAAACTCACCATGGTGACTCCATGTTTGTCTTATAATCAAAATTATGAAAAATGGCTTATTGTCAAGAAGAGAATACCCCTGGTTCTCCATTCACAAAACTGAATGATCAAGACTTTCAAGAACTGCAAAACTCTGTGGGCCAATGTGTTGAGTTTTATGAAGATTTGATGGAGAACATGGATAAAGGTTTCGTACTCAAATATTGTAGCAGATAGAGCAAAGCGCTTTACTTAGTAAAATGTGCCTATGAGAAAGATCCTAATCGTCTCCTTGAGTTGACTGTGTTTGACTTTGACTAAAAGCATGACTCATTGATGTCAAATGGTTAATGAACGCTTCTTAGTAATTGTCAGATCACATCAAGTTGGCAGTGCCACCGTTGGATGGTTGAAAACCCAGGTCCTAGGGTTGTTAGTTTTTGTAGGATGGGATGTGTTCTAGCCATGAAATTTTGTGTAGAGGCTAGAATACATGAGATCTCCAAAACACAGAAATCGTTTCTGGAAATTCCGTCTAGATATGACTTAATTAGATTATCAGCCAGTTTTTAAATATTTCCTAAGTCTAAAATAAGGGAATATGGTTAACTAATTAGAATTAATTAAGTCAAGGTATGAATGTTCTAGAAACTCACATGAATCGACTTGTAGTTAATCCTAGCCATCGATTAAGATTTAATCTTGGTCGTTGGAGTCCCAACAGAGGATTATAAGAAAAAGTCGATGGGCACTTGGAGGGTACATTTGAGCAACAGTTCCTTGTGTAGATCGAGCTAGCAACCGTAGAGTTCGAGCCAGAGAGGGATGTAGTGTTAGTGAGGGGCAAGGACAGTGATCCAGAGGAAGATTTTTAAATCCGGAGAGGCAATAGCAAGAGGTTGAGTTATTCCTAGTGCAAGAACGTGCAAGTGCAGTAACGCACAAGTGCAGGAACACGCGAGTGCAGGAACATGCACATGCAGGAATGCAAGTGAAGGGAACACGAGTGCAGGAAGCTCGAGTTCCGAGGTTGCTTAGGGAATGTCTCTACCAGATTTTCTTGTTGTTTGGATTGCCAGTTGGGCGTACATAGATGTACTCAGATTTCACTGCTGCATCGGTTTTCTCAAGTTGGGTTTTTCCGGGGACATTTATACAAAAATAATTGTGTTATTTTATGTGTGTGTGCTAGTATTTCTTATAGCGTTTATTCTTCTACAATTTTATTTGTGTAGGTGGCAGTGTGAGTTATTCAATATTTGTTGTAGGAAACATTAAATAAATTGTTAATTAAAATAACATTTAGGAGAATAATTTCCAGTTGATGCAATAGGATTCAGGTTTTTGAGAGGTTGAGTTATTCCTAGTGCAAGAACGCACAAGTGTAGGAACGAGTAAGTGCAGGAACACGTGAGTGCAGGAACGCGAGTGCAGGCAATACGAGTGCAGGAAGCTCGAGTTCCGAGGTGGCTTAGGGAATATCTCTACTAGATTTTCTTGCTGTTTGGATTGCCAGTTGGGCGTACATAGATGTACTCAGATTTCACTGTTTTTTACTAAATAAAACCCTCACTGTTGCATTGGTTTTCCCAAGTTGGGTTTGTTCGGGGACATTTGTCCAAAAATAATTGTGTTATTTTATGTGTGTGTGCTAGCATTTCTTACTGCGTTTATTCTTTCGCAATTTTATTTGTGTAGGTGGTAGTGTGAGTTATTCACTATTTGTTGTAGGAAACAGTAAATAAATTGTTAATTAAAATAACAATTAGGAGAATAATTTCTAGTTGCTGCAATAGGATTCAGGTTTCCGAATTTTCACATGGTATCAGAGTGCAGATGATCAGTTGAAGATCTTAGTAGTGAAGAAAGGAGTTTCGCTGTTCAATGTAGGCAATAGATAAAAACCCTAGAGGGCAGCACAGTCACTTTGCCAAGAGGTCGAATTTCTTGAGGAGATTTGATTCTTTTGAGAGAGGGACCCAAAAATTGATCTCTCTGGATTGAGGGATTCCCGAGGCAGAGGGAGCAACCCAATATTTTCGTAGAGCAGATCTCTAACTGGGCACAGTTGCTTTTGTAGTAGTTTGCTAGAGCAGAGCTAGCGTCGGGTGGAAGAAGAGCACACACTGAGGGAAAAATTTCCTCAAGGAAATTCTTGTCTCAAAAAATTCCATTTCCCTTGCAAATCAGCAGTCATTGTGTGCAGAGTTTCTCACTCCAGAAGGGAGTGTGAATAGTTGAGCAGCAGCTGAGCAGAAGGGAAGAGGAAATTTTTGACATTCGTTGAGATGGCCATTGTTGGGCTTTGTGATCATGACAAGTTGGATGGACCTTCCAACTATATGTCATCTGGAAGGCAAGGATGTCCTTCCTTCTAGATGAATATGGCCTGAAGACATATATTGATGCAGTGGCAGCAGTACCCCAGGACAATGTCTTAAAACTTCGACTCCGGTTCGGAAATGGCCGAGGGTTGGCTTCGACTCCAACTTCGGCTCGATATTGACTTGGCTGGTTTGATTTCAATGACCCAGTCATTGTAAAAAAATACATTAAATATTTTTTTTTTTATAAAAAACATAATTTTAAGGATTTTCAATCATGTTTCCAAACACAAAGCTTTAGAATATAGAGAGAAGACAACATATGATCAAAGTAGGCTCATGAATACATCCATTGTATCAAAATGGCACCTAGTGCACTGTCCAATACATACATGAATGATGATATAGAGATCAAAACAAAAACACATAACCAAGGAGGCTAGAAATGGCCTCTACAACAAAAGCAAACTGTGACACATCACTAGTCACTAGTACTACTAGCTACTGCTACAGGAGCTAGCATCATCTGGCTTAGACTCTGAATCAGAGTCAGATAGGGAAACCCACGGCTCCTCATCATCATCATCTCCAATTGCAACTGTAGAAGTGGTAGCACTAGCAGGTTGCTCAGCAGCTGCACACTGAGATAGATGAGATATGCACTTCCATTGTGGCTGAGTAGAGGAAGCGCTTGCAATTGGAGGACTTGGGGTTGGGCTTGATGTTAGTACAAGTGGATCTGCATTCAACTGAACATTTTGTTCAACTAATGCCTCAGTCTGTGCAATGAGATAGCTGTGAGGAAATGAGAGGGGGTTAGGTAGCTTTTATAGGGTTGGGAGAGGTAAATGGACCTCAAAACCACCCTAAAGCAAATTAGATTTGACTGTGGGGTCCAAATTCCCCCCAAAAATAACTCGTTGGCTATGTGTGTGTGTGGCTAGCCGAGCCAGCCGAGTTGGTGACTGGCTTGATTTGCTCGGTAACAAACCGGCCAACTGAGCCGTTTCCTCCACCGAGCCAACCCGGCTAGGCCTTGGCTCGGTCTAGCTTGGCCGAGTCAAAGCTGACTCGACCATTTTTTAAAACATTGCCCCAGGAAGCAGATCAACTAAAGGAGTACAGAAAGGAGATGGCGCAAATGAAGAGGTTGATCCTAGATAGAGTATGGGATCACATTGTTTCACCCATAGTTGGAAAAGGTACTGCTAAAGAGATGTAGGAGACTCTCCACATTGTACCAGGGCACTTCAGAGCAGTGGAAGATGTACTTAGAGGAGAAGCTGAGATGCACTAAGATGCAGAAGGGGGAAAGCATAGACACCTTCCTCACTAGGATTCAGGAGGTCCAGGACCCATTATCAGCTATTGTTGCAATGCCTCAACTCACAGAGTTAATGCGATTGGCACTAAACATTGTCTCTAAAGAGTGGCAAGTGTTTGTCCAAAGTATTTTGGGTAGAGATACCTTGCCAAGTTGGGACAGGATGTGGGCTGATTTGCAGTAGGAGGAGTTGAGACGAGCTCTATTGAAGAGCTCCATCAGTGGTAGCAACAACAGATCAAAGTAAGTGAAGGAGGACAATGTGGCCCTCGCATCGAAGGGTCCCAGTTAAGGACAAGGGGTGCAAAAAAAGGAGGACATGTCGAAGGTCAAGTGTGTTAGATGTGGTGAGCTCGGTCACTGCAGTACCCAGTGTCCTCTCAAGAAGAAGGACAAGTAGCAGAAGCAAGACAAACAGGCAACATCAACAAAGATCGATAGGCTTTCCTCTAGGCTAGAGGATGACTTTGCCATGTTTGCTGACATAACTCTAGGAGTGAGGTGGGGAGATTTGGTGTTGTAGTCCCAGGGCACTACAGATGGGAAGGATCCTTATGGAGTCCACCTCATGGATCATTACCTAGCTATGGGGGCCCACAATATATAGTAGCAGGATGGATCATTGGCAGTGGATGCAATTAGATGCTAGAATGATAGTTGCAGACTAGTAGCAGTCAGATGCTGAGAAGCGCAGTGGAATGTTGGCAACAGTGCAGAGTGGCACAATAGCAACGTAGATTCTTTAGTAGATAGTGCAGTAGCTAGTAGCAGTTAGGACTCGGGAGACAGATGCATCATACCAAACACAGTTAATTTAGTATTTAAGATGTTTCTCAGTTGCAGTAGTTGCAATTGCAGCAACAACAGATGAGAGGAAGTTGTAATGCAGATGCATGGTTGACAATAGTATAGCAGTGTCGACAGCAACACAAATGCAACATATATTAGAGTTGCGCAATGGCTGGTGGGCACTATAGCCAAACATCAATAGCGTGACAAGAGATGATGCAGAGACAAGGCGTTGTCACAGGATGTACTGTAAAGCACTAGAACGCATTCCTCGCTAAGAGGGAGTGTTAGTTTTTGTAGCATCAGATGTGTTCTAGCCACAAAATTTTGTGGAGAGGCTAGAATACATGAGGTCTCCAAAACCCAGAAATCGTTTCTGGAAATTCTACCTTGAAATGACTTAATTAGATTATTGGCTAGTTTTTAAGTATTTGCTAAGTCTAAACTTAGGGAAAATGGTTAATTAATTAGAATTAATTAAGTTAAGGTGTGAATGTTCTAGAAGCTCACATGGATTGACTTCTAGTTAATCCTAGCCATTGTGTTATGCTCTTAACCTGCAAAGCAATACCCAAGCGAAGAAAAGATACCGAGAACACAGAATATGCGAAGAAAATATACCCAGAACACAGAATAGCAATGATTTTATTATTCAGAGAGAAATGTTCATAGGCCTCTTCGAGGGGGCAACCTCCAATAGAGCAGAGCTCGATTACAAAACAAGACACAATGCTCCTCGCAAGGAGTCTCTATCCTTTATATATGACTCATACATGCAATACCACGAGCCAATATCGTGGGTTTTATTAATACCATCTATCTAATACTACCGCCTATTTACCATCTATCTAATACTTCCGCCCATTTGCAACTAACTGTGGTCCCGTCATTAATTGCGTGTTAACCACTTACAAATATTAATATGGGCTTTATTGACTCTTGACTATGACGTGATCCCAAGACATAAATAAGGGGGTTAGGGTGGGACCCTAACATGCCCTCCCCCTTAAGACTAGCCTTGTCCTCAAGGCTGAAGCTGCGGAAACTGCTGAAGAATAGTGGCTGGTTCCCAAGTTGCATCTTCCGGAGAGGTGTCTTTCCATTTGACGAGGACCTCCTTAATCATGCGGCCGCGCAGGTGCTTGTCTCGTGTGTCTAGAACCTGTTCAGGTTGAAGCCAGATTGACCCTTCTTCGTCCAATTCAGGTAGACTGGTTTGAACTCGGCAATTGTTCCCAATCACTTTCTTGAGGCACGATACATGGAAAACTGGGTGGATTTTTGTTGTAGGTGGCAAAGCCAACTTGTAAGCCACTTCTCCAATGTGCTGAAGTACTTGGTATGGTCCATAGAATTTTGGGGAGAGCTTTTGAGTCTTGACAACCCTTGTCTTTGAGTGATGTTTGCTTATATGGTTGCAGCTTCAAAAAGACCTGATCCCCTTCTTGAAATTGGCGCTTTGAGCGATGTTGGTCAGCCTGTTGCTTCATACGGTTCTGAGCTTGATGAAGATTCTCGCGCAGATGGGCAAGCATGGTTGCGCGGTGTTGTAGGAGTTGATCCACGGCTTGTACTTTGGAGCACCCCGTGAGATAAGAAGCAATGTTCCACCAAGACTCCGGTGCGGGGAGACGCGGGTGCTGGGAGACGCACAGGGGGGACGTGTGGGAGTACCCTCAAATTTTAGGGAAATTTCGGGGGTGCGGGGAGTCGTCGAGGTGTATATATATATATATATATAATTCAAGTTCATATTCATTGTTCACTGTTCAATAATGAAAGCATAAAATATTAAATAGACAATTGAAATTTGAATCATTGATCCATCCTCATCATTCATTTTGATACATACATCATTCATATGACATACTCAAGTGACAAGTCTCATTATTGAATTAATTATTATTCATACATACCATGAGATTCGAAAAGCAAAAATAAAAATCAATAATAAAATATACAAATACATTGATCGATATCATTCATCATTCAATGGTTCATCATTCTACAATCTACATTGATTTAAAAACTAAATTCATCATTCATCATTCTAGAATCTAAATTGAAAGCAAAACATACTAGTATATTTTCAAAGTTTGTACACTAAATCTATATAACTCAAAGTTTCAAAGTTCAAACTCAAAAATAGTTAAGAGTGAAATGGAAATGACTTTGGGTTGAAATGAAATGAGCTTTTAACTTTAAGGTTTAGGCTTTTAAGTTTTAGTTATTTAGTTTTAATTTTAATTTTTTTTTAGACTTTTAAGTTTTAGTTATTTAGTTTTAATTTTAGTTTAAAAAAAAAAAATTAATGGTTTTGATTTTTGAATTTTTGATTTTGAATTTTGAATTTTTAAGTCTTATTAGACAACTTTAAAGGGGGAAGCCCAGGAGCACCCTTTTTGGGGAGTCTAGACTCCCACACTGAAGGGGGACGCCCAGAAGCACCCTTTTTGGGGAGTCTTGGGGAGTCTAGACTCCCACACTGGGGAAACGCACCCCCTTGCGTCTCCCCAAGACTCCCCAAAAAAGGTGCGTGGGGAAACGCACCCCCAAGAGACTCCCCATCCCGGGTGCGTGGGGTGCGAGGGGTGCGCGCACCCGACCCTGGGGGACGCGTCCCCGTGGAACACTGATAAGAAGTAGGGGAAGGCGGAAGTTGTCCATAGACTGCTTCATAGGGAGTCATTTTGGTGGTGGCATGATAGTTGGTGTTATACCACCACTCCGCCAGAGGTAACCACTGTACCCAAAGGTGTTGCTTTTCTGAAGTGAAACACCTAAGGTAGGTTTCTAGACATTTGTTGACGGCTTCGGTTTGACCATCTGTTTGCGGATGATATGAAGTACTGAGTTTGAGTTGAGTGCCTTGTATTCTGAAGAGCTCATGCCAAAAATTACTGGTGAAGATTGGGTCACGGTCGGATACAATAGAAGTGGGCATGCCATGCAATTTGAAGATCTGTTCCATGAAAGTTTGAGCAACCAAGGTTGGTGTAAATGGGTGGGGTAGGGCACAGAAATGAGCATACTTCGACAGTCGGTCCACAACCACCATGATGACTGACTTGTTCCCAGACTTTGGAAGACCTATAATGAAATCCATGGAAACCTCTGTCCAAATTGACGCCGGAATGGGCAATGGTTGTAATGTGCCTGGTGTGTTGACGGTTTCCCCTTTGTGGCGTTGACAGACGTCACATTCTGCTACGAAAGTAAGGATGTCCTGTTTCATGCCGGTCCAAAAAAATGATCTTCTGGTGCGAGCATACGTCTTCTGAAAGCCTGAATGTCCTGCAATGGGAGATGAGTGCAATTCTGCCAAAATGCGACTTTTGAGGGTGGATGTTGGCGATATTACGACTCTGTCCTTGTAGCGAAGAATATCATTCTTCCACGAGTAGCCCTTGCTGGAATTAGGATCTACCTGCAATTGAGAAATGAGTTGGGAGAGCCCTGGATGTGAAAACCATTCCCTGCGAGCCTCTTCAATCCAGTCTGGAATGGGGAGGGAAATTGCGAGCAGAGTACTTTCCTCCTCAAATTGGCGCGACAATGCATCTGCTACCCTGTTATCTTTCCCTTTCTTGTAAATGATCTCATAATCATATCCCAGCATTTTGGCTAACCATTTATTTTGTTGAGGGGAAGATAGGCGTTGCTCCAAAAAATATTTAAGACTGTGATGATCTGTGCGGATTTGGAAACGTCGCCCCAACAAGTAAGGTCTCCAGGTCTCTACTGCATGTAAGATGGCCATCATTTCCTTCTCGTAGGTAGATTGGCCCAGATTCTTCCCACTTAGTTGTTGGCTGGTGAAGGCCAATGGTCGCCCTTCCTGCATTAAAACCGCTCCAATACCTGTTCCCGAAGCATCACATTCAATGACAAATGATTTGGTGAAGTCCGGTAGTGCTAAGACAGGAGTGAAACACATGGCGGTTTTTAGAGCGGTAAATGCCTGTTGTGCTTCCTCATTCCAGAAGAAGGAATTTTTCTTTAGGAGTTGCGTTAGGGGCTTCGCTATGCGGCCATAGTTGCGGACAAATTTACGATAATAGCCTGTGAGACCCAAAAATCCTCTCAAGCTTTTCAAGGTCTTAGGTTGAGGCCATTCTTGCATTGCCTGGATCTTTTTGGGGTCTACCTTGACACCTTCGCGCCCCACAATGTGGCCCAAATACTCAACTTCTTCCATGCCAAACGAACACTTAGACATCTTGACAAATAATTTATGTGTTCGGAGCAGTTGCAAGAGTAGATCTACATGCTGAAGATGTGCCGCCCAAGTGCCACTATAGATGAGGATGTCATCGAAGAAGACAAGGACAAATTTTCTGAGATATGGTTTGAGGAGGTGATTCATAAGGCTCTGAAAAGTAGAGGGGGCATTACAGAGACCAAATGGCATGACGAGGAACTCATAATGGCCTTCTTGAGTTCTGAAAGCTGTCTTGGGAATGTCGACTTCCTTCATGCGAATTTGGTGATAGCCTGAGCAAAGATCCAACTTAGTGAAGAATTGAGCCCCATTGAGTTCGTCCAGCAAATCGTCAACCACTGGGATGGGAAATTTATCTTTCACTGTTAACTTATTGAGGGCCCTGAAGTCGGGACACATCCGCCACTCCCCATCTTTCTTGAGGACCATGACCACTGGGGATGAATAAGGACTAATGCTGGGACGAATGACACCTGCTTCCAACAATTCCTTGATGATTTTTTCTATTTCATTCTTTTGGGTGAACGGATATCTGTATGGCCGCACATTTGGGGGTTGGGCCCCTGGAACCAATGTGATGCTATGATCATGTTCCCCTCGCGAGGGTGGAAGCTCATGAGGCTTGTCAAAGACCATCCGATGTTTATTTAAAATCTGTTGCATCTCAGGATGAACTGGCAGAGACATGGCGTCTACTACCTAGATTGCATTAAATTGAGCTACCACTCCATGATGGCCCTTTTTTAACAATTTTTCCATCCTATGCGAGCTGATGATAGAGGGGGCTCCTGCCTGAAGTCCACGGAGGGTATGTGTGGAGTTGTTCTGCTTAAAACTCATATATAACTCCTGGAAATCCATTGTGATTGGCCCGAGGGTGCGGAGCCATTCAGCACCTAGGACAATGTCGCATCCCCCCATGTGTATGGCAAACATGTGGGTTTTCAACTGATAATCCCCCATTTGAAGTTTGACATTTTCACAGCGGCCTTCACATTTCATTGTGCCCCCATCTGCAATTTGGACCTGGAAGTTAGAGACTGCCCGTACATACAATGCGCTGCTTCGGCGATTTTTTGATGGATGAAATTATGGGTACTTCCACTATCAATCAAGACTATTACTGGGCGATGTTTAAGAAAACCCCTGATTTTGAGAGTTTGAGGGGAAGAGATTCTTGCCAACGCATTGAGCGAAATAACTGGGTCATCAGATACAATCTCCTTTTGGTTGTCTTCTTCGATCGCCTCCGGTTCCTCAAGAGGTGGATCTTCCTCGGTGGAGCTGTAGTCAGTGGCATCTATTTGAAAAAACTTGGGCTCCTTGCATTTATGCCCAGGGGAATATTTTTCATCACAGTAGTAACACAATCCTTGCTTCCTTCTCTCGGCCATTTCCTGAGGTGACACCTTTTGGACCTTAAGTGTCTGAGTCGTGGTATGAGCTTGTGGGGGACGACCTTTAGTGGGGAAATTGGGGCGGCTGTATTGGGCTGTTATGGCACGCTCCACCTTACGGGCTACCTGGCAAGCCTCCGTCCATGTGGGAGGGTGGTGGAGTAGAACTTGAGCTTTGATGGCTTCTTTAAGACCACTGATAAAACATTCCGTGTAGAACTCATCTTAGAGATGCTAAGTGCGGAAGGCCAAGGCTTCAAAAGCGGTGATATATTCATCCACTGTACCCGTTTGTCAAAGCTTAGTGAGACGGCCCAAAAAGGAGTCTCCCTGTTCAAAGCGATCTCGAAGAGCTTTGGCAAATTGGGCCCAACTCGAAAAAGGTGCATTGCGACGTTGATGCCATTCCGCCCATTGCCATCGTTCATTGTCCAAGTACATGGTCCCCACTCCAATCTTAGTCCAATCATCTTGGAGACGATTCAATTTGAAATACTGTTCCATTTGTGCTAGCCATGCGGACGGGTTAGAACCATCAAATTTCTGCATATCCAACTTGGGAGGTCGCTGACTATCCAACTTGGGAGGTGGTGGATGGGTGTGCCAGACGTGAGGAGAGTGGCTAGACTCACCCTCATGGTGTATATGGTCATTATAGGGTACCTCAAGAGCTGGCTCCTTGCCCTTATCGAGTGCTTGCCGTACCAGGCTCGATAGGTCATCAAGCGTATTTTTGAGCTCGTTCATATCTGTTTCATGTTTGTCTAGTCTTTCATTGGCCATTGCTTGAGCTCTAGTTTCTACCATACACCAACTTGATGAAAAATTGGGACCGCCAAATTTTTTTTTTCTAAGAAATTGAATGGTACCACCGTGCTCAGCTCGTTGTCCTGATGCTGATGGGCTAGGTCACAAATAATCACTTCGGAAGATCTCAGACTCCAAAAGTCCTGCGAAAATTATATCCAGGTACAGGAACCCTTCACAACTACTCTGATCTGGTGGATCTGAGATATCTGAATGGTGGAACAACTGCTGCTGCTGATCTAGAATATCCGATCTGGTGGATCTGAGAGATCTGAATGGTGGAACAACTGCTGCTGCTGATCTGGAATAGATGATGTGTGATCCCCCGATAGAAAGGGAACTATGGTCTTGGGGAGTGTCAGGTGCTACAGATCGCAATATACATAAGGGTCTGACAGTAGTACTCGGCCCAATGTTTCAGGGCTCTAACTAAGGAGGATCGACCGTATCCTTAGCCGTACAACCCGACTACCCTATCGTATGGGCGAGTAATCTCTCCGAGTGCTATTCTCGGTGTACTGTAGCCACAAGACGGCCGAAGGTTTATCTATGGCGAGGTTTCAAGGGAGCTAGGGGGCTTCCTATATA
The DNA here is from genome assembly GCA_031772625.1 of Pinus tabuliformis. Classification (NCBI taxonomy): domain Eukaryota; kingdom Viridiplantae; phylum Streptophyta; class Pinopsida; order Pinales; family Pinaceae; genus Pinus; species Pinus tabuliformis. The sequence continues at coordinate 2,078,549,720 of CM062816.1, read as the reverse complement.
CCCAGAGGGTACGTGGAAGACAGTCCGTGCGCGGTTCTGTCTAATGCGCTACTACTCGAAGGGGTACCCACAGGGGTTACAAGGGAGTCCAATAGACGTGACCACCTCTTGTATTTCCTGCGTGCATGCCTCCCCAAATCCGCAGGTTTATGCGCTTAACGACAGATCCCGTGGTTTAAAGACGCCGGAACATGTCTCTAGCCAAAAAAACTTTTGCTAAAATTTGGAGATCCCACCGAGCCCTGGAAAGTGCTCTGATACCACTTGTTATGCTCTTAACCTGCAAAGCAATACCCAAGCGAAGAAAAGATACCGAGAACATAGAATATGCGAAGAAAATATACCCAGAACACAGAATAGCAATGATTTTATTATTCAGAGAGAAATGTTCACAGGCCTCTTCGAGGGGGCAACCTCCAATAGAGCAGAGCTCGATTACAAAACAAGACACAATGCTCCTCGCAGGGAGTCTCTATCCTTTATATATGACTCATACATGCAATACCACGAGCCAATATCGTGGGTTTTATTAATACCATCTATCTAATACTACCGCCTATTTACCATCTATCTAATACTTTCGCCCATTTGCAACTAACTGTGGTCCCGTCATTAATTGCGTGTTAACCACTTACAAATATTAATATGGGCTTTATTGACTCTTGACTATGACGTGATCCCAAGACATAAATAAGGGGGTTAGGGTGGGACCCTAACACAATGATTAAGATTTAATATTGGTCGTGGGAGTCCCAACAAAGGATTATAAGAAGAAGTCGATGGGCACTTGGAGAGTACACTTGAGCAGTAGTTCCTTGTGTAAATTGAGCTAGCAGCAGTAGAGTTCGAGCCAGAGAGGGACACAGTCTCAGTGAGGGGTAGAGACAGTGATTTGGAGGAAGATTTCCAAATCCGAAGAGGCAGTAGCAAGAGGTTGAGTTATTCCTAGTGTAGGAACACGAGTGCAGGAAGCACAAGTGTTGGGGTTGCTTAGGGAATATTTCTGCTAGATTTTCTTGTTTTTTGGATTGCCAGTTGGGCATCCATAGATGTACTTAGATTTCATTGTTGCTTAATAAAATAAAACCCTCACTGCTGCACTGGTTTTCCCAATTTGGGTTTTTTCGGGGACATTTGTCCAAAAATAACTGTGTTATTTTATGTGTCTATGCTAGCATTTCTTCCAGCATTTATTCTTTTGCAATTTTATTTGTGTAGGTTACAATGTGAGTTATTTAGTATTTGTTGTAGGAAACATTAAATAAATTGTTAATTAAAATAAAAATTAGGAGAATCTTTTCCAGTTGCTTCTATAATATTAAGGTTTCTGAATTTTCACAAGAGTTTGGGTCCCTTGGACTAAGGATGTACCCCGACTTTGTTGACGGTTTTTGAAGTGTCAAATCATTGAGTTTGACTTGTAGATCCACGTCATTGGATTCTCTTCGTTGAGATGTTTCCAATGGTATGTGGAATGCCACCTAGTTCCTCCTGGTTTGAGAGATAATTGAGTTTGAAGTTGAAGACCTCAGTTCGTGTACTAAACCCCAGAGGGTGACCATATGGGACCGTCACCTTGGTCAAGTCAAAGGTCAAAGGGAAAATTAAATAAGTTTAATATCTTGGTCAAAGAATAAATTAAATATTTTGGGCGTCAAAAGTGAATCAAAAATCATATTAAAGTTGAACTAAGGGCATCAAGGATTTAGCTTCAAAATTTGAATTTTGGAAATTCAAATTATTCTCCAAATTGGCAGTTTCTAAATTAGTGACCAAAGTTAGCTCAACATAATAAGGTCAAGAATAATGGTCATATATAAAATGGTTAAAATATTTTAAATTTGATAAATTCGGGCATGTTATCGCTTAAACTAGCAGGGGTCCAAGGAGGGGATCTTATAGAGCAACTACTAGGTCAAGGGGCAACAATGGAGCAATAGCCCATTGTCATGTCAGCAAAAGCTCCCTGCTCTTTACAGACTTTCATCATGGCAGGAGTGCCGATATGAGAGGAATCGCAAGGATAGATGGATAGATGATATGATGTGGAGTGATTCCTAAAGCCTATTCACAAGAGAGGCTCAAATAATTGTCTTACTTGCTTTGGAAGCAAGGTGATTGGCTCTCTAGGAAGGGCTGAGGGGATACCTAGACCTAGGTTTTGAGAATACCCCTTAACAAGAAGTATCCTAGACCTAAGAATCCTATAGGAGAAATGGTTTCTATGTAATCCTTTTGGAATTTGAGTCACAAAATTGTGGGACCACAAAGAACCCAAGTGGACCCAAACTAGGTCAAAGGTGTGGAGTTGATCAACGATGGATGGACTTGATTAGGTTAGGGAGAAGAATAGGATCAAAAGGGAAATTTTCTTTTGAAATTTAGGTGTAATGATCCAAATGAAAACACCAACCCAAAGGAACCTGAGGAGAAGTACGGTCTTCAAGCTAGGGCTTGCAATATCTTGGGATTCCATTGTTGGATTGAGCTCAAAATTGGAGGACCCCAGCGCAATTTTAGACCGATTTTTCAAGGGTTTTTAATGGCTACAAATGATTTCATGTGATTCCCTAGGAGGCCTTCCAAGGTTAGGCCTTAAAGAGAAAAGGAGGTGAAAAAGAATGTTCTTTTGTGATCACCTTAGGACTAGACCAATGCCTAGCCAATTGGGAGAGTGGAGTCAAATGAAATCAATGCTTAGATAGGCTTAATTCCAACCAAGGAGTTCCCCAACAACTTCGTATGGCCTAAGCAACAACTAGGTTACAAAGGGAAATTTATACTTCTTTATATTGCAAATGATGACTTATCAAGGCAATTCATGAACATTCATGTACCTCTAGGACAATAATTCACCATACTTCAAATGATCATATGAAAAATCCCTCACAAAGACAAGCCCAACAACTTCACATAAAGAGTAGCTACACCAACTTCATGAACGAAAATATTCCATAGACAATTTATGAGACAAAATTACAAATAAGCATGAAAAAGGTACTCACAAGTATAGCGAAATTATTCCAATCATCAAGATGTAAAGAAATCAAAGCTCCAAGACAAGATATTAAACTTTTCCAAACATCGAAATGCATTAGATCTCTAATTCATCCATCAAAAGGCCCAACGAAATTTCCAGAAGAAACAAATGATCTAAATCCAAGTGATGATGAAACTCAAATGAGCTCTCATCAATTTATATCCTTCCTAATGAGTTTGATTTGCCTAATTAGGCCTAATTAAGCTCCAAATAATAAAATAATGTACAATAATGACATGACTTGGTGACAAACCCACCAAGATAGTTCAATAATACAAAGATAAGCCACTCAAGAGGGAAAATAGTAAATACATTGAATCCTTGGGCCCTTGAAGAGGCCTAGTGGAGTCCAAAGCGTGCCAAGGTGAGAGAATAGGCTCCAAACATAGTGGTCAAGGGGGTGGCCCCTTGATATCAAAGCAAATCAAATGTGGTGTCCCCAAGTGGGTGTGAGGGCATAATGGTATCCTCATGGGTCTCCAAGTGGATCAATAATGCTTGTATACCATCTATAAGGGTTAGAATGATGACATAATCCCTCCCTTTGTCTCCCATGGTGTGACACGTCCTTATTTGGGTCCTGGAACATCTACCAAGTGTATGGCGCAAGCGTGAAGCCGACTGGGCATGGTGGTCCAAGTGCATCATCCTCATCCAAAATGGTGGAACACGAGCAATAAATGAATGGTGCTGAAGGATCCATGAAGTGGCAATCTTCTCTCTGCTATGGTGGAGGCCCATGGCTCTCAATGTTCACCCTACAAGTGCCAATATGACCCTTTGGAGGGCTTGGACCTTGTATAGGGAGACCAAACCCCAAATGGAGACCCACCTGCAATCTTGTATAAGATCCAATGCGTCCCTTTGCCTTGCAATACAATAAATCATTAGAGTAATTGAGTAGAAGAGCTTACAAATCATGGAATGAAATGAACACTTAATTGTGGCATGCCCTTCCATAGTGGGCTTTAGCATGTACAGGTGTCTCTAAGCTCAATAAGGGCGGTTAACCAAGGATCCTATTAAGTGGTTTCTCTTCTAAAGGGGGTGGCATGTCCATAGTACATCCATCAAGTGGTAGGTGGCATGTGATATAATGGTAGAATGGAATGGGGTATCAGGGAAAGCTCCAAGCCACATGCCATAGTACAAGGGTAGCCATAATAAGGGTAGCCCACACTTGGGCATATGAATGTAGGAGGAAGAAATCATGGTACATGAGTTACCGTGGCCTTTGTTTTTCCACCTTTCTTCATATGCCTTTTTCCTTTTATTGATTTTTCTTTTATAACTGCTTGGAGCTTCGAGGATGAAAGCATGATGTGTAGGATATAGCAGTGATACACCCTTTAAGGTGGGGCAGTTCCAATGTTGCAAGAAGCGCCCCCCGGCCCCTGGTTCCAAGCCCCGAAGCGCGTCCCGTGCGGATGCGTCTAAGAAGCTTCCCCGAAAGCGTGCTTCCGAAATTTCGGAAGCATGCTTCTGCCTGATTTTGCCGCTTCCTGGAATTTTCCGAAGCGTGGCTCCGAAGCACGATTCTGAACCTCCGAAGTGCGCTTCGTACGGCGCTCCGGAGGGCGAATCGTACGGTTCCGTACGATTCCCCTGGGTCCACCTTGGGTTAGGATGAGGAATGAAGGCAAAAAAAATATAAATATAGCAGATGCTCCCTCGTGGTAATGTTAAATTCTTAAAGTAAAAGTGACATTCTCCTTTATTTTTCATTTTCATCCTTTTACTTAAATTTTTAACATTACCATGAAATGACTTAGGATGTTTGAGAGTGGTTCCAGCCTCATTGGACTTCATATGGAGAAAATAGAATTTCATATCGTCTTCAAAATTCAACAGACTTAACAATTTTCAAGAATTTAGGATCAATGAGATTGTGGCATTTCATTAGATTATATCAAGTATGAAGGTATGCGTTTAGCATTTAATCAAGAGCACCAAGCCCTATATGTACCCTAGTGTTGGTGGTGTTAATTTTTGAGCTCCTTTGTCATGCCCTTAGCAAAAAATTACCTTTCAATCAAGTCAAAATCATCGATCAAGCATGTTAAGCTTTTTCTACCATATTTTAAGTATTGAATTAGGTAGTTTGATCAAAATTGGGCAATGTTGACTAATATCCCTAGACAATCGAGGTAGAGGCAAAGGCTAGACAATCTAGATTTGAGATGGTTGATGCATCTAAATGGTTGATGCTTGAATAATTGATCATTAATGTACAATGGATGCTATATCTACCTTGATTTATGCAAAAATATGCATGTTTTCATGTCTTCTACAACTAATTTGGTATTTGGGATGTTTGTTTTGAGTATAAATGTAAAAAAATAAACTATATATATATATATATATAGCAGACGCTTCGCTTCCTAGATTTTTGGAAAATGACGCTTTCACGTCCCCGCTTCATCCCCACTTTGTGCAACATTGGGCAGTTCATTGCCCACCAGAGGTTGGGACAATCATGGGTTCCTTGATGATGAAAGGGGTCAATATGCAGGAACCTGGGAACTGTGAAAATTTCTGAATCTAACAAATCAGAAATCCTATTGTAGTAAACTGATTTGCATTACCTAACTGTGTTCTTCATTTTAACAAGTTATTTTTCAGAATTATTCAAAAAATATTAATGCAAATACACTACAACCTACACCAATATACAGATCAAGTACTGAAAAATAAATGAGACAACCACACAAAGGACACACTTATTTTTGGACTAAATGTCCCCAGAAAAGCCCAATGCGGGAAAACTGTTGCAACAGATATGAGTGTTTTATTATTAAGCAAATATATGAATACCAATGTTCCACCAAGACTCCGGTGCGGGGAGACGCGGGTGCGGGGAGACGCACAGGGGGGACGTGTGGGAGTACCCTCAAATTTTAGGGAAATTTCGGGGGTGCGGGGAGTCGTCGAGGTATATATATATATATATATATATATATATATATATATAATTCAAGTTCATATTCATTGTTCACTGTTCAATAATGAAAGCATAAAAATATTAAATAGACAATTGAAATTTGAATCATTGATCCATCCTCATCATTCATTTTGATACATACATCATTCATATGACATACTCAAGTGACAGGTCTCATTATTGAATTAATTATTATTCATACATACCATGAGATTCGAAAAACAAAAATAAAAATCAATAATAAAATATTCAAATACATTGATCGATATCATTCATCATTCAATGGTTCATCATTCTACAATCTACATTGATTTAAAACTAAATTCATCATCCATCATTCTATTATCTAAATTGAAAGCAAAACATACTAGTATATTTTCAAAGTTTGAACACTAAATCTATATAACTCAAAGTTTCAAAGTTCAAACTCAAAAATAGTTAAGAGTGAAATGGAAATGACTTTGGGTTGAAATGAAATGAGCTTTTAACTTTAAGGTTTAGGCTTTTAAGTTTTAGCTATTTAGTTTTAATTTTAATTTTTTTTTAGACTTTTAATTTTTAGTTATTTAGTTTAAAAAAAATAAAATTTAATGGTTTTGAGTTTTGAATTTTTGATTTTGAATTTTGAATTTTTAAGTCTTATTAGACAAATTTAAAGGGGGACGCCCAGGCGCACCCTTTTTGGAGAGTCTAGACTCCCATACTGAAGGGGGACGCCCAGAAGCACCCTTTTTGGGGAGTCTTGGGGAGTCTAGACTCCCACACTGGGGAAACGCACCCCCTTGTGTCTCCCCAAGACTCCCCAAAAAGGGTGCGTGGGGAAACGCACCCCCAAGAGACTCCCCGTCCCGGGTGCGTGGGGTGCGAGGGGTGCGCGCACCCGACCCTGGGGGACGCGTCCCCGTGGAACACTGATGAATACAACTAGGGTACCAAATCCGGCTCACCCAACAGAGAATAAACCCGACAAAAGGACCTCTATCCAGAGACAGATATGTTGGTGGATCCAACAACTGGATGAGCAAACCCCACAGCTGACTACGCTGTCCCCAGTGCTGTGCAGCGATGGCTACTCCCAACCGTGCGCTAGAACTGCCTCACCTCCTCTAGGAGCTGCGTCACCCTCCTAGTGAGCCTTCCCGGCTCATAAATCGATCTGCTGAACTAATGCTCAATCTGCCTCGCAGAAACCCCAGCGTTGCCTCTAAGTGTTGCGTCGGCCCTCTAGCCTTTCCTCACCATCCTAGAGTTGTGTTGTCTCTTCCTGGTCCTGCTTTGCCTCTCTGTTATGTATTCTCAACCTTGGACGAAAGTCCTGCTGCCGAACTGCCGCTCTTTGCACTAGAAGCTTACTCTAAAATTCTCAGTAAACCACGCCCTATAATTTCGATCTAGCTCAAGTGTTGCTCTCTTTTTGTGTATTCTCCAACTGACCCCAAGCCTTCCTTTATACTTTTCTTGTTGAGAAATCAATGGTCGTGATCTAATCTCTAATCAATGGCTAAGATTAAATTACGCTTGATCCTCGTCTCTTAGAAGCTTCTCACCCATATTTTCATAATACCCATTAATACTTTAATTTTCCTAAGTTTAGACTTAGCAACCCCATTAAAAATATTAATTATTTTAATAAAATACAATCCGGGTGGAATTTCACCAAACGATTTATGGGTCTTCGAGATCTCATGTGTTCTAGCCCCTCCACAAAATTTTGGAGCTAGAGCACATCTAATACTACCCAAAAAATCAACACTCTCTCTTAGCAAGGAATGTGCTCTAGCAATACTTCCCAGTAGAAGTATCACATTGATCCACGACATCGGTCCTCTGCGATGCTAATGCTGGGCCTGCTGCCCTTCATCCACTGCGCTGTTGCAATCTGTGTTGTTGCCCGTGACACTGCCACTATCACTGTTGTATCTGTACTGCAGCTCCCTCTCAGTATGTTGCATCATGTTGCCCATAACACTGCCACTGCTAACTGTTGCACTGCTACTCAGTCGCTGAGAAGTAAACAACTGAAAAACCACCCAAAAGTTGACATGTTGGTCAGTCGAGATGCCCCTAGATGCTGAAGCTACCTCTGCTGCTAATCTATGTTGACCCTCTGATTCTACGGTGTTGTTGTTGTATTTTCTTTGTGCCTCCCGTACTGCTGCAATACTCCATTGCGCTGCTTCATACTTTGAGCACTCTAGCTTTGCCACTGTTGCTCCATCATCACTTGCACCAACTAACTCCAATCATTCTGCTACTATCATTAAGGGTTCCTGTAGCCATATGTGATCAAAGAGTTGGACACCTCAAGGATCCTGCCCCTTTTGTAGCTCTTTCGAACTATAGCTCTAAATCTCCCCACCTCCTTCCTAGAGATGTGGCTGCCATCTCTGCCAAATGTCGAATGTCGAACTGGTTCTCTTCTCCCTCTTTCGTCGCTGCCCCAGCAAAACTCAAATCTGGATTTCTTTGGCACCAGAAATCCTCTAAAGAACAAGCTCCCTCTGAATTTCGATTTCCTTCACGGAAATCCTTCTGCCAACCACTGTCGAACTACTCCTCTCTGATCTCTCTTTGTTGCTGCTCAGCACTGGATCTAGATTTCTTGGCAAGAAATTTTCTGAGGAACTGATTCTTCCTACTTTGCTTCTACCCCAGTAGGCATTATTCTGCACCAACAAAATCAGCACCCCACCAGCAACTCCAGATGAAATTTACACTGGACCTCTATCCACGACAACTGGAAAACTAGACTCAACAGTCTTTGTGTTGGCCCAGTAACCACTGCGCTGCCCTTTGCAGCAACAATGTCACCCAATCAGGTTGACGCAAGCTCTGCGTGAGCCTCCCTTGGTGACTGCGTCACCCCTCCTCTGCTCTCTTGGCTAGAAACTACGCTATCTCTCAGGACAATTGTCTTCACGCACAAATTTTCCTCTGTCCTTTCGCTGATGGCTTCAGTCCTCCTTGATCTGCAATCGCTCTAATACCATGTGAAAATTTCTGAATCTAAGAAATTATAAATCCTACTGTAGTAAACTGATTTGCATTACCTACTTGTGTTCTTCATTTTAACAAGTTATTTTTCATAATTATTTAGAAAATATTAATGCAAATACACTACAACCTACACTAATATACAGATCAAGTACTGAAAAATAAATAAGACAACCACACAAAGGACACTTATTTTTGGACTAAACATCCCCGAAAAACCCAATGCAGGAAAATCGATGCAACAAATATGAGGGTTTTATTATTAAGCAAATTTTTTAATACAACTAGGGTGCCAAATCCATCTCACCCAACAGAGAATAAACCGACAAAAGTACCTCTATTCGGAGACAAATATTTGGGTGGATCCAGCAACTGGATGAACAAACCCCACAGGTGACTGTGTTGTCCCCAGTGTTGTGCAGTGATGGTTGCTCCCAGCTCTGCGTTGGAACTGTGTCACCCTCCCAGTGAGGCTTCCCAGCTCATAAATTGATCTGCTGAACTGATGCTCAATTTGCCTCATAGAAACCCCAGCACTGCCTCTAAGTGACCGCGTCAGCCCTCCAACCTCTGCGTCATCCTCCTGCAGTTGCGCTGTCTCTTCCTAGTGCTGCTCTGCCTCTCTGTTATGTATTCTCGGCCTTGGACAAAAGTCACGCTGCCAAACTGCCTCTTTGCACTAGAAGCTTACTCCTAAATTCTTAGCAAACCACACCCCAGAATTTCGATCTAGCTCAAGTGCTGCTCTCTCTCTGTGTATTATGAGTTTTCCAACTGACCCCAAGGCTTCCTTTATACTTTTCCTATTGAGGAATCAACGGTCGTGATCTAATCTCTAATCAATGGCTAAGATTAAATTAGACTTGATCCTCGTCTCTTATAAGCTTTTCATTAATACCCATTAATATTTTGAATTTCCTAAGTTTAGACTTAGAAACTCCATTAAACATATTAATTATTTTAATAAAATACAATCTGGGTGGAATTTCACCAAACGATTTATAGGTCTTGGAGATCTCATGTGTTCTAGGAACTCCACAAAATTTCAGAGCTAGAGCACATCCGATGCTACCCAAAAAATCAATAGGAACCAAGATGACGACCACAATGAAAGGGGTAGGGCTCATGTTTGGCTTTTGCACATGTGCTAAATGTGTATGTCCCGACCATATTTTGCATTTTGTGGTACTTTTCCTGTTGAGAGTGGCCAAATTATGCTTTTTCTTTTTCTTTTCGCTGCATGAACCTCTAGGGTATCATTTCAGGCCTGACCCAAAGTGTGGACAAGGGGAGGGGGAGGCTAATTCCTTGCAGACAAAATGGACAAATGTGGACCCAGATGGGAAATATGGTGAATGGGCTTAGAATGAGCTTTGGAGAGTGATGCATATGGTGTCAGGAAGCAGGACCACACAACCAAAATTAGGATTTCCCACGTAGTGCCACCTCTAAAGCTAGTAGCAAATAAAAGAGACCCTCGGGGACTAGCATACAAAGCTAACCCTCAAATTGGACAAAGGAGACAAGATTATCCGGATTTAAATGGGAACACAACAAATTACAAAGATAACCATAAACACAGAGATGCAGCGGAAATAATACTTCATTTCATTAATGTAAAATACTAAAATATGCTTACAAACAACGATGGAAATAAACTAGCTAGGGCGATGGTAGCTTATCTCTGAGAAGAGATGTGGCGGCTACCTGCCTCTGAACTGTGTTACAATGAGGCTCGAAGGCTTATTTATTATTGAGAAACAATGGAAAACCCTAAACATCCAAAAACCTAACCCTAGAAGATGAAACGCCAAATTGTGGGCCCCGTTTGGGTAAATTGATACATCAACTTCCCGGGGTTGTAACTTTGGCATACGATCTTCGTTTGACACACACAGTATCTCGTTAGAAAGATCTATTTGAGAACTACAACTTTGGGAAGAGCAACATTAGTCCATGGACCTATGTTGCTCCCAGTTTTCCCAAAAAACGTCGTTTAGGGCCTCAAAACGGCTTTGGAAGTTCAGGATCCAAAAAACTGCTAAAAATAGTAAATTGTGCTACAATTAAGGAAACTGAAAAGCTGGAAGAAACAATGGTGGGGGTCCAAGTGGATTTGGCAAGTGGCCACCAATATCCACCTGGATCACAAGAGTACAAACCAAACCCACTCTTTTTGCGGAATCGCCTCACCAATCCATGCCCAAAAGTGTCCATGATAAGTGTTACCGCTCAAACTAGTAGGGAGCCTAAAAGGGACTCCTAAAGGGACAACTGCTAGATCAAGTGAAACAATGGAGACTTAGCCCACTTTCACCTTAGCTAAGACTCCCTACACTTTACAAACTTTCACCAATCGGAGGACACTCGTATATGGAAAGTCACTTATGAAGGATGAATCAACAAATGGGTGTGAAGTGAGCTTAATGATCCTTTTCCTAGAAGGAGGTTAAGAATGGAGCTTACTTGCTTTTCAAGCAAGGTACAAAGCTTTATACGGGGAGGAGGTGAGGATTTGAGGGCTACGTTTAAGGAATGTGTCTTAGAGGTGTCAAATTGATCCTATGAGGTACTAGCCAACGGAACATGAGGGCAAAGTTTGATGTTAGAGCTAGGACTTCGAAAATCTCACAATTCCACTGTCGGAATTTCTTCAAATTTGGAGGAGACCTTGAGGACACACAAGTGCAGTAGACGCTAGGAGATCGAACTTTTTCTATGGCTACTTTGTCGGAAGTAATGCCCTAGGTGGCCCAGTGTGGCTAGACCTAGAAAATAGGGGAAAAATGTGAAGAAAAAGGTTTTAAGGTGATCACCTTATGGTGGATCAGTGCCTAATTCCTTTTGGGGATATGGAGTCAAGAAGAGTTATGAAGAAGGATCTCGTTTCTAGCTCAAGAAGGCTCTAAGGGTAAGTTCGTCCAATGTTAGGGCAAAAAAAGAAAGTGACCTTTAAGTGTTTATACTTTGCTTGCAAATGAAGATGGCTTATCACAATGACTTCAATATCTAGGACAAATCGTTCAACAAACATGGCCTTTAGATGTTTGACCTTCACATTGTGCTCTGGCAATTTAAATTTTTTTGCAATTTGATTTTGTTGGGCTCGCTTTAGCTTGCATGTTCATTGAAAATTTCATCATTGACCACTTGAGCTTGTCAAATTATGACCCTTGAGAACCTTGTGATTAGGACTTGTGCAATTCCTTAAAATATGGAATATCATGAACTATAGGATTGCTAGGTGGGAGATCTGGATAATGATGTGGCATAACCAAGGAAATACAAACATGACGATGTGGGAAAGACATGAGTGTGTTCAAGACATGGATTGGACTGGCCCTACATAGTGCAAGTAGCTCTACAAAAACCACTAGCTCCTCAAAAACATGTGTCCAAATAGATCCACCTCAAATTCTCCAATCCTATTTAGAACAAAAGGAAATGAGAATGGAAAACAAAGAGGATCGAGTATGTGTTATATAAAATTAAATAGTCTGTAGTTAGTAACTAATCAGGAAAGAGCATGATCAATGATCATGCCCATTCACCAAGAGGCACCCAGGGTTGTATTTAAGCCAGGGCCTCGCGCAGTTGTAAACATCATTCAATAATTAATAATGTCTATTCTTCTTTCGGTTCTCTCGCAAGGCGTTTCACGGAAACGCATTACTCCACTGAATATAATCACGATCTTGCTTTTTCGTTCCCAACCATTGTCCGCACTACCTGTCCCGATAATTCCATGCCCAACCGTGTCCACTCCGCTATCTTGCTGTGTCCACTCCACAGTCAATTCCGCCCGACCCGCTGATTGACCCCATCCAGCGACTCCCTTGTCTTTCTCGTCCACTAATTCCCCACGTTTGCCGTTCATCGACCCTTTTTCTTTCTCTGCTACTGTCGTTAACATGTGTCGTCTTCATTCATCGTTCCCCTTCCATTGTCAAGCAGTCCCGATTCCCCTTCGGCTGGCTCGACTCCATACCTCATAAGTCACGCCCATGATTCTGATTGACCATCCGACACCCCGCTATCCTGCCAACAATTGTAGCCCTTTTTCCCTACATTTTTAAAAAGCCTCCACTATTATCACACTTCATTCATACCCTCATAATGTGGTAATTATTAAATATAATTATCAAAGTTATATTAATTAATTATTACATATTAATTATAATTATTATATAGTATTTAATTAATAATTAATTATATTTATTAATTATATAATTAATAATATAATTAATTATAATTATTGTATAGTTAATTAATTATTAAAAAAAATTAAGTTCGAGTTAAAGAAGAGGTTAAGCTGGATAAATATACACCACCACATACTCGATCAATGGCTTCATCAATGTCGATGGCCGATTTCAATAAAAGATTGATAGATCTTGAGACTAAGGTGACCGGACATGGTGAACAAATCGAGGCGCTCCAGGATACATCAAAGAGAATAGAGAGTCAACTTGAGCAGAACCATAATGAATTTAAAAGGGATCATGCAATCCTTTCAAATATGGTGAATCTAAATCATAGTCAAGCAATGGTGATGTTGACCTGTATTTGTGACAAGTTGAAGATTACACCCGATCAAATACCCCAAAATAATGAAGCTACTCAACATCTCAATTCTCCAAATTCGTCAAACTCGTCAGACTCACATGAGAAACCTGAGTCTCCAAAAGCATCGTCCATACCCCATCAACAAAATAGTAACACGAATTTTCAAAATATGCAACTTTGGAATCAATTCTCAAATATGCAGCTTGCGAATCAATACCCTCTCTTTACTCCAACAATTGCGACATATCAATGAAGAGAAAAACTTGAACTCTCCAAATTTGACAGTAACAAGAAGTGCAGTGTTGCATGGTTCAATAAAGCAGAAGAATATTTTGAGATTTACGATATTGACAATGATGATGAAAAGCTGAAGGATGCATCCATGCAAATGGAAGGCAAAGCATATAATTGGTATATGTGGTGGAAAAAGGCAACGCTTGCTATCAGTTGGAGGAAATTCAAAAATGCATTCTTTAAAAGGTTTCAAGGTGTCAAGGAAGAAGAGTTCTTCTCAGCAGTCACCAAACTGCAACAAAAAGGAGATGTGGACGAATACACTCAAGAATGGGAAACTTTAGCTACACGAGTACCTGGATTGTTAGAAACTCGTCTCATTGAATCATACATCACGGAACTTAAACCCCATCTCCAAGCTGAACTTGAGCTTCCTGACATCACTTCTATAGAAGTAGCAAGACAGAAGGAAAAAGTTGCTAAAAAGAAGCACGAAAAGATGCAGTGGCTAAAAGTTGAAAGAGTATATTCGAGACGAAGATTTTTCCAAGTTGCAAACACGGATAACACAAAGTATGTTCCACCACATCTTCGTGAAGGAGAAAAAACTAACTTGGAAATGCAAAGAATGAAAGAGGGCTAGTGCAAATTTTGTGGCAAAAACTGGGACCTTAAACATAAGGGTGCTAAAGGAAAAGAGACCAAGAACCTGTATAAATGTGAAGCAACTAATGATTCAGACAGTGATGAACCAGACATAGAAGAAATCAAAGATTCTCCAGAATTCTCTCCAGAACTAGATAACGAGAATATTCCGCGAGTGTCATTATCGGCCATGCCAGATATATCGTAGCCCTAGACATTAAAGTTGAAATGACATATCAAGAAGAGCAATGTAATGGTTTTGATCAACACCGATAGCACCCACAACCTTTTGGACTCAACTATGGCGAAAAGACTCAACATTTTTACATTTTCCATGCCCAACATGAAGGTTATGGTAGCTGAGGGTAAGAAAATTGAAAAACTAGGGAAATGCCATAAAGTCAAATTACAGCTTCAAGACTATAATCTGGAATCTTCGTTCTACACTGTACCATTAGGAGGGGTGGATGTGGTCCTAGGTATCCAATGGCGTCAAACCCTAGGCACTTACTCTGCTAACCATCAGAAGCAATTTATAAAATTTAAATGGGAAGGGCAGAAATACAAGTTATATGGGTTTTAACCCCCTGAAAATCAAATTGTATCATCATCCTAGATGATGAAAATGATTCGAAAGGGAGCACCATCTTATTTAGTACAGTGTCATCAAGTAGAAATGTTAACTTCAAATTTGGTCAATGAAGAAGCACCGGAAGTCCAAGAGCTAATTCAAAAGTACGAAAAAGTATTCCAAGATCTTCTAATGAAGTTTCCTCCGAAAAGAGAAATCAAGCATACAATCGAAGTCAAGTCATTATCAAATCCCATCAACATCAAACTATATTGATATCCACATCATCAAAAAACCGAAATTGAAAGATTAGTCGAGGATCTTTTAAAATGTGGCATTATCACAAAAAGTAGAAGTCCGTATGTTGTTGCAGTTGTATTTGTGAAAATTTCTGAATCTAACAAATCAGAAATCCTACTACAGCCTACACCAATATACAGATCAAGTACTGAAAAATAAATGAGACAACCACACAAAGGACACTTATTTTTGGACTAAACATCCCCAGAAAAAACCCAATGCGCGGAAACTGGTGCAGTAGCTCTGAGGGTTTTCTATTATTAAGCAGTAGTTTTGAATACAAATGTTGGTTGCCCTCCCGACAGACTAGTGACAGAGAAATATAATGGTAAAAAATCCAAGTGAGTTTTACCTCACTTCACCCAGGAGATTTTTGTTGATCCGGCAGCAAAACTGGCTAGCCCAACTACTTTTGCGCTGGCCCTGCATCAGCCTAGCATTCTCTGCATCAGCTCTTTTGCCTAGTGCGTCAGTTTTCCCGGCAATTCCGACAATTCCGGCTTTCTCTATGGAAGGCAACTTTCTCCTCTGCGCTAGACCTTTTGGCTCTGCATCAAGACTGTGTGGGCCCAAACTGGCCCAGCATCAGTCCTCCTGGCTATTGCACTGCCTCCACAAGCTTCTCTCCGCTTCTTTGTCAGTATTCCTAAACTATCCCTGCCCCTAACTTGCAAGATCTCCCCAATCGATTTTCCTCCTGAGAACTCACCTCAGAAAATCAATTTCCCCAATCTCTCTGTGTGTATTCTCCAACTGACCCCAAGCCTTCCTTTATACTTTTCCTATTGTGAAATTAACAGTTGTGATCTAATCTCTAATCAACGGCTAAGATTAATTAGACTTGATCCGGGTCTCTTAGAAGCTTCTCACCCATATTTTCATTAATACCCATTAATATTTTAATTTTCCGAAGTTTAGACTTAAGAACCCCATTAAAAATATTAATTATTTTAATAAAATACAATCCGGGTGGAATTTCACCAAACAATTTCTGGGTCTTGGAGATCTCATGTGTGCTATCCCCTCCACAAAATTTCAGGGCTAGAGCACATCCGATGCTACCCAAAAATCAACAGTATTAGTTCGAAAGAAAGATAGACTGTTCAGATTATGCATCGATTATTGAGGACTAAACAAAATAACAATTAAAAACAAGTTTTCAATCCCTTTTATTGATGAAATGTTGGATGAACTACATGAAGCTAAATACTTTTCAAAAGTGCCCTTAACATCAAGGTATTACCAAATCAGAATAAGGTTGGAAGATGTAGAAAAACCATGTTTCGAACACATGAAGGCCATTACGAGTTTAAAGTAATGCCTTCTCGTTTAACCAATGCACCAGCAACATTCCAAGCTACTATGAACGAGCTATTTTTCCCATATCTAAGGAAGTTTGTATTAGGTTCTTTGATGACATTCTAATTTATAGTAAAACATGGAATAAGCACCTACAACATTTGGAGCAAGTTCTTATTGTGTTAGAAAAACCTCAATTCTATGCCAAGAAGTCCAAATGCACTTTTGGGAATGAAGAAGTAGAGTATCTCGGACATATAATATCCAAGGAAGGAGTAAAAGTGGATCCTAATAAGATCAAGGCTAGAAGGGAGTGGCCCAAACCAGTTAATATCTCCAAGCTAAGAGGATTCTTAGGATTGACTAGGTATTATCGAAGATTTATTAAAAACTATGCCCATATAAACGCACCCCTATTGAATCTTCTAAAGAAGAACTCATTTCGATGTAATGATGAAGCAGAAAAGTGTTTTGAAGACTTGAAGGAAGTTATGTCTAATGCCCCTATATTGGCAACTTCAGACTTCTCAAAACCATTTGTAACTAAGTGTGATGCTTCAGGTTTTGGCATTGGAGCAGTACTAATGCAAGATGGACACCCAATCGTGTTTGAGAGTACGAAGTTCAATAAGAAAGAACGTCTCAAGTCTACATACAACAAGGAAATGCTTGCAATTATGCAAACATTAGTGAAATGGAGACAATATCTCTTGGGAAGTAAGTTCTTAATACGAATAGAAAACGCTAATACAATAGTCTTCAGCATGTCCTCCAGCAGAAAACACTATCTATAGAACAACAAAAATGGATAGAAAAAATCGCTACCTTCGACATGGATATACTACATAAGAAAGAGAAAGATAATGTAATAGTTGATGCTCTATCTAGGAAGGACGAATAACTATCATTACTTGCAGTTTTGGTTGTTGTTACGGAATGGCTTAAGGAGATTTGAAGTGAATATGCAAAAGATTCGAAAACAAGTGCTATAATCAATAACCTTCCTCAAAATTCAAAATTTGAATGGAAGAACGATATTCTATGGTACAAGGGAAGAATTTATCTGAATTCAAATTACAAATTTAAAGCCAAGATTCTCAAAGAGTCACATGATTCACTGTCAGTCGGACATGAAGGGTTCTTTAAAACCTACTATAATGCTCGCCAGTCATTCTTTTGGAAGGGAATGTGTATCAAAATTCAGAACTATGTAGCAAAATGCGACAAATGACAGAGGAATAAAAATGAAAATATTATGACCACTTCATCCTTTAGATATCCCGAATCAAAAATGGGAACAAGTATCAATGGAATTTATCGAAGGTTTACCTGTGTCTGATGGTAAGGATAAAATTCTTGTAGTATTCGACAGACTCACCAAGTATGCTCACTTTATTGGAATGAGGAACTCAGACTCAACAAAACAAATCGCTAAGACATTTTGCAAAAATGTTTACAAATTACATGGATTTCCCAAGGTCATTGTGAGCGATAGAGATGCCAAATTTAAGGGTAATTTTTGGAAGGAATTTTTCAATCATATAGGAACCTACCTCAACATGAATTCAGTGTACCATCCTCAAACATATGGCCAAACAGAGGTTTTCAATAAATGTTTAGAAGCCTACCTACGTTGTTATGCCACAAACAAACAAAATAAGTGGGTTCAGTGGTTACACCTCGCTGAATGGTGGTACAATTCTACTTACCACACATCAACGAAAATGACTCCATTCCAAGCTCTGTATGGCTACGAACCCCCAAAATGGAAGACCTTTGCTATCATCGAGACAAAACTTCCAGTTGTTAAAAACCAGTTAGAAGAAACCCAAAAAGTCGTCCAAACTCTAAAAGAAAATCTAAATAATGCAAGAAATCGTATGAAGCAGCAAGTTGACCGAAACAAAACCGAGAGAGAATTTGAAGTTGGAGAATGGGTATTTGTTAAACTTCAACCTTACAAGTAGTTATCCTTAAAACAAAAGGGAAAAAACAAATTGGCACCAAGGTTTTATGGACCGTACCAGATCAACAAAAAGATCAACCAAGTAGCATACAATTTAAGCCTTCCTGATAAAAGTCGTGTTCACGACGTTTTTCTTTTCCTGCCTTAAAAAGGCACTTGGCGAACATCAATCAGCACAAACAACACTTCCGACCCTAGATGACGAAGGAAGGGTCATTCTAGAACCAGAAGGAATCATCTCCATCAGGGAAAAGAAGCTGTGATCACGAGTAATCAAAGAATACTTGATCAAGTGGAAGGACTTACCAAAAGAAGCAGCTTCTTGGGAAACATAAGCATTTCATCAACAACACTTGTCGTTACGCATGCCTTGAGGACAAAGCATCTTTTCAAGGTGAAGACAATGTTATATGAAATTAAATAATTTTTAATTAGTAAGTAATTAGGAAAGGGCATGATCTTTGATCATGCCCATTCACCAAGAGGCACCAAGAGTTGTATTTAAGCCAGAGCCTCCTATTGATTTTGGGTAGCATTGGATGTGCTCTAGCTCCGAAATTTTGTGGAGGGGTTAGAATAAATGAGATCTCCAAAACCTAGAAATCGTTTGGAGAAATTACACCTGGATTGTAAGTTATTAAACTAATTAATGTTTTTAATGGGGTTCCCAAGTCTAAACTTAGGAAAATAAAATATTAATGGGTATTAATAAAAATATGGGTGAGAAGCTTCTAAGTGACGAAGATCAAGCCTAATTTAATCTTAGTCATTGATGAGGGACAATCTCAACCGTGGATTCATCAATAGGAAAAGTATAAGAGGCTTGAGGGTCAGTTAGGGATACACCAAGTTGATCAGTCAATTTGATTTTTCTGGGGCGTGGTTTGCTCAGAAAAATGAACTAGTGATCTGAGTTGCAGTGAGAGGGGCAGAAGCAGAGATTTGGATCGGAGAGGAAGTCCTGAGCCAGAGAGTACCGGACAAAGAGGCAGCGCAGAGGCCTACGTAGCCTAGGAAGGGGCTGACGTAGAGCTGACACAGGCCAAGAGGGTCTCTTACAGTCGCAGTGCAGGATATTCCTTAGAAGTTCGAGATTTTGCTGGAGAAGTGAGGTTTTGAGCTGGGAGGTCTGAACAACAGTCTTCCTACAGCAAATCGATCCAGCGGAAGGGGTGACGCAGTCTCCTAGAGGCAAGACACTGGCCCAAGCAGGTATTGCGCTGTGATTTTTGTAGTGCTTGTCGGAGTCAGGCCACTCAGTGGATCAGTTGTGACTTGGAGAATGAGGTAAACCCTCGTATGTATTTCTTGTTGTCGTGATTTCTCTAAAAGGTTAGTCGGCGTGAGAGGCAACTTGTTGTACTTAGATTTTGCTTGCTTAATAATATATGCTTCACCGGTTTTCACGCATTGGGTTTTCTCGAGGACATGTTGCCCAAAAATAACGGTGTCCCTTGTGTGTTTGTCTCATATTTGTTTTGGTTAATGATTTGTATGTCAGTGTCGTCTGTAGTAGTGTTTTTTATTACTGTTTATAAATTAAATAAATTGTTGAATGTAAAAAGAAGTAGGAGATGATAAACCAGTGATTGCAGTAGGATTTTTGATGTGTAAATTCAGAAATTTTCACATGGTATGAGAGCATTGCAGATCATAGGACATTGAAGACATCAGCCAGGAGATCCAGTGAATTTGTTGCAAAGAAGCAACTCTCCCGAGTGACAGTGTTGTTTTAGAGGCAGAAGAGCAGCTAAAGGAGTCACGCAGAGCCAAAGAAGTGACGCAGAGGCTCATGCAGTGCCTACGTCAACATTTCGAGCCTGTAGAGGCTAACGCAGTACCCAAGAGGAGCTCACACAGTGATTGCGTCAGCTCTCTAGGCTAGTGCAGAGCCCGAGAGGCTCTAATCTGTCAATTGTCGGGGCTAGAGGAGCAGTGCAGATTCAATCTAAGGAGCTGGTGGGACGTTGTTCTATTGGTACAGAACAGTGTTTGTGGAGACAAAGCCGAGGTAGAGGGAGTCACTTCCTTGACAGATTTCTAGCCAAAGAAATCTAGATCTGGGTTGTTGAGCAGCAGCAAAGGAGGATTGGAGAGGATTGATTCGACATTTGGCGGGAGGATTTCTGTAAAGGAAATCAAGACTCAGAGGGAGTCTGGAAAGAACTTGTTCCTTAGAGGATTTCTAGTGCCAAAGAAATCCAGATCCAAGTCTTGCTGGGGCAGCGATAAGAGAGGGAGAAGAGAACCTATTCTACACTTGTTGAGCAGAGATGGCAGTCAATGGACTGAGGGATTAGGACAGATTGGATGGAGCATCCAACTTTGTCATCTGGAAGGCTAGGATCCTAACAGTCTTGGACAATAATCTCATCAAGGATTATGCCATGAAAGTGGTAGTCGTACCGATCGATGTTGATCCTATGAAGAAGTCTGACGAGGCTCAAACGAAGGCTAAATGCATGATTCTAGACGGGGTCAAAGATCATGTGGTCCCACACATTGCTGAGAAGGAAACATCTAGGGATATGTGGGAGACGTTGACCACCTTTTACCAAGGGACTTCCGTTCAACGGAAGATGCTATTGGAGAATCAGCTGAGACAATCCCAGATGCAAAAGGGAGAAGAGATCGATCCCTTCCTCCTCAGGTTGCAAGGGATTTGAGACCAGCTGACTTCCGTGGGGTCTACATCAGATGTTGAGTTCATGGTCAGGACTGCTCTAAATGCAGTTACCGAAAGCTGGGGAACATTTGTCCAGAGTATCTTGGGCAGAGCTTCTCTCCCCAGTTGGGAGGAGATGTGGGCACCTCTTCGACAGGAAGAGATCAGGATGCTAACCAAGGCAAGGCGTAGCGGGGAAGGAGCCAGAGCCAAGAAGGAGGAGGATGCAACTCTCGCATCATCAGGACAGCCAGGGTAGCAGAAGTGGAAAAAGAAAGGCATATCCAAAGTCAGATTCTTCAAGTGTGGGGAACTAGGACATTTTTCCACTCAATGCCCTCAGAAGAAGGGCAAGGAAGAGAAGTCTAACTCGAAGGCTACTCTAGCGAAAGACTGACGAGGATTATGCCATGAGTGCTCACACACCTCTGGAGAAGAGGTGAGGCGACATCAAGTTGTAGTCGAGAGGACTACACATGGGCAACATCCTTGTGGCGCCCAAACTCTTGGATCACATACGGCTACGGGAGCCCTTAACAATAGTAGCAGAATGACGGGAGTCATTTGGTGTGAGGGATGATAAAGCAACAGTGGCAGAGCTAGAGTGCCAGAGACTAAAGCAACACAATAGAGGTTGCAACGGTGTAGGAGGCACAGAGAAGATTGCAACAGCTTGGTAGCAGCAGAGGTAGCTTTAGCATTACGAGGTATCCAAACTGACCAATATGTCAACGTTGGGTGGCTATTCATTTGCTTACTTCTCAGCAACTGAGTTGCAATGCAACAATTAGCAGTGGCAGTGCTATGGGCAGCATGATGCAACATATTGAGAGGGAGCTGTAGTACAGATGTAGCAGTGACAGTGGCAGTGCCATGGGCAGCAATCCAGGATGCAGTAGTGCAGTGGATGAAGGGCAGCCGGCCAAGCATCAACAACACAGAGGACTGATGTCATGGATCAATATGACGCTTCTATTGGGAAGTATTGCTAGAGCACATTCCTCGCTAAGAGAGAGTGTTGATTTTGGGTAGCATCGGATGTGCTCTAGCTTGAAAACTTTGTGGAGGGGCTAGAAAACATGAGATCTCCAAAACCCAGGAATTGTTTGGAGAAATTCCACCTAGATTGTGAGTTATTAAAATAATTAATATTTTTAATGGGGTTCCTAAGTCTAAACTTAGGAAAATAAAAATATGGGTGAGAAGCTTCTAAGTAACGACGATCAAGCCTAATTTAATCTGAGCCATTGATTAGGGACTTAACCTCAGCTGTTGATTCATCAACAGGAAAAGTATAAGAGAAGGTTTGAGGGTCAGTTGGAGATACACCAAGTTGATCTATCGGTTCGATTTTTTTGGGGTGTGGTTTGCTGAGAAAATCAAACCAATGATCTGAGTTGTAGTGAAAGGGGTAGAAGCAGAGATTTGGATCGGAGAGGAAGTTCCGAGCCAATGAGTATCGGATAGAGAGGCAATAGTAGCATTAGAGAGGCAGCGCAGAGGCCTTTGTAGCCCAAGAAGGGGCTCACGTAGAGCTGACGTAGACCAAGAGGGTCTCTTGCAGTGGCAGTGCAGGATATTCGTCAGAAGTTCGAGATTTTGCTGGAGAAGCGAGGTTCTAACCCAGAAGGGCTGAACAACAGTCTTCCTCTAGTAAATCGATCCAGCAGATCGGGTGACGCAATCTCCTAGAGGCAAGATGTTGGCCCAAGCAGGGATTGCGCTGGGATTTTCGCAGTGCTTGCCAGGGTCAGGCCACTTAGTGAATCAGTTGTGACTTGGAGAACGAGGTAAACCCTCGTATGTATTTCTTGCTATTGTGATTTCTCTGAAAGGTTAGCCGGTGGGAGAGGCGACCTGTTGTACTCAAATTATGCTTGCTTGATAATACAAACCCTCTATATGTTGCACCGGTTTTCTCGCATAGGGTTTTTTCGGGGATGTGTTGTCCAAAAATGACAGTGTCCCTTTTGCATTTGTCTCATATTTGTTTTAGTTTATGATCTGTATGTCAGTGTAGTCTGCAGTGGTGTTTTTCATCACCTTTTATAAATTAAATAACTTGTTGAATGTAATAACAAGTAGGAGATGATAAACCAGTGATTGCAGTAGGATTTCTGATGTGTAGATTCAGAAATTTTCACACCTCCCATAGCTGTAAACATCATTCAATAATTGATAATTTCTATTCTTATTTCTGTCAATCAATGAATTGTGCACTCCAGTATGGTTGACCATTATAAGCCTAGGAGAACACAATACATAGTCAACCATAGGTCTACAGGGCTTTACACTTCCAAATCCTTGGTCTTACAATGGTGTTGATCTAAAAAATTCATATAGGTACCTCCCATGAGGTAATAGTGGGAATGGTGGGAGATGTGATATCTTTTGAAGTTGTTATTAAGGGGTGTTGAGATAATGCCACCTTCATAGATCCACCATGCTGGGGTGGATTTGAGAATACAAACCCAACTTGAGAGGCTTGTCGAACCTTTGGAACCACTTCATTTATGGTTAAATGCTTGTTAGTCATTGTGGGCTAGGCTTTGGGGTATTAGTGGTGAAACCTAATTCTATTAATTGGTGAGGCTTTAGCCTCATTCAATATGGACAACGCATTCAATGCTTTGTGCTCTTTGGGATTTTATTATGCAGATGTGCTTCATTGTTAAAAGGTGTTTCTAAACACCACCATCATACTCGGTTACCATCATGTGCTCATCTTAAAACCCTAACATATGTAGTTCTCCGTCTTGAAGTTTCTCTCTGTTGTAGTGTTTGTATGCTTCTATATGCTTGATTCTAGAATGATTTTTTTTATGCAAGATGGATTTAATTTTGATTATCATAGTGAATAGGAGTATACTTTTGTTGCATGCCAACATCCTCTAAAATTCTTCTAGACCATTGCAGTAGCCAACAGACTATTTGTATAGAGAAACATTATGAGAAATTAATATGAGGAAAATAAAACTCAAGATAATCGGGGAACTTAAGGTTACATTAGCAAACTTTGCAACAACAATTATTGTATTCCAAACTAGCATTTATATTTAATGTGTTCAGAACATTGAGAAAACATGGTATGCTCTAGGAAGTTTGCCGTCTATTTTGACCATGCTTAGAAACAAAACAGAGCACCATGTGGAGATGTATGCAAATTGTGTGAAAATAGAAATTATGATTGAAAGTGGAGCTTGTCAAATTTTTAATTGAAATTGATATCCACAAGGCATGTTTTTTCTGCATATTTTTTTATGCATTTACTGTGATACATGGACCAAGTTCTTCTGGGGAGAATTATTTTTTCCTGTTCCCATATTGATTTCTTGAGTTAGCGGTCAAAGTATCTAGCCAACGGGTTAGCAGTTTTCAAGAAAGGCGGTAACTATATTTTGAAGTTGGGGATGGTAGGGGAATACCATGCTTAAGTTGACCTTTCCTGTGCTGCTTCACAAGTTGAATCTTTTGTGTTAAGGAGAAACCCAAATGGTTATGGTTATGGTGATATATATATATATATATATAGATATATATATAGATATATATATGGTCCAATTTTGGTAGTAATTATCAATTTATGTTCAACTCAAATATGTGTAACTCGCAGATATAACTGTTGATCTGTTCACTCACATGGCATATATGGATGATACTCCTATGTATTCTTTCATAAGATGTGTTTACAAGAAATTTTCATATGTTTATTTTCATCCATAATCTTGTCTCTTGGCTCCTAGGCTGGCCGTTCAGCATATGTGTCAGCTGAGAATCTGGCTTCAGTTCCAGACCCCGGAGCTATAGCTGCAGCAACATGGTATAGGGCAGCAGCCGTTGCAGTTGCAGAGTATTATCGGAAGTTAATATAACCTTACTGTACCTGATGTTACAACAGTGACATTATATGAGCAAGCTTTCCTTTCAAGACATCCTTGCAGCCTACCAAGTTCAATTCAAGAACAAGACAAAACTTGCAAGTGATTAGAAGCTGTTCAGTAAGCGTCAATGAGCAGTAATACATCCAAAGATCGTTTTGAGCCACATCCAACTCATTCAACAAGGTGATTTAGGAGTCGCTCATCTTTTGGCCTTGAATAAAGAAAAGATGAAAGAATAAAAGTGTCTCTAGGTCTCTGATCTTGGATTAAGGGTGGTAAGTCAAATTTTTGAAGAAAATACGGGAATATTGGAGCCTGGTTTCATTTATCCATTTCTTCAAACAGAATAAGCTTTGGTGTTCGTCGTGTGTTAACTGTCAAATTTTGACGCCAGAAGCTATTGGTATTTGAACTAGTTGATTCATTTCTTTTATTTTACTAGTACTGTAATGTGCTATATTTCCTTTCGGCATGGGGACAACCTAATAATTGGTGAACAGAAATGATTCTTAAATGAATTGAATCTTATCAATTTGCAAAATAGAAACGAATCTTAAGCTGAAGCTTGGCCTGCAAGTGTGAAGCCTATTCAAGATTTACCGTCATGCATTCTTCTGAGAGAAATGCAAATCCATGATGAAAATCATCCAAATGCAAGTGATAATTGTAAAAGCTAATCATATGCATGTTAGACTAGCAATTTTGGGGTCCAATTTATCAGCGTCTGCAGATAAAATTATATTTTCTACTGCTGTATAGTTCTTAATCAGCTGATTGTAACATGCACGGTGTAAAGAACAAACCCCTATGGGAGGAAAACTATCAAAGATGAGTGGAAGAGATTCAAGAATACTTCTCTTTCAGATGTGAAATTGGAAATAAATCTTATCTTGGCCCTAAAGCTTGTCAGTGTGTTACAATCTGTTTCTACCTCCTATTTTATAGAAGTCAACACAAATAACGATTTAATTGTATATTATTAGATGTACATACAATTGTGTCTTCTTAGAAAAGAAAAGATTTGCTGGGATGAATACAAACCTTTGCTGACTAAAGATGTTATAGTTATTATAACTATTAACATGTTATAGTTTTTATTGCATCATTGCAGGTCAGAGAGATCATTTCTGAATAGGGCATTAAAATAGTTTTAAACAGGTCATATGTTTAAGAACCTCAGGAACAAATTTGTGTTATCCATGTGACCACAAACGTTATCTCAAGTGTCGAGTCTTTGCATTATCTTTATAACATGTTACTTTAATACTGCCATGATGTAAGTATTGAGATCTTTTTTATATCTTCAAATACTGTATGTGATTTCACTGATATACATGATGCGTCTTAACATCTGTGTTTGTTTATGTGGTTTACAATAACTACGTCCTGTTCATGAGAAAATTCATGTAGCATAGAAAGAATTATCAATCTTTCTATTTAGACGGAAGAAAATAAATATATTAGCGAGGAAATTTTGCTAAGTGTAAAACAAGTACTGAATTTCCAAAGACTTCAAACAGTACTTCAAACAACCCACTTGTTAGTTTCATGATTAGACTTAAAACTAGTCATGAACCATAATATTTAGTCTAAGAAGGCTCAAGTAGGTAGAGTATATTAGATGATTTAAGTTGGTTGATAGGATGGAAAATCGTTCAAATCAATGAGACCAATGAGACTTTGCTTGGAATTATAAATATAAATGTTACAATGGAATCAAGATGATTTACTAGGTTTTCAATGGAGTAGTTTTGTTTGAAACTCAACCCAGGATTATAAATGTTACAATAGAATGAATATGATTTATTAAATTGCTAGATGAGTCTAGCTTGAGTGCTGGGGAGAAGTGTTATTCTCACTGCCTAGGTTTAATTATTCCCATTTCTGTGAGTTTATTGTTGGTTGGGGCTGGCAAGGCATTAGTGGCCTCATTCTTACTTCTCACTACCTAGGTTCAATTCCCATTTCTGTCAGTTTATTGTTCGTGAGGGCTGGCAAGGCATTAGTGGCCTCATTTTTACCTATCTATACGCTGGAGGGTGAAGTGTGGTCATTTGGAAAAACTGATTCACTGGGCTTTTATTGTAGTATATTTGTTTACAATTTCATGAAAGATCAAAATGAAAACTTGTTATAATTTGTTTGAATTTGAATAGGTGCTAATTTTATGGCTAAAGGTACACCCTAAAAAATGACGGGATGCGAGTATCCAGTAATTTAGATAAAAATTAATTTCTTTATAGAATATTATATTATAATGGAGAAAAATATGAAGTTATAAAATGAAATTGAACCTTTCAAGTACTCTTAGAATAAAAACTGCTATGGACATAGATATATATAAAACAATATAAATAATAACTCATAATTAAATGATAACTTGTAATTAATTAAGGGACAAAGAAAGGATGTCTCAATTAAAAGACATGAATTTTAATGAAAGGGCATTCCTATCTGTGTGTGGGGGTCTTTATTTGTAATTTTCATCATATCATTTTCGAATATATTTATTCAATATATTATTATTTTATCTTAAATGGATATTTTTATATTCCAAGTATTTTGGACATTTAACTCATGCATTAGGTTTGACTATCACCACATTTCGTTATGTTCATCAACCCTTGGTCAAACTTATGTTTCCTTTGACAACATATCTACTAGCTTATAGCCATAGTCACTTTTTTATTTTTATTTTTAATTACCTTAGGCTTTATCACATCAAGCCCTTGGCCACACAGTATCCAAAATAAATAAATAAAGTTGTGGAAATAACCATGTTGCCAATTTAAATTATTAAAAGAAAGTAAATATTGAAAAATTAATAATTTTGCTACTATAGAGTGAAAAAAAAATTCAAGAAATAATGTATTTGTACAAACAACTCCTACTTATACTATTGGTGATACACAATCTGTCATAGTTCGTACTAGGTTACATCGCACAACAATTCCAAGCCTTTAATTTTTCATTGTACAACCATACATAATCAGCACCTTTTTGTTGCTTGTTCGCTTTACAGTTTGATCAACTATCTGTCTATACAATCATTAATATTGATTTAATTACTTTATCGTACATGTTTTTTCAATGATCTCGTAAATTGATAATTACTTCTTATGATTTCTTAGGTTAATCTTTTTTTGCATTCACATTCATCATAAAGTAATTACATAGAAGATTTCAACAATAGAAACAAAATGCCAATAGGATCATAAGAGATAGCCAAACAAGAGACAATAATTTTACCCTAGGAAGACCCACATGGGGGAAATCCCAACAACTTTTTTCTTAGGGAAATTATTAAGTTCAACAGAGATATGTTTGATTCTTCTAGTCAAATACAAAGTCAAGATGACTCTTAATATAGCCTTGGTCAAACTTGGTCAACCATATTTTATGTCAAGTCACCAATCTACCCAATAAACTCATCATGATCTGATCTGTCTAGGCCAAAATTTTGCCTCCTGTGCCTAGAAATTTGGTCCTACTGCTACCCAGAAATTCAAACCTCTACCCAAAAATTGTTGCCCAAAAAAATATTAGAAATTTTCACATGTGAGTTCAAACAAGAGAGAGAGAGAGAGAGAGAGAGAGAGAGAGAGAGAGCTTGAGATATCTTCTTCCTTGTCTTCTTCGTCTTCCATAAGATGCCTTTTTTCTTGTGTGATTTGAATTCTGCTTGCATGAGGAGGTCGAGTGGAGTATATATAGTGATTTGGTTGGCTGAATGGGTGTCTCTTTGGCCAACTTGACTTAGAGGGTTGACTTGACCTTATCTGGAGCCAAAAATTCAAATTTGAAAATTCAAGAAATTTCTTTTGAAACCAACATGAAGAACATGTCTTATATTTGTTATTACATATACATCAAGGGCTAAAATATTAATTATGAAGATCGACCATAGCTACAAAATTCAACACTCTCTCTTAGCTAGGGTGGCATTCACAATGAGTATCCAAATGTTCTCTTGACAAATTTCTCTAAGAAAATGTAATAGCAATTCATCATTAGCATCAACATCATGTGATTACCATAATCTTGGGAAACTACTTTGATATATGGTAAAATCTACAACATCAACTAGGTACCATAATTTTGGTTAATATCTAACTCATAGTACATCATTAGCATCAACTAGTCACCATGATTCTGGTTGGTGCCTCTGACCCATGGTATACAACTAGTCTTGGTTCAACATCATCTTGGTCAATCTCTTTGACTCATGGTGAAACCCTAGGGACACACTCAATCCATTCGAGTAATCCTAGTTCCAAATCCAAAGGCCTCATTCTAGGCCATGATGATAAATGGGCTCACTCAACTTATTTGGAGAGTAATCCTAAGCCTGATGTTGAAAGGCACCTACTGAGCTGGGTAATGTTGGGCCTCTAAGACCATTCTTCCTAATCCTGGTCAACATCTTTGACCCAGGAAGAATGTATGTCCTATGTCTGACCATTCTCCCTAATCCTGATCAACATACTTGACCTTGTGAGAATGCTTGTCCTGATGCTATCATGTCAACACTCTAGACCATTCTCCTTGACCTTGGTCAGCCAGACCCAGGGAGAATGACTATCCTTCATGCTACAATATCATCACTCCCTCTTGCTGAGAGACATGCTTAGTCACTCCAAGCTTGTCCTCGAAGTATACAGACTTCATCTTGGAACACGAGATTTGTCAGCAATCTATTTGACTATAGAATAGTACTAAAGCCATACTACTCCCTTCTATACCATGTCTCAGTAATAAATCTCACTATGATTTAACTTGTCATCATGGTTATCACCTGCACTTGATAAAAAAAAAATCCCGCAAGTAGTTTCTAAAGCCATATTGCTTCTCAACTCACCAACCAAGTTGCAATATACTCAACCTCTACAGTATTGAGTGCAACAAATGTTTCCTTCCTGCTCATAGAAGAAATCATAACTAAGCCCAAACCAAAGCAATATCTTGATGAACTCTTTTTGTCTTCTGCACTCTCTACCAAATCTAAATCTATATGTCCCTGCAGTTCTACTTCACTATTTGAGACATCTCAAATCATAATTGGTTGTTCCATAACTAGTTGTACCATGTTGGTACTTCAACACATGTTGAGACACATGGTTAGGCTCAACCATAAGCTAACTAGTTACTTTTCAGTTACCTTAACTGTGTGTTGTTTCTAAAATAGATCTTGTTGTGGCAATCCTGGTTACTCCCTCTACCATTGCAACTTTCTAGTTGTTGTAGCATGTTAGCTATCTAGCATCACAATCTTAATGACAATCCATCATCCCAAAAATATTTGAGTGATCTCAATAGTAGTGCATCAAATCTAGGTCCTTCATCTCGAACTCGAAGGTCAACTCCCTCAGAAACTAAAACAAGGTTCCCCGACTGCTCCCTTTATTATAGAAGCAATTCATTCAACCACAGTTGCTCCCATTGACACATGAGTCATTTTTATTCTGTTAGAAACAAAACATGTAGGATCAACCTTGATCCATGAATTCAAGTCTAAGCTACAATATTCTATTTGCAAGCAAGAGACTCCTTCATGACCCTCAAAGCCTTGAGGTGGTTCTTCTTCAATTTATGTTAATTGGAGCAAATGTCTTTTCATGGTTGATTTGGGGTAGCATCGGATGTGCTCCAACCATGAAAATTGGTGGAGAGGCTAAAGCACATGAGATCTCCAAGACCCATAAATGGTTTGGGGAAATTCCACCCAGTTAGAGAGATTAAAATAATTAATATT
The DNA here is from genome assembly GCA_031772625.1 of Pinus tabuliformis. Classification (NCBI taxonomy): domain Eukaryota; kingdom Viridiplantae; phylum Streptophyta; class Pinopsida; order Pinales; family Pinaceae; genus Pinus; species Pinus tabuliformis. Next base: position 2,078,518,866 of record CM062816.1, on the reverse strand, counting down.
TTTAATAGGTTCCTAGTTTAAACTTGGGAAAATAAAAATATTAATGGGTATTAATATAAAACTGGGTGGGAAGATTCTAAATGACATGGATCAAGCCAAATCTAATCTTAGTTGTTCATTAGAGATTTAATCTCGGCCATTGAAAACTCAACAGAAAAAGTATAAGAGGAGGCTTGAGGGTCAGTTGGAGATACACCAAGTTGATCAGTGAGTTCGGTTTTCTGGAGCGGGGTTTGCTGAGAGAAATCGAACCAGTGATCAGAGTAACAACAAGGGGCAGTGAGTGCATAGTAGAGGGGCAAAGATAGTGTCGGAGTACCTACACAGAGGTAATGACAAAGCCAACAAAAGCTATGCAGAGGGCTAGAGTGATATCGTAGAGGGCCAGAGGGCTTGCATGAGTGACACAGAGGCTCCTAGGGCTTGCGTGAGTGACATAAAGGGCCGAAGAGCCTATGCAAAGCATCAAAGGGCTGACGCAGAGGGTTTCAGGCTGACATGGATGCCAAGAAGGCTCACGCAGTGCCTCAGAGAGCCATTGGAGAGGTTTCGTGGAGGAGACTTGCCGAATATCTGCTTCTGAAGAGAGGTATTACTGCCAAATTGATTTCTCTGTCGGGTGAGCTAGTTTGGCACCCAGTTGTACTTAGAAAAGTTGTTTAATAATAAAACCCTCAGAAATGTTGCACCGGTTTTCCCAAGTTGGGTTTTTCTAGGGACGATTGTCCAAAAATAATGGTGTCCCTTGTGTGTTTGTCTATTTCTTTCAGTTGATGATCTATAGATGGTTGACACTGCATTTGTGTTTATTTCAATATTTATATAGTTAAATAACTTGTTCAATAATTAAACAAGTAGGTGAAATAAATCAGATAGTGCAAAAAAATTTCTAACAGGTTGGACTTAGAAATTTCAACAATGGTCCTCTCCCTCTTTCTGGGAGAACCCTCTAGTCTAAAATCTCACTCTATGTTGTGATTTGTTGCATGCTAGATCTTGTAGATCTATTTGGAAGTCCCCATTGACTTCTCTTCGGCACAATCAAGGTATGCTTCAAACTTATTGATCTTCCTGCTCCCTCTAAGATCAGATCTCATTTAGTACAATATCTCTCAACACAAATCATTGATTCTAGGAGAGTCCTCGTCATAAACTTTGTCTCATTCTTCCACTACTTCCATTTGTTGCCAAATCTTTGGTAGTCTTCACTATGTACTTGCAATCCTCACTAGGAGGCCATGGAAGAATAATTATAACCAAGCAAAAGATATAAAGATAAGAAGTTAACTAATGGTAAAAACGATAACAATATAATAATCAAGGAAGATAGATATACGTTACTTATCTTTTGAGCATTATATGTAAATGTTAGCTCCTTGATCTTAGCCTTCTTGCATCCGTCTTGCAAATTTATCAACCTCATTCTCATCATCAACATGATATCATTCCTTCCTTGCATGAGTTAGGGTTTCGTCTTTAAGTGAAAACATTAATCAAGGTCCAACTCTAGGGTTTTATCCATAAACCCCAAGGCCTTCTAGTCTGCTAGGGTTTACAACCCTAAAATTTTCATTCACATCTTTAAAGGTCCTCTAGACTTTGTCATTTGCAAAATTTCTTTTCCATATACAAATCTTCAACATATATGATGAAATTCATCATGGCATTAATCAAAGGATGTTCCATCTCGATGTCAGTGAAATGTGTCAAGATTAGGGATCTTCTAATGAGTTGTCTTCATCAAGAAAAATATAACAGACCCACAACATACTTGGTTGTTACTTCATCATTAATAATGATATTCTAGCAACCATGTATTCTCAGCTGAACTTTAATTTTGATTCTTTTAATCCAAGTAGCATATACTTCATCATAATAAGAACACTTCTAGTTCTGCAAGTGACTCAATTTTTCTCAAGAGAACTTTGACCTTCAATCTTGAAGAGGAACTCATCATCTTCTTCATTGTAAACTTATTAAGTCAAAAATGAAGATAGTATCCAACAAAATTGCTTCATCAAAGTGTGTTTTCATCAAGATTTGTCTAGGGTTCCATTAGAGAAGTTTTGAGATGTAAAATGGGCCTCCTAAGAAAAATGTACAACCAAAATAAACTTTATAAGAACCAATACGATTCAAGATGTTGAAGTCAACCATGGGGGATGATTCAACATTTTTAGGGTAAAAAAGTAAAAAGATTAAAAAATAATAAAATAATAAAACTACTTTTTCAACTTGTATGTTCAACATATCTCCCTAAGGTTTTACTCAAATTTCGAGTGGGAGTACTCGTTGGATGCAAAATTTAATTCTTCATCAAAGGAGTACCCATGTTGCATACTTTCGATGGACCTTGCTACATGAAAAATGAGAAATACATAAAAAAACGTGATTGAAATCACATTTTTTATGTCTTTCTTAATTTTTGTATAGCAGAGTCCATCAAAAGTATGCAACATGGATACTCCTTGGATGAGGAATCAAATTCTGCATCCAAAGAGTGTTCCCGCTCAAAATTTGAGTAAATCCATATGGAGTTAAGTTGAAAATACGACTTGAAAAGGTAGTTTTTTCATTTTTCCCTCTAAAAGTCGATGATGTAATCTAATTTTATTTTATTATTTCCACTATTATTTTATAATTTTCTTAGGAGACCCATTTTAGACCTCAAAATTCCCCTAATGACAAACCCTAGGACTATTAGATCTTCAATAAGTGTTATAACTCTTCTCTTCTCAACTCTATCTGTTACTGGAGCAACATTTTTTATTTGATCATTTTAGAGTCTGAAACTTCAATACAGTACTTTGTTGATGAACACATATCTTAGGTTCGAACAAAGACATCAATCCAAACAATCTCTTTTAGGTCTTCTAGAGTTTTACAAGACCCTAAGATTATCATCTCTTCATGAATGTGAGAGCCTTTGCTTATGACAACATCTTCATATGAGCCTTCTTTTAGTAAATGTCTTGCCTCTAGATGGCTTCTTGAACTGGATTCAACATAGTCCTCGAAATTCCTTGTCTAGGCTTTAATTCAGTTTCATACAGACTCATACTCAATGTTAAATATTTCCAAGATAACATATTACTTTATGCAACTAGAAAAGATATCGCTTTACACAAGCTTGTACACAGACTTCAACGCAACATTACCTTATCTTACCTCAAGATAAGATCATTAAATTTTGTACAAATTTCTCGTTGTTGAAGCCAATATAGATAGGGCACTTGTAGTATTCCTAATGGAAAAATTTATAGTGATAACAAAAACATGTAATACAATTCAACACAATAATTTTCATTAAACACCCAACAAACCAAATATGCACCAAACACACCAAAATGGGCAATTTTTATTAAATATATCTTCTAGAGTATAATATGAAATAGGAAGAGTGAACCTGAGTTTTCACAAGACAAGCTACAAGCCTCAGGTGGATGCTCTATCCTTGCCCAACTGTTGTTGGAATTTTCCCTCTCAAAATCTGTGTTAGCCTTATATTTATTAGACTATTGGTTGTGTTGAGACCTTGGTTTGACCCCTCCAAACCACCGAAAAAATTCTGATAAATTTTTCTAGAATCCTTGTCAAAAACCCAGAAAGAGTTTGCCCAGGTTTTGATGCTCCAAAATGGACCCCAAAATAATTGGCCCTCCTTCACCAGCAAAAATTTCAAAGTTGTGACATGCAAAAATGTTTGACCCCAAATGACTGGAAAATTCTCTACAATTCCACTCCAAACCAACCCTAGCAAACCCAACTCTCGAAACCCCTTCACAAGCCCTCCCACAAAGGTGACTCTGCAAGGATTGCGTAGTCTCTGGACAGGATGACACAGTCTCTCCTCCAGGAAATTGTCTTGTTGTTGTGTGGTGGATTCTGCCCCTGCAAATCTTCCTCTTATGCTTGAAATTTGATCAGAAATTACTCCAATAACACTTCAACTCCAAACTTCAGCTCTTTCCTCCTCTTTTGTTGCTTTGTTGATTTCAGAAAAGTGTTTGAATCAGTTCCTAGGGATAAGCTTTGGCACAGAATGGAGGAAATTAGGGTTCCTAAACATTTGAGAGCAATTGTGCATACACTGTATGAAGAGGTGAAAATCAAAATTAGAACATCACCAGACATTTCTGAAAGTTTTAGAAGTGATATCAGGGTCAAGCAAGGTTGCCCACTATCTCCTACCCTTTTTGGTTTATATATCGACAAGCTTGAGGAGTGGTTAAATTCGCAAGGGGGTGATGGTATCTATTTGCGTAAGTTTGTTATAAGGCTTCTTTTGTATGCAGATGACTTTATTCTAATTGCTAAATTGGCTCTTGGTTTGCAAGAGCCCTTACTATCCCTTGAGCATTTTTGTAAAAGTGTGGGGATGTAAGTCAATATCAGCAAAATGGAGGTAGTGGTCTTCTCTAAGAAAAGAAAACATAACCAGCATAAGTTCTACTTTGAAGATAATATTCTGGAAGAAGTTGCGGATTACAAATACTTCAGAATTGACTTCAACAAAAATCTAAGCTGGAATGGTTGTAGAAAGAAAAGAAATTTGGGGGGTTGGAAAGCATTTTATGCTTTTCAAAATAGGTGTATAGAGGCAGAGTTATGGGACTGGAAAACTACTCAAACTCTTTTTGGGCTTCTAGTGATTCTCATTGGTTGTGAACTATGGTCTAATAATACATCTAACATGCAGTGGAGACAAATTGAGAAAATTCAGAAGCGTTTGATTACAAACAAATCTAAATTTAAAAGTGCAGTTCCTTATGATATCTTGTTAAGTGAAACATGGACTACTCCTATTGAAAAGCAATTTCTATGGTGTGAGTCATAAGGTATTTAAAAAAAAATTGAGCAAATGGAAAAGGGTAGATGGCCTAAGGTTGTCTTTAATGATAGATTGTGCAAGAGCAAAATAAACTTGGATGCAACAAAATAACAAATGATTTAGTAAATGGGATATTTGCTTGAACGTGTGTCCCATGAACAACAAAGAGATAAAAGATTTTGTTATGGAAAAGTTCCACAATCGTACTTGGGATAAGGAGCTAGGAAGAAAGAAAAATTACTTTATTGAAGTGTTTAATCCCACTCATATTCATCAACCAAAAGCATACATAGAGGCTAATATCTCTTGGAGAACCAAAATTCTTATTCCTCAGTTAAGATTCTCGTCAACTCCGTTGTGAAACAGGGCACTGGAAAAGGCCAAAGGAAGTGTGGGAGGAAAGAGTGTATTTTTTGCTCTTCCGGAAAAGTGGAAACAGAAAAACATTTCATTTTAAAAAGTGAGGCCTTCAAATACAATCATTAAGGGAATTTTGAGGTCTAAAATGGATAGGATTCAAGATGATGATGTCAACCATGGGGGATGATTCACCAGTTTCGGAGTAAAAAAGTAAAAAGATTAAAAAATAATAAAATAATAAAACTATTTTTTCAACTCGTATTTTCAAGTTATTTCCCTAAGGTTTTACTCAAATTTCGAGTGGGAGTACTTGTTAGATGAAAATTTTAGTTCCTCATCCAAGGAGTACCCATGTTGCATACTTTCGATGGACCCTGCTACATGAAAATGAGAAATGCATGAAAAAACGTGACTGCAATCGTGTTTTCATGTATTTCTCATTTTTCATGTAGCAAGGTCCATCGAAAGTATGCAACATTGGTACTCATTGGATGAGGAATCAAATTTTGCATCCAACGAGTATTTTCACTAGAAATTTGAGTAAACCCATAAGGAGATGAGTTGAAAATACAAGTTGAAAAATAGTTTTTTTTTTTTTTTTTGGTTCCCTCTAAAATTTGATGATGTAATCTTATCTTACTTTATTATTTCCACTATTATTTTATAATTCCTTAAGAGGCCCATTTTAGACCTCAAAATTCCCCTAATGAGGGAAACTTATGTAGATATGTTGACCGCTAGCTCTTGGGATAATCTATTTAGCAGGGGATTTGTCGAAAAGCTTGGAGCATTTATTTTGAACCTTCACAGAAAAATGGCCAAATACATCAAGCAGATGAAGAAGCAATCTGTCCAATTGGCTATCTTTAGCTTCGTGGATGCTAAAATAATTTCTTTATTTCTTTCTTCCCAAAATCATTGTGTGGCTCTTTGAACTGTGTCCCCACTGACCCAGAATCGTACCACTTGCGTGGCTCTCTCTTGGACTCCAACATTGATGCAATATCCTTCTTAGGGTGGCACTCAGAGTCCATCGATGAAAGGTTGAGCTTCCTCCTTGGGAAACTCTTTTGTTGAACAACACTATGTGATTGTGCTAAACAATTAGGGCAACAATTCAATTGTCAAGTTATCAAAAGGCCCCAAATGATGATACCTCTCTTCTATTTATAATTGTTGCTCCTTTCCTCATGTGGGTCCCCCTCACTTAGGCAATTTGAACTATTTCCTTGGCCATACAAATTTCCCTCCGACAAGAAGTGCATATTACTAGGAGAGGTGGCCCCCACATTCCACTAAGTGTTGAATTTCGACCCCATGTCCTAAGTGTTTTTCCTCCAAAATTGCCTTAGGCCCAAAACTGGAAAAAATGACAAAATTGAGATATTATTAACAAAATTATTTAGGAAGGGACATTACAGTCCAACCCTCCTTGTTAAGTTATGGTATGCTCTATGCTTATAATAGTTTACTTCTTTTTCTTATTATATTCCACAGATTAGCAATCACATGTACATAAAGTAAAGTGTAGATAGAACATTAAACGATCGGCAGAAAACAAGCCAAGACAAGAGACACAAGATGTGGCTGCTAGCCAGGGACAAACCCCACAATGTGTGGGGAAACCCTTTGATCAAATCTTCTTTTATCTTCAATAATTCAGCAGAGAGAAATAGTACAATAAATCTGATTTCTATCAACAGTAGCAAACCCTAGATCAGCAGCACCAACATTAGCGGCTTCATCATCAAACTAGGGCAGACGATATCTCACAAACTGACCATCAGATTGACATGATTCCACCACCAAAAGTTGCGGCTTCCAGAGGAGGTTCAGATGAACCTACAACGCAGTTCATATGAAGAGATCTTCTAGACCACGCAGGTCAATCTTTACTTCTGCAGTTGCAGCTTCAGTTTCGACAGCTTCCGGCTTCAAACTAGGGCCGCCAATATCTTGCGAACCGTCCGTCGAATTGACTTGATTCCACCACCAAAAGTTGCGGCTTTTAGAGGAGGTTCAGATGAACCTACGGTGCAGTTCAGATGAGGAGATATTCTAGTCCATGCAAGTCAATCTTTACTTCTGTGGTTGCAGCTTCAGTTTCGGCAGCTTCCGGCTTCACATGTGTGAGATAGAGACCCTTTTCTACGCAGTAGAGAAGAGACTCCTTTCTGCGCAGTAGAGAGAGAGAGATGTGATGAGATGAGTGAGTCCAAATGAGGAAATGTCCTCCTGTATTTATACACAACGTTGGTGTTTGAATAGATGCGATTGTTGGGCTTCTGAGCCTACATGAGTTGTAGGTCGGCTTGATAATAATTCCATAATAAAAAATAAATTCATATCTCCATGAATACTGATCGGAATCGGATGATATTTATATCAATCCTACACCTATCAACGAGAGGAATCTAATAAAAATATTATTAACCATGAATAAGATGACCCACATGAAGTTTTGCCCTGGTTTCCAATTTTAACACTCCCTCTCAATTAGGGAGAACTTCATCTGCAATCTGTCTATCGGTCGTTACTATTCATCCATCAAATGCACTGCCCTATACAGCCTGACCCTTGCCCTGCTTTGCTCTATTCTTCCTGTTCTACTTTGTCTTGTTCTGCCCTATACTGATCTGTATTGTTTTGCTTTGTTCTGCTCTGCTCTTGCATTGTTCTGTTCTGCTCTGCTTTTGTCCGAATTATGAAGAAGAAGAAGAAATGATCGAGGATGTATCATACTGACTCAAAGTCAGTCTCGGAGTATGTAACACTAGTCCCAGACTAGTATCAACCAACCCGAAGTCAGCATCATAGTGAGTACAACTCCACTGGTCTCAGACCAGTATCATCCTCCACTAACTCAAGGTTAGTCTCGGAGTGCGTACCACTGGTGCCAGACCAGTCTTAACCGACCCGAAGTCAGCTTCATAGTAGGTACCACTCCTACCACTGGTCCCAGACCAATATCGCAGTCTCAGAGAGTGTACCACTGGTCCCAGACCAGTGTCAACCGACCCGAAGTCAACGTCATAGTATGTACCACTCTCACTGGTCCCAGACCAGTACTACATTGACACAAAGTCAGTCTCAGAGTATGTACCACTGGTCCCAGACCAGTCTCAACCGACCCGAAGTCAGCGTCATAGTATGGTACAACTCCTACCACTGGTCCCAGACCAGTATCATTGATCCCAGATCAATGGAGGTCATCCTAGCATAGGGAGTACGGTAGATACAACGATGCGTCAATTGGTAATACTATGGTCCCTAACTTCATTTCCCTGCTCATTGATCAGATGAGAGGTACTTCCCATGAGTCCCAGACTGCATGGGTAGGATGCCTCGACAAGAGAACTAATCAATCCTGTCCTCACAGGAGAAAACATCAATACTACTACAATCGCCATGGAGAACACATCAATCCAGGCCTCACAGGAGAACACATCAATTCTGCTACAATCGCCATGGAGAACACATCAATCCAGGCCTCACAGGAGAACTAATCATCCTTCTACACAGGAGAGCGAATCATCCTATTCCACAAGAGAGCGAATCATCTTGTCCCACAAGAGAGCGAATCATTTTGTTCTAGTGCACACCACCAGGGGAGGGTGAGTCACCCTGTGGTCGTATGTTGCTCCAGCAAGAACCACAAGCCCTCAGAGCTCCTAGAGCTCAATGTATGCAACATGCAGGACCCTTGTACAATGGTTTCTTGACGGCTCCAAGTCGTTTGGGAAAATCACAGATTAGATCTTTCCTCAGGGCTTTAACAAGGTGTATCGACCTGTACATCATCTTAATGCGATGGAGCCTCCTTTCTTATCGACTTACCATATCCCAGATGATGTTTATCTGCTGGAGCAATCGACGAATACGGGATTCCTCAATAATCGAATCCCACCTCTGGCTGTTACAGAGAATCACAGTGATATGTGTTCAAGTAGCTCACTGAAGAGCTGCCCCAACTAGGCAGCTTCATACGAGATCATACTCGTAGATATGTATCCGTTCTCGGTGGTTCTTATGGTAACTGACTTCTGCTTCCTGCTCATCCATTATATCGAAGCAGAATACAAAGAGAAACATCACTAAAAAGTGCTCCAGTGATCCTCCACACTACCTGCCTAATCAACATTCAAATAATCATGCAGTTTCATATTTCTGGCAGTGTATCTCAATCCATTAGTAATTGTGCCACGAAGATATCTTAGAAGATTCTTGGCATCAATCCAGTGAGGCTCAACCAAATATGAGCTCACAATGCTAACTACAAAACATATGTTCGGACGGAGGTTCACTAAGAACATCAATGCGAATGAGTTTATGAAACTCAAAGGCATTTCCCAAATTTGGTCCGACATCACTACCATATAACTTCTAAAAGTTAAGATCCTCGAGGTAGTCACAGGCTTGCAGTCCATCATACCGAATCTTTCCAATATCTTTACCACATATTTTTCTTGAGATAGAAAATTTCCCTTGGCTTCTGCCATACTTCAAGTCCTTGGTCCTTCATTTCAAATTCAAAAGCCAACTCCCTGTTACATTTGTGAATGAGAGGGTTTGCACCTATTAGAAAGAGGTCATCCACATACAACACCAGTATGAGAGGCTTGTCATCTTCAACCTTAAAGTAAAGGTTATGATCGACTTCACTCCTAGTGAATCCCAGCTTCATCAAGTAGCTATCGATCCTCTCATACCATGCTCAGGGTGCTCGCTTCAGCCCATAGAGAGCCTTCTTCAACCTGAATACATGAGATTTTCGATCATAAATCTCAAATCCTTCGAGTTACTCCACATAGACCTCTTCTTTGATCAAACCGTGCAAGAATGCGGTCTTGACATCCATCTGATGTAGGTTCCATCCTTGTGAAGCCACAAGGGCTATGATCAAGCGGATGGTCATATATCTGGCAACAGGTGAAAATATCATAGTCTATACCTTCCTTCTGGGATAAACCACGAGCAACAAAACGAGCCTTATACTTTTCCGTACTTCCATCTATTGCATGCTTTATCTTGTAAAGCCATTTTGAAGTAACAATTGTCTTGTCCGGGGTCTGGGAAATACTTCCCAGACATCATTCTCCATAATAGACTCATATTCTATGGTCATAACATCCTTCCATACTTAATGCTTGACGACATCTGAGAATGATGAAGGCTCATTTTGTATGATTGTGCTCATGATGGTCAGGTATCCCTGATACCTGTTAGGTTTCTTACTTTGATGGAAGGTTCCTCAGGGTGCAACATGTCCTTCAACATCATCAAGTATCCCCCTAAGCCATGAAGGCCTCTTCCTAGAAGAGGAAGGCTCATGTGGATGAGGATCAATCAGAACCATGGGTTCTTCTACACTAAGCATTGATTCATCATCCTTTTCTTTCGGTTCCCTGGTGTCAGCTTCTTGAGAGCTCCTCAAAGTCGAAAGATTGTCCACCTTGCTGAGAGCCATATCTTCGTCAAAGGTGACATCATGACTAATCACGACTTCCCTTTGACCGACGGTGAACATTTCTTCAGGAGTCTTGGAACCCAATGCTTGATGAGGGCATCAATTTTGTACATATACGGTGGTGTTTGTAGTTTCAGCCCATAGAAACTTCGGAAGTCTTTGATCATGTAGCATGGCCCGGACAGCTTCCACAATTGTGCGGTTCTTCCTTCCCGCCACACCATTCTGCTCAGGAGTATGTGGTGTAGTAGTCTCAACCTCAGGTATGCCTGAGTGAACCAACTGTAATATATCAGAGATCTTGCTTTGGCTTGAGGGGAATGGTCCCCTTTCCTTCGGCACATCCTAGACATACACCTTATTTCTCTACTCAGAATTTGGGCATCCCTGTCACCATTTGTCTTACACCAAGTATAGCTTTATAATGAAGGCGGGTAAACCTCTGATGCCAAAGTTCGGACTGAAGAGATGTGCCATAAGACATGACACCTAGTGGACTTCCATCGACCTGATATAATGAATCAACACTAAACCCAAGAGTAAAGGCATCTTTAACATTATTTTTCCATATACGTACCTTGCCATCGCTGAAGGTTACCTTGTAGCCTTTATCTTCCATTGCCGAGATGGACACTAGGTTCTTTTTGAGGTCAGGTGCATTTAATACATCCTGTAATTTCTAGCCTTCTTGAATAGTTGTCCTCTTCCTCGATTCCCAGCTCTCCTCTTACCTTTGCTATTGAATTTGTCATTCTTTTGATTGCCATCAGAGGGATTTTGATCATCGTCCCAGTGTGAGTCCTTTCTATCAGGGCACTCCCTTGCATAGTGACATGCTTTATCACAGATGTAACATCGTCATTTTCTTCCAATATTAGGTCCAGCCTTTCCTTTTGATTTAGTCTCGGAATTATTTCTTTTCTTAGCATGAGAAGAAAAGGCAGCAGGAGGACCTTTAGGCATGGGCATTTCTTGCTCTTCTTCCCTTGTTTCTTCTTGAATGCATCTAGCCATTAATTCCTCGAAACCAGGAATTACATTATAGTTCAGAAGAGTAGTCCTGAACACGTACCATTCGGATGATAATCCTCCAAGAGTCGTGAGTGCCATTTCCCTGTCAGTAATAGCCTCCCCAATAGATAGGAGATCATTATTGATCTCGGTTATTCTTAAGAAGTATGCTTTCATACTCTCATCTTTACCCTTCTTGATTTCCCTCAGTTTATTTCTAAGAAACAAAACTTGATTTGCATCATTAACTTTAAATAAACTCACCAGTCTATTGTAGATTTCCTTGGAGGTGTCCAGTTCAGAGATGTAGGCCACCAAGTGCTTGTTGATAGAGTCCCGTATGATCTTCTATTTTGACTTCTTCGGTTTTCCATTTGTTCCATGTAGCAGCGGATGCATTTGATGGAGGCTCAACAATATTGCCTCTTACATGGTCCAGCACTCCTGGATCTTCTAGGGTTAGATCGATAGACATCTTCCATCCGTGATAGTCATCTTTCTTACGAAGCTTGCCTTCGGTAGAGTGTTGAGGACCTCATAGTACTTTTAGGATAGCCTCGCCAATCTTCTCTTCGGTGATTGCTCTTGCTCTTGCTCGGGCTTTGTCTTCACCTTAGCTCTGATACCATGTTAAGTTATGGCATGTTCTATGCTTATAACAGTTTACTTCTTTTTCTTATTATATTCCACAGATTAGCAATCACATGTACATAAAGTAAAGTGCAGATAGAACATTAAACGATCGATAGAAAACAAGCCAAGACAAGAGACACAAGATGTGGCTGCTAGCCAAGGACAAACCCCACAATGTGTGGGGAAACCCTTTGATCAAATCTTCTTTTATCTTCAATAATTCAGCAGAGAGAAATAGTACAATAAATCTGATTTATATCAACAGTAGAAAACCCTAGATCAGCAACATCAACATTAGCGGCTTCATCATCAAACTAGGGCAGACGATATCTCACAAACCGACCATCGGATCGACATGATTCCACCACCAAAAGTTGCGGCTTCTAGAGGAGGTTCAGATGAACCTACAACACAGTTCAGATGAAGAGATCTTCTAGTCCATGCAGGTCAATCTTTACTTCTGCAGTTGCAACTTCAGTTTCGGCAGCTTCCGGCTTCAAACTAGGGCAGTCAATATCTTGCAAAGAGTCCGTCGGATTGACTTCATTCCACCACCAAAAGTTGCGGCTTTCAGAGGAGGTTCAGATGAACCTACAACGCAGTTCAGATGAGGAGATCTTCTAGTCCACACAGGTCAATCTTTACTTCTGTAGTTGCAACTTCAGTTTCGGCAGCTTCCGGCTTCACATGTGTGAGAGAGAGACCCTTTTCTGCGCAGTAGAGAAGAAACTCTTTTCTGCGCAGTAGAGAGAGAGAGAGATGTGATGAGATGAGTGAGTCCAAATGAGTAAAATTCCTCCTGTATTTATACACAACGTTGGTGTTTGAATAGATGCGACTGTTGGGCTTCTGAGCCTACATGAGTTGTAGGTCGGCTTGATAATAATTCCATAATCAAAAATAAATTCATATCTCCATGAATACTTATCAGAATCAGATGATCTTTATATCAATCCTACACCTCTCAATGTGAGGAATCTAATAAAAATATTATTAGCCATTAATAAGATGACCCACATGAAGTTTTTCCCTGGTTGTCAATTTTAACACTCCTAAATGTTGCTTGTCCCCAAGTAACTACAAAGCTAGGTGTTGCAAAATTTTATCACTCTCCCAAGCGGCATCCTCATCTGGCAAATCCTTCCACTTCACCAAGTGCTCTTGAATGACTCTATTCCTTAACTTCCTTTCCCATGTCTCCAATATAGCCTCTAGTGTCATTATTAGGTGCCCCTCATCATCTAGTGGAGGTAACTTAGTGGCGGATGTAACCTACTGCCCCAAAGCCTTCTTCAAGCAAGAGACATGAAATAAATTGTGAATCCAACTCTCTGTGGGTAGCTCCAAATCGTAAGATACCTCTCTAACCCTCTTGGTTACCCTGTAAAACCCATAGAAACGTGGCTTGAGCTTCTTTTCCCCTTTCTGCTTGAGGGGAGACTTCTGGTAAGGCTACAAGCGTAGGTAGACCATGTCCCCTACCTTAAACCGTCTCTCCACCCTATGCCTATCATCATACATCTTTTGTTGATTTTGTGCCACCTGCAAGTTGTCCTTGAGAGCTCTGAGGATCTCTTGGCTCTCTTGGACCCAATCCTTTGCCCTGGGGGCCCTTCTATCTCCAAATATCATGTCAGAAAAAGAAAGGGCATCATAACCATAAAGTGCTTGAAAAGGGTACTTACTAATCGACATATGGTAAGTGGTGTTGTAGCAGAACTCCCCTAAGTGTAGCCACTTCACCCATGCTCTCTGTTGCCCCATGACATAGTTGCAGAGGTACCCTTCCATCCATTTTTTCACGATCTCGGTCTACCCATCTGTCTATGGGTGATAGTTGATGTTGGGTGTAAGCTCAGTCCCCACCAACTGAAACAAATCCTACCAGAAGGCGGCTACTATCCTTGTTGCTGACTATGTTCTTTGGGAGTCGATGAAACCGGAACACCTCCCGAAATAACAACTCAGCTACTTGTGAGGTTGAAGATCTTGAGGAGATGCAAAAGAAATGGGTGAACTTGGTCAATCTGTCGACCACAACGTAAATGCAATCTCGCCCCTGTGCAGTCGAAAACCTCGTGATAAATTCCATGGACACACTCCCCCACTTCCTCCCTGGAATGGGGAGCAGTTGTAGTGATCCTGCGGGATGTGACAACTCCACCTTGTTCCTCTGATAGTCTATGCACTCTTGCACGTGCCTCGGTAAATCTCCCTTAAGCCCCCGCCATGCAAACCTCTCCCTGATGGCACATTATGTTTTGCGGAACCCAGGATGTCTTGTCAGAGGGGAATCGTGGGTTTCCTGCATAATCCTCTCCCTAAGCTCAGATCCTTAAACCAATTCTATCTTGTCCTTGTAGTAGATTGCATTATCCATCACCTGGAACCTGTCATCTTTGGTGTGCCATCTGTTGATTTTTGGGTAGCATCAAATGTGCTCTAGCTCCGAAATTTTGTGGAGGGGATAGAACACATGCAATGTCCAAGACCCAAAAATCGTTTGGTGAAATTCCACCCGGATTGTATTCTATTAAAATAATTAATATTTTTAATGGGGTTCCTAAGTCTAAACTTAGGAAAAATAAAATATTAATGGGTATTAATGAAAATATGGACGAGAAGCTTCTAATTGACAAGAATCAAGTATGTTTTAATCTTAGTCATTGATTAGAGATTAGATCACGATTGTTGATTTCTCAACAAGAAAAGTATAGAGGAAGACTTGGGGTTAGTTGGAGAACACACACATAGAGATTGAGGAAATTGATTTTATGAGGTGAGAAGTTCTTAGGAGGGAGAAATCAATTGGGGAGATCTTGCAGCTGAGGGGCAGTGATAGTTCAGGAATATAGACAAAGAGATAGAGAGAGGCTTGTGGAGGCAACGCGGTAGCCAGGAGAGTTGACGATGGGCCAGTCTGGGCCCACGTAGCCTTCACGCAGAGCCAGAAGGGCTAGTGCAAAGGGAGAAAGTTGCCTTCCACACAGAGAGTTGGAACTACCGGGAACTGCCGAAACAACCAGGAAAGTCGATGCAGTGGGAAGAAGAGATGACACAGAACCTCAGAGAACTCTACGCAATTACTGCGAAGGGGCAGCGCAGTTGTAGCTAGGGCCAACCAGTTTTGTTGTCGAATCAGCCAGATTCTGCAGAATGAAGTGAGTTAAAAATCACGTAGGTTCTCCACCATTGTATTTCTCTGTCACTGGTTTGCCGAGAGGGAAACCAACATTTGTATTCATAATTTCTTCTTAATAATAGAAAACCTTCAGAGTTGTTGCATCGGTTTTCCAGTGTTGGGTTTTTCTGGGGACATTTAGTCCAAAAATAAGTGTTTCCTTCGTGTGTTTGTCTCATTTATTTTTCAGTACTTGATTTGCATATTGGTGTAGGTTGCAGTGTGTTTACATTAATATTCTCCAAATATTCTAAAAATAACTTATTAAATGAAGAACACAAGCAGGTAATGCAAATCAGTTTACTACAGTAGGATCCTGACTTGTTTGATTCAATTTTCACATGGTATCAGAGCGATTGCAGATTAAGGAGGACTAAAGCCATCAACAAAAGGACAGAGGAAAATGTATGCTGAAGACAGTTGTCCCAAGAGACAGCACAGTTTTTGGCCGAGAGAGCAGAGGAGGGGTGACACAGTCACGAAGGGAGGCTCATGCAGAGCCTGCGTCAGCCTGATTGGGTGACATTATTATTGCAGAGGGCAGCGCAGTGATTTTTGGGCCAGCGTAGAGACTGTTGAGTCTCGTTTTTTCTGATTTTCGTGGCTAGAGGTGGAGCATAGATTTCATTTGGAGTTGTTGGTGGGGTGTTGATTATGTTGGTGTAGAATAGTACCTAGTGGGGCAGAAGCAAAGTAGAGGGAATCAATCCCTCAAAAGGTTTCTTTCCAAGAAATCTAGATCCAATGCTGAGCAGCAACAAAGAGAGATCAGAGAGGAGTGGTTCGACAGTAGTTGGCAGAAGGATTTCCGTGAAGGAAATTGAAACTCAGTGGAAGCTTGTTCCTTAGAGGATTTCTAGTGCCAAAGAAATTCAGATCTGAGTTTTGCTAGGGCAGCAGTGAAAGAGGGAGAAGAGAACTAGTTTGACATTCATTTGAGCAAAGATGGTAGTTAACAGACTGAGGGATTAGGACATGTTGGATGGAGCATCCAACTTCGTCATCTGGAAGGCTAGGATCCTGGCAGTTTTTGATAAAAATCACATCAAGGATTATTCCGTGAAGACAGTTGTTGTTCCGGTTGATGTTGGTCCTCTCAAGAGGTATGAGGAGGCTCAGGCTAAAGAGAAATGCATGATCTTAGACGGGCTCAAAGATCATGTGATACCACATATTGTTGAGAAAGACATAGCAAGGGAAATGTGGGAGGCCTTGACCACATTGTACGAGGGAACTTTCGTTCAAGGGAAGATGTTGCTTGAGAGTCAGCTAAGACAGTTTCAGATGCAGAAGGGAGAAGAAATCGATCCCTTCCTTCTCAAGTTGTAAGGGATCCATGACCAACTAAATTCTATACGAACTACACCAGATCCTAAAATTTTTGGTCAGGATTTCCCTTAATGTAGTCACTGAAGATTGGGAAACCTTTGTCCAAAGCGTCTTGGGTAGGGCTTCTCTTCCTAGTTGGGAGGAGATGTGGGTAGCTCTTCGACAGGAAGAGGTCAGATGGTTGACCATGGAGGGAAGCAACAACAAAGGGATCAGAGTCAAGAAGGAGAAAGAGGAGGATGTAGCTCTCACATCAGCGGGACAACAAGGGCAACAAGAGAGAAAGAAAAAGGACATATCTAAAGTCAAATTCTTCAGATGTGTAGAAATGGGTCATTTCGCCGTGCAGTGCCCTCGGAAAAAGGGAAAAAAAGACAAGTTTGACTCAAAGGTTGCTCCAGCACAAGTTGACAAGGAGGACGATGAGGATTGCGTCATGAGTGCTCATGCACCTCTAAAAAAGAGGTGGGTCAACATTGCGTTGTAGTTGAGAGGACTACAGAATAGGGGTAGGATCCTTGAGGTGCCCAAACTCTTAGATCACATATGGCTACGAGAACCCTTAATGACAGTAGCAGAATGACAGGATTCATTTGGTGTGAGGGATGATGGAGAAATAATGGCAGAGCTAGAGTGCCAAAGTTTGAAGCAACGCAGTGGAGTGTTGTAGCAGTGTAGAAGGCACAGAGCAGATACAACGGCAATGCAGTAGCATCAGAGGGGCAGTACAGATTAGC
Organism: Pinus tabuliformis; assembly: GCA_031772625.1. Taxonomy (NCBI): domain Eukaryota; kingdom Viridiplantae; phylum Streptophyta; class Pinopsida; order Pinales; family Pinaceae; genus Pinus; species Pinus tabuliformis. The sequence goes on along the minus strand of CM062816.1, from coordinate 2,078,501,317 downwards.
AACAAAGGTAGAGGGGCATCCAGACTGACCATCATGTCAACTTTTGGGTGACTTTTTAGTTGCTTACTTCTCAGTAGCTAAGCTGCAGTGCAAGAGTTAGCAGTGGCAATGCTATGGACAGGATGATGCAACATACTGAGAGGGAGCTACAGTGCATATACAAAAGTGACCATGGAAATGTCATGGATAGTAGTACAGATTGCAGTAGTGCAGTGGATGAAGGGTAGCAGTCTGAGCATCAACAACACAGAGGACCAATGTCGTGGATCAGTGTGATACTTCCGCTGAGAAGTATTGCTAGAGAACATTCCTCATTAAGAGGGAGTGTTGATTTTTTGGTAGTATCGGACGTGCTCTAGCTCTGAAATTTTGTGGAGGTGCTAGAACGCACGATATCTCTGAGACCCATAAACCGTTTGGTGAAATTCCACCAGGATTGTATTTTATTAAAATAATTAATATTTTTAATGGGGTTCCTAAGTCTAAACTTATGAAAATTAAAATATTCATGGGTATTAATGAATATATGGGTGAGAATCTTTTAAGTGATGAGGATCAAGACTGTTTTAATCTTAGCCATTGATTAGAGATTAGATCATGGCCATTGATTTATCAATAGGTAAAATATAAAGGAAGGTTTGGGGTTAGTTGGAGAAACACACTGGGAGATTGAGGAAATCGATTTTTTGAGGTGAGAAGTTCTTGGGAGGGAAATCGATTGGGGAGATCTTGCGGCTGAGGGGTAGTGATATTTCAGGAAACAAACAAAGAGGTGGAGAGAAGCTTGTGGAGGTAGCGTGGTAGCCAGGAGAGCTGACGTTGGGCCAATCTAAGTCCATGCAACCTTGACACAGAGCCAGAAGGGCCAGCGTAGAGGGAGAAAGTTACCTTCCATGCATAGAGCTGGAACTGCTGGGAACTATCGGAACTGTCGATAAAGCTGATGCAGAGCCTTGGAGAACTCCACATAGGACCACGCAGCTACTACGAGGGGGCAGCACAGTTGTAGTCGGGGCCAACCAATTTTGCTGCTAGATGATCCGGATTCTGCTGGGTGAAGTGAGGTAGAACAAACTCAATTTCTCCACCATTGTATTTCTCTGTCACTGGTTTGCGTGGAGGGCAACCAACATTTGTATTAAGAACTTCTACTTAATAATAGAAAACCCTCAGAGTTGTTGCACCAGCTTTCCCACATTGGGTTTTTCCGGAGATGTTTAGTCCAAAAATAAGTTTCCTTTGTGTGTTTGTTTCATTTATTTTTTAGTACTTGATCTATATATTGGTGTAGGCTGTAGTGTATATACATTAATATTTTCTAAATATTTCTGACTGTTCATTAGCATATTTAACATACCAAATAATCTTCTTTTCAAAACCTGTTTATATGGGAGATAGATATTCAAGTTTAGATCAATAAACAATTTGAATCATCCCATTTGGAGGATAAATAAAAAAGTTATGCCACATTTAATGGCTGCATGTCTTAAAATCAACATAGTGAAACTCTGCCTCCTAGGTCTGTTCATCAACAATTTTGTGATATCAAACCTAAGAATTTTAAAAACCTGTTTCTACTGGATTGAAAAAAAATAATCTACTTTAATCTCCAAGTTGAATCACATCGATCTAATATTTAAGGAAAACATTACACTCCAAATATTGACCATTGCTCTAGTCGAAAATTCACAAGCAACTCTATCAAACATGATACTCTTCATCATTTTTAGTGTATCATTTTAAATAATTTTGAAAACCCATTTATAATGGATTACATCAAAAACTGTCACAAGTCATGCAGCCCGAAAATAGAGTAGAGTTTTACAATAAAAAATCTGAAACCTACTGAGGTCATAGGCCTCTCTACTTATACATCTGAAGTCTCCAACGACTTCCTTAAAATTAGGGAGGCTCGGCTCCCAAACTCGAGAAAAACTGGTGCTTTGTCTTTCACTTGCTCGGCTACCTTCTGGTCCTCATGATTTGGTTGTTTGTACCCCGAGATGATGGAGGAATATTCGAATTGAGGGGTAGTGTCAGACCAGGAGTAACTCAAGACTTGGCAGAAAAACTGATTCATTTATTTCATTAGGTAGCTATTGTTATATACATGAATGTGACTGATCAGTTCATCTTCTTGATGACTGTTCACATTCCAAATTCACCCAATCGCAGAGGATTAGGTGTCAAAATTCCCCCCCTTAATCTGAAGGGTTGTTGGTGAGTCCAAGCATCGTTCTGAATCTTTCAAGCTTTTCTCTTCCAAGCGCTTTGGTGAAGATGTCTGCAATTTGCTCATTTGTGGAACAATGACGGAGATGGATTGTTTTGGCCTCAACATGATGTCGGATCAGATGATATTTAGTATTGATGTGCTTTGTACGATCATGGAACTTTGGGTTCTTGGCCAACTTTATTGCAGAGGTGTTGTCAATCATGAGTGGAGTTGATTGTACTTGTTTTACCGGCAAATCTTCAAGAATTTTCCTGAGCCACACAATTTCTTTCGTTGCTTTAGCTACTGCCACATATTCTGCTTCTGTTGTGGAATCTGCTGGAACTGATTTTTTGCGTGATCTCCAAGAGATAGCTCCTGATCCAAGACTCATAGCATATCCTGAAGTAGATACTCTAGTTTCTTTGTCTCCATCGAAGTCTGAATCAGAGTATCCAATCAAGCTGAAGTCGTCCACCTGTGTATACTTGATTCCAAGGTCTTGAGTTCCCTTCAAGTACCTTAGAACTCTTTTTGTAGCAGACCAATGTCCCTCACAAGGCTTTTGCATGAACCTGGAGAGAATTCCAACAGTAAATGAAATGTCTGGTCTGGTAGTAGTGAGGTAGTTGAGACTTCCTACAAGCTGTCTATACCTTCTTGCATCCTCAAATTCCTTTCCTTCAATAGATGTGAGCTTTAAGTTTTGTTCCATTGGAGTAGAAAGAGGATTGCACTCTGTCATGCCAAATCTGTTTAACAAATCTCCAATGTATTTCTTTTGAGAAAGAAATATGGATTTTGGATGTTGGGTTACTTCAATGCCAAGATAGTAATGAACATAGCCCAAATCAGTCATTTCAAAACTTTTTCCTAATTCTTTCTTTATGGATGCAATATAGCTTTCATTGTTCCCTGTCATTAAAAGATCATCTACATATACCACAAGATATAGAACTGTTTTTCCAACTTTCTTGACAAATAAAGTTGCATCATCAAGATCAAAAGGATTGAAGTTGAGTTTCAGAAGATGCTCAGTTAGTTTTTCATACCAGGCTCGTGGTGCTTGTTTGAGGCCATACAAGGACTTCACAAGTTTGCATACTTTATGTTCATGTCCTTTCACAGCAAATCCTTCAGGCTGGGACATAAAAACATTCTCTTTTAGATCTCCATTCAAGAATGCAGTTTTTACATCCATTTGATGGAATTTCCAACCGTTCTGAGCAGCTAGTGCAAAGAGTGTCCGGATGGTGGCCCATTTTGCTGTGGGAGCAAAAGTTTCCTCATAATCGACCCCTTCCTTTTGTGCAAAACCTTTTGCCACAAGCCTAGCTTTGTGCTTGTCAAGTGAGCCATCAGCTTTGTATTTGTTCTTATAGACCCACTTGCAGCCAATTGGTTTGGTTCCAAATCGAGGATCAACCAGCTTCCAAGTGCCATTCTTTATGAGGGCATCATACTCCTTTTTCATTGCTTCTTTCCATTCATCATGAGAAGCAGCTTCTTTGAAGGAAGTTGGTTCAAAATTTGTAGACAAGTTCAATTCACAATCATAAGTAACATCCATATCAACAGGTGAATTAGAGTCATCTACATCACCTCCATTTTGTCGGTTTGAATTTCTGGTTCCTGTTTTTCCAATTTCATCAGGATGAACACTTTCAAGTGTCTTTGTCAGCCACTTTGGGGGACCTTTCTGAGATGGTCCAGGCTGCTCTGTTGATTGAGTTGGGACTGAATCAAGATTGAGTCTCCCAATTCTATCAATTACATCACTTAAAGTATCATCCGTTGTTGGAGTTTCATGCAGGGGAGATTGTTCTTCAGAAGAAGATTCCACATGTTGATCTAGTATAGGAATCCCCCCTTCAAGATGTGGAATCTGATTATCAAATTCTTGAAATGATTTTGTTTTTGCGAATCTATCCAAGCGATCAAGTTGCCGCTCAACAACATTCTCAGATTTGGATGATTCCAGAAAAATGACATCTCTAGATACAACAAACTTTTTATTTACTTCATCATAGAGGCGGTATGCTTTAGAGGTGTTTGAATACCCCAGGAAGATACACTTACGACTTCTAGCACCAAGTTTGTTTCTATGTACCTTTGGTATCAAAGCATAACAGGTGGAACCAAAGATCCTGAGATGTTTTACCAAAGGAACATGTCCATACCACAATTCATAAGGAGTCTTGTTTCTTATAGCATTAGATGGACATCTATTCTTTATATATGCAACACATAGAACAACATCAGCCCAAAACGTTATCTTTACATTTTTGAAAAAGAGCATGGATCGTACCATATTCAAGATTGTTCTATTCATTCTTTCAGCTACACCATTCTGTTGGGGATTATAAGGCATAGTTGTTTGATGTTTAATCCCATGTTGGCGAAGATAGTGTTCAAATTCATTTGATGTATATTCTTTTCCATTATCAGTGCGAATAGACCCAATATGAGATTGTGCATCATTTTCAATCCATTTATGAAAATTCTTGAATGTTTGAAAAGCATCAAATTTGTTCTTCAATAAATAAACCCAACACATTCTGGTGTAATCATCAATAAATGTCATGATATATTTATTTCCATTTGCAGAAGGAACAGGCATTGGACCACATAAATCTGAATGAATGAGTTCAAGCTTCCTATGTGCTCTTGAATGTGAATCATGAAAAGACTGTTTGCTATGCTTTCCTAGAATGCAAGCATCACATTGCTTATGTTTCCTAGGAATTGTAGGCAAACCAACAACACCATTTTTCTTCAATAAGCGGAGACTGTCATAGTTTAAATGTCCAAATCTAGCATGCCATAATAAACTTGATGGAAGTGTACCTTCTTCATGATGAGAAATATATGAGAAATGTTGTGCATGAGCAGAGGTTCCTTGCAGTTTGAGAAGCCTTTCTTCTTCTATTCCCCTCATGACAAGTGAGTGGTCAGATGCTTTTCTTACCTGAAGCTTGCCATCAAACATATGAATGGAGTGACCTTGCTGGCGGATGTGGACCAAGGACAACAAGTTTCTCTTGAGCTGTGGGAGATATAGAACATGATCTAGAAGAAAGTCTGGAATACCAGGCAGTTTAAGCCTGATTGTGCCAAGCCCTGATGGCTTGATTTTTGACTGATCTGCAAAGTATACTGCTCCATCAACATTGTCAGTGAAATCTTCAAAAAAATCTTTTCTATGAGTCATATGACAGGTTGCTCCTGAATCAAGCAACCAATCATTTTTCGAAGAAGCAAATGAAGCATTAAACAAATCTTCATTTACTCCAATGTTACATTGTGCCTCAATATAGTGAGCGGATTCAGGTGCTTTACCTTTGTCTGTATCATCAGTTTTACCTTTCTGCTGGTTTCTTTTCTGCTCAATTTTGTCCCATGGTAGCTTGCATGTAGAAGCATCATGTGATCCATTTCGTTTGCAGCGAATGCAATGTAAGTCTGCCTTTTCTCCTTGAGAATGTCTGCCCCCCCTGCCTCTGAAGTATCTTCCTCTTCCTCTTCGTCCACCTCTTCCTCTTGTAGAATCTTGAGCATGATGCTTTTCTTTATGAGCAAGGCAAACAGTCTCTTCAGAAGATTCAGGGACTGTCTTCTTTCCAAAGGCTTTCTCTCTTTCAACAAACTTTTTCACAAGAGAATCAAAGGTTATATCTTTAAGATTTCCATTTGCTTGTAGAGACTCAAGATAATTGGAGTAAGTAGGATAGAGTGCCTTGAGAAAAGCAATAAGAGGGATATCCAGCTCAACCTTAGTGGATTTAATATCATGCATTATAGACTTTACTTCAGATGCAAGAGCAAGAGGATCATTATTTTTCAGTTCAAGAGTGAAGAGTTTAATCAGGAGCTGAACAACTTCAAGTGCAAAATGTGAGTCATAGAGTTCTTTCAGCTTTTGTAAAGCTTCAAAGGCAGTTGAATATGATGAAATATGGCGACTTACTTCTTCATTTACAAATGCTGCGATTAATGCATAGGCTTTGCTGTTCTTGTTTTCCCAAATGACGAGCTCTTTGTCTGATGTAGGCTGCACTGGGTCATTTTCTCCTTCTCCGACACACACTCCCTTCCACAACTCATTGAAGATGAGGGTGTGTTTTATCATCCGGGACCATTCAGGATAGTTCTCCTTGCCAGTGAGAACTATTCCTACCATAGAGATGATTGAATGCATTATGTAAAAAAATACTTCTGCTGATATACAGTGAAATTGTACTCAAAAGGGCAAAAAAAATTTCAAACACTTTTATGTATTGTTTCTTCAAATCCCTCCAAGGATCCTCATATAATATATCCACCATATTCCATATCTACAAACTATTCAAACAGCGTCCAAAAATTTTCTCAAGCAAGATGGTGAATATATATATATATATATATATATGCTGGTCAATCATCAGGCGTCCAAAACTCAAACGCTGGTCAACATCATTCAAGCCACAGTTCAATGGGACAGCGCATTCAAAACATATATAAACCACGCATTAATTCAGCACCGCTATAATATAAGCCACAACAAATTAATTCAGCACCGCTATCTCAAATAAAAAGAACACCGCATACAACTATTCAGGTCTTTTTCAGCACCATTATCATTGAGAAAATTCATGTTAAAAATTATCTCCCGCCAGCTTTAAGCGTATTGCTTAACCAATCCAATCCTTCACAACAGGCCTTCACCCTTTATTGCTGAAGTAATATTCATGTTAAAAATTATCTCCCGCCAGAAACTATATAACAATGATTACATAAAGGACTATGAAGGAAAGTTGTAAGCAGAAATATACATTTTAACCCTCCAATCCTAGGGCTAGCAAGTCCACATATCGAGGCATCCTTCTAACCGTAAGGACCTCAAACCCGAAGGACCTCAAATAGAGAAGCAGGGGTGGTGTTGTTCAGAGAATAATCAGGTTGGAAATTCCCATAACATGGATGGTCACCAAGAACCTGAGTTGCTATTCAGGAGAAGCTCAATCCTCGTAACCCTTCTTTGTCATCTCTCGGCTGAGCAAAAACGTACAGATGCATGGAAAACCTACTAGGTTCCATGTTGAAGAACATTGGTCGCAGAGCTACAACCTCTAGAACGCTATGGATTCGAATGATTCCAGTCGGCGTGAGGGAAGAGGGAAGGTCGTTACCATCGTAACTTCCACCCTAATTGACCACCCAGATTCACCTTAACACAATGTCTCAACAAATGTCTCAACACAGAATATGACCCCTTCAGCACAGCATTCAGTGACACGCTTCAACGGATGTATTCAGGAATGAATGAGATTTTCAGAGTTTCGACAAAGATTTTAGCATAGAAGCAAAATGAGCTCGGACAGGCCATCATCAGGACAGAAGAGAATATGGCAGTGGCAAATCATTTCAGGACAGAGGCAGAGGAGCGCTCAGTGGACAGAATGACAGAGGCGTTTGAGGAGAGAGCTCAGGCCAGCGTACAACACACAGTAGCAAAACTGAAGGGAGTTACAACTATTTTTAAACCTAGCTTTGATATCATGTCAGACCAAGAGTAACTCCAGACTTGGCAGAAAAACTGATTCATTTATTTCATTAGGTAGATATTGTTATATACATGAATGTGACTGATCAGTTCATCTTCTTGATGACTGTTCACATTCCAAATTCACCCAATCGCAGAGGATTAGGTGTCAACAGGTAGTAAATGAGGAGGATTTACCTCCTATAATTCCTCTCCCTTGTCCCATTCGAGTTTTGACCAAGGTCTTTGCCAAATTCCTTGCTTTTATCCTTTAATCCTGCATTAAATGCACATTAGACCACAAAGAAAAATATCCAACTCTAACTCATCTCATAAACAAAATATAATCAAAAGTATGCAATAAGTTGTGAGAATAGTTGGTTTGATTAAGCTAGGAGGTGAATTAATTACCCAATGATGAGGCTCATCATCACCCCCCTACTGAAAGTGTTTCTCATCCTCTGAGCAACTTATTCAATATCCATGTCCTTCATGGCTCTGGTAGCCTCTCTGACATCCCATGTATCTATTGTGGTCTCTTCTTCTTGTTCATAGAAGCCTGCTTTCTTTTCTACCTCTTCCCACTGCCTCTTTTCTTCTTCTTCTTTCCTCCCTTTTAGTATCCCTAGGAGTAGTGATGGACTGAGTTTTAGGCCTATCCAATTGACTTTCAACCTTTGCATTGATTGCTTATACATAGGTGTCCTGTTGAGCACCTCTCTCAACCTTTGAGGGGAGTGATATTCTCTAATCTTCAAGATGTGCATTGGCATATTTGACATACCAAATAATCTTCTTTTCAAAACTTGTTCATATGGGAGATAGATATTCAATTCTAGATCAATAAACAATCTGAATCATCCCATTTGGAGGATAAATGAAAAAGTTATGCCACATTTAGTGACTGCATGTCTTAAAATCAACATAGTGAAACTCTATCTCCTAGGTCTGTTTATCAACAATTTTGTGATATCAAACCTAAGAATTTTAAAAACATGTTTCTATCGGATTGAAAAAAAATAATATATTTTAATCTCCAAGTTGAATCACATCGATCTGATCTTTAAGGAAAACGTTACACTCCAAATATTGACCGTTGCTCTAGTCGAAAAATCACAAGCAGCTCCTATCAAACATGATACTCCTCATCATTTTTAGTGTATCATTTTAAATAATTTTGAAAACCCATTGATATTGGAAAGCCATTTGAATTCACTTCAACTTGGATTTGTAATCACTCTAATTGGAAATAAAACAAAGATTTTGTGAACAAAATACCGCTAGGAGGTCTAGGTTGGCCAACATTCCTCAAGGGGTAAACAAATGCATTTTCTTTGTATATCATCTTTGGACTTGTTTTTAAGAATGTTTGTAATTATTTTAAATATTCCTTGGAGGAAGAGAGATTGTGCACCTCTCTTCTTCTATCATATAATATTGTATTACAGACAAATTCTATGTTTTTGCAGGTTATAGGAAGATTTGAGGGGTCAATTCCATGGAGGAAGGATTCTCAAAATCAATCTTTAAAAAATCATATATGAGAATATGAAATGAAAATGTCCAAGTTAAAGTAAAGTATAATTCACCTAATGTTGAGGTCATTCAAAAAAACTCAAAACTCTTAAAGTTTTCTTTCAGTTGCTGACCAACAACATTAACAACCCTACAACATGAATCAAGATCAAGGAAAAATGCATGAAGCTAATCATCAAAAGAAGAAGTCAAGTTTTGTACTATGAAAAGTCACATCCATTTCCTAAGAAGCCTTTCATAAGCCATATTGTTCATGATTCCATTCATCTACCATATTGTATGCTAAACTTCACAATCATTCAAATCTAAAATATTGAAGTCCAAATCTATTATCTAGCTATTCATCTACTCCTAGGTCATGATTTCAAACTATCCTAATTTCATAAGCTTTCCATACTTCCCTACACCATGATATCCTGCCTCCATCCAGAAAAGAAAAAAAAGAAAAAAATAATAAAAATATTTGGCTGTGAAAATCTAGACTTCTGGCATAGTACAAATCTAAATTCATATTAGAAAACCAAGTCACTTGGCTAATATGAATTCTTGTATTTCTAATCTAGATTATGTTTCAGGCTGACATTCTATCCTCCAATTTCCAGACTTGAGGACAAGTATCAAGGTCAGAAAGGGGGAAGATTCATAATAAACCAACAAACTATGCAACTGGTTTAATGTCAAGTAGTTGTATTGCAGAAGGGACCTGATTATTCATATTAAAATCAACATCAAAGGGACTTAAGAAACAACTACAATCATCTACAATCCAGCAAAATCATTCAATAGAATTCATTTTCATTTTGAGGTCAAAGTATCGTCATCATTAGCAAAAGGTCAAGTGTTAACAAAAGAGCTAAGGTCATCATCAACACAAGAAAAGAATTGGCAATGAACTATCAATCGAAAGGAAAGTACTGTAATTTTAAAGTATTCTTGATGCCTTCGATTTTTCGAATTTTTTCTAAGATTGATAAACTAGTTTAAACTTGAATATGCAATACCCCTATCCATGTATATATCATCCTACATTATCCTACATTACCCTATATCCTACATCATGCTGCATTATATACATTTACCTCTTATATTATTCATTCACCTTATTACATTCATTAACTTTATTATAACCTTATATTTATCAATTCATCATTCACTTAACCACATTTATTTGCATTTTTTACCAAACATTTTGGCCACATCTCCTTTTTGGACCAAAATTTTTTTGCCTCATGGAAAATTGCCTACAAAACAAGAAGGATTAGTCTCATATGCCTACAAAACAAGAACAAAGAGAGTTAGTATCATTACAAATATACTTAACATTTTATTTAAAAAAGAATTTGATTTGAAATGACCCTAAAGGAAGGAGGAAGAATAAATTATGGCCAAGAGGACTTTGCAAAAACCATTAAATAAAATATGCATGAGTATGATTTTAATGGATATGAGTATGCAATGAAGGTGCACAATGGTTTCAATGATGAAAAATACAAAGTATGCATATAATTCAAAGAGAGCGCATATGTGTAAATGACATAAGATTTAATTAAAACAACATATGGCACAAATAACCATAATACCAAAGGGCTCATAAAAATCATTCAAATCGTTTTTTTTTTCATGAAAAGCGATGGTGTATGGTGAAAATAACCATAATACAAAACGGATTACAATTAGTTTCAATTAAAATCGATTTGTTTTGAAAATCATGCAAAGTGATAGTTATAGAGAAAATGACAAGGGTGCAGGGACAAGGGTTCGCCATGGTGGAGAGGAAATTCAAAGCTGGTAAAACATCCACAAAAGTGCATGAGCAATGGTCATAATCAATGCAAACCAAGAACAGAGATACAGAGCCAGCACCTTCATGCAGAGGGGAGAAAGAAATTCATTATCTGCGTAGAAGGGAGTAGCAGATACGGAGGGTACCTTCACACGAAAAAAAAACAAGGAACTCAACGAGATTGTGACACCTTGGCTCAGGTAGGAATGCAACCCTTTGAGATAGAAATAGAGGAATAGGGTATGCGTAAGTTTTAATAGCATAAAGCTAAGGAGAACGCCGAGTGATTAGAATCTTGCTAAAAAACGTTGAGATCTCCAACCATATCCCAAGAATTCCGTAGTCAAGTGCAAGTAGGATTCCATTACAAGTAGTTCGGATCTAAAATCTGTGATTGAGTTAAGTGTCGAAAACCAAGCAGTGTGGCAGTTGAATTAAACTTTGAGTAGTGAACGTTGAAGGAAATCCATGTTACGATTGTGTAGTGGCAATATTCAAGATCTAGGTGTGAGAATATTGCATATAAACTCCAGTTAAACAATGTTACAAATTCCAAGCAAGGAAAAGGTCAGTGGAAGATCTGAGTTTCCAACTGTGTATGGCATTAAAAGTCTGCATTCAAACTCCAAGTGTGAGGTTGTTACACATGAACTTCAGTAGTATTAATGAGACTAAAAAACAAATCTAAAAACGAATGTTAACTGTTGGATAAACATGCAGAAATCGATTTCCTCCAAGATATGATTTCTCAAGAAGCAGTGAACACGAGTGCTAAGAAGACAGAGAAGAAATCAATTTTGATTTCTGGAAGAACAAAGAGTTAATTACTCATCTCCAGATTTGATTTCAAGTTCTAAAAATACGGGGAAGAAATCGATTTCGATTTCTGAAAGAGCAGAAGGTTAATTAATCATTTCTAGAATTCGATTTCAAATTATGAGAAGATAGAGGAAAATCGATTTCAATTCCTGAGGAAGCAGAGAAGGTAAAATTGAAAGCAATTGTTTAGGTTTATTTAGAGATTTTTATTTTTTATTTTTTTAATCTCTAAAGAAGACAAAGAGGGTTAATGTGAAGGAAATTATTCATTAATTCCCAGAAATATGATGATGATTTTGCAAGTTGAAGGCAAAGAAGGTTGATTATTATTTTCCAATTTCAACTTTGAGGATTATACAACTGAGCAAAATTGTGATCAACTTGTGGGTTATTTTCATTCCTATCTCCAAAACCAATTTGTCAAAGGCAGTAAATGAATGGTTCTGTTGCATACAATGTATTTCTAATTTTGATTTCTCGAGGTCATCTTTTCCAATTCCAACTTCTTCAGGTCAGAAAATATTTTCCAATTTCGATTTCTCTAGGTCAGATTTTCCAATTCCGATTTCTCCAAGTTAGAAAATCTTTTCCAATTTCGATTTCTCCAAGTCAGAAATTTCTTTTCCAAAATCAATTTTGAGGGACAGAAAAAGAGTGTATTTCTAAAATCGATTTTGAAGAACAAAGATTAACAAAGATTCATTTTTAAAATCGATTTTGAAGGATAGAGAGGAGTTTATTAAAAAAATCAATTTCAAATATGAAGAACAAAGATTCATTTTTAAAATCAATTTTGAAGGACAGAGAGGAGTTTATTAAAAAAATTAATTTCAATTTCAAGGCAGAGTGGGTGGAATAATAATTTCCAGAAAATCGATTTTCAAGAAGGTAGAGTGGGTAATTCATTCTCAGAAAATAAATTTCAAGGAAAAGTGGAGTAATCATTTCCAGAAAATTGATTTACAAGAAGACAAAATAGGTTTCTAGAATTCAAGTATTAAAGTTTTAAAGTATTCTCTCCACAAGAAGTTGAAACAAAGGTTCAATCTCAAAAATATTTCCCTTTTATCTGATAACATAAGTGTCTAAAGTTCAGATCTAGTCTTTAACCAAAAGCAACAAAGACACCCACATTTTATTATGGGGAATAGAAATGAACCAAATGGATTTCAGTTCGAAATCTGACACAAAGAAACAATACAAAAACTTTACCAAGAAGGGTTATTGGAATTTTTAAGGAAGTTTAATGAACACAATGAAAAAATTACAATGGAGTTTGTAACCAATTTTGACAATGAAAAAAATCAAAAGTTGGAGACATTTTTGTTCCCATCTCTCTAGAATACATAGCCCAAGCCACAAGTTTTCCACTGATAGGTGAAGAATACTACAAAGGGCAACACTTTAAAGAGAAATGATGAAATTTCTTTTTAGAAAAACAAAGAAAATGAAGGAGAAAACGTAAAGAATGCCATCTACAAGTAAGGAGAAAAAGGACATGATGACATAGATATCCTTTTATAGGCAGCTCAATAGGAAGCTTCATATTTAGGGGTCAGAGCCACAGGTACATCAACAGGTCAGTTAGCATACAGGGACCAAATATCAAAGAGACGGAGGCAAGCATGAGGACATGCTTGAACATCAGCAAGGGGGAGATGTTGACCCTCAATTTTGGTTATCTTTGCCTATCCTAAATCTATTTATTTACCACCATATTCCATCCTATTTCACTTATATATGCCTCATTTTAGTCCTATTTTTCATACTAGTATTAACCAATCTCTTTCCGTTGATTCTATACTAACCACACTCTTATTGTAATCAACTAAAAATCAATGTCTTAACTGATAATTAATTCAACCTACATCGATAAAAAATGAAATCAAATGGAAAAGTTGCGAAGTACATGAGATCAGAATAAAGGAAAGTAAACTAACTGCAATGTAAACTCATGGGAAATGAGAAGATATCAAACAGGGTAAACTTAACAGAAAATGGAAAAACATCAAACCAGTTAGACTCGCATGAATTAGAAAGATATAACACAGAGGATAGAAGTTTGATCCACCAGAGGCTGGGCCCTAGCCACCACAGAATACTGCCGAGCTACTTCAGAATATCCAAATGACCAGTAACGCAAATTATATATTAATCGTTAAATTCACTCCTCATTACAATATGGTTGTCCTTCATAATAACATTTTGTATATTGAAATTACAATTGAGGTCCTAAGCGAAAAGCTAAATCTCTCCATTATCCCCTTTCCTCCTATCCCATCCTATCCTATCTCTAATAATCCATCTCCCTCTTTGATCTCTATTCTCATTTAAATACACAAAGAGCAGACAGAAGTTATAAAATATATGAATACAAAATGATTCCCATAACAAAATTGGATTTTTCACAACAAATTGATCAACAAGATCATGCCTGGAATATCTTTTAATCAACATTCAATAGGAACAGGTCGAATTTGGTATTGCAACTAAGAGAATTTGGAAAACGGTCGCAACAATGAATCTGAGAAAATAGTCTTCAGAGAACCTTCTGTTTCTCTTAATACAGACCGAATTTGAGAAAACAACTCATCACAAAACTAATTCGGTCCATTCTAGACAAAACCCATGTTTCAGATTTTCTAGATTCTTCTCCATTTTCCCGAAATGTCCAATGCAAAACTATCACTTCTTATTCCAACGAATTATTGAGTTGGAATATTTAACGATGAGCTGAAGATCAAATCTACAATCTGGAAAATATCTTGGAGGATAAAATGGTGAGTGATGTTACAACAAATTTATTAATAAACCATCATTGGTAAAATCATGCATAATAATCATCAATTTATTAAAAATAAAGGAGAAAAAATAATATTTTTCCATAAGAGAATAAATAATTATAAAATGGAAATATATGATAAATCATGATAAATGACGTGACAAAGAATGGTAGAAATGGATGAAATAGGTTTTAAAAAGTGATAATAATAATAATGACATATTAGCGGCCCAACGCACCCCCAAATTGAATATATTGCATGTCCTCATACAACACAAAGCCTCTGTATTAACCAAGCAAGAATACAAAAATTGTTCATCCCAACTCATGAAATGGATGGAACAAATGACTTCTTCCTCAAATAATAAATATTCAATTTTAGCAATGTTGATGAAGGCGTAACAATTTTTACATTGATGTTCAACTATATGTATATGAAGTTGCAGCAAAATATGATATAAGTAACAACAAATTTCATTAACCATTTTCTTAAAAAATACTACAAACCAGATTTTGCTGAAATTTTGCAAGTATATTTCTACTATATTAATGCTTCTATGATCCAAAAATTAGATCATTGTGGTGCACGGATCTTGAGATATAAACAAAATGGTTATAGGTAACAGTGCATGATTTTTGAAATTTTACAAACTAATTTAACTTGAAATTTTTTGGGTTTGCGTATTTTAATGATAGTGCTTTGCTATCCAAAAATCACAAGAATTCAATTCATAGTTTTAAAGATATACACCAATCAATTTATGCACTGTATAAAAATGAAATTGTATGCCTTAAATGAGAAAGAAAGTAGAAACATTCATCATGTGTAGCAAATCTTCCCCCAAATTGGAGAGTTAGCATGCCCTCATGCAATGCTAGAAAACAAATTGAGGTGGTTGCCACAATCTGTTGAAATCTATGCTTGGTGTAAAACAACATGGAATAAGGGAGGTGTTGAGAATGAATAAGAATATCAATGGATGATAAAGAATATTAATGGCATGGTCATAATAAATAAATAAATGAAAGGAACACTCCCCCAAACTGAAAGATTCTGTCTCTGAAAAATGAGAAGTGGTAAAGATGTGGAATGAATGATGATAAATAATGCTCAATGGATTTTGCATGAAATTCTCCTAAATTCGTAATAAATCAGAAAAGTATGCTATTTTACCTCAAGTTTTACCTCTGAAAAAAAATGTGGAATGACATGTATGGACCGGAATTTGTTGAAGCTGATGTAGGTTGAGTTGATGCTAAAAGTGATGCAAAAGGTGGAATCTAGGCAAACACATCATCTCTGAACAATTGTTCGCATTCGCAAGTTTCTCGAGCCTCTTTTGTTAGTTGCAATAGTGTGGCATTGCTGCGAATATAGTTTCCCCCCATACTTGTTGTTCTGCTATAAAAAAATCACTACGCTGCATGCAAATTTCTTGAATCCACAGTTTTAGTTTTGAATAGCTATAGATAAGCCACATGCAAAAATTTCAATCAGAAAAAACTTTTGTATAAATGTAATACTAATATTTTGTCAAATCAGCAAGTTATGGCAGAGTGCAGTAATTATATCGCATGCTATCCCATAATGCATGCCTTCCCCCTCCAATTGGAAAAAAGTGTTCATGACCATAAAGCATAGGGAAAGTGTTGTTCTGATGGCAAGGCAAGGGAATGAAGAGTACAACAGTAAATGAAGCAGAATACACATATCAATGATAGGACAACAAGAGGTATGGTTATAATGAGAGCAGAGTGTATAAAGATAGTTATGAATAAGAGATAGGACGATTTGGATCGATGATAAGTTATGCGAAAAAGAAAAAAGACAACAATATGCCAAAAAGATGCTTTGCTGATGGTATTCTAGCCGAGAATGATGCGATTGATCGGAAAACAATTTCTCGTGCGTAAAGGTTCAAAACTGGGAAAAATTAAGGACATAAATTCTCTGATAAAAAGAGAGAATAAGAAAAAGGGTATTATAGTAATAATTGATGATAAGATATAACTTCAATACCATAAGCAGAGCCTCTACTGCTAGCAAGCGTCCATAGCCTCGGCAGGGTTGCTTTTTAACCCATATGAGCCAGGATCCTCAATTTATAAATGGAGAGTTCCAGTGTTGTTCTACATAAGAGATCAGTGTGCTGGCGTGGCAACCAGATAACCACACCGCCATTGACTGGGATGTAGCAAAAGTGATCAGGTCGGCTCGTGATGAGACCTCTTGTTCCAAGGATATTTTGGCTATCCAATGGATCATAACCCTGGTGTGGTGGCCATAGTGAGAATGTCACTTTGCTACATCCTTATAAACATTGTAGGATGGCTCTTGATCAGACCTCCTATCTTCTATTTGTAGGCAAAATTTTGCTATTATTACACATTTTTATGATAAATAGAGGGAGGCTCAATACTTAGTAAGAGTAGGGATGGTGGAAGAAGTTGAAAATGTCAATAGAAAAAAAAATATACCCATAATCTCATTTATTAAAGACAGAGAAGATTATAACGAGGAAGGGCGGAACCAGCATGGTATTAAGATGATCAATCAGTATCATGTACAACAGAAAATGATGCAGTAAAGTAGTATATAAATAATTGTGTCCCTTTTGAAAAGAAACTATCATCAATGAGTTGTCATGTTAAAGATCATAATGTGAATGATATTAACTCGCTTCAACAGAATCCATAATTCTTGTCCTAAAAAAGTAGTGTACTTCATGCCATGAAAGAGAATTAGTAAAATGTGGTTGAGATGAACTAAGAATAATCCCACAAGAGGAAGGAGGTGTTATTCTCAACACACAAAACTTCACAAGAAGCAAAAATCTTGTTCCAGAGAAGGAACAACAAAAAACACTCTAAAAATGTTGTTCCCTAGAGGGAACAACAAAAACTCAAAAAAAATTCCAAAAAAGTGTTCTTCCCTCGAGGAAAAACAAACTCTAAAAGTGTTATTCCCTTGAGGGAACAACAAAAAACACTCAAAAAAGTGTTGTTCCCTCAAGGGAATAGCAAAAAACACTCCAAAAATAGTGTTTTTCCCTTGAGGGAACAACAAACTCTAAAAGTGTTGTTCCCTTGAGGGAACAACAACTGTTCCCTTGAGGGAACAACAACTGTTCCCTTGAGGGAACAACAACTGTTCCCTTGAGAGAACAACAAAAAACACTCCAAAAACACAGTTGTTCCCTGGAGAGAACATCAAAAACACTCGAAAAAGTGTTGTTCCCTGGAGGGAACAACAAAAACACTCGAAAAAGTGTTGTTCCCTGGAGGGAACAACAAAAACACTCGAAAAAGTGTTGTTCCATTTAGGGAACAGCAACTGTTCCCTAAAAGGAACAACAAAAAAACACTCGTAAAAAGTGTTGTTGTTCCCTAAAGAGAATAGCAAAAAAAACACTTGGAAAAAGTGTTGTTCCCTAAAGGAAATAGAAAAAAAAACACTCAAAAAAGTGTTGCTCCCTTTAGGGAACAACAATTGTTCCGTATAGGGAACAAAAAAAAAAACACTCGGAAAAAGTGTTGTTCCCTTTAGGGAATAGCAGTTTTTCCCTAGAGGGAACAAAAAAAAACACTTAGAAAAAATGTTGTTCCCTTTAGGAAACAACAGTTGTTCCCTAGACGGAACAACAAAAAAAAACACTCGGAAAAAGTGTTGTTCCCTGGCGGGAACAACAAAAAAAATACTCGGGAAAAGTGTTGTTGTTCCCTGGAGGGAACAACAAAATCATACTCAGAAAAACGTGATGTTCCCTAAAAGGAACAACAAGGGAAAACATACAGAAAAAGTGACGTTCCCTTTAGGGAACAACAAAAAAATACTCGCAGAAAGTGTTGAACAAACGGAAAAAGTGTTGTTCCCTTTAGGAAACAGCAACTCAACACACGAAAAAGTGTTGTTCCCTTTAGGGAACAACAGTTGTTTCCTATAGGGAACGGAAAATCAACACACGAAAAAGTGTTGTTCCCTTTAGGGAACAACAGCTGTTCCCTTTAAGGAACAGCAGCTGTTCCCTTTAGGGAACAACAGCTGTTCCCTGTAAGGAACAGCAGTTGTTCCCTGTAGGGAACAACAAATCAACACACGAAAAAGTGTTGTTCCCTAGAGGGAACAACAGCTGTTCCCTGTAGGGAACAACAAATCAACACACGAAAAAGTGTTGTTCCCTTTAGGGAACAACAGCTGTTCCTTGTGTTAGCACCTAAATCTGCCTTAGGCTGAAGAAGGCAAAAATTAGGGTAACCACAAACCACGCTCAGTCTGGTAGCTAGCCCTACCAGAGCAAGAGAGGGCTCTCTCCGAGTCACACTCAGCGAATGGATAAGCAAAATGGTCTGAGATGACTTACAATACGATGTTTACCTTAGGTTAGTAAGTGAAAAAGGATTTTGGAAAAGATTTTTGAAAGTGACTGAACTTCTGAGATGTATATGGGACTGGAGCTTAGCAAAGAACAGAGAATTGAGAATGAAGGCGCAGATTATTCCGTGACGCAAGGTAGGCGGGAAGCGCAGCAATTCTAACTTAAGGTGACACGGAATGGAAAGATCACCGAAGATAGTAAAAAGGGCATGGTCGTATGAATCCTTTTCAACAGAAGAATAACACTGCACATGAAATTTTCCCACAGGTAGAGCAATATAAATTGAATTCTACCTAATCTCACTTAGAAAATTTCACTAAAATGAAACATGAAATGAATTATGAAACATAACAAGATACATATGGAACATAAGAACATATTTTCTACACTCACAACCACAAGAATCTCATGAAACAGAGCCGCTGCCTTTCATTAAACTCTCTGTAAAAAATACACAGTGCAGAAACAAAGTTTCTTTCCCACAGTCTCTTAGAAGTTACAAGCCAGCCAACCCTCTGCAAATAAAATGTATACAATATATAGAATATGTGGAGAAGAGATGGAACGCCCAGGGGTTGGGAAGTTACTCAAATCATTTCGAAATGGAGATGGAGAGCCAACCATCAGCTACAGGTGTAGCGCTCTCAAGCGTGACATTTGGCTGTGGTGACCCTTTGCATTCTTCGCCACTTGGATAGATGCCCACCTGGAGAGAAAACTCTTTAAAAGCCGCCTTTGGTGCCAAAAAACCGAAGAGTGGATGACCGGGCCCACTTGGAGAAGTCGCGACCCGAAATTTCGCGAAACGGGAACAAACTGGGCAAAATTTCCTTTGTGCGCCGCGCGCTTTTCTCTATGCGTCGTGCTACTTTAAGGCCTATTTTGGGGCACTTTCAGGTGTCCAAAATGTGCCCAAGTGGGCTTGTTGGAAAGCTTGGCCTGTCTAATTTCCAACCCAACTAGAATTTCTGAATTTGAAGCTCATTTTCCCCTCCAAAACTTCATTCTCCCAAGACTGCTTTCTATGTGTCCAAAAAGTGGCAGAGAGGCCATTTTTGGGTGTTTTTTGACCTTTAGGAGACCCAAAACTTATCAAAATTTCTTGCCCGGACACCAGTAGACGTATTTTTTGATGCTGAATCCAAATATGCAAACCTTTTCTCGATTGGAGTGCTAGAATTTTAGCGCCGCGCGGGGTGCGCGACGCACAGGGAGAAAAACCCTGTTTTTGACCAAAAAATTTCCTCAAATTTTTTGAAATTTGGGCTGGGGGCTCTCTATGGAGTGCCATGCTGAGCCAAGGAAGCCTCAGCCAAGATTCTAAGCCTGTCTTGCTCTTTTTCCCGTTTTTCCCTTCTTGTGGCTTTCCTCAATTTTGCTTTCAAACTCCTTATTCGGGCTCTCAAACTCAAGTTCTGTGCCCTGTAATGACGAGCCATGTGTCGCAGAAGTGTGTTGTCTTCGTCGGCCTTGTTCAACATGTTGTCCAGGTGCATGTTAACTCTCTCGAGAACAGACTCACGATCATCAATAACCTGTTGCTCCAATGAAGTGAATTCAATCCTCCTCTGCTGGGCAGTTAGGCGATCCTCACGGATGTTCTGTAGCTTCATGATCACATGCTGGTCGTCCAGCTGTTTGTTCCTCTACTCTAAATACCTGATGTTCCATTTGGCCATCTCCAACTTGAGTGTCATGGATTGAATCTCTGTCTCTTGCTCCTGGAAGATCTCTTTCAGTTGTGCATTTTGTGGACGTGTGTTTGCATCATCATCATCATGAAGGGGAATGAATCTGGTCTCTCGTTTACCTGGTGGCACACCTGAAGGCCCCTCCTCATGCTTGGGCTTCTTTCCCTTGTCCCGTACCTATATTTCCGATGTAGGAAGCGAGGCCCCTTCCACCCCGGGTGGAGATAACACTCGCTTTGTTGCTGCAAACAAAAGCCTGGTGCCTTTCGGATAGCCTCTCTGATATGTGATGGAAAATTGCACCATAGTGGTCTCATGGCGCTCATGCTGATGAGAAGGACCACCTATCTCATGCTTTTCCTCTGATACTGCCTGTGGGGCGCTGAAGAAGTCACGGGAGATGAAGTCCTCCCAAGCAATTCCCTGCAATCCCAACTGATGGTCCACCAAAATCTGGATAAGAGCAAAGTGATAAACACTGTTGAGCTACTGCCGAGGGGTCTTGTGCTGCATGAACTTTCTCATCCTCTCTATGTTCCCGCAAATGAAAAATGGGAGGTTCATCATACGCACCCTGGTAAAGTGCATGAGCAACCTGATGTGATATGCATAAAGGCGAGAAAACCTCCCCTCACAATTGAAGTATTTCATGATCAATTTCATGAGCGGAGCATACTCATCTCTCAGAAACCGGAATGGGAAAACTCTAGTGAGATGACTCAAACAACTGGCCTTAATGTAAGGCTCATAAAGTTCCCTCTCCACCTTCATCTTCTTGTGCCACTGTTCTCCAACATTTGGTATGCCTGTTGCCACTGATATGGTTTTGGGTGTCAATGTGAAAGTGACCCCTGCCAAGATAGACTGACCTCCATGTAGGTGAAGTGCAAAAAGACGGGCCAACTCATGATGAATTTTGACATTTTCCACCCTCTGACAAAATTCGAAACATGCTAAGTGCTAGAAGAAAGACATAGCGAGAGGGCATGCCTGCAGCTCAGTGAGGGTGTTTGGTTCATCCCTGACATGTCTACCACTCCTTGGTCTCCGGGGAGCCTGTTCTCCTAAAGCTGTGTCACTGTGGGTCTCCCCCTCATATTTTGATGAATTTTCTGATGCCATTTCTGCTGCTTGTACCCTGAATTTCTTTGCTGCCCTCTGAACCCACTGAACTGGTAGATGCTCTGCAAATCTGTCACCAAGGGGACAATAAAATAGGGAGTATCAGGAGGGGAATGATGAAATAGGGATAGGGGTTTAAAGGGGAAATTTATCAGGGATTTGGGAGTGTTTGGGGTGTGGTTTTTTGATGGGGTAGGGTTAAGGACATTTTGAGCTATAGGAGTAAAGGGGACAAAGGGATATGTTTACAATGCAGCTAGGGTAGCTATTAGGAAAACTTGCCCCAGGAGAATTTAGCAGATAGAGATAGGATAGGAGCATATCAATCCATCATGTTACTATAGCAAAACCCTAGCTCTTTGTCCCTCTTTGTGTCTTTTTTGTGTTTGCTTAAAAAAAAAATTGTTTTTGTTCTCATGGTCACCAACATCATATTTTTCTTTAAGCTTAGGATCAGTGGTGAAAAGATTTATGGGCACTTTAGCAATTTTAAGAGCTAATTCCAAAATTTATGGGTGATTCGGTGCATTGTTGGGATTTTAAATCTGTGCGCCGCGCGCATTGCCCAGTGCGCCGCGCGCATTGCCCAGTGCGCCGCGCGCCGGGTATGCGCCGCACCAGTGTAAATTTAACACTGTGGCCGGGCTCCCAGTGCGCCGCGCCACATTGTGTGTGCGCCGCGCGCGGTCAAACGACACAATCTTTGTTTGAAAAATAGGGGAGGGAGTTTTAGGGGGATTTTAGGTTGGTTTGCTTGGGAGACAAGGTGGAATGGGGGTGGAAATGATGAGGAGTGAGGGGACAAGGGGGAGGGGAAACAAAACCTTGGTGGTGTCTTCGAATTTGCAACCCCGTTTATCTTTTGTTTTGATGAGTATTTTCATGGATGGCCAAGCATGCTTTGGATATCATTCAACATCTTACAAACCCCAAAGCATAGACAAAATTGATGAAGAAGAAGTTTCAACTGAGCCTACCTCTTGTTTGCCCGCCTCCACCAAGATTTTGAAGTAGTTTGCAAGGTTTTTTATCCTCCTGGCTCTGTGCATCGCGCACCAAACCCAGTGCAGTGCACACCTTATATGCGTCGCGCCTGTGGTGATTTTACACTACGGGTTAGCTGCTAGTGCGCCGCGCACTGTGTGTGCGCCGCGCTCTCTGTAATCGCCTCCCAACTCACTCAACCCTTCACAATATCAACTTCACACCTTTGCACATGTATTCTCCAAGTCATGCAAGAGCTCAATGCCATTTGATTTGGGCAAAACATGTATATATAGGCTTGAGAGAAACTGGTTTGATTTTTTCTTCCTTGAAAACCCCCTTTCTAATGTTTTTTGTTTTGCACTTTTCATTGACTTTTAAAACACTCCGTTTTTTCTTTTTCTTTGAAATTTTGGCTCTCATGATGAAATTTTCGGCGTTTCTTTGCGGGGACTGTGTGACTGGGCCTCTGGCTTTCGAAATCCATTACTGCATCTGAAAATTAACTGTTGATTTTTTGGAAAATTTTTCCATAGTTGACCTTGTTTGACTTTTCTTCAAAACAGAGTTTTTGAAGAAGAGTCGATGTCTCTTGCGGTGATGATGAAGCTTTCTGCACTGCAGGTGTATAAGATCTCATTTTGGCATGCATGGCTTGTTTTCTAGACATGTTTTTCAAGGACCAAACTGATGAATTTCTAGACCCAAACAATAAAAAATGACTCTGTCCTGAAATAGGACCAGACCTTGACTATCATGAACTTCATTGATTTTGGACCAAGACCTGAATCATCAGAGGTCAGACATGAGGGAAAATGCGTAGCATGACTTTCTCTGTCAGATAATGACATGTCCCTAGCGAAATGCAGCTGAGTGGATGAAGCGGGACACCTAAAATTGAAATGCACAAAGAGCTTTGATCTCTGACGGAGGGCTGACCATATCGACTCTAACATTGGCTCCAATGGGGGATGGTAGCTCCCATGGAGGTGCCAAGAACATCAGATCTTTGGAGGAGCTAGACAGTGCCTCTTGTTCCATTGGGCTATGGAGCCATCATTTTGATAAACAGCACAAGACTCTGACTTATTTACAAAACTGGAGTAACCAAGAAATCGTCTCAAACTTGACAATTGGAATAACTCAAAAAACTGACTGTACATACTGAAACCAAACTGAAATAAAAATGGTATTTACAATGACAGTGGAAGCAGCATTAATAGATCAACAATGATACTGCTTGAGCCGCCGACCATTGATCGGCCCTCCAGGACAGTCTTCCCCATTCATTTCCTTCAGAAGAAAGGCATTTTGACCTCTATATGCTGCGATTTTGAAAGGACCCTTCCACAGATTTTCAAACTTTCCGTACTTGCCTTTCTCTTCATTCCTTGCATCCCACTTCAGCACCACATCATCCAACTGAAATTTGTCCGCTTTAGCTTTTCTGTCATAAATTTTCTTTATCTTCTCCTGCAACTTGGATGTGTTTTGGAAAACTTCTTCTCTTGTTTTCTGCAAGTGGATCATTTGATTCAGCCTTCTCTGTATGGGATCTTCCTCACTGCCTGCCTCCTGAAGAAGTCTGACCACTGGGGCAGCAAGGGTGGCTGGGAATACTGTGTCTACTCCATAAACCAACTCAAACGGTGACATACCAATAGACTTTTTCTGACTGATTTGATCTGCCCAAAGTGCATGAACCAGCCTTTTGTTCTAGCTCTTCTTATTAATTTCCAGCAGCTTCTTGATGATGTTGACCAAAGATTTATTCGAAGATTCCGCCAATCCATTGCCTTGCAGATGATAGGCAGTTGAATGACCCAAAATTATATGATATCTATGACAAAATTCTACCATCCCTTTCGATTTAAAAGCTGCTGCATTATCAGTGATTATTTTGTTCGGACAACCAAAGAGAGACAAGATGTTATTTTCAAGAAATGAAATGATTACCGTGTCCGTCGCTTGTCTGGTAGGGGCTGCCTCAATCCATTTTGTGAAGTAATCCGTCACTGTAAGGATCCACCTATGCTGTCCGGAAGAGGCAGGATGAATTTCCCCAATGAAATCCAACCCCCACTGTTGGAATGGAGTGCTCACTTCGATAGGTTTGAGTGGCAAAGGCTGTAGTTTCTGTTTTCCTTCGAAAATTTGACATTTATGATAGCGCTTTGCCATCTTATGCACATCAGCAAACAAAGTAGGCCAGTAGTACCCCGCTCTCAAGATTTTGTTCGCTGTTGACTTCCAAAAAAGATGTCCACCACACTCTCCTTCGTGGAAGTCCTCCATGACTTTCTTTGCCTCCTCTTCCACCAGACAATTTAGCAAAATGCCACCGAGATCTTTCCAATACAGTGCAGAATTCAAAATACAAAACTTGGCAGCTTTCAATTTAAGTGTTCTCGCTTTGTTTCTAGCCATGCCGGGTGGTGGTGATAGATTTTTCAGCACATATATTATATCAAAATACCATGGGGACAAAGCAAACATTTCGGATACCTGAACTAAAGTTCCTTCATCATTCTCATCGGACATGGTAACGATCAGATTTATGTCCAATGCATGCAAATTTGACTCAGCCATTAGCTTCGCCAATCCCTGTCCTTTGACCAGCTTCGTAGGCTTTATCTCCACATCGTATTCTAGCAAGGCTGCGATCCATTTGCCTCTTCTCCCTTCCGAATCGGTCTGCACTAAAACATCTTTCACATAAGTATTGGGAACATAGGCCAGAATGTGAGAATGTAAGATATACACCCGGAAATCCTTCAGTGCCTTTACCAATGCAAGGGCTTGCTTTTCAATAATGTTGTACTTCAAAGTTGCATCCCTTATAGCCCTGCTAAAGAATGCAATTGGTCTTTCATGATCATCCCTCTTCTGCAATAGTGCCGCTGCCATAGTGTGCTCAGAAGCAAATGAAAACAATATGAAATCTTGAGTGTAATCCGGGCTGACTAGAACTGGAGCTGAAGAAAGGCCCAATTTGACCAAGTTGAAATATTTTACAGCCTCATCCGTCCATTTCAATTGGCTGTCCTCATTAAGCATGTTGGTCATTTCTTTCAAGTGTTTCGCAAGATTGGGCACAAAGCGATGCAGAAAATTCATCTTACCATTAAATGACTGTATCTCCTTTTTGTTCCTAGGCAAATCGATTTGCTGAATTTCTTGGACACGTGCTGGGTCTATGCGGATGCCATCTTTTGAAATGATATGCCCAAGTAATTTTCCTTCCTCCATGGCAAACAAGCTCTTCTTAGGATTCAGCGATAAACCATATTCCCTGCATTTTTGAAAGACAATTTTTAGGTGATGCATATGTTCTTCATTAAATTTTGAAAACACCGTCAAGTCATCCAAGTACACCACCAAAAACACATCCTTCTCATTTGCAAACGCCAAGTCCATTGCACGCTGAAATGTGGCACCTGCATTCTTCAAACCGAATGGCATTTTGGCATAGTGAAATGTTCCCCATGGAGTTGTGAATGTTGTCTTATCCCTATCATCTTCATGGACTGAAATTTGGTTATATCCGGAATAACCATCGAGCAGCGACATACGAGATGCCCCCACTACTCGCTGAAGTATATGGTCCATCTTGGGCAGCGGATAGTTGTCCTTCAATGAGACCTTGTTTAGATTTCTGAAATCAATGCATAGGCGGATCTCACCGGTCTTCTTTCGTACAGGCACTAAGTTAGATATCCAATCTAAAAATCTAATAGGCACAATGATACCTGACTTGTACAACCTATTTACCTCTTTTTCGATGGATGGCAGCAACTTTGGATTGATCCTTCTCAGCTTTTGTCTAAATGGTTTCTGATTGGGCTTGATAGGTATGGTGTGCTGAATGATGTTCGTATCATAGGTCTTTAAATCTGAATAATCCCAAGCAAATACATCTGCAAATGAAGCCATCAAACTGATATATTTGTCCTTGATCTTTGGCAGTAATGCTTTGGACAATTTCACCAATTTTGGATTTGCAGCTGTACGGATATTGACTTCTTCCACACCTTTTTCCATTGGCTGCGATGTTGGCTTGCGGGCTACATCATCCTGATCAAAAAGTTCCTCTAGGGGTATCAAGCCTTTAGGAATGATGTTATTCTTCAACTGTAATACGTCCATTTGATTGATCTGCACTTCTTCTATACCATTCCCTTTGTTCTCATCGTTTTCCATATCGATTAAGGTTTCTTTGAACTTGCCTTGGTTGAGCAGAAAATCCTTAATCTCCTCATCATCTTGGAACACTTGCCAATGTCGCTGATTGTTTGGAATGGTTGGACGGTGCTTACATGGATTTCAAATTTTTTGCTGGAGTTCATGGGGATCTTCAAGCTGCTCGCTGCCTTGGCAAGAGCATCAGCAACACTGTTTTGTATTCGTGGCACACGTGTCAAGGTGTATTCGGAAAATAGCTTCAGGATGTCCAAAGCTGCATTTCGATAGGCCCGCATCCTAGGATTTTTTTCTTGATATTCACCTCTGACCTATTTTATTACCAACTCGGAGTTGCCATATATTGAAATCCTCTTTTCATTCAGCTTTCTAAGAATCTTCAGGCCAGCAATCAGTGCTTCATATTCATCCTCATTATTGGAACATTCGAAGGCTAGCTTGTAGGAGCAAACTCTCACGCTGCTAGGTACTTTGTTTGGGGCGGAGAAAGGACTGCGTACCCAAATACCAATACCAACTCCATCATTCCCTACTGCTCCATCAAAATCCATGGTCCATAAGCCTTCTTCTTCTTCTTGCAAGTGTTGAAAATCTTTTTGCTGTCCATTGCTTGTTTGCTGTCCATTGTTTTCAACTGATTTCCCAATCTTTTGTTGCTTTTCTTGTCTTTCTTTCTTCAAAATCTCTCTAAAATTTTCTGTTATCTCTGGAATGTCGTCTGCTTCTACTATCTGACTATCTATTTCATTTAAACTATCTGAAAACAAAACAAAAGACTCTAAATCTGTATGTACATAGTTTACAGGATGATTGATCGGTTTCTCCTTGCTTGTGATCATGTACTTCATCTTTTGTTCCCGATATAATTTCCTCATTTGTCCAAACACCGGGATTGTTTCATAGGAGAAATCCAGCTGTAATGCCCCTTCAATTTCGCTACCCAAGACCTGGAAAGAAGCATGCCAAACCTTGGAGGAATGTCTGCTACCACTACATCCATCAGAACATTTTTCATAGGAAGCTGATCTAGACTCACAACTAAGTCTTTCATGAGCCCTATACACCTTACTCTGCTAGAATCAAATGAATAAAGATCATGATATTGCCAGGTGATGTCCAAACCAAGCTTAACCATGATAGACTTGGGCATGAGATTGTGAGAGGCTCCAGAATCAAACATGGCATTGTGTAGCACAAAGTCATGTAAGCGTAAACTGATATAGAAGGGTGGCACTTTGCTCTCGGGAGACTCACCATTTTTTGTTGGCCCAAAAATCATTTCAGGCTGATCATCTTCCACGTTTACCATGTCGGACATTGGGTCCAAATTCAACATTTTAGAAATCTGTCCTCTATAACTGTTTTTTTTCATGATTTCAGTGAAAGGGATTGATACCTTTAGCTTAGAAATCTCATCCTCTAGGCTGAAAGCGAGAGTTCTTTCTACCTCTTTGACTGGGACCTCTTTCCTTTCCTTGTCCTTTGAGGTGGCCGGTTGCTGTGATTGTTCTACTGATTTTGATTTGCTGCTCTCTGAAACAACCGCCTCCTTTCCCTTTCTTTGTGCAGCTGATAGATCTTTCTTTGTTGTTTCATCCTCCTTCTTTTTCTGAATTGATTTGGCCGGTACATCTCTGTTTCAAAGGGAATATCACTGTTGTTGTGTGGACAAAGCATTCATATACCCCCTTTGATATTCTTCTGACTCTTCTTCCAACAATGTTTCGTTAGCTAGGATATAATCGGTGTCTTGGTGTGTAGCTGAATTCACTGCACATTCTTCTTCTTCGGTGATGTAAGTAGGCTGCTCATCTGGAGTAAAGAGATGGTTTTCTTCGCCTATTACATTCCCTTCCTCATCTGATTCCGGTCCATGTACAAAATTCTGCTGCAAAGGTGTTTGTATCGGCTGTTGTGCTATCTACTCTTGAGTCCGCTGATCTCTTTGTCTAATTCTATATTGTGGCTGCTGTTGGCCACGAAAGTTAGGATTCCTAACTTGTGGCTCTTGCTTGTCAAGTTTTACCCTTTCGAGCATCTGTTCTACCTTCTTTAGCAGCGGGTCCATTGAAAAAGATTCTTCTTTCACCATGGTTTTCTTCTCCGCTTTCGCTCTTGCTCTTTTGGACACCAGGTTAGCCTCAACGCTGACTGCAATTTTCTGCATATCTTCCATTATAGCCGGTTCTCTCTCTCTCAATTGGTACGCCATGTCAGCATCGAAACCATCCGGAAACTTCATCATTGCTAGTCCCACTGGTGGCTTTAGATGGTCTAGGATATCATTGTAGACTGCATTAAATCTAACACAATAATCTTGGACCGACTCACCGGCATTCCGCTTAATTTGTTCATACTCGGCCAGAATTTGAAGGGGATTCTTTTTTACTTCCCACCTATTCAAAAATTGTCTTTGTAGCTCAGCCAAGGTAGTGATACTTGCAGCTGTCAAACCTCTGAACCATTTCCTCACATCACCTGCAAATGTTTGTACAAAGAGCCTCATTGCCACGTTCTCCACATCAATCTCATGAAGTTCATAGAAATCTGCCATTTTATCCACATGTTGTTGAGCTGTAATACTGTTAGGAGTGCCATCAAAAAACGGGATTTTACTTTGATAATCATTGGGCATGTCATCTAGGGCTTGGCGCCACACAAGGGCAGCGAAACGGGCAGCCATCATTCTAGGTGGATTTGGCCTTGGAGGTGTTGGAGGAGTACGCACAGTTTGCAAGGGGCGTGCAATTGGATCTTGGGGCTGTGTGGAAATGTAGTTATCAATTAATCTATTAGCTCTTTCCGTCTCAAGGTCTACAAGAAATTGCAGATCGGGGACGGTGTAATCAACAACCTTTTCGGATTTAGATTCAAACAGTGATACCTCAAATCGTTCGTCAAACTCAAGCTCTTCAAGGTATTCAAAAATGTCGGGACATGAAGGGGATTTGAACATGGGAGTTATGGTGCTTTCTTGATGAAGGAGTCTTGGGATCAAATTTGGATTTTCGTAAATGTGAGGAGGATCCGGGTCCGTATTCGCTCTGGTATATCGTCTTGAAGTCAGCGTGCTATTGAGAGGAATTACGAGACACAAACAACTTATTCAGCCTTTCCAATCCTAAGCCCATCATCCGGGAGCCTAGAATTCTTATGAAATAAGGGGATTTGATTTTCAACTTAACGTCCCCAGTGGAGTCGCCACTATGTTAGCACCTAAATCTGCCTTAGGCTGAAGAAGGCAAAAATTAGGGTTTCCACTGTCAGGCCAGGGTAACTCCAGAATGAGCGGAAGAAAAAACTGAGATATTATTTCATTAGAGAACTACTGTTTATATACAAAAAGGAGACGGAAGAGTTCATCTTCTTGATGACTGTTCACATTCCAGTTCACCCATCCGTTGAGGATTAGGTGTCAACATTCCCCCCCTTAATCTGAAGGGATGTTGGTGAGTCCAAGCATCGTTCTGAATCTTTCAATCTTTTCTCTTCCAAGTGCTTTGGTGAAGATGTCTGCAATTTGCTCGTTTGTGGAACAATGACGGAGATGGATTGTTTTGGCCTCAACATGATGTCGGATCAGATGATATTTAGTATTGATGTGCTTAGTACGATCATGGAACTTTGGGTTCTTGGCCAACTTTATTGCAGAGGTGTTATCAATCATGAGTGGAGTTGATTGTACTTGTTTTACCTGCAAATCTTTAAGAATTTTCCTGAGCCACACAATTTCTTTTGTTGCTTCAGCTGCTGCCACGTATTCTGCTTCTGTTGTGGAATCTGCTGGAACTGATTGTTTGCGTGATCTCCAGGAGACAGCTCCTGATCCAAGACTCATAGTATATCCTGAAGTAGATACCCCAGTTTCTTTGTCTCCATCGAAGTCTGAATCAGAGTATCCAATCAAGCTGAAGTCGTCCACCTGTGTATACTTGATTCCAAGGTCTTGAGTTCCCTTCAAGTACCTTAGAACTCTTTTTGTAGCAGACCAATGTCCCTCACAAGGCTTTTGCATAAACCTGGAGAGGATTCCAACAGCAAATGAAATGTCTGGTCTGGTAGTAGTGAGGTAGATGAGACTTCCTACAAGCTGTCTATACTTTGTTGCATCCTCAAATTCCTTTCCTTCAATAGATGTGAGCTTCAAGTTTTGTTCCATTGGAGTAGAAAGAGGATTGCACTCTGTCATGCCAAATCTGTTTAACAAATCTCCAATGTATTTCTTTTGAGAAAGAAATATGGATTTTGGATGTTGGGTTACTTCAATGCCAAGATAGTAATGAACATAGCCCAAATCAGTCATTTCAAAACTTTTTCCTAATTCTTTCTTTATGGATGCAATATAGCTTTCATTGTTCCCTGTCATTAAAATATCATCTACATATATCACAAGATATACAACTATTTTGCCAACTTTCTTGACAAATAAAGTTGCATCATCAAGATCAAAATGTTTGAAGTTGAGTTTCAGAAGATGCTTAGTTAGTTTTTCATACCAGTCTCGTGGTGCTTGTTTGAGACCATACAAGGACTTCACAAGTTTGCATACTTTATGTTCATGTCCTTTCATAGCAAATCCTTCAGGCTGGGACATAAAAACATTCTCTTTTATATCTCCATTCAAGAATGCAGTTTTTACATCCATTTGATGGACTTTCCAGCCGTTCTGAGCAGCTAGTGCAAAGAGTGTCCGGATGGTGGCCCATTTTGCTGTGGGGGCAAAAGTTTCCTCATAATCGACCCCTTCCTTCTGTGCAAAACCTTTTGCCACAAGCCTAGCTTTGTGCTTGTCAAGTGAGCCATCAGCTTTGTACTTGTTCTTGTAGACCCACTTGCAGCCAATTGGTTTGGTTCCAAATGGAGGATCAACCAGCTTGCAAGTGCCATTCTTTATGAGGGCATCATACTCCTTCTGCATCGCTTCTTTCCATTCATCATGAAGCAGCTTCTTTGAAGGAAGTTGGTTCAAAATCTGTAGACAAGTTCAATTCACAATCATAAGTAACATCCATATCAACAGGTGAATTAGAGTTATCTACATCACCTCCATCTTGTCGGTTTGTATTTCTGGTTCCTATTTTTCCGATTTCATCAGGATGAACACTTTCAAGTGTCTTTGTCAGCCACTTTGGGGGACCTTTCTGAGATGGTCCAGGCTGCTCTGTTGATTGAGTTGGGTCTGAATCAAGATTGAGTCTCCCAATTCTATCAATTACATCACTTAAAGCATCATCCGTTGTTGGAGTGTCATGCAGGGGAGATTGTTCTTCAGAAGAAGATTCCACATGTTGATCTAGTATAGGAATCCCCCCTTCAAGATGTGGAATCTGATTATCAAACTCTTGAAATGATTTCGGTTTTGTGAATCTATCCAAGCAATCAAGTTGCTGCTCAACAACACTGTCAGATTTGGATGATTCAAGAAAAATGACATCTCTAGATACAACAAACTTTTTATTTACTTCATCATAGAGACGGTATGCTTTAGAGGTGTTTGAATACCCCAGGAAGATACACTTATGACTTCTAGCACCAAGTTTGTTTCTATGTACCTTTGGTATTAAAGCATAACAGGTGGAACCAAAAATCCTGAGATGTTTTACCGAAGGAACATGTCCATACCACAATTCATAAGGAGTCTTGTTTCTTATAACACTAGATGGACATCTATTCTTTATATATGCAGCACATAGAACAACATCAGCCCAAAACATTATCTTTACATTTTTGAAGAAAAGCATGGATCGTACCATATTCAAGATTGTTCTATTCATTCTTTCTGCTACACCATTCTGTTGGGGATTATAAGGTACAGTTGTTTGATGTTTGATCCCATGTTGGCGAAGATAGTTTTCAAATTCATTTGATGTATATTCTTTTCCATTATCAGTGCGAATAGACCCAATATGAGATTGTGCATCATTTTCAATCCACTTATGAAAATTCTTGAATGTTTGAAAAGCATCAGATTTGTTCTTCAATAGATAAACCCAACACATTCTGGTGTAATCATCAATAAATGTCATGATATATTTATTTCCATTTGCAGAAGGAACAGGCATTGGACCACATAAATCTGAATGAATGAGTTCAAGCTTCCTATGTGCTCTTGAATGTGAATCATGAAAAGACTGTTTGCTATGCTTTCCTAGAATGCAAGCATCACATTGCTTATGGTTTCTAGGAATTGTAGGCAAACCAGCAACACCATTTTTCTTCAACAAGCGGAGACTATCATAGTTTAAGTGTCCAAATCTAGCATGCCATAATAAACTTGATGGAAGTGTACCTTCTTCATGATGAGAAATATATGAGAAATGTTGTGCATAAGCAGAGGTTCCTTGCAGTTTAAGAAGTCTTTCTTCTTCTATACCCCTCATGACAAGTGAGTGGTGTTAGTGTCAGTATTTCCAGCCTTCCTCCAGTGATCAAACGTGCTCTTACAAAGTGATTTTGAAGTGTCAAGGTCAAATTTTGTCATTTCAGTGAGTCTTCAAGAAAAATTTGGTCACTAGGCATTAGGTCTAGGGTTTGCTTTCACTCTTTTCAAAGTTGCCCAAATGTCAGTCTATGTCACTATTCATCTGCATGTATCATGATTCAGAGGGTTGTCATCATCATATTAGGTTCCATTGGGTCATGTTACACCTTGTTCATGCTTCAGTTGTGCCTAGGCAAGGTCATTTCCCTCTCCTAGGGTTTTGAAGCCAATTTCTCTTGGACGGTCAAGTCATCGGAAAAACTTGTATCCAGATGTTCATACACCTTCCCCTATCCTTAAAATACCCTATCAAATGCTTCCCATCCCTTAGATCCCCCAAATTCTTCATTTTTGCACAAACCCTAGTTTCTAGCTACAACCTGGCAATTTTCTAGGTTGGGCCTGTGTTTTGCCCTTTTGGACCCCTTTCCCTCACTCAATCCCTGAGATTCCACTTTCCCCTGCTTCCTAACATCCCTCCCTACTTCCAAAAATTTCCCCAAGAATTTAGAAGCCCCTTATCCCCTTCATTTCACTTCATTTCGACAAAATTCCTTGTTTCACACATCGGGATAAGTTTCACTCAAAAGCTGTTTCAGAGCAATCAAAGATGAATTTTGGAAAACTGAGAGGGCTTTTTGTTTAAAACATGCCAAGGAAGAAAAACCTCATTCACTTTTTACACAGGTGTCATGGTTTGAGAGAAATGTCAAGAATACCGTTTCTTCAGGAGAATCAAAGACACCTCTGAAGTGACCTTGGGAAAATCAAGTTTTCTCCTAGCTTGGTTGGCCAAATGATTTTCTTGATGGGTAAAATGATAACTAGACACAAAGATCTTTCCCATGAGCTATCATGAGCTCAATTTGGGGTTGAGGAAGGCATTCAAAAGTTGACTGCAACATCACTCTTCCTTGAGGCAGCCTCATTTGGCACTTTTTGACCAGTCTTGGGAGATTTAATTTTTGACAGGTCAAATCAACTCCAAATTGAAAAATTCCAGTTGGGTTGGAAATTAGACTCAAAGACCTTTCCAACGCGCTATCCTTCACCTAATTCTGACACCGGGAAGGCCTCCCAAAGTCTCCTGCAAAAGTGCGCGACCCGTTGAAGGCGCGCGACCCATCAGGACACCTTTGCCAGTGCAAAAATTACACGGGCGCGACCCGTCAGAGGCGCGCGACCCGTTGGGGATTTCTCCACAGAAATTTGCCAGTAAGCTGCTAAATAACCCAGGATTGCTTCAAGGTTGCAGGTAGGCCTCTCCTCATGAAAATACATTGTTTACCAAAGTTCGAAAAGCATGTGAATGTTGTTTAAGCCAATCATTTTGAAATAATGAGTCCAATGCATATTTGCTCAAGAAGGTCAAAGTGTTGGTTGAGCTAGGGTTTGTCTTGTTGTTTTCAAGGTTATCCTTTTCACCCCCACTTTTTCCCTACATCCTATTTCCACCTCCCTCATCATTTTACTCATTCTCCCTACCAAAAAATACCAAAAGCCCTAAACCCTACTTCCCATAAAACCCTTGCATATTATGATTATGTGATGTTGTATATGTCATAATTTCTTCCCTAAATTCCCTCTTACATATATTTTCCCTAAGTCCCCTCAAAATTCCCCCTCCCTAACTTCCCCCTTGTGTTATTTGTCCCCTTGAAACAACATCTCAAACAGTCAAAACAACACGACATCCCATGGGAGGAGTTTATCTCTCGTGAGTTTTTCACAGCGCCATCATCACCCACTGAGATTGTTCATAAGGAGGGAGGACCATCACAGCAGCATGATATCCCTGAGACCAGATATGTCAGCTCTCCTCCATTGGTCACTTATCAGAGAGGCCATAGGGCCGTATTTGCAGCAGCTCGGCGAGTATTTTCTCCACAGCAGGTGGAAGGGGTCTCGCCTTCTTCATCAGCTCAGCGAGTGCTATCTCCACATCAGGTGGAAGGGGCCTCACCTTCTTCAGCAGCACAGACATCACAGAGGGGCAAGCAGCCCATGATCGAGGAGGGACTGTCAGGTGATCCCGGCATTGATATCATTGATCTTGACATCCGTTCTCCTAGCACGGAGCTTCACGAGGTCATTCAGCAAAAGGAGGCTGAGAACCGCTTGTCGCAGCAGAAGTGAGAGATGGCACAATGGACGATCACATATTTTGAGCAGCGCAACAAGCAGTTGGAGGATGAGCAAACTCTTGATGAGTTGTGGAGGATTCTTAGTGACCGCATCTTGAATCGATGAAGGCCCGGTGATTTAGTGCCAATTGAGCGGGAGACTATGCTTATCCGGGTCAATGCACACTTGGAGAGGCTATTGGCTAAGGCCAACCAAGATAAAAAATTGCTGAGAAACATGAAGAACCATTATTGGGCGAGAATGCACGTGTGCAAGGCAAAGATGAAGATGTTCCAAAGGCGGTTGGCCAAGGCACAAAAGAGGAGAAAGAGGCCCGATCCCCTCCATATCTTGGCCGAGGCTTCACTGACGGACCAAGGCACTAAATAGCCTAGCCACAGCACAAATCCCAAGAAATTTTGAGCATTTTGGGTAAATTTTGGTTTTTTCAGGCAATTTACAGGTTTTCTCCATTAATGGGTCTCACCCCCCGCGCGACCCTTCATCCTGGCAACTCCATTTTGAAATAACTCAGCATTTCCAGATTTTTCATGAGAAGTTACATATGCTCATTAATGGACTTGATATTTTATGAAGTTTTGGGTCTCCAGAAAGTCAAAAAACAAGCAAAAAATGACTTTCTGCCACATATTTGAGACACAGAAAGCAGTCTTGGGAGATTGCAATTTTGGAGGGGCAAATGACCACCAAATTCAGAAATTCCAGTTGGGTTGGAAAGTAGACTTACAGACCTTTCCAACAAGCCTACTCTTGCTCAATTTTGACACCTGGAAGTGCCCCAAAAGTTGTCCCAAAGGCGCGCGACCCGTCAGGCAGAGGCGCGCGACCTATCAGGCAATTTTCTCAAAATTTCACTGTACAGCTCAGAAAAACGCAGATTTGACCATGTTTGACTTTTTGGAGTGGATTATTATCCTCTTTGATGTAATTAATGTACTTTTATGACACTTTTACACTTATGTATCTCTTCTAGAAGATTCATTCATGAAAAAGGTAAAAATTAAATGAATGAATTGGTTTCCTAACTTATAGAGGCAAGTTGTTTTGACTGCCTAGTTTGTAGTGCTTAGTTTAGAAGTAGTTGAAACAGCTCCTAGGATAGTGAGCTCGACCCCTAGAGGCAGGGAAAGAGGTTAGATTATCTATATTATGTACTTTCTTGCTCATTTTCATGGTTGGACTCTTGAGGGAGAAGCTCTTATTGTATTATTCACTGTATCTCTACAATTTTTGGCTAAGGAAGACCAGGGTTTTGCAGTCCTTTTTGGGATTCTTGTGGTCACATGTATTGATGGTGTGTTTCTCTTTGTACTTGTAAGTGTTTTATGTGAATCATTTCCTTTCTTTTCCTTCTGCACATTAAACAAATGAAGTGTTAAAGTAGAATTCATGACTGTCATGCTCTGCTTTTAAGTTTGCTTAATATCAATGTTTTCTACTGTTTAAGGGGAATTCAAGGTTATTGCTTGCTCTCCTTAGCTCCTCACCTGTCATTCTCATCCATCCACCTCTATCAAAGGCATCAATACTGTCTCCTACCTCGCCCCAAAGAACCCCCTGCAGAAACTGTGTCCAATCCCCGCACCCAAAATTGCCATCTCCCCAATTTGCCACCAAAAACCCGAAAAATCCCAAATCAACCCTTTTGATCAGTTTACTAGCCTAAAATCAGTGTTACCCTATTGGTTATCTCGCCCATTGAAGATCTTTATCGAGATAGATCGGAGAGAGCCCTCGCTTGCCCCGTAGGGCTAGCTACGAGGCTAAGTGGTTTGATGTTGCCTTGAGGTTTACCTTTTTCAGCCTGAGGTGAAATTTCAAGCGCTAACAAGTGGTCAGATGCCTTTCTTACCTCAAGCTTGCCATCAAACATATGAATGGAGTGACCTTGCTGGCGGATGTGGACCAGGGACAGCAAGTTTCTTTTGAGCTGTGGGAGATATAGAACATGGTCCAGAAGAAAGTCTGGAAGACCAGGCAGTTTAAGCCTGATTGTGCCAAGCCCTGATGGCTTGATTTTTGACTGATCTGCAAAGTATACTGCTCCATCAACATTGTCAGTGAAATCTTCCAAAAAATATTTCCTATGAGTCATATGACAGGTTGCTCCTGAGTCAAGCAACCAATCATTTTTCGAAGAAGCAAGTGAAGCATTAAACAAATCTTCATTTACTCCAATGTTACATTGTGCCTCAATATAGTGAGTGGATTCAGGTGCTTTACCTTTGTCTGTGTCATCAGTTTTACCTTTCTGCTGGTTTCTTCTCTGCTCTATTTTGTCCCATGGTAGCTTGCATGTAGAAGCATCATGTGATCCATTTCGTTTGCAGCGAATGCAATGTAAGTCTGCCTTTTCTTCTTGAGGGTGTCTGCCCCCCCTGCCTCTGAAGTATCTTCCTCTTCCTCTTCGTCCACCTCTTCCTCTTGTAGAATCTTGAGCAGGATGCTTTTCTTTATGAGCAAGGCAAACAGTCCCTTCAGAAGATTCAGGGACTGTTTTCTTTCCAAAGGCTTTCTCTCTTTCAGAAAACTTTTTCACAAGAGACTCAAAGGTTATGTCTTTAAGATTTCCATTTGCTTGTAAAGACTCAAGATAATTGGAGTAGGTAGGATAGAGTGCTTTGAGAAAGGCAATAAGAGAGATATCCAGCTCAACCTTAGTGGATTTAATATCATGCATTATAGACTTTATTTCAGATGCAAGAGCAAGGGGATCATTATTTTTCAGTTCAAGAGTGAAGAGTTTAATCATGAGATGAACAACTTCAAGTGCAGAATGTGAATCATAGAGTTCTTTCAGCTTTTGTAAGCTTCAAAGGCAGTGGAATAGGATGAAATATGACGACTTACTTCTTCATTTATAGATGCTGCGATCAATGCATAGGCTTTGATGTTCTTGTTTTCCCAAATGACAAGTTCTTTATCTGATGTAGGCTGCACAGGGTCTTTGTCTTCTTCTCCGACACACACTCCTTTCCACAACTCATTGTAGATGAGGGTGTGTTTTACCATCCGAGACCATTCAGAATAGTTCTCCTTGCCAGTGAGAACTATTCCGACCATAGAGATGATTGAATGCATTCTGTAAAAAAATATTTCTGCTAAAAAAACTTCTGCTGATAAGAAATTTCTGCTGATAAAAAAACTTCTACTGATGTACAGTGAAATTGTACTAAAAAAAAGGCAAATACTTTACTGTTTCTTCAAAGCCCTCCAAAGATCCTCACCATATTACATATGTATAGACTACGCATTCAAAACTCAAACGCTGGTTGATATATATATGCTGTTCAAAACACTGGCTGGTTAATATATATATGTCAAGGTACTTTCACAAATAATGCTTTTAGCCGCTAGCACCTTTTTTTTTGTTACATGGCAATCAACTCAAATTTTCACAACTCAAGCTACACAAGTGGGAGTCTTTATTTATACCAGTAAAGTTACTCTTCGTATTATTCATCGTACCAAATGTATATACCTACCACATCAACAAAAACAGACAAGTGCAACAATGAGAGTAGCCTCGTCATACCATCTTTGACTCTGCTATCATTTCTGGAACAAGTCCAGCAATTCGCACTCGCTGCCTTCGGCCCCTCCCAGTTCGACCCCAAGCACTATGTCGATTTGCCTCTTCGTTTCAATCTTTCCGTCACTCTAAGGGCTTTTCAAGGCTTGTCAAACACCAACTCTCTGTCAAGAGACGATTTCAACATTTTTCTCAAGGAATATTTTGGCGAGGTGGGAAGCGATTTGGTAAATTATTACCATGTCAGACCATTACAAAACCTACGATGAATCTACAGCAGCTCGGATTCGCAAAAAGATTAGACGAGGACAATCAACTCTGATCCTCACCCAAGTGATGGATCCGCAGCTTCAGAGAGTCGTTCAAGGCCGAACTTTTCAATAATTCCCGGCCTAATACAGACGGCTTGCCTCTAGCTGCCGTTCTAGGTTCGAACCACAGTAGCACAGCAGGAAACGACAGACGAATCGGTTGAAAAACATGAGTATCAAGCAGAGGTTAGTCGTCTTTTGGATTTGATAATACACAGCTTGTACAGTCACAAGGAAGTATTCCTCCGTGAGTTAGTCAGTAATGCTAGTGATGCACTGGATAAATTGCGCTTCTTAAGCGTGACAGATTCAAGTCTTCTTGGTAATGGAGGTGAATTAGAGATTCGTATCAAGGCAGACAAGGAAAATGGAACAATTACCTTGATTGATACCACAATGGCTCTGATCTGAATGTTCCTGAGAACAACGAGCTGCAAGTCGGCGTCGGTTTCCTTTGAAATCTCCTCAACGGAAGGATCTACAACGTTCTCAATGATCTGTTGCAGAGCCAGTGCATCTGATGTGGAGAGGCAGCGAATCGCAGGACAATTTTTTTTTAAAACTGATGCGCAGAGAATTAATGACACTCAGGGCAGAGCAGCGCTCAGGAGAGAGCAGCGCTCAGGACAGAGGAGCGCTCAGGACAGAGGCAGGAGTTACAACTATTTTTAGAACCTGGGACCTGTGCTCTGATACCATGTCAGGCCAGGGTAACTCCAGAATGAGCGGAAGAAAAAACTGAGATATTATTTCATTAGAGAACTACTGTTTATATACAAAAAGGAGATGGAACAGTTCATCTTCTTGATGACTTTTCACGTTCGAGTTCACCCATCCGTTGAGGATTAGGTGTCAACAACCACAAGCCACGCTCAGTCTGGTAGCTAGCCCTACCAGAGCAGGAGAGGGCTCTCTCCGAGTCACACTCAGTGAATGGATAAGAAAAATGGTCTGAGATGACTTACAATACGATGTTTACCTTAGGCTAGTAAGTGAAAAAGGATTTTGGAAAAGATTTTTGAAAGTGACTGAACTTCTGAGATGTATATGGGACTGGTGCTTAGCAAAGAACAGAGAATTGAGAATGAAGGCACAGATTATTCCGTGAGGCAAGGTAGGTGGGAAGCGTAGCAATTCTAACTTAAGGTGACGCGGAATGGAAAGATCGCCGAAGATAGTGAAAAGGGCATGGTCGCATGAATCATTTTCAACAGAAGAATAACACTGCACATGAAATTTTCCCACAGGCAGAGCAATATAAATTGAATTCTACCTAATCTCACTTAGAAAATTTCACTAAAATGAAACATGAAATGAATTATGAAACATAACAAGATACATATGGAACATAAGAACACATTTGCTACACTCACAACCACAAGGATCTCATGAAACAGAGCCGCTGCCTTTCATTAAACTCTCTGTCAAAAATACATAGTGCAGAAACAGAGTTTCTTTCCCACAGTCTCTTAGAAGTTACAAGCCAGCCAACCCTTCACAAATAAAATGTATACAATATATAGAATATGTGGAGAAGAGATGGAATTCCCAGGGGTTGGGAAGTTACTCAAATCATTTCGAAATGGAGATGGAGAGCCAACCATCAGCTACAGGTGTAGCGCTCTCAAGCGTGACATTTGGCTGTGGTGACCCTTTGCATTCTTTGCCACTTGGATAGATGCCCTCCTGGAGAGAAAACTCTTTAAAAGCCGCCTTTGGTGCCAAAAAATTGAAGAGTGGATGACCGGGCCCACTTGGAGAAGTCGCGACCTGAAATTTCACGAAACGGGAGAAAACTAGGCAAAATTTCCTCTGTGCGCCGCGCGCTTTTCTCTGTGCGTCGCGCTACTTTAAGGCCTGTTTTGGGGCATTTTCAGGTGTCCAAAATGTGCCCAAGTGGGCTTGTTGGAAATCTAGGCTTGTCGACTTTCCAACCCAACTAGAATTTCTGAATTTGAAGCTCATTTGCCCCTCCAAAACTTCATTCTCCCAAGATTGCTTTCTGTGTGTCCAAAAAGTGGCAGAGAGGCTATTTTGGGTGTTTTTTGACCTTTAGGAGACCCAAAACTCATCAAAATTTCTTGCCCGGACACTAGTAGATATATTTTTCGATGCTGAATCCAAATATGCAAACCTTTTCTCGATTGGAGTGCTAGAAGCGCGACGCACAGGGAGAAAAACCCTGTTTTTGACCAAAAAATTTCCAAAAACACAAAATTGCCTCAAATTTTTTGAAATTTGGGCTGGGGGCTCTCTATGGAGTGCCATGCTGAGCCAAGGAAGCCTCAGCCAAGATTCTAAGCTTGTCTTGCTCTTTTGCCTGTTTTGCCCTTCTTGTGGCTTTCCTCAATTTTGCTTTCAAACTCCTTATTCGGGCTCTCAAACTCAAGTTCCGTGCCCTGTAATGACGAGCCATGTGTCGCAGTAGTGTGTTGTCTTCGTCGGCCTTGTTCAACATGTTGTCCAGGTGCATGTTAACTCTCTCGAGAATAGACTCACGATCATCAATAACCTGTTGCTCCAATGAAGTGAATTCAATCCTCCTCTTCTGGGCAGTTAGGCGATCCTCACGGATGTTTTGCAGCTCCATGATCACATGTTGGTCTTCCGGCTGTTTGTTCCTCTGCTCCAAATGCTTGATGTTCCATTTGGCCATCTCCAACTTGAGTGTCAAGGATTGAATCTCTGTCTCTTGCTCCTGGAAGATCTCTTTCAGCTGTGCATTATGTGGATGTGTGTTTGCATCATCATCATCATGAAGGGGAATGAATCTGGTCTCTCGTTTACCTGGTGGCACACCTGAAGGCCCCTCCTCATGCTTGGGCTTCTTGCCCTTGTCCCGTACCTGTATTGCCGATGTAGGAAGTGAGGCCCCTTCCACCCCAGGTGGAGATAACACTCACTTTGCTGCTGCAAATAAAGGCCTGGTGCCTTTCGGATAGCCTCTCTGATATGTGATGGAAAATGGCACCACAGTGGTCTCATGGCACTCATGCTGATGAGAAGGACCACCTATCTCATGCTTTACCTCTGATACTACCTGTGGGGCGCTGAAGAAGTCACGGGAGATGAAGTCCTCCCAAGCAATGCCCTGCAATCCCAACTGATGGTCCACCAAAATCTGGATAAGAGCAAAGTGATAAACACTGTTGAGCTGCTGCCGAGGGGTCTTGTGCTGCATGAACTTTCTCATCCTCTCTATGTTCCCACAAATGAAAAATGGGAGGTTCATCATACGCACCCTGGTAAAGTGCATGAGCAACCTGATGTGATATGCATAAAGGCAAGAAAACCTCCCCTCACAACTGAAGTATTTCATGATCAATTTCATGAGCGAAGCATACTCATCTCTCAGAAACCGGAATGGGAAAACTCTAGTGAGATGACTCAAACAACTGGCCTTAATGTAAGGCTCATAAAGTTCCCTCTCCACCTTCATCTTCTTGTGCCACTGTTCTCCAACATTTGTATGCCTGTTGCCATTGATATGGTTTCGGTGTCAATGTGAAAGTGACCCCTGCCAAGATAGACTGACCTCCATGTAGGTGAAGTGCAAAAAGACGGGCCAACTCATGATGAATTCTGACATTTGCCACCCTCTGACAAAATTCGAAACACGCTAAGTGCTGGAAGAAAGACATAGCGAGAGGGCATGCCTGCAGCTCAGTGAGGGTGTTTGGTTCATCCCTGACATGTCTGCCACTCCTTGGTCTCCGGGGAGCCTGTTCTCCTAAAGCTGTGTCACTGTGGGTCTCCCCCTCATATTCTGATGAATTTTTTGATGCCATTTCTACTGCTTGTACCCTGAATTTCTTTGCTGCCCTATGAACCCACTGAACTGGTATATGCTCTGCAAATCTGTCACCAAGGGGACAATAAAATAGGGAGTATCAAGAGGGGAATGATGAAATAGGGATAGGGGTTTAAAGGGGAAATTTATTAGGGATTTGGGAGTGTTTGGGGTGTGGTTTTTTGATGGGGTAGGGTTAAGGACATTTTGAGCTATAGGAGTAAAGGGACAAAGGGATATGTTTACAATGCAGCTAGGGTAGCTATTAGGAAAACTTTCCCCAGGAGAATTTAGCAAATAGAGATAGGATAGGAGCATATCAAG
This sequence comes from Pinus tabuliformis, assembly GCA_031772625.1. Lineage (NCBI taxonomy): Eukaryota > Viridiplantae > Streptophyta > Pinopsida > Pinales > Pinaceae > Pinus > Pinus tabuliformis. The sequence continues at coordinate 2,078,457,705 of CM062816.1, read as the reverse complement.
CCATCATGTTACTGTAGCAAAACCCTAGCTCTATGTCCCTCTTTCTGTCTTTTTTGTGTTTGCTTAAAAAAGAAATTTGTTTTTGGTCTCATGGTCACCAACATCATATTTTTCTTTAAGCTTAGGATCAGTGGTGAAAAGATTTATGAGCACTTTAGCAATTTTAAGAGCTAATTCCAAAATTTATGAGCGATTCGGTGCATTGTTGGGCTTTTAATTCTGTGCGCCTCGCGCATTGCCCAGTGCGTCGCGCGCCGAGTATGCGCCGCGCCAGTGTAAAGTTAACACTGTGGCCGGGCTCCCAGTGCGCTGCGCCACATTGTGTGTGCGCCGCGCACGGTCAAACGACACAATCTTTGTTTGAAAAATAGGGGAGGGAGTTTTAGGGAGATTTTAGGTTGGTTTGCTTGGGAGACAAGGTGGAATGGGGGTGGAAATGATGAGGAGTGAGGGGACAAGGGGGAGGGGAAACAAAACCTTAGTGGTGTCTTCGAATTTGCAACCCCATTTATCTTTTGTTTTGATGAGTATTTTCATGGATGGCCAAGCATGCTTTTGATATCATTCAACATCTTTCAAACCCCAAAGCATAGACAAAATTGATGAAGAAGAAGTTTCAACTGAGCCTACCTCTTGTTTGCCCGCCTCCACCGAGATTTTGAAGTAGTTTGCAAGGTTTTTTATCCTCCTGGCTCTGTGCGTCGCGCACCAAACCCAGTGTGCCACGCGCCTTATATGCGTCGCGCTTGTGGTGATTTTACACTGTGGGTTAGCTGCCAGTGCGCTGCGCGCTGTGTGTGCGCCACGCGACCTGGTGTATGCGCCGCGCTCTCTGTAATCGCCTCCCAACTCACTCAACCGTTCACAATATCAACTTCACACCTTTGCACATGTATTCTCCAAGTCATGCAAGAGCTCAATGCCATTTGATTTGGGCAAAACATGTATATATAGGCTTGAGAGAAACTGGTTTGATTTTTTCTTCCTTGAAAACCCCCTTTCTAATGTTTTTTGTTTTGCACTTTTCATTGACTTTTAAAACACTCTGTTTTTCCTTTTTCTTTGAAATTTTGGCTCTCATGATGAAATTTTCGGCGTTTCTTTGCGGGGACTGTGTGACTGAGCCTCTGGCTTTCGAAATCCATGACTGCATCTGAAAATGTCAACTGTCGATTTTTTGGAAAATTTTGCCATAGTTGACCTTGTTTGACTTTTCTTCAAAACAGAGTTTTTGAAGAAGAGTCGATGTCTCTTGCGGTGATGATGAAGCTTTCTGCACTGTAGGTGTATAAGATCTCCTTCTGGCCTGCATGGCTTGTTTTCTGGACATGTTTTTCAAGGACCAAACTGATAAATTTCTAGACCCAAACAATAAAAAATGACTCTGTCCTGAAATAGGACCAGACCTTGACTATCATGAACTTCATTGATTTTGGACCAAGACCTTAATCATCAGAGGCTAGACATGAGGGAAAATGCGTAGCATGACTTTCTCCGTCAGATCATGACATGTCCCTAGCGAAATGCAGCTGAGTGGATGAAGCGGGACACCTAAAATTGAAATGCACAAAGAGCTTTGATCTCTGACGGAGGGCTGACCAGACCGACTCTAACACCTTGTAGGGAACAACAAATCAACACATGAAAAAGTGTTTTTCGCTGGAGGGAACTGCAGTTGTTCCCTGTAGGGAAAACAAATCAACACACAAAAAAGTGTTGTTCCCTGTAGGGAACAACAAATCAACACACGAAAAAGTGTTAGGGAACAACAATTTTTCCCTGTAGGGAATAGCAAATCAACACATGAAAGAGAACAGCAACTGTTCCCTTTAGGGAACAACAGCTGTTCCCTGTAGGTAACAACAAATCAACACACGAAAAAGTGTTGTTCCCTGAAGGGAACAACAGTTGTTCCCTGAAGGGAAAAACAGTTGTTCCCTGAAGGGAACAACAGTTGTTCCCTGAAGGGAACAACAGTTGTTCCCTATAGGGAAAAACAAAAGAAAATAGGGAGAGAAAAAAAAACAAACAAGTAATCATCCCTACAACTCTAAACAATAGAAGGACAATCATACAGAAGAAAGAAAAACAATAGAGAAAAACAATTGTGTTTGCAGAAAAACAGAGAAAAACAATCATATATTGTTCCCTGTAGGGAACAACAAATCAACACAAGAAAAAGTGTTGTTCCCTTTAGAGAACAGTATTTGTTCCCTATAGGGAACAATACATCAACACATGAAAAAGTGTTGTTCCCTTTAGGGAACAACAGCTGTTCCCTGTAGGGAACATCAAATCAACACACGAAAAAGTGTTGTTTCTTGGAGGGAACAACAGCTGTTCCCTGTAGGGAACAACAAAAGAAAATAGGGAGAGAAAAAAAAACAGACAAGCAGTCATGCCTATTGCTGTAAACAACAGAAGGACAATCATATAGAAGAAAGAAAAACAATAGAGAAAAACAAGGAAAAGCAATTGTATTTGCAGAAAAACAGAAAAAATCAATCATATTTACAGAAAAACAGAGAAAAGAAATCATATTTATAGCAGCAAACAAATAGAAAAAACACATAAAACAATCATATTTACAATTTAAAAAAAAAATAACTTTTTACAGAAATGAAGCTGCCAAAGGATTGCCTTCTGCAACTGAAACTTACATGGTGGGGTCCTCATTGTTCAATCACCAATGGAGCAAAAACTAAAATTTGAAGGAAGCAACACCTGAAACACAAAAACATAAGAGAAATAAAAAAAGAAACAACATTTTATTTAAAAAAAAACAGAATATAAATAAATTAATTAAGTTACAATAGCTATGATGTTATTTCCTAAGGGAATATCAATCTGTTAATAGAAAAAAATGATCTCTTGGAAAAATGTTTTGGTAGCAGTGACATGAATCTTCAAATGGAAACCAATTCTCTATTTCTTCCATTATGAATCCATAAGGTAATGAATTGGATGAAATGCCCTTGTTTCATTAAAATTTCTTTCAAGAATCGCTCGTCCATAAATTGACATTTTTTATTCTTCTAAGACATGAAAAAAAAACGAGTGTCTACCTGCAATAAAACATTAAATCATGGAGAAAGAGAGGTGATCGGGCTCCCCTAATCCAAGAATTATGCAAAAAATTAACAAGTAGTTACTCTATAAAACAAATCCACGGAAAAAATAACAAAGTAAAATTTATTTGTCACCTACAGGAGAGCAATGGTCAATCATGCTAACCTGCAGTGTTTTAATCATCACTTCTTTATTTTTCGTCCAATTTGAGTGATTCAAAAGCCAAATGAGAGTTACTTCAAAGATATATTACCAATAGAAGCAGGTTTTAAAAATTCAATGATATAATATGTCAATTTTACTTAGAACAACATGCATAATGGAGTCATTTTCGATTTCCCCACTTAGAACAACAGTGGATATTTTAAGCATAGATTTTTCATTTTATGATGGATTCGAATGATTCAAATTGGAAATGAAAGTAGATTCATTTATTTATCTCCAATATAAATATGTTTTGAAAACAAAAATAATTGATGGGTCAAATACTCTAATGAACAGCTAAAAAAACAAAGTTTTTAAGAGTGCTGATTTACGATAGACAGTCAGTATTTTGGTCATAATTTTCTCATATGATATGAAAAATGAGTGATTCAAATTAACTTTTAAACTATATTCATAGGGAAATATACCGTAGAAACAGGTTTTCAAAATATAATAATTTAGGCCTCCAAAAACTGACTGTCCCAACTCTGTTCCTGACCTGCCTACTAGACACCTAGTTAATGTTTTGGTTATAAATTTTTCGTTTCAAATCCAAATTAAGTGATTCAAGTTGGGTTGGAAAGTAGACATCAAGGGATACTTAGGATAAAAAAAATGTTTTAAAAATATTCCCTTTTGGTCCTTCAAAACATGACTGTCCTGACTTTGTTTTCAGAAATTTCATCAAGCCCATAAGCCAAAAAAATATGATATTCAAATTCTTTTCCAAATTGGTGATAAAAATGAATGAGTGTTTGTAGAATTGTTATTTCCATTATAATTTATCTATATACACAAATAAATTAAAACATTTATCACCGATGTTGATTTCCACAGTGTGTTGCAACAAAAACAACTATTTTTACATAATAATAAAAATGTATTTATCTATGTCTTTATTTCCACACTAACATACTTTTCTTTGAAAATTGAATATGCTTACGTATAAGAGTACTTCCAGTGGAGCCATTTTAGAAATAAGGCCTCAAGTGTGTATATACCCAAATTTGAAAAATGCATGTTAATGAATATTAGGGTATAAGAAGCCAACCTCTCTTGAAAAGATGGTGTTAAAAATTGTTGAAGTATGGAGTGATGCTACTAGAAAATGATGGAATGAAACCAATACTCAATATATCCTTTACTTTCTTGATTTCCCATAGGCATCATATCATGAAATTCTTGAGCTTTTAAAATGACTTGTTGATGGAGACTAGAAGAAACCTCATTTTATAACTTCTACAATTTTTGGATTTGAAACATTCTGAATCTCAATATAAGTTTTCTCCAATGGCGCATGTGAGATAGAATGGGTGGGAAGGGTGTGTAAATTTTGTAGTTCAACATTGTAAGCATGTTGTACAAATTTATTGTGGTGAAGGTGTGGAATGAGTTGAGCAGGAAATGGTGTATGGAATGGCGAATTTTGATGATGTAGTTGATTGGGTTGAGTGGATGATTTTGATAGGCAAACAAGATGTGGTGGAAGAGCTGGTGAAGAATATGGAGGATGTGTTTGTGCTACAAGATGAGGGAGAGTAGTCATGCAATCATAAGATGAACCATGCCAAACTTGTAGACAATATTTGTGGGGGTTATATTGAGATGGACATAGCTGCCCTAACACATGAGTATTCCATAATGGATTATGCAAGTAAGAGAATGGAGAGGAAATGTTTTAAACCATACCTGTAGGCCATGATTTCCATGGTTTTGACCTTGTTGCAGCTTCCTCATCTCTTTGATATGCTACTTCCATCCTAGATAAGGAAGAACAACTATCTATGAGATGCTCCTTTCGGTAATGAGGAAAAAAACACTTCTTCAATTTCTTGATTTTTCTGAACTTGCAAAACATCCAATTTTGAATTTAGAGAGCTAATAAAATCAACTTTAAAATTTTCAAATAAAACATTGATTTTAGTTCTTATGTCTTCTGTTCTTGTAGCAAATTTTGAAAAGAAAGAAGAAAATTCTCTAGAATTCTTACCAGCCTTGGAGATTCCTCTTGAATACCTTATGCACAATTCACAAACATCATCGTATGACAACTGAAAAACATCACCTTTTCCTATCAGATTTAAGAGTTCTAAAAAATTCATCTTTGATTCCTTTAAGTAGGAGTGTTTTTAAGATCTCTTTTTCCAAATACTTATGCTTTGATTTTTGAAGGTTATATTGAAATCGCTCTACATATTCCTCCAAGATTTTATCTTCCCCTTGTTTCATATCGAAAATATCTTCATTGGATTTGCAGTAATCTTGGTACTTCTTTAAGAATATGTTCTTCATGTCCTCCCATGTTTGGATGCAGTTCCCACCTAGGCTCATGAACCATCGGAGAGTTTCTCCTTTTAGAGTAAGAGGAAACACTTTCAACCTTTGATCATTAGTGCAATAATTGTATCCTCTACAAAGTACTTCAAACTCAAATAAAAATGTATCTGGGTCTTCATTTGCCAAACCATGAAAATTTTGTAGAGAAGATGGGGGAATTATGTGCATTTGTGTCACTTCTCCTAGATCTTTGATAGGGAAATCAAAAGTAGAAATGTGAGCCATTTCTTACCATAATAGAATATGTTTTTCATGTGCTTCTTTGAGGCTCCTCCTTCCTGTCAATTGGTTAGTGAAATGGGTGGTGCTTACATCACCACTCAAGTGGAATTATGAGATTTTTTTCAAAAAATCTACCTCTAAAATTCCTACTTCAATTCCTACACAATTCTACTGAAAAGCGGGTGGACGAGCAAGCATTTTACTTGCTTGTTATGCAGGTTCTTATTTTCCATTTTTAATACCGAATTCTTTCACAACAGACAAACATCAAACACCTACTTCAACTTCTATGCAATTGTGCTAAAAAGCGGGCGGAGGAGTAAGCAATTTACTTGCTTGTTATGTAGGTTCTTACCTTCTATTTTTAATACCCAGTTCTTTCCCAGCAGCAAATATCAAACATACATCACTCTCTGTGAAATGGCAACACTCTTCCTGGCAATGGCACCAAAATGTTGAGTGCTAAAATGTGTTTTTTAAAACTCCTAATTGCTTCACATTAATTATCAACCTGGGTAAGTCTTTTTGTTTCAAGAGTGTACACAATATGTGTAAGCTATAAATCTAGAGAGTAATGCTTTTTTTAAGTTGAACTATAAAACTTGATACAAGAATAAATGGATGCATTTATAAAACTCAAGCTACCACTGTTAACGGAAATATTACATTCAAGCATCAAGACTTAATCTTCAACTGAAATCATAATCAAATCTAAAGCAAGCAATTCAATTGAAAATAACATCAACTGAGAGCATAGTAGCATTAACCAATCTCTTTCAGCTGATTTTATATGAATCAAACTCTATCTCAATTAAGCAATTCGAATGGAAATGATATCAACCAAGAGTTTAGTAGTATTAACCAATCTCTTTCAGCTGATTCTATACTAACCACACTCTTATCGTAATCAACCAAAAATCAATGTCTTAACTGATAATTAATTCAACCTGCAATGAGCAGAAATGAAAACAAATGGAAAAGTTGCGAAGTACATGAGATCAGAATAAAGGAAAGCAAACTAACTGCAATGTAAACTCACAGGAAATCATAAGATATCAAATAGGGTAAACTTAGCAAAAAATGGAAAAACATCAAACCAATTAGACTCGCATGAATTAGAAAAATATAACACAGAGGATACCAGTTTGATCCACCAGACGCTAGGCCCTAGCCACCAGCGAATACTGCCGAGCTACTTCAGAATATCCAAATGACCAGCAATGCAAATTATATATTAATCATTAAATTCACTCATTATTACAATATGTTCGTCCTTCAGAATAACATTCTATATATTGAAATTACAATTGAAGTCTCAAGCGAAAAGCTAAATATCTCCATTATCCCCTCTCCTCCTATCCTATCCTATCCTATCTCTAATAATCCATCTCCCTCTTTGATCTCTGTTCTCATTTAAATACACAGAGAGTAGAGAGAAGTTACAACAGATATAATTACAAAATGGTTCCCATAACAAAATTGGATTGTTCACAATAAATTGATCAGCAAGATAATGCCTGAAATATCTTTCCATCAACATTCAACAGGAACAGGTCGAAGTTGGTATTGCAACTAAAATAATTTAGAAAACGGCTGCAACAACAAATTTGAGAAAATAGTCTTCAAAGAACCTTCTGTTTCTCTTAATGCGGACCGTATTTGGAAAAACTACTTGTTATAAAACTAATTCGGTCCGTTCTGGACAAAACCCATGTTTCAGATTTTCCAAATTCTTCTCCATTTTCCCGAAATGTCCAATGAAAAACTGTCACCTATTATTCCAACGAATTTCTGAGTTGGAATATTTAATGATGAGCTGGAGATCAAATCTGAAATCTGGAAAATATCTTGGAGGCTAAAATGGTGACTGATGTTACAACAAATTTATTAATAAACCATTATTGGTAAAATAATGCATAATAATCATCAATTTATTAAAAATAAAGGAGAAGAAATAATATTTATCCATAAGAGCATAAATAATTATAAAATGGAATTATATGATAAATCAAGATAAATGACATGATAAAGAAGGGTATAAATGGATGAAATAGGTGTTAAAAAGTGATAGTAATAATAACATATTAGCAGCCCAACATCTATGTATTGGCCAAATGAAATCATCGGGTGGAGGATAGGAAATACTTGTGTAGGTTAATCTCAATGTTGATCAGAGCTTGTTGTATTCATCTGAATTCTTTGACCAAGTGCGCAAGGAAATAAGAGGCTTGCAGAGCAGAGAAGAGGCCTAGATTTGGTTTGAGCTTGCTTGTGAGTCGGAGATTGATTTTACTGAGTGTTGAGATTGTTCTTGTGAGAACAAACATTGTATTATCATCTTGAATTTCTGATTAATGCAATATAGATAGTGGGGTTTTGAGCTGTGGCTTTCCCCGGATACTCATTGGGTTATGTGCAATTGATTTTCTTCCTCTTGTCATTTATTTTTTTTCTTGATCTTTATGTGCTTCCACTGTAAGGAGTAGAACTATATTCTTGTATCTTGTTTTATAGATTACATGGGCTTGTGAATCTATAGGATTTTCTACATGGTATCAGAGATAGATTTATAAGAAATTTTCTACATGGTATCAAAGCTGAGAACAATATACTAGAGGAGATTTCGAAGTTTTGAGTTTTGGGCCGCGAGTTTGCAGAGAAGATCTGAAAATTTTTGTGTGAAATTTTCAGAAACAAATAGCATATTTGGATTCTTTGTGCAAAAATACCAAAATTCAAAAAAACAAATCGGCCAAATCAAAGTTCAGATGAGGGGAATATCGTTGATTTACAATTAGCTCTTTTTCCAGAAAATTTTGTGACGATGGGACAGATGAAATAGATTGGTGTGCTAGCCAAGAACCTATATGCTCTTGAGGTTCAAGATGCATGAAAAGCCTTGAGAATCAAGGAAAATGTTAGATACTTGGTTGTTGAAAGAGAGAATAAATTACCTCTCAACATGCAGCCCTAGGAGTAGTCTTAGAAGCAGTCTCAAACAATTGTGGAGTAGTCTCAGACAATTGTGGAACAACCACAATTGGAGAAGTTGAGAGAAGACCGAGTGGAGGCATCTAGTCATGCAAAGCGCTCTAGTTGGGGGAATTTATATCCAAGTGGGCAAGGGGATCACACGCAGCCATACCTCCAGGTGTGAGGTGAGGCTATTTGAAGTGATAGCCCCAAGAGGGTTGAAATTGGGCAGGGTCCATTGAGTGGTTTTATCTCATGGATCTTACCTTGCTACGGGAGCCCAAAGTATATAGTAGCGAGATAAATCAGTGGGATTGATCCAGTCAAAGATCAAAGTGATGGAGGCTAGAGCAGTCAGATACTGAAGAAGTGTAGAGAGGGTTGACAACAATGCATAAAGGTAGAGTCAATAGAAGCACAAAGTTTTCAGTCAACAGAGGAAATAGTAGTCAAAGACTTTGATGACAGAGGCATCATTCTGATTCAGGTTGTATGCTTTTTTATTTCTAGAGTTGCTAAAGAAACAACAATATAGAGAAGTGTTGCATGTAGAATATTCCGAAGGTTCAAGATCAGGATCGAGTTGAATTACTCTCTTGTTGAGAGAGAGTATTGAACAAGAAATGATAAAAATAGAATCCAGAAATTCCAGTTTAATTTGTCCTTGAATTAAACTGAGAATTAAAATCAAATTTTATTCTCATAACAACTTGTCATAGTTAACTAGAGTGAGTTGGCTTAGTTAACTTAGGAATTTTGAGTTGGAAGTCTTTCTGAAGTCATGTATATGTTCTCCCTATATTATAGGGGTCCAAGATGAGTTAAGTATGAGTTGTAATTAGTTACCTCAGTTTACTGAGTTAGGTCCAGTTAAATTAGTTCCAAACTATTTGAGGAACTAATAGTGAGTTAACAGTCAGTTGATGCATTAGTGCACTCAACTAGTGCTACTTCAGTTAACTAAAGATTCCCTCATCAGAAACTCATGCATGTCGATTTTGAGAAAGACCAAGTTGAGACTAGAGTGTAGGGACAATGTATTATTTGTTGTATAATTTCCTAAGTTGTACTGATAGTGGATGCGATTAGGAACTGATCTTTGAAGGGATTGCGTAGTTTTGGATGAGGAATTTCCCTTTAAATAAGGGCTAATTCTCTTAGGAATTGTGCAAATAATTAGAAGCTTGGAGGCTTGGAAATTTGGCTTAAGTATGGACCAAAGGAAGTCACTAGGTGGAGGATAGGAAATACTTGTGCAAGTTAAGCTCAAGGTTGCGCAAAGCATATTGTACTCATCCAAATTTTTTGACCAAGGGTGAATTGGAATAAAGACTTGGAGAGCTTGTGAAGAGGCTAAGATTTGGCCTTGAGCTTGCTTATGAGTTGGAGATTGAATTTGTTGAGTGTTGGGATTGTTTAGAGAGAACAAGCATTGTAATTTCATCTTGATTTTCCGAATTAATACAAAACAGATAGTGGGGTTTGAGTCGTGGCTTTCTCTAGATATTTATTGTGCTATGTGCCATTGATTTGTCTTCATCTTGTCGATTATTGTTTTGCTCAATCTTTATGTGCTTTCCGCTGTAAAGAGTAGAAGTAGATTCTTGTATCTTGTTTTAGTAGATTACATGATTTTGTGAATCTACAAGAAAATTCTACATGGTATCAGAGTTGAGAACAATATACTAGAGGATATTTCAAAGTTTTCATTTTGGGCCGCGAGCTTGTAGAGTAGATCTGGAATTTTTTGTACTAAATTTTCGGAAACAAATAAAAGATATGGGTTCCTTGCGAAAAAATACCCAAATTCAAAACAAAAAAAATTCGACCGAATTGGAGTTTGGATGAGGGAGATATCGTTGATTTAAAATCAGGTCTTTTTCAAGAAAATTTCATGACGACGAGATAGATGAAACATATTGGTGTGATAGCCAAGACCCTGTATGCACTTGAGGTGCAAGGTGCATGCAAAGCCTTGAGGAGCAACACAAAGGTTAGAGACTTGTTAGTTGAGAGGGAGAGTAAATTACCTCTCAACATGCAGCCTAAGAAGAAGCCTCTGAAGCAGTTTTAGGAAGTTCTGGAGCAGCCAGAATTGGAGAAGCTGAGAGGAGACCGAGTGGAGAGATCCACTCAATCAGAGAAGAAGCAGTCTCAGAAAATTGTGGAGCAACGACAATTGAAGAAGTCGAGAGGAGACTGAGTGGAGGCATCCAGTCATGCAGAGACCTCCATTAGGGGGAAATTTCGAGCCAAGTGGGCAGAGGGATCACATGAAGCCATACCTCCGGGTGTGAGGTGGGGAGATTTGAAGTGATAGTCCCAAAAGGGCTAAAATTGTGCAGGGTCCATTGAATTGTTTTATCTCATGGATCGTACCTTGCTACGGAAGCCCAAAGTACATAGTGGTGGGAGGAATCAGTGGGATTGATGCAGTCAGAGATCAAAGTGACAAAGGCTAGAGTAGTCAGATACTGAAGAAGTGTAGAGAGGGTTGAAAATAGTGAAAAAATGCATAGTCAACAAAAGCGCAAAGTATTCAGTTGACAGAGGCAATAACAGTCAGAGAATTTTATGACAGAGGCATCATTCTGATTCAGGTTGGACGTTTTTTGTTTGTGGAGTTGCTAGAGCAACAACACTAAAGAGAAGTGTTGCATGCAGAGCATTTCAAAGGTTCAGGATCAGGACAAAGTTGAATTCCTTTCTTGTTGAGAGGGAGTGTTGGAAATAACAACAAGAAATGATAAAAATAGAATCCAGAAATTCTTTGTCTTTGAATTAAACTGAGAATTAAAATGAAATTTTATTCTCATAGCAACTTGTAATAGTTAACTAGAGTGATTTGACTTAGTTAAATTAGGAATTTCGAGTTGGAAGTCTTTTTGAAGTCATGTATATGTTCTCCCTATATTATAGGGGTCCAAGATGAGTTAAGTATCAGTGGTAACTAGCTAACTCAGTTTGCTGAGTTAAGTCTAGTTAAATTAGTTCCAAACTGTTTGAGGAACTAATAGTGAGTTAACACTCAGTTGATGCATTAGTGCACTCAACTAGTGCTACTCTAGTGAACTAAAGATTCCCCCATCAAAAACTCATGCATGTCGATTCTGAGAAAGACCCAGTTGAGACTAGAATGCAGGGAGAATGTATTATTTGTTGTATAATTTTATGAGTTGTATATATGGTGCATGCAATCAGGAACTGAAGCTAGAAGGGTTTGCGCAGTTATGGACGAGGAATTTCCCTTTAAATATGAGCTAATTTTCTCAGGAATTGTGTAAAGAATTAGAAGCTTGGAGGCTCGAAAATTTGGCTAAGTATTGGCTAAATGAAGTCATCAGGTGGAGGATAGGAAATACTTGTGCACGTTAAGCTCAAGGTTGAGAAAAGCATATTGTATTCATCTGAATTCTTTGACCAAGGGTGCAAGGAAATTGGAGGCTTGGAGAGCAAAGAAGAGGCCTAGATTTGGCTTGAGCTTACTTGTGAGCTCGAGATTGATTTTACTGAGTGTTGGGATTGTTCTTGTGAGAACAAACATTGTATTATCATCTTGAATTTCTCATTAATGCAATACAGATAGTGGGGTTTTGAGATGTGGCTTTCCTTAGATACTTATTTTGTTATGTGCCATTGATTTTCTTCCTCTTGTCGATTATGGTTTTTCTCGATGTTTATGTGCTTTCACTGTAAAGAGTAAAAGTAGATTCTTGTCTTTTGTTTTAGTAGATTACATGAGCTTGTGAATCTATAGGATTCTCTACAAAATTTTACTATCTTGGAATTTTCAAATATGTCTACACATGTCACAAAACTTATCCAGCTTTTATATATAAGTGAATACGTGTTATTTTTATAATATTTAACCATAAATTCACTCAAAATACCAAAATAAATGTATTGGAAAATAATCTAAATCCATATTTAATTATGAAGATGGTCTTAGTTCATGGTTATGGAGCTGCCAAATATGGAAAATTTTGAAGCAAAGTGAAAGAAAAAAGGATGAAATGAATGATAGTTTGGAGACCCAACATTACCCCCAACTGAAGATGCTACATGTACTCATACAACTTTCCATTGATTATCATGGATTGTAGCATTTTATGAGGTAGAAGATTAAGTCATTTTGTGACTTTGAGATACTCTTCAAGACTCTCATCTTTTGAAAGGTATTCTTTATCTGAAAGATATCTAAGTGGTAGCTCTTATGGTTGGTTCTTGTGCGGAAACCATAACCATTTCAAGTGTTGGTTCTTGTGTAGGAACACTTTTTATTATTATTATTTTTCTTGCTGTAACAAAGAATACTTAAAAATGTTTTCAAAATTAAGATCTATACATATCAATGAATACTTGCTCATAATTTGAATATTTTACAAAGAATATCCATTTTTAAATAACCAAAAAAATAGCTACAACATTCACTTGAGAGAAGCATGTTGGTCAAGAATGTATGAGGTCATGGAATACGGAATGAAAAATTGTAATGAATATCCTCCCCAACTAAAGGTGTTTTCTATTCTTGGAAAATGAGGAAAGGAATTTTGCATGAGAAATTTTTGAAATACATATATTTTAGCATTCAAATAATTAAAGATTAAAGATTAGAAGACAACATACCTTCACCTACCAGAAAAGTCAATAAGCTATGCATGTGTGAGATCTTGGTTGTTACTGTTGGATCATGAAATGTGAAGTAAAATAATATGATCTACTTCATCTCTTGGTTGTATGAATAGTGGATGAAATTTGAAATTGGAATATTTGTGCCTTCTTATTTCTGGAACTGCTACTGAACTCTAAAAATAAATTTTTGTTTATTGGAAAACTGCTAATTTTTTTTATTATTATTGGAAAACTGCTACAAGCTACTGGAATCATATAGTCTTCATTCATATCTACATCATGGTATAATTCTTTTCTATGTGAATAAATTATGCGGATGTCGAACATAGAAAGAAATTGTTGGATTACCAACCATTAATGAATGTTGTTAACCAACACGAGACTACTCACCATTAATTTCAATGAGAGTCAAGATTCCCAAGTACATCTTACTAGGTATGAATAAATGAGTTGAAGTCGAGTCACCTAGAAGATCCGAAAAACAGGGGAAATTGGCGTATTCCCATTGTTCATTGGCGAGAAAACTTGCCATTAAGGCATGGAAGCCTCAAAGTACTAAAAAGAACTATATTCTCGAACCCAGATAATGTGTTGAAGTCGATGGGTCAAGACTTGTTAGAAGGAGGGCCTTAATAAATCCCCCATCATCTAACATGATTATAAAACAATGATTTAGAGGAGTATAAATGAAATATTTGCATTTATGAAGCAAGCTTTATTTTGCAAAAGGAAAAAGACAATGAGGTAACTCAACGTTGTAAGTGAGTTGAATGAATTTTTTCATGGGTTAAGGATGAAATGTAAGTGAGGCAAGAAAGTGTGAAATTTGTAAAGGGAAAATGGTTTTGCAATCATGACCTAATAGTAGGAAGATGAAAATTCATGGATGGACTATAAGCTTAGAAAGAGAAAAATGAATGAGTAGCAATGACATTATGAATGTAATTCGACAGGGACTTGAGTTCTTCATGTTCTTCTTGAAAAAGAAATTGGCCTTTGAAAACCACTTGTGCATAAATTGATCTTCTTTAATCATCCTAAAACCTACAAAATCTTAACACTAATATGAAATAAAACATAAGATTCTCGAAGGAGAGATAAATAGTACTAATATGACAAATTCAAGGAAGATAAATAAAAATGAAAGGCACTTTTACTTGTCAAGAAGCAGTGCATCTTAGACTACCCATTAATGTTTTGTCGATAAATGTTTTGTTTGATATCGAATTTCAGTGGTTCAAAAACTAGATTAAAGAAAATTCATATGAGAAACATGTTTTAATGATCTGTTGATTTTTTACAAGTCCAATTGTTGCAAACCCATAAACAAATGATCATTTTTTGTCTCAAATGCTAATGAAAACTATCCCATCATGTATCTCTCATCAAGATCTTTCAAACGACGCTTGAATCACGTCAAACGAATGTCATATGAGAAAGTTATGTCTGTTTGAAATTTTAGAAAAAAAATAAAATGAAAATGGGGTGCAAGAGTGCCACGTGGCAGTGTGATGCTAATGTGGTGAATGATGATGTGGAAATTGACATGGCACCTGACTGGGGTATGCGAAGTGGGTGGTTCACTGTGTTGTGTTACCACATGGACCAATCATGTATCACAACGTGACAGCGAATTGTCACATGGTTAAAAATGACTATCAAATTGTCAAAAGTTGCATCCACCTAGATTTGAACTCATGGCCTCTTCTACACAAGTCCAGCCATTTATCATACACCGAGCATCAAACTTGTTACATGAAATGAAAAGTAATATATTTAAATTTAAAATTTTGAATTTCCATTTTATAATATATAAATAATAATTCGACAAATCTGATCTTCCAGCCCCACGCATCCTGCTCTGAATTATCCATCGAGATAAGAAACTTAAATTCGAACTCAAATTTCGTCCTTAGTTTTAACCTGCCCACTTCAACTATACAAACCAGTATTTTATGAATACAACATCAAAATAATCGTCATATTTGCAGGTTTTCATTTAGTTGCAGATTGGAACAAGTGAAACCCGAGAAGCAAGAACCTCCAAGCGCCATCACAATACTTCTTTATACACTTTCGGTCGCCCTCCTTTTATTTTGTACATACAATGGCATTTGATTCCCGCCATTCTTTGTGTGGGCTATGTATTATTCATTGGTTTCTTTTTTCTTTGATTTTTAATTGTTGTCCTTTGTTTTGATGATGATGATGATGATGATGGTTAACGTCCGCTGAGACCAAATAATGATCTATCGGACCTAAAAAGACAAATTATTTATTTTGATTTAAGATTTTATTCCTATGCTCAAAAATCTTGGAGAGAAGCCTCCCGAGTTCACTATAATTTTGGCATTGTAAAGGTTAGGAAGGTCAGTATTGTAACAAAGGTTGTGAAATTGAGATCTAATGTGGTTGTATGCAGGGCACTCTAAGAGGAAGTGGTTTTCATCCTCGATGCTTCTATTCTCACAAATATGGCAGATCCTTTCCATCCATGGCGTTTTAGGAACTGCCCAGCGGCCAGTTTCACTATGGAGCTCATGAGAATTCGTTCTAATCTTTGCTATATTAATTTTCTTCTTTGAGCTAGTTAGAATAGAGAGATACTTTTGATCTTCAAGGGTGGGGTTGATGACCTTCTTATAATAACTTAATTTTCTTTTAGACGCTAAATCTTTCTCGCACCACAATTTTTCTTTGAACTTAGAAGTAACAATATCTTTAATGCTATTTATGTTTTGCAAAGCATCATTCTCATTGATCTCCCAATAGTTTAGCCAGGCCCTTGTGTCCTTATGCCATCCTCGGTTAAGCCTTAGGTGGTTTTGGCTGGAATTTAAAGCTAGCTTAGGAAGTCTATGATTGTCTATGTTATTGGGCTTGTGCTTGTACAACAGAAACCTGAGCATAGCTAGGCTCTCAATAGGAGAAAGACCTGCTTCTATAAGGAGAATAGGATAGGGTGTATTACTTTTAATTTTCAGGTTATAAGTTATAAAACGCTTCTGGATTTGCTCAATATTCCTCCATGATTCTCTGGAGATGCTGCAGCCCCAAACTTCACAGCCATATAAGATAACAGGAGTGACTAAAGTTTCAAAGAGGAACTTCTTTTTATCCCACATTACGAGGTTTGCTGTTTTACAATTATTTTCAAGACCAAAATAAGCTTTCCATCCCCCATTGATCCTTTTCTCAATGCTATGGTTCCAGTTGAGCTTGTGATGGATATCAATTCCTAGGTACTTGTAAGAATACACTTCCTCCAAGTTATTATTGTCATACATAAAATTAGCGCAAGTGTCCTTCTTGGATTTGATAATCATAACTTTTGTTTTGTCTGTGTTAACAGTCATACCCATGGTAGAGCAGAAATCCTTAAGAAGCTTGAGTTGCTTATCAAGATCGGAAGGGCACCTTGCCAAAAGAACAATATCGTCAGCATAGAGAAGAAGGATAATGACTATCCCAGCTAAGATTGTGCCACCACATCCTGCTTCTTCTAAATAACCTTCGAGCTTATCGATGTAAATGCGAAATAGAGTAGGGGAGAGGGGGCAACCTTGTTTAACTCCGATGTTACACTTAATATCTTTTGACCACCCCTCATTGTTCTTTAGCTTGGCAATTACATTCTCGTATAGCCTTATAGCAGCAGCTCTTAACTCAAGAGGAACCTTTAGCTCTTCTAACCTATTCCAAAGGTTGTATCTAGGAACCGTATCGAAAGCCTTTCTAAAGTCTACAAAGCAGCAAAATAAATTGGATTTATCATTACGACATTCCTCCGCAATGATCCTTAGCGTAACAAGGTGGTCCGTTGTTGAGTGATGCCTTCTGAAACCTGCTTGGCCTTTAGCCCGCTTACCTTCACTTTCAAGCCATATGCTTAACTTTTTTTCCAGAATACTACCATATAATTTGGCTAAGAGAGGGCTGATCATAATTGTCCGATAATTAGAGGGGTTATTTGTATCTCCACTTTTAAAAATAGGGATAATGAGGCTCTCAGTCCAAGGTTTAGGGAACCCTTGCTTAACAGCTTGATTGAAAAGCTTGTGGATGTGGGGGATGAGGACAGGGCCTCCAATTTTTAAGATTTCTGCCTGGTAACCTTCAATGTCCTTAGCTTTCCCATTCGCGAGGCGATTAACCCCAAACTTGATGTCTTCTAAAGAGAAGACTTCTTTCGTTGTGAGCAGGGTTTCCAAATTATCCATGACATTAGGAGATTCATAAAGCTTTTTAAGATAAGAATTCCAATCGTGAAGAGCAATTTTATTATTATCCTTAGTCTTCCTAGTCAGAATCTGCCTCCAAAATTTCTTAGGAGCTACCTTAGAGAGGTGTAAGAGATTCTCCTGTCTTTGACGAATGTACTGCCTCTTTTTCCTTTTAATTAGGGCTTTGTATATTCTTATCTTGTCCATTTTAAGAGAATCATCAACAGCTTCCTTAATTGCTCTCCTCGCATTTTTACAATCTTTGTCATACCAAGGATTGGTTTTGCTATTTCTTTTATTATTTGAGACTTCAATTGAGAACTTTTTAATAGAATATGAGAGGGTTGTAGTAAAATTATGATATAGGTCTTCTATGTTGTCTATACTAGATAAAGGAGGCAAATTAGTTTTTAATTCATTTAGAAAGAGGTCCTTTTTATTTTTATCAAATATTAAGTTCTTTTGGTTGTAAGTATTATTTTCTATGGGAACTCTATGCATGACAAAATTGAGGGTTATAAGTAAAGGCCTATGATCGGAGTTAGGCTCGTGGTCGTTTAAGATGTCAAAGTTTATCATTTCGTTGTATAATGGAAGATCAGAAATAACGTAGTCTACCACGCTGCTACCAAGTCCATGGATGCAGGTCATCTTGCTAGAATTGGGCCACTTTTTTAGACCGTTGCAAATTATGAGATCCTGAGCACTATAGAGCTTGACAAGCTCTGACCCAAACAAATTTTCCCCGAGGTCTTCAGAGCTCCTTTTGTACCTACTAGCCAGGGTAGGGTCTTCGTCTAACCAAAGAGGATTAGGGTTGGAACGATTGCTTAAAATAATAGCTTGGTTGTTTGAAGTTCGAGCATTGAAGTCACCTATTAAAAGGATATTACCATCATTCCTTAGGCTAGAAATATCGTTCTCTAAACTATTGTAAGGGTTAGTTTTATCTAGATTCTTCTTCTTATAGAAGTTAGAATTAATGGGGGGGAAATAACATATTGCTATGTAGGACTTTTTATTATTAATGTCTCTGATCTCTATCCAACTAAATTGGTTGTAAGGGTCGTTTTTATAAAGCCTAACATAGGGGGAGATGTTCTTCTTAATGTAACAAGCTATTCCCCCAATGCCTCTACGGGAGGATCGCTTGTTCCACGTAGACCATAGCGTAAAGCCATCTATGTTAGGGACCTTAGATTCTTCGTGCTCCCAAGTTTCAACAAGAAAAATAATATCAACATCATTTGAAATCCAACTTAGCTTGGGGCCTTTGTTCCATGGGAAGCCCCGACAGTTCCAAGAAAGGATCCGGAGCGTGTTTAATTGCTATTGATTACTATCTTTTTGGTTTTTGTCTCGAATAAAGGCTTTTCTATTTCTGATTATTGCCCATTTTCCTTCCTTTCTAGCTTCTTTTACCTTTTGAACCTCTTTTCTTAATTCTGCTTGATCTTCTGGAATGAGATCTTCATTTATGAATATTCCTGTTCCTTTTAGACTTGAGGTTTTACTAAGTATGTTGTGCTTATGATCAGTAGAGCTCACCTTTATGCAGATTAATCTTCCTTTATTCTCGGTTAATTTCCCCAACCTTGTTGCTTCTGTGAGACACACTGTTTCAATTTGTAATCTATTATGTAATTCTGTCTGGACTAAGGCTAAAGTATCCTCATCTTCTTCCTCTTTTAAACCGAAGATTATAAGGTTTAAGGTCCTTTTGTTATGTTCGTGGTCTAATTCTATTAATTTTTTCATTTCGTCTTTAATTGGTTTAATATCTAACTTATCTACCACACTATTTAGGGTGAGGCGGCTATTAACTTTTTCTTCTAATTCTTTAATCATGTCTTTCATTTTAAGACCCTCTAAGGTATCAGCGTCTCCTTGCTGGGATGGTTGGTTAGTATCTTGGTTTTGTTTTTCTATAACATGCAATCTAGTCTCCATTGCCTCCATTTTATTCTCCAGTAGTTCTATTTTATTTTCTATTTGTTTTTGGATAGTGTTTTCAAGAGATGCAAATTTGTTTTCCAGCACGGCTTCTAACTCTTTTTGTAACTTGGCTTCTCTTTCTTCTCTACGTTTCTCTAAAGACTCTATATACTCATAGAGGCCTTGTAGAGTAACTGTGCTAGGTCTGCCCTTGGTAATCTTTGGTAACTGTGGTGAAATATTCATACTTGAAATTATATGAGCAAATATGTATTAAAAAAGAAAAAGATAAGGAATGTGTGCACCTGATATCCGAACCTGATGTGCGAGCCGAGATCTCCAAGCTTTGGATTTATGTATGCGAGCTTTAAAACCAAGATCACCGAATGCGTTTATATCATGCGAGAGACTGTTTATATGCCAAGATCACTGAAACTATATATGCGAGAGACTGTTTATATCATGAGACTTCCATGCGAGAGACTGTTTATATCATGAGACTATATATCATGCGAGAGACTGTTTATATGCCAAGATCACCGAAACTATATATGCGAGAGACTGTTTATATCATGAGACTGTTTATATGCCAAGATCACCGAGACTATATATGCGAGAGACTGTTTCGCGAGACTGTTTATATATCTTCCGCTGCGAGACTATATGCGAAATCACCGAAACTATGCTGCGAGTTTATATGCGAGATCACCGAAACTGTGTATATAATATAGAGACTATATCATGCGAGAGACTGTTTATATGCCAAGATCACCGAAAGTCTATATGCGAGAGACTGTTTCGCGAGACTGTTTATATATCTTCCGCTGCGAGACTATATGCGAGATCACCGAGACTATATGCGAGATTATATCTTCCGCTGCGAGTTTATATGCGAGATCACCGAAACTGTGTATATAATATAGACAAGATCACCGAGACTGTTTATATGCGAGAGACTTCACGAGACTGTTTATATATCTTCCGCTGCGAGACTAGATGCGAGATCACCGAGACTATATCTTCCGCTGCGAGTTTATATGCGAGATCACCGAAACTGTTTATATGCGAGAGACTGTTTCGCGAGACAAGATCACCGAGACTGTTTATGTATGAACTGTAATTTTTTTTTGGTAATTTGGTTTTTTTTATAAGTTTTGTTTTTATTATATTTTATTTTCTTAATTTTTGTTTGTATTGTATTTTTTTTATCTTATTGTTTTTGTTTGTTATTTGTTTTATTGATTTTTTCTTTTTTTGTGTCTTTTCTTTTAATTTGTTTTTGTTTTTTAATTATTTTTTAAATTGTATTTTTTTATTATTATTTGTTTGGTATTTTCAAAATCTTTTTATTTCCATGTTTTGTTTTTATTATTTATTTTTAGTTTTTTTATCTTTTTGTAATTTTAATTTTGATTTTTTGTTTGAAAATAAAAATTCACTTTAGAAATTTTTGAAAAAAAAAAAATCTAATGAGCATTTTTCTCGGTTTTATTTTTTTTATTTTTGTTAAGCTTGGTAGATCTTCTTTTTCATTAATTCATAAGCAAATTTACACAACATAGATTGGCTAGGTGGCCTCAATATGCCCAGTGGGAAACCAATTCTATTGACCACCTATCTACATTGTATGCCATCTAGTAACAAAAGATTTTCCTTCTCTCTATCCAAGCTATATAAGTCTCAAATTCATGTCCATACTTTAGAGATCTACATAAATATATATCTGCATAAGGAAATGTAAAATCTATCCGCATATATAAACAAAATCAATAACAGAGATTTGCTAGTCATTTTGTTCAGCAGAAGCTGATCCCACAAGCGCCGGGTCTTTGGCATTCGTCCCCGAAAACTTGGTCTGGTCCAAGGTACAAGGCAGGTGCTTTTCAATTCTGTTAAGTCAAACACCCTGTTTGTGCAATTGAAACTGCACCTTCTGGAATTCCTGTTTGTAATTCGACATGCCTTGGACAGTGACAGCCACGCCCATCAAAATCTGCTCCATAGCCTTACTCAGCAAGGTTTTCATCAACCAATATAGGTAGAGGGTCTGCTTGTATTGAGTGATTATACCCCTTGTATTTCCAAGATCCGGGACAAGGGTTCTCCAATCCTTCATTTTCATGTCTGTCTCACTCTCATGTTTCACTTCTTTTTCCCACTCCTCTAACAATTTGCGAATTCCCTCATTTGTGCTTTCACGGTAGGCCTCTGGCGCCTCACTTATTAATATTTCCACATATTTCCTACCTCTGCGGGCCTTAGACGTGCCCGGATCCATGTCCCACTTGTTTGCTTGAGCCCTCCTTCCACGGCCACGGGTTTTCGCAGGACAAGCCATGGTTTCGTTGGCCCAACCCTATTCATTGCATCAAACCGTTAACCATTGACAGTTTAACATAATATAGCAGTAGCCTTGCACATAAGTGGTAAAATTACAACGCGTCAACCCCCCTTCTTCATCCCCTCCCCTATCGGTTCCAATGTCTGGCCCTTCGTGGTTGTAGGTCAATTCCCCAGATGGGGCCAACCCACTACTAGCCCCAGAGATTACCCTTCACCTCTGACCCCTCCTCTCATCCTTAATCAGGTTTGCTTCCGCTCCCTGGTTTCAGGTTGGTAAGCACTGCCACTTACCATCACTTAGCCGACCGAGGCAAGCATACCCTTTCCCCTTTGCCCAGGATGCAAAAGGAGGGCCCAATCTAGTCATCCACCCATCCCTGAGCCCCATGACACCACCATTGCCAATATTCCTGCCATAGCCAGTTCCGCTCCCTTGCCAGACTTCCTACCCATAATTCTCAACCTTCTCCCTCATGTCGAGGTTTCTACCTATCTCCCTGCGGCTACACATGCAACTAAAGCAAGGGTTGTCACCCAGGTTGCAGGTGGACTGGAAGACTCTACCCCTAGGGCCTACCTCTCTAGCTTTGCCAACCAAACTCCTAGGAGCTGCACAACTAGGCTCTCTATCGAGTATCATCAGAATTCCCATGCGGGAAAGAAGGACTTCAAAGCAAAGAAAAATTAATAGAATACCAAACGGGTGCGAGAGACAGACACAAGATGAAGCATATGCCACCAACCTACGCCCCTATTTCTTCTAACGCTGCTCAATTTTACAATTCTCACCCATAATTCCTCCCCTCCCTCAAATGAAAACCAGAATAGGTCAACATTACGAGAGTGGAGAGATATCTGAGTACATACCCGTTAACTTTCGCACCCAATTGACATGCTTGATGATCTGGATGGCGTCACAGAACTGGTCTGTTGCACCAGTCTCTCCATCCGCGAATGATCTGAACAACACCAACCTTCCCTCCTTCACTGTTGGCAAGACCAACACTATCATAACTCTCACTGCCACCTTTATTATATTCACTGCATGCCATCATGCAAGGGACCACCGCACCCATCACCTCGAGCGTGTGGGGGTCGTGGTACTATACTCAGAGGTACATACCATTAATCCCCTATTCAAATGCCCAATTGTCAGCTCGCACCTCGATTGGGGTTTTTCTTAGTTTTATTTTTAAGGAAAAATAAATTATTTAAAAAACAATTAAGACAAATTTAACTAAAAGTTGGAGATCAAAATTTAAGTAAAATTTTAGAATGAATAGTGAATTTAGATCTCATAGTAATATTTTTAGATCTATAATTTTTTTTTTTTTTTTTTTGCAGAATTACAATCCAAGACTAACTTATCCATTTTTTTCTTTTTGATCTTCCGTGTAGCAACAAGGTGCAAGAAGAGAGCATAACTAGAAATTTTGACAATTCTTTATATATTTGAAATCTGGAATTTGAAAAACAAAGTAAGAAGAATTGATCTCAAGCATCAAATTTTAGCACTCTAAACTCCAATTGTTCTCCATTTTCACAAAGATCCCTTTTATTGTACATCTTCCTGCCAATGGTTAGTGAACAAGGTGGCTCTTGTTGCAACCCCAAATTAAAATTTCAAGAAAAAAAAAAAAAACAAAAACAAAAACCCAAAAACACTACCAAGCTTGGTTTTATTTCCCTATTCTATCCTATTCTATTTTGGAGAAAGAAAAGTTTTTTTTTTTCTCAAGTGTAGAAGTATTTCCAATGAAGCCATTTACAGATCCAAATCTCTAGTATGATCACATCCAACTTTGAAAAATATACTCAATGTTCATTAGGATATGAGGGACCAATTGTACAATTGGATTAGACGCTAGGATTTGTTGAAGAATGGAAGAATGGTTGTGATGTGGTCACTATTTGAAACCAATCTTCAATGTAGTCTTCATTATCTTGGCTTTCCTCCAAATGCTTGAAGATCATTCTAGATCTTCTGTCCACACATGGATTAAATCAAAACTCTTACAGTAAGAATTGATTGAAATTTATGCATCTAAATTATTTTTAACATGAATGATAACTATGCATCTAAAAATGAATGCAACTAAAAAAAATGAGGTTGAAGCTAAAAGGGAATTCTAGATTAAAAGTTAACCCCTATGTATACTTCTCTGGCAACGACGCCAAAAATGTTGGGTAATTTAATTGTTCGTTAAATTACTTGTCATTAATTTTCCAAACCGAGGGTTTGTGAACTTGTGAAGTATACTTGCACAATATATGATAAGAACCACCTTTAAATTTCAAAAGATAATCCTAATCTATTTAAAGAAACAACAAAACTGAAATAAAACATATTCATGAAGAATGAGTAAGATGAGTATGCACACACTTTCTTTTTCAAAAGTCTCAAATTCAAAACTTGGAAATAAAACTTTTAATCTAGGAAATTGAAATGACAATTGACATGAAAGTAAACTTACTCTATTGAGATGAAAAATAAATCTATTCTAGTGACATGAAAGTAAATCTAGTTTACCAATAGGGAAGTAAATCTATTCTAATTACTTGAAAGTAAATTCAATCTAGAAAGAAACAAATTCTATACTAAGAAAGCATTGAATTCTTAAACTATGAAAATTAAAGGCAACCTATTTTGAAAGCAGTGAAAGATCAATTGAAATTACTAATGTGTGCATTGTCAAATTAGAATCGTTTATGAATATCTATCAAACAAATTTAAAATCAATGAATCATGAAATGAGAGAAATAACGCTTAACTTGCAAAAGAGCATAAATGGAATGAGTATGAAAGAATGTAAACAATTCATCTAATCAAAAGACTTAAAATGAACATAAAGAAACTAAAAATAAAACATTGGAATACATCCCATAATCATTAGGTGGCTACCCCAAAGTGCATGAGAGGTGGAAAGTTGAGAAAACTCCTGATTAAACACCAAACGAAGACACAACCATATGAAAGTGAACTACAATGGTATTCATAAGCATAGTGTCCATCCTTAACATTCAAAACTCTACATTGAAGCATGAGCATAGCTCCCAAACTTTTCACACCTTTTGATAGAAGAAGGCTCTCTTATTTATACAAAAACTAATAGAACTAATTCATAAATGTAGATCCAAAAATATCTCCTAGATCCACAAATATCTCATGTGGTTACAACTATGTGTTGACATCTAGCAATTAGCATCTTTTCATATCCTCTCACAAATCTCTCATAGCTTTTATAGGAGACACTTATGAATACTCCCATGAATCTTCTCCATGAAATGTGTTTGATCAATGATCCCAAATCTTCCTCAAATCATCAACAATTTGAAGATGAAATTTGAATTTGAGTCTTTGAGGTCAAATATGTCTGTCTTGGAATCTTCAAATATGCACACACATGTCACAAAACTCATCCAACTTTTATATATATGTGAATACATGTTATTTTTATAATATTTAATCATAACTTCACTCGAAATACAAAAATAAATGTATTGGAAAGAAATGTATCTAAACCCTTATTTAATTATGAAGATGGCATTGGTGCATGCTTATGGAGCTGCAGAATATGGAAATTCTGAAGCAAAGTGAAAGAACCATCTTTGTTTCCATGGAATATTCAACAAGTCTGAGGAGTATTCCATCTTCATCACTTCCAGTGATACTCCTATTCTCTTCATAGGATATACTCTCTTATTCTTCAGAGGATCCCTCATTTTCTATTGCTACTAAAGTGGATCTATCTTCATTACTACTACTAGATGCATGACTATCTCTATCTTTAAGTGATTCACATGAACATATATATAATGAATGGCCTATTTCTTTACATTTATCATAAAGAAATAACTTACCTTCTGAGAAGCACATACTCTCATCCAAGTCCTCTTCTTCACCATCCTTGGAGTGAAGATCAATAGTTTGCTCACAAGAAGAAATACCTTCAATCGTTTGAGCATATTTCCTTTTAGACAACTTCTCATTTGTCTTCCTTTTCTTCTTATCATCAACAGCTACATGTTCTAGTTCACTGCTTGAGAAACAAGGTTCTTCGGCCTTCTCTTGTGCCACATTGTAGTCTTTTCCATACATACATTGCAATCTATCTAGAATTTTCTTTGCTATCTCATAATGCTTCACTTTATCGACATCTTTCTTGGACAACCCTTTCATAATGATTTCCTTGGCTTCTGTATTGAACTCATTCCTCTCTCCATATATCACAGACAACCAAATGTCTTCATTGACTATCATCAAGTAGGCTTCCATTCTGATCTTCCAGAGCTCATAGTCTAATCCATTTAAAAATGGAACTCCTTCTGTTATTAGCCAAACTCGATTAGCCATTGTTTCCCTTTGATCTACCTTCTAGCGATTAAGTTATTCTTGAATTAACCAGGATCTGATACCAATTTTTGGAAACAATGTTAATACTGAGAGTGGGGGTGAATCAATATTAAGGCTAATTTTTAATTTTAAGCTAATTTGTTTTTCCTTATTCAAACTTGGCATCCATTATATGATAGCAACCATTAGCAACTATAACAACAGCCATATCAGAAGACAAACATACACATCATGAGAAGCAAACACATTTACATAGAGGTTTTACATGGAAAACCTTTTGGGAAAAAACCATCAAAGCTTGTTGTTATTATTGATCTAAATTAAGAATACCTACTCTATTACATCAAATTGTTTTATCAGCCACCACTCACAAGAAGCACCAACTCCATTTGATTATTTGCTAGCACCCACTAGTAGGAAAAACCAACTCCCTCCCTTTGTAGACACTTGTCCAACTTACTAGAAGCACCATGTGAAGCACCAACTTCATGGATTTTTTACAAGCACTAACTTGCATCTCCTTGGATTTATGAAAGAACCAACTTGCAGGAGGCATCAACCACTAAGCCTTCGTAAGCACCCACTAGAGATGGAAGCACCGACTTCTTGTATGCAGGCTCCAACCCACACTCAAATAGGAACTCAATGTTCATTTTCATCGGTAGCCACTCTACTTGATATCAACTCTGTTCTCTTCATCCCTTGGCCCACACAACAATTTGTTTCTTCTCACCCTACAACAACATACTATCACCACCACATCATCATACTACTCTTGGACCTCTTTCTGCTACACACATCATCACCCTCTTCTCAACCTTCTTCCTCTGCATAGGCACCTTCAGTCTTTTTCACAACATCACTGGCTCTCTCTCGGGATCTATTTCTTTTGCTTAGGCACCCTCAACCTTTCACAATAGAACATGCTCACTTAGCCTCACCCGCAACAACGCACTCTCAACCCAGAGGTATCAACACATCGCCTATCTTCACAATGTTATTTTTCCACCACTTTTTTCATCTAAGCTCCTGGGTTTTTTTTCTTCTCCTGCACTTTGCCCGATGCTTCCTCTGATGCTTGTTTCCACACTGCCGGAGTGTACCTCCACATGTCTTCTCCATCCTTCTATTGCACCAATTTTCTTAGTCAGTACTGTTAGTGTCAGTCTTTCCAGCCTTCCTCCTGTGATCAAACATGCTCTTACAAAGTGATCTTGAAGTGTCAAGGTCAAATTTTGTCATTTCAGTGAGTCTTCAAGCAAAATTTGGTCACTAGGCATTAGGTCTAGGGTTGGCTCTCACTCTTTGCAAAGTTGTCCAAATGGCAGTCCATGTCATCATTCAGCTGAGTCTATCACCATTCATAGGGTTGTAATTATCATGTCAGTGTCTAATGAGTTATTTTACATCTTGTTCATGCTTCAGTTGTGCCTAGGCAAGGTCATTTCCCTCTCCTAGGGTTTTGAAGCCAATTTCTCTTGGGCGGCTAAATAATCGGCAAAACTTGTATCCAGATGTTCATACACCTTCCCCTATCCTTAAAATACCCTATCAAACACTTCCCATCCCTTAGATCCGCCAAATTCCTCATTTTTGCACAAACCCTAGTTTCTAGCTACAACTGGCAATTTTCTAGGTTTGGCCTGTGTTTTGCCCTTTTTGACCCCTTCCCCTCACTCAATCTCTGAGATTCCACTTTCCCCTGCTTCCTAACATCCCTCCCTACTTCCAAAAATTTCCCCAAGAATTTAGAAGCCCCCTATCCCCTTCATTTCGCTCCATTTCGACAAAATTCCTTGTTTCACACATCGGGACAAGTCGCACTCAAATGATGTTCCAGAGAAATAAAAGATGCATTTTGGAAAACTGAGAGAGTTTTTTGTCCATAACATGCCAAAGAAGAAAAACCTCCTTCACTTTTTGCACAGGTGTCATGGTTTTAGAGAAATGCCAAAATTACAATCGCCGGATCCAAGGAATTTGGCCAAGGCACAAAAAAGGAGAAAGAGGCCAAATCCCTTCCGTATCTTCGCTGAGGCTTCACTCAAGGATCATGGAACTCAATAGCCTAGCCACAGCACAAATCCCAAATTTTTTTGAGAATTTTGGGTAATTTTGGCATTTTTTGGAAATTTACAGGTTTTGGCTCCTCAACAGGTCTCACCCCCGGTGAGACCCTTTGTCATGGCAACTCCTTTTTGCAAAAACTCAACATTTCTAGATTTTTCATGCAAAGTTACATATGCCTATGGATGGACTTGAGTTTTTATGGAGTTTTGGGCCTCCAGAAGGTCAAAATACATGAAAAATTTGACCTTCTGCCACTTTTTTGAACTGCAGAAAGCTGTCTTGGGATAATTGATTTTTGACAAGGCAAATGAACTCCAAATTGAAAAATTCCAGTTGGGTTGGAAAGTAGACTCAAAGAACTTTTCAACGAGCTATCCTGCACCTGATTCTGACTCCAGGAAGTGCCTCAAACAGAGCTCCCAATGTGCGCGACCCGTTGAGCAGACTTTGCCAGATTTCACTGTACAGCTCGGAAAAGCACAGTTTGACTTGGTTTGACTTTTTGGGTTTGAAAATGATTATCTTTGATGTAATTTTGGTAACTCTAAGACACTTTTACTCTTGTTTAACACTTCTAGAAGATTCATTCATGTCAAGGGTAAATATTTAATGAATGGATTGGTTTCCTAGCTTATAGAGGCAAGTTGTTTTGACTGCCTAGATTTTAGTGCTCAGTTTAGAATTAGTTGAAACAGCTCCTAGAAGGATGAGCTCGACCCCTAGAGGTAAGGGAAGAGGTTGGCTGGCCTATATTATGTATTTTCCTAATCATTTTCAAGGGTTGGAAGGTTGGACTCTTGAGGGAGAAGCTTTCATTGTATATTTTCACTGTATCTCTGCAATTTTTGGCTAAGGAAGACTAGGGTTTTGCAGTCCTCTTTGGGATTCTTGTGGACTCATGTGTTGATGGTGTGTTTCTCAATGTTCTTGTAATCTTTTTTATGTGATTCATTTCCTTTCTTTACTGCTGCACATTAAACAAATGAAGTGTTAAAGTATGAATTCATGCTAGCCATGCTCTGCTTTTAAATTTGTTTAATTTCAATGTTTTCTACTGTCTAAAGGGAATTCAAAGTCATTGTTTGCTCTCTTTAGCTCCTCATCTTTCATTCCTGATCATCAATCTCACTTTAAGGCATCAATATTGTTTCCTACCTTGCCCCAAGGAACCCCCTGCAGAAACTGTGTCCAATCCCCGCACCCAAAATTGCAATTCCTCAATTTGCCACCAAAAACCCAAAAAACCCCAAATCAACCTTTTAAATCAGTTTACTAGCCTAATATCAGTGTTACCTTGTTGGTCATCTCATCCCATTGAAGATCTACCGAGATTGACCGGAGAGAGCCTTCTCCTTCCCCGTAGGGCTAGCTACGAGGCTGAATGGTTTGATGTAGCCTTGAGGTTTACCTTTCTCAGCCTGAGGTGAAATTTCAAGCGCTAACATACTGGCGACCATACTGGGGAGAACAAACTAATCTTCTGCTCATTGACATGTTATTTCATAAGTCTTAGATGGAGCCTGAAGTTACGCCAGGTAGCCTTCGAAAACGCTCTTGTTTTACATCAGCGCAAGTAGATAAACGCTGCTTCAGTCAATCTCCGTGAGCTTGTGAACGTAGCACTTCATTGGCATTTTACCCCAGTACATGTATCAAGTTCAGATCTGATTGTTGATGGTGGACAACGATCAGACACTTGAAAGGCTGAAATCATTCACTTGGCGACTCTAAATCAGTTTTGAGATCAGATCCAAAGACTCCACTGGAGGATGATCCCGACCAGCAGAAACATGAAAGGACAACATGCACAGATCAGGTACTCAAGTTGGAATTTCATCCAAGACATTTTGTTCTTTGTCATAAATTATTTCTTCTCTTTTCCCAAGAATGTCAAGAAGGCTTTGCAAAGTATATTGTATTTGAGAAGAGATCCTCGGCCTGCAGTTGATTCTTTCCCTTTGAAGATTGTGAATACCAAAGATTTGCATGCCTTTGAGCTTGATCAAGATCCTTTTTCCGAATTTTGTGATGGCTATCTTCAAGTTGATGAACCTCAAGTGACCAAAACTAATTCTATACCTGTTGTACATACCCCTATACCTTGTAAAATTCCAGATCGATATAAACCTCTTGTTTTACCTTCTGTTCTTCATGTTTTCCCCAAAAACTATGATCTATACTTGCCGATGTTTGATGGTGAATGTAAGAATGTCAACGCTGAGCAACATGTCCAGAATTTTGAGAATTTTCTAGATCTTTTGAAGTTGATGAAGAAGATGTTAGTATAAGGCTTTTTGCTCTTTCTTTGCAAGCCAAAGTGAAGAGTTGGTTCAAAGCCCTGCCTGATGCGAGCATCTCATATTTCCAGCAGTTTGTCAAAGTTTTTCTCGACAGGTGGATGATCGGACAGAACCTTCTCTTGATTGTAGAAGAGTATAACTAGCTGAAAAGACTGCCAGGTGAGACAGTACAACAGTTTTCGGCCAGATTTAATCAAGTTTATTATTCGATGCCAGTTGATATAAGACCTTCTCCTAGATCTGCTCTCTTGCACTATCCGGGTGCCTTTGATCCGGAGATGGAGTTTCAGCTGAGAGAAAAGAATATTGCAACACTTCACGAGATGCAGAACAATGCAGTAGATGTAGAGGCTCATTCGCTGATCCGAAGGGCAAGAATGAAGGAAGAAGAGATGAAAAACATAGATCCGGCCGAATCAACATCTCTAGAGGTGAAACTTGATTCTTTGGTAAGTGCAGTGGAAAGGATGATGGACAAGATCAACACAAGGAAGGATTATGATGTTCAAGCTCATGGTTCGTTGTTTGAAAAAGAACAAGTTGCTGATCCAAAACATTTTGTTTCTTACCCTAGTTGTCGTAATGATTGTTTTATAGATCATTGTGAAGAAGAGAGAGCTGTTGATATGACATGCATGCTTGATGATGTGTTTTATAGTGATGATTTGCCTCATTATGATCAGTATGATGATGATTATGTTCTCCAAAAAGAAGCTAATCTTACAGACGAACCAGCAGCTAGTTTGTGGGAGGAAAAAGTTCATTTTCAGCAGCTTGAATACAATGTTCAGCCATCACATATCAGCTATGACAGTGATGAGGAAGGTGCAGCAAATTTTGAAGTAAGTGAAGGATCTTTGCCTCTTTGTTTTGATTCGTTTCAGTTCATTAGAGCCAACTTCCATGAAATTAGGAATCAGCTGTCAACAAGTCTTGATCTAGACCATCTTGAAGGCAATAAAAACCTTGTTCAAGACTTCTCATATTCAGATTTGCAGCCCCCGAAAGCCATTGATTGTCAAGTTGCAGATGAAGGCATGGAAGTTGACATATTTGATCAAATGATACAAGAAGGTTCCCTACCTTTTTGTTTCGAATCATTTCAGTTTTTGAAGGGTAGATTGCATAGTAAATCTTCAAATGAACAGCCTATGATAAATCAGCAATCTCTCAGTGTTAATGTTGAGGATGAGACAGATAACGAACTTCTTGAGCAGCCTGTAGCATTAGATTTGCAGCCACCAAATGAAATTAAAGGGCAGATTACAGATGAAGTTGTGGAAGATGAAATACATGATTTGATGATGCAGGAAGTTTCTATACCCTTTTGTTTCGAAGCATTTCAGTTTATAAGGCAGAATCTTCGTAAAATCTCTCAAGAACAAGATGAACAGCTAGAAGGACGTCATACATTTTCAATGGATACATTGCAGCAGTCTTTTCAAGTTTTTCATGATCCAATAGCTGATGTTTTGGATGAGGTTTGCAGTCAAAGTCTTTCTCCATTAACTACATGTGAGCTTGAAACATGTGCTGATATGAATTTGATCCGGCAGCCGATTTCTTTGTCATTTTCAGCAGAGGTCTCGTCACAAGGCTCAGGTCAAAGTTTGCATTCATGGTATGAGGAGAAGAAAAGTAATCCATTGGATGAGCTAAGTTCCAGTGTGCATGTACTTCAAGATCCTTATGCAGTGTTTTTGGAGGCGGATAGAGAATTTATATCATTCAATGGATCTGTTTCTAAGTTGTCATGGGAGTTGCCTTTCAGTAGTTCTCTCTTGTTGGTCATAAGTGAGAACTTGCGGAGATTTCAAACAGCAGATGGGATACTTACTTGGTTTCATTGGTTGTTTCATTTCACTTGATCAAGTGATGAATGAAACTGTTAGAGTAGGTTGTGACGAATAAGCTCCACTTTGAGCATCATTTTCAGTTGGTCGATTGTGTTTAAGTATTGAGTCAGTTTTTAGTTGAGTCATGAGTCCTTTGTTAGTCCATTTTCAGTCTTGTTGTTAAGTTAGTTTGTCTCAGTTTTCAGTCATGTAATTCAGCTTGAGTTTATGACTCCATTGCCCAATGGTTGAAAAACACTGGTCTGCTCTCCCAGAGGTCTACGGTTCTTGGCACCTCCAAGGAGCTACCATCCCCATTGGAGCCAATGTTAGT
This sequence comes from Pinus tabuliformis, assembly GCA_031772625.1. Lineage (NCBI taxonomy): Eukaryota > Viridiplantae > Streptophyta > Pinopsida > Pinales > Pinaceae > Pinus > Pinus tabuliformis. The sequence continues at coordinate 2,078,424,874 of CM062816.1, read as the reverse complement.
GTCAGTCTTTCCAGCCTTCCTCCTGTGATCAAACATGCTCTTACAAAGTGATTTTGAAGTGTCAAGGTCAAATTTTGTCATTTCAGTGAGTCTTCAAGCAAAATTTGGTCACTAGGCATTAGGTCTAGGGTTGGCTCTCACTCTTTGCAAAGTTGTCCAAATGGCAGTCCATGTCATCATTCAGCTGAGTCTATCACCATTCATAGGGTTGTAATTATCATGTCAGTGTCTAATGAGTCATTTTACATCTTGTTCATGCTTCAGTTGTGCCTAGGCAAGGTCATTTCCCTCTCCTAGGGTTTTGAAGCCAATTTCTCTTGGGCGGCTAAATAATCGGCAAAACTTGTATCCAGATGTTCATACACCTTCCCCTATCCTTAAAATACCCTATCAAACACTTCCCATCCCTTGGATCCACCAAATTCCTCATTTTTGCACAAACCCTAGTTTCTAGCTACAACCTGGCAATTTTCTAGGTTTGGCCTGTGTTTTGCCCTTTTTGACCCCTTCCCCTCACTCAATCTCTGAGATTCCACTTTCCCCTGCTTCCTAACATCCCTCCCTACTTCCAAAAATTTCCCCAAGAATTTAGAAGCCCCCTATCCCCTTCATTTCGCTCCATTTCGACAAAATTCCTTGTTTCACACATCGGGACAAGTCGCACTCAAATGATGTTCCAGAGCAATAAAAGATGTATTTTGGAAAACTGAGAGAGGTTTTTGTCCATAACATGCCAAAGAATAAAAACCTCCTTCACGTTTTGCACAGGTGTCATGGTTTTAGAGAAATTCCAAAATTACAATCGCCGGATCCAAGGAATTTGGCCAGGGCACAAAAAAGGAGAAAGAGGCCAAATCCCTTCCGTATCTTGGCTGAGGCTTCACTCAAGGATCATGGCACTCAATAGCCTAGCCACAGAACAAATCCCAAATTTTTTTGAGAATTTTGGGTAATTTTGGCATTTTTTGGAAATTTACAGGTTTTGGCTCCTCAACGGGTCTCACCCCCAGTGAGACCCTTTGTCATGGCAACTCCTTTTTACAAAAACTCAGTATTTCTAGATTTTTCATGCAAATTTACATATGCCTATGGATGGAATTGAGTTTTTATGGAGTTTTGGGCCTCCAGAAGGTCAAAATACATGAAAAATTTGACTTTCTGCCACTTTTTTGAACTGCAGAAAGATGTCTTGGGAGAATTGATTTTTGATAGGGAAAATGAACTCCAAATCGAAAAATTCCAGTTGGGTTGGAAAGTAGACTCAAATACCTTTTCAACGAGCTATCCTGAACCTGATTCTGACACCGATAAGTGCCTCAAACAGAGCTCCCAATGTGCGCGACCCGTTGAGAAGATGTGCGCGACCCGTTGAGCAGACTTTGCTAGATTTCACTGTACAACTCGGAAAAGCACAGTTTGACTTGGTTTGACTTTTTGGGTTTGAAAATGATTATCTTTGATGTAATTTTGGTAACTCTAAGACACTTTTACTCTTGTTTAACACTTCTAGAAGATTCATTCATGTCAAGGGTAAATATTTAATGAATGGATTGGTTTCCTAGCTTATAGAGGCAAGTTGTTTTGACTGCCTAGATTTTAGTGCTCAGTTTAGAATTAGTTGAAACAGCTCCTAGAAGGATGAGCTTGACCCCTAGAGGCAAGGGAAGAGGTTGGCTGGCCTATATTATGTATTTTCCTAATCATTTTCAAGGGTTGGAAGGTTGGACTCTTGAGGGAGAAGCTTTCATTGTATATTTTCACTGTATCTCTGCAATTTTTGGCTAAGGAAGACCAGGGTTTTGCAGTCCTCTTTGGGATTCTTGTGGACTCATGTGTTGATGGTGTGTTTCTCAATGTTCTTGTAAGCTTTGTTATGTGATTCATTTCCTTTCTTTACTGCTGCACATTAAACAAATGAAGTGTTAAAGTATGAATTCATGCTAGCCATGCTCTTCTTTTAAATTTGTTTAATTTTAATGTTTTCTACTGTCTAAAGGGAATTCAAAGTCATTGTTTGCTCTCTTTAGCTCCTCATCTTTCATTCCTGATCATCCATCTCACTTTAAGGCATCAATACTGTTTCCTACCTTGCCCCAAGGAACCCCCTGCAGAAACTGTGTCCAATCCCCGCACCCAAAATTGCAATTCCTCAATTTGCCACCAAAAACCCAAAAAACCCCAAATCAACCTTTTAAATCAGTTTACTAGCCTAATATCAGTGTTACCTTGTTGGTCATCTCATCCCATTGAAGATCTACCGAGATTGACCGAAGAGAGCCTTCTCCTGCCCCGTAGGGCTAGCTACGAGGCTGAATGGTTTGATGTAGCCTTGAGGTTTACCTTTCTCAGCCTGAGGTGAAATTTCAAGCGCTAACAAGTACCACTGCATTAAACATGATTATGGGCATATGATCATTCTCCATACTGAGAATTAAATCTCATTCAACCTGCACACCCAAGGATACCAATCATGAATTATGTCTACACACATAACATGGATTTCCATCCTTAATTTCTCACAGAGATCAGGGTGTACGTCTAGCATGGCTCTCCTATATTTTGGAAATAATATTGAGAGGGGGGCTGAATTCATATTATCAGTTCAATAATTTTTCCTTTCCCAAACACATTTATATACGCCACTTCTGTGAAGTGAACTAGCGTGTACACGCTACTGTGATTAGAGAAACCAATGTATACCCAGAGAAATTATGATTTATTCAATTTATAATGTGTTGATATTTAATTAGTGCATCAGTAACTTATTAAACAGTGCAGTCAAAAACATAATAAACCATCACACATAAGCAACACACATGAACACCAAGATTTAAGGTGGAAACCCAATGCGGGGAAAAACCACCTTCTGTTGTCATCTTTCTATTCTTTTAATAATAAGAAAATTTGTTTACAATCTTGTACTGGTGCAGTCTCATACCAATATGCAGGCACCCACCTGCAGAAGGCTACAACCTTCTCTCATTTTCCAGCTTCTACTAGAAGGGAGCTGCAACCCCCTAGCTTTTGTACTAGCCAATGTGTTTACTAGTATGTAGGTGCCGACCTACAGAAGGCTACGAACTTCTCTCTTATTCCAAGGACCACGTTTCATAAATTTTCAGACTGGATGCTCCTGGTACACAACAATACACATGAAGGCCTCATTTCATCAAATTTTCATACTGGACCCATCAAAACTTTCAAACTGCATCAACCAATAATCAGTTAATCTGAACAGTCAAATCACTGTCACTAAAACACTGTGTTGAACCCAGAAACCTGCATTATCATTCAGAACCTGCTCCAATCTCAAAATTTATGCATCAGAATGTATATGCTACTTTATTGAACCCAATCTGCTTGTATACGCTACTTCCTTAATCAAACCTACGTATAACTTCAAAAACTACTGAAACATAAAACTTCTAAATCAAGTATGTGCCAACCAGCAATAAACTGAACATCTACTGTCAATTTACAGAGATTTACACAGAGAGTAGCAGAGATCACCCTTCTCACTTATACAATCAATCAATTAGATATCAAACTGCTAATGCATTCAGTTTTATATTCAGATCTAAGAAGACTTCATTGACAGACAACAGTAAAACAATAGAACTGATAAGATAGATCAATCAAATATGAAGAATAGGCTTTTCCTTTGTATATGCTACTTGGAAGAGTAGAACCTGCGTGTACACGCGCTTTTATTGAGACGAACCAGTGTGTAGATCTGCAAATATTAACTCATAACTTCGTTGCTATTCTGGACTTCAGACAAACCGAAATCAACAGGTGTACATAATCATATCTAGCCCAACCAATATCAGATCATTCAATGATAAGTTATTTCAGGTCTCATGATCCTGATCCAACATTGAATTCAAGGTGCACAAAATATTTTAGATCAAATCACAAACATAGCCCCTGCAACATAAAATATACTTTAGATAGAAGTATTCCTTAGAAACCCTTTCACTTGCACACCTTGGCCTTATGATTTTCTCCTCCTTATATAGTTTTAGACCTTTCTCATTACCTCAGACCAAAACCACTTAGGACCCGTGGTATTCTTGGACGGGATCAAATAGTTGTTACTTCGCTCAATATTGTGGGTTAATACCATGGTATTGACCCCTGGTATTGTCTCCTATTGAATTTCCTTTATTTTCCAACATATACGCTCTTTTCTTCTTGTGAAAGTGCGTGTATACACATACGCTCTCTTTTTATTTCTTTCTTCTTCTTTTTTTTCCTGTGAACCAGCGTTTATACGTTGTTTTGACTAAGTGGACCTGCGTATACATCTTAAATTGCTTTTCACCATCCTTTACATTCAACTTCTTCATTCTGATTAGTAGAATTTAGTTCCATCTTCCTGTTCTTCTGTACCAATGCCCTGTGACATATGAATGGACCTATTACACTGTGGGTTGCATTTTTATCAAAACTGAACTGACCTATGAGTGATTTTTCATCAAGGAAAACACTTGTATCATAATGCCAACAATCTCCCCCTTTGGACTTGATGGCAACCATGCTGGTGTTGATTACTGCAAGATGTAGAAACTATTAGTGATAACAAGAAACACCAAAATGCTCTCCCCCTTTGACATCAAAGGCAAAGGGTAGACCAAGCTCTTCTCCCCCTTTGATATACATTATGTTGTCCATTCTACCCCTCAGTACATGCCGAGTCTGCAGAGATATGTTTCAAAAGAATAACATGACTCTATAATCAACTAAGTGATTATGACCTCCCTATGACCAATGACTCATACATACATCAATCACCCAACCAAGTGGGGATACACCATATTTGAATCATCCACCCAACCAAGTGGGGATATACCAATTGTTTATACATGATAGAAATACAACCATTATTACATCATCCATCCCATGCAAAGTGGGGATACAAATTACATCATATGTCCAATAGGACTCATTCAAATATAGACCATGATAGAAGAAATCATATCACACCCTAGATCTTTACATGACTTATGCAAAAAATGATATAAGTATCTGAAGTCATAGCTGAACTCAGCAACCATGATGCCAACAATGTAGAATGTGTGTGAAGGCTAATGCTCCCCTTGAACCTGTGCTACCTGTGCATTGTCAACAAGTCATTCATCAAGGCATCTTTGTCAATCAGATAAAAATCAATGAACAAATCATAACATCATACTGTAATCATCAACATCAAACAGAGCACCCATATCAGAGTCTGACCCACTATTTTTTTTTGTCAAAAAACATATACGCTCCTTCAGCCACAGAAACCTGCGTGTATACGCGACTATATTTCATGAAACTCGCGTATAATAACCTTCCTCTGAAAACTATATTTAACAGCAGGATGATGTGATGCAGGAGCATTTAGACCTAGTCAGCAATGTGATGGTATGATCACATGTTGTGGCTAAAAAAGGGTTGGAAGACAAGAGATTAATTAATTTTATTAATTTAAATGTATGAGAGTGTTTATTTGTTATCAAAATCTGAGCAGAAAAAGGGTATAAGTAGCGGATTGATCCTCCCTGCATGGAGATCAATCCAAGCAGTTAGATTAGCTGGTTTGAATAGGATATGAGGGATTTGAAAGCTTAAATTAGCATTTGTTTGAGAAAAGAGTGGAGTGAAGAGATTCTTTAGGGAAGAATGAAAGATTTTTGGATTTGAACTAAATGGGTTCATGAATCCACATTTTGTATAAATTGTAATATTTTGGAATGAGTGAGAGGGTTAGATTCAGATGGAAAGATAGGATGGATGAGCGAGGGCAGAACTGAAACAGTCGAGTGTGACTGTTTCTTCTTTAAATATTTATCAATATGAATACGGTGTGGATTGTGTATTTCTTTGTGTAATTTAGTATTGAGTGTGTTTATAACTTTTAGTCTCTGGATTGAGGATCTGAGAATTACTGTGTTGTTGATGCTCATAATATAGGATAAGAGTGCGTGTTCTGTATATAATGCAGAAAAATAGTTGATGTGGATTATCCCTACAAGATTAGCAGACAAAGATTGAATGAAGGAATGAATCATCATTGATCACAGGTTTGATCAATGATGATTTTTTTGTGAGAAGATCGTAAGTGTTCTCTAATGAATGTGCATGCGGTTTAATACAGGAAACAGACCGAAACATCAAAAGACTGAGTTGACTGATAATTTATGAAGGAAACCTAACAAAATTGTGTTAACCAAAGGAGTCTAGAACCATTCGATCTACAATTCCAATAGATCTAACGGTCATCGCACACTAATAAGCTTGTGCGTTAGTCAAGGAAGAAAAGCGATTTTATCAGTGAAGTTGTTTATCAGGTGGAGAAAAAGTGGTAAGTTGTCTTTTGAAGTTCTAAGCAATTCCATTAATCGAACGACACGCAGCACTCGGGTGGAGATAGAAAACCACTTTATCGGGTGGATAAACATCACGCAAAATCTCCGTATGATATCGTTGTTAACCATTGGATCAAGTGTGCTTTGATCAACGGTGGAGGATCGTTGATTAGTTTTGTTGATCGGGTGAACCAACAACCATCAGATTGAAAGGTAAGATCAACGATGGAGAATTAATGCAATAATATTTGTGGAAAAGTCGGACCCGATATGTTACCAACGCGGGTTAAATCTATTTGAGACCCGGTTGGTTGTGGTCGAAGTGGGACCGGGCTCATTGACAAGTTATATCTTTGTTTTTCGTTGATCAGGTGTATAGTCAGGTTTTCTTTTGTTTTGGGTTCCGATAATTTGATGGGGTTTTATTAAGTTAAATGAACAGGGATTTAATTAGTTTTAATTTCAAATTTATGAAAGGGTGTAACCTTGCTTCACTTTGGAGGTTATGTGGGCATAACTCATAGGTCCACATGGGATTTTTAAAGGATGTTAGTTACGTGGCATCATTTTTGGTATCAGAGCTAGACCAATGCTCTGTGGAGTTTGGTTGAAGGGCTGAATTTTATTCTCAGCAAGTAGCCATGACAAAGAAGCAAATGAAGCAATTTCAGCAGAGAAACTATAAGGAAAAAGTCTTGGGATGATCAGAAGAACATTGGAGATACCTGTCAGAATTCTTAATTAGAGGCAGTTTGATATTTTGTCAGAATTGTTGAAATATGGGAATTACTACAAGATATTGCAGATCTGGTAAGAAGATTTATTTTTTGATTTTACAAAGATTTGTTTTGAATGTCTGAAGAACAACAAGGGAGTGAAATTTCAAAGGAGAAGATGTTTTCCTTTTAGGAAAATGAAATTTCCATGTAAGTTGATTGAATGATTGGTTTGATTTAAAAGGTAAATTGAAGTAAAAGGTTTTGAATTTAAAGTCAAATAGAAGAGTGGATTGCTATGACTGAAATCATTTAAATGATTTGAAGAATTTTAATGATTAAGGATTGCTTAAAGTATTGTTGAAGACAATGATATTGATGGTTGAAAGAACAAAGATTGGGTTTAATAGATCTGAAAGAAGAACCACTACAAGGAATCAATTTTGGAATTTGTAGAAGCAAGACAGAATTTGCTTACAACAGATTATCAGAAGGAATTTGTAGTGTGTCATGAAGTTGTAAATATAGGTGAATTTCAAATTGAATCTTAATCGTAAGATGAAGAATAGTAGCTAACTGTATGGAGTCTTTTGAATGGAGAAGTTTAAATGAAATAGTGAATAGATGAATCATTTGGCAAAGATTTAACTGATGGAATGGGAATTGGTTGTAAGACATCTTTGAAGGAAAATTGGGAAGTTTGAAAGTTACTTTGATGTATCTTGAGATAATATTAACTATGTAAACTTTGAAACGGGAACTATAAACTCAAAATGGGAACTCTGGCCAAAAAGCCCTGAAAAAACATCAAAAACAGTGCTAAAAATGAAAAGTGTGTATACTGGAACGATGATTTTTTTTTTAGGGGTCAATTTTGAACATGTTTTAAAAATGGCAGTGACTACGAAATTTTCATGCAAAATATAGCTTCAAAACGAAAGTGATGATACTGGAACAATGATTTTTTTTTTAAGGGTCAATTTTCAAACTTATTAAAAAATGCTAGTAAAACCAAATTTTTATGTGCCAAACAAAGTTGTTTATGAAGAAAAAACACATCAATTTTTTTGGTAGAATATCATTTTTCTTTCCTAAGTATAAATTCAACATGTTTTCAACCATAACATGCTAGATAGAAAAGAAATTGAATTTTTTTCAACTATAAAATCAAAAAAACCATGACATTATGAACGAATTACATCACTAAATGAATTCAAAAGTCATTATTTGTATATTGAATAAAACATACATTATATCTCTAATTTAATATTGCATTGTAGATATTTTAAACAATAAAAATTATCATAATTAAGACATATAATCCAAAAACATAAAAATGCCTCATAACTTCTCATTTAACACCATATGGAAATCATTAATTTTATTTCAAGATACAATGCATACATCAGTTATATAAACTGTCTTAAACAATTATTCAAAATCACTCATATTTTCTTGCACACCATCAGAATTCACATCTTCAGATGTGCTGACGAAGATGTTCCATATTCTTCTCTTTCATCAACTAGTGCCCCATCTGAGTCCACATGCATGCCCAACACTTCAGGTTTCAAAATTGTTCTAGATCTACGACTGGTTTCAACAGACTCCCATCTCAACATTGTTCCTTCTGGTAACAACCTTTTCAAAATATCTATCGTCTTGAAGTGAAGAGTTCCTCTTTTTGTTAAATTGAAGTCATAAACAAGTATGTCAACATCCTCCAATTTTAATATGTTTGTGCGACGGCAATTTATATTTGTACCCTTTCTTTTTCTCTTTCCGCCATTTTTTTTGTCAACTACCATCTCTTGTTTATACACACCATTGAATGGGTGTGTATTTGTGGCATACCAATGTACTTCAACACTTGTAACATCCTCATTTTCTATAAAGACCTTTATAACTTTAGCAGCCCAGAATGGATAGCCATTGAGATCTCCATCTGCTAGCACTGCAATCATGCAACCCTGATTAATATCCTGTACTGAACCCCTGTAAAGGTCTTCCATGGCTTCACATTGTGCATGAGATCTTTTGGAACCAATATACATCTCTCTTTCCTCTGCTTGTGAAGAATTAATAATACCTTGAGATTGTTGTTGTTCAACAATGTTTATTTCCTCATGTTCATTCGACACATTTTGTGGCCAAATAAATGGATTTTTCAAAGGTATATGTTCATTTTTTGTTGTTGAAATGATATCACTTTGATTATTGAAAAATGACTCCCACCAAACTAAATCAGCAATGTCAAAGTACTCATATGTATATCTAATACATTTTTTAATTTCTTCCAGGCAATCAGAATAATTTATATCTCTATTTTGTCTGCGTGCATTCTGAACTTCACCAACTGATTGTAATAACAATATTTTTGATGCAAATATTGGATGATCTAGAATGAACTTCAAAAATTGCAAACCTGGTGATGGTGCCCATTCTGCAGTGGTTGAATACTTCTTGCCCCATATTAGTGTTTTCCCATCAATTTTTTTGATACGAAATTGATGTTGGAAGCTAATGTCATTAAGTTGTTCAATGCATTTCCCCTCACCATATGATCCCAGGATAAACCTTTGCATGTCAACAGTTTCTTCCAACACATCAAAAGTAGGCTCTGGCATGTATGATTTCTTAAGACATTCAATTAGTGATGGCAAGCTCCCAACTTGCTTCCTCCTCAATATGACTGAAAAACGATTGAACATCTGATCAATATGGTCATGAGTGTGCCAAACAATAAGGAAACCAACCTTTACCTTTTGAAGAATTCTCAATTCAACAAGCATGTTTAGATATCCAAAAACAACCTGATTTTTGTTTTCATGGCAAGTGTTTTCCAATTGTAGATACAAAACTTCAAGAAGATTACCAGACGAATGAGAAATCACATCATGAATTATGGTTATGGTCAGATTTGCATCATTATGAATATTTGGAGTTGTGAAGTACACCCTTGGCAACATTTTCCCATTGAAGACCATACAACCGACCAAATGAAACTGAATAAAATTTTCCTCCTGTAAATTTTTGGGTGTGCGAACAAAATGTGGTAAAAGTGTTTTCTTCTGGTCCATACCATCAATTATCAAACCCAAATATTTATTTGGATTATCATAACACTTCTTTCGATGCTTGTACAACTTCTTCCTTTTGTTTGTTTATTGTTCGCAATGATCCTGAAGTTCATTTACAATTAAATCTACACAACATAAAAGAATTTCATTAAGAAATATGTTTTCATAGTTGATGACTATACAATTTTAAAAGTTAATGTTATGAATGCTTACCTCTTTCTGACCATTCACATTTGTCCCTTTTTTATTTAAGAGAAGCACATGTACTGCAAATCCCCATCCTTGTCTTCTTAGGAATATGGACATTGTTGAATTCTTTCTTCCATACTTTCACAAAATATTGATATGTAATAAACCATCCATGTCCCTCAGCACCTTCTGCATATCCTTTGTATAAGTTGTAGATTTCTCGTCTTGAAAAATTATCTGGAATATGTATTGTCTCTCTATTTGGCATACACTCTCCATGCTTTGAAAAGAAATCTTTCATCCATGACATTGTAGTATTTGATAATGGCCCAAACTGTCTTTTATGACGTACTTTTGAATAAAATGTGGGATCCTTTTCCAAATTTTCTTGAATTGTTGAGAGACGAAAATTCCCAATCGAATGAAACATTTTGAAAGCTTTTATACAGATAAATAAAGTCCCAATATGATAATCATAACTTGACAATGTAGATTGCATGCACCCAATTAAATATGAAATTTTCATGCTTTTATTCATTGACAAATATCTCTTCCTGCTTTCTAATGCAAATTTGAAATCCATATGTTTCAAGCAATCTTTTTGGCCACATTCACTTGAAATGAGAGCACTGATAGAAATTCTTCTCGTCAGATATTCTGCTCTACCCCTTGTATAACTAGAACAACTTGCATTGATACGAAAAGGTTTGCTCCTACTCCTCGATACAATATTTCTTGGAAACATCTCCATCATTGGATCATCATTTGTATAAGGATTTTCATCATCATTAAGAGGAATGTTATCCACACTATGATCAGCGCTGCTTTTCAAATATTGACTTGGAGGATATTCTTCATCTTCCCCTTCTTCAGTGCCACTGTCATAGTCCTTAGAATTCATACTAAATGGAAAATCTGACTCGATGTTTAATGGATATTCTTCCTCATGTGCATTGTCAGTGCTACTCTCATAGTCCATAGAATTAGGACTACGTCGAAAATGTGACTGTTTACTTATTGAAGATGCTACATCCTGTCCTTTGTCACTGCTACCTTTATACTCATTAGAATTAGGACTAAGTGCATCATCCTGTCCTTCATCACTGCTGCTCTCATAGTCCTTAGAATTAGGACTAAGAGGACACTGTGACACTCCATTCTTTTGAAATTCATCATCATGCTCTTCATAACTGTTGCTCTCATAGTCCTTAGAATTAGGACTAAGTGGACACCGTGACACTCCAATCTTTTGAAATTCATCATCCCGCTCTTCATCACTGCTGCTCTCATAGTCCTTAAAATTAGGACTAACTGGACACCGTGACACTCCATACTTTTGAAATTCATCATCATGCTCTTCATCACTACTGCTCTCATAGTCCTTAGAATTAGAACTAAGTGGACACTTTGACACTCCATTCTTTTGAAATTCGTTATCACGCTCTTCATCACTGCTGCTTTCATAGTCCTTAGAATTAGGACTAAGTGGATACCGTGACACTCCATTCTTTTGAAATTTACCATCATGCTCTTCAAAACTGCTGCTCTCATAGTCCTCAGAATTAGGACTAAGTGGACACCGTGACACTCCATTCTTTTGAACTTCACTATCATGCTCTTCAAAACTGCTGCTCTCATAGTCCTCAGAATTAGGACTAAATGGACACCATGACACTCCATTCTTTTGAACTTCACCATCATGCTCTTCAAAACTGCTGCTCTCATAGTCCTCAGAATTAGGACTAAGTGGACATCGTGACACTCCATTCTTTTGAACTTCACCATCATGCTCTTCAAAACTGCTGCTCTCATAGTCCTCAGAATTAGGACTAAGTGGACATCGTGACACTCCATTCTTTTGAACTTCACCATCATGCTCTTCATCGTTGCTGCTTTCATAGTCCTTAGAAGTAGGACTAAGTGGAATCTATGACTTTTTATTTATTTGAAATTCTCCATCCCCTCTTTCATTAACGCTGCTCTCATAGCCCTTAGAATTAGGACTAAGTGGAAGAATTGACTTTCTATTCATAGTGGAAGACTTCCCGCTATATTCATCAATATGAATAGAGTTGTTATGTGATGAAGATGTTGATGGTGTATAAATCGAAACTTCACTATCAGAATAATCCATCCCTTTCAAATAGAAGATGTTGAATGATACAAATGGAGAGTCTCCTAAAGATATTATATAGCTTAAAGAATGAAATTTTCTTTCCAAAAATTTTCCCTCCAAAAAGTTTTGCGAAAATATTTCCCTCCAAAATTTTTTGCGAAAATATTTCCCTCCAAAAATTTTCACGAAAATATTTCCCTTCAAAAAGTTTGTTAGATTTATTTACCTTCATTATTTTACTCTACAATTTATTGAAAAATGAAAACTAATTTTTTTTATGAAATAAATCATTAAAATTAAAATTGTAAACTACAACTTCTACATTAATTATTTTGATAGTTAAAGTATATAATATTTACTAAACAATTTTTTTTTATATAATATATTCTAAAACAAATTAATCCCACATTCAACTCGTTGTAAAACAATTCTACAATATTTGCTTTATAATATTTTAAAACAAATTATCCCACATTAACCATACAGTAAAACATCTTCGTAATTTCACTTATATATTAAATTTCATTATCACTATTACTCACATCACATCCAGGTTTTCTGAAAATCGTTGAAAGACTTATGAATTTGTGGAGCAGCTACATTCCTATCAACAACATATTCAATGAATAATTCTCGCAATTGAAAGGTAAGTTAAATTTTTTTCCTTGAAAATTTTCACATTAAATTAGTTTAATGAAAAAAATTTTTTTTAATTTTTTTATTTAATTTTTTATTTTTTTTTTAATTAATAATTTTTCTGATCCAAAATAACAATTACGTCTTTCGTGAGCATAGTGGGCCCGATCAAACCCAATCACCCAATAGTCGTGGGTGGGCTGCCATGGTGTCGCGGGGTGGGCGGGGAGGTCGGGCGAGCGGGCGGGGTGTGGCACGGGGGGGGCGGTAGGGGGTGTGGGGGTGGCTCGGCGGCTCGCCCACCTGTCGCGGGGGTTGGGTGATTCTGAGAATCGCCCAACCCCCGTGGCGGGTGGGCGAGCTGCCGGGGTGGGCACCGCAGCCCGACTCGCCCCCTACCACCCACCCACCCCGATAGCCTCACCCCCTTCACCCACACCCCTGCCCCTGCCCCCTTAACCCCCCCTCCACATTCCGCCCCCTCAACGCCACCCTCATCCCCTACCACCAACCCCCCAGACCCCTCACCCCCACATCCCCACATGATTCGCCAACCCTCCCATCCCCACCCGCACCTGCCCCCCTTCCACCTCCACGTGCCCACGCCACCCCTATCCCCTCACCCACACCCACTCGCCCTCCCCCTCACCCTCATCCCCCCACACCCACCCGACCGCACCCCACATCGACCCCCCCACCCACGCACCCTCACCCACACACCCTCCCCACGCACGCCCTCCCCCTCACCTACCCTCTGCACGCCCTCCCCCTCACCTCCTCCCCCTCACTCGCCCTCCACACGCCCTTCCCACCCACGCACCCTTCCCTTAACACACCCTTCCGACCCCCGTGCCCTCCCCCTCATCCTCCCTCCCCGCCCACACCCCCCCTTCCCCCTCACCCACGCTCATCCCCGCGCCCTCCTCCTCCCCCTCACCCACGCTCCCCCTACCCCTCCCCCTCACCCACGCTCACGCTCCCCGTCCCTGTCCCCCTCCCCCATGCTCCCCCTCCCCGCCCACGCCCCACCCTCGCCCAGGCCTCAGTCGGTGCCACTCCAGCGGCCCGCCCCCCACCCAACCAGTGGCCGGGCAATTCCCGGGCGATTCCCGGCCGAGCCACCCCGACGCCCCCTCCCCCCCCCGCTTGACTGGCGGCCGGGCAATTCCGGGAATCACCTGGTTGTCGGTCGCGCGGGGGGAGGGGGGGTGGCACTGGCCAGGAGGGCGGGTGAGGGGCCGAGTGAGGGGGTGGCATGGGTGAGGTCGGGTGGGCAGGTGAGGTGCCGAGTGAGGGGGTGGGGCGGGCGTGGGCGAGGGCGAGTGGGTGGGTGAGGCGCCGGGTGAGGGGGTGGAGCGGGCGTGGGTGTGGGTGAAGTCAGGCAGGCAGGTGAGGGGGTGGGATGGTCGTGGGCATGGGTGTGGGCAAGGACGGGTGAGGAGGGCGCGACATGTGGGGTGGGCGAAGGGGGGCGGCTGAAGGTGTTGGGGGTGGGTGGGCGTGGTTTGGGGGGCGGGTGTGGGCGGGGAGGGTGGGTGAGAGGGTGTGGGGGGCGTGCAGGTAAGGGGGCAGGCATGGACGGAGGCGGGGAAGGGCGGGTGTGGGCATGTGGGTGGGCGAGTGTGGGGTTGGGGTGGGCGGGGAGGACATGGGTGGGGGAGGAAGGGTGAGGGCGGGGGGCGTGTGGGTGAGGGGGAGGGCGTGGGTAGGTGAAAGGGTGGGCGGAGGGCGTGTGCGTGAGGGGGCCGACGTTGGCAGGCATGGGCGAGGAGGGCGTGCGGGTGAGGGGGCGAGTGAGGGGGCAAGTAGAGAAGGGGAGGGCAAGGGAGGGCGAGGGCGAGGCTGTGTGGGGATGTCAGGTGGGCGGGGGTGCGCAGGAGTGCCTAGTGTATGAGGGGGTGTGGGAGGGGTCGGGTAGGTGGGGGGGTAAGAGGGGTGGGGAAGAGGCGAGTTTGTGTGAGGGGGTGAGGGAGTGTGTGAGGGGGGGAGAGAGGGGTCGGGGAGAGGTGGGTGGGTGTGAGGGAAGAAGGTCGACGTGGGTGCGTGGGGGTGGAAGGGGGCTAAGAGTGGGTGAGGATGGGGAGGTTGGGGGCCGGCCCACCCTGCCCGTCCCCCCCCCGCACGCTCGCCCCCACCCACTGCCCGCCCGCCCACACTCGCGCACCCCTCTCACCCACACCCACCTGGCCCGCTCGCTGACTCCGCCCACCCTCACCCGCGCGGCTGCCCACCCCACCCCGCCATCCCTCACCCGACCTCCCGCCTGCCCACCGACCAGCTCGGCACCGACCCGCTTGCCCGCCCGTTAGGGGTGGCTGGGCAATTCTGATTATACAAATAAAAAATTTATGATATATTTTCGTTGTTAATTTAAGTTAATATGTTTTTGTTATTTACTGATTTATGTGTTTCTATTTTTCAGGAAAATGGCATCAAAGAAAATTTTTGTGAATCTTTTTGGACCAAAGACTCTTAAAGGTGCATCTTCAAGAAACATTGGTGAACGAACTCCACCTGAGCTCATGGCTACAAATCTTTCAAGTGCCTCAAGTGATAAGAAGATGATTTCAGACTGGAAGAATTCAAAAGAGGTGAAATTTCCATCAAGAATCTGGTATGTGAAAGAAAGAGAAAGCACAAATGTGAATATATATCTATATATTGATATACCGAATGATAATGAAATTTTTGAGGTGATGGGAAGAGTCATAGATATGTGTTCGATACCGGACACTGAAGTTGTTTACATACTTACAAAAGCTCCCAAGTCACATGAATTGATTAAATACCGACTATCATATTCATTGTATGACACGAGAGAGGTATCTACAAAGTTGTGTAAACCAATCGTAAATGAGATGACACAAAACATCGTAAGTATTGTTATTTATATTTGTATTTTGCATTCTTGAAAGTGTCTCGCTATATTTTTTAACTTTGTTTTTTATTGACATGATATTTTGTTTGGAAAATTTTTGTTGAAAGTTGTTCAATTAGGTTGGGAGGCACTCATTTCATAGAGCATGATATCATGAAAGTTGTTAGCAGTTTTTACTTAGTGTCAGAAGAAGATATGGAAAACAAGCAAAATGTAGTAATTGATGATGCTACAAAACTACATCCAAAGAAAAAAAAAAAAAAAAAAAAAAAAAAAAAAAAAGGCCTCTGGTGGATAAATCTAGCAAGGGTAAACAAGTTACTTTTGAGGATGATGAAGTTGAAATTGACAGTGAAGCATATGTTGCCATTACTGAAGATGACATTAGAATTGAGAAGAACTGTAAAAGACGAAAAGTAACAATGCCCAAGAATAAATCTGTTGGGAATGTTATGACGAAGAAAAGTAAAGTTGAATATTTTGAAGCAGTCATTACCAGCAGTCAAGAACCTAGTGAAACTTCAAAAGAAAGTAGAGAAATCATTACACCAGGAGCTGATTTACAGGATGGCATTATCAAAACAAAACAAAATGCCATTCGAGAGAATTTGACAAAGAGAAACTTAATTGATGGTGGTCGTACATTTCAGCTTAATGTCAGGCAAACCTATAAGGCAAGTGAAGGACAATGTCAATATCAAGTTAGAAAGCCACATCATCTGCATGTTCACAACTTGAAGACATTGATGAGGTACAATCCATATGCTCATGTGGTTAGTTATGTGCTTCTTGTTGATCCACTTCAAGTTCCCAAAAAAGAAGCATTTGATAAGTCAAAATGTTTTGAATACAATTATTATGTGCTTGGGGGGAACCATTCTGTAGAAGCTCAAAGACAATTGATGGAGGAATATCCTAATAACCCATGTTTTGAAACAATGAAATGTATCATTTACGCTGGTTTATCAAATACAGAAGCAAATTTAGTGGCATGGGATCATAATTCAGATAATGAATATAGGATGTCTATGACTTTCATCCAAAGGTTAGCTTTATTCATAGTGAATTTGAAGAAAAATGTGGTGGGGATAGGATAAATGTTACTGCAGATTTTCGAAAGGAATGTTGTATGGAAATAGGCTATCAAATTGAAGAGAAAACCAATTCAAAAGGTGGAAAAGGCAACAAAAATAGTGATTTATTCAGAGGTGTTGATAACATTTTCCAATTGGCATTTAGAACTGGAGATGTTTGGAAGTTGATTGATGAGATTTTTAGCATGTGGGAAGACATTGCCATTAAAAACCAGAGGGTCAAAAAGTCTAAGCCATTGATATGTAGCAATAGTAAATCAGCTCCTGAAATGAAGCATCTTCTAGACGATATGACTATCACACCTTGGAGGGCGATGCAAGGAGTGAAAGATGAAAAAATTGTCAAAACAATATTATCTCGTGTGAGGTCAGGGGAATTATCATTGGAGGAAATGTCTGAGGAATTTCAAAAGTAAGTTTGTTGAATTATTTTTATTTATTTCTAGATTATAATTATATTTTAAATAAAACATGTTGTTCTTGGTAGTATCTGTTATACATATCATTATATTAACTTTTTGTTACTTTATCTATGCAGTCACAAAGTTTACATGAAAATTCAAGAACAAATGGTTAGATTGTTGAATGAAGATAGTTGGGATGATGTTGTATGCAACTATCCAAATTCAAGTTCTACATCAACATTAAAAGCTTTTTATCTTGCATTTAAAAAGGTATCTTGATTTATGCATTCATTTTTATTCACCTGTGTACTATTTTTAATTTATAACTTACACATATATTTTTTTATTTTATAAAAGATTCGGAAGGATGATAATGGAGCGCCAGATAGGTTCAAAACCTTTATTGAAAAAATAAAGATCGAAAGACTGAGGAAGCAACGTATTAAGAATGTTCAACTTGATCCAACTCTTAATCATTTCATTTGGAATGGGATAGACACTATTTAATATCAAGTAATACAAGGCGACTATGAAGACATTGCTAAACTCATACCTAAAATGGATTATGCCCTAGTCATTGCAGATATTCCCCATGGTTTCAATATTCCAAACATTGACTATGATAGTGACCCTTATACTTATCAAGCTCTTAGTCAAGTGGTTGCGGGATTTGTAGAAGTCATGTAATCACCATTATGGAGATTTGTGACATTTCATTCAGACACACAATTGGCAATGATATTGTCAAGCTTCAAGGGGAAAACAAATTCAAGGATGCAACTTACATGGTAAGACGTTTAAAATGTATATTTGATTAATGTTGAAAAATTTATTTATGTTCAAGTTAATTGAACTTTTATTATTTCATGTTACAGGCAAAAGTCAAATCTTCTTAACAATGAAGATCAACAATTTATAAATGATTGTGAGTTCATTCATATTGATAGTTGGGAAAAATATGATAGCCATATGTCTATGATTTTTAATCGGGTAGACGGAAAGAGTCATAGCCAAATACTGATTTATGATGCTATTGTGAGAAAACTAACATATGAAGACTGCGAAACAAAAGGAGAGATAGTTAACATTTATCAAAAACCACAATTATTGATTAACTATTTTATAGACATATTCAAATAAAGCAGATTGGATTCTGGATTTATTTTTTGGCTCAGGTAAGTTTTATTATATGGAATTGAATTTCAATATGTTATTTTTTAATTAATATGTCATTGTACTAATTTAGTTCATTATTTCTTTTGTGCCTGATAATTAGGTATATCACTAGCATTTTTCCTTCAAAAAGGAAGAAATTGCATTGCAATTGAAAAAGATCTAGTACAGTGCAATTTCATTCAGCAAAGAATTAATGCTCTTCAATTTCTTCCAGATGCAATGCAAGAAATTGGGTTGAAGAAAGGGGACTTTAGTGAATCACGTGTGGCAAAAAAGGGAAAGGAACCCCAACCACCATTACATGGAATGTTTGGAAAAACATACATTGGGAGATTCG
Organism: Pinus tabuliformis; assembly: GCA_031772625.1. Classification (NCBI taxonomy): domain Eukaryota; kingdom Viridiplantae; phylum Streptophyta; class Pinopsida; order Pinales; family Pinaceae; genus Pinus; species Pinus tabuliformis. The sequence goes on along the minus strand of CM062816.1, from coordinate 2,078,405,895 downwards.
CAGACATCAAAGATCCATTAAAAGAGGGAAATGAGCAAAAGGAAACAGAAAATATTGTGGAAGAAGACAATGATGAAACTCTAGAGGACGAAGAGTTTGGATTACGTGACATTGTTGATTAAATTTAAGTTATGCTTGGAAATCAAGCTTTGCAATGTTTTGACTTTGACATTTTATGAGAAGAATAAACACTCAATTAGGGTTGTTATGCGTTCAATATTTGTAATATGTGATTTTCGCATTGATTTTTAAGTTAATCATTATTTTTTGAAAAAAAAGTGATTATTATTATTTTTTTGACATGAAATTCATAAAAAAAACTATTATTTAACCATTTTTAGTTAAAATTTTCGTATAAAAATTGTGATTTTGACATGTCAATTCTAGCAAAAAATTATCAAAACGTGTAGTTTTTTAGTTATATTTATGTTAAAAATGGTTATTTTTATGTCTATTGTTAAAAAATATTGTTTTTTAGAAACAATTATTTCATGTGGATTGAAAAATTAATTAAAGATGTATAAATATGTAGAATATCGAAAATTCAAAATATCGATCTTCTAATTTAAAAATGCAAAACAATAAAAACCTCCTACAAAAAAATTAAAATTAAAATAAAAAACAAAAAAAAATGAAGAAAACGACCACTTCAAAAATTATCAAATTTACAAAATAATTATTTACATTTTATACATTAGAAAATTTAAAGCCAAAAAACAGGTCTTTTAAAAAAAGGGTCTGATGTAGAATACCCACTTTTTCAAATCAGCATGAAAATCACTACCATTCTAAAACGTAATGTACATAAAAAAAATTAAAGTGCCAAAAACTATGCTCTAAAAAAAACATGTGTGTTCTGCATCACCCCCTTTCAAAATCAGGTCACTTTTTTGCTATCTCTACAAAACGGGTAATAGTATCAGTTCCCATTTCAAAGTTTACATTGATGATTGTACAAGTCAATGGAAGCAACGAAATTGTTGGAAGGTAGAATGAATTGTATCAGCATCATAGCACATGATCTATGTTAAAGAAGATGAAGCAAGAAGAACTCTTAGATGTAAAGGTGACAATACCCAACAGTAAATGAAATTATTGAATGAAAGAAGGAAGTGAGCAATTAAAGATGCAGCAGCCTAGAAGAAGGAGTGTTCAAGAGAAGATGAGAACAACTTCCAACTGCGGTTGGGTAGAATTTGTTGAGGCAGCTCCACAATTGTGATTGTGGGTAGAGTTTTCTTAAAGATAACAATTCCAGTAAGAGGAGTGCTGGGTAGAATTGCTAGTCAATAAAAGGTTCAAGGAAAGAACCAACAGATGCCAAAGGGCTAAACTCAAAAAAGTTTGGTGAGGCATGAAGGAGACTTGTTACAGATGAAAGAAAGGGCTAGTTGCATCTCACCAGTGAACAAGGAAATTTCACCAAAGGAAGAAATGGAATTGACTATTGATAGTCATAACAGGGGTACAGAGGAAAGTCACAGACAGAGAAAAAAGAGTGCCAAAGCAGTTGGACTCAAAAGAATGAGTAAAGAAGAAATGGACATAGAGTTGGCTGAGATGAAGGTAGAACTCAGTCATTTGAAGAAGCTGGTACAGAAAGGAATCAGAGAAGATTTGGAACAAGGAATTTATGTGGGGAAAAGAGTTAAGTGGCCTGTCAGAGAATTGTTTGCTGAGAAATTAATGCTTCGAAAAGTTGAGGATGAAGGAGTAGAATACATTTGTGAACCAGAGAAAGGATCTCTCCTTGGGGAAGGAGACAGTGATGACAGTGATGATAGTGACGATCTATACAAATCAATAGGAGAGAAAGGTACTGGTAGCATCTTCACAGGCAAGAGAATCTCATAATTTTGGGATTAATTATTTGTGTGAATGTAAATTTGTAGGTATGCAGCCAAATGAAATTGACTCTGTGAAAGAGGTTGAGACAAGAAAAACAGAAAAGGAGATGCAGGAAGACTTTCAAGACTTTGATTGGTGGAGAAAATTAAAAGGTATGAGTAAATGGTAGTGTCTTCTCTTAGTGAAAACTTATTAGATCGTGTTAGAAGGAATATTAACATGGATAGAAAACCAATGGAAAATGGATAGAGGGAGAGAAGCTAATGCATTACAGGGTTGTGAAGTGAAGAGAAGCGAGGCTGACACAGAGAACTTAGCTGAAGAATTTAAGTCAAGGAAATCTTTGAAAGATCAAAGTCTTATCATAGAAGAGAAGGAGACATTGTTGTCTTATTTGGATAAATTGAGTGCTGGAGAAAATTGTGAAGGACAGGGGGATGTTATGCAAACTTATGATGAAATTGTCAAGCAAAGTCAAGAAGCTGTAGTCCCAGAAGTTTTCTTTGATGAAAATAAAATCAGAGATGTTGAGGAAGAATTTCTCAATAACTTAGTGAACTATCCAAATAGTTCAAAGGAGCATGAAGGTCTAGTCAATGAGAGTTCAGGTGAAGAGCCTTTTATTTTTGAAACTGACATGATGTGTATATTTTCAGGTTTAACAGGTGATAAACAACAATTGGACAATGTTCTTATGCATGTTGATGAAGAAGTGAAACTGTTTGAGGAAATAGTTAAAATAGAAGGATATTTTGAGCATATATTTAATACTTTTGAGAATGATGGTATTGACAGGGAAATTGTCATGATTAAGGAAGCTGAAGACAAACAAATGGAAATTTGTGATGATAACTAGAATGAAGTATCTTCAGTAGAAAATCCAGACTGTGTGGAAAATGTGAAGGAATGTATGATGATGTTGACAAATACATAAGTTCAGGAATTCTATGATTTTAAAGTGGATTATTTTTATGAATCTGTAAACCATGAAGAAGCTTTAGAAAGCCAGAATTTTGTTTTTTTTGTAGGTGAAGATGAAACAACATTAATTAGTTGTATGGAAGGTGAAAGGATATTTCACAATGATATATTTCAGGAGAATTTAATTCTTGAATTGTTGAATGACATTTTTGTGTCAAAACAAGGAATATTTTGTAATGAACAAGAAAGTGCTCAAATGAAATTTATTGACAATTTTATAAATTTTGCAGAGGATCAGTATAAGGACTTGATGGCAGAGTTATCTGTGGATATAGAAATCCATAGTAACTTTAAATATGATAATTGTGGCAAAAATTCAATTTTATACAGGAAAGAAGAGTCATATGCAAATGATATGCTTATTGGAGATGAGGGAAGATTCAAATTACTGGAAAAGTTATTAGATGAACCTAATAAGATAAAGGGAAAGATTATCTTTAATGATAATGAAAGGGAAGCTGTAGAGTACAAGCAATAGTTTGTAAATAATAGAGGTGAAGAAGAATTGGACAGAAATTTCATAATTTCTATGGTAAGGGAGAATGTACAATAGATAGATGTCAGTGGAGTTCAGCTACGAACAAATTGTAAATAGGAAGTTGAGAAAGTGTGGAAGATGAAGTCAGTTAAGAAGAGAGACAGCAAGGAAGAGAAATTAACAAAAGAAATTTGTATCAGCAAGGAAAGTGGACAACAACAACATAAGATTTGGAATCCTGGAAGAACAGAAGTGACAGTGGCAGAAGAAATGAATCAATAGCATGATGAAAGTGATGACCAGTTACAAAGTAAAGTTTGGGATACTGGATGATCAGCAGAAGAAACACATGACCAAGAGGTCATGAAAAATTTCAACTTTGGGAGTCTGATGTAGGAGCATTTAGACCTAGTCAGCAATGTGATGGTATGATCACATGTTGTGGCTAACAAAGGGTTGGAAGATAAGAGATTAATTAATTTTATTAATTTAAATGTATGAGAGTGTTTTATTTGTTGTCAAAATCTGAGCAGAAAAGGGTATAAGTAGCTGATTGATCCTCCCTGCATGGAGATCAGGCCAAGCAGTTAGATTATCTGGTTTGAATAGGATATGAGGGATTTGAAAGCTTAAATTAGCATTTGTTTGAGAAAAGAGTGGAGTGAAGAGATTCTTTAGGGAAGAATGAGAGATTTCTGGATCTGAACTAAATGGGTTCATGAATCCACATTTTGTATAAATTGTAATCTTTTGGAATGAGTGAGAGGGTTAGATTCAGATGGAAAGATAGGATGGATGAGCGAGGGAAGAACTGAAACAATCGAGTGTGACTGTTTCTTCTATAAATATTTATCAATATGAATACAATGTGGATTGTGTATTTCTTTGTGTAATTTAGTATTGAGTGTGTTTATAACTTTTAGTCTCTGGATTGAGGATCTAAGAATTACTGTGTTTGTTGATGCTCAGAATATAGGATAAGAGTGTGTGTTCTGTATATAATGCAGAAAACTAGTTGATGTGGATTATCCCTACCAGATTAGCAGACAAAGATTAAATGAAGGAATGAATCATCATTGATCATAGGTTTGATTAATGATGATCTATTTGTGAGAAGATCGTAAGCGTTCTCTAATGAATGTGCATGTGGTTTAATATAGGAAACAGACTAAAACATCAAAAGACTGAGTTGACTGATAATTCATGAAGGAAACCTGACAAAATTGTGTTAACCAAAGGAGTCTAGAACCGTCAGATCTACAAATCCAATAGATCTAATGGTCATCGCGCACCAACAAGCTTGTGCGTTAGTCAAGGAATAAAAGTGGTTTTATCAATGAAGTTGTTTATCAGGTGGAGAAAAAGTGGTAAGCTGTCTTTTGGAGTTCTAAGTGATTCCATTAATCAATCGACACGTAGCACTTGGGTGGAGAGAGAAAACCACTTTATCGGGTGGATAAAAATTGCGCAAAATCTTCGTCCAATATCAGTGTTAACCATTGAATCAAGTGTGCTTTGATCAACGGTGGAGGATCATTAATTATTTTTTTTTATCAGGTGAACCAACGACTGTTGGATTGAAAGGTAAGGTCAACGACGAAGAATTAATGCGATAATATTTGTGGAAAATTCAGACCCGATATGTTATTAATGCGGGTTAAATCTATTTGAGATCTAGTCGGATGCGGTCGAAGTGGGATCGGGCTGGTTGACAGGTTATATCTTTGTTTTTCATTGATCGGATGTATAGTTGGGCTTTCTTTTGTTTTGGGTTTCAATAATTTGATGGGGTTTTATTAAGTTAAGTGAACATGGATTTAATTAGTTTTAATTCCAAATTTATGAAAGGGTGTAACCTTGCTTCACTTTGGAGGTTATGTGGGCATAACTCATAGGTCCACATGGGATTTTTAAAGGATGTCAGTTACGTGGCATCATGATGCATCAACTAATCCCAGCTTTTGTCTGAGATATTCAAATGTTTATCTAGGAAGCGTTTAGTGAATATATCAACAACCTATTCTTTGGAGGGAACATACTCCAATTTAACCTTTTGTTCAAGCACTTGTTCTCTTAGAAAATGGTACTTAATGGGTATGTGCTTGTTCTTGGAGTGCATGACAGAATTTTTCGAAATACTGATGGCACTTGTATTATCACATAGAATGGAGATGGGTGGAGTACATTTGATCTAAATGTCTTGCAATGTTTGCATCATCCAAAGTAGTTGTGTGCAACAAGATGCAACAACCACATATTCTACTTCAGTTGTAGATAAGGCAATCGAACTTTATTTCTTGCTGAACCATGACGCTAACCGAGAACCCATATAGAATGCACCTCCACTAGTACTCTTTCGATCATCCACATTTCGTGCCCAATCTACATTTGTATAAGCATGAAGAGTAAGATTTGTATCTTTAGGATACCACAAACCAAATTCTTGAGTTCCTCGAAGATAGTTGAAAATTATTTTGACTTCCTGGAGATGTGATTCCTTTGGATTTGCTTGGAACCTTCCAATAATTCCTACTGCATGCATGATATCAGGTCTAGTACCTATTAGATAAAGAAAACTTCCAATCATAATATGTAAGTTGATTGGTTTATTGTTGATGATTCACCGTTAGAATTGAGACTGCGTCCTGTTACCATTGGAGTACATATTGGTGTAGAATCTTCCATTCTGTACTTCTTCAAGATCTGCTTGAGATATTTGGTTTGTGAAAGAAAGATACCATCTTTTGTTTGTTGTACTTGTAGACCAAGAAAATAAGTACGTTCACCAACTAAGGACATTTCAAATTCTTGCTGCATTACTGAAGCAAAATTTTGACTCATGGATTCTTCATTGCTACCAAAGATGATATCATCAACATAAACAACAATAATTAGCATTTTATCATTTTCAATATTTGTGTATAAATTTGTACCTGCAGAACCTTTTGTGAAACCTTTTTGTTGTAGATATTTGTCAAGGTGGTAATACCAAGCCCTTGGAGCCTTCTTTAGACCATAGAGAGCCTTTTTGAGCTTGCATACGAGTTTTGCATCATTTCCAACAATGAATCCTTTTGGATATTCAATATAAACTTCTTCTAAATCTCCATTAAGAAAGGTTTATTTTACATCCATTTGATATACTTTGAATTTTCGAAAACTAGAGAGAGAAAGAAACATCCTTATGGCTTCAAGTCTGGAAACAGGTGCAAAAGTTTCTTCAAGATCTATACCTTCTTGTTGAGCATACCCTTTACAAACAAGTATTTCCTTGTTTCTAATAACTTCTCCATTTTCATTCAACTTATTCTTAAATATCCATTTTGTTCCTATAACATTTTTATCATAAGGTCTAGGAACTAATTCCCAAGTATCGTTCTTTTCAATTTGGTCCAGTTCTTCATCCATGGCCTTGACCCAACATTCATCTTTGCAGGATTAATTTACATTCTGGGGTTCGGTGGAGGATAGTAATGTTAGATAACTTGAGGTCCCTGTAAGAGTTCATATTTTTCGTACACCAACCCCTTTTTCTCCTAGAATTTGAGATTCTGGATGATTCTTCTGAACATACATGGATGGATTTTTTTCCCTATCTGTTGTATCTTCTTCTGGTGCTTCATTGGTTTCTTCTTCTATATCATTTTGATTTGATGCGAGAAAGAATTCCCCATCTTTCTTACTGTCATATTCCTCTGTTGATTTCATTTGTTCCATATTTTTGCATGCTTCATCAATTACAACATCAATGCTTTCAACAATTTTCCGGTCTTTTATTATAACATTTGTATCCTTTACTTTTGGATTAATAACCAAGAAGAATTCCTTCGTCAGCTCTAGGTTTGAACTTACCAAGTTTTTCGTTAGTCCTTTTGATGAAACATTTGCTTCCAAACACTCTAAAGTGTTTTACAGTATGAGGCTTACCATACTAAAGTTCATATGGAGTTTGATTGCTATTTACCCAAACATTCGCTTTGTTGAGAATAGTAACAAAAGCAAATGCAGCTTTACCCCATAAGGTTGCATGAGTTCCAGATTCATCAAGCATTGCTCGAGCCATTTGTTGAATTGTTCTGTTCATTATTTCCACCACACCATTGTGCTGAGGAGTTCTTGCGACGAAGAATTGCCTCTTTATTCCATGTTGTTGACAAAATTCAAAGAATTCATCTGATATGAATTATCCCCCTCGATCAAATTTGAAACATTTGATTTTTCGATCTGATTCATTTTCAACTAAAGCTTTGAAGGCTTTAAAACTTTTCAAATGCTTCATCTTTATGCTTTAGTAGTTCTATCCAACACATCCTGGAAAAATCATCAATAAATAAAATAAACTATTCTTTTCCACGAGGTGAATTTTTCCTTGTTGGTCCACATAAATCAGTATGGATGAGTTCAAGAGGCTTACTTGCTGATCCTTTTTTTTCATTGAAGTGAACTGTGGTTTTCTTACCGACTTGACATGGTTTTCATATGGTATTTTCTGGGATGTTGATATCTGGAAGATCACACACTGCCTTGAGCCTGCATGCCTTTCTTATTTGAGAAAAGCTTAGATGTCCCAATCATCTATGCCATATCCATTTTTCATCTGTTTTTCTTAGATAGCATTGTTGTTGTCCTCCTTTGAGTATGTATAAGTTGTTTGGAGTTCTTGTGCCTTTGATCACAGTGTTTCCTGTATCAAGCTCATGAACCACACATCTGTTTAATTGAAACACAACTTCATTTCCTTGATCACACATTTGACTGACACTCAACAGGTTATGCTTTAAACCATCTACATACATGACATTTCCAGCTTTAACCTTTTCTTTCAAGAAGATAGAACCTTTACCTTTAATGACAACTGGATTGTCATTTCAAAATGAGACATTATTTTCCTTTTCTAAATCATTATATGAATGAAGTTTCTCTTTATCACCTATCATGTATTTGGAGCATCTGCTATTGATGTACCACTGATTTTCTTGTCCTTATGCATACAGATCTATGCCACATCTTTCTAATTGAGATTCCTTCTTTCTCCATATATTGGGATTTAATGATGTTTGCTCCTTTTGAATTGATGGCCGAAATTTTCTCCTGCATTCATATTCTTCATGACCAAAGCTATTACAAATCGAACATTCTACTTCATTTTCAAGAGGAGAAAAGTTATTATAGGAGCTTTTATGGATTCATGTTACACTCCTTTGATTTCGTGCTTCTCTAGTCATGATAGTTTTGTAAGAAACACATTGAGCAGCGTTATGCCCAAAGTTATGACATAAAAAACATTTCCCATTAAAAAAGTTTCTACGATCATAAAATCTTTTGGCATTGTTTACCTATTGGTTGAAGCTTCTACTGATATCCATCCTCAGAGTAAATTGAGTATGATTTACCTGATGAGTAATTTTAGGCCTTTGCTGACAATTGACATATTGTTCATTGGTCTTTGCTGCGCCAAGATAGCTTCTAGTGGAGGCTGACAACTTCTGTGATTGAGATGATTCTTCAGTATATCCAAGACTTGTCTTTATCAGAGGAGAACGCTGAAATTTGATGATTTCATTTAAAGTTTCAGATCCTTTAGCAAAATCTAAGATTTAGAGATTTTGTCTTCTCAAGTTATTTTCTTAGACCCGCAATTTCACATTCTAGATTTTCATTGTGTTTTTCTCTTTCAGTGAGTTGGTGTGTCAACGTATCTATGATCATATTCTTTTCTTCTAAATAGATTTTGAGTTTAGTGATTTTCTCAAGAAAGTATTCCTCTTCTAAGGCATCCAAAAAATCATCATTGTCATAAGCCATGAGTAGTCTATAATATTGTTCAGTTTCATCTTCATCACTATTGGATAAACCATCATTATCTTCATGCGTATAGTAACTCCTATTCACAGCCTGTTTTCTATTTCCTTTTTCATATTCCTTTCCTTTTGCATATTTATCTTTATGAAGACATTTGGTAGCATAATTACCGACTCTACCACAAGCAAAGAATTTCAAAGGTAGCTCACCTTTGAATCTTTCGGAACCCCATTGAAGCTTCTTGACAAAATTTACCACATCTTCTTCTTCTGAAATGTGTCCTAATTCATTGTGCTCTTCCTTTTCTGTTCCCTTTGCTGATGCTTTAAAAGAAGCTTCTCTCATATCTGATAGACCTCATTTTCTCATTTCAAAGGCAGTTAGGATTCCATGGAGTTGAGTCATAGTAATAGTTTGAAGATCCTATTTTTCTTCTATGGCAAACACTTTTGACTCAAATTTAGAAGACAAAGATCTCAAGCTTTTCTCAACTAAAGTAGCTTCCTTTATCTCTTCCCCTAGATTCTTCATACAATTAACAATCTCATCTATATGTTAAAATTAACTAGCAACACTCTCATCACTATGCATCTTAAGATTTTCATACTAAATTTTGAGAGTTTGAAGCTTAGCACGTTTTACCTGAGAGTCTCCTTCGTAGCTCTGAATGATTTTGTCCCATATCTCTCTGGCTGTCTTGAGATGCATGACTTTGACAAATTATGATTCTGATAGACTTCCCAATAACATATTGACAACTTTGGCATTGGTTTCATATAACTTCTTACCTGAAGAGTCTGCAGGAATTGTTGTTGGAAATTGATATCCTCCTTCAACAATTTCCCAAACATCGGATCCAAGAGATTGTAGATAGGCTATGGTTCTTATTTTCCAATATACCAAGTTGCTCCCATTGAAGATTGCTGGTTTGATAGATCCCATGCCTTTGTGATTATTCATCTTGAAAGATCTTCCTTCAAGCGCTTAAGCTTCTTCTAAAGGACCTTCTCTGATACCAATTGTTGGAAATAATACTGATAGGGGGGTGAATCAATATTATCAGTTCAATAATTTTTCCTTTCCCAAATAGATTTATATACGCTACTTCTGTGAAGTGAACTAGCGTGTACACGCTACTGTGATTAGAGAAACCAGCGTATACCCAAAGAACTTATGATTTAGTCAATTTATCATGTGTTGATTTTTAATCAGTGCATTAGTAACGTATTAAACAGTGCAGTAAAAAATAGAATAAACCATCACACATAAGAAACACACATGAACACCAAGATTTATGGTGGAAACCCAATGCGGGGTAAAACCACCTGCTGCTATTGTCTCCATCTTCTTTTAATAATAAGAAAATCTGTTTACAATCTTTTACTGGTGTAGTCTCATACCAGTACATAGGCACCCACCTGCAGAAGACTACAACCTTCTCTTGTTTTCCAGCTTCTACTGGAAGGAAGCTACAACCCCCTAGCTTTCGTACTATCCAATGTGTTTACTGGTACATAAGCACCGGCCTACAGAAGGATATAACCTTCTCTCTTCTTCCAGGGACCACGTTTCATAAATTTTCAGACTGGATGCTCCTGGTACACAACAATACACATGAAGGCCTAGTTTCATCAAATTTTCATACTGGACCCATTAGATCTTTCAAACTGCATCAACCAATAATCAGTTAATTTGAACAGTCAGATTACTATCACCAGAACACTATGCTGAACCCAAAAACCTGCATTATCATTTAGAACCAGCTGCAACCTCAAAAATCATGCATCAAAATGTATACGCTACTTTACTGAACCCAACATGTGTGTATACGCTATTTCCTTTAATCAAACTTGTGTATACCTTCAAAAACTACTAAAACATAAAACTTCTTAATCAAGTCTGTACCAACCAGCAATAAACTGAACATCTACTATCAATTTATAAAGCTTTACATAGGCAGTAGCATAGATCACCCTTCTCACTTATACAATCAATCAATCAGATGTCAAACTGCTTATGCATTTAGTTTATATTCAGATCTAAGAAGACTTCATTGACAAACATCAGTAAAACAACATAATTGATCAAATAGATCAGTTAGATTTGAAAAATAGGCATTTCCTTTATATATTCTACTTAGAAGAGTAGAACCTGTGTGTACATGCGCTTTTACCGAGATGAACCAGTGTATAGATTTGCAAATATTAACTCATAACTTTGTTGCTATTCTAGACTTCAGACAAACCCAGATCATGAAATTTAAAGATTAAAATATGTGTACATAATCAGATCTAGCTCAACCAATATTAGATCATTCAATGATAAGTCATTTCAGATCTCATGATCCTAATCCAACATTGAATTCAAGGTGCACAAAATATTTCATATCAAATCACAAACATAGCCCCTGCAACATAAAATATAATTCAGATAGAAGTATTCCTTAGAAACCATTTCACTTGCATGCCTTGGCCTTATGATCTTCTCCTCCTTATATAGTTTTATGCCTTTCTCAATACCTTGGACCAAAACCACTTAGGATCCATGGTATTCTTGGACGGGATCAAATAGTCGTTAATTCGCTCAATATTTTGGACTAATACCATGGTATTGACCCCTGGTATTTTCTCCTCTTGAATTTCCTTAATTTTCCAACATATACACTCTTTTCTTCTTGTGAAAGTGCATGTATACGTATACGCTCTTTTTGTTCTGTGAACCAGCGTGTATACATTGTTTTGACTAAGTGGACCTGCGTATACATCTTAAACTGCTTTTCACCATCCTTTACCTTCAACTTCTTCATTCTGATTAGTAGACTTTAGTTCCATCTTCCTATTCTTCTATATCAATGCTCTATTACATCTGAATGGACCTGTTACACTGTGGGTTGCCTTTCATCAAAACTGAACTCACCTGTGAGTGAGTGGCCATCAAGGACAACACTTGTATCATAATTCCAACACTATACTATGATCAACACTTCTACACTTAGCCATATTTTCAATTTAATTCTTCATTAATGTGCAAGAAATCTCAAGCATGGTCATTATGGAGTCAACTGCTACCTCTGCAAATCATGGTCCTCTTTGTCTTGACCCAACGATTTATGCAGTCACCATTACTCCTGCGACAACAACCTTCTGCACACATTTATTTAGTTGTCAACCCATTCATCCTCATACACCTTCATATAGCTTTTTATTGCAATATTAGAGCTTTTTCATTTCGTAACTTCTTATTAAAAATATCTTACGAAATCGCGAGCTTATGGTTTTACCTTTAGCCCCTTTTACTCAGCTCCTTATTTTACCCCATGAAACTAGGAGTTGTGACCACTGGCTTAGCGCTAATGTTATAAGGCCTTTATTCTCCTATTAGGGGACTATCTCCCTGTATATATCTCTTGCCCTGGGTTCTTTTTAGTTTCCTTGACCAAGCACCAACACCTTGGAGCTCCTGCATATCATAAATTTCTCATAATTCAATTAGGGAGGTCCCCAAAATTTTGACCTCTAAAATGTACTTTCCACACATATTTTCAGAACTTAGGTGCTAAGGTCTCCTATATGCCATTGGTCCTTTCGATCTAGATGACCAAGTTTTAAACATGATCAGAGCTCCTTGTTTCGTAACTTCTCCCTAAATTACAATTATGAAGGAGTTTCGAAATTCCGACCTTCGAAATATTTTCTATGTGGCATCACATAGCACTTAGGTGCTTAGGCCTTCTTTCTGCCGTTCGTCTTTTGTATCCCCCATGACCATGTGCCAGTCCACATCATAGTCCCTTTATCAAATCAAAACTTTTCTATACAACAATTAGACATGAGTTACGAAAACTCCAACCTTCGATATGCCGACCTCCAAGATGATGTCATGTTGTCGTCATCACTCCATGTGATGTATCCTTAGTGGTGACACGTGTCACCTGGATTTGCCCCATTAGGCCACCGAAAATGTCGAATCTAACTGGCACGTGTCCATCATACATTCACATCATGCTAATGTCATCTACATCGTCAGTTCTTAAGGGACCAATCATCTCCTTCCATGTGTCTATTAGAGGAGAGATAAATGGTCTTCTTGGTCCTTTGTTTTTCATCGAATTCCTTTGTAATTATTCTCCTTTTCAAACCTCAGAAATTCCAAGGAAATGAAATTTACAAGGACTTATAAGCTTCTGAGGTTCCTATATGCCTTTTTGCACCATCTACTCTGACCTCTGATATTGTGACTTGCTCTGGTATCTCGAGTTCTGAAATCTCTAAGCTCTTGAGATTCCAAACCTTCGAAAATCAGCCTTGATATTTGGCTACTCCTTTTAGGCTTCTTTTAAATAAACTATTGAGGTCCTGATGGATCCCATGCTTCTTATATTTGTCCTTCCAAAATTTGGCTCCTGATATTTGACCTGCTTCGAAGGACTCCAAGCTCCTTTACTTCAGATATCAATAAATTTTAATTCCGATGGCCATTTCTAGACTTCCACATACCATTGGAAAGCTCTTTCATAGAAAATTTCTAGTGGAGCAAGTCTGATGTAAGCTTTGAGTCCATCTATTACCTAAAAAATGGCTACTAACTCTCGGCCATTCTTTTATCCTTGAATCCTTTTCTTGTTCCTAGAATCTTGGACTCCCAACCACCATAGTCATCATTTTATGGCTTCTCCAATAAGACTACTACTATGATGATTCTCTACGGAGCACTGCAGAAAACATGGAATGGATTCCAAACCACCATAGTCATCATTTTATGGCTTCTCTAATAATCCTACTACTATTATGATTCTCTATAGAGCACTGCAGTAACCATGGGACTCCCCTTAAGCTTGACACATCAAGAACATCAAGCTAGCCCAATTACCATCACATCTAGGCTAGGGAACATCAAAGACAACATTTGCTGCCACAAATATTCATGGTATCTAGTTGACATCAATGCCAACAGTTGGACAATGCTAACTACCCAACATATCTCCCAGCATGATTGTTGACATCAATGCCAACACACTTGCAACCACTAGCTATCCAGGCAATGTCAATTGTCCAACACGCTCATTCTATACTTGTGACAAAATTGCATTCAGCAGCAACCACTTATGGATTTTCTCTACAGAGGATGAAAACCCTAATTCTCATTTAGAGATCCATTTTCTGACCAGGATCATCCCATGATTTCATTTATATGGTTTTTAAAGCTAATTTATAAAGGAATTTTTTTATTTGTTTTTAAAGATTTGCATAGAAAGAGTAATAAAGACCATGGTATTGATTTCATATTTGTATTTAATACATAAGTATGGATTTGAATTACTCTTTTTCAAATTGTTGGACCTAAGGCATTTATAAAGTTTCTTATACCATGTTTGGGGTATTACTTTAATCCATATAATGTTTTCACTAACTTGCAAGCCTACACTTTTTACCTTTGGTAATAAAACACTATGGTTGATCCATATAAACTCTATTCATGTCTTCGAAAAAGAACATCCATTTAGTGGACTTACCACCTATTTTTTTTTTTAAATTAAAAAAATGGAAATAAATTAAGTTATGGATGCAAAAGTATCTTCATAGTATATACCTTATTGTTTTGTCTTCTCCATGTTGTATCCCATTCTTAGAAATCAACACTCACAACAAAGAGATAGAAGGAGACCCGATTATGCATTTTTATTATGGAGGACAATACATATGAATAGATTTTCATGAATATGTAAAAGAATTTGTATTACTTTCTCATAAGGGATGTATCACCTAATTATGTTTTAATACATCATTATGGCATGGATTGATTTATACCAACTTTTTCTTGAATTTCCTAGAAGTCACCTTGAAATATAAACTCAAAAATTTCACCTCAACCTTGAGATTTTCTAGATCCATTTCTCATAAAATTTCAACCTTGTGGTTGAAGCTAAAGTATTACTTATAGTAATATATATTGCACTTCTATCCAACTAGATACATAAGGAAACCCAAGAAAATAAAAATCACATGTGTGTACTTCAAGGGAATTTATTTTCTATAACTTGGGGAATAATTCCCAACATATAATATATCTAAAATTACTTATTACAACATATGTATCATAGCCATAAATATTCCCACCTAGCTTCCATATATTTTCCAAATTTTTTAACAAAATCTCCTCATTAGCATGTAAAATAAACATGCATAACTATCTCTAGAAATTACTCAATCATTATGAGAACACAAGTTGAAAATTAGATTTATAAGAAGACAAAATGATAGCAAGGAAATATTCATATATACATAGGATGAAGCTAAAAGTAGATATGAACAACATAATACTTGGATGAATCTCTAACTAATAGGATGTCTAGATAATAAGATACTTGTATGAATCTCTCTCCAATGATCATATTTGATTATAGCTAGCTATCATAATTATTTCGTTGCAAATATCAAAGAATCACTCTAACAATTATACAAGGTTATATCATGGTGACATGATAGAGATGAATAAGTATTTAATGACAATCCCTATTCCACTCATGGATTTGGCAGCCTAGATCCACCATCATTTGAGATTAATAATAGGCCTGAGACCTTTCATGTGGAACTAAATGTGAATGTTTTTGTGGGTATGGGTGTCCATAACATGACATGTAGCACTATCCCAATGGAAGATGGGTCAAAATCTACATTTGGCACTCAACTCCTCGTCCTTTCTCTCCATTGGAGTGGGATTAGGGATTGAGGAACATAGAGGTTCATTGCATGTTCCAAAACCAAGCCACAATGTTAATTGGTGTAGGACAAGGCCCATAAAATCCCATAGGAATACTATTTCTCTTGTGGTAGGAAAGGACATTTCTCTTTATCAAGTTGAGGAATTTCTCAACAAAACATTATTCAGTAAGTTCTTCAATTGATGTGTTAATATAGGTCATTGTATTTGTGTATGTAGTAATTTGGGTTTCCTTTTCTCATGTATAACACCATTAGTCATTTTATGTTGAGAGGATGGCATGGTTTTATCCTTTGGTATGATGAGGGAGCATGGAAAATATTGGCCAAAACATGGTTAATGAATCATTGTTTTCTTGGGCTTATATTATGGGGCCCTTTTTTTATGTGCGGATATGTATAAATCATATAATTTTTCGATTTGGGTAAAATTTCCCAATATCCCACTTGAAATTTGGAATAATATAGGTATTAAGCCATAGGATATGCAATTAGATCCTATATTATAAGTGATGATGGGTATGTAGAGAATAACTTGTGGTTAATGGCCCAGATTCTAGTTGATATCAATGCTAGGTAGGGTTTAAATGAATCAATCCAAATTGTTAGTGGTGTTTTTTCCTATACTCATATTCTTAACTATGTGGATGTGTCATGAGTTGTTCTAGATTCCATATCATGCTCCAATTAATGGTGGATTGTTCTTGATTTTTCATTACTTGACATCATGGGGTGCATATGGGTAATGCAAAACTTTGCCCGAAGGACATGAATGAGGAAAATTCACCTAGAGTAGTTCTTGCTATGGATAGTGGACATCTCGTTATTGATCTAGTCAAGGATATGGCTCCTCTAACTTATCCCATGAAAATGTTTACTATGATGCAGCTAGAGGGAGGAGTTCCATAAGGTTAAATGTAGATAACTTTCTTCTAACTCACTTGTACTATTATAATGTTCTTGTGGTTTCATCAAGGCATTTCTCAAAATCCATTATGATGCTCGCTAACGATTTCTCTCATTTGATGGAGTGTTATAGGACTTTCAACCAAACAGGTATATGTCACATCTATCTTCATCGAGTGACGAACGTTCAAG
Source organism: Pinus tabuliformis (assembly GCA_031772625.1). NCBI lineage: Eukaryota > Viridiplantae > Streptophyta > Pinopsida > Pinales > Pinaceae > Pinus > Pinus tabuliformis. Next base: position 2,078,388,969 of record CM062816.1, on the reverse strand, counting down.
TATGATAGAAGAATTTGACCAAACATCTGCTACATTGTCTAGCAGGTGAAAATCAACTACAAGTGAAAATACTAGAAGAAAATTCCATGGATGCATGGATTTTTTTCTTTCTAAAGGGGGGTTATGTTCATAAGATAATGAGAGCATAGATAACATCAACGTTCCATTTAGGTACACACCTCTAGTGAAACAATGGACACCTAAGGATCTTCCTAAAATAAACACTGCTTTTCCTGTCAATGAAAGGATAAATCGCATTTCCCCATTCTCATTACATGGTTTGGGGCTATTTTCCATGGATGGTGTTAGCGCTTGAAATTTCACCTCAGGCTGAGAAAGGTAAACCTCAAGGCTACATCAAACCATTTAGCCTCGTAGCTAGCCCTACGGGGCAGGAGAAGGCTCTCTCCGGTCAATCTCGGCAGATCTTCAATGGGATGAGATGACCAACAAGGTAACACTGATATTAGGCTAGTAAACTGATCAAAGAGTTTGATTTGGGGTTTTTTGGGTTTTTTGGTGGAAAATTGAGGAATTGCAATTTTGGGTGCGGGGATTGGACACAGTTTCTGCAGGGGGTTCCTTGGGGCGAGGTAGGATACAGTATTGATGCCTTAACTTGAGATGGATGATGAGGAATGAAAGATAAGGAGCTAAAGAGAGCAAACAATCACTTTGAATTCTCTTTAGACAGAAGAAAACATTGAAATTAAACAAATTTAAAAGCAGAGCATGGCTAGCATGAATTCCTACTTTAACACTTCATTTGTTTAATGTGCAGCAGTAAAGAAAGGAAATGAATCACATAACAAAGCTTACAAGATCATTGAGAAACACACCATCAACACATGAGTCCACAAGAATCCCAAAGATGACTGCAAAACCCTGGTCTTCCTTAGCCAAAAATTGCAGAGATACAATGAAATAATACAATGATAGCTTATCCCTCAAGAGTCCAACCTTCCAACCCTTGAAAATGATTAAGAAAATACATAATATAGGCAAGCCAACCTCTTCCCTTGCCTCTAGGGGTCGAGCTCATCCTTCTAGGAGCTGTTTCAACTAATTCTAAACTGAGCACTAAAATCTAGGCAGTCAAAACAACTTGCCTCTATAAACTTGGAAACCAATTCATACATTTAATTTTTACCCTTTTCATAAATGAATCTTCTAGAAGAGTTACAAAAGGGTAAAAGTGTCTAAAAAGTGTCACAATTACATCAAAGATAATCATCTTCAACCCCAAAAAGTCAAACTGAGTCAAATCTGCGTTTTCTGGGCTGTACAGTGCAATCTGGCAAAAAACTGCCTGACAGGTCGCGCCCCCCTGCCTGATGGGTCGCGCACCATGCCCAATGGGTCGCGCACTCCTGACGGGTCGCGCCCGTTGAAAAAATACACTACGGGCAGCCTCCTGACGGGTCGCGCCCCTCTGACGGGTCGCGCACCTGGCTCAACAGGTCGCGCTTTTGCAGGAGGCTTTTGGAGGCCTTCCTGGTGTCAGAATTGGGCGCAGAATAGCTCATTAGAAAGGTATTTGAGTCTAATTTCCAACCCAACTTGAATTTTTCAATTTGGAGTTTATTTTACCTGTCAAAAATCAAATCTCCCAAGACTGGTCAAAAAGTGCCAAATGAGGCTGCCTCAAGGAAGAGTGCTGTTGCAGTCAACTTTTGAATGCCTTCCTCAACCCCAAATTGAGCTCATGATAGCTCATTGGAAAGATCTTTGTGTCTAGTTATCATTTTACCCATCAAGAAAATAATTTTTCCAACCAAGCTAGGATAAAACTTTATTTTCCCAAGGTCGCTTCAGAGGTGTCTTTAATTCTCCTGAGGCAACGGAATTCTTGACATTTCTCTCAAACCATGACACATGTGAAAAAAGTGAAAGAGGTTTTTCTTCGTTAGTCTTTTTTGGACAAAAACCTCTCTCAGTTTTCCAAAATTAATCTTTTATTGCTCTAAAACATCTTTTGAGTGAAACTTGTCCCGATGTGTGAAACAAGGAATTTTGTCGAAATGGAGCGAAATGAAGGGGATAGGGGGCTTCTAAATTCTTGAAGAAATTTTTGGGAGTAGGGAGAGATGTTAGGAAGTAGGGGAAAATAGAATCTCAAAGATTGAGTGAGGGGAAGGGGTCCAAAAGGGCAAAACACAGGCCCAACCTAGAAAATTGCCAAGTTGTAGCTAGAAACTAGGGTTTGTGCAAAAATGAGGAATTTGGCGGATCTAAGGGATGGGAAGTGCTTGATAAGGTACTTTAAGGATAGGGGAAGGTTTATGAACATCTGGATACAAGTTTTGCCAATGATTTGACCGTCCAAGAGAAATTGGCTTCAAAACCCTAGGAGAGGGAAATGAACTTGCCAAAGCACAACTGAAGCATAAACAAGATGTAAAATGACTCATTAGACACCGACATGATAATGAAAACCCTATGAATGATGATAGACTCAGCTGAATAGTGACATATATTGGCATTTGGACAACTTTAGAAGGAGTTAAAGCAAACCCTAGACCTAATGCCTAGTGACCAAATTTTGCTTGAAGACTCACTGAAAAGACAAAATTTGACCTTGACACTCTGAGATCACTTTGTAAGAGCATATTTGATCACTGGAGGAAGGCTGGGAAGACTGACACTAACAGATGGCATAAAGGTATGCAACAGAGGATTAAATTGAATTGATGGAGCATGTTGAACCCTGTTACAACTACAATGATTGGGTATGGCTAGTCTAATATGCCAAAAGTATGCAAAGATATGGAGTGGCCGCAAATTATATAGAACTAAAAGACAATGATCAAAATAAAGGTGCAACTATGTATATTGATGGAAGGCAAAAAGAAGTATGGAATATTGTAGGGTTTATAAATAGTACACAGATCATGACCCCAAATAAGCAACCCAATTGCATATTCGAGGGGCATGAAGGAAACCGTGTATTTCTATGTGCCATTAAATCAATATTTGCATGGGGAATAGTTGCTCATTTATTACAATTTGAATCAAATAGATAGCTTTTTTTCTATTATGGGGCAATATGTATTAAATTTTACCCAACTTATAAGCAATGTCTATTATATCTCATGATTTTCATTTACTACAATATATTTTTCGGCATCTTGTAAGTTGAGGAAACATTTTAATACGTCATGGTTATAATATCGTGGCAAGTTGATCAAGGTAAAAGGGAACCAACCTCACAACAGGTAAACATCAATGTATTTGTACGTAAAATACTATAACCACAAGATTTATTCTAGAGATACATTTTATCCATTATAGAGTAAGTCAAATTCATATTTTTAGGCATCATACAACTAAATGAAACATTTACTATGCATATGACCGAATTAAGAAAATGCATTCCTTCATCCTTTTCAAATTATTTTTTCTATACAATATGGAATATATATTGATCCTGTCATAATGCCTCTTCCAAGAGCCTTCCAATATGATGAAGTTTTTATAAATTTAGAACTTTTTAAATTGGCCATGATATAATGTGAAGTTTCTATATAAATTTAGAAATATTTCTATAGTGGCTTTCTTATTCATATAATGATGATTAATTGTGGAAGAATTGCAAATTACACTTATTTGATCAACACGGTGATAAGGGGAAGGCACTATCCCTAGAGAAGTCCATAGATGCCTGCTGGGTGATTTAATTGTAAGTTAAATCCTTGTCATTAATTGTCAACCTAGGGTTTGTAAACAGATGAGGTATACCTATTCTCTATGTACTAGGTGGTTATTTATCAGAGTATATTAATCTAATGCAATTGAAACTACGAAATTAAATCAATCCAATCCAATCCAAAAATAAAGAAATTGAAATCACACTTGCATAAAGGAAAACACACTTTCTTGAAAATGAAAATCACACTTGCAAAATTGAAATCACACAACACTTGCATAAATGAAATCACACTTGTAGAATTGAAAGCACACTTGTTGAATTGAAATCACACTCACACCTGCTGAAATGAAATCACACTTGTTGAAAGGAAAAACTCACCTGCATAAAATGAAAAAACGCTTGCTGAAAAGAAATGAAATAACATAACTATACTATGTTACCAATATGTACAAAGGTATGCAGACTGTGGTTGATGGAGGCCCTCCATTCCTCAGCAAGCACACCGAACAACTATCACATCTTGGATATCAAAGTAGAAGCATGTATTTCATAAAATGAGGTACAAGATATTACAAGAATTCTTTATATTCACTTTAAAAATCACACCTTGCATGGAACTTGGAACCTCCAACTAGCAACTAGCAAGTATCTACCTCTTAACTTGGCAACTAACATTAACACTAACACCTAACAACTTTGCAACCATTTGTATGAAGGAGGCACTCCTATTTATATAAAAATTGAAGATAAATTATTCAATAAATATAGATCCTTATATCTCTCCTAAATCCACATTTATCTCTTGTGGTTACAACCAATCACCTAAAAATACAAGATACAAATCCTCTCAAAATACTCATCCATGATTCTTCTCCTTTGAATGTGCTTAGTTAATGACCCACATCTTCTACAATTATTCCACAAATATTTATGAGTTGGAATTTGAAATTCGAATTTGTGGTTGGCTTGCCAAATAGGACCCTTCTAGAATCTCCAAGTAGGCCTACAATATCACAAAACTCATAACACTTTTAGATATATATGAAAACATGTTAATTTCCTAATATTTAATCACAAATTATCTTAAAATACTTAAAATCAATGACTTGGAAAATAATAATGATCAACCCATACAATCATGAAAATGGTTACTTAATGTAGAGTTATGGGGCTATAGAGTTACAGAATGAGGCTAAAACTGATGGAAATGTGGGTAAAAGTGGATACATTTTGGAGACCCAACAATGCCCCTGAGGAAGAGCTTAATGAAGAAGTTATTTTTATGTTCGTTGATCCGACCCAAATAATAAAGAAGCTTCGAATGAAAGCAGACAAGAAATTCGGTTCTTTAGTTTTAATTGAGCCTTAGACAGAAGAGATAAGAGATAATCAAAACTTTGATGTGCTAAATTCATCAATATTGGGTGAGGAACTCATTTCATTATCCCCTTTATTTGTTTATGATTTTAATTATCTCATCCTTTATAAAAAAACTCTTTATTTTATAGGATTTTTTAGCGAAGTACAATCCTGATGTTGCGACTATGGGGGTCAGTGTTGGTAGCAACACTGATGCTCCGCCTATGAGTGATGCATTGATCGTTGAGATTGGTAAACCCACTCAACCACACATGACTGGATCTGCACCTCCTGAACAATATACATCAAGATCTATAGATGATGTTATGGATGTAGAGCATGATATCATTGCATAATTTAAAGTGAGATTTCCTGGATCTTCCTGTGTTACTAGCACATGAATACTACCAATTATTTTTTTGGTAGATGATGACAATGTCCCCATGAAAATAAAGAAACTTCTAGGTATTTAAGAAGCATTGTAAATGTTAAGTACAATTTAATTGAAATTAACATATAGTCTGCAGTAATTTTAAACGAATGATAATATTGTTTTGTAGGAAATGATTTATTCTATAGGTGTTTGTATGACCTAACATTGGAAATCTTTGGGCCGACCATTCACACAAACTAGAAATCCCAAAGTTCCAATTTGAAAGATGAACCTATGACTAGGATGGTTCACTTGTTTGGTGAGGGTACCTTCAACAAAACTAGAGTTACCTCCAAGGTAGGCTTACATTTAAAATATCTACGGGACCAATATAGGTCTCATTTGGAAAGGACAAGGTCACATGAGCGCCCTCCAACAATTCCAGAGTTGGAGTGGAAAACACTCATTGCAGATGCAAATGAGAAGGCACTTCGAAAAGCAGGGAAGACACCACCCAGACCAGGAAGGTATGAGGCACTTTTAATAATGTAATTATGATGTTTTATCATCATTGTGACATCTAATTAATTTTTTCAATATTTTAAATATAGGCTCCTATATATATATATATATATATATGTATATATATATATATATATATATATATATATATATATATATATATATATATATATATATATATATATATATATATATCCAAAGCCACAATGACTAGAATAGCTAAACATGGGCAACATCATCTTGGATTGGGTGGTTACTCAAAACTGCCCCCTAAAATTGTAAGTATATAAAAAAATAATTTGCATCTAAATTATAAATTCTTAACAATTTTAATTTAGTGTCACAGAAGAAGAAAAATTCATGTTCTCATGTAAAATTTCAAGGGTCATAATTCAAAGAGTCTCCCACAGAGGAATTCCTAAAGCTTTCTTTCAAGCATGGCTATCAAGTCGTGGTTGAACATAGGACAAGCTTGATGTATTCACAGTCTTCCAACAGCCAACTTAACACTTAGGAAAATAAAAGCAACAAATATTATTTATAAATGATTACTTGTACAATCTATTGGTTTTTATTTTTGGCCATAAATGTAGATACAACACATGAGCCTACTGATGGTGGAGTGCCTCTTGAGATTGATTTTGAGCTCGGTATTGGAGGTATCTCATGTGCTATAAAAAAATTGTAGTATGTAATACAATTAAAAATATTTAAGTGAAAATGGTGTATTAATTATAATCTTTCTTGTTTCTACAATAGAGCATGTACAGGATGAGGCCATAGAAGAGGAGGAACATATGGCCACATCCAAAAGTATTATGTTTCCCTTCACTACTGAAGCAGGTAAAGAACAATCTACTACTCTTTTTATTAATCAAACATTTGTAATAATAATAATTATAAATATGAATTTAACAGTTCTTTCTTATTGCAATTGATGCTCGGCCCCACTTGTAGCAACACAGTAGTAGGAATAGGTCAGTAGCAAGATATACATTAGAGCCCATAACAATTGAAGGGGGCCAAGATCAAGACATCCTTGCTAACTACATATTTAAAAAGAGAAAAATCTGATAAAAAATTACTGCACTTGTTTATTTAGAGCCCGATTGTTTGAGTATCACATTTTTTCTGAGAGGTTGAATGCCTCATGGCATGTGCACATGTAACTTTTGACTATCTTAGTAAAAATTTATGATTTTTCCATTGGAAAAATTTAGAATAACCTTGTTTCATATTATGTAAACATATTTTTTGTGATAAAATTTATCGAGATAAAATATTTTGTGGATGTATGAATGAATGAATGAATGATGACACCCTTTAAGGCATAACATAATTGTGATATTTCTTCATCCAACTCTAGTTTGAGGTTGTCATTAAATTATAATGCAAGGAATTGTTTATAGAGGCTCAACCAAAATCCATGTAAACAAAATAACGAGAAAAATCTAGAAGACATATTCTAATATTTTGTCTCATATAGGTTTTGTGGATTTTAAACATCTTGGTATACAAGTCATTTTCAAATACGTACAAACCTTTTAATATCCCTATAAATTGCATTTACAATGGAAAATATTATTTTTACCGTGTTTAATGAAATGGTTGAAAAAAAGAACCATTATGATTTAGTTGGAAACTAATTTGAATCAAATAAATAAAATAATAACTCACGAAGATAACAAAAGTTTTGTAGGTTCTTTAAATTCATTCGTAAACTAGGAAAAATGACTTTCATTTTCATCTACTAGAGTTTTCATCGTGTGAAGTCTTGAGGCATTGATCAACACAACTTTGATGAGGAATGTTGTGGCTCCAACGAAAGGTATTCATGAACATGAGGTATGCATGTGGGACTTCATGGTTATTGTGCACAAAAGATAAGTATCGAGTTAATTTTATTGAAAATATTTAAAAGGTTCATATGCCCAAGAAAAGATAAGTTAAGTTAGCTTTATTATTTGGAGGAAAAATGCATAAAATTCTTGTGCATAAGATAGCTGTACCATTTTCTTGAAAATAATGCTTGCAAACCCTGCACACAAAAATATTTAAGAATTCTTGACATTCTCCATGAAAAATAAATGCATGTGAACTTTTCTTATGAAAAGAAAAAGAAACTAAGTTATTTCATTAAAAAAATGCAAGAGATATTCGCATGATGCTCATGCATTAGATTCCTAATTAAGAGAAGCATTGGACTCTTAAAGAGCATATGAGTTTATGTGCATAAGAATAATATCTATTATTTGATTTTTAAAAATGAATATGTGAAATTGCACGCACGGGAAGAAATATAGTGTTAATTACTGAGAAGGAAATATGCATTTGCATGCATAAAAAGAATAATTAAATGTAATAGATTATCTTGAAAATAAAGTTGCATGCATTGAAAGAAACAAATATTAAGTTGGACTTCTTGAAAAGATATATATATATATATATCTATATATATATATATATATATATATATATATATATGAGCATGCAGAAAAAAATGATTATTATATTAATCTCTTGGAAAGAAAATACATATATTTTTTTTTCTGAATAAAGACTAATTCTATTAAGAGAGGGAAAATATAGTACAATCAAGCCTGAAAACAGGCTTAGCAGAGAAGCAATGGAGCCAGAGGTGATAGGGAATCAACCTTGCTCCAAATAGACAGACAAGGGACAGGTCATAGAAAGCAAAGGAATACAAAGGAAAGTACTGATCAAAAGGCTACCCCGAAGGGTTGTTTCCTGCAAATCGACATTTTTTGCCTTTTTTCTTGCTCACTTTTATCCACCCAGTGGAGCTTGGCTGAGTCATGACAAGTTGTAGATTATTCTGTTCTGATGGCTGAGTATCCTTGTCAGAGTCTGAGGACGAAGAGAAATGGGAACGTTTATGAGAAATCTGCTGGTTAGAGGGAGCCTCCGGGTGAGCCGAGGGGGCTTCCTTCGGAGTTTCCTCATTCTGCAAATCAGCTTCAATTTCCTCATCAACCTGCACATCTGCCTCAGATTCCTCCTCCTCCGAACTCGATAAGCCTGAATCGTCCAGCGGACGAGGTGGTTCAAAAGGATTCCATCTCTTGGATTTGGGCTTACGATTCAGATTCTTCTTTTTGTCTTTGAGCTGGGAACATGTACTCTGAAGGTGCCCTGTTTGATGACAATGGTGACAGCGGAACGTTGTATTCTCGTAATCCAGTGGTTGAGTCCAATGGAAATCTCCAAACTTGAGATTAATCTGATCCGGCAGTCCTTTGCTGATATCTATTTCTGCACACAGTCTGCCATAAGTGTAGAGACCATTTTCCCTTCTTGAGGTATCTGTAGCCAGGTATCATCCCAAAGTGTTTCCAATAGCTAGGAAGACAGAGAAATCCCAAAAATGTGCCGGAAGATTCGGGAGCCTGACCCAAATGGGAAGCTTGGAGATGACTGCTGTAGAGGGGTCGAAGTCAGGAAACCAGGGGGTTAGAAAAATCCCAGCTGAACCCCATAACCAAGGGCCTCCCATTAAGGCTTTCTGGTAGTCTTCGCTTGATTCAAAAAGAACCAGGAAAAAACCTTTTGAACATAAGAAGATTTTACACTTTTTAGTCCAAAAGGAATGGACCCATTGATAAAGATCTGCTGTGCAAGGCCATAGGTCATTAAATCTGCAAATGAGTGCAAATTCTGCAAAGCTCTGGTAGCGGCTTTCAACCCTAGGATTAGAGAAGTTGATGGAGGGAATTTCCTCTGATTTGTCTACCAGAAACGGCTTTGGAGCTTCATTTAGCTGGGTTTCCTTTGAAGAGAACTGAGGTTGGGCAGCGTTTTTGCGTGCTGCATCTTTGTAAGAGAAAGATGGGGCAGAGGAGTTTTGCCCAAATGAACCACCTCTTAGACGGAAAGAAACCCCAATAGAAGCGTCCTTTTGAATGTTGTAAAAAGAAAGAGGAAGGGGATGCATAAGCTGCTTACCCTTATACAGCAGTCTGAGGCAAGAGGAGGGAATCCCCAGCTGGCATTCAAGTTTTTGCAGAAGATCCTGCACAAGATCTGTTGCGCAAACCCATAACATTGTCGTTTTGCCTGAAAGATTAACTTGGATCTGAAATGCATGAGATTCTTCAGGCAGATCCAGCTGGTTCAAGATAGAAAGCTGCTTCAGAGTTGATCTCGTCTGAACTTGCCTCCTGAAAGCTGCTTGTCCATCGATCTGGGTTTTTTTAAGGCCCCAAGATCTTCTGGGCTCCTGATTTGATGGTTTAATTGCAGATCTGATCATCTGACTACCATCCACGGTCAGTACTCCCGATTCAGAGCAGAACCATGACCCTTGACGTCGGATCTTGAGGATTCGAAGACTGCAGATCTGTAATAAAGGTAGATCTGTGACCCCATTGAGCAGATCCAGGACATTGAGCTCCCCTGCTTGGATATCGCTGAAATCTTTTTTCAAAAGAAAAAGCTCCCCTTCCTCTACGCGTTCAGTGACTCGAGCACCAGAAATGAGTTTGAAGCCTTCAATTCCTTCTGCGCTAAGGCAGATGCCAACGGCCCCCGCAGAGGCATCTTCCTTCTTCGAGACCAAGAGTTTCGCTGGCGTGGAGACCAAGAAACAGCAGATCTCCCTGAACCTCTCTGCATGCAGTAAAACTTCAAGAATGTGCCAGGATTTGGGTTCCATGTAAGATGCCGGAAGCCATTCTACGCTTTCTGGGAACGCCAGATTATCTGCAACAAAGAAATCATACAGCGCAAAGGGCGCTAGAGAGACGAAAGCTGTTGAAACCCTCGTCTCCATCCGCATTATCCTTGTTTATCGAGTATTCAAGAAAATACATATATTAGCATGTAGCAAAAGAATAATTTCTTGAAAAGAAAATATATATATTTGCATGTTCTAAGTGTGTTAAAAATACTTGGAAATCTTTTAGGGTTCTTGTGTGCATGAACCTAGGTTAAATAAATTTATTCTCTTGAAAAGATATGTTGTGCAATTTTTGGAAAGTCTTTATGGTTTTTTGTGGAAAATAATCAAACTACTTAAACCCTTTTCATTGAAAAAGGGTTACATGTGAACCTTGCACAAAGAAAGGATAACTATTTTCCTAGATCTTTGGAAAAAGAAACATCTATTTATATACTCAAATATTAGTTGATTGTGGTAAATCTCTTTATGTACAGAAAACTATAGCTATTGTGAAAGAATAAGAATCTTTATGCGTAGAGACATTAATTGTTATATTAACTTCCTTTTGAAAAAAGAAGTATGTATTTGTTTACATGAAAATAATAGCTAAGATGGTACAATTATAGAGAAAGAAATATGTTTTTCATACATCAAAGAAATGCTATTATGATAAGTTCTTGCATATACAAATAATAGTCATTATGTTATAGAGATATGTCATTTGCATAGATAGAAGAACTATTGAACTATATATCTTTAGAAAAGCTATATGTGATTATTTTTATTCTATCGTAACTATTATGTTAGTTTCTTTTGGAATAATATCATGTATATCCATGCAAGATTTGTGTTAGCTTTCTTTTGGAAAGAATATACATTTGCATGCGGGAAATGATAGCATGTTGTATTATCCTACATTGAAAAAGATTCTTTTGGGAAAGAAGAGGAATTTACATGCACAAAAATCATAGTAATGTGTTGGTTTCTTTAGAATATATATGGGTAGTGGTGGTAAATACTTTTGAAAAGAAGACATGTATTTGTATGTTTTTATAGCATTAGATTTTTGGAAAATAAAACATGTTTTTGCATCCCTTATTGTGCTAGATTTCCTCAAAAAGAAAACATGTATTTGCATGATCTATTGTGTTAAGCTTTCTTTTAGGAAGTTTCTTTTGTAAACCATATGCATTTGCATGAATAGGAACATCATCCATTGAGTTAGCTTTCTTTATGTATTTTCATGCACCAAAAGTAATAGCTGAGGGGTTAGTAAATTTTATAAAGTTTATGTAATTTGCATGCACGAAGATCGTAATTGATGTGTTAGTTTCCTTTAAAGGAATGTCTAGAAAATTGTAGTGATTTGTCTTGCAAGAATGTGTGCTTGTGCGAGGGGAATAATAGTTAATGTGGTATTTATTTATAGACATGCTTTGATGGTTATATGCTTATAACTAATGCATATGTAGTGTTGTTGAAGGAAGCATGTCACGATATTTTGTTTACATTTCATGAATGTACATGAATAGATGGTAAAACATCACTAGTATAGATTTATGAATTTCTTTGATTAATACTTGATCTAATCATGATATCAAAGGTTGCTAAAATAACAGTTGTAGGAAAAGGTTGTGGCACATGTAAAGATGGATTATGTTTACCATTATGGAAGAACATAATTTAGTGGTCTATACAGATTGAAGGAATTTCATTTGCAGGACAATCCACTAATGGGAAGAACTAAGCCCTAAAGACACAATGCTCAAGGGTTTGTGGGTAAATTATGTCATAATGGCTGTAATAGATTATAATGAGTTATGTTGTTTTTGAGATGATATTTTTTGTGATATTTTATAACAACGGTCAAGGGATGGAATCCTTATAACCATTGAGTGAGAGGTGAATACCCTCACAAGCATTTAATAATATAATTAAATGTTTGTTGGTTTTCACCCTACGGGGTTTCCAAGGTATATCACTTTCTAATGACGTGTTTCCCTATTGTGCCATTTTTATGATGTTTATTCCTTGCATGATGTGATGCTTATATTATCAATAATGTCATTAACTAATTGAGTTAAAATAATCTTGGAATTGATGAAAGGTTACATAAGAAAGTATATGTTAATACGCTACAATAGTGGTTGTTAATGTTTATGTAACTTACTATTCCTTTAAAGTTAGTCTATGTAATGATGAAAATTTTGTAATGGTTAATGAGGAATCTAGAATAGTAATTTGGATAGTTACCTGTGAATTTGAATAGTTACCAATGGGTAAATTCTGTAAAAAAAATCTAACTCCATGCATTTTCATGTGAGGTTAATGGGGGATGTTACAAGTGGTATCAAAGCTAAAGGTTGTAGCATTAGCGCCTTTTGGGAATTGGTAAATGGAAAAGAAGTAAAGGTATCATTCTAACAAAACTCCATAATGATACATGTGGTTGATTGTCTTTGACATGAGATGCATGATGCATGCTAATAACCACATTTAAGAGTAATAAGTGATAAGATCTGCTTTAAAACAAATCTCATGATATTTGAATCGTATGAAAATAAAATACTATAAAACCTTGGTTGTGCTTATGAACAATCCTGAGCACTCACTAGTTAAAGTGAGAATTGGCTACCAAAGTTTGCATATATGACAATATTACTGATACATTTAATGAAGATGACTAAAGTTAAAATGCACTACTTATAAAGAATAAATGCATGAATGTAAAATTTGGGGAATGTACTTGAAGAGGACGATAGAGTATTTTAAAAGGACATTGAAAGAATCCCTTTAGATTTTAAAAATAAAGAATGAGTCGAGTAGTGAGACTTGACTGCAATAGCTAGTTGTTGATTGAATCTTGTCATGGTTGCATTAAGATGGTTGGTAGCATTGATTAGTTAATGTTTCATGACTAACTATTAAAACTTATATGCATGAATTGGTTTTGATTAAAGTTTATTGCAAGCTATAAATGAGTGGTTTATGAAAAGTAATAAGATCAATACCTTTCTACATGTTGAATTATTGAGAACTTTTATGCATGCAAAATGCATTCTAATGTATTGATAAAATTTCTTATGTATAACAATATTTTGTAGAAGGTATGTTTTTATTAAAAACAACTATGACTAGTATTGCTGATGGAATTAAGCAGGGGTAGCTTAATGCCAACATGAGAACTTGTGAAGGTAAAACATTTCAATGTGAATTGAAACCGTAAATGAGAAAGTATATTGTTGTGATATACATGATTGTGTTATTTGGAAAATTAGAAAGCATACCACCTATATGTCAGCTATGTTTCTTATCAATCTAGATATTATGGACCCATGCTAAGGGTCAAGTATGAATGCATGATGTACATAAATGTTTTTTTGTTTGTTTTTATGATAATGTGCATATGGTTTTTTATGTAAACTACTATGGGAAAGAGTGCTAAAAGAGATTTTCACATGCCATATAGCTATGGACAATTGTGAAAGTCTAGGAGGCCTTGGGTTGATAGCACTTACCTTCCTATAGGGGTTGATGGTGCTTGCCTACTCTAATTTCCTCTCCCTAGAGATAGATGATCTTAGTAAGGGAAAAGAGTTATCTGAGATGGCGAGAGTGGAAAAATCTTGAGGAAACTTTGTTGATTTTGGAGCCTATTGGAGGAGGCCCAAAATTCCTCAAAGACAGGATGCTATTAGAGGAATAGGCAGGACAATGCCAAGAGGAATCTTATATTGGAACCTTTGTGGTCATTGGAATTCTTGAGTTGGTTTACCAATGGAATTCCATACTAGAACTGGTATGGCCTTTGTCAAAGAATTTTCTGGATGTGAAAATGGTTCAATTTGGTTGTGTAAACCAATTCCCATTGGTTGGGAGGAGAATTATCTTTCCATTATGGTTGTCATAGTAGAAAAAATTAACTAATCCATTATGTGTTGTGTTAAAAATGAATTTTCTATACAATTGTGTAATTATTTTATGTACATCTTTATAGGAAAGGAGTGTAGTGCTTAGAAACGAATTACTATAAGTGTAATTTCCTTTATTGTATTACCAATATTGTGAATATCTTCAGCAGGAGGCTATGATAGTTTTTATTTGATACAATTAATGATCATTTCGATGATTAGAGAGCTAGGTTCTCTTTGAGTACTTTTAGAAGTATTGTGTGGATGTCTTTAGCAGGAGCTAAGACAGTGTGCACGTGGTGCAATGATTTATCATTTTGATGATTAGAGGGTTGGTTCTCTCTGAGTACATATGAAAGTACTGTGGTAAAAATATCTCTTGACATCACATGAATGATTGATAGTTAAAATTATTGCATTTTATTCAAAATGTTGTGACTAATGTGACTATGTTGAATTTGTTGATCATATATTATAGGGTGCTTTCCATGGAGGTTATGAAACCACCTACAATTGAAATTATTGCGTAAGGTAACCATGATTTTCAAGAGTAATTGGTAAGTAATGGTAAGTTGATTTAGAGATTTTCTTTTTATCTCTAAAAATTTGAATAATGGACAAGTGATGGAAAGTAAAAATGGCTTATTTTTGCAGTTGTAAATGTTTATGACTATTAATAAACATTATTGTTTTTTTTTGGCTTATTGATATTGCATAGAAATAAAATCCTTAATTTTGAAGGGAAAGGTTTCTATTTTGGTTGTTTAAAGCATTATATCATGAGTAAAAGTTAATGATAAACATCGAGGATGGTGTTTACTTCAAGGGGGGTGTTGTAGCAGCTACAACCACCCTCCAAAATTTTGCCTTACCTTCATTTTTGAGCCTCCCTACCAAATTTCCACAACACCTTGTCTTGCTTCATCAAGTACACAAGCTTTAGTGTTTTTCCTGCACAAAGGTAGCTTGTTGATCACAGTTTGATGCATTCCCCTCACAAGCTGTTCATCCAGACTTGGTCCAGCTGCAGGTTGAGAAGCTCCCCTAAGAAATTGCACAATTTTGGAGGGAAACCAACCTTCCCTCCAGAAATTGCGCAATCCTGTCTGGCAGCTTGTTGGGCTCCAGAATTGCACAATTCTACCAGCCAACCCTCACAATGAAATTTGCGCAATTTTCCCTAGTAGGGTTGATCAGCCCAGAGTTTGCGCAAATCTGGGCAGCAGTTACTTGCTCTGCCTAGAAATTGTGCAATTCTTTTGGGCAACCAGCCTAGCTCCCAGCTAGAAATGTGCATTTCCTTCCAGTTGTTAAGCAGCTTCATGCATGAGCAGTTGGGTTGACCATTTCCACCCAGGACCAAGGAAACTTGACTTGCATGCATGACTTTCTTTTTCCCGGAATAGCAAAAGGAAACATGCAAAAAACATCCCTTGATTTAGGGAGCTATTTTTAGCAGCTGGAGGTTACATGCAAAGTTGTTTTAGAAACTTTCCTCCAAGTGTCACTTTTTCCTAGATTTATGGCATGCGCATCATGAGCTCAAAACTTATTTATTCGACGCATCAGAGCTCATTCTTTCACATCAATCTTGGAGCTCTAACATCCCACAGCACATCCAGGACTCTTCGACACATCCAGCTCATCTATTCATGGGTAAGGGGCCTCAACTTGTCTTTTTCAATATTTTTGTCGCTTTTTGTGTTTTCGCTTCTGTGAGTGTTGTTTGCTTGATTTATTTGAACGCTTGCTGTCATTTACATGCATACGAGCTTTTTCTAGCATTGTTTTAGTTTTCATTGCTATCTCACTGCTGTCGCATTCACGAAACTGTTTTGCATGAACGATCGTTGATTCGGTGACTTGCTTCACCCACATGCATGTTGATATGCTTATTGAATCTTTCATTCATGTTTTCAAGCACTATCAATCACTTTTTCTTTCACTTAGTGTCACCGTGCATTCACTCTCATATTTGCTTTAAGTTTCTTGTTGGCGAGTCTAGCCAACCTTGGCCCGGACTCTTCCTTCACCGAGACAACATTGTGCAATTTAGGGAAGGAAGGCTTTGCCTTCCTCTCCAGAAATGCACATTTCTACCCAACCACTGTCCTCCAAGACTGTTTTGCGCATTTCTGAGGGATAGTGACTGCTGGCCCATAAAATTGCGTAATGCAGTCCCTGAGCCTGTAGTCACTCCCAGCTGGAATTATGCATTGCACAATCCCAGCAGCTAGCAGCCAGTATGGACTGCGCATTGCGCATTCCCAGCAGGTAGCGGCCATTCTGGACTGCGCATTGTGCAAATCCAATAGCTAGTATTGCCTCCCAGATAGCCCATACTGTGTTTTGCACAGTTCTGGTATCCAATCACCCAGCCTCCCAGAAGATATTGCACAATATTGCCTATTAGCTCCCCCGGTATGCATTATGCCATTCCCCGAATTTTCTTTGGTTTTCGCTGATAGGTTTCCTACCATGCATGTTTCTTGTTTCTAGATGTTTTAGGTGTTCATCTACCTCTTAGCATTACAAGATCAATGGCCTCCAAGAGAGCAGGATCGAAAGATACTGACATAAGTGCAACTGGAGCAGCAGTTGAACGGGTGTCTGTATGTCTACAAATCTATGAAGATACAAAGATGTTTCTAGACAAGGACATCAAGTTGAAATGGCAAGAGGTCAATGAAGCATTTACAGGAACTTTTGAGGAAGACCTCGAAGACCATCAGGTGTATGTGAACATTCAGAAGTCTGGCTTGTACTAGATTGCATGCAGATACCTCGTGTTCCCATGCGCGGACATGATACACTGGATCATCTCTCACACTGATCCTGAGACGATGACCTTGAGCAGTGTCAATGGAATGAAGCTTGCAACCTTCTGGGCATGAGATTATGATGAGATGTATTAGATGCCAGAGCCCATGACTATCATGAAGACTCCCTTCAGCTTACCCAATAGTAGTGCTAACTCTAGAGACATTTTGAAGAACTAGGTAAAGGAGTCGCCTTGATTTAGTTTGACACCCAATCAGATCTATAAGATGAAGATACTGTGGAAGGCATATCAATACTTTGTCATATTTGCATGTCGACTGTATGGCCAAGAAAGCATGGAAACCCTCCCATAGAGTTGGGTGATTGTGCTGGACCAACTGGCTAGAGAAGGAAAACCATGTAACTAGTTTAGCATGTTGGTTCATCAGCTGAAGGAACAAGTAACGAAAGTTTGGCAGTCACCCAGTGGTATGCATGCAGATATTTACATGCCCGCCTACATCTTAGATGTAATTTGTGCCCGACAGGAGTTCCTGGGCTTGGAGTAGGCATGGTCATTGGCGGAGACTACTGTGAACACATATTTCAAGTTGTTGTCCAAATGCAGCTTCAGAGGAGTAATCACACAGTTGTTCGATCATTTTGTCACCCCAGTCTACAAGATGATATTCGAACAGGATCCACCTTGCATGTTGAAAGAAGCAATGGAGGCAGTGATAGAAATTGCTGATTGGTATGCCTCATCGTCTGGCACCTTCATCCAAATATTTAGCACAGAGAAGCCTCCACATGTTCTACCGAAGTTTTCCTTGGACATACTTTTCATGTAGGAAGTAGCATATCACATCTCAGTAGGATTGGCAGCTAGACTGCACTGGAAGAAGAAGGCACCTTGGCCCACTCTTCCATTGCAGATTGGGTTATATGAGATCTGGAGTATCAAGTAAGCGGATGTCGAAGCATAACAGATGAAGAAGTATTCGTCCAATCTCTGAAGTTACAATCTATATGACCAACATTGCATTGTGAAAGATCCAACTAGATCCACAGGGAATTTCATTGGGTCAAGGAGGACCCATGGAGATATTGCTACAGTTTCTCCAGACCCAATGAACAGGTTGGCTTCGATGTGGAGTGGTTAGAAAAGCAACATGAAGTAGCATCTCGGAGAGCACCAACAGTAGCAGTAGTAGAAGCAAGCATACCAGTGCGCAACACGGGCAAGAGGAAGATTGTTGATCGCATGGAGGAGAAAAGATGTAAGTTCCGAGTAGATCCATTAGTAGAGAAAGAAGCTATGGCTATAGAGGCAAAGAGGCACCAGTGCGACATGTGAATCACACAAAGGCAGAGGGACAAGAGAAGAATGGAGGAAGCAGATAAGGAGTTGCATGAGATGAGGGAGCAACTTCGAAAGGAACAAGAATTGTGCAAACAAGAGAGGGAAGTGCAGCAGCAGTAGATACAACAAGGGGTGCAACATGTGCAAATAGATGAAACAACACCCGTATAGGTAGTGGATTCATCAGAATATTTGGCATCAGGTAGACAGGGTGAACCATCGCAGGAGAAAGACTTCATTCATGAGATAGAACAAGCACTCCAAAAATTGGATGCAGACATGGAAGAAAAAGGGTTGGAACAGGACACCGACCTCATGCCTCACAATCAAGAGGTCGACTTACCCACTTCACTACATCCAGATGATGAGCAAGTCTCAAGTGACCAAGGAGGCACTAAGATCCTTCGTGATTAGCCAGAAGGGGAGATGTACAACATCTTATTCGATGAATCTCAACATAGAGTTGTGCAGTCTGGTGGAGTGTCACCTCTGGAGGATCATACATCTCCTGTGCAAGTTGAGGAACGAGTGATTGTGACTGATGTGCACAAACATCCAGAAGCCTTGGCCAATGCAACCAGAGTGTATGCTGAAACCGCTAGCTCAAGTGTTCACTTTCTGATAGCCGAGAATGAGTGAATGGCAAAGGAACTACAGACAACCAAGCAAGGAGGAGAGTTTGTGACAGCATCCTCCCGTGCTGAACTGAAGAAGGAAATACTATATGAAGTATTGTCCCTCAACACAGTTATACGAGCATTGTACTCCAATTTTGGTATCATACATAAGGCAGTTACCCATCTCAATGGATGGCAGCATCAACGTGCTAGAAGAGCACGTATCTTCACGAACTTGCATGCTGTTGTTGATGACATGCAAACATGGACGATGAAATACAAGGGACCCCTACTTCACTTGCTTAAGATGATGAGGGCCAATGTGGTCGAGCTGAAAGCACGTATCCGGAGTGAGATCCAGAACTATGAAGAGCTCCCACAACTCATCACTAGCATATAGGATTCCCATGCATGAGTATTCAAGAGTATGGATGTTGTGGTGTGCACACATGCAATCCCATCTATTGGGACTCTCACCCAAGAGAAGACAAAGGCACAGGTCTGACTAGAGCTTAACTCGTACTTCAACAAATTGATGTGCATTGCCACCAGCCCAGAGTTTCCCATCAACACAGAAATCATGCACAAGTATGTTGTTGGTCTGACCGCATTGAAGACAATGATGCACATGCTTTCAAATGAGTTAGACAGAGGAGCCTGAGTAGTGTACCTAAATGCTATGGAGGCAAGATTTAGGTTTCAGATAGATGTCACCGCGGGGCACATGGACACCATCAAGGACTACTGATCTTGGCATCCATATGTTACTATCGATCAGCATGAGGATGTTGAGGAGTTGGATTTCCATGGTTGTCTAAGTCAGAGTGATATCTAGTAGGCTTCCTCAAGCCGTTTGTTTCACATGGGTACATGTGCATTGTAATGTAACGTCATGTCAAGTGTAAGTCAAGTGTCGATAGTTGGATGTAACAATCATAAAGTAGATGAAGAGTCATGAGGGTAGATGAATTGTCACAAAGGGGAATGTCAAGGGCCACCCCACCCTTTGCTATAAATAGTCCCTCATAACTCACTGTAAAGGCTTTTGGTTAGCCAAGCTTTCGATACAACTATCTTGGAGAGAGCTTGGAAAGTATTGTAATGAGCCTTGGCTTCTCCACTACGCAGAGCTAGTACATCTCTTTGGAGGAGCAGGTAGTTGTGGCTATAACATCCCACTATCAAAACTAGTGGTTGGACATGGATGTATTGTGTGACTGGAACTTACACTTCTTAATATAACAAGAGCTATCACGTTTCATGCATATGTTGTATTGTATTCTATGCTATCTGGTTTACTCTAAATGATATATGTATTGGTTTTCTTATGCATGCATGTATAGCTATTTGCGTATGTATGTATGAATGTTTCTTAAATATGTTGTTGGTTTAACCATCACTTTGGATTTCTTTGCTAATTTGCCTTCCATGTGATGTATATTTGCTCGTGTGTTCCCTTCTTAACTGCATGCTATCACAAGTTTCCAAGGGGCGTACTCATCTCAACTCCCGTGTGTTAGAACCTCTCATGCACCTTCCTTGGCTTGCTGCAGTTGTCACACCCTTGCTACCAACAGAGTTATCTTACTTTCCTCTATGAGAAATTGCAGTCAAGGCATTACCATACGACCCAATGTTGGGACTCCTACACCAAACGGTCTAAGGTCTAATTGGGACTTCTTACCGGGGAGATCCCATGACATGTTGGTGGGACCAACACCATTAATAGGAGGGAATATGTAATAGCCCTATAAACTACATTTAACGTTGGTATTTACGATGGAGAAGATTATTTTTACAATGTTTAACGAAATGGTTGAAAAAAAATAACCATTATGATTTAGTTGGAAAGTAATTTGAATCAAATAAGCTCGACTAAGGTTGAGTACATTGTTACTAGCATGGCTAGATGTGGGGCATTTTGATTGAGGAAGCTCTTTGGAGAGATGTTTGAGCGGGTTTTGGATACGATAATGATATATTGTGATAACAAGAGTAGGATTTGATTGGAAAATAATCTTGTATGTAGCTAGGTGATATGGAAATGGAAGTATACCCCGATCGTCCTCTGACACTTTTCAAGTTATAAAAAAATGGATCTTTAAATGTAAAATTAGTTTCTTAACCTCTTTAATATGATGAGTTAAGTTTTCACATGAACTTAAAAGAGAAACAAATTCATCTGCAACTCAAGATGATAATCATGAAGAGAATAAACTAGCAAGTGATAACAGATTTCACCCCTCCAGGGCTACATGTCCAGGCCTTGCTCCAATGGCTAGGCCTGTTATATTGATCTCAGCAATAAATGAGCACATTACAAATTTTTTACTTTGGAGTGGCTTGTTTCTCCTACAAAGAAACATTCTCCTACAAATTATTATAACTCAATAATATGACTCCCTATAACAAGTCATGATTGTCAATAGAAAAACGACTCTCTTACAATAGGTCCTTGTAATCCACCTAAAATAAAAAAATAAAAATAAGCATACAACTACTTCATAATGAAGTGTTGAAAAAAGCTTCTCTCATAAGCACATTGATAAAAGATTGAAAATTTCTCTACTAAAGTAAAAATTACTGCGGATGAAACTGGAAAGCTAGAAAACCTCCAACTAGGCTCTTTCCATGCTTAAATATGCGTCCATCTTGCTTCAAAATTGTCTTTGTATTCAGCACTAAAGGACTTGAATCTACAATAATTCCATGATACAGTGCTCAAATCAGAAATATGAGGCTCCCATTGAGTCCAGGACGCCCAAAAACCCCTATATAGGCTCTTCTTGAGCTCAAAAACGTTAAAACGTTACCTAGATATGATTCTTGGAGCCAAGCTCTGCTATTTGTCCTGCAAATTGGTAAAACCTACTAACTATGCAATGAATTTTCCCTTTAGATAGTCTGTCGAGTGATAATTTTGATTGGCGCTGGCAGTATTCCTGGAGAAAAAGGTGCAATTTGTCACTTAGTTGAAATGTGTCATAACCCCTAAGTGTCGGTTCAGGGTCTTGTGGCGCACCACATGGCCGGGTGTCGGGGATATCACCCACCCCTACTGGCCTAGCCCTCTGCTTTGAAGGTTTTAATCACGCGCATGTCAATATGGCTGGGGACTAGGGCTAACCACTCACCCCCTCTGACTTAACCCTCCGCACTAGTAGGCACTAGTCATGTGGAAATTGATAGGATTGGGGGTCGTACCAACTTCCTGCCCCCTTCGCCAGAGCCACCACCATGGTCACAATGGTCATCAAGAACTGTGAGTCGAGGCCTATCTACCCGCACCCTTTGCCATAGCCTCTACCACGACTCTATGTGCTATCACATGCCCAGAGGTCAGGGCTTAATCACCTCGCTCCTCTTTTCTTTAGTTGGTGGTCATATCCTAGCAACAAAACTAGGGGCCATGGATAACTTCCCAACCTCTCCTCCCAAATGTCGAAACCACATGGACTGAAATAAAACCTGTGACCTTTGTATGTTAAGAACTGTTAGAGTCGGTCTAGTAGCCCTCCAGCAGCGATCAAAGCTCTTTGCATTTGCATAAGTAGGTGTCTCATCAGTGTCATCTTATTGCATTCCATTAGGCATGCCATAACCCTGATGGAGGAGATGGTGTCTTTATTCCCCTCTTGGCACTGCTGGATCAAGTTGTTTCAGTCATTAAACTTTTTCAAGGTTACTTGTCTTGTCTTGAGGTCAAAATTTCTAGGTCTAGGGTTTAGGTCAAATTTATCTTCAAGGTCATGTCTCTGAAGGTCAATAAGTGCCCAGCAAGCTAGAGGGATGATTTTCAAAATGTTTCTTCGAAAAATTTCATCTTGTACAGTTAATTTTCACCTTGGATTTAAAAACCCTGTTTTTAAAGCCAAGGTCATTTCTCAAAATTTTGTAAAAATTGTAAAAATTCAAAATGATTCAAAGGACAGCATGTAACCCTGGCTCCCTTGTCAAGATCCCTCAGATGCTATCCCTGCAAAAATTATCAAAGAAAAGCATCAAATCAATCAATTTCAGGACAAAAGGAAACCAAAAAAGTCAAGTTTATAAAGTGTCATGGAAAAACATTATAAAGTGGGTTATGATATGAAATTAATTCAAACAAGGCTATAAAAGCCCTAATCTCCCTCTATCAAGCCTCATTATGCATCCAAGTGATAGAGAAACTAATTGCAAGAGAGTTTGAGTGAAGTTTGTGAGTTGGGAAGGCGCACGACCCGTCAAACCAGGCGTGCGACCCGTCAGGCACCCTCCGCCAGTGTTAATTTACAACGCGCGCGACCCGTCAGAGGCGCGCGACCCGTTGGGTGAGGCGCGCGACCCATCAGCGCTCTCTCTGCAAAACCGCCAGCAAATTTGCCAAGGAGACACAAATTGCTAAATTGTGCAAGGTAGGCCCTCCATCATAAAAAATTATTGCTTGTTACAGTTCAAGAAGGTCATGATTGTATTTGTAAAGGTCTCCATTTGCAAGTAGAAGTCTCTATTATGCTTTGGCTTGAAGTTGTAAAAATTGCTAGGGTTTATTATGCTGTTTTGAGGTATCCCATTGTTCTCATTTTTTCCACCTCCCATTACATTTTCCTTATCATTTTATGTAAATTTCCCTTCCAAATTTGTTAAAGAGCCCTAAACCCTACCCTTCTTCCCAAGAAATCAAAAGAAAAATTAAACCCTAGCCCTTCCTCCCATATCATTATTGTAAACAAATTTGGAAAATAATGTATATGCAATAATCCTTTCCCTAAACTCCCTGTTTCATTATTATTCCCAGTTTCCCTTTAAAATATCCCTTCCCTAACATTTCCCTTGTGCTCCTTGTCCCCTTGAAACAACATTTTAATCAGCAGTTTGCAAAGCAGAAACAACAGTACATTTCAGCCACTTTGCTCCTAAAACAATGTGAGAAACGGAAACCAATTATGAGCAAAGTGATGACCATGAATCAGCTTCAGAGTTTGAGATACAGAGGAGACCTCACAAAGGTGGAAAGAGTGGTCATCATAAGAGAGAGGAGCCCACCTCTTTGACCGATTTGCAGGCTTGTCCAATTGCAGTCACATGTTTCCGCTATCTGTCATGTAAAGAGACCCGGTGACTTGGTACCCGTTGAGCGTGAGGCTATGCTTCTACAGGTCAATGCTCATTTGGAGAGGTTGCTGGCCAAGGCCAACCAAGATAAGGACTTGCTCAGGAACATGAAAAATCACTATTGGGCACGAATGCACGTATGCAAGGCAAAAATGAAGGTGCTCCAAAGACGGCTGGCCAAAGCACAAAAACGAAGGAAAAGGTCCGATCCCCTCCATATCTTGGCTGAGGCTTCCTTGGAGGAGCATGATGCTAAATAACTCAACCCCAGCACAAATTCCAAGAAATTTTGAGCATTTTGGGTGATTTTTGGTTTTTAAGGCAAAAAACAGGTTTTTCCGCTTGACGGGTCTCACCCCCCGCGCGACCCTTTCACTTGGCAACTCTATTTTCAAAAAACTCAGCATTTCTGGATTTGGCATGAAAAGTTACACATGCTCACCCATTGCCAAGAGATTTTATGAAGTTTTGGGCCTCCTGAAAGTCAAAAAACAAGCAAAAAATGACTTTCTGCCACATTTTTGACACACAGAAAGTAGTCTTGGGATATTGCAATTTTGGAGGGGCAAATGACAACCAAATTCAGAAATTCCAGTTGGGTTGGAAAGTAGACTCACAGAAATTTCCAACAAGCCTACTCTTGCCTCATTTGGACACCTGAAAGTGCCCCAAAAGTGCTCTCAAATGCGCGCGACCCGTCAGGATTTGGCGCGCGACCCGTCAGGCAAATTGCTCAGGATTTCAGCCTACAGCTCAACAAAACGCAGTTTTGACTGTGTTTGACTTTTTGGAGTTGATTTTTATCCTTCTTGTTGTAAATGATGTAAATTTATGACACTTTTACACTTATGTATCTCTTCTGGAAGATTCATTCATGAGATAGGTGAAAATTAAATGAATGAATTGGTTTCCTAGTTTATAGAGGCAAGTTGTTTTGACTGCCTAGTTTTCAGTGCTTAGTTTAGAATTGGTTGAAACAACTCCTAGGATAGTGAGCTCGACCCCTAGAGGCAGGGAAAGATGTTAGATGATCTATATTATGTACTCTCTTGCTCATTTTCATGGTTGGACTCTTGAGGGAGAAGCTCTTATTGTATTACTCACTGTATCTCTGCAATTTGTGGCAAAGGAAGACCAGGGTTTTGCAGTCCTTTTTGGGATTCTTGTGGTCACATGTATTGATGGTGTGTTTCTCTTTGTACTTGTAAGTGTGTTATGTGAATCATTTCCTTACTTTTCCTTCTGAAAATTAGGCAAATGAAGTGTTAAAGTAGAATTCATGACTGTCATGCTCTGCTTTTAAGTTTGCTTAATATCAATGTTTTCGACTGTTTAAAGGGAATTCAAGGTTATTGCTTGCTCTCTTTAACTCCTCACCGGTCATTCTCATCCATCCATCTCTATTAAAGGCATCAATACTGTTTCCTACCTCACCCCAAAGAACCCCCTGCGAAAACTGTGTCCAATCCCCGCACCCGAAATTGCCATTCCCCAATTTTCCACCAAAACTTTAAAAATCCCAAAATTAAACCTCTTGATTAGTTTACTAGCCTAAAATCAGTGTTTCCCTATTGGTCATCTCGCCCATTGAAGATCTTTACTGAGATAGACCGGAGAGAGCCCTCTCCTGCCCCGTAGGGCTAGCTACGAGGCTAAGTGGTTTGATGTTGCCTTGGAGTTTACCTTTTTCAGCCTGAGGTGAAATTTCAAGCGCTAACATATTGGCGACCATACTGGGGAGAACAAACTTGTCTGTTGATTGATGTGTTTGTTTCATAAGTCTTAGACGGAGCCTGAAGTTATGCCAGGTAGCCTTCGAAACGCTTTTGCTTTGCATAAGCGGAAGTAGATAAACGCTGCTTCAGTCAATCTCCGTGAGCTTGTGAATACAGCACTTCGATTGCATTTTACCCCAGTACATGTATCAAGTTCAGATCTGATTGTTGATGGTGAACAACGATCAGGCACTGACAAGGCTGAAATTATTCACCTGGCGACTCTTTTCACTGAAGAATCCAGCCACCTGTGCTTCATGGTGACTTCACTGCAGAGAGATCAGTAGCTTTGAGCTTTTCAAGATGGATCGGATTGCAAGAAGATACGCTCCCCTGAGTCGAGATCACATCCCCGGTTTTCCAAATAAAATTCCGAAGGTAGATTGGTCAAGGAATTTGCCTACATTTAATGATGATGGTAAGAAGGATGCTGCTTTACATCTAGTTAGATTTCATATGCATATTCGCAAGTTGAAGGTGGATTTTCCTGAAGATTGCTTGATGAAGATATTCCTGGCCACTCTGGAAGGTAAAGCCCAATCATGGTATGAAAGTTTGTCGCCTGCTTGTATTTACTGTTTAAAGGATTTTCATGCCTTGTTTATTGAAAGATATCAAGCGTCTTATCCATCATTAAATTTAGTTCAAGACTGTTGCAAGCATGCTTGTAGTTTTATTGAAATCCTTGAGAAATATTATGAAGATGATAATTTTATGGATGTTGAGATCATGGAGGCTTTGTATGAGAATCCATTTCAGCAGCACACAGAAATCTTAGAGGATATTTGTCAAGATCAGCAGGCTGAAGATTTCCATATGGCTGAAATTGATGAAAGAGAAGAGCTTATTTCAGATCTGCCCACAGAAGAAGACAACAGGCAGATTGAAGAAGACAGGACAACTACTTCAGAACTAGATTCAAATTATGATGACCAAGCATATCTTGTGCTGAATCCCATCAAAGAGAGCTCTGCTGTTGAGATCATCGACAGAGTTTTGGATTCAGATGTTCATGAACAGCAAGGTGAGACCTTTGTGCAAGTAAGTGATGAATCTCCTTTCAATGGCTCAGTAATAAATGATAGTTTGAGTGCCCTATCGTATGAATATAATTACTGTTCAAGCAGAAGAAAACAAAAGGCAATGTCTCCTTTGTCTGAAGAGGAGATAGATCATCTCTTGAAAGGTCTTGTTACAGCCCAAGCTACAGCAGATTTGCAGTGCACACATAGTCAGGAAAGTGTTGGGAAAACTTCTTCCTCTGTTGAAAAAGATGTCTGTCTTGTAGATCAGCAAATAGATAATGTTTTCCTTCACAAAAATGATAATCCGGTTGTCATATCATTTGAAGATGACCTACCATATTGTCAAACTACAGAAGATCAGAGCATACAGGATTACCTTTCAGATTCTTCATATGTTTCATGTGCTGAAATGTTTTTCCAAGAAGAGATCTGCTCATCCATTTGTTCGGAGTTTTTTGAAGCTTATGAGCATACTTTTACTCAAGAACATGATGAAGGCAGATTAGGAATTGAAACAAAGGACACCTTGATTTTTCAACAGGAGGTGATAGTGGCAAATCTTCATGTTTTTCACGATCCAATGGCAGATTTGTTACAGTCAGCAGTGAAAGTGATTATTGCAGTATTCAGTGATGAAGGAGAATATGGTCAACTATGTTTTTGGATGCCCAGTGATAGGTTTGTACTGTTGACCAGAAGATCTGATCAGGAGAATCAATCAAGAAGGCATCTGCTTGATTGGTTGCAATGGCATTTTGATATAGTTTGATGGTATATTGTCTGGTAAGAAACACAGGTAGTTGTCATCATGATTTCAAATCTTGATGGACTGCTGCCCTTCAAAAAGCTTTGTAAAGTCTTGTTTTAAGTCAGTCATGAGTCATTTGTGTTTGGTCTGTTAAGTGAGTTTTTTCAAGTTATTTCAGTTTGCCATCGAGTCGGTTTGAGTCAAGCTTTAGTTAAGTTTCAGTCAGTTTTCAGTCAAGTTATCATTTAATAAATGAGTCAAAGTCTTGTGTCGTTTGAATGACTCCATTGCCCAATGGATAAAGCACTGGTCTGCTCTCCCAGAGGTCTAAGGTTCTTGGTACCTCCAAGGAGCTACCATCCCCATTGGAGCCAATGTTAGAGTCGGTCTAGTAGCCCTCCAACAGCGATCAAAGCTCTTTGCATTTGCATAAGTAGGTGTCTCATCAGTGTCATCTTATTGCATTCCATTAGGCATGCCACAACCCTGATGGAGGATATGGTGTCTTTATTCCCCTCTTGGCACTGCTGGATCAAGTTGTTTCAGTCATTAAACTTTTTCAAGGTTACTTGTCTTGTCTTGAGGTCAAAATTTCTAGGTCTAGGGTTTAGGTCAAATTTATCTTCAAGGTCATGTCTCTGAAGGTCAATAAGTGCCCAGCAAGCCAGAGGGATGATTTTCAAAATGTTTCTTCGAAAAATTTCATCTTGTACAGTTAATTTTCACCTTGGATTTAAAAACCCTGTTTTTAAAGCCAAGGTCATTTCTCAAAATTTGCCAAGGTCATTTCTCAAAATTTTGTAAAAATTGTAAAAATTCAAAATGATTCAAAGGACAGCATGTAACCCTGGCTCCCTTGTCAAGATCCCTCAGATGCTATCCCTGCAAAAATTATCAAAGAAAAGCATCAAATCAATCAATTTCAGGACAAAAGGAAACCAAAAAAGTCAAGTTTATAAAGTGTCATGGAAAAACATTATAAAGTGGGTTATGATATGAAATTAATTCAAACAAGGCTATAAAAGCCCTAATCTCCCTCTATCAAGCCTCATTATGCATCCAAGTGATAGAGCAACTGATTGCAAGAGAGTTTGAGTGAAGTTTGTGAGTTGGGAAGGCGCGTGACCCGTCGAACCAGGCGCGTGACCCGTCAGAGGCATGCGACCCGTCAGGCACCCTCCGCCAGTGTTAATTTACAACGCGCGCGACCCGTCAGAGGCGCGCGACCCATTGGGTGAGGCGCGCGACCCATCAGCGCTCTCTCTGCAAAACCGCCAGCAAATTTGCCAAGGAGCCACAAATTGCTAAATTGTGCAAGGTAGGCCCTCCATCATAAAAAATTATTGCTTGTTACAGTTCAAGAAGGTCATGATTATATTTGTAAAGGTCTCCATTTGCAAGTAGAAGTCTCTATTATGCTTTGGCTTGAAGTTGTAAAAATTGCTAGGGTTTATTATGCTGTTTTGAGGTATCCCATTGTTCTCATTTTTTCCACCTCCCATTACATTTTCCTTATCATTTTATGTAAATTTCCCTTCCAAATTTGTTAAAGAGCCCTAAACCCTACCCTTCTTCCCAAGAAATCAAAAGAAAAATTAAACCCTAGCCCTTCCTCCCATATCATTATTGTAAATAAATTTGGAAAATAATGTATATGCAATAATCCTTTCCCTAAACTCCCTGTTTCATTATTATTCCCAGTTTCCCTTTAAAATATCCCTTCCCTAACATTTCCCTTGTGCTCCTTGTCCCCTTGAAACAACATTTTAGTCAGCAGTTTGCAAAGCAGAAACAACAGTACATTTCAGCCACTTTGCTCCTAAAACAATGTGAGAAACAGAAACCAATTATGAGCAAAGTGATGACCATGAGTCAGCTTCAGAGTTTGAGGTACAGAGGAGACCTCACAAAGGTGGAAAGAGCGGTCATCATAAGAGAGAGGAGCCCACCTCTTTGACCGATTTGCAGGCTTGTCCAATTGCAGTCACATGTTTCCGCTATCTGTCATGTAAAGAGACCCAGTGACTTGGTACCCGTTGAGCGTGAGGCTATGCTTCTACAGGTCAATGCTCGTTTGGAGAGGTTGCTGGCCAAGGCCAACCAAGATAAGGACTTGCTCAGGAACATGAAAAATCACTATTGGGCACGAATGCACGTATGCAAGGCAAAAATGAAGGTGCTCCAAAGACGGCTGGCCAAAGCACAAAAACGAAGGAAAAGGTCTGATCCCCTCCATATCTTGGCTGAGGCTTCCTTGGAGGAGCATGATGCTAAATAAATCAACCCCAGCACAAATTCCAAGAAATTTTGAGCATTTTGGGTGATTTTTGGTTTTTAAGGCAAAAAACAGGTTTTTCCGCTTGACGGGTCTCACCCCCCGCGCGACCCTTTCACTTGGCAACTCTATTTTTAAAAAAACTCAGCATTTCTAGATTTGGCATGAAAATTTACACATGCTCACCCATTGCCAAGAGATTTTATGAAGTTTTGGGCCTCCTGAAAGTCAAAAAACAAGCAAAAAATGACTTTCTGCCACATTTTTGACACACAGAAAGCAGTCTTGGGAGATTGAAATTTTGGAGGGGAAAATGACAACCAAATTCAGAAATTCTAGTTGGGTTGGAAATTAGACTCACAGACCTTTCCAACAAGCCTACTCTTGCCTCATTTGGACACCTGAAAGTGCCCCAAAAGTGCTCTCAAATGCGCTTGACCCGTCAGGATTTGGCGCGCGACCCGTCAGGCAAATTGCTCAGGATTTCAGCCTACAGCTCAGCAAAACACAGTTTTGACTGTGTTTGACTTTTTGGAGTTGATTTTTATCCTTCTTGTTGTAAATGATGTAAATTTATGACACTTTTACACTTATGTATCTCTTCTGGAAGATTCATTCATGAGATAGGTGAAAATTAAATGAATGAATTGGTTTCCTAGTTTATAGAGGCAAGTTGTTTTGACTGCCTAGTTTTCAGTGCTTAGTTTATAATTGGTTGAAACAGCTCCTAGGATAGTGAGCTCGACCCCTAGAGGCAGGGAAAGATGTTAGATGATCTATATTATTTACTCTCTTGCTCATTTTCATGGTTGGACTCTTGAGGGAGAAGCTCTTATTGTATTACTCACTGTATCTCTGCAATTTGTGGCAAAGGAAGACCAGGGTTTTGCAGTCCTTTTTGGGATTCTTGTGGTCACATGTATTGATGGTGTGTTTCTCTTTGTACTTGTAAGTGTGTTATGTGAATCATTTCCTTACTTTTCCTTCTGCAAATTAGGCAAATGAAGTGTTAAAGTAGAATTCATGACTGTCATGCTCTGCTTTTAAGTTTGCTTAATATCAATGTTTTCGACTGTTTAAAGGGAATTCAAGGTTATTGCTTGCTCTCTTTAACTCCTCACCAGTCATTCTCATCCATCCATCTCTATTAAAGGCATCAATACTGTTTCCTACCTCGCCCCAAAGAACCCCCTGCGAAAACTGTGTCCAATCCCCGCACCCGAAATTGCCATTCCCCAATTTTCCACCAAAACTTTAAAAATCCCAAAATTAAACCTCTTGATCAGTTTACTAGCCTAAAATCAGTGTTTCCCTATTGGTCATCTCACCCATTTAAGATCTTTACTGAGATAGACCGGAGAGAGCCCTCTCCTGCCCCGTAGGGCTAGCTACGAGGCTAAGTGGTTTGATGTTGCCTTGGAGTTTACCTTTTTCAGCCTGAGGTGAAATTTCAAGCGCTAACAAGAACCACAGTCATGGTTCAACGATAAGACATTGGATTTTTGTGTAGGAGGTATAGGGATCGAGCCCCACTGAGGCCCTTCAGCCCTTATACCAAAATCTTGTCCAACCACAGAGGGCCACATGGCACTCTCTCATTGAGCCACGTGGAACCTTACTAGTGGCCCAGTTCAAACCAAACCGACCAATCAAAAATGTCTTTCCAACCTATATGGTGATGCCACGTATTAGCATGATATTGGCCCATCTGACACCATACCTTGCACAGTATGTTGATGATGTCATCTGTATGGATTTCCTAGTTAGTAGCCCAGTCAACCCTATCATTGATTTTTTTAACTGTTGGTCAAAAACATCAAAACATCTTAACTTCTTCATAAATTTCGGATTGAGGTGATTCAAGTGCCATTGGAATTAGGAAGAAAAACACTACAATTTGACACTGGACTTGGGAGATTTCGAGCACTTTCATTTTTGAGCCTATTGTTTATCTCCAAATCATACCTCCCCACTAGTAACTTTTGGACCTCCAAAAGTCTCTCTTCACTCAGCAAATAAGTGAGAAAAAATTTCATTTACTTTCCCAAACTCAATCCTTCTTGTTTTTCTTGAATTGATGCCTTTGAAACCCATTCAAGGTACTCCACCTTTCCTTTATGTGAAGTCCTTATCTTCCCTCCAAGAATTGTAGCTTGCTGCAATTATTCTAAACATGCAGGAACAAAATCTTTGATGTATGGAATATAAACATTTTATCCAAGACCATCTTTATTTGGCTCAAACAATCTTCACCTTGAAATTTCTCTTTGTTGAAACCAAGCTAGATCTTCCACCTAGAAATCATAAGTAACTATGCATGCCATGCATTAATTTGTACTTTTCTTTATTTTCCTCATGCTTCACTTGTAATCTTAGATGCATTGGTTTCATTTTTTTAATGACATGCTTAGTTTTTTCCATATTGTTATGGCCATTTGTTGCACAATAGTTTCCAAAGATCAAATTCACAAACAATCTTCACATAGAAATACTTGTATAGGTGAGTGCTTGAGACAATTGTAGAAATGCTGGATGAAATGAAAATGATCATCCCAAAATTCCCACACAAATGGACTCATCATCAAGCCAAAATAGCATAACATGCCAAAGAAAACACACTTGTTGCAGATAAGTGATTTTTACATGACTTCACTTTACAAAATTCCTAAATGGGAATATGGGAATATACAACAAGTAATTACAATTTTACAAAGCAATCTAACTGTACAAAATAGTCTACCTGTTCTTTTCCCAACCAGAATTATGGGTTCTCTTTCTGCACCTGCTCTGCTTCAAAGTCTGCTTCGGGAACTACATCAGTTTCCGCTTTTCCACCTGTCATTTCCCTCGTAGGGGATTGCATTCCCTCTTTGACCTTCTTGGGACGAAGTTCCAGATGGAGTTTCCAACAATTTTCAATTCGGTGCTGTTGTTGGGAAAAGTGTCTACTCAGAACGCCCCTATCCCACTAAGGTGTGATAGTGCCTTAGCAACAAACAAGGAAAACTACTTTCGTATTCTTCTTTATGAATTGTAAACGAAGAGGAATAGGATGAACCAACCTGTGTCTTTCGCTAGTCCTTTGATCCAATCTCTCTTCTCTTTGACAGCTTCCAGCTACCTGCTCCCTTACTTGCCCAACTTCACCAAGTTCCTGCAAGATCACAGAAGAGGAAAACTACACAAAGACATGGATTTACATTCATAAATAGCTTAGGATCAGATTTAAGCTAAACATGCAAATATAACAAAACATCATTGATACACAAGCATGTAGGAGAAACTCAAATAGTTTTATTGATATAACAAGAAGATCCAGGAGGAGATACAACCAAGTGAGTCCCGATCCAGCATCAACCTCCCAGCAAAGGAATCCCTTCTTCACCTCCAACAAAGCATAAATCACCCAATGCACTGATCTCAATCTCAAAACCAACAGCAATTCTCTGCAATGTACAAAATTCCAGCCTCTAGATCTCTGGGATGAGGGATCCATATATAGATGTATGCAAAGAGGATGAGTCAGCTTATGATTTGACTTGTGGCTTCTCTCTGTCAGTTCTTGCTTCCACTTGGAGACTGAGAGCCTCTTACTCATCTTTGGTCGAACTCAGTGAGGCAAGTGTCATTGGGGAAGATTCTGGAAGTTTCCATTGTCTGTCCACCTCGCGGAATGACACTGCCATTTGTCATTTCCCGCTCAGCGCACCCTGGTAGTGCATTTAGGTGCATTGCAACGCACCTAGCTAGTGTACTGGGGTGCTATGCAACGCAGCTGGCTAGTGGAGCAGCTGAAATGATCCTGATTTGACTGATTCTGAGCAGTTTCTGGTGGAGAACTTCTGGGAGAAGCTGTAATTGGTTGACCTTGTTCCTCTAGGGGTAGGAACAACACTTTTAGGGACTTAGGATCCCTTGGTTTATGGACATTTCATGCTTAGAGCTGTAAGGCACAAAAATGTCTATAACAGTTGCCCCCTAAAGTATGAGGCCGTTTATCGGGTGAAATGCTTTATTAGGAGGATCCGAAGTTCTTTCAATGCTGGGAGGAGACCTGTAATAAGATACAATACAATGCATTATCTTCATATTGTTTTCATGATCTAGCTGAGGCGGGCATTCCCATGCTCAGCTTTATAAATTCATTTTTATGTACACAGGACAGACAATCGTCTGATGGTAGACTGATGATTTTGATGAAGTCATCATCCTTTTGGTAGGATGATTATCTATGCTGCAATGTTGTACATGTCAATGTCTTTATTTTTCCTGAATATATATCGCAGCCCGGATGGATGAAACTAGATCCGGGGTCTTCAATCTCGTTCGATCTTCACTCGAAGTACAAGTCGATCCATGTGAAAAATGTTTTGAAGTCGAACATGGAAAGACATCGCTTGATTACCAGTCAATGATGTAAACTGTTAACAAGCGCGAGAGGAATCACCGATAAGGATGATGACCCTCAAGGTACTGCAGTACAATTCACGTGGTGTGAATAAAGGACTTGGCGTCGAACACCACACAAAATCTTTCGGTCGAAGGTCATTGATGTATACCTGTCGCCGGAAGTGAGAAACTTGCCATTGAGGCATGCAAGCTTCAAAGTACTGAATGGGGTGTTCCTAGATCAACTTCTTGGATAATGAGCTGGTGTCGACAAGAAGCGATCCGTCAAAGGAGGGCCTTGATGAATCCCACATCAATGACACGGAACGGAGTAAATGATTTTGATGGAGGTGAAAACGATCTGATGATATATGGTTCAGTATGGCAGTCATGAAGGAATGAAGTATAATGTATGGTAGTGGATGGGACACGGGTGACTTCTCTGGGTGACTTCTCTCGAACATGTCGGCGACACTTATGTGATGGATTGGTAGCATTTACCCCAAATGTGGATGGTATGGCGTGACCATGGTGATGTGACCGGTGAATGAAACAACCCAACCCGACTCAGGCACGGAGTGGAAGTGTCATGTTCAAGAGCGACTTGCTACCAATAAAGATTCTTTGAGTTTCTTCCCAATTTTTCCCCAGTCATTGCTGACCAGTACCTCTTTATTTTTGTCAAGCTTGAGGAGGATAACATATGCTTGTTCTATAATTTTCCCTTCGGGCAAACCCATCGCTATGTTTTAACGAGCCTAGCGATAGTGAAACTCGTTCTCGTCTAAAGACAAGTTTGTCGCTATTAATCTTTTTAACGAGTCTAACGACAAAGATAACTCGGTCCTTTTCATTTTTAGAGAGTCTGAAAAGTTTCGTAAAGTTAACTCTGGAATTCCTTTTTCGTCATCTAATCCCTTAAGTCCGAAAAAGTATAAAACAATACAGAAGGGATGAATTTTCGATAGTTTTAACGAGCCGAACAACACAAGCGCTCGATCTTTTTGTGCAATAATCCCTCAGGTCCAAAAAGATTAAAATCTAGAGGAGGGATAGCACTTCTGGTCGCTTTAACGAGCTGGAAGGCCAAAACTCGGCAATCTTTTCATATTTTACGAGTCAGATGAAAAGAGCTTAAAGAAGACTCATCTTTTGAGGAACGAGTGATAAAATGGGTAGCAGCTGATTCCAGGTAAGGTTTGGAATTTTCCAATCACGGCAGTGTCACGAGGATGGCTAGTGAAATCACTCTTCGCAGCTGTTCCTCAAAATGGGTAAACAATCAAATGGAGGTGAATGATCGGCCAATGGAAAAGTGGAGGTGACGGTGCAAACACGACCAAGGCTTTAATGGCTGATAATGCTACATTCACGGTGGTTATTTACTGGAAGATAGTTCATTTTTTAATGAGCTTAAACGCGGATTGAAACACTTGCTTGGTCTTATGTTTATTTTTTTAACGAGCTTGAACTATGTGCTAAAACTGCTCGATAATCCAGTCATATGATAAGAATGTCTCATATAAAACGGCAACATTTAGATTTTTGCCCCACATCCTTTCTTTATGCAAGTTAGGAAACGACTAATCCTACGAGTTTAAAGGGTTAGCCTACGGGTTTAAAGGGAGGACCTAAAAATTTAAAAAATAAATAGCCGCCCCTTGCTTGCATTCCAAAAGGTTTGCATGCCCCCAGGTATAAAATATGGTTTCAAGGTTACCCCTCAATTTGCAGACAAAACATTTGTTCTATCAGGAAAGGCCTACCTCTTACAGGTTACCAAAGATTGTCTCATTCGCGTTACAAATGAAACACTTCCTCGGCGATGTCTACCGAAATAAACAAAGGTGAGCAGAGACGCGCGCCACTCACATAACTTTGACAAGAGAATCTTTTTCTAGAATAACCCCTCTTCCACTGACGGACGGGGTATAGACTAGTCATATTCTCCCGCGGAAACCTACCCTATACCCGAAGTTTTCCTACCGAAGCAGACCAGGACGCATGCCCCCTGGGTTTCAGTCATATCCCTCCGAATTACTCGCGCTCATCGGGAGGACGGACTGGGGGTTGAGACATTTCTTGCGTGAAGAGACCATTTAGGGATGGTATATGACTATTTGCTATGCGTGATCCGGGAAATGAAAGCTGGTCTACGAGCTTGACCACTCTTCCTTCGTGCGGAAAACACATTACTCTAAAGAGTGAGGAGACGATGGCTCCCATGCAATAAATATAGTCTCGCCCAAGGAGTAGATTGTAATCTAAGGGCCCTTGGACTACCATTACGTTCATTTGAACTGTCTTCCCTCTCAATGTTATGGGCACATTGGGAAGGATCCCTAAAGGTCGACTGGTTCCTTTATCAAAGCCTGTCAGATTTCTCATCTCAGGCAAAAGCGATGGCGAACCAAGCGCTTTCCAAGCAGTAGAGGAAAGGATACTCACAGAAGCCCCCTCATCTATGATGGTACCAGCCATGACCATTCTATATATTTGGATGATAATTCTGAATGGTATGCTAGCTGGTAAACGGGGTCTGCCTAGTTGATTCCAGTCGAAGGAGACAACTAGGTTGCTTGGAGGTGGGACCGAGTAGACGGCCGGGTACGGCTCTGACGAACTTCCTGCGGTAAAGGAATGGGTAGGTTGCCCCCGTGTTCGTCGGAGTCTGTGTTGATGAAGAGAATTTGGACGGTGTCATCCTTGTTCTCTCCAGTGACTGTGTCATTCGAAGATAAAACCTCTGAAGGCAAGACCGGGTCAACTGCCGCCTCGACCTTTTGACTTTCGTCGGGTATGGATTCAGCTGGTTCATCTTCAATGACAAGCGCTTCAGCTGACCACTTGAGCGGGCCAGCTGGATTCTCAACTAACGAAGGACTCGGCAAGAGTTTTTTATATCCAGGAGGAAGTCGTAACGGTGAAACCGGACGATCATCCAAAACTCTTTTAGCTTCGTCTAAGAAGGGACAACGGTGGATGGCGTGATCGCCTTCGCACAGTTTACAGGGAGATCTAGCTCTCCCTTTTTGTCCTGGGGCTTCACTTTCGCTAGTTGACGGTGTGCTTTCAACATGGCCATCAGAGGTTGACGACACCGGATTGTGCAAACGGGGAGACCAGTCCCTTAGTATCTGAGGGATGCAAGGACAATCTCTGTGAAAGTGGTCTCCCTTGCAAATGACACATGGCGATTTAGGCCTGGTCGGTGCAGTGTGTGGATTTTCGTTAGACGACACTCGTTTTCCCCCATTCGCTTTTGGCTCCTTCTTCTTCTTCTCTTTCTTCTTATTTTCCTTCTTCTCCTTAGGAACTTGACTTTTGGCTTTGCCAGCCCCATCAAGCGAAGAGGAAGGAGGAGAGGAAAAATTAGAGGAAGTATAAGGTTGGTGGGTAACTCTGGACTGGTCTAACTGCTGATTTGATTGTTCAGGAATAGTGGTGTTCTGAACGACATTGGTTGAGAAGAGCCAGACTGGCAAGCCAATTGTCAGTCCTGGAAGCGACAATGTGGCCATATGGGGTGCACCAACATCTCCCCAAGAGGAGAAGGGACTAGGATTTCCACCAAGGGGAATTCCTTGGTTGGTAGACTCCATTTTCTCAACCTAAGATCAACGTAGGAAAAGGGTGATGAATATTCCATTTAAAATAAATTTTTAGACGCTTTAGACACAACTTGTTTTTTCAATTTTAAAGAGTCGAGAAAAAACAAAAGATGACTCTAGTCTCCTTCGATTTTTAATGAGCCTGAAGTGACAAGTGCTCAGATGGACCTTTTCCGTTAAGGAGTCTGAAAAGGAACGAAAGGGACTGCTCTGGAGATCTAGGTAGAGGGTGTACCAAACCAATCACAAAACTGCAGAATACGTTTTACGGTATGGCAGTCAATCTTCCCGAATGCTGTGTTTGGTGCATTGCGATCAGTAGGGCGGCTGACACGGCTTCCTATGGATAAAAGGTTTTAAGCCTATAGGGGTCTCCCAATATATACTCGACGGTACGTGGGAGCACAAGTCCGTACTGGCACTTATCGTCTCACAGTGGAGGAATCACCCAACCATCAGTGAGGACAACAGTTACCAGGTTTTACGACGCCGGAACACGTCTCTAGCCTAGACCTCTATGTTGTGCGTTAAGTTCCAAAGCGTTATTAGATTCATTCAATTTATTTTAAGTTGATATTTCTTATGAATTTTGCCTTTTGGGTTCACCATGAGATGTAGATGTAATTCCTAAATGCAATCTAAAGATGATAAGCAAGCTTTTATCTCTTTTCAGCAATGAAAATCCTAGCTACAAGGGAAAAGAAAGACACAATCTTTTCTCAAAGAGCAAAGAGCACACTGTAAATGCACTTTTCCTAAATCAAGCCATACAAACTATCAATATGCAAATGCACATATGCATGTATTTGTTTTCACTTTCTTAATATTGATGCCTAAAAAGAAAGTTGATGTACAAATCTGAATTTGATTTCAAGTGAAAAACACAAACAAGCTTCTTTTCGAAATCAAAAAGGTAGAGAAGATTACGACACTCTATGATTTTGAAATAAACACTCGTTTCGACACTAGAAAGTGACAAATTCAAACCAAAGGTAAAAGTAAAAGTATAATCGACTGTCAACAGCAAAGAAACTTTCTCCTAAGATCAAAATCGACACTTACGACAGATCTAAATCCAAGGACGACAGTATGACTATTTTACTCTTTCAATGGAAAACTGTAAATGATGTAACAAACACACAAAGAACATCTACAGTCTTTTTGTACAAAGGAGGCGGAATTAAGGCAAAGAAAAGGAGTTTTCAGACAGGTACACACACTAATCACAGGCTGCAAAAATCAGAGACAAAACTGGACAAAATGAAGCAAAGAACCTCAGCTGCACAGGGAAAAGGCTGATCAGCGCACCTGTTGTACAGAGAAACTGAATTGCAGCGCAGGTAGCCCTCTCAGGACCTGCGTTGAAATGCAGAACCTCTTCACAGAGCCTGCGCTGGGGCAGAAACGAGACTTCTATCCGGGTTCTGGGTCACGGTTTGCAGTTTAATCTATGGTTTTTGGCCGAGTAAAAGCAATCAGTAAGGTACAATCAGAGGGATGATTTAAAGGAGGACTAAGAGCTATCACAAAGGGTCATCAGATCATTTGTGAATCAGCTGTTCAAATCATAAACAAATCCAGTGAGTGGATTGAAGTAGCAGGTGTCTACTTTGCATTTGATAAGGGCAAATGCAGTTCGATTGCTACTTCTGTGTTTATGAAACAAACAACAAGAGAAACAAAAAAAAACTAACTAGACATGATCCCCAGTGGATTCGCCATTTTGTTGTTGGGAAAAGTGTCTACTCAGAACGCCCCTATCCCACTAAGGTGTGATAGTGCCTTAGCAACAAACAAGGAAAACTACTTTCGTATTCTTCTTTATGAATTGTAAACGAAGAGGAATAGGATGAACCAACCTGTGTCTTTCGCTAGTCCTTTGATCCAATCTCTCTTCTCTTTGACAGCTTCCAGCTACCTGCTCCCTTACTTGCCCAGCTTCACCAAGTTCCTGCAAGATCACAGAAGAGGAAAACTACACAAAGACATGGATTTACATTCATAAATAGCTTAGGATCAGATTTAAGCTAAACATGCAAACATAACAAAACATCATTGATACACAAGCATGTAGGAGAAACTCAAATAGTTTTATTGATATAACAAGAAGATCCAAGAGGAGATACAACCAAGTGAGTCCCGATCCAGCATCAACCTCCCAGCAAAGGAATCCCTTCTTCACCTCCAACAAAGCATAAATCACCCAATGCACTGATCTCAATCTCAAAACCAACAGCAATTCTCTGCAATGTACAAAATTCCAGCCTCTGGATCTCTGGGATGAGGGATCCATATATAGATGTATGCAAAGAGGATGAGTCAGCTTATGATTTGACTTGTGGCTTCTCTCTATCAGTTCTTGCTTCCACTTGGAGACTGAGAGCCTCTTACTCATGTTTGGTCGAACTCAGTGAGGCAAGTGTCATTGGGGAAGATTCTGGAAGTTTCCATTGTTTGTCCACCTTGCGGAATGACACTGCCATTTGTCATTTCCCGCTCATCGCACCCTGGTAGTGCATTTAGGTGCATTTCAACGCACCTAGCTAGTGTACTGGGGTGCTATGCAACGCAGCTGGCTAGTGGAGCAGCTGAAATGATCCTGATTTGACTGATTCTGAGCAGTTTCTGGTGGAGAACTTCTGGGAGAAGCTGTAATTGGTTGACCTTGTTCCTCTAGGGGTAGGAACAACACTTTTAGGGACATAGGATCCCTTGGTTTATGGACATTTCATGCTTAGAGCTGTAAGGCACAAAAATGTCTATAACAGGTGCCCATTCATGCTATAATGGGTACAAAAATGCTTACACTTTCCCATCGAAAATGAAGTCTTCATACCTGGGAGAGGTTCCTCGTATCTTTTCCCAAGGATTTGATCCATTTTTTTTACCACCGCCTTATGTTTCTCACACTCAACCACACAATGGTCAAATGCATCATAAAATTTACAAAGAAACATTTCCCATAAATGATCAAAATATCCAACATTTATGGAATCTCCGTGATGCTTATACTTGTCTTTTGGGTTGTGATTTTGATGCGGAGAATAGAACTTTTCATGTCCCTTGGAACATTCATCTATCTTGGGAGACAATTTCTCATTATCACTACCATCATGGTGTGTTGTACCATCACTTGATGATTTATTTGCCTTGACAATTTTGGAGCACCCTACAATTTCTTCATGGCTATAACCCAGTCCTTCATATCGTGGTCATTCCTTCACTTCGATAGGATTAATGGTGCCTTGGAAATTGAATCTAAGGTCTCTTCCATCATAACCCATCTAAGTTAAAAGATTCATACCAATATTCTTGGTATGATTTTCAAAACCTTCAAAAGATGGGTTATCAACATTAATTGAAGTAGTAGAACTAGAAACATTAATTACCTCCTTTGGTCAACCACCCATCTTTTCCATTTCAGATGTTGATGAAGAAGTGGACGATGTCTCTAGCCAACCACTTTTAGCAATTGACACATAAGGAGAATCTTTCATATGTTGACAAAAATTGCAAGCATCATTCTCATCATAGGATACATATCTTGTGTACAGAACATGCCCACAAATTAGTTTCATCTCAGAGGGATTCTTTGCTACTTTCAAGACAGAACACTCACTAGTCTATTCCTCCACTATATGCTGCAACTGCAGGAACATTTGTCTTTTATCCTCCTTTGAAACTTCAAGCAATCTCCTTAGCTCGACATTCTCCATCCGAAGAGATAGATTAATCTCCTCCAAAACTTGGAGTCTTTCATGCTTCATTTTCTTGCCCATACATGCATTCTGGTTAGAACCCACTCTAATACCACATGATCTAGAAATGGAAGTATACCTCAATCATCCTTTGGAACTTTGCAAGTTATAATAAAATGGGTCTTTAAATGTAAAATTAGTTTCTTAACCTCTTCAAGATGATGAGTTAAGTTTTCACTTGAACTTAAAAGAGAAACAAATTCATATACAACTCAATATGATAAACATGACGAGAACAAACCAGCAAGTGATAATGGAGTTCACCCCTCATGGGCTACATATCCAGGCCTTGCTCCAATATCTAGGCCTGCTATATTTATATCAATAGCAAATGAGCACATTACAACTTGTTGACTCTAGAGTGGTTTGTTTCTCCTACAAAGAATTATCACTCAAAATATAACTCCCTACAGTAAGTCATGATTGTCAACAGAAAAAGGACTCTATCACAATAGGTCCTTGTACTCCACCTGAAATAAACAACATAAACATACAAATACTTCACAATGAAGTGTTGAAAAAGGTTTCTCTCATAAGCACATTGAAAAAATATTGAAAATAGTTGCTCTACTGACGTAACAACTGATGCAGATGAAACTGGAAGGCTGGAAAACCTCTAACTAGGCTCTTTCCATGCTCAAATATGCCTCCATCTTGATTCAAAACTCTCTTTGTCTTTAGCACTAAAGGACTTGAATTTGCAAAAATTCCATCATACATTGCTCAAATCAGAAATATGAGATTTCCATTGATTCCAAGACACTCAAAAAACCTTATCTAGGCTCTTCTTGAGCTCGAAAAGGTTAAAAAATGAGCAAGATATGCTTATTGGAGCCAAGCTCTACTATCTGTCCTGCAAATTGGCAAAACCTGCTAACTATGTGATGAATTTTCCCTTAACACATTCTGCTGAGTGACAATTTCACCTGGCATCGGCGGGATTCCCACCCTAAAAGGTGCAATTTATCTCTTAGTTAAAATGCGCCATAACCCCTAAGCGTCGAGTTAGGGTCACATGGTGTGCCATATGGCTAGCAGCTATGGCTTACTTCTTGCCCCTGCCGACTTAGCCCTCTGCTCCGAAGTTTCTGGTCACATGCATGTCAATATGGCTGGGGGTCGGGGCTAACTACCTGCCCCCAATGGATCAGCCCTCTGCACCAATCGACACTAGTCAGGGGTGATGCCTATCCACCCGTACCCTCTACACCAGTCAACATTGGTCAGGGGTCGGGGCCTATCCGCTCACGCTCTTTTCCATAGCCTCCGCCATGGTTCTATGTAGTATCATATGCCCTAGGGCCAGGGATTAACTTCCCTCACCCCTCTCTATTTTTGTTGT
Source organism: Pinus tabuliformis (assembly GCA_031772625.1). Classification (NCBI taxonomy): domain Eukaryota; kingdom Viridiplantae; phylum Streptophyta; class Pinopsida; order Pinales; family Pinaceae; genus Pinus; species Pinus tabuliformis. The sequence continues at coordinate 2,078,345,720 of CM062816.1, read as the reverse complement.
GGGTCATATCATGGCAACAAAACTAGGGTCCAGGGCTAACCACCCAACCCTCCTCCCAAATGTTGAAACCACATGAACTTAAATAAAAACCACTAACTTTGTATGTTAAGAACGATGGTCATGGTGTGACAGCAAGACATTGGATTTTTGTGCTAGAGGTATAGGGATCGAACGTTGTTGAGGCCCTTCGTCCCTTATACAAATTTTTTTTCCAACCATAGAAGGCCACATGGCGCGTCACCATTGGCTCAATTCAAACCAAAGCAACCAATAAAAAACTATCATTCCAACATGTATGGTGATGCCACATGTCAGAATGGGATTGGCCTGTCTGACACTATACCTTGCACAGTCAGCTGATGACATCAATTGTACAGATGGCCCAGTTAGTAGCCCAGTCAACCCTACTATTGACATTTTTAGTTGTTGGTCAAAAACTTCATAACTTCTTTATACGACGTCAAATTGAGGCAAAAATCATTGGAATCAGGACTACGAATACTACAATTTGACGTTGGTTTTAGGAGATTCCAAGAACTTTCATGTTTAAGCCCATTTTTTATCTCTTGATCACTGGGACAAAGATATTTTCATAGATTGAGACAATGTTGTTGTATGAGACAAGCTTAGGCTTGTGGTTACTGCCTCCGTGAGAGGGAGGATGAATAAGGTATCCTTTTATGACATAGTTTTTCTATAACATAATGTTTGATTTTGATATCCTGCATGAATAGGAAAACAAAGGACTGCTGCTCTTAGTAATTTTTGAGGCAACTCTTCATTGAGTTGGTTAAGTTGGTACCCGATGTGATCATGTTGATATGTTTCTAATATACAGAGAGAAACATGGATTGATGGATGTGACCCTCCTGAGGTAAGGGTCAGGGTTGATCGAGGACACTGAATCGGATTTCCCCCCTTGTCTAAGTTCCCAAGGTGAAGAATTGAGATGTAGGGCTCTTGGGGTTGAGGGATATCTAGATAATAGGGTGTCACCCCTCTTTGTTAACCATAAGGTCAGAGATGTTGCTTCCTTATATTGGTTTATGCAAAGTATACCCCAATTGTCATTTGCCTTTCCCACCCATCTGGCCAATGGGTGCTAGCTGCTTGAGTTAGGCGCAATCCTTACTATTTAGGGTAAGTGGAATCCTGCTTAAGCTAGAGATGTAGGTGTTCTACCATTGACTCTTAAACATCATGTTGGGAAGATAAACAATGTTTCCCAAGTCATATCTCTGGCTCCCTAGTGGCAGAGTTTCCCGATTCGTAGCATTGGCTTCCGAGTGGCAGAGCTTCCTTGGTCATAGCATTGGGCTTCCTGCTGGTAGATTTTATCGGTTTGTAGCATTGGCATCCCCTCTAGTAGTGTTTCTTGGGTTGTAGCATTGAGCTCTCATTGGTATAGTTTCCTGGGTCATAGCATTGGCTCCCTGCTGGTAGAGTTTCCTGGGTCATAGCATTGACTCCCCGCTGGCAAAGATTTTTGCGTAGCAACATTGGCTTTCCACTGGTAGTGATTTTGGGTGGTAGAAATGGCTCCCTGATGGATTGAGGGTGGTAGCTTGAGCTCCCGTCCAATGTCAAATTCTTCTTATTTTAGATTCAAGAATATTCAACATATGAGGAAAGGCAATGAAGAGATAAGCAAGGATAAGCAAATATGAGTAGATATGAGTAGTGATGACATTTTATGATGAGATACTTGAGATAAGACATGATTTGATGACAGGATACTTGCGATGGTTAAATGATGTAGTTGTAATTCTCTCCTAGCTGAGAGCAGGTTTTAAATTGGGAGCTCAGTGAAAAATTCCAATCATGGGACTATATTCCTCTTTTCGAAAGGACCAATTTTGACTATTGAAGCACTCAATTTGGACAAGGGAAAGTGTATTTTTGAATTAAATCCCGCATGTGCACAAAATGATAGGTCAGCCTAAAAGAGAAATTGAACACCCATGGATGGCTATAAATACAAGTCTAGTGACCCTCATTTGGACATCATAATTATGACTCTTCTTATTTTTTTGGTTTGGTTCACATAGTTCTAAGATGGTACGTGGAAGTTCACTGGTGTAGGTTTGAGATTGTTGGGTTCGAAGCTCACACGTGTCCTAGCATTTTGGTTTTCGACTGCAGACTTGTCATAGGAAATTTTTGGCTATAACCACCGACACGAAAGCTTATGCATGCAATTGGATGGTTTCAGCTGCACACACATCACTCTCTGCGTGCAGTTGGGACCTAGAGTTTTGTTTTATCAGTTGACCGCAAATTTCCTCAGTTGACTGCAGTGTTCGATAGTTGACCGCAGGTTTTTGAAGCAGGATCTCGATCATTAGCATGGTTGGGTTCATCTCAGGAATGTTGTTTAGCTGATTTTATTGGATAGTATTATGATTTAAGATATGTATTAATGTATTCTTTCTTTTGTTGAATCATTCAATGAAAATCTAACAAGAATAGGAATTTGAAAGGGTTTTCCCCATAGTGGGTTTTTCGTTGGTCTCTGACCAATCCTGGTGTCTCTATCTGTGAATGATTTTCTTCTATTGTTCCTTTATGTTGTGATTAATTAATGATGATATTGTTCTTTCTATATAGTTGCATATGTTTTTGAATAATGATGTAAATATGAATAAAAATATGATGCTTTGCGGTGAATTCAATATGTAAAAGAAGAAATGAAATTATCAAAGAAAAGAACAATATAGCCCTAAGAAAAATTTAACATTGATCCACCATCTTTATTTTCTTACACCATGGGACGACATTGGGGTCATTGAGGTTAGTATTGCAAGGGCTCAAGTGCTTCGAGTCCCAACTCCTTATACCCCGACCTCGGTGGGGACATGCACAAAAAAACATAGAAAGAGAAAATTACTCTAATACCATTAATCTGAATTTAAGAAGGGAACAAAATGAAATACATATTTAAAAGTAAACACAAATATACAATGAAACTAAACTTCATTTAATAAATAGAATGTTGAAATTTTTTACATGCAGAATGAAAGAAAACTAGCTCGAATGGTGGTAGCTTATCTATTAGAAGAGATGTGATGGTTGCGCGCCTTCCTAAACTATGTTACAATGAGGCTAAAAGGCCTTTTAGTCATGAATAAATAATTAGAAGCCCTAAAAATTCAAAACCATAACCCTAGGAGATGAAGCACTAAAGCCTTATGTGCCCCGATAGGGTAAGTTGGAACATCGAATTCCTAGGGTTGTAACTTTGGCATATCATATATCCATTTGGTACACATGATATCCCATTACAAATCCTATCCTAGGAGAACGATTTTCAACTGTAAATATAGTCAAAGATTTATGTTTGCCAATTTCCCCAAAAAAATGTATCTAGTGCCTCAAAACTACTCCAAAAGTTTAGTACCTAAAAATACCAAATAAAGAAAACTACTAAAATAGGAAACTTATGCTGTGAACCAGTGAAATAGGCAGGTGGCCATGAATATCTGGTGAGGAAACCTCTGATGAACTTGGTACCTAGTGAGCCACTTCCCTTGGTGTAGGAGCTTGTCTACTTTGACAACTAGATACAATTGTATTCTCTATTGGAGGGAATTCTTAATTTGTGTGTCCATGATATGATCAGTCGTGGTCTATTCAATGAAATCTTGGTTGAGATCTATCATTTCAATTGTTCTCAATTTCAGATGTGTCCAATAATGGTGGAAAGTAGGGCTGAAGGTATTCCACATTGAACACTGAGTGCAGGCCAAGGAATGGGGGGATACTTAGCTAAAAATCATTATCACTTGTTGCCTTCATTATGGTTTAAGTTCCATAGTGAAGTGGTTGAAGCTTTTGATAGGCCCCTGCAAGGCATTCCTTCTACAAATGTAATCAAACCTTATCTCCCACTTGAAAATTGTGTGGCTCGGTGTTGATGATGACACTATTTTTAGCATTGGCTTTGTGCAATATATCATGGACCTGCTGGTGGATGTGTTGAATTCATTCAATAAAATTGGTATATTTTTCACCTTATAATTGAACATGTGCAAATTATTCCTTGGTAGTTGTAAGGGGCAGTGCGAGATAAATGGGGAACAATGGTTGAAACCCTAGTCCCACCTAAAAGGGGTTGTGGCCAATTGAGGTATGGAGAGCTCTATTGTAGTTGTGTTGGACATAGGGGAGAATATCATTGCATGTTCATGGATGCTTGGTTTGTATATCCATCGTATGTGCATGAAGATCGTCTTGTTGATGACCCTTATCTAGCCATCAGTTTGAGAGTGGGAGGTAGTTGAATTGGTGAGCTTGGTGTCAACAGTGACCAAAGGCTCAACCAAAATGCATATAGGAATATTCTATCTGGATTTGAAATTATGGTCTACTAAATCCCAAAATGTACCCACACTTGTTCAAAGAATTAATTGGTAATGGATTCTATTGTGATACTCTTCTTGCAGGTAGCCAAAATGGCCATCTTAGAAAATCTATCAATGACCACAAATGCATAGTCATTACCATGCTCGGTAGGAGTAATGTCAGGCATATATACCATCGATATGAATTCCCAAGGTTGGTTATGAGTAGGTATAGGGGTGTATGAGCCTTACTTCTTAATGGTTGGTTTTATGATGATGTAGGTAGTGCATCATTTGATATACTTGCCAACATCTTGTTAGAGTTTTTACCGATAAAAATACTTATGCATTAATGCCATTGTCTTGTCCACACCAAAGTGCCCTACAAACCAGCTATAATGTACCTCCCAGGTTACATGGCACGTTCACTTGAAGGTTTGAAAAGGTATCCCAGGTAGCACAATATTCCATCCTGAAGGAGGCAATCTGGAACTATATTGTTAGTCAGCAACATCTTGTAAGTGGTAGCGAATTGTGAGTCATCGTCATATAGTTGAACCCATCCAGAGGTCTTGTGCCCAAAAGAGTTGAGAATTGTGTTTAGTGCCATAATAGGGGCTAACTGAGGCAATATTCTACATGATTGGTGCTACCCTTCTTGTATTTAATGTTCAAATGGAATTGTTGTAGATATGTGGACCATTTTTTATGATGATAGTTCTGCAACTTCCCTTGTGTCTACATAAATTGAAGAGGTCAGTGATTTGTGTGGATAATCATCTCCTTCCCCATAATATAATGTTTTGATGACATGCCTTCATGATGGAATACATTTCCTTATCATAGGTGGGGTATCTTTTGACAATATCAAAGAGCGTCTCACTATGATAGGCCACTAGATTCCCTTGCTAAGTGAGGACTACACTATTAGCATAGTGGGTGGAATTTGTCTCAATCTCAAATGGTTATTGCAGGTATGGAAAGATGAGCACTGGTGCAAAGAAAATGTGGTTTTTTAGTTCAATGAATTCCTTCTATTGTGACTCAGACCAAAAAAAAAAACTCTTGCCTTGGTAAATTGACTTAAGGGCCAAGTGATATGAGAGAACCTAAACACAAATCATTGATAGAAATTAACACAACTTAAGAAGTTATGAAGCTTTTTTAGAGTCACTAGGGCTAACCAATCCTAAATGACTTGGATCTTAGTTGGATCCACATGCACACCTTACTAATCAATTATGTAACCTATATATTGGACTTCGTCCATGCCAAAGGAACATTTATCTAGGTTAGCACATAGCTTGTATTTCCACAAAGTGTGAAGGACATGCAAAATATGTTGCAAGTGATCTGCCCAACTCTTGTTGAAGATGAGGATATCATCCAGATATACAACCAAGAATGAGTTGGTGAAAAGCTGCAGTATGTCATCCATCATCCTCATAAAATTTGTGGGGGCATTAATAAAGTTGAAGGGCATGACCGACCACTCAAAGAGACCCTCCTTGGACTTGAAGCATTCTTCCATACATTTGTGGGTTCTATTGGAACCCGGTGATATCCATACTTCAAATAAATCTCATTGAAGTACTTAACCCCCTTGAGTTGGTCAAGAAGGTCATCAATCCATGGAATCAAGTATCTTCTCCTAACTGTGATTTTGTTCAAAGCTCGATAATAAATGTAGAGTCTCCAGAACCCATCCTTCTTCTATATGAATACAATTAGGCTCCCACTAGGTGAGGAAATTGGTCGGATGTACCATTTTTCTAGTAACTCCTTGATATGCTGCTTGATTTTCTCATTTTTCATAAGAGAGTGGTGGTACATTGGCCCATTAGTTAGAGATACACCAGGGGTTAGATCAATCAAATTTATGAACTAACAATAAAAAGGTACCCCTGTGGGTGAGGAGAAGATGTCCCTATACTCTTCCATGGCCTTATCCACTTACTTTTGTTACATAGAGGATCCCTTTCTAGAGGCCATGGATGTGACCAAAATCTTCCCTTACTTTGAGAGTGAATTAGGAAGAAAAAAAAAATCCCTATTTTGGGAGATGATCTTACTGCATTGTTTAATAGAGATCAAAGAAATAGTAGTAGGTTGGGCTACCTATGGTATCAAATATAGTTTTCTATCCAAAGTAATACTAATAGTATGAGGTCTCGATTCATATACAACATGACATTTCCAAATGTATGGTTGGCCTAATAAAACATCAGAAAATTCAACGGGAGAAACATCACACAATACTTCGTCTGTGAAAGGCTTGATGTTGTAGGGAAATCAACATTGTTTACTGACACATAGATCTCACCCTTGGTGGAGCCACCCGGGCGTGGTGTTATTGGTAGGACCAAATGCCTAATGACCTCTTCTAAGATGAGATTCTTTGACTCCCACTATCGACAATGAAACAAAACAGAGAAAACTTCACCCACATCTGTGAGTGGAAGGGACACTAACCTTCCTCTGGATCTTTGAGCTCACTTTACATGATCTTGATTTTGGAAACAGTGGCACTAGTTTCTACATCAATGATTTGTTCCCCTTTTCAAGTTCTAGCTCATAGTTGGAACCTCCATCTAACTTTGAACCTCTTAACTTGACCACTAGTGACTACTTTGTGTGAAATTCATTTTTATTCTGAGTAGGGTACTTGTGGAACTAAAGTCGCTTTCCTGTGTCTTTTTTTGTCTTCCCATTATTATTATTTTCTTTTTCCTTTGATGAGTTGTCCTGGGATGTTATACCCTAGCTCTGTCATTTTTTCTTTGGTTTGAGAGTGCCCTTTCCCTACTTCAGATTCACAAATCCAAAGTCTAGCTTCTTTTGTTTAATTTTTTGCTCAATTTTGACACATATCAGTATGTTGTACCAAGTGAGGAGATGTCCAAGAACTCCATTTATTCCTAAATGTATTTATGAATATAGCAACATTACTTGAGCCCTAGATGTTTCTTAGAGTTCTTGATAACTAGCTTCATGCTTAAGGTATGAAATATATTTGTTACATGTAGCACTTCTTGGTCCCTTTCCTACCATAGTGTGTTCCATTTTATGTACTTTCCTTCATAGCTTCCAATAGGGTAATATTGTTCCATAACAAAACCTCGAAAAGGGTTCCAAAAGGGTGTGACTACAAATAGTGGGGATTCCTCCATGGCCCTTTGCTCACAGTAAGTTTCCCACCAATCCTTGACATAGGGGTTAGCCTTAAGGAGTTGAAAAGTAATATTTTCTCTATAAAAAAATTATGGAATGAAAAATATCCTTCCAGTAGATTTAACTATTTATCTAGAGCATCTACATATATATAGCCTTTAAATATATGAATATAAAAATTAACTTGTACCTTAAAGGGTATGACTCCTGTTAAGTGGTTGCTAGATCAAGATGCATCGCCTACTGGTATTTTCCAAGGGATCTGGGAAAAATTATCCGTCATCTTGTTCCTTTCTTGCTTGAGGGCTTCTTCAAGCAAACATTTTATAGGATGTCCTATTCCCTCATCTTTCCTTTTCTCCATAATGGGAGGCCATTGGGGTTGGTGAGGCCATATCACAAGGGCTCAAGTGGTTCGAGTCCCAACTCCTTATACCTCAACCTTGTTGGGGATGTTTGGTCTTCATAATGACGTGTAATTGTGATTTTATGTAATTGATGAAAAAAAGAGAAAATAAAATTATTATTGTAATGCTTGTCTCATGGGTTTCATAATCAAGGAATTTTATCTTTAGTGAAGGCTCCCAGTGTGAGCCTTTAGGATTTTTCATCCAAAATTCAATTTGAGTCTATGTCATGTATGAAGGACCCTTCTTGGGCATGTTACATTTTTGTATGAGTCATAAAAAGTATAAGAAGGCCCTCCAAGGCCAAGACAAAGTCACGTCATTCAAGTTAGCTTCCAAATAATAATATAATCTCTAAAATGGACATATTGACTTATCCTCCTATAAATTTGATTAATTAAGCATGGGAAACAACTATAAATAGGGCATTTCAGATTCCATTTCAGAATAAAATTTCAAAGAAATATTTTTGGTGGTCTACAATTCGGTCAAGTTTTGAGGAAAAGAAAGAGGTGTTAAATATTTCGATCTAAGAGACAATAGAAGCCCTACATCCAAATGAAGAAAATGAGGGAAGATCGAAGAGATTACAGGTCTGTTTCTGGTAAACATCTATCACACGTGTGAGGAAAGGTAAGGGCAAATATATATAGCAAAAAAGTCAAAATTGTAGAGATTAAGAATCCAAGTGAAGGAAATAATGTTGTCTATAGGCCGAGTTAACATAGAGCTCTTATCTAGTTAAAGCAAAGAATAAAGGGACATAATTTATCCTTTATCAATCACACGTGCGAGAAAGGAGAGTCTACTACAACATGCCAGAGACTATAGTCAAGGAGGCCAAAAATTTCAGATCTGAGTTGGAGAAGTGAAGGCTAAATTGCAGAAAGTTGACTTGGTCTTGAAGAGGTCATTTTGGTCAAGGTTCTAGGTCATGGTCTTGGTCTTGGAATTCATCAATTGGAATCGATAAGAAGAATAATTTGTTCGGGTTTTCCTCTCAAAGAGTGAAATTTTTTGGCCCTGGATGATAGCCTATATTCTATGTCTATTGTCTCTTTATGGTTTATGCATTGGGAGTTGTTTAGTGAGGAAGAGCACTAATAAGCTAAAGTAAAAGAATATCCTAATCTAAACTAAGTAAAATCACTTGCAAGAAGTTACTAATAGAAGAGGAATCACTTTATTGTTAGGACCTAGATTTCTCAACATGGTTTCCGAGCTAAGGTGACTAAGTCAAGGAAGGGCATCTTATCAAGAGATACTCAAGGAAACATCATAACCCTAGATCAAAGAAGTCTACAAAGAAGTGTTGGGATCATCATCAAGAGGGAGAAGTCCAAAACCCTACATATACTCAATTTAAAGTGTTTTGAAGACTATTAATCCAAAGGAAGCTAGATCAAAAGGCAGTTCCATCTCACTCTCTGTGAGATCAAGGATAATTCTTGAAGAAAACTACCTTCATCAAGGAGAATTTTTCTATCCTCTATATCATCATCAACATCAAGGAAGAAACACAAAGAAGGAGCATCCTACCAAGTATGTATATTTATGTCAACATCTGAATTTGTCAAAATATCTTTTTGTAAGGAAAGCAACGGATTAGTTGGGGCTTCAAACTATCTTGCATGGAAGAAAAGGATAGATCGGAATATAATTGAAAATGAGGTTATGGAACATCTCAAAGGTTATATCACTAAACCAAGAAAGGAATATTCTCAAGCTCTTTCCAAGTATATGAAAGGGGAAGTTAGGGCTTAAACGATTCTCATAGAATCCATCAAGGAATCCCCTCATCCCATATGTATCTAAACTCGAAACTTCAAAAGAAATCTATGACAAATTGCGAGAGTTGTATTTCGTAAGCACTATTGGAGAAGTCATCTCATTAAGGAAAGAAATATACAAGTTGATGATGTCAAGGGAAGATGGAATAGCCTCATATTTTATAAGGATATCGAGATCCAGGATCAAATACAAGATCTTGAAGAAGTCATGTTTGATGGAGAAATGACTACAGTTGTATTAAATGCACTAACAGTGATCCGAAATTAAACAGGAACGCAAAAAATTACCAATATAACCATAATACAGAGGTGCAACAGAAATAACATTTCATTTCGTTAATAGAAAATACTGAAATATGCTTACAAAAATAATGGAAATAAAACTAGCTCAGGCAATGGTAGCTTATCTCTGAGAAGAGATGTAGTGGCTACATGCCTCTCAATTGTGTTACAATGAGGCTCAAGGGCTTATTTATTATTTAACATCAAGGGAAAACCCTAAAAAACCAAAACCCTAAACCCAAAATATGGAACACTAAGAGTTTGTGGGCCTCGTTAGGGTTAGTTGGGCAGCCAAATTCCTGGGGTCGTAACTTGGTCATATTATCTCTGTTTGGCACGTATGATATCTTGGTGGAAATATCTCTATGATTACTACAAGATTTGTGGTAGGCACATGCCCTTGATATGGGCTTGTTGTAGACCTTAAAAATATGTCATTTAGGGGGTCAAAACCACTACGAAAGTTCAGGACTCGAAAAACTGATAAAAATAGTAAATGATGCAATAAACAAGGAAACAAATGAAATCAACCAGATTTCTAGGTGGAATAGACGAGTGGCCACCAATATCCACCTAGATCATTCCTCCCTCCTTAGGAAGAAATGGTCCCCATTGCATGCATAGCCTCCATGAGGTGAGGAAATTTATGTCGAACCTGGTCCCTAGTGAACCACTTTCCCTAGTGAAGGAGTTGGCCAACTTCCAAAACTCTATATAGCTAGATCCTTTGTTGGTGAGTGTTCTTGATCTGCTTTTCCATTATCTAATCATTTGTGTCTTGTTCCATGTAGTCTAGGCTTAGCTCTGCTGGTGTGAGTTGTTCTGCAATGTAGGATGTGTCGAGCAATGTTGGAAAGTATGGTTGAAGGTGGTCCACATAGAACACTCGGTGCAAACCAAGCAATGGTGGAATACTGAGCTCAAAGGCATTATGCCCTGTAACCTTGGTGATGGTGTATGACCCATATCAGAGTGGGCAAAGCTTGGGATGGGGTCCAGCGAGGCGCTCCTTCTGCAAATGTAGCCAAAATTTGTTGCCCACCTAGAACATGTGCGACACCCAATGCTGATCATGGCACCTCTTGTACTTAGCATTAGCTTTGTCCAATATATCACGGACTTACTGGAAGATGTGTTGAATGCTCTCAATAAATTTGTTAGCCTTGTTAGCTTCAGACTGGATGTGAGTCGAATCTTCTAGAGTAGTTTCAAATTGTATGGCCACATCAATGGGACATAATGGCTGAAATCCCAGCCCTACCTGAAAGTTCTTGTGTCCCATCGAGCTATGGAGAGCTCTGTTTTAGTTTTCTTGGACATAGGGGAGGATTTCATCCCATGTGTGTGGATGCTTCAAGTTGTACATGCATAGAATGTGTATGATCATATTGTTGACGAACTTTGTTTGGCCATCAATTTGGGGGTGGAAAGTCATGGGCTTAGTAATTTTTGTATCCAACATTGACCAGAGACTTGACCAAAATGCACTCAGGAATCTCCTATCCCAATCTAAGACAATGGAATGAGGGATCCCAAACCGTTCCCACACTCACTCAAAGAAGAGCTTAACAGTGGCCTCTGTTATGATACTCTTCTTGCAGGCTACCATAATGACCATCTAAGAGAATCTATCGACGACCATGAAAACGCAGTTGTTGTCGTGCATGGTAGAAGGAAGGCCCGACATGTAATCCATGGAGATGGATTCCCAAGGTCGACTAGGAGTAGGAAGAGGAGTATATATGCCTTGCTTCTTTATGGTTGGTTTGGAAATGGCGTAGGCAGTGCAAGATCTAATGTACTTCCTAACATCCTGACAAAGGTTCAGCCAATAAAAAATATTTCTATAGTACTGCCATTGTTTTTTCTACTAAAAAATTTCAACCGACCCGATTGTATCATGCCTCCAAAATCATCTTGGCAAGCTTGCTTGAAGGAACACAGATGTGTCCCAGGTGGCATAATAGTGTAAAATGGAGGTGAAAATTTGAAACTTACTTACCTTCCAGGAGTGTCTGGTATGTGCTACGGAATCCTAGATCGCTCTTGTAAGATGTGGCCACCTTGAAGTCTTGTGCCCATAGGAGTCAAGCACCATGATTAGTACCATGAGTGGTGGTCGGCTAAGACATTCTGCAACATTATTGATGTTCTTCTTGTACTTAATGTTCAAATGGAACTATTTCATGTATGTGGACTATTTCTAATGGCGATCATTCGGCAACTTCCCTTGTGTTTGTATGAACTGCAGGGGTCAGTGGTTTGTGTGGATGACCATTTCCTTCCCCATAATGTAATGCTTCCATTGACGGTAGGCTTGCACAATGGAATACATTTTTTTTCATAGGTGGGATACTTTCGGACTGTGTCTATAAGTGTCTCACTGTGGTAAGCCATCGGATGCTCTTGCTAAGTAAGAACTGCACCAATGGCATAGTCAGAGGCATCTATGTCAATCTCAAATGGTTGTTGTAGGTCTGGTAATGTGAGAACTAGTGTGGAGAAAAGCCGATGCTTCAACTCAGAAAAAAACATTTTTTTGGGTTTTAGACCAAAATAAATTTGCTTTCGCTCTTCCCTTGGTGACTTGACTTAAAGTCCAAGTGAAATGAGAGAACCCCAACACGAACCTGCAGTAGAAATTGGCAAGACTTAGAAAGTTGCAGAGCTCTATTAGAGTGGTTGGGACTGGCCAATCCTAAATGACTTGTATCTTGGCTAGTTCCACACGCACACCCTTCTCATCAATGATGTACCCAAAATATTGAACCTGGGTCATGCCAAAAGTGAATTTCTCCAAATTGGCAGACAAATTGTGTTATTGCAGGGTTTGAAGGACTTGTCGAATATGGTGGAGGTTCTCTTCCCAACTATGGCTTAAGATCAATATGTCATATAAATACACCACTACGAATTCATTGATGAAGGGTCACAATATGTCATCCATCAATCTCATGAAGGTTGTGAGGGCATTCGTCAACCTGAAAGGCATGACCAACAATTCAAAAAGGCCCTCCTTGGATTTGAAGGCAGTCTTCCACACATCAGAGGGTCCGATAGGCACCTGGTGATAACCAAACTTCCAGTCAATCTTACTGAAATATTTGGGCCTCTTCAGTTGGTCCAGAAGGTCATAAACCCTGGGATTGGGTACCTATCCAGATTGTAATATTGTCCAGTGCTTGATATTGAATACAAAGTCTCTAGGTCTCGTCCTTCTTCTGTACCAATACAATTGGGCTCCCATAGGGTGATGAGCTTGGCCCAATGTTCCCTTTCTACAATAGATCCCGAATCTTCCTCTTGATCTCATCGTTCTCCAGAACAGAGCATCGATAGATCGGTCCATTGGGTAGCTGTATGTCTGGGGTTAGATTGATGGAGTGCTTGACCTCACAGTGCATAGGTACCCCTATAGGTGAGGCAAAAATGTCTCTATATTCCTCGATGATCTTGTCCATCTATTGCTGATGTGCAGAGGATCCCTATCTGGAATTCGTGTCAATAATCTTCTTCTTGTCGTGACAATGAATGATAAGAAAAAAAATTCAAAAAGGCCCTCCTTAGATTTGAAGGCAGTCTTCCACACATCAAAGGGTCCAATAGGCACCTGGTGATAACCAAACTTCAAGTCAATCTTCCTAAAATATTTGGGCCCCTTAAGTTGGTCCAGAAGCTCATAAATAAGGGGGATTGTGTACCTATCCAAACAGTGGTCTTGTTCAGTGCCTGATAGCCAATACAGAGTCTCCAAGTCCCCTCCTTCTTCTATACCAATACAATCAAGCTCCCATAGGGTGATGAGCTTGGCCTGATGTGTCCTTTCTGCAATAACTCCTGAATCTTCCTTTTGATCTCATCGTTCTCTAGAATAGAGCATTGATAGATCAGTCCATTGGGTAGCAGCATGTCTAGGGTCATATCGATGGAGTGATTTACTTGATAGTGCATAGGTACCCCCATAGGTGAGGTGAAAATGTCTTTGTATTCCTCCACGGCCTTTTCCACCTGTTGCTATTGTGCGGAGGATCCCTGTCTGGAAGTTGTGTCAATAATATTCTTCTTGCCCTGAGGACGAATGATAAGGAAAACAAATGTCTTGGTTTGTGAAATGATCTTACTACATTGCTTTGTAGAGATCAAAGAGATGACGGTAGGCAAGGCTAGCTTTGGTATCCTATACAACTTATTGCACAAAGTAATAATCATAGATAAATGTATAGAATCATATATAGCATGTTGATTCCACAAGTGTGGTTATCCTAATAATACATTAAAAACTTCAAAAGGAGAAACATCACACAGTACGTCATCCATGAAGGGCTCGATGTTGTAGAGAAGGTAGCACTACTAGCTGACATAGAGATCTCATCCTTGGTGTAGCCACCCGATGGTGTATGGTTGTAGATGTGTTGTAATCAGTAGGCCCATCTGCTTCATGACCTCTACTAGAATGAGGTTATTTTGGCTCCCGATGTCGACAATGAACTACAACAAAGAACCCTTCACCAACATATGCAAGTGGAAGATGCGTTCCCCCCTCCTATGGATCTTCAGGCTCATTTTTTTTATCTTGGTGGTGGCTACGGTGGCACTAGGCTCCACGTCAATGATATTCTTCCCTTTTTCATTCCCCTTTTCAATCCTTGACTCAGAGTCAAACCATGTGTTTGATTCGGAAGCCTTCAACCCAGCCACTAGTGACTTCTTGGCCCGACACTCACCTGTGTTGTGAGTGAAGCTCTTATGGAACTGACACCATTTTCCCATGTCCTTATTTGTCTTTGTGGTGTTTTTCTTTTCTTGTGGCTTCGGTGGGTTGTCCTAGGTCACTCCACCTTGGATTTTTCCTTTGCTCTGTGGTTTGGGGGTGCCTTTCTCTTTCTTTAGATTCACAGATCCAAAGTCTTTCTTCTTTTGTTTAAACTTCTGCTCAATCTTGACAGCATATCGGTATGTCATGTCGAGCGAGGAGATGTCCTGGTACTCCATCTCATCTTAGATGTACCTGTGTACCACGGTACTTGAGTACCAAATTTTGCTCAGAATCCTTGATACCCAACTTTGTGCAAAGGGTATGAAAAACATTGGCAAACTTTGGCATGTCTTGGTCCCTTCCCTATCGCATCATGATCCACTTTATGTATTTATCCTCATAGCTTCCGACAGGGTATTATTTCTCCTTGATGGTGTCCCAAAATGAATTCCAAGTGGGTGTGGATGAAAATAGTGAGGGTGGACTTTCATCCTTCTTCTCACAGTAGGTTTCCCACTAGTCTTTGACATGGGGGCGACTTTTAGAAGTGTGAAAGTAAACTTTTCCCGGATGGAAAAATCATGAACAAAAAAATATCCTTCTAGAAGATTTAACCATTTATCTACTTCATCCACATCTATCTGGCCTTCAAATATGGGGATGTCAAAGTTAACTTGTACCTTAAAGGGTATGGCGCTTCTAGAGTGGTTGCTGGAAGAAGATGTATCGCCTTTGGGTAGCCGCTGAAGGATCTGGTCAAAGTTGTCCATCATCATGTTCCTCTGTCACTCGAGGGCTTCTTTGAGCAAGATTTTGAAATGATCTCCTACCCCCTCATTTTTCTTCTCTTCCACCATGGGAGGTCGTCAGGATTTGCAAGGTTGGTATTGCAAACATTTGACCAGTTCTAGCCCTAACTCCTTATATCCCGACCTCGTTGGGAACATGCAAAGAAAAATAGAGAAAGAGAACACTGCTCTAATAACATTGACCTGAACTTAAACAGGAATGCAAAAAATTACCGATATAACCATAAATACAAGATGCAGCAGAAATAACACTTCATTTCATTAATATCAAATACTAAAATATGCTTAAAAACATAATGGAAATAAACTAGCATGGCCAATGACAACTTATCTCTGAGAAGAGATGTTGTGGCTACATGCCTGTCAATTGTGTTACAATTAGGCTCAAGGGCCTATTTATTAGTGAAAATAAATGGAAACCCCTAAACAACAAAAACCCTAACCCCGGGAGATGGAACGCCAAGAGTTTACTGGCCCCACTGGAGTTAGTTGGGCAACCAACTTCTTGGGGTCATAACTTGATCATATTATCTTCATTTGATGCGTATGATATCTTGTTGGAAATATCTCTATGAGTACTACAGGATTTGTGGCAGGCCCCTACTTATGGTTTTGGGCTCATTGCAGACCTCAAAAAAATGTCGTCTAGGGGGTCAAAAATTCTCTGGAAGTTTAGGACATGAAAAACTGATAAAAATAGTAAATGCCACAACAAACAAGGAAACAAATGAAACTAACTAGAGGTATAGGTGGAATAAGCGGGTGGCCACCAATATCCACATGGAACAACAAGAGGAGTGGGGGAACTTTACTTCAAGTATTTATGGGAAGAAAGAAGCTACTCCATTCCAGGATCTATGGTCACTGTGCAAGATTGAAGAATCTAGAATAAAGGCCAAATCTGATGTGGGAGCAGGTGAGAAAAATCAACCTTATCCTACAATGACAAAATGAAAGGGACAATTTGGAATGTTTGGTCCTCAGAAAAATAAGAAGAACATGGCTAAAATATAATGTTATGGGCATCAACAATATGGGCACTATAGGAGAGATTGTCCTAAGCTCAAGAAGGATAATAACAAAAGAGGAAGAGAAGAATCCCGCATCACCAAGGAAGTGGAGGAAGCTAAAAAGAAGAAATCCAAGAAGGAGGAAGTAATAGATGTCCACTATTGAGATAGTCTTCCTCACATAAGTTCTTTTCAAGTTCCTAATTATTCTGTTGTAAGATATGGCCATCATGATTCACTAAGAAAAATGATGGGATGCATCAAGGCATCATAGAAGCATTAAAAGCAAGAGCTTGGGACATCATCATAGAGAAGCATGAAAGATAGTTAGAATCTATGGAATTCAAGGATATATTTCTTGGGAATCTCATTGGAAACATAAATGGCAAGGTCATCTAGTACAAGGTTCATCATACATTTGTCAAAAGGAAACATCTATTGATGGGGATACTTTAGATCCACAAGATTCTCTGATGGAATCTTCATTGAAAGGTTCACAGATCATGAGGGGAAGCAAGTACTTCATCAAGAACTCCAAACTTGTGGAATTAATGGGATGATGGTATGATGTCACAAAAGAGGTAGAGTAATGGATTGAAGCTTTTTCAATCAAGAAAGTTGCTACTGGAAGACTGAATGACCCAAAGGAAAATGAGGTATGTATGCTTATATTCAATATTAAAGAGTCATGTCATATGGTTATAGGTAACATGGATCAATGATCAATCTTGAGAGCATAATCAAAATGAAGTATATCCTCCCTTCAAGGAATGCAAGAATGCATGGGTCACACATTTACTAGAAGTATGAGGTGGTTGACAAAAATTTAGGAACTCTTATTGGAAACTCCTGGGAATGAAATAAGTGATGGGAGGAAGGAAGAGATCATGGAATATGCAACCATGGTAAACGCAATCAACGTATGAAATACCAAGAAGTTTTGACTAGGATATCTCCATGGAAGATATGAAGACTCTGATGGAGTATGAAAAAGAAAGAGAACATTGACAATATATATCTTTGAGATATGTGTCGATATCTATGCAGGATGATGATGCAAACTAGAAGATGTCATGATGAAATACCATCACAAAGGTAATGTTGATTTTAATCTACATTCCTTATTTTTATCTAGATAGGTTTATGTAGGGTTACCAAGGGAATATCTATGGATGTCTTCCACCATAGATGCACATGTAGTAGGATGAAAGATCCTTAAGTAAACATGGCATGAATAAAGCAGCATGGCATGAAGGAAGGCCAGATATGGACTGATGGATCACTTTTTGATGATGACATGACTAACTCATCGATGAAAGTGATGGATGGTTGGTTCCCTATGTAGAAGTCCCAAACATGAAGACTCCTAAACAATGAAAAGAAGTTCATGACATCATAATGAGGATTTATTCAAGCAGTTGGTTGTCCCATCATCTCCACCTGAGGAGATGTTGTAGGTCCCTAATTAAGAGGGAGCTTGGAAAAAAGTTTCTTACTTGGAAGAAACTTGGAAATTCCTAATCCAATAGGGAGGTTAGGTACATTAATTTTGTAGGAATGAGTACATTCCTTTATTGGAATAGATATGTCCTCCCTAATTAAGAGGGAGAGATATACACATCATTCTTCTCTTCAATTGGGAAGACATGATGGAGGGTTGGGTAAACATCTTGCATCTGATATATTTGAGGATGAGTTAGGGAATCCAAGATAAGAGTAGTTGTAGAGGACCGATATTCTTGGAGGATTGGGAATCCAAGATAAGAATAGTCCTGGTGGAACACACCCTAAGAATCCGGGTGGGGTATGTTCCGAGAGAGACAAGGATGAGGGTGTCTATACATCATTGGTCTCGCCATCATTGTGCATAGAGTCATGGAGAGATAGAGTTGTTAGTCAAGGACTTGATATGTGAGAATGTTGGTTGATATGATGTTAAACAGATGGGTTACCAATTCAACTCTTCTTATGAGAAATTCTTCAATTTGAGAATGACGAAGTACCATTATGAATACCTCCCTATTTAAGAGGGAGTGTTCAAAAGTGTAACTAGGTTCATTCTTCATAATGACATGTGTAATTGTGATTTTATGTAATTGATGAAAAGAAGAAAAAAGAAAATTGTTATTGTAATGCATGTCTCATCGGTTTCATGAGAAAGGAATTTTATTTTAGTGATGGCTCTCGTTGAGAGCCTTTAGGATTTTTCATCTAGTCATAAAAGCCAATTTGAGTCTATGTCATGCATGAAGGACCCTTCTTGAGCACGTTATATTTTTGTATGAGTCATAAAAAGTATAAGAAGGCCCTCCAGGACCAAGACAAAGTCACCTCCTTCAAGTCGACTTCAAAATAATAATATAATCTCTCAAATGGACATGTCGGCTCATCTTCCTATTAAGTCAGCTAATTAAGCATGGGAAACAACTATAAACAGGGCAGTTCAGATTCAAATTCATAATATAATTTCAAAGAAATATTTTCAGTGGGCTACATTCGGTCAAGGTCTGAGGTAGAGAAAGAGGTGTGAAATAATTCGATGTAAGGGACACGTTGATGGTGTTGGACCTACCAACATTTAGGGGATATAACCCATAAGAAGTCCCAAATAGACCTCAAACCGTTTGGAGTAAGAGTCCCAACTGTGGGTGGTAATGTAAATCCTTGAACATGGTAGCGTGCAGAGATAAGTATGATAACTTTGGGTTGAAGCAAGTGTGTGACCTTGCAATGAATCAAGTGCGATGCATGGGGATTCTAACACATGGAGAGGAAAAGGAAGTGTGCCCCTTAGAAGCCTGTAATAGTATCCATCTTGAAAGGAACCCACGAGCAGAATGACATCATAAGCTAAAATGAAAAATAGTCCACAAATTAAAGTGATGGGTTAATCCAACAACATACATTCAATAGGGTTCATACAATTTCATACAAAGTAGTTCATAAGAAAATGAATAAGTTAAACAACATACATTTCTAAAGCAACTAGAACAGTCCAACTATAATAACAACATATGCATGAAAGCGTGTTGGTTATGATATTATTATTATAAGTGAAAGTTCCATCCATACATACACCATTGACGACCACTAGCCCCAATAATGCAACATTACAGTCAATAACACTTTCTCCTCCAAAGAAGTATATTCACTCTATGTTGTGGAGAAGCCAAGGTTTATCACAATACTCCCAAGCCTTTTCTAAGCCTAATCCTAGCCAAAATATTGGCTCCCAAAATCTAGTTCTATGATTTATGAGGTTTTATTTATAAAAAAGGGTGGTGTGACCCTTGACATTTCCATTTGTGACTCTTTGACTACCCTCATGACTCTTCAACTTCTTTACAAATAAATCATTACATAACATGATGACCTTTCACATTCCACTAATGACACTTGGAATTTCACTTACAACATATTTACAAATAATATTACATTTTCCACATGTACCCATGTGAGACAAAATAGGCTAGAGATAGACTAACAAGATAAAACACTATGACTTCGAAGTTTGGGGAAAGACCAACTCGACAACCTTCACTTGGTGCTTCTCAGTCACATACTCATGCCAAGCCTGGTAGTGTGCGATGATGTCCCCAAACTGTTTGATGGTGTCTTTCTGAAGCATGTGAAATATGCTTTTGACCATGACGAGACCACCAATGTACTTCTGCATGTTATGTGCATTGAGCTCCAAGTCATACCTGGTGGCCTCTCGCCTTAGCTGATCCATGTACCTGTCAATCTCTAGCTGGAATTCGTCTTTTGTTTAGACTCGGTGAGGGAATCTGTTGAAGTGATCATATGCGTTCTCACCATGACATCCAAACTCTTGTACAACCGTGCATATGAGGCTTGTATGCTATTGATGAATGGGGCGACCTGCTCATATATTTGGATCAACATCTAGACCTTTTTTCTCTCCATCTCTTCCTGAGGCTTCATCATCTTTGGCAAGTGATGTGGGTCCCCTTTGTACCGCATTGTCCACTCTTGCACATGGGCAATGGAAGCATGTATGTTCTTGAGAGTTTGAACAAACTTGTTGCTCCGCTATTGTAATCCATGCACATGGACAACTGCTTTATGTACGGTGACAAATCCATCATAGATATTTTGCCTGAGAGTCTCAAATGTTGATATTATTCAAGTATCACTTTCCTCATCTCTGTCATTGTGGAAACTGTGCTCTTCTCTCTGAGTTGTTTGGCCAATTTCTTGGTTGCCTGTAAGTTAGTTTCCATTTATGCATTATTGGCCAACAAGAACTTAAAATTCGAGCTCGTTGCTCCTGCATAGGCCAAGGTAGCATCAAAAATTGCAATTGGATTCTTTCTGACATCTTACACTATCACCCTTTCCTTCATGAATGTAGGTGATGCGTGATTAGCCGAAAAGTGTTTCCCCTGCGCATGTACAATATTCTTCTGCAATTCATCCAATGAAATATTATACACATCCATAACCATATAATCATCATCAAGGAGAAAAACTTCTCCTTTCTTGCTCGAGTATGGTTCTGACACTAGAGGTGGTGGAGACTGAGTGGTGACCTAGGGTGCTCTTGGCATGAGTTCGATATCTTCATTTTGTGGCTCACCCCCCAACTCCATGTTTGTTACTTCGATCAGTTTCTCAATCTGTTGAGTAAGCTCTCGATATTTCATCTATCCCTCCTCTTCTTTAGTTTTTGGTTGTTCTGATTCTTCAACCTATATGGTCGGTATTTTATTTTTCATCGCGCCTTGCCTTTATTCTTCTTCTTTTTTCTACTTCTCTTCCCTTTCTGTCCTTCTCAACTCTTGAACTTCCTTCAACTTCTTCTTTGTTTCTTGCAACTTCCATTCTGCTTCCTCCAGCCTTTGCTTTTCTTTCTTCCTTCGCTCTGCCCTCTTTATTCCTTGCTCCCTCTTTGCCTCTGTTGCCAAAGCTACTTTCTTAGTGATGGGATCTACTCTCATATTGTAGCTTTGCTTTGCCTCTGGGTTCTCGAAAATATTCCTCTTACCCTTGTCCTATGCTAGATTGATGCTTATTATTTTTGTTGTTGTTTCTTCCTGCACTATTGCTGCTTGTAGAGAAGCCTTCCAAGTTGTGGCTATACTGACCGGCTCGTGGAGCTTGGAATCATTAGAACAATATCTCCAAGGGTCCTCCTCGTGCCAGTCAAATTTCTCGTGGATCCATGGATAGTACACCTTTTCACAACGGTTCTTACAAATATTGTGGGGATCATATGGATTAAATTCCTTGGTATCAAACTCAAACTTCAATATCTCCTTAGCTTCATCATCTGCATCTTTCAAGCTCTTAACCTCATATAACCCTATCCACAAAGGAAGAGCAGGCCATGGTGCTTTCTTCTTCCTGTGTAGTCCTGCTGATAATCCTATGGAGAGGTGATATGAGACCTCTTGCATGACCATCTTGTCCATGGAATACCTTGGTAGAACATGTGGAGGATTCTCTCTGCCAAACACTCTAATGAATGTGTCGTCGAGTGAGGCATACCAATCTGCAATGTTAAGTATCGCCTCCGTCGCTTCTTGGGACATGTAAGGTGGATTGAGCTGAAAGATCAGCTTGTACAATGAGATGATGAAATGGTTAGTTAGCCTTGCCATTAATCCTTGGTATTTGTAGTCAGAAAGAAACTTGCAATAAATGTTTACGGCAACCTCTTTCGGTTTCCATGTCCAGCTCATGCTAGGAAACTGTTGTAGGGCATAGATTGCATCTAGTAAGTATGCAAACATGTATAATCTAACTTGATCATCCTTGAGTGGATTCTAGGTGATAGTCACATGGACTTTAATTGATAAGCCAATAAGTCCGACTAGTTGAATGGCCTTCCATCACTCACCAACTGGTCCAACACAACTACCCAACCTTTAGGAAAGGTCTCAATGCTTTCTCGATCATATATTTGGCATGAAAATATGATAAAAAACTGGTAGGCTTTCCTGAGTGACTTGTTCTTATAAACATGATTGGGTGTTTTTCTAAATTTTGATGGCTCTTTCCCCCAGCGCTTGACTATATCTCTCGTGTTCACCTGGTTGTGGGTGGCATAGAAAAGTGTGTCCATGCGCCTCGCGAGCTAAGGTAAATGATACATTTGATGATAGTTCTCTGCCTTAAAGGTGGCAAGCTCTATCTCGTTGGATTAGCTTAGACCCATAGTAAAATTGCCTGCAATAGTGTAAAGCAATGAGAATAGAACCAGAAACCCTGTGTTTTATCTGTAATCGGCCTTTATGTACATAACAATAGTGCTAATGCACAAATTGAACAACTACAGGGAATCTCCCATGAGTTGATTACAACCTCTCCCTAAACAAGATCAAATTCAGGGGTATTTGTACAAGATTTACAGAGCTAACAGCCTCCCCCGATTCTCTTAACAACAGAGTTAATTACAACAAAGATGAATTTGATTGAAACTCTGACCAAACATAGATGAACATAACAGAACGAATTTCCCAATTTGGTTTGCGCAGATAAGAATGATCCTTCTTGTTTTGAATGGATAGGAATAATTTACAGCCAATGTAATCGCTATTCAACTGATTCAACAACGTCTTTACCAATTGAGAAATCCATTTTTCAACTGGGAGGAATTGCATTGGTGATTGATATGTTTTCGCAATCGGTCCAATATGTTTTCGCAATCAACCCTATATTGGAAGTCAAACAGAAAACATAATTAATGGTAAATAGTTGGCTTTTTTATTAAAATAAAGAAAACATAGACTAAACTATAAAAATACGTTAAATTATACTATCCCAAGAGACCTTTTTAAATTAATTAAGTTGTTTTTACTTATACGTGGCATGAGTTGAGTGGTATCAGAGGTAAGCTCATCGAAAATTTAAAAATTATACAAAAAGAAATAGTTACGATATTAGGTGGCTCCGATATGGAGTGGATGAAATATCGTATTTAACTCCCTTTAATAACTTTATCGATTCCATTATAGCAGAGCATAGTATCGAAGATTTTATATCAAGGTTTTAACAATTGTTACCATTTAGAAGTTTTGATATACAGGTGGATGTGATATTCCAATTAGACCATCTTTAATAAGCATATTGGGTCTGACTTATCGGAGCTTGGTAGATATCGGAAGTCGGAGGGGGAGGTGCATTAGGATATTGACGTTCAGAGAGATATGAATATCGTAGATTGGAGATCGGAGGTATTTGATTATCGGAGATTAGAGATTGGGGGAATAGGATTATTGGAGATCAAAGGTTGGAGGGATTGGCATATTGGAATATCGGTGAGGAATCATATTGGATTTTTTAAAATTTGTCTCAAAAGGAAATCTCCGATATGCATTACCTCTGATATGCGAGAGTGGAAACAATGACGTGGAATGGGGGCCCTCCGACAAGGATTATAAATTATAGCACATATAATGGTCGGACTTTAGTTATATGATATGTTTGTTTAATACTCTGAAGTCTATAAAAATGGTTTTCCACATACATATTTCGAATTTAATATTCCCTCCATGCCACTTATATGGATTGGATATTATATTATTTTATTACGACATAAGCCACTATATTATGAATTGGGGTTTTGACATTGAGGAATTCTAAAAGGGTTCCTCCGATGTCAAATCTTCGATATCTTCGATATATTATAACCACTTGTTTAATTAATACAAAGCCACTTAGTCTTGGTTTTTAACTTAAAGTTACTTCATTAAGATCCAACTTGGTCTCGGGGGCTATGATTTATTAAAATATTTCATTAGAATATTTGAAAAATAAAAAGTTAATTATCTTTACAAAGATAAATGTTTTATTTATTCTGAAAGATTAAGTAGAAAAACTAAGACTAATTTGAAATCCATAAGGGAAGATGAAATAAGCGATAATTGAAAGCTAACTAATCCAAAACAAATCAATTCACACTCAAAGTCCAAATACATGCAAAGAAAAAGGATCCCCATGCTTATTATAAAAAATAAAATGAGGATGTTGTGATTTCACTACAACAGAAAGGCAATGCAAAACATTAAAAAACACTTCTACAAGCTAAAACAAGTTAAAATGCCAGCAATTGGAAAACAAAACAAGTGAAAAAACACTCTCACAAGCTAAACAAGCAAAAGCAACAGAAAAAGAGGCAAAATACTAGAAAAATAAGACTTACCCATAAAAGAGACAATGATCGCACCAAAGGTTCCTTGATCTCCTCAAGAATTCTAGAGCTCCAAGATCGAATGTTAAAATGAGCTTTAGCATCATCACTCAAATAGTTTTGGTCAAATTAGGGTTTACGATGTGAATGCCGAAAATCAAGGAAAAAGAAACACTTGGCAGCAGTTTCTAAAATAACTCAAGTGCCTCCTTCGAGATGCTAAAAATAGATCCCTATTTTCTAGGGATGATTTTTCAATTTTTTCTTTTTTCTTTTTCGGGAAAAGATGCCATGCATTTCCCAGAGAAATTACACAATTCTGGGGATAATCGGGAAACTCCCTGGTTCATGCACTAGGCAGCCTCTGAGCAGAAGGCTTCTACGTAATTTTTGGGCTACCTCTCATGCTCTGCGCAATTTCCTAGCTGAAGGCTCGTTGTTAACTAGCTCTGTGCAATTTTGAATCTAAAGGCTCACTGTCAACTTGAAATGTGCAATTCCTGAGAGAAAGGTTGGTTGCCCTCAAGGATTTCGCAGTTCTCTAAGGCAAGCCCAGAACTGGGTGGAAACCAAGTCAAGAGATTAGCTTGTGGGTTAGACAGTAAACCAAATGAGAAAACACAAGCCATGATCCAAAGATGAGGCTCAATCAAAGCACAAGTACCCGGGTCAGTGCAAGATGAGTTGCTATAATTTATAAGGGAGGCTCCAAAACAAAGCAGAGGAAAAATTTTGGAGGGTGGTTGTAGCCGCTACAACATTGGGAACACGTTGGTAGAACTCCATCTCTCTATATGGACTTTGTGTCATGTAAAACGAGTCTAACTTTTCTATAATTATTGTTCAATTATTTGATTGTTATAGCTTATTTACTAGCTTGAGTTAAAGATGTAGTCCCTACCATTCTCTTTATCGGCAGCACACATACCAAGCCAAGTCAAACTAAGTTGTTTCGATTGAGGATGAGGGGTATATAAATACACAAGTAATATTGACTGTCGGATTTTTAGTTTCATCTTTGGTGTTGCTCTACTACTAGCAGTCCTGGACAGTACCCCGCTAGAGTCACTTTAGGAACAAAAGCATTGCTCCACTGCTAGCGAGCTTGGATAGTACCCTGACAGAGTTACTTGCTTCACCTCTCTGCATAGGAAGCCATTCTCTTCTTTCTCCTTTATTTTTTGTTCATTTTTTTTTCAAAAAACTGTGCATAGGTGTTATAGAAATATTTGGGCACTGCAACCCCAAACTCATATGTCCATAAACTAAGGACTCCTTAAGTCTCTAAAAGTGTTGTTTCACACCCTAAAGGATCATGGTCAACTGATTACATCATTTCCCAGAAGTTCCACCTGAAAAACTACTCAGAACTGGCCAAAACTGGACCATACAGACTGCTCCATGGGCAAGGTGCGATGCATACTGACTGCCTAACTGGCCAGGTGTGATGCATACTGAAATGGCCTTCTGTGGGGTGCGATGAGTGAGAATAGACAAATGGCAGAGACAATTTGCAAGGTGGATGATCATGGAATCTTCCAGAAACTTCTCCTGTGACACTTGCCTCTCTGAATTCACCCAGGGATGAGTAAGAGATCATGAAATCTCCAAGTGGAACCAAGAACTATCAGTGGAATGAAACTAATCAAAAACCTAGAGCTGACTCACACCCTTGCAAGACATCTATAAATGGATTCCTCATCTGAGAGATCTAGAGGCTAGAATTTTGTATTTTGTAAGGAAGTGTTGTTGGTTTGGTGATAAGAGACATTGCATTGTTGGGTGATTTGCTTGTTCATGAGGTGAAGAGGGCTTCTACAACTGGGAGGATGATGTTCGATTAGACAACTGGGTTGTAATCCTCTCTTACATTACTATTAATAAAGTTCTTTGAGTTTTCCTCCATATGATCTTGTATTTGTGAATCATATCGTTTATGAATGCAATTGTATGGTCAATGTGTTTCTAATTTTGCATTGTTTATGATGTTATAGATAGATATGCTTTGATAGTTTGTTGTTACTTTGACTCTACAGGTACTCTTTGAAGTGGGACAAGTAGGAGAGGAGTGACAAATTCTATCAAGGAAAGGAGAAATCAAGCTAGGATCAAAGCAAAAGATCTAGGTTGGTATTCTGTTCTTCCCTTCCATCTATCACACTTAAAGGAACTCTTGAAAAGCTTTCATTGTTTGTTTCTAAGATAGCTACCCGTCTTAGTGGGACTAGCAGTTCGAATCGACACTAGTTTTCCCTATAACAAAATGGTGACTCTACTGGGGAACGAATAGATTGTTTTGTTTGTTTATTGTTTGCTTTATAAACTACAGACGGAGCCTGAAGTTAGCTAGCTAGCCTTCGAAATGCCTTTGCTATGCAAATTGTGGAGTAGATAAACGCTGCTTTAGTTAATCTCTGGGTTGGTTTATGGACTGAAAATCTAACTTACAAAGCATCCTAAGTTCCCTTGTGGTAGCTAAGAACCTCATCAGATCTTACCCTTATGCTTTGTGTTTACTGTCCATCATTACTCAGCCTAAATAACTGAACTTAGCTGCAAGTTTTGAACCAAAACCAAGCTCAGTTTCGCTCCCTGGCCCATCACACTGTTTGTAACTATGCAACCTAGATGCATCGCATCTCCCGTGTGTTGCAAGTGAGATGCATCCCTATTTCCTTGTGTTGCAAGTGCGATGATTGAGTGAACTGTTTTTTCTTCTGTGAAATTTGGTTTTTCTCCTTGTTTTCAGCTTTATTCAGTAGTTTTGCTGTTCATGATCAGTACCTTCTTACTGAAATCATCTTCCTTCACATTATTTTAGCCTCCATCAGTTAGGAATTGTAAATTTTTTTGTGTATTTGTCAATCATTTACAATCTTCTTTTGTCAAAAGTAGCCTAATCGAATTGTAGTTTTTGATGCAAGTGTCGTAATTGTCATTCTGAATCAAAATAAGAGTGTCGTAAAGTCTTCCTCTTCTAGATAGTTGATTGTACTTTTTTCATTGTACTTGATTTGAAATTATAGTATTTGAAGTGTCGAAAATAGTTTTCAATTCGAAATCCTAAAGTGTCGTCTTAGTCTTGCTTTCGTTTTGAAAAGAAAAATTGTTAGTATTGTCGCTTTGAAAGAAAATAGTTCAGATTTGTACTTAGCTTTCTTTTTGTCATTCACACATTAAGAAAGCGGAAAAAAAATACATGCATGTGCATCTGCATTTTGACTGCTTGCGAAATTTGATTTAGGAAAGTGCATTTAGTGTGTGCTTTATGCTCTCTGCTGAAAGAAAAATCATTATCTTCTTTCCTTTGTAGCTAGGATTTTCATTGCTAAAAGAACATAAACGACTGTTTATCATTTTATATTGCATATTTAGGAATTTCACATCTACATCACGCGGTGAACCTTGAAAGACAAACTTATAAGCAATATCAACTCTAAAATAAACCTCGATGAACATAAAAACGCTTTGGAATCTAACGCAACACATCTAGAAGTCTAGGCTAGAGATGTGTTCTGGTGTCGTAAAACCTGGTAACTATCGTTTTCATCGAAGGTTGGGTGATTCCTCCTCTTTGATATGACAAGTGTCAGTACGGACTTGTGCTCCCCATACCGTCGAGTATATACTGGGAGACCACAATAGGCTGATATCCTTTATCCTCGGGAAGCCGTGTCTGCTGCCCTATCGATTGTAATGCACTGAACACAACATTCGGGAAGATTTACTGTCGTACATAAGTCCTTGGTAATTTCTCTATCATTTATCACCAAGGTGTATTTTGCAGTTTTACAAGTGATTTGGTAAACCCTCTATCTAGACTTCCAGAGCAGTCACTTTCGTTCCTTTTCGACTCCTTAAAAGAAAAGGTCCATCTGAGCACTTGTCACTTCAGGCTCATTAAAAATCGAAGGCGACTAGAGTCACCTTTAGCTTTTTCTTGACTCTTATAAATTGAAAAAGCAAGTTGCGTCCAAGCATCTTAAAATTTATTTTAAATGGAATAACATCCATGTTCCTTCGTTGATCTGAAGTTGAGATAATGGAGTCTACCAATCAAGGAATCCCTCTTGGAGGGAATCCTAGTCCTTTCTCCTCTTGGGGAGATATTGGTTCTCCATATATGGCTACATTGTCCCTTCCGGGAATCACAATTGGCCTGCCGGTCTGGCTTTTCTCGACCTCTGTCATTCAAAACACCGTAATTCCTCAACAATCTAATCAGCAACCAGATGACACTGAAGTTACCCCTTCGCCTTCTACTTCGTTTGCTTCTCCTTCCCCTTCTTCTTCTTTGCTTGGTGAAACTAGAGACACTAAAAACCAAGTAGTCGTGAAGAAAAATAAAGGAAAGAAGAAGAAGAAGAAGCTAGCTAAACAAGGGAACAACAATTCATCATCTGGCGAAAATCCGCACACTAAAGTTTCCAAACCAAAAACTCCATGCGTAATTTGCAAGGAGAGACATTACCATCAAGATTGCCCTTGCATCCCGCGAATCTTGAGAGAATGGTCTCCCTGTTTGCACCATTCGGTGTCATCAACCCCTGACAGTCAAGTTGAGAGGGCACCATCAACTAGTGAAAACGAAGTCAGTAGACAAAAAGGAAAAGTCAGAGTTCCATGTAGGTTATGTGAAGGTGATCATACTCTTCACCATTGTCCTTTTTTGGATGAAGCCAAAAGCATTTTGGATAACCGTCCTACTTCACCGCAGCAACTTCCACCCGGATACAAGAAACTCTTGCCAAGTCCTTCACTAGTTGAAATTCCGATTGGCATAACTCAATTGTCGATCGAATTGCCTGTGGAGCGATAAAAAGGGTCTTTTTCACCTCTAATTACCTTCACATTAATTATCAACCCAGGGACGACTTTTTATTTCAAGAGTGTACTCAGTCTGAGGCGGTTATTTACTCAAGATTAATGTTTTGTAGTATAGTGCTTAAAAGCTACAAAAGTAAATGGCTGCATGTCTATAACTTAACTACTTCAAAAGGCTAAATCACACCAAGCATTGCATCAGTCGAAGGTTCGGTAGCAATAACCCATCCTTTTCATAACTAATGAGAACAAATCCGAGGTCTGGGAGCTAGGTAGCAGATGTTGGGGCTCACTACAGCCTGAGATCGTCCTTGATGAATATAAATGAAACAGCAAGTAAAGGAAATAACGATGAAATAGAATAGCACATCAGCCAAGGGTTTGGTGGCAATAACCTATCCCTTTCATAACTGATGGGAGCAGATCAGAGGTCTGGGAGCCAAATAGCAGAAGTTGACACTCACTACAGCCTGAGTCTGTCCTTAAGAAATGGCAAGTAAATGAAACAACAAATCAGCAATCTTGAAATAGACCAGCAATTGAAATGGAATAGCAATGCTAAAATACTAGAATTAAACAACAATCTTAAATGGAACTGAACAGCAAAACTAAGTAATTAGAAAGACACAGCAACTATAAATGTAATTGAATCAGCAACCTATCAGCATGAACATTAATCGCAGTTATTGAAGCAACAGCAATCGTAGTTATAATTGAATAGTAACTTAATTGAACAGCCATTGCAATTATAAATGAGAAGCAATTAAATGAACCATAGTCTTAATTAGATAGCGCAGCATTAGATTAGAATTATCAGCAGGACATTTCAAGTTATAATTAATAATTCTATCACTGACGCAATCAAATTATGATTTCAACGAAATGTTCATAAACAAAAGATTACTGAAAAAAACAATTTAAAGAAATGAAAAGGAAATCAAACCATCACACGAAATCAATTATAAAGATATGATACACAGTAGCAGCGTACTCCACCAGAGGTTGGGCCCTTAGCCGCCAGCGGATGCTGCTGGGTTACTTCAGAATGAGAAGAATGAACAGCAACTCCCAAATCATTTATTAATCAGCCAATTGTGGAATCATTACAACAACAAAAGCTTGATAATTACAGCATGCAACAATCCCTATCCTATCATGAATAATCCACCATCATTCTTCATCATTTTTCCATCATTTTTCATCTCCCCCAAATCATCCCATATCATTTTTATCTCTGATCTCTGTTTTCATTTTAATAGAGAGAGATCAGAGAGAAGTTACAATAAGGATAAGTACAACATGATTCCTATTACAAAATTGGTTTGCTTCTAACCATTTGATCAACAAGAACAAGGCGAATTTGGCTTTGTAGCTGAGATTTGGAGGATGGCCGTAACAATAAATCTGAGAAAATCGTGCTCAAAGAACCCTGCGTTTCTCTCAGTACAAGCCGAATTTGGGCAAACCGTTCCTTAATGAAGTTAATTGGGTCCGTTCTGGACAAAACCCATGTTCCGTATTTTCCAGATTCTGCTTCATTTGCCCAGAATCTCAACCGCAAAATCGTCACTTCTTATTCCAGCGAATTTCTGAGTTGGTACTTTTAATGATCAAATCTTCAATCTGGAAATTATCTTGGAGGCTAAAAATGGTGAATAATGTTACAACTGATTTATTAAAACTATCATTGATAAAATCATGCATAATCATCAATTTATTAGAAATAAAGGAGAAGAAATAATATTCATTCATAAGAGCATAAATCATTATGAAATGGATTTAAATAATAAATTATAATAAATGACATGATGAAGAATAATAGAAATGGGTGGAATAAGTGTTTAAAAGTGATAATAATAATGGCATATTAACGGCCCAACATACCCCCACACTCAATATGTTGCATGTCCTCATGCAACGAAAACTGAATATATTGCATGTCTTCATGCACCCCAAGACAAAACCCATGTGTTAACCAAGCAATAAAAAATATGTTCATCTCAGCTCATGAAATGGATAGAACAAATGAATTCTTCCTTAATTAATGAATATTCACTTTTAGTAAACTTGATGAAGGCATAACAATTTTTACATTGACATTCAACTATATGTATATATGAAGTTGCAACAAAATATGATATAAGTAACAGCAAACTTCATTAACCATTCTCTCAAAAACTACAAACCAGCTTTTGTTGAAATTTGGCAAGTAGATTTATAATATATGAATGCCTTTATGATCCAAAAATCGGACTGTTTTGATGCACGGATCATGAGATATAAACAAAATGGTTGTAGGTGAGAGTGCATGATTTCCGAAATTTTATGAACCAATTTATCTTGAAATTGTCTGGGTTTTATTAATGATACGTCTGTGTTTTCCAAAAATCACAAGAATTGAGTTCATAGTTTTAAAAATATTATGGAAATCAATTTCTACACTGAAATTGTATGCCTTACATGAGAAAGAAAATAGAAAATATCCATCATGCGTAGCAATTCCTCCCCCTCTTTGAAAAATTAGCATGCCCTCATGCGATGCTAGAAAACAAATAGAGGTGGTTGCTACTATCTGTTGAATTCTATGCTTGGTGTAAAACAACATGGAATAAGGGAGGTGTTGAGAATGAATAAGAATAGCAATGGATGATAAAGAATATGAATGGCATGGTCATAAGAAAGAAATGAATGAAAGCAACACTCCCCCAAACTGAAAGATGATATGTCGTTGAAAAAGGGGAAGTGGTAAAGATGTGGAATGAAGGATGATAAATAATGCTCAAAATGGATTTCTATGAAATTCTCCTAAATTTGTAATAGATCAGAAAATTATGCGATTTTACCTCAAGTTTTACCTCCGAAAATGTGGAATGACGTATATGGACTGGCATGTGTTGAAGCTGATGTAGGCAGAGTTGGTGCTGAAAGTGATACAAAAGGTGGAATCCAGGTAAGCACATCATGTCTGCAGAATTGTTCACGTTCGCGAGCCTCTTCTGTTAAGTGCAATAGTGTGGTCATGCTATGAATAGAATTCTGCCCATACTTGTTGTTTTCCTGCCAACAAATCATTATTTTGCATACAATGTTCTTGAATCCATAGTGTTAGTTTTGAATAGCAACAGATAAGATGCATGCAAAAATTTCAATCAGAAAAACTTATGTATACATGCAATACTAATATTTTGGCAAATCAATAAGTGATGGCAGAGTGCAGTAATCATATCACATGCAATCCCATAATGCATACATTCCCCCCCCTCCAATTAGAAAATGAATTCCATGACCATAAAGCGTATGAGAGGGGTTATGTTGACGGCAAGGCACAGGAATGAACAATATAGCAGTAGAGTACACATATCAAGGATAGGACAGCGAGAGTTATGGTTATAATGAGAGCAGAGTGTGTAAAGATAGTTATGAATAAGAGATAGGACGCTTTGAATTGATGATAAGTGATGAAAAGGAGAAAAAGAACAACAATATGCCAAAAAGATGCTTTACTGATAGGATGCTAGCTGAAAATGATGCGATTGATCATAAAACAATTTCTCATGCATAAAGGTTCAAAACAGGGAAAAAGTTAAGGAAATAACTTCTCTGATAAAAAGAAAAAAAATAAGAAAAGGGTATTATAATAATAATTGACGATAAGATATAACTTCAATACCATAAGCAGAGCCGCTACTGCCAGCAGGCGTCCATAGCCTCGACAGGGTTGCTTTTTAACCCATATGAGCCAGGATCCTCAATTTATAAATGGAGAGTTACAGTGCTGTTCTACAGAAGAGATCAGTGTGCTGGCGTGGTAACCAGATAACCACACCGCCATTCACTGGGATGTAGCAAAAGTGATTAGGTCGGCTCGTGATGAGACCTCCTGTTCCAAGGATAATTTGGCTATCCAATGGATCATAACCCTGGTGTGGTGGCCATAATGGGAATGTCACTTTCTTACAACCTTATGAACATGGTAGGCTGGCTCGTAATGAGACCCCCTATCCTCTATTTGCGAACAAAATTTTGTTGTTATTACACATTTTTATGATAAAAAGAGGGAGGCTCAGTACTCCTTAAGAGCAAGGATGGTGGAAGAAGTTGAACATGTCAATAGAAAAAAATATACCCATAATCTCATTTATTACAGACAGAGAAGATTATAACCAGGAAGGGTGGAACCAACATGGTATTAAGATGATCAATCAGTATCATGTACAGCAGAAAACAATGCAGTAAAGTAGTATATAAATAATTGTGTCCCTTTTTGAAAATAATCTATCATCAAGGAGTTGTCCTGTTAAAGATCATAACGTAAATGATAATAACTCGCTTCAAAAGAATCCATAATTCTTGTCCTCATAAAAGTAGTGTACTTCATGCCATGAAAGAGAATCAGGAAAATGTGGTTGAGATGAACTAGGAATAATCCCACAAGAGGAAGGAAGGGTTGCTCTCGAAAATAATCCCAAAGTGTTGCTTTTTTGAAGGAACAACAAAAACGTGTAGGGAACAGCAAAGGAAATGCACACCAAAAAGCAAAAATACACACAAAAAAAAGTGTGAGAATGCGAATGTCGTTCCTTTGGAAAAAGGAACAGCAAAAACTAAAAGTGTCGTTCCTTTAGAAAAGGAACAACAAAAATGAAAAGTGTCGTTCCTTTGGAAAAGGAACAGCAAAAACGCAAGTGCCGTTCCTTTGGAAAAGGAACAGCAAAAATCAAAAGTGTTGTTCCTTTGGAAAAGGAACAGCAAAAACGCAAGTGCCGTTCCTTTGGAAAAGGAACAGCAAAAATCAAAAGTGTCATTCCTTTGGAAAAGGAACAGCAAAAACACAAGTGTCGTTCCTTTGGAAAAGGAACAGCAAAAATGAAAAGTGTCGCTCCTTTAGAAAAGGAACAGAAAAAACGCAAGTGCCGTTCCTTTGGAAAAGGAACAGCAACAATCAAAAGTGTCGTTCCTTTGGAAAAGGAACAGCAAAAAACGCAAGTGCCGTTCCTTCGGAAAAGGAACAGAAAAAATGAAAAGTGTCGTTCCTTTGGAAAAGGAACAGCAAAAACGCAAGTGCCGTTCCTTTGGAAAAGGAACAGCAAAAATGAAAAGTGCAGAAGTGTTGTTCCATTAGAAAAGGAACAGCAAAACGTGAAAGTGCAGAAGTGCTGTTCCATTCGGAAAGGAACAGCAAAACGTGAAAGTGCAGAAGTGTTGTTCCATTCGGAAAGGAACAGCAAAACGTGAAAGTGCAGAAGTGTTGTTCCATTCGGAAAGGAACAGCAAAACGTGAAAGTGCAGAAGTGTTGTTCCATTCGGAAAGGAACAACAAAACGTGAAAGTGCAGAAGTGTTGTTCCATTCGGAAAGGAACAACAAAACGTGAAAGTGCAGAAGTGTTGTTCCATTCGAAAAGGAACAGCAAAATGTGAAAGTGCAAAAGTGTTGTTCCATTCAGAAAGGAACAGCAAAACGTGAAAGTGCAGAAATGCTATTCCATTCGAAAAGGAACAGCAAAACGTGAAAGTACAGAAGTGCTGTTCCATTCGGAAAGGAATAGCAAAACGTGAAAGTGCATAAGTGTTGTTCCATTCGGAAAGGAACAACAAAACGTGAAAAATGAACAGCAAAATGAGTCGTGGAAAAGGAACGGAAAAATGAACCATGAAAAAGGAACAACAAAATGAATTGCTGACCAAAAGGTGTTGTTCCTTTGGAAAAGGAACAGTAAAACAAAATTGTTGTCCCTTTGAAAAAGGAATAGCAGAAACAACAGAAGTGCACACAAACGATGTCCCTTCAGAAAAGGAACAGCAAAATGCACAAGCATGAAATGCAAGCACGCAAAGAATGAATTAGTTGTTCACTGTATTGAAGCTGAGGATGGGTCACAGTTTGAATGAAGCAACACCTGAAACACAAAATATAAAAGAAATTAGAAAAGAAACAACATTTTATTTAAAAACAATATGTAAATTAAGTTACAACAGCTATGATATTATGTAAAAAAAATGATCTTTTTGAAAAATGTTTTGGCAGCAGTGACAAGACATGAATCTTCAAATCGAAATCAATTCTTCATTTCTTCTATTATGAATCCGTTGGGTAATGACTTGGATGAAATTCCTTTGTTTCATTAAAATTTCTTTCAAAAATCACTCGTCCATAAATTGACCTTCTTTATTTTCCCAAGACCTGCAAAAAACGAGTGTCTACCTGCAATAAAACATTAAATCATGGAGAAAGAGAGGTGATCGGGCTCCCCTAATCCAAGAATTATGCAAAAAAATAACAAGTAGTTACTCTGTATAACAAATTCATTGAGAAAATAACAAAGTAAAATTTATTTGTCACCTGCGGGAGAGCAGTGGTCGACCATACTATCCAGCAGTGTTTTAATCACAACTTCTTTGTTTTTCATCAAAATTGAGTGATTCCAAAGCGAAATGAGAGCTAATTCAAAGGTTTATCTCCAGTAGCAACAGGTTTTAGAAATTCAATGATATGATATGTCAATTTTAGTTAGAACAACCTGCATAACAGAGTCATTTTCGATTACCCAACTCAGACCAACGATTGATATTTCAAGCATAGATTCTTCGTTTGATGTCGGATTCAAATGATTCAAATTGGAAATGAAATTAGATTCATTTATTTATCTCCAATAGAAACAGGTTTTGAAGAAAAGAAGAATTGATAGGTCAAATACTGTAAGGAACAGCCAGAAAGACATAGTTTTAAGAGTGCTGATTTACGATAGACAGTCAGTATTTTGATCATAACTTCCCCATACGATATCGAAAATGAGTGATTCTAATTGCATTGTAAACTAGATTCATAGGGGAATCTACCATAGAAATAGGTTTTAAAAATTCATTCATTTAGGCCTCCAAAAATTGACTGTCCCAACTCTGTTCCTGAGCTGCCCGCTAGACATCCGGTCAATGTTTTGGTTCTAACTTTTTCGTTTCAAATCCAAATTGAGTGATTCAAATTGGGTTAGAAAGTAGACATCAAGGGCCACCTAGGGTAGAAACAGGTTTTTAAAATATTCACTTTTGGTCCCTAAAAACATGACTGTCTCGACTGTTTTTCCAGAAAGTTCATCAAGCCCGCAAGCCAAAAAAATGATATTCAAGCATTTTTTCAAATTGGTGATAAAAATGAATATAAGTGTTTGTAGAATTTTTATTTCCATTGTAAATCATCTACATACACAAATGAATTAAAAAAATTATCACCAATATTGACTTGCATAGCGTGTTGCAACAAAAAACAACTAGTTTTACATACAAAACAAAATGCATTTATTTATTCCCTTATTTATTATATTTTCTACACTAACCTATTTTGATTTGAAAAATGAATATGACTACGTATAGGAGTACTTCCAATGGAACCATTTTCGAAATATGGCTTCATGTATACACATACCCAAATTTGAAAAATGCATATTAGTGAAAATTAGGGTATGAGAAGCTGACTTCCCTTGAAAAAATGGTATCAAAAATTGTTGAAGTATGGAGTGATGATGCAAACACGTGATGGAGTGAAACCAATCTTCAATATATCTGTTACTTTCTTGATTTCCCATCATACCTTGAAGTTCTTGAGCTTTTAAAATGGTTTGTTGGTGCAACCTACAAGAAACCTCATTTTCTTCCATAGCTTCTACAATTTTTGAATTTGAAACATTCTGAATCTCATTGTAAGTTTTCTCCATTGGTGCATGTGACATAGAATGGGTGGGAAGGGTGGGTAAATTTGGCAGTTCAACATTGTAAGCATGTTGTATTGGTTTATTATGGTGAGGGTGTGGAATTAGTTGAGCAGGAAAATGTGTAAGGAATGGAGCATTGTGATGATGTGGTTGATTGGGTTGAGTGGATGAATTTGGTATGCAAGCAGGATGTTGTGGAAGAGCTAGTGAAAAATATGGAGAATAAGTTTGTGCTACAAGATGAGGAAGAGTAGTCATGCCATCATAAGATGAACCATGCCCAACTTGTAAACAAGATTGGTGGTTATATTGAAATTGACATGGCTGCCCTAACACATTAGTATTCCATAATGGATTATGCAAGTAAGAGAATGAAGAGGAAGTGTTTTGAACCATACCTGTAGGCCATGATTTCAATGGTTTTGACTTTGCTGCATCTTCCTCATCTCTTTGATATGCTACTTCCATCCTAGATAAGGAAGAACAACTATCTATGGATTGCTCCTTTCGGTCATGAGTGGAAAACACTTCATCAAATTCTTGATTTTTCCGAACCTGCAAAGCATCCAATTTTGAACTTAGAGAGCTAATAAAATCAACTTTAAAATTTTCAAATAAAGTATTGATTTCAGCTCTTATGTCTCCTATTCTTGTAGCAGATTTGGAAAAGAAAGAACAAACATCTCTAGAATTCTTACCAGCCTTGGAGATTCCTCTTGAATACCTTATGCACAATTCACAAACATCATCATATGATAACTGAAAAACATCACCTTTTCCTATCAGATTTAAGAGTTCTAAAAATTCATCTTTGATTCCTTTAAGAAGGAGTGTTTTTAAGATCTCTTTTTCCAAATGCTTATGCTTTGATTTTTGAAGGTTATAATGAAATCGATCTACATAATCCTCCAAACTTTCATCTTCCCCTTGTATCATACCGAAAATATCTTCATTGGATTTGCAATAGTCTTGGTACTTCTTCAAGAATATGTTCTTTATGTCCTCCCATGTTTGGATGCAATTCCCACCTAGGCTCATGAACCATCGAAGAGCTACTCCTTTTAGAGTAAGAGGAAACACTTTCAATCTTTGATCATTAGTACAATAATCATATCCTCTACAAAGTATTTCGAACTCAAATAAGAATGTATCTGGATCTTCATTTGTCAAGCCATGAAAATTTGGTAGAGACAATGGGGGAATTATGTGCATTTGTGTCACTCCTCTTAGATCTTTGATAGGAAATTCAAAAGTAAAAATGTGATCCATTTCTTACCATAATAGAAGATGTTCTTCATGTGTTTCTTCGAGGCCCCTTCTTCAAATGTTCCTGTCAATCGGTTAGTGAAATGGGTGGTGCTTACATCACCACTTGAGAAAAATCATGAGATTTGTTTTTCAAAATTTCTATTTTTTTTCTTTTAATTCATTCACACAAAAATTCAAACATCTATTTCTACCCAACAAAGCAACAACGAATCTGTTAGGAAAGCGGACAGTGGAGCAGGGCTTTTACATGCTCCGCACGCAGGTTCTTACCTTCCGTTTTTAAGATCCAACTCTTCCCTAGCAGGCACTCATCAGATTCACACTACTCTTTAGAAATGGCTACACTCTCTCCGGCAACGGCGCCAAAATGTGGAGCGATAAAAAGGGTCTTTTTCACCTCTAATTACCTTCACATTAATTATCAACCCAGGGACGACTTTTTATTTCAAGAGTGTACTCAATCTGAGGCGGCTATTTACTCAAGATTAATGTTTTGTAGTATAGTACTTAAAAGCTACAAAAGTAAATGGCTGCGTGTCTATAACTTAACTACTTCAAAAGGCTAAATCACACCAAGCATTGCATCAGTCGAAGGTTCGGTAGCAATAACCCATCCTTTTCATAACTGATGAGAACAAATCCGAGGTCTGGGAGCTAGGTAGCAGATGCTGGGGCTCACTACAGCCTGAGATCGTCCTTGATGAATATAAATGAAACAGCAAGTAAAGGAAATAACGATGAAATAGAACAGCACATCAGCCAAGGGTTTGGTGGCAATTACCTATCCCCGGCAACGGCGCCAAAATGTGGAGCGATAAAAAGGGTCTTTTTCACCTCTAATTACCTTCACATTAATTATCAACCCAGGGACGACTTTTTATTTCAAGAGTGTACTCAGTCTGAGGCAGCTATTTACTCAAGAGTAATGTTTTGTAGTATAGTGCTTAAAAGCTACAAAAGTAAATGGCTGCATGTCTATAACTTAACTACTTCAAAAGGCTAAATCACACCAAGCATTGCATCAGTCGAAGGTTCGGTAGCAATAACCCATCCTTTTCATAACTGATGAGAACAAATCCGAGGTCTGGGAGCTAGGTAGCAGATGCTGGGGCTCACTACAGCCTGAGATCGTCCTTGATGAATATAAATGAAACAACAAGTAAAGGAAATAACGATGAAATAGAACAGCACATCAACCAAGGGTTTGGTGGCAATAACCTATCCCTTTCATAACTGATGGGAGCAGATTAGAGGTCTGGGAGCCAAATAGCAGAAGTTGACACTCACTACAGCCTGAGTCTGTCCTTAAGAAATGGCAAGTAAATGAAACAACAAATCAACAATCTTGAAATAGACCAGCAATTGAAATGGAATAGCAATGCTAAAATACTAGAATTAAACAACAATCTTAAATGGAACTGAACAACAAAACTAAGTAATTAGAAATACACAGCAACTATAAATGTAATTGAATCAACAACCTATCAGCATGAACATTAATCGCAGTTATTGAAGCAACAACAATCGTAGTTATAATTGAATAGTAACTTAATTGAACAGCCATTGCAATTATAAATGAGCAGCAATTAAATGAACCATAGTCTTAATTAGATAGCGCAGCATTAGATCAGAATTATCAGCAGGACATTTCAAGTTATAATTAATAATTCTATCACTGACGCAATCCAATTATGATTTCAACGAAATGTTCATAAACAAAAGATTACTAAACAAAACAATTTAAAGAAATGAAAAGGAAATCAAACCATCACACGAAAGCAATTTTAAAGATATGATACACAGCAGCAGCATACTCCACCAGAGGCTGGGCCCTTAGCCGCCAGCGGATGCTGCTGGGTTACTTCAGAATGAGAAGAATGAACAGCAACTCCCAAATCATTTATTAATCAGCCAATTGTTGAATCTTTACAACAACAAAAGCTTGATAATTACAGCATGCAACAATCCCTATCCTATCATGAATAATCCACCGTCATTCTTCATCATTTTTCCATCATTTTTCATCTCCCCCAAATCATCCCATATCATTTTTATCTCTGATATCTGTTTTCATTTAAATAGAGAGAGATCAGAGAGAAGTTACAATAAGTATAAGTACAACATGATTCCTATTACAAAATTGGTTTGCTTCTAACCATTTGATCAACAAGAACAAGGCGAATTTGGCTTTGTAGCTGAGATTTGGAGGACGACCGTAACAATAAATCTGAGAAAATCGTGCTCAAAGAACCCTGCGTTTCTCTCAGTACAAGCCGAATTTGGGAAAACCGTCCATTACTAAAGTTAATTGGGTCCGTTTTGGACAAAACCCATGTTCCAGATTTTCCAGATTCTGCTTCATTTGCTCAGAATCTCAACCGCAAAATCGTCACTTCTTATTCCAGCGAATTTCTGAGTTGGCACTTTTAATGATCAAATCTTCAATCTGGAAATTATCTTGGAGGCTAAAAATGGTGAATAATGTTACAACTGATTTATTAAAACTATCATTGATAAAATCATGCATAATCATCAATTTATTAGAAATAAAGGAGAAGAAATAATATTCATTCATAAGAGCATAAATCATTATGAAATGGATTTAAATAATAAATTATAATAAATGGCATGATGAAGAATAATAGAAATGGGTGGAATAAGTGTTTAAAAGTGATAATAATAATGGCATATTAACGGCCCAACATCGCCTATCATTGAAAGTGAACCTTCTGAGTCCATACCGGAACAAAGTCAACTGGTCGAGATGGCAGTCGACCCAGTTTTGCCTTCAAAAATCCACCTTCAGATGATATAGTTTCCAAAGAGAATGAGAACGACATCGTTTAAATTCTTTTTGTCGATACAGAGTCTAATGAACTTGGGGGAAATCCACCCATTCCTTCACAACAGGAAGAGACCCCCCTAGTTCATGAAACTTATCCGGAAATTTATCCGGTACCTCCTCCGAGCAATCTAGTCGTTTTCTTTGATTGGAATCAACTAGCGAAACCTCACCTTCCATCTAATGTGCCATTTCAAATCATAGTACAGGTTTACAAAATGATTATGTCTGGTACAATCATAGATGAAGGGGCTTCAGTGAGTATCCTTTCCTCAACTGCTTGGAAAGCACTTGGTTCGCCATCGCTTTTGCTTGAAAAAAAAAAAAATTCGGGCTTCAACAAAGGAACCAGTCGATCGTTAGGGATCCTTCCAAACTTACCAATAACTTTGAGAAAGAAAATCATTTATGTGAACGTGATGGTAATCCAAGGTCCACTAGATTACAATCTACTCCTTGGACGTGATTATATATATAGCATGGAAGCCATTGTCTCCACATTCTTTCGAGTGATGTGTTTTCAACATGAAGGCAGACTGGTACAGCTTGTTGACCAGCCTTCATTTCCTGGTTCAAACACAGCTGTAAATCAACCATCATCCCTAAATGGTCTCTTCACATCAACAATGTCTCTTCCGTCTTCATCCCATACACCTAATTACCATGAGTAGTTCGGTGAGTGTGATGAAGATTAGGGGGCATGCACCCTAGTTTGCTTCGGCAGGCAAACCCAGAGGAAAAGAGATATTTTCTTGAAAGGTCATAATATTTGGACCGAATAACATTCCCGTATAGGTTATGTGATCACTTTGACATGATTATTTCCTTTGTATGATTGTGAATGGAAGCTCACAGCATTCACCTTCGTACATTATGTGATTGGAAGCTCACAACAATCACCTTTTCTATTTCGATGGACATCGCAAAGGAACAGTTTTTGTCTCCCAACAGAAACGATCCTGCCTAACTGCAAGGACTTCCATTTGATAACCTGGAA
Source organism: Pinus tabuliformis (assembly GCA_031772625.1). Classification (NCBI taxonomy): domain Eukaryota; kingdom Viridiplantae; phylum Streptophyta; class Pinopsida; order Pinales; family Pinaceae; genus Pinus; species Pinus tabuliformis. The sequence goes on along the minus strand of CM062816.1, from coordinate 2,078,303,361 downwards.
ACTCTCCTTTTATTGAAAGACTTGGGGGCATGTGAACCTTTGCGCGCAAGTGAAAAATGACCTTTGATTTTCTTAGTTTGTAGGTTATCAACCCTTTAACCTCGTAGTTCGGTCGTTTCTAGCTTGCATAAAAAGGTAATGAGCACATGTTATAGTAGTGTTCAAGCTCATTAAAGAATAAATCTACTAAGAGACACTATCAAAAGACTGGTAAGAGCAATGTTCCCATAAGGTTCAAGCTCATTAAAAAATCAACCTACACTGAGCGCATGTTGGCACAAGGTTCAAGCTCATTAAAAAATAAACCCACCTTTGGTAAATAACCTTTGTGATCGTTTTGCTATCTGCCTTTTTGAACTTTGGTTGTGTTCCTTCTGTCACCTCCATTTCATTTGGCCAACCATAGGCTTCCACTTGATTGCATACCCTTTTGAGGAACATCTGCGACAAGTGATTCTAATTGCCACCCTCTTCACACTGCCATGTTTTTAGAAGTTCCAAACTTACCTGGAACTAGCTGCTACCCAGAAATACCACTCGTTCCTCAAAAAACAAGCCTCTTTTAAACTCTTTTTAGACTCGTTAAATATAAAAATATTGTTGAGCTATTGGTCTTCACAGCTCGTTAAAGTAAGGGGAACGCTATCCCTCTCATATATTTTAATCTTTTTGGACTTGAGGGATCATTAAACAAAAAGATCGAGCGCCTATCTTTGTTGGCTCATTAAAACTATCGAAAAGTCATCCCTTTCGTATTATTGTACACTTTTTCAGACTTAAGGGATTATGCCACGAAAAAGGACTGTTGGAGTCTCCTTTTCATCCATTTTCAGACTCTCTAAACAAGAAAAGGACCGAGTTATTTTTATCGTTAAACTCGTTAAAGCAATAGCGACAAACTTGTCCACCTAGACAAGAACGAGTCTCACTGATGCTAGGCTCGCTAAACACAAAGCGACAGGTTTGCTTGAAGGGAAAATTATAGATCAAGCATATGTTATCCTCCTCAAGCTTGTCAAAAATAAATAGGTACTGGTCAGCAATGACTGGGGAAAAATGGGAAGAAAACTTGAAGAACTCTATTGGTAGCAAGTTGCTCTTGAACATGACACTTTCACTCCATCACCGTGATTGAGTTGGGTTGGGTTCTTCTGTTCACCGTCACCATTGGTCCACCGCACCATCCATGGGGTTAATGCTACCAGTCAATACCAGTGTCGCCAATATGTTCAAGAGAATTCATTCAAAGAATTCACCATCTAGCAAATGACTCATCCATTGCATTACATTCATGCTTCATTTTTCATGACTGCCATTCCTGAACCTCATATCGTCAGATCGTTTTCACCTCCACAAAAATCATTTGCTCTGTTTCGTGTCATAGATGTGGGATGCATCAAGGCCCTCCTACGATAGGTCACTTCTTATCGACATCAGCTCATTATCCAAGAAGTTGACTCAAAAACAACCCTTTCATTACTTTGAAACTTGCATGCCTCAATAGCAAGTTTCTTACTTCCGGCAACAGGTTTACATCAATGACCTTCGACTGAAAGAATTTGCATGGTGTTCGACATCGGCTCATATATTCGCACCAAATGAATTGTACTGTAGTACCTTGAGGATCATCATCATTATCGGTGACTTCTCTCACGTCTGTTAACAGCTCACATTATTGGCTGGTAATTAGGCGATGTCTTTCCATGTTTGACTTCAGAACATCTTTTCACATGGATCGACTTGTACATCGGGCGAAGATTGGACGAGTTTTGAAGACCCCGTATCTAGTTTCATCCATCCGGGCTACGATATATTGAGGAAAATAAAGACATCAATTGTGCACAGAAGCTACACAGATAGTCATCTAAGCTAGGGAAGATGACTCTTCATGCGAAGAATCACCAGTCTGCAACAATAGACGATTGTCTGTCCTATGTACACGAAAATGAATTTATAAAGCTGAGCATGGGAATGCCCGCCTCAACTAGATCATGAAAATAATATGATGATGATGTATTGTATTGTATCTTATACAAGTCACCTTCCAGTTCGAATACCTCAGATCCTCATGAATAAATCATTTCATCCGACATCAAAAGATTTACGACCTCATGCTTTAGGGGGCAGCTGTTATAGACATATTTGGGCACTGCAACCCCAAACTCATATGTCCATAAACTAAGGATTCCTTAAGTCCCTAAAAGTGTTGTTTCACACCCTAAAGGATCATGGTCAACTGATTACATCATTTCCCAGAAGTTCCACCTGAACAACTACTCAGAACTAGCCAAAAATGGACCATATAGACTACTCCATGGGTAAGGTGCGATGCATACTGACTGCCTAACTGGCCAAGTGTGATGCATACTGAAATGGACTTCTGTGGGGTACAATGAGCGAGAATAGACAAATGGCAGAGACAGTTTGCAAGGTGGATGATCATGGAATCTTCTAGAAACTTCTCCTGTGACACTTGCCTCTTTGAATTCGCCCAGGGATGAGTAAGAGATCATGAAATCTCCAAGTGGAACCAAGAACTATCAGTGGAATGGCACTAATAAAAAACCCAGAGCTGACTCACATCCTTGCAAGACATCTATAAATGGATCCCTCATCTGAGAGATATAGAGGCTGGAATTTTGTATTTTGTAAGGAAGTGTTGTTGGTTTGGTGATAAGAGACATTGCATTGTTGGGTGATTTTCTTGTTCATGAGGTGAAGAGGGCTTCTACAACTGGGATGATGCTGGATCAGACAGCTGGGTTGTAATCCTCTCTTACATTACTATTAGTAAATTTCTTTGAGTTTTACTCCATATGATCTTGTATTTGTGAATCATATCGTTTATGAATGCAATTGTATGGTCAATGTGTTTCTGATTCTGCATTGTTTATGATGTTATAAATAGAGATGCTTTGATAGTTTGCTGTTACTTTGACTCTACAGGTACTCTTGGAAGCAGGATAAGTAGGAGAGGAGTGACAAATTCTATCAAGGAAAGGAGAAATCAAGCTAGGATCAAAGCGAAAGATCCGGGTTGGTCTTCTGTTCTTCCCTTCCATCTATCACACTTAAAGGAACTCTTGAAAAGCTTTCATTCTTTGTTTCTAAGATGGCTACCCGTCTTAGTGGGACTAGTAGTTCGAATTGACACTAGTTTTCCTTGTAACAATAGGCACTTATTTATTTCATGAGGCGAGATAGGGATCCTAACTTATTAAGAGTAGAAGAGGTTGTCCCTTTAGATAAGGATGTTTATATATACCTCTGACATACTGTTATGAAACCAGCTCAAGAAAAGATAGAAAAGATAAATCCACGCCTTAGAATTCAACCTCTTCGAGGGGGCAACCTCCTTTACATTACATAAATGAAAAATTCTTGGATGATACAAATGAAAATACCTCCTCTCTATATATAGGAGTCTAAGGGGTCATAACATAATCAGAGCCTACATAACAATAATAATGTAAGGGCACAATAATAATAATAGTGGGCTTCTATGGGGCACAATAGTAACAATATGGGCACTACATGGGTACATCAATATAATAAGTGGGTTGTACTAATAACAATAAGGGGTTACACTAGTAGTATAGGGGCCTAACATGCCCCTCTCTTTCAAAAAGCGTTGTCCTCAATGCTTGAGTAGTTCTTGATGCTTCTGTATAAAATTCTTGTCCTCCCATGTGGAATATTCAGTGGGTAAATTCTTCCACTTAATGAGATACTCTGAAATTGATTGATTTCGTAGCTGTCGGGTTCTTGTTTCTGTGACTGCTCCAGGTTCCAATATGATTTTTCCTTCCTCTTCAATTTCTAGCAATATTGTTTGAATTGGGATCTTTTGAAACTTTTGAATAAGTGGCCATACTTCTTCGTCCTTCTTCCATTCATCCCTTGCTTCGTTTATCCAATCTGGTTGGATAATAGAAATAGCACAAAGCAATGCTTCCACATCCTCGTCCTTGAAGAGTCTTCCCATTCGGTAAGGTCGCCATTTTTTAAGTGCATGTAGTATTGCCAACATTTCCTTCTCATAAATAGCTTGCTTGAGATGTAGCAGTAAAAATACCCAATCACCTACATCAAAACATTTTTCACTATGATGTTGATCTACCTGTTGTTTCGTTTGATTTTGCACCGAAGTGGCTTTATCCTTTAAAAGTTGGAGAACTTGTTGTTGATGCTTGATGTGATCTTTCACTGCTTGAACCTTTTTCTTCTTGATATGTCCTTCTATCTCTAGAGTTTGGGGAGTGGTAATTTCTTCCAATCCTTTACAAGATATGGTCAGATTCATTTCTTGACGCTCGATGTGATCTTTCACTTCTTGAACATTTTTCTTCTTGATATGTCCTTCTATCTTGATAGTTTGAGGAGTGGTAATTTCGACCAATGAAATACAGGATATGGTTGGATTCATTTCTTCTTTCTCGATGTGATCTTTCACTTCTTGCACCTTTTTCTTCTTGATATGTCCTTCTATCTTCAGAGTTTTAGGAGTGGTAATTCTTGCCAATGCTTTACAAGATATGGTCTGATTCATTTCTTCTTTCTCTGGGGTGGGGTCCTGGCGTATATCCTCTTATTTTGATGTTTCTTGATCCTTTTCTTCCTCGTCTTCATAATCTATGTAAAATAATTTCTTCTCAGCACCCTTATGACCTTTAGTGCATTTGCTATCACAATTGTAACAAAGCCCTTTTTCTCTTTTTTCTTCCAATTGTTGTGGTGTAACCCTTGTAGGTTGTGGAAGGCTAGGAGAAGCAACACTTCCATCTTTATAGTTGTGAGGGGTAGACTTCCTTGTTGCCATAATTTTACTTTCCAATATATAACAAATCCCTTTTTAATATTTCCAATTGTTGTGGTGTTGCTCTAAAGAAGGTGTTGCTCTTTGTATCCTCATAATGTGCTATCATTTCCTCCGTGAAAATTGACCACGTAACAAGTTTTTTACGAGAACAAATCCCTTTATACCATAAAAATTGATCTAGTTCTAAATATGAAGATGCAATACATACCTTTTGTAATAGTGGTACACCATGTAGATCAAAATATTGCTCCATCTGAAGTATCCAATTTACCGGATCCTTGCCATCAAACTTCCTCATCTTGCTTTTCTTGATTTTAGGAGCTCGATCTTGAAGTGACTGTAACTTTGTACTTTCAGATCTTTAAGTTCTGAAATTGTGATCTATAGTAGCCCTCTGTGTCCTCTTTCCAATGCCACTAGTCTGATCCAAATTGGATTCTCCAAGAAAGAGTTATGCACAATCTCCCACAGTGACTTGATTATAGACTAGTTCAGTAGAGCGAACTTGTATGAAGTGCCACGTGTAACTTTTTCAACCTTTGACTCTAAAAAATATATACAAGAAAACTACAGTCTGTCCTCTTTCTGCACCTTCTTACAAAATTTCAACCCGATGCTCAGAAAGAAAGTTATAACGATTTTCCCCAGGTCACCTGTTTTGAATGTAATTCAGGAGTCTGCAAAAAGACCAACTTCCTCAGATCATATCTCCGCTAATATCACGCGAAAAGCTCTGAAATTCGGACCCAAGGTTCAGCGCGATTTCTTCTCAAATGGGTTTTTTTGCGACTTCTGAAACATCACAGAAAAAAAGTTATAGCAAAAATTCCACGATGACCTGTTTGGAGCAGCAAAACCCTAAAATCCAAAGCTCTGATACCAAATGTTATGAAACCAGCTCAAGAAAAGATAGAAAAGATAAATCCACGCCTTAGAATTCAACCTCTTCGAGGGGGCAACCTCCTTTACATTACATAAATGAACAATTCTTGGATGATACAAATGAAAATACCTCCTCTCTATATATAGGAGTCTAAGGGGTCATAACATAAACAGAGCCTACATAACAATAATAATGTAAGGGCACAATAATAATAATAGTGGGCTTCTATGGGGCACAATAGTAACAATATGGGCACTACATGGGTACATCAATATAATAAGTGGGTTGTACTAATAACAATAAGAGGTTACACTAGTAGTATAGGGGCCTAACACATACTTGTTAAGGTTCTCCCCCTCTCCGCACTCTACTTAATTGAGTTGACAAGGGTTAGTCGAATATATAAAACTTATTAGAGTAGGCAATACTAGTTAAGAGTGAAAGCATCATGATTTCACCATGTCTCTCTCTGAAAGGAACGCATTTTCCATCACGGTATCATTGATTAGAAGAAACAAAAGATCCTCATAAAGAGAGGGAATATACAGATAACTAAGTGTGGATAGTTATACAAGTTCCTCTTGGATTTCACCCTGCTTGTCTCAAGAAGAAAAACATGGTTTCATGCATAAACTAACCTATGAGTGCACAATAAAACAAGCAAAGGAAAGAAGCAAGACAAAGCAAACAAAATAATAAAATCAAGAAAGAAAACACTACTCCTACTCCTAACCTAAGCAGAGCATGGGCCAACTCATGTGAAGTGATATTTCCAATGCATCCACTGGCATATTGGTTGACCCATGTAGGATACAACATGATTGAAAAGAAATATATTCAAGCAAACCAACAGACAATAAAGATAAAACAATGCAAACCAAATAGTCGGAAGCTTGAATGCATCCACAGAAAAGAAAAAATTGAAAGCATAAGAAAGGAACTATGCGGATGTATCATGGTGTCTTGTCTCTATACGTGTGGAAGACAAGTATGTACACATCTTCGAACATGGAAAACGAGAAAATATGAAAAAAGAAGAAAACTTCCGTTTTGCAATAGTTCTTGCTACATATGACTCCTCCAATGCGTGAGCAATAGGATCATGTGATTCTGGTGGAGGATGTGAAAGCTGTGAAATGGATTGATTTTTAGTGTGAACAAGAGAGTGATGAGGGGCTTGAGGAAATTCAACAGATTTATAATCGAAAGTGGAACTACATCAAGGCTACGTGAACTTGACATAACCATCATCTCGGGCTAAATTTCCTCGACAGTTTGAGGAGTTTCCACTTCATCAGAAGATGGATCGTCAAGGACCTGTAGCTTGGAAATATTAATAATAGGTGAATCAGAATCATGATCAAATGAATGAGTGAAAAGATCATGACAATCCATGACAAAAAAATTCAAGTTGAACCATAGCATCCTCATGATCTAACAAATCATAAAGAGGGCTTGATGAGAAACAAAAAAATTCACCCTTTAAGTTTTTGAAAATGAAAGATGAGAGATTGGGTAGATCCGGGAAGAAATCTTTGTCCTCTCCGTGATAAAATGAAAGATTGACATCCCACGTGTTCTATGAAAGATCGAAAGTGGAGACATATGAAGATGAATTTTGACAAGATGGAACAGTCATGGAAAAATTGTGGAAGATGTTAGGATAAAGCGAACAAGGTGCAGATAGAAGGAGGTCATCCTTCACTGTAGATTCTTGTTCAGACTCCCACACACACTCACAAAAAATGATAGCGCAAGTTGGTTGTTCAACACCAACTTCGTCAAAAACTTGATCCTCGTGAACATCACATGTGGGATTCGAAATAGATGAACATGACACACCAATATTTGGAGGATCAAAGAAATCAAAAGACGGAGGCTTACCAGATGAGACTATGTGACAACCATCAAGCTTGCAGTCCAAATATACTTAGAAATCCTAAGTAGGTGGGGTAGGAGGAGATGATGACAGATCAATAGGTGGATTCACAACTTCTCCCAACTCGTCCTGTGGGGCTATAGTTATCTGATGAGAAGGGGACAAAGGGTCATTTGGGATAGTAACCTTGTCCATCTCAGATGTAGAATATCTAACACCTAGGTATGTTGGGAGAGAGTAAGAAGTTTCTAACTTGTGCTGATTCTCATAGATACGAACAAGATATTGAAATCTTCCTCCAAAAATTTCCAGTCAACTTCATCTTCATGAAATGGAAAAAAGTAATGAAGGAAATAATCATAAAAGTGACAAAGAGAATCATCAAGTACTTTTCACAATTTTAAAATTTTTCGATGAAGTACTTTATGGTCATAAAAAATGAAATCACGGTATAATTCTCTGATGATGTGATCGAAAGAGTGTATAGAGGTTGTAGGCAATGTGTGACACCATTTCTTTGCAATCCTTTCAAACATGAAGGTGAACAACCCAAAGGCAATGTCATCTGAGGGGATATCATACCTGTCACAAATGCCAGAAAAGGAAATTTTGTGCCTAAACAGGGGTGTTCCATTATCGTCACTAAACTTGAATTTCGAAAAGTCATCTATAACTTCCGCCAACACATCAAAATCAGCAGTGTGAGAGAAACATGATAGGTTTGTGATTTGGACATAAGTCATGAAGGATGTAAAGAAATTCAAAATAGACTTCAAGGGCTCAACTTGTCATCTGACCCTCCTTCTAGCACTAGAAATTTTGATGGTGCTGGACCTGCCAACATTCAATTGATCTACCCCATAAGAAGTCCCAACTAGACCTCAAACCATTTGGGTTAGGAGTCCCAGCAGTGGGTGGTAATGTAATGCCTTGACCGTGGTAGCACGCAAAGATAAGGATGATAAATTTGGGTTGAAGCAAGTATGTGACCTTGCGATGAATCAACGGCGATGCATGGAGCTTCTAACACATGGAGGGGAAAAGAAACACACGAGTGGAATAACATCACAAGCTAAAATGTGGAATAGTCAATAAATTAAAGCGACGGTTTAATCAAACAACATGCATTCAATACGATTCATACAATTTCATACAAAGTTACTCATAAGAAAATGCGTAAGTTAAACAACATACATTGCTAAAGCAGCCAGAATAGTCCAACTACAAATAACAACATATGCATGAAAGCGTGTTGGCTTTGATATTATTATTATAAGTTAAATTTGCATACATACATACACCATTGACAACCACTAACCCCAATAGTTGAAAATTACATTCAAGAACACCTGCTCCTCCAAAGAAGTATACTCACTCTACGATGTGAAGTCAAGGCTCGTCATAATACTCCCAATCCTTTTCTAAGCCTAAGCCTAGCCAAAAGCTTGGCTCCCAAAAACCAGTTTTATGAGTTATGAGGTTCTATTTATAACAAAGGGTGGGGTGACCCTTGACATTCCCCTTTGTGACTCTTTGACTACCCTCATGACTCTTCAAATTCTTTACAAATAACTCATTACATAACATAATGACCTTTCACATTCCACTAATGACACTTGGAATTTCACTTAAAACATATTTACGAATAATATTACATTTTCCACATGTACCGATGTTAGAGAAAATAGGCTAGAAACAACCTAACAAGACAAAACACTATGACTATGAAGTTTGGGGAAAGACCAAATCAGCAACCTTCACTTGGTGCTTCTCAGTCACATACTCATGCCAAGATTGGTACTTTGCGATGATGTCCCCAAACTACTTGATGGTGTCTTTTTGATAGTGGAATCTTGCCTCCATAGAATCTAGGTATATGGTCTTGAAACCTGTATCCAACTCGCCCTAAAGCATGTGCAGCATGGTGTTGACTATGACAGGACCACCAATGTACTTTTGCATGTTATGTGCATTGAGCTCCAAGTCATCCCTGGTGGCCTCTCGCCTTAGTTGCTCCATGTATCTGTTGATCTCTAGCCGGAATTGGTACTTGTGTTTAGCCCTAGTGAGGGAACCAATTGAAGGGATCCTATGCGTTCTCACAATGACATCCAAACTCTTGTACAAACATGCATATGAGGCTTGTATACTAGTGACGAATGGGGTGAGCTTCTCATAGCTTTGGATCAACATCCAGACCTTTTCTTTCACCATCTCTTCCTAAGGCTTCATCATCTTTGACAAGTGAAGTGGGGCCCCTTTGTATGGCATTGTCCACTCTTGCACATGGGTGATAGAAGCATGTATGTTCTTGAGAGTTTGTAAAAACTCTTTGCTCTGCTATTTTAATCCATGCACATGGAAAACTACTTTATGTAAGGTGATGAATCCTTCATAGATATTTTGCATGAGAGTCTCAAATGTTGATAATTCATAAAGTATCACTTTCCTCATCTCTGTCATTGGGGAAACTGTGCTCTACTCTCTGAGTTGTTCTACCTATTTCTTGGTTGCCTGCAAGCTATTTTCCATTTGTGCATTGTCAGCCAACAATAACTTAACATTCGAGCTCGTTGCTCTTGCACAGGCCAAGGTGGCATCAGCAGTTGCAGCTAGATTCTTTCTGGCAGCTTACACTGTCACTCCTTCCTTCATGAATGTAGGTGATACGTGATTAGTTGGAAAGTGTTTCCTCCACGCTTGTACAATATTCTTTTGCAACTCATCAAATGAAAGATTACACACATCCATAACCAGAAAATCATCATCAAGGAGAACAACTTCTCCTCGCTCGCTCAGGACTAGTTCCCACATTGGAGGTGGTGGATACTAAGAGGTGACCTCAGGTGCTCTTGGCATGAGGTCGATGTATTCATTCTTTGGATCAACCCCAATTCCATGTTTGTTACTTCGATCAATTTCTCAATCTGTTGAGTAAGCTCTCAATTTTTCATCTGTTCCTCCTCTTCTTTATTTTTTTGTTGTTCTGACTCTTCAACCTATATGGTCATTATTTTATCTCTCATCGTGCCTTGCCTTTCCTCTTCCTCTTGTTTCTGCTTCTCTTCCCTTTCTCTCCTTAACTCTTGAGCTTGCTTCAAATTCTTCTATGTTTCCTTCAACTTGCATTATGTTTCATCCAGCCTTTGCTTTTCTTTCTTCCTTCACTCTGCCCTCTTTATTTGTTGATCCCTGTTTTCCTCCACTGCCAATGTCGCTTTCTCAATGATGGGATCTGCTCTCATATTGTATCTTGGCTCTGTCTCTGGGTTCTCAGAAATCTTGCTCTTACCCTTTTCCTATGTTGGATTGCTACTTATTGTTGTTGTTTCTTCCTACACTACTGCTGCTTGCAGAGTAGCCTTCCAAGTTGTGGCTATACTGACTGGCTCATGGAGCTTGGAGTCATTGTAACAGTATCTCTAAGGGTCCTCCTCGTGCCAGTGAAATGTCCATTGGATCCATGGATAGTACACCTTTTCACAGTGGTTCTTACAAATACCCTGAGGATCATATGGATTAAATTCCTTGGTGTCAAACTCGAAATTAATATCTCCTTAGCTTCATCATCCACATCTTTCAAGCTCTTAACCTCATATAACACTTATCCGCAAAGGAAGAGTAGGGCATGGTGCTTTCTTCTTCCTATGTAGTCCTGCTAATAACCCTATGGATAACAGATATGAGACATCTTGCATGACCAACTTATCCATGGCATACCTTGGTAGAATATGCGGACGATTCTCTCTGTCAAACACTCTAATGAAGGTGTTACCGAGTGAGGCATACCAATCTGCAATGTTAAGTATTGCCTTGCTTCTTAGGACATGCAAGGTGGATCGTGCTCAAAGATCAGCTTGTACAATGAGATGATGAAATGGTTAGTTAGCATTTCCATTAATCCTCGATAGCTACAGCTAGAAATAAACTTGCAATAAATGTTGATGACAGTCTCTTTCGGTGTCCATGTCCAGCTCATGCTAGGAAATTGTTGCAGGTTACAAATTGCATCCAATAAGTATGCAGACATGTAGAATCTTTCTTTCTATCCTTGAGCGGATTTTGGGTTATATTCACATGGAATTTTAATTGATAAGCCAACAAGTTTGACTAGTTGAATGGCCTTCCATAACTCACCAACTGGTCCAACACAACTACCCAACCTTTAGGAAAGGTCTTGGTGCTTTCATGACCATATATTTGGCATTCAAATATGATCAAGAAATGGTAGGCATTCCTGAGTGACTTGGTCTTATAAACATGATTAGGTGCTTTTTTGAACTTTGACAGCTCTTTCACCTAGCGCTTTACTATATCTCTTGTGTTCACCTGGATGTGGTTGGCATAGAAAAGTGTGTTCATGTGCCTCGTTGGCTGAGGTAAATGATACATTTGATGATAGTTCTCTGCCCTGAAGGTGGTAAGCTCTATCCTACTGGCATTGCTCAATGACATAGCCTCTGGATATATGTGTGATACAATCTAGCTAATAATGTTCGCACATGGGAAGGTGGGGTACCTGCATGCAACCTTATATAACCTTGACCACTGGATACTGATATAAACATGTCGATCCTATGATACTTCCTTGAATTCCTCTACCAAAGTATCCTTGATCTACTGCCATGTCAACTTGATGCCCTTCTTAATGAACATCTGCCTGTCTACATAAACTGGCAGGTTAACTGACACTTGCTCAACTGCTTCCCTAGTAATACTCTCGACAATTTCGTTTGATGCAACTCTCTTGGAGGCCATGCTAACTGTAACTGGTAGAGAGATGCTAAAAAATAGTTGTACCTGGAGACAGAGGGGGCACTCATGCAATGCAAATGCTAGCTTAAAACCAAAAGCAACTTCAATATTAGATGAAGCAACAGATTGAGCTAATGCCGAGAGGGTTTGTGCAATTTTGGTTCATAGAGGTGACTAGTTGCCTGCTAGAACTACATAGTATGCAGTCCCAACAATCAGTGGGGAAGGCTTGCTCACTGGAACTACACAATGCGCAGTTCATTCTAGGTAGAGGTCGGAAGAGACTGTGTATTGCACAGTCTCAGTGGCTAGGACTAGGAGGTTGACTCCTAGAAATCCATAGTGGGCAGTTGGATCCAGGAAAGGGAAGCCTCTGTGTAATTCCAGAAGCCAAGGTAGATGCCTTGATCTCCTAGAATGCACAATCCTTGCAAGTAAAAGCGATATCCGGGAAAGGGAAGCCCAGATCTACCCAAGGGGTGTGTTAAAACGAGCAGATTTGAAGGATGGTGTGATGCTGAGTGCAGATATGACTGAATGATGATGCATGCAAGTGAAACAAGTGCAGGAATCAATCAAACTAAAGGAAAATGAAGCATGTGGAGAGATTTTCCACAACAACAACTGGTAGTGAAAAAATGGGCTAATGCATGTGACACTTGGGAAAGTGTTGATAGGAAAAAGTGTCCTTCGTCGACATTGGGAGAGATCACCTAGTTGGGAACTTAAAGTATCTCCTTTTCTGTTGAAGATGGTGGTTCTGACCGGTTAGGGTTCAGTTGCCCTTAAACATAAATCTAATCTAATCTAAAACTAATATAACCTAAACTAATAATTGATCTACTTACACCTATACTACATCATGTTACATTTCCTTTGCATCGATCTTTAAGATGTGGGTTAAATAAGTAAATTGACACAAAGGTTTGATCAATTTAAAAAGGCTGATCAAACCACAATTACATGATTTATTTGCCTCTTTAAGAGAGGACTTGATGCAAAGAAAAATATACAAATGCAAGACTAATTTGAAAACATAAAATCCTATCTTGAACTAGAATGGGATAGCCCTATCCCAATACTAGTGCAAATTAAATAAAACAGGGGGAAGGACTAGTTTATGAATGAGTCTAGAATTAAAATTTGATTATGAATTCCAAAATAGTTTGTAAACTCGTAAAAGGTTAAAACAACTGTGTAAATGAATATATTTTAATTAAAAAACTATTAAGGTAAGTTCACCTACAAGCCTAAATTCAGATTAAACATAATTCATTATCAAATTTGTATTAATCAAAAGAAATAGTTATTTTCAATTAATACATATAAAAGAAAGATACTCCTGTAAATGAATAATAAATAGTTATCATTCACCACAAGTATAATTCAATGAATTAAGAATGATTTTGATCTCATTCTCCCTCTTGGAGATAGCTCCTGCAAGACTTTAGCAACATATCACAATTGAATCAACAATAGTGTTGGAAATCAAAGAAACGTACTACATAGAATGGAAATCAAAACCAATTATAGAACTTTGATAAAAATAAAAAAAATTTAACATTCTGGTAATAGTACACAAGAATGAAAATTCATTAAACAATGCCAAAATTACAATACAAATGTGCATTCCTGGAGCATCTTAGACCCATAGTAAAACTGCCTGCAATAGTGTAAGGAAATGAGAATAGAGCCAGAAACCTTATGTTTTATCTATAATCGGCCTTTATGTACATAAGAGTAGTGGTATTGCACAAATTGAACAACTATAAAGAATCCCCCTTGAGTGGATTACGACCTCTTCCTAAATAAGATCGAATTCAAGGGTATTTATACAAGATTTACAAAGCTAATAGCCTCCCCCGATTTTCTTAACGACAGAGTTAATTACAACAAAGATGACTTTAATTGGAACTCTAACCAAACGTAGATGAACACAGAAAAACGAATTTCCCAATTTCATTTGCGAAGGTAAGAATGATCCTTCTTGTTCCGAATAGATAGGAATATTTTATAGCCAATGTAATCGTTATTCAATCGATTCAACAACGTCTTTACCAATTGAGAAATCCCTTTTTCCACTGGGAGGAATTTCATTGGTGATTGATATGTTTTTGTAATCAGCCCTGTATTGGAAGTCAAACAGAAAACATAATTAATGGCAAATAGTTGGTTTTTTTTTTTTAAATGGCGAAAACATATATTAAACTATAAAAATGTGTTAAATTATGTTTATCCCAAAGACCTTTTTAAATTAATTAAATTTATTTTACTTATACATGGAATGAGTTGAGTGGTATAAGAGGTAAGCTCATCGGAACTTTTAATATGAGACAAAATGAAATAGTTGCTATATTGGGCAGCTACGGTATGGAGAGGATGTAATATCATGTTCAACTCCCTTTAATAACTTTATCGGTTCCGTTATAGCGGAGCCTAGTATCGAATATTTTATATCATGGTTTTTACAATTGTTACCATTTAAAAGTTTTGATATACAGGTGGACGTGATATTCTGATTAGACCATCGTTAATACACATATCGGGTCTGACTTATCGGATCTTAGAAGATATCGGAAGTCAGAGGGGGAGGTGCACTGGGATATTGACGATCAGAGGGATATGAATATCGGAGATCAAAGATCAAGGGAATATGATTATTGGAGATTGAAGATCGGAGGGATTGGCATATTGGAATATCGGCAAGGAATCATATCGTTTTTTTTAAATGTGTCTTGAAAGGAAATCTTCGATATGCATTACCTCTGATATGCGAGAGTGGAAACAATGACGCGGAATGTGGGTCCTCTGACAAGGCTTATAAATTACAATGCCTTTATATAATGTTCGGACTTTGGTTATACGATATGTTTGTTTAATATGGTTTTACACATACATATTTCAAATTTAATATGCCCCCCATGCTACTTATATGTATTGGATATTATATTCTTTTATTACGATATAAGCCACTGTATTATGAATCTGGGTTTTGACATCGAGGAATTATAAAAGGGTTCCTCCAATGTCAAAGCTTCGATATCTCCGATATATTATAGCCACTTGTTTAATTAATACAAAGCCACTTAGTCTTGGTTTTTAACTTAAAGTTACTTCATTAAGATCCAACTTGGTATGGGTGGCTATGATCTATTAAAATATTTCATTAGAATATTTAAAAAATAAAAAGGTAATTATCTTTACAAAGATAAATGTTTTATTTGTTTTGAAAGCTTAAGTAGAAAAACTAAGACTAATTTGCAATCCATAAGGGAAGATGAACCAAGCGATAATTGAAAGCTAACTAATCCAAAGCAAAGCAATTCATGCTCAAAGTCCAAATACATGCAAAGAAAAAGGGTCCCCATGCTTATTATAAAAAATAAAATGGGGGTGTTGTGATTTCGCTACAATAGAAAGGTAATGCAAAAGTTAAAAAAACACTTCTACAAGCTAAAATAATTTAAAACACGAGTAGTCGATCAAAAAAACAAGTGAAACAACACTCTCACAAGCTAAACAAGGAAAAGCAATAGAAAAAATGGCAAAAGACTAGAAAAACAAGACTTACTCGGAAAAGTGACGATGATCACACTGAAGGTTCCTTGATCTCCTCGAGAATGCCAGAGCTCCAAGATCGAATGTGAAAATGAGCTCTGGTGGCATTGCTTAAAGAGTTTTCGCCGATTTAGGGTCTATGATGTGAAGGCCAAAAATCAAGGAAAAAGTGACACTTGGCGGCAGTTTCGAAAAATATATCAAGTGCCTCCTTTGGGCTGCTAAAAATAGATCCCTATTTTCTAGGGATGTTTTTTTTCTTTTTGCTTTTTTCTTTTTTGGGGAAAGATTCCATGCAATGCCTGGAGAGATTGCAGAGTTCTAGGGAGAACTGGGAAACTCCCTGGTTCATGCACTGGGCATCCTCTGAGAAGAAGGCTTCTGCGTAATTTCTGGTTGCATCTCATGCTCAGCGCAATTTCCTAGATGAAGGTTCGTTGTCAACTAGCTCTGTGCAATTTTGAATCGGAAGGCTCACTTTCAACTTGAACTGCGAAATTCCTAAGAGTAAGGTTGGTTTCCCTCAAGGATTGTTGAATTCTCTAAAGCAAGCCTAGAACTGGGTGGAAACCAAGTCAAGAGATTAGCTTGTCGGTTAGACAATAAACCAAATGAGAAAACACAAGCCATGATGCAAAGATGAGGCTCAATCAAAGCACAAGTACCTGGGTCAGTGCAAGATGAGCTACTGTAATTTATAAGGGAGGCTCCAAAACGAAGCAGAGGTAAAATTTTGGAGGGTGGTTGTATAAGCTAAAACATTGGCAACACATTGGTAGAACTCCATCTCTCTATATGGACTTTGTCTCATGTAAATCAAGTCTAACTCTTCCATAAGTATTGCTCGATTCTTTGATTGTTATAGCTTCTTTACTAGCTTGAGTTAAAGATGTAGTCCCTACCATTCTCTTTATCGATAGCACACATACCAATCCAAGTCAAACTAAGTTATTTCGATTGGGGATGAGGGGTATATAAATACACAAGTAATATTGACTGTCATATTTTTTTAGTTTCATCTCTCGTGTTGCTCTGCTACTAGTAGGCCTAGAGTGTACCCCAGTGGAGTCACTTTAAGAACATAAGCATTGCTTTGCTACCAGTGAGTCTGGACAATACCCTAGTGGAGTTACTTGCTTTACCTCTCTGCACAAGAAGCCTTTCTCTTCTTTTTGTTGGACACAGATTGTCATTGATGTCAATATGGCAATATTCAATGAGTAGACAGAGCCAAGAGGAGCACACAGAGCTATCGGAGCCAAGAGGAGGAGATAGAGCCATCAAAGGAGAAAACAGTGCAAAGAGCAAACAGAGCCAATGGAGGCATGCAAATAAGTCATCGGAGAGCTTATATGCATGTAGGTAACAGCTATCAGGAGCCATCAGAGAAATGAAGGCAACAAGACCTGTATATGCATTTAATGCAACAACGCAAATAGAGGCAGAAATACTTGGGTATATAGACTTAACACTATCGGCGAGCAAATACACTATCGGAGGCAGATTATGGACTTGAAACCTTATACACGGGAGTGTTGAGAAATATCGGGTCTGGTATCTCATATTGGCGATTGGAGGCAGATTGCAGACTTGAAACCTTATACATGGGAGCGTTGAGAAATATCGGGTTTGGTATCTCATATCGCATCGCAAAAATGGAGTGGTCTGTGTTAATGCCAAGCCCTGACCCTGTGCGACTTGCGATCGCCGATAGTGATATTGCATCAGACCTCCGCCAAGGGAAACCCCTGATTGCGATGAACGTATGCGGACCCGCCGCTACATTACAATATGACTTAACCTGTCATCGCATCCATTGCAGATCGCAAGCCGTGAAGCCTTGCCATATGAAAGTACCGATTGCGATAAAGCTAAGGACCTGATGGGCATATAAACCATGGTTTAATACCATATCGCATCCGGTCCATTGGTGCAGTGGAGGATCGGCCGTTGGCCATCGGTGGAGTCATGGGTCCGATATATAAAGGACCCTGGGAGTCACGAATCGCTGATTGTGATTTAAGCAGCGGACCCGATACAGGAATAGACTGAATGTCAGGTAAATGGGGTGATTCATGGCAACACTGATTGTGATTGGACGTGGTTGTCCATTAAATAAAGCGGAACTCTGTGTATGCCCGACATCATTCCCAAAAGGAGCACTACTACGGTAAACAGGGAAGATGTGTTCTCCATGGATCGTTTGGACCTATCCATTGAATCAACGTGTCTCAGTAGTGCAGATGAAGCATGAAGAGACAAAGAAAACCACAGAGACCAAAGAGGAAGCCGCAGCGATCGAGGAGGAAGCCTAAGCGGCAGTGTAAGCAGAAACGAAGAGACAGAGGCATGGGGAATGAATAAATATAGTAAAAACAGAGAACTATAGTTGTTGTTGTTGCGGTGAAGAACGAGTGTGTGAGGTAGCAGAAGCAGCAGAGGCTGTAGAGGCAGCAGAAGTAGCAGAGGTAGGAGAGCACGAGTGAGAGACCCTCAGCTGAACAGAGTTTAGCAGCATACGAGTTTACACCAAGGTTGGGTTGGAGCCCAAGAGGTTGGAGCCTCAAAACTGAACAGGATTGAAGTCTTTGGGAGTTGGTGCTCCTAAGTCCAAGATTGGTGTCCTGGGGAAATAGAGTTGGTGCTCTGGAGGTTCACTGAAAGTCCAAGTTGGAGCTTGGAAACTATTCACAATCAAATATATACTTATATTGTATTTATTTCATTGCATTGTCTTGAGTTTTAATAAAAGCATTAATTCCAGCTGTTGATTTCTGTGTTTTGTGTATACATATACATATCTATATATGCTTTTGGAACTCACTAGAATAATTAAAAAAAAAAAAAAAGGTAAGAAACACTGATTCACCCCCCTCTTAGTATTTCCAACAATTAGTATCAGAGTAGGCTTCTTCATACTAGCCTAACAGCTTGAAGAAGGATCCGCAGCCATGATGAGAAATCACGAAGCATCAGGAAGACCTCCTTTGTTTGATGGCACTAACTTTGGTTTCTGGAAGAAAAGAATGACCTACTACTTAATGTCCCTTAGACCTGAAGTCTGGAATTTTGCTCAAAATGAATACCAAACGACTTCCACTCTTCCAACAGACCCAGACGAGAGGAAAGCCTACATCACAAATGCAAAGGCCTTGAACTCCATCACTAGTGGAATCACTGATTCCAAGTTTACAAAAGTCATGCACTGTACCTCTGCCAAAGAAATGTGGGAGAAGCTAGTTGGCTTCTACGATGGAGACTCAAAAGTCAAAAAGGCAAAGCTTCAAACTCATAGAAAATTTGAAAGTTTGAGGATGGAAGATGAAGAAGATATTGCAGCATACCTCCTTCGAGTAGCTGAAATGGTAAATTCCCTGAAAGGATTGGACGAAAAAATTGAAGAAAGTACATTGTTCAAAAGGTATTAAGGTCTCTTCCAGACAGATTTGACTCCAAAATAAGTGCTACAGAAGAAGCAAAGGATCGAGATACCCTCAAAATGGATGAACTCCATGGAATTCTCACTGCCTATGAAATGAGGAAAGGTGGCTCAAGATCCAAAGATGCAGTATTCAAGGCCTCAAAGTCAAAGAAGGGGAAAGAAAGGAATGACTGTAGTGATGAGTCAGATGTGGAATCTTAATTGACTCAATTTGTACGAAAGCTAAAGAAAGGATCTAAGCTTAAAGGCAATTACCCTCTTATCTGTTTTAAATGTGGTAAAATAGGTCATTATGCAGCAAAATTTCCTCATAAACATGATAGTGATGATGAAGGAAATTCTAAAAGAATGGCACATGAAAAGAAAGGGTTCAATAAGAAAAACTTCTTCTCCAAGCAAGATGACTCTGATGAGGATGAGTTTATGGTCATCAAAAAGAAATTAGATGAGGAAAGTGATCATGATGAAAGCCAAGAAACATTATTCATGGCACTTGCAGATGATGATGACTCAGGGCTGGAAGGAAATGTAGATGAACTGTTAATAAGCGCCATTGAAGAAAATGAGAAACTACAGAACAAATTCATTTCTCTCAAAGTGGAAAATGAGGAAATAAGAAGGAGAGAAGATTTCTTGGAAGCAAAGCTTAAAGGAAAAGAAGAGACTTGTGAAGAACGTGAGGCCGAAATAGTGTCTCTGAGAAAGGAGTTGGAGCAAATTAAAAAGGGCTGTAAAAGCTCTCAAATACTTGAGACTGTTCTGAAAAATCAAAAATCTCAACATGACAAGTCTGGAATAGGTTTCAAAGGAGAATCCTCAAGCACTAAGAATAGTGCGAAAAGCTATGCCGATGCACTTTCCTACAATCCAAAATATGAAAAAGTATGTTATCAAAAGTGCATCCCAGATCCTAAGAATGAAGAGAGAATTACTCCAAAGAAGAACATGGAGTCAAATCATGGACACTACAACAAATACAAACCTGTACTCCACCAAGGGCCCATCGCAAATCCAAAGAATGAGAGAGGAGTAATTCCCAGGAAGGAAATCGACTCAAACCGTGGTTGCTTCAACAGGTACAAAACCATCTTTCTTGGACACTACTTTCACTGTAAAAACTTCGGTCATCAAGCCAAACATTATATGGCTCGTAGAAGTGAAAAGACAAAGCTAAAGGACTGAATAATCAACTCATATGCCCCCAAAAGGCAAGGACAAATCAAAACCTTCAATTCATTTGATCCCTTGACCAAATTTGATCTAATTTGCTCTTTCTGCTACAATAATGGACACTATGAACAAGACTGCCCACTCAAAGGAAGAAAGACGAGTAGCAAGAACTCCAGAATGGATAAATGTGGCCTGCCTCTATATGCTCAAAATAATGGAAACCATTGGTTTTTGGATAGTGGGTGCTCCAGACACATGACATAAGATAGAAGGAAGTTTGTCTCATTGAGCAAAAAGGAAGGGAATGTGTCCTTTGGAAGCGGATCTGGCAGAATTGTAGGAAAAGGAACAGTTACTCTGATCAATGGAAAAGGAAAAGCTCAAGATGCTCTGCTAGTTGACGGACTCAAACACAACCTCCTGAGTGTCAGCCAAATCTGTGATCAAGGACATAAGGTTGTTTTCAGCACCAAAGACTGTGAAATAAGGAACTCTGCCTCAGGGGAACTTGTGGCAAAAGGGGTGAGAACATTAGACAACATTTACATTCTGAACAAGATTCAAGAAAATAAATGCTACTTGAGTCAGACAGATGAGAGTTGGTTGTGGCACAAGCGACTTGGACATACAAGCTTCGAAAATCTAATCAATATCAGCAAGATCAAAGTTGTACGAGACATCCCAAGGCTGTTCAAACCAAATCAAGAAGTATCTGGTCCATGTAAACATGGAAAGTAGACTAGAACTAGCCACAAGACAAAGGAACTTTGTACATCGAAGCCCTTGGAGATCATCCATGCTGATGTGTGTGGGCCAACTAGAAATCAAGCACTCCAAGGAGAAAGGTACTTTGTGTTATTTTTTGATGATTATACTAGAATGATGTGGATATATTTCATAAAGTATAAATCTGAAACTTTTGAGTGTTTTAAGAATCTAAAAGCCCTTGTAGAAAATGAAAAAGATTCAAAAATTAAGTTCCTCATAAAAGACAGAGGAGGAGAATTCACATCAAACGAGTTTAATGAGTTCTTTAATATTCATGGAATTAAAAGGGAATTCTTGGCTGCCAAAACACCTCAGCAAAATAGGGTAGTTGAAAGAAGAAATTGAACAATACAATAAATGGCAAGAACTATGCTATTAGCAGTAGACTTACAACCTAAATTCTGGAGAGAAGCAGTAGGGATAGATGTCTATACATTAAATCGAGCTCAATTAAGACCAAATTGTGAAAAAACTCCTTATGATCTATGGAAAGGAAGACCTGCTTCGGTGAAGTACTCCAAGCTCTTTGGAAGAAAGTGTGTCATAAAAATAAATGATGGTTCACCAGTAAAGTTTGATTCTCGGGTTGATGAAGGGATATTTCTTGGATACTCTACATGGAGCAAGGCTTACAAGTGCTACAATTATAGATTGAAGAAAATAGTGGAAAGCATTGATGCAAAGGTTGATGAAGATCTTCCAGAAAAGGAAATTGAAGAACATGAAGATGACTTTCTCATTGAAGAAGAAGAACCTAAAGAAGAAGAGATAGATGAGGAAGAAGAAGAAGAGGAAAGAGAACCACCTCATACCCCTTCAAAGATGAAATATGTCGAAAGATATCATCTAGAAGAATAGATCATTGGCGATAGAGATGAAGGTGTATAGACCCGAAGAAGGATAACATTTACACCCAAGAGAAAAGTCATTGCCCCTCTATCTATGATAGAACCAGAAACATTTGTAGAAGCAAGTAAGGATCCTCAATGGGTAAAAGCCATGGAGGAAGAAATGTCCCAAATTGAGAAGAACAAGACATGGGAGCTGGTACCTCGTCCAAAGGACAAAAACATAATAGGAACCAAATGGGTGTTCAAAAATAAAATGAATGAGGAAGGACAGGTTATCAGAAACAAAGCAAGACTTGTCTGCAAAGGCTATTCACAAATTGAAGGAATTGAATTTGAAGAGACATTTGCACCAGTAGCCCATATGGAAGCTATCAGGATGTTCATAGCATTTGCTTGCTCAAAAGGATTCAAAATCTATCAAATGGACATGAAATTAGCATTTCTAAATGGGGAACTCAAGGAGGAAGTCTACATGGAGTAGCCAGAAGGGTTTGATCTAACAACAGGAAAGGACTTATTCTGTAAGTTGAAAAAGGCTTTATATGGGTTGAAACAAGCTCCTAGAGCTTGGTATGCAAGACTGGATCACTATCTACAACAACAAGGCTTCAAAAAGGAAGTGGCTGGAAGCAATCTATACATAAAGACAGATCAAGGTAAGTTACTAGTTGCTCTTGTTTATGTCGATGATCTGATTTTTGCTAGTAATAATGATGAAATGAGCCATGAATTTTCTCAAAACATGTCAAAAGAGTTTGAGATGTCAATGATAGGAGAGCTGTTCCACTTCCTTGGACTTCAAGTATCTCAAACCAAAGCAGGATTGTGTATATCTCAAACCAAATATCTAAAATACATGCTCAAAAATTATGGAATGGAGGACTGTGCACCTGTGAGCAAACCTATGACCACAAACTGCAAATTGAGCAAAGATGATGACTCCCCTCTAGTAGATGCAACTCATTACAGGTCAAGGATTGGAGCCTTTCTATACTTAACAGCTACATGACCAGACATAATGCAGGCATTAGGAATGGTGGGAAGATTTCCATCTGCTCCCAAACAATCCTATTTATTAGTTGTAAAAAGAATTCTTAGATATCTGAAGGGAACTTTTGATTTCGGTCTTTGGTACCCAAAGAGCTCAAAACTGACTGTAACTGCATATATCAATGCTAATTGGGCTGGAAGAATAGATGATCGGAATAGTACTAGTGGAAATGCATTCTTCCTAGGAGACTGTTTGGTATCCTAGCTCAGCAAAAAACAATCATCCATATCATTATCCATAGCCGAAGCTGAGTATATTGCTGCAGCAGAGTGTTGTACTCAGATACTATGGATGAAGGAAGCACTAAAAGATCTCGACATATGTACAAATCAACCAATTACCGTCTATTGTGACAACACAAGTACTATCAGTCTCAACAAAAATCCCGTGATGCACTCAAGAACCAAACACATACCAATCAAGTACCATTTCCTCCGTGAGCAAGTAGCTGAACGAAACATCGTCCTGGAATATATTAGTACTAAGGAGCGGATAGATAATATTTTCACAAAACCTCTTCCTCGAGAAGCATTCGAACATATGCGTCAAAAGATGGGAGTTATTTCTTTATCATCACTCAAATTCATTCATAAGGATGTAACAAGACAGGGGGAGCAGGTTGACAGGGGGAGTCCGTATGCATTCCTTTGCCATTGATGTCAAAGGGGGAGAGAGCAGAAGAATATTTCCATCAATAAAAAAGGGGGAGATTGTTGGACACAGATTATCATTGATGTCAATATGGCAATATTCAAGGAGCAGATAGAGCCATGATGAGCACACAGAGCTATCAGAGCCAAGAGAAGGAGACAGAACCACCAGAGGAGCAAACAGCGCAAAGAGCAGACAGAGCCAATGGAGGCATGCAAATAAGTCATCGGAGAGCATATATGCATACAGGTAACAGCTATCGGGGAAATGAAGGCAGCAAGAACTGTATATGCATTCAACGCAAATGTTGGTCACTTTGATTTCTTATTGAATTAAACAACAAAGTGCGACATTAATTGTCAACCCAGGGAAGTCTTGTTATTTCAAAGGCAACTGCGTACTGTATGTACTTCAATTTTAAAAGTAACAGAAGTTATAGTATAAGAAAATCACGCCTTAAATTAACAAACTGAAGCTCCACTCTGCATTACAACAATTACACTCTGTTGTAGATGGCTATCAGAAAAACGCTTAATTCTAATAAAGAAATGGAAAGAATCAATCTGCAAAAGAAAACAATGGCTATGTTGTAACAGAGAGTCAGGACCCTATCCCCCGAAGCGGGAATCTCCAGCACCTACCTCTAATTAATTCAGCCTTGCCAATTCACTCTGTAACTTAATCACCGGTGAAACACTCATATAACAATAATCAGAAACAGAGTTTCAGCAAAGGTATTATAAACAATGTTCAGCAAACAGTACTGTTAACAAGGCATGAATAAAAGGCACACTTAACACACTGTAGAAATGTAATGGGTGAATCTTGTGATGAAGGTGGGCCCTGTCCTTCTCACAAGATTCCCCAGGAAACAAGAACTAGAAAAAGATGCTCAGAACAAAACTTTATTCATCCATCAATATGTCATATTACAAAAAAGAGTTCCAGTCATGTTCCTTCAGCTAAGCCTTTTTCCACAGTCTGTTTATCCCCTCTAATGTAGATGTCTCCTCTTTATATAGAGGAGACATCTATTACAAAAGATTTACATTGTTCTAACCCATTATACAAAAATAGGGAAGTCAATTCCCTGTCAATGAAATGTTGTTACAGTAATGCTGCCTTTAGATATAAGCGTTACATCCCATGTAACAGCTTCTTTGGTGATCAGTCCTGATTCCTTTGCTGCTGTCATATTTAGAATGCGGATCTCAACTGTTTCAGCATCGTGATCCGCATGTCGTTCCTGCTGTTTCAGCAACTACAAAAATAGTCTTTCAGCTGTTTCAGCATCACAGACTGCACATCATCCTTTAACTGTTTAGCACTTAATAATTCAAAGATTAACTATGAAGATGTCGTGATTATATGCTAAATAATTAAACGTATAGTGATGAGAAGAATCATTTCATACCATAGAGATAATTGGGTCAAAATCTTAACAAAGGCTTTTAAATATAAGTTTGAAAGGGATGGTATCATAGCAAAATATATGGTCAAAAAGGGACAATATGAGGCCCTAACATCCCCCCCAACTGAAGCAGTTGCATGTCCCCATGCAACATCTACTTTGAATCTGAATCGGAATACTGGGATGTACAGTGCAAATTACTTATACAGTAAGTATAAAAGGTGCTATCAGTCAGATTTCTGAAACCCTAGACACTCTGTAATCTCTGCCATGCTGCAAGCTCCTCCTTTTTGGACACCTTGAAGTCGGCCTTATATTGCTGTACTGGCAACCAAATAAGGGGAAAGTGAAAATGATAACCTAACCATTTGTTACCACATCGTTGAACACATTTAACATAATTAGGCACGCGTGAAATTGCTGCATGAAGATTGAGAGGGTTAAAAGGATGATATTCCCTTCTCTCCTTAGGGCAGTGTTCCCAGAACAAATTGTTTGCCTGCATGGCAAGAGATCCTTTCTTCTTGATATACTGCTGACATTCTTCTAACACTGCTACCTGTAATTCCCTGATATGCTCAGTCATTCCTGGTTCTTTTATAATCCTATGATGTTCAGCAATGAAAATAGCAGCGTTCTGTGGTTCAGCTCGAATCCACAGAAGGCGATTTTCTTCGTTATGTTTTGCTGAAAGAAAAGCGTTTTGCCATGTGAGATGATTAGCCATAAAAGAAACCAAAGCTCTAATCTGAACATCACCAGCTACAGGAATCAAATTAAACTTCCTATCTTCTGGCATGGCCTCATTATGGAGATAAAGTTAACATAAGAGATTCTGTTCGCTGACTGAGACTGCTACAAAGGTTTCAATAAACTGTTGTGGTGTGTTCACTTCATGTGGTCTTCCATCTCTGACTGCTTTTATCTGAAGGAATGCTAGGCGTTCTACTAGGAACACGGAATAATTAAAAGACGGTTTCCTAGTGGCTAGAAGTCTTTGAACTAATTCAAAGATAAGGGACAGTCTGGTTTTTAACTTTTTATTTTCCTTCTGTTGTGCGTGGAACTGTTCCAAGACTTCCCAATTCCTATATGCATGGTTCTGCCATAATGATTTTTGTGCCTGAAATGCCCATTCTTGCGATAAGGCATACTCTTTCTTCCATATAGCATTGAGTTCTTGAATGCTTAAAGTTTGAGTAAAAACAGTCTCTGCACGAAGAGGCTCAGTCTGGGTAAATACCGTCTTTGCAGACTTTGGTGCAGGATTCTCAACTTTGACAACTGGGGTAGGCCGGTGTACTTGCGGTTTTTCTTCTTCTTCAGAAATATTTGAAGGCCCTGCTGGTTCTTGTGTAACAGCAGGGCATTCCTTTTTAACTACAACAGGAGTGACTACCAGAGTAGGTCCAGACAATGGAACTTCAACTATCTTATAACCAGCTCGAGAATAAAGATCACCACATTGGCTGCACATGTATTCCTCATACCGATCCTTATCCGCACTTCTCTCGGCTGCAGATGCTACCTGGGCCAAAGTATACAGATTAAGTTCTTTTTCATAAGCTTCCCTTGCTATTATTAACTCTTGCTTATAGGCCTCAATCTCAGCTTTCAAAAACTCATTCTCCTGTTGAAGGGAAGCTATCGTGACTGGGCCTTCTGTAACAATTGCAGTCTCCGTGGTTAGTTCAGGTGGATGGGAGGATGGTTGTTTGGTGGCAGCTTCATCATTCATTTCTCCAGCAGGTGGTTCTTGTGTGACAACTGCTGGGCCATCGGCTGGTTTTGCAACAGCTATCTCTTCCTGAACATGCAAATTTTTCATACTGAGCAACTGAGTGACTAGCTCTTCCGTAGCAACAGTATCCTGGGTATCAATTCTTTGCTCATTGGCAGGTGGTTCTTGTGTAACACCTACTGGACTAGTAGCTGGTTCTTGTGTAACACCTACTGGACTAGTAGCTGGTTCTTGTGTATTAGCTATTGAGTCAGTAACATCTAAGTCTTGTTCAGTTTCCTGTTCCTGGTCATCAGCAAGTGGTTCTTGTGTGACACTTGCTAAGGCAATGGTTGATTCAGCTGTATGTTGATTACCCGTTTCCTGTTTATCAGCAGGTGGTTCTTGTGTAACACCTGCTGAGGCAGTGGCTACTATGTCCTGATGTGTTTCCAGATCATGGTCGTCAGCAAGTGGTTCTTGTGTAACACCTGCTGGACTAGTAGCTGGTTCTTGTGTAACAGCTACATGCAGTACATCGTCCTGGGTATCTACTTTTGATAAGTTAGTAGCTGGTTCTTGTGGAGTAGCTGCGTCTTCTAAGATGAATGATGTCACAAAATCCTGGACGTTTTGCATTTCGATACCCGAGGGTGAGGAAGGTAGGGATTCGAGGTTTGGCGGGGTATGGGGTTTTAGAATAATGGGTGGGGTATCTAGGATAGGGGTCTCTATTGCTGCTGCGGGAGACATCCTCCTTCGTCTTCGAGGTAAGGAGGCAGAAAAAATAGAGGTTTTTCTTTTATGGATGGCCTTTTCTGGGGTGGGAGGAACACTCGAAATACTAGTTTGTTTCACTGAGGCCCTTGTTTGTCTTTTTATTGAAGGGGCAGTCGTTTCTTGCGTTTTTCTTTTCCTTCTCAGCCTAGCCAGGGGAATGTCATCATCTGAATCACCACTGGGAATATGGACAGTGGGAATGGATGATTCAGGTGAATTATGGGATGGGGTTGATACACTAGCGGGGTCAATTAGTTTGGCTGTTGTGGATGGCTGAGGAATTTCATCCTGTACTTGAGAAGTCTCAGCTGTCGCCTGAGAAGTTTTAGCGATTTCTTGCGGAATTGCAGCAGCTTCCTGGGGTGGGTTATTAAGGGGGAGAGGGTTCTACAGGGCAAAGGCCCTAAGGATTAAGAGCTGAACCAGGCGATGGTGAGTAATGGAGAGGAGTGGGTACCTTGCATCCTTGGAATAATGCGACATATTCTTTAGATACCCAAGCAGATAGTACGGCATATTCAATAAATGACCATGTCTTAAATGATTCAATAATACAAATTCATGCTGGTACACTACTTGGTAACGTCCTTCGCAGGTAAGATAGTGCTTGACAAACTCTGCAACCTTTGCCCATGGAGGTGGTAATGAACGTAGTGCAACACCTCTGCCTTTAGGTTCGACCTGCTCCCCAGGTAGAAGAAAATCTTGCTGAGCATTCAGAATTAAGTGTTTTCGGCTGAACCAACGGATACCATTGGCTGGTAATCCTGAAACCTGTGCTATATCCTCCTCTGTTACCGGAATTCGCACTCCCCGAACAATAGAATGGTCTTCCTTTAAATTAAGTGCGAATTCCAGGACTTGTTGAGAGTCAAATTCCTGGAGTCTTCGGAAGTAATCCACCCAGCCCGCTTGCAGAAAAATTTGATATGCTTCTGGGTAAAGCTCCAATAAAGCCATTGAACCAGGTTCATTTCGGACAGCGTTCCCTCCCATAGTTACTGGTTCGGTAAAATGCACAATACAGAGCCGAGTTACCGCAGTCGAGACAGAGTAAGATATTGCAAAATGGGGCATGACAGAATAAAACTGGGATGGGATGATGAGACTCAATCGGGTTAAAAGAATGACGGTGATTGGAATATCAGGTAATTATTGCGAAACTTTGATATTCCCCCCAACTGCGGCTAAAATGATGAGTTTTTTAGTGTACGACGATTTCAGAAATCATATCGTGATCTTCTCATTAACTATAGTTTAATATTTACATATAAACACGCATACCTCATGTTTTACCTTTGATTGCTGTGCTGAAAGTCCATTTTTGTCGTTTAGTGGATCACCAATGGTTATTAGAACAGGTTATAAGATATGAGGTTATTTACATAAAAGGCTTTCTTTATACATAGGAGGTGATGGCGAAGGAACTTCAATTATCAGGATAAATGGCTGATTCTCTGAGAATGGATAATATTATGTATTAATTATTTTTGAGAGAAATTGATGCCTCAATTACGGGAAAAATTGACGCTTTTTCGGAAAAATGAGAAAAAGTCGGTGTTTCCACAATGGAGAAGAATGAGGAAAAATTGATGTTTTAGCGACGGGAAAAATGGGGGAAGATTGGTGTTTCAACAACGGGGAAAAGATGGGGGAAGATTGGTGTTTCAGCAACGGGAAAAAGATGGGGGAAGATTGTTGTTTCAGCAACGGCCGAAGTTGGTGTTTCAGCAACGGGAAAAGAGGTGTTGTCGTTAAAGAGGATAGGGAAATGTTGCTGATGGATAATGAATTGAGATGGAATGGCCATGTTTCCCAAACTGAAACCTGATCCTGCTTGTAATGCCATTACTCCTTCAACCAGCCTCCGGATTAAGACCTGCAAAATAAATTGTAATATGGCAACCCTTGACAGGGATTATTAGTTAAGTAATCTAATCTAATACTAAAATGATGCAGAAATTAAGTGCAATGAGGGGCAAGAGACTCCCCCAAGAAAATGTAGTGTGACTCTACCATGCAAGTGGCTTTAAAATCCTCCTTAGAAATTGGTTGCTGGTACGGACGAAGTCGATACCCATTTACTAGTAATGGAGTTCTAGAACCATCAATTGTTAGGAGCCTTACTGTTCCATTGGGAAAAACAGTGTCTATTTCGTAAGGTCCCAGCCACCTTGTTCATAACTTTCCTTGAAAATTTTCAAACCTGGAATCATATAGTAAAGCCCAATTACCTTTTAGGAACTGCTTATGTTTAATAGCTTTGTCATGCCACCTGGTTCTTTGCTGCTGAATCATAGTTGTTTGATGGATGGCATCCAACCTTTTTTCATCCAATTCCTACAGCTGCTGCAACCTAGCTGTCTGTGCATCAGTTAAATCAAGGTTAACAGCTAAAGCAGTTCTTAAAGTTTTAATTTCAAATTCCACAGGGAAAACAACACTTTTACCGTAAACCAATTCATAGGGTGAAAAACCTGTAGTGTTTCTCCAAGTAGTTCTATAAGCCCATAATGCCTCAGGCAGTCTTTGAGACCAATCTTTCCTATTCTCTTTCACAGTTTTTGTTAAAATAGCTTCTATGACTTTATTTGTGCTTTCCACCTGACCATTAGCTTGGGGGTGGTAAGGTGTAGTCATTTTATGGTTGATATGATATTTTTGAAGCATATCTTTGAAACCATGTGAATTGAAAGGAGGTCCTCCATCTGTGACTAATTCTCTAGGCACCCCAAATCTAACGAAGATTTCTTCAAATAAAAAGGTTAAAATAGATTCTTCATTAGCTTTGATTAGTGCCTTAGCTTCCACCCATTTAGTCATGTAATCTGTACAAACCAATATATAAACTCTTTGGTTGGATGGAGGGTTGATGGGCCCTACAAAATCTAGAGCCCATCTTTCAAAGGGTTCAAGTATTACCTGAGGGTTCAGTGGCATTTCATCTCTATGGTTGGGTTGGCCCATTCTCTGACAGCTGTCACAGGCCCTGACATATTTCTTTGCATCCTTGAAAAGTGAGGGCCAATAATAACCCATCCTGAGAATTTTATGTGTTGTTCTCTTATCAGCGAAATGCCCACCACAAGGGCCATCATGACAAGCCTTCAATATGTCGTAAACTTCATCTTCTCTAATGCATCTCCTGATCTCCTGATCAAGTCCTGTATGAAAAAGACACCCATTTATCCAGCTGTACCTAGCACTTTGTTGAATGATCCTTCTTTTCTCCCTATGTGATAGGTGTGATGGTAACTTCCCTGCAACCAAATAATTGGAAATGTCTGCATACCATGGTGAGTGAGCAGATACTGCAAAAAAATATTTATCAGGAAAGGAATCATCTACTGGAGTATTATCATCAGTTTTTATCCGAGAAAGGAAATCAGCAACCACATTCTCTTTACCTGGTCGATCCACAATTGTAATATCAAATTCTTGTAGTAACAATAACCACCTGGTAACTCGAGCATTTGTAACGGATTTATTCATTAAATACTTAATAGCTGAGTGGTCAGTGTGAACAAAAGTAGGATAACCAGTAATATAATGTCAAAATTTATTAATAGCATAAATGACTGCTAAAAATTCTTTCTCGGTAACTGTGTAATTAAGTTCAGCAGGGGTCATATTCTTACTAATGAAGTAGATAGCATAAGGAAGATTGTTTTCTTCTTGACCCAAGACAGCTCCAATTGCAGTGTCTGAAGCATCAGAGGATATGTGAAAGGGAAGTGCCCAATCAGGTCCCCTCAGAATAGGAGCTGTAGACAACTGATGCTTAAGTTCATCAAATGCTTTCTGACAGGCATTAGTCCACTTAAATTCAGCATTTTTCATAAGTAACACAAACAAAGGGGAGGCTATTTTAGAGAAATTTTTGATAAATCTTCTGTAATATCCAACATGTCCTAAAAAGCTTCTTACATCAGTTTGTGTTTTAGGAATAGGAAGGGTATGAATTACCTGTACTTTGGATGGATCCACCTGAATCCCAAGAAATGAAATGAAGTGCCCTAGTACAATTCCTTCGTTCATCATCATATGACATTTTTCAGTACTCAAGGAAAGATTAGCTTGTATACATCGTTTAAGTACTTTTTCAAGGTTTTGCAGCGCAACTTCAAAAGTCACACCATAGGGAGTGAAATCATCCATAAATATTTCCAAAGAATCATTAAGCATATCAGAAAAAATTCCTATAACTGCTCTTTGAAATGTTGCTGGAGCATTACATAGTCCAAATGGGAGAACTCTATAGGAAAAAGTTCCCCAAGGACTAGTAAAGGTGGTCTTGTCCTGATCTTGGGGTGCAATTCTGATTTGGTTATATCCGCTAAAACCATCTAAAAAGGAAAAGAATTTCTTCCCTGAAAAACTATCCAACACCTGATCAATAAAGGGCAAGGGGAAATGATCTTTTTGGGTGGCTTTGTTTAATGCTCTATAATCCACACACACTCTCCATTTCTCGTTTTTATTAGGCACTATCACCAATGGCGAAACCCATTCACTGTCAGATATAGGATATATAAACCCGGCATCAAGCAATTTTTGAAGCTCTTCCTTAACAATTCCCCTTAGGTTGGGATTCATTCGTCGCTGGGGTTGACAGACTGGTCGGGCTCCCTCCTTAATATAAATATGATGAGTACATAATTCAGGAGAGATCCCCTTCATGTCTGTGTAATCCCAGGAAAATGCTTCTTTATTTTCATGGAGCAACCTCATTAGCTTCTGTGTAATATCATCTATAATTGACTCGACTACTCTCCCAGATCGTAAATGAATATCATTGCATTGCATAGTAGATGTAGGCAGGTTCTGAATGTCGATAACTTGCACAGCTTTATTGTTATTTGGGTTAGGGTTCGGTTGTACAGGCAGCTGAGGCTTCATGGTCTGATTATTTGACGGGGTACCTACCGGAAGAGAAAGTTGTTGCTGGAGCTGAGGAAATTGATTTGAGAATGGAGTCTGTTGAGCTCTCCAGTTTGGGTTCCATTGGTTAAAATAGGATTGCTATAGAAGCCAGGGATTCCACATTGTAGGGTCTACAAAGGGAGGGTTTGTTTGCTGCATGGGTGGGAAATTAAAGGGTGGGTATTGCATTTGGTTAAAGGGTGGGTAATTTTCTTGATTAAACGAAGGATAATTATTCCAACGATTAAATGGCATACTAGAATTCGTACCTTGTCCTCGTGGTTTCCATTGCCTCCTTTGTGTCAACAGATAAACTGCTTTAGCTTCTTCCTCCGTTGGTTGTAACGCTGCCTTTATCCCTGGTAAAGAGGGGCATTGTTGAGTTTCGTGGTCCTTTTCACAAATGGTGCAGACTGGCACCTTGTCCAGTGGGCATTCCCTCAATGGATGTTTTTCCCTGCATTTAGAGTAGAAGATGGCCAAAGCAGCTTCTACCTCTGCCTGCTTCTTTTTAACCTGCAAGGTATCAATCTATGAAGCAAAAGAACTTAACATTTCAGTTTTAAATTCCTCAAGTAAATTACCTATTTCAGCCCTTGTTGCTCCACTACTAGCTGATTTCTGGACCCTTGAATAAGTACTATCCCTGCTCTTTGATTTATTTGCAGCTCCTCTTGAACACCTCTTGCAGAGGTTAACAATTTCGTCATACGATTCTTTGGATATATCTCCTTTACCAAGCATATTTAACATATCTAAACAATCATCTCTTACCCCTTTCAACAATATTGTTTTGAGAATATCTTTACTTACATCGGGGTGTTCAGATCTCTGCAGATTATACTGGAGTCTTTCCACAAAGTCCTCCAGATTTTCATCCTCCTTCTGAACCATCTTGAATAATTCCTCCCTTTTTTCCCTTGTCCGACAATAATCTTGGTATTTGGCCAAAAATTTCTCCTTCATCTGATCCCATGTCGTGATCACATGAGCTCCCAAGCTCATAAACCATCTTAGTGCATTCCCCTTTAATGTAGTTGGAAACAACTTCAATTTCTGAGCAGCATTAACATAGTCATAGCTTCTACACAATATATCAAATTCAAAAAGAAACTCATCAGGATCTTCAGAGGATAAACCATGGAAATTGGGTAATGCTGAAAGTGGGATATTCTTCATAGGAGTTGTTCATATGGGGAGTTCCCCAATAGGGAATTCCAGGGTGGAGAGAGAATTCTCTCCCCTTCCTTCCCCTCTACGACCTCCACCGAAAATTCCTTCATTGTTATCCTCCATTGGTTGTTTTCCTGATGCGCTTGCCCGGTCTTCAGTGCTTTCTATTGGACTTTCAATGTCCTGAACTAGTTCCTCAACTTCAGTATCCTCTATTGGCTCCTCAATATTTTCTACTGTTCCTTCGACTTCTTCCACTGGTTCCTCAGTGTATTCTGGTGGTTCTATAACCCTTTCAGGTCCCACTACTTCCTCCGTTTGATAGTCTGTTTGGAAAGAGTGTTGGGTCTGTGGCCTTCGAGAGCTTAACCTTTGGGATGTCTCAGATTTTGCAATAATATCATCGATGAAATTTTTTCTTCCTCCTCTTCCTTTGCCCTTGCCACCTGTAGGATTAGTTTTCTTGCGTCCTCTCATGCATTCTGCATAACTATAGAAAAATCATCAGTACTTTTAAAATCTATAATTGCCTTCCCGGCAACGGCGCCAAAATGTTGGTCACTTTGATTGCTTATTGAACTAAACAACAAAGTGCGACATTAATTGTCAACCCAGGGAAGTCTTGTTATTTCAAAGGCAACTGCGTACCGTATGTACTTCAATTTTAAAAGTAATAGAAGTTATAGTATAAGAAAATCACGCCTTAAATTAACAAACTGAAGCTCCACTCTGCATTACAGCAATTACACTCTGTTGCAGATGGCTATCAGAAAAACACTTAATTCTAATAAAGAAATGGAAAGAATCAATCTGCAAAAGAAAACAATGGCTATGCTGTAACAGAGAGTCAGGACCCTATCCCCCGGAGCGGGAATCTCCAGCACCTGCCTCTGATTAATTCAGCCTTGCCAATTCACTCTGTAACTTAATCACCGGTGAAACACTCATATAAAAATAATCAGAAACAGAGTTTCAGCAAAGGTATTATAAACAATGTTCAGCAAACAGTACTGTTAACAAGGCATGAATAAAAGGCACACTTAACACATTGTAGAAATGTAATGGGTGAATCTTGTGATGAAGGTGGGCCCTGTCCTTCTCACAAGATTCCCGAGGAAACAAGAACTAGAAAAAGATGCTCAGAACAAAACTTTATTCATCCATCAATATGTCATATTACAGAAAAGAGTTCCAGTCCTGTTCCTTCAGCTAAGCCTTTTTCCACAGTCTGTTCATCCCCTCTAATGTAGATGTCTCCTCTTTATATAGAGGAGACATCTATTACAAAAGATTTACATTGTTCTAACCCATTATACAAAAATAGGGAAGTCAATTCCCTGTCAATGAAATGTTGTTATAGTAATGCTGTCTTTAGATATAAGCGTTACATCCCATGTAACAGCTTCTTTGGTGATCAGTCCCGATTCCTTTGTTGCTGTCATATTTAGAATGCGGATCTCAACTGTTTCAGCATCGTGATCCGCATGTCGTTCCTGCTGTTTCAGCAACTACAAAAATAGTCTTCCAGCTGTTTCAGCATCACAGACTGCACATCATCCTTTAACTATTTAGCACTTAATAATTCAAAGATTAACTATGAAGATGTCGTGATTATATGCTAAATAATTAAACGTATAGTGATGAGAAGAATCATTTCATACCTTAGAGATAATTGGGTCAAAATCTTAACAAAGGCTTTTAAATATAAGTTTGAAAGGGATGGTATCATAGCAAAATATATGGTCAAAAAGGGACAATATGAGGCCCTAACAGCAAACAAAGGCAGAAAGACTTGGGTATATAGACTTAACACTATCGGTGGGAAAATACACTATCGGAGGTGGATTGCGGACTTGAAACCTTATACATGGGAGCACTGAGAAATATCGGGTCTAGTATCTCATATTGGCAATCGGAGGCGGATTGCAGACTTGAAACCTTATACACTGGAGCACTAAAAAATATCGGGTCTGGTATCTCATATCAGAGTGGTCTGCGTTAACGCCAAGCCCTGACCCTGTGCGACTTGCAATCACCAATAGCGATATCGCATCGGACCTCCGCCAAGGGCAACCCCCAATTGTGATGAACATATGCGAACCCGCCGCTACATTACAATATGACTTAACCTGTCATCGCATCCGTCGCAGATCACAAGCCGTGAAGCCTTGCGATATGAAAGCGCCGATTGCGATAAAGCTGAGGACCCGACGGGCATATAAACCATGGTTTAATACCATATCGCATCCAGTCCATCGGTGCAGTGGAGGATCGGCTGTCGGCCATCGACGGAGTCATGGGTCCGAAATATAAAGGACCCCAGGAGTCACAAATCGCTGATTGCGATTTAAGCAGTGGAACCGATACAGGAATAGACTGAACATCAGGTAAATGGGGTGATTCATGGCAACACTGATTGCGATTGGACGTGGCTGTACGTTAAATAAAGCGGAACCCTGTGTATGCCCGACATCATTCCCAAAAGAAGCACTGCTATGGTAAACAGGGAAGATGTGTTCTCCGTGGATTGTTTGGACCTGTCCATTGAATCAACGTGTCTCAGCAGTGCAGGTGAAGCATGAAGAGACAAAGAAAACCACAAAGACCACAGAGGAAGCCGCAGCGACCGAGGAGGAAGCCTAAGCAGTAGTGTAATAGGAAACGAAGAGACAGAGGCATGGGGAATGAATAAATATAGTAAAAACATAGAACTATAGTTGCTGTTGTTGCGGTGAAGAATGAGTGTGTTAGGTAGCAGAAGCAGCAAAGGCTGTAGAGGTAGCAGAAGTAGCAGAGGTAGGAGAGCACGAGTGAGATACCCTCAACTAAACAAAGTTTAGCAGCATATGAGTTTACACCAAGGTTGGGTTGGAGCCCAAGATGTTGGAGCCTCAGAATTGAATAGGATTGAAGTCTTTGGGAGTTGGTGCTCTAGAGGTTGGAGCCTCACTGAAATTCCAAGTTGGAGCTTGGCAACTATTCACAATCAGATATATACTTATATTGTATTTATTTCATTGCACTGTCTTGAGTTTTAATAAAAGCATTAATTCCAGCTGTTGATTTTTGTGTTAAGTGTATACATATACATATCTATATATGCTTTTGGCAATCACTAGAACAATTACAAAAAAAATGTAAGAAATACTGATTCACCCCCCTCTCAGTATTTCCAACACTTTCGCCTTTTTTTTTTCATTTTTTTTCAAAGAACTGTGCATAAGCACTTATTTATTTCATGAGGCAGAAGAGGGATCCTAACTTATTGAGAGTAGAAGAGGTTGTCCCTTTAGAGAATTATGTTTATATATACCTCTGGCATACTTGTTAAGGTTTTCCCCCTCTCCTTACTCTGCTTAACTCAGTTGACAGAGGTTAACCAAATATATAAAACTTATTAGAGTAGGCAATACTAGTGAAGAGTGCGAGCATCGTGATTTCACCATGACTCTCTCTGAAAGGAACGCATTTTCCATCAGGGTATTCATTGAATAGAAGAAACAAAATATCCTCATAAAGAGAGGGAATATACAGATAACCAAGTGTTGATAGTTGTACAAGTTCCTCTTGGAATTCACTTTTCTTGTCTCAAGAAACCAAAAACAGTTTCATGTGGAAATTAACCTATGGGTGCACAAGAAAACAATAAAAGGAAAGAATCAAGACAAAGCAAAACAAAATAATAAAATCAAGAAAGAAAACACTACTCCTACTCCTAACGTAACCAGAGCATCGACCAACTCATGTGAAGTGATCTTTCCAATGCAACCACTGGCACATTGGTTGACCCATGTAGGCAACATCATGATTGATAAGAAATATATTCAAGCAAACCAACAGATAAGAAAGATAAAACAATTCAAACCAAATCATTCGAAGCTTGAATGCATCCACAGAAAAGAAAAAATTGAAAGCACAAGAAAGGAACTATGCGGATGTATCATGGTGTCATGTCTCTATACATGTGGAAGACAAGTATGTACACACCTTCGAACATGGAAAAGGAGAAAACATGAAAAAAGAAGAAAAATTATGTTTCGCAATAGTGCCTTCTACATATGAATCCTCCAATGCGTGAGCAATAACATCGTGTGATTCTAGTGGAGGATGTGAAAGATGTGAAACGGATTGATTTTTAGTGTGAACAAGAGAGTGATGAGGAGCCTTGGAAAATTCAATAGATTTATGATCAATAGTGGAACTAACCTCAAGGCTACGAGAACTAACATAAGCAATAGCTCAAGATGAAGTTCCTCGACAGTTTGAGGAGTTTCCACTTCATTAGAAGATGGATCATCAAAGGTTGGTGGCTTGGAAAGATCAATGGTAGGTGAATCAGAATCATGATCAAATGAATGAGTGAAAATATCATGACAGCCACGATAAAAAAATTCAAGGTGAACCACGACATCCTCATGATCTGTCGAATCATAAAGAGGGGTTGATGAAAAACAAAAAATTTCACCTTTTAAGTTTCCAAAAATGAAAGATGAGTGATTGGGTAGATTTGGGAAGAAATATTTGTCCTCTCCATGATAAAATGGAAGACTGATATTCCACGTGTTCTGTGAATGATTGAAAGTGGAGACATCCAAAGATGAATTTTCACAAGATGGAATAGTAATGGAAGAATCGTGGAAGATGTTAGGATAAAGCAGACAAGGTGCAAACGGAAGGAGGTCATTCTTCATTGTAGATTCTTGTTCAGACTCCCACACACACTCATAAAAAATGATAGCGCAAATTTGTTGTTCAACACCAACTTTGTCCAAAACTTGATCCTCATGAACATCACATGTGGGATTTGAAACGGATGAACACAACGTGCCAACATCTGGAGGATCAAAGGAATCAAAAGACAGAGGTTGACTAGATGAGACTATGTGACAACCATTAGGTTTGCAGTCCAAATCTGCACAGAAATCCTAAGCAGGTGGGGTAGGAGGAGATGATGACAAATCAACAGGTCGATTCACAACTTCTCCCAACTCGTCATGCGGGGCTAGAGTTGTTTGATGAGAAGGGGATGGAGAGTAACTTGGGACAACAACCTTCTCCGCCTCAGATGTAGAATCTCTAATACCGAGGTATGTTGGGAGAGAGTCGGAAGTTTCTAACTTGTGTCGATTCTCATAGATGCAATTAAGATATTGAAATATTCCCTCCAAAAATTTCCAGTCAACTTCATCTTCATGAAAATCAAAACAGTAATGAAGGAAACAAACATAAAAGTGTTAAAGAGAATTGTCAGTGCTTTTCACAATTTTAAAATTTTTTGATGAAGTGCTTTACGGTCATAAAAAATGAAAGCACAGTATAATTCTTTGATGATGTGATCAAAAGAGTGTATAGAGGTTACAGGTAATGTGTGATACCATTGCTTTGCGATCCCTTCGAACGTGAAGGTGAACAACCCACATGCAATGTCATCCGAGGGGATATCATGCCTGTCACAAATGCCAGCAAAGGAAATTGTGTTAAGTCCCTACACTACTAGTGTAACCCCTTATTGTTATTAGTACAACCCCCCTATTATATCTTTGTGCCCCTGTAGTCCCCATATTGTTATTATTATGCCCCATAGAAGCCCACTATTGTTATTATTGTGCCCTTACATTATTATTGTTATGTCGGCTCTGATTATATTATGACCCCTTAGACTCGTATCTATATAAAGGAGGTCTTGTCATTTGTATCATCCAAGAATTGTTCATTTGTGTAATGTAAAGGAGGTTTCCCCCTCGAAGAGGCTGATTTCTAAGGCATTTATCTTTCTTTTTTATCTTTTTGCGAGCTGGTTTCATAACATTTGGTATCAGAGTTTTGGATTCCAGGGTTTCGCTGCTCAAAATAGGACATTGTGGAATTTTCGATATAACATTTGTTTTGCGATGTTTTGGAAGCTAAAACAAAAACCCATTTCAGATGATATCTCGCTGAACCTTGGGTCTGAATTTCAGATCTTGTCTTGCTATATTTTTGGAGATTTGATATGAGAA
This sequence comes from Pinus tabuliformis, assembly GCA_031772625.1. Taxonomy (NCBI): domain Eukaryota; kingdom Viridiplantae; phylum Streptophyta; class Pinopsida; order Pinales; family Pinaceae; genus Pinus; species Pinus tabuliformis. Next base: position 2,078,263,528 of record CM062816.1, on the reverse strand, counting down.
AGTTATGGTGTTTGCAAGCTCTAGAATTCCATCTCAAACAGGTCATCGTGGAATTTTCGCTATAATTGTTTTTGTATGACGTTTCAGACTCTAAAATTAAAACCCATTTGATCCGTAAACTTGGTGAAGCTCAGGCCCAAATTTCAAATCTTTTTTCGCTATATTTTTGGAGATACAATCCAAGACATTTAGGGTTTCAGAAGGCTCCTGAGTTACATCTCAAATAGGTGGATTTGGGAGAATCATCATAACTTTCTCTTTGAGCATCATATTGAAATTGCGTAAGAAGTTACAGAAAGAAGATGGACTGTAGCTTTTTGTATATCGGTTTCAAGTCCTAACGTTGAAACAGTGACACGTGGCACTTTGTACAAGTTTATTCTACTGAACTAGTCTATAATAAGGTCACCGTGGGAGATTTGACATAACTCTTCCTTGCAGAATCCAATATTTATTAGACTTGTAGGGTTAGAAGGAGGACTCAGATAGCTACTACAGGACACAATTTCCAAATTTGGAGATCTGAAATTATAGAGTTACATTCATTTCAAGATCAAGCTCTTTAAATCAAGAAAAGGCGATATGAGGAAGTTTGATGGCAAGGATCCAGTAAATTGGAACTACAGATGGAGCAATATTTTGATCTACATGAGGTGTAACTATTACAAAAGGTACCTATTGCATCTTCATATTTAGAACTAGATCAATTTTTATGGTATAAAGGGCTTTGCTCTCGTAAACCACTTGTTATGTGGTCAATTTTCGCGGAGGAAATGATAGCACATTATGAGGATACAAAGAGCAACACCTTCTTTAGCCAATTGATAAATCTCAAACAAAAGTGTTCAATGGCAGAGCACATTGAGGACTTTCAAAAATTGAATATAAGGGAAAATGATATTCCAGAGAAGCAGAGGATTGATGTCTTTATAGGGACTTTAAAGGATAACATTAACCATGAGGTTCGTCTTTAGGAACCTGATTCATTGGAGAGGGCAAGAAAAGTGAAGAGTAAAATTATGGCAACAAGGTAGTCTACCCCTCACAACTATAAATATGGAAGTGTTCTTTCTCCTAGCCTTCCACAACCTACAAGGTTGACACCACAACAATTAGAAGAAAAAAGAGCAAAAGGGCTTTGTTACAATTGTGATAACAAATACATTAAAGGTCTTAAGTGTGCTGAGAAGCAATTATTTTACATTGATTGTGAAGAGGAGGAAGAAAAGGATCAAGAAACGTCAAAAGAAGAGGACATACACCATGAACGAACCTGAGAGAAAGAAGAAATGAATCTGACCATATCTTGTAAAGCATTAGTAAGAATTACCACTCCGCAAACTCTCAATATAGAAGGACATATCAAGAAGAAAAATGTTCAAGAAGTGAAAGATCACATTAAGCATCAACAACAAGTTCTCCAACTTTTAAACGATGGTGCAGAATTGAATGAAATAATAGGCATATCAACATCGTAGTGAAAGAATTTTTGATGTAGGCGATTGGGTATTTTACGGCTACATCCATACAAACAAATGTCCCTCAAGAAAGCTATTTATGAGAAGGAAATGTTGGCAATACTACATGCACTTAAGAAATGGCGACCTTACCTAATGGGAAGACACTTCAAGGTAAAAACGGATCATGATAGTCTTAAATACTTTTTAGAACAAAGATTATCTTCAGAAGAACAGAAAAATGGGTCACAAATATGTTAGGTCATGACTTTGAAATCAACTACAAAAAAGGGAAGAAAAATGTTGTTGCGGATGCACTCTCAAGAAAGGATGAGGATGTGGAAGCATTGTTTTGTGCTATTTCTATTATCCAACCAAATTAGATAAATGAAGCAACGGATGAATGGAAGAAGGACGAAGAAGTGTGGCCACTCATTAAAAAGTTACAGAAGATCCCAGTTCAAACAATATTTCCAGAACTTGACGAGGAAGGAAAATTCATATTGGAACCTGGAGCAGTCATAGAAACAAGAACCCGACAGCTACAAAATCGATCAATTTCAGAGTATCTCATCAAGTGGAAGAATTTACCCGCTAAAGATTCCACATGGGAGGACAAGAATTTTATACAAAAGCATCCAGAACTACTCAAGCATTGAGGACAACACTTTTTGAAGGAGAGGGGCATGTTAGGTCCCTACACTACTAGTGTAACCCCTTATTGTTATTAGTACAATTTCTTATTATATTGTTGTGCCCATGTAGTCCCCATATTGTTATTAGTGTGCCCCATAGAAGCCCACTATTGTTATTATTGTGCCCTTACATTATTATTGTTATGTCGGCTTTGATTATATTATGACCCCTTAGACTTCTATATATAGAAAGGAGGTCTTGTCATTTGTATCATCCAAGAATTGTTCATTTGTGTAATGTAAAGGAGGTTGCCCCCTCGAAGAGGCTGATTTCTAAGGTGTTGATATTTCTTCTCTATCTTTCTGTGAGTTGGTTTCATAACAAATTGTGTGCTTGAACATGGGTGTTCCATTATCATCATTAAACTTGTATTTCGAAAAGTCATCTATAACTTCCGCCAACACATCAAAATCAACAGCATGAGAGAAACATGATAGGGTTGTGATTTGGACATAAGTCATGAAGGATGTGCATAAATTCAAAATAGACTTCAAGGGCTCAGCTTGTCATCTGGACCTCCTTCTAGTACCATAAATGTTGATGGTGTTGGACCCACCAACATTCAGGGGATCTACCCCATAAAAAGTCCCAGCTAGACCTCAAACCATTTGGAGTAGGATTCCCAGTAGTGGGTGGTGACGTAATGCCTTGACCACGGTAGCATGCATAGATAAGTATGATAACTTTGGATTGAAGCAAGTGTGTGACCTTGCGACAAATCAAGTGCAATGCATGGGGGTTCTAACACATGGAGGGGAAAAGGAAGCGTGCCCCTTAGAAGCTTGTAATAGTATGCAACTTGAAAGGAACACAAAAGCGGAATGACATCACAAGCTAAAATGTGGAAGAGTCCATAAATTAAAGTGACGGGTTAATCAAACAACATGCATTCAACAAGATTCATACAATTTCATACAAATTAGTTCATAAGAAAATGCATAAGTTAAACAACATACATTACTAAAGCAGCCAGAATAGTCCAACTACAATAACAACATATGCATTAAAGCGTGTTGGCTTTAATATTATTATTATAAGTTAAATTTCCATACACACATACACCATTGACGACCACTAGCCCCAATAGTGGAGCATTACATTCAAGAACATCTGCTCCTCCAAAGAATTATACTCACTCTACGATGTGGAGAAGTCAAGGCTCGTCACAATACTCCCAAGCCTTTTCTAAGCCTAAGCCTAGCCAAAAGCTTGGCTCTCAAAAACCAATTTTATGAGTTATGAGATTCTATTTATAACAAAGGGTGGGGTGACCCTTGACATCCCCCTTTGTGACTCTTTGACTATCCTCATGACTATTCAAATTCTTTACAAATAACTCATTACATAACATGATGACTTTTCACATTCCACTGATGACACTTGGAATTTCACTTACAACATATTTACAGATAATATTAAATTTTCCATATGTACCGATGTGAGACAAAATAGGCTAGAGAAAACCTAACAAAACAAAACACTATGACTCTGAAGTTTGGGGAAAGACCAACTTGGAAACTTTCACTTGGTGCTTCTCAATCACGTACTCATGCTAAGCTTGGTCATGTGCAATGATGTCCCCAAACTAGTTGATCATGTCTTTCTGATAGCGGAATCTTCCCTCCATATCATCTAGGTATATGTTCTTGGAAATTATATCCAACTCATCCTAAAGCATGTGCAGCATGGTGTTGACCATGACGGGACCACCATTAATAATGCTTTTGCATGTTATGTGCACTGAGCTCCAAGTCATCCCTGGTGGCCTCCTGCCTTAGCTGCTCTATGTACCTATTGATCTCTAACCAAAGTTGGTTCTTGTGTTTAGCCTTGGTGAGGGAACCGATTGAAGGGATCATTTGTGTTCTCAACATGACATCCAAACTCTTGTACAACCATGCATATGAGGCTTGTATGTTGGTGAAAAATGGGGAGAGATGCTTATAGTTATGGATCAACATCCATACCTTTTCTCTCTCCAGCTCTTCCTAAGGCTTCATCATTTTTGGTAAGTGAAGCGGGGCCCCTTTGTACAACATTGTCCACTCTTTCACATGGGCGATGGTAGCATGTATTTTCCTGAGATTTTGAACAAGCTCTTTGCTCCATTTTTGTAAGCCATGCACATGGGAAACTTCTTTATGCATGGTGATGAATCCGTCATAGAGCTTCCACATGGTAGTCTCAAGTGTTGATACCTCATCAAGGATCAGTTTTGTCATCTCTTCCATTATGGAAAATGTACTCTTCTCTTTGATTTGTTTTTCCACTTTCTTGGCTACCTGCAAGTTGTTTTCCATTTGTTCATTCTTGGCCAACAACAACTTAACATTCGAGCCTTTTTCTCCTACATAGGACAAGGTGGCATCGGCAATTGAAACTAGATGATTTCTAATATCTGACACTATCACCCTTTACTTGATGAATGCAGGTGACATGTGATAACCTGGAAAGTGTTTCCTCTGCGCATGTACAATCTTATTCTACAACTCATCGAATGAAATATTGTACACATCCATAACTAGATCATCATAATCAAGGAGAACAACTTCTCCTTGCTCGCTTGGGACTGGTTCTGACATTGCTGGTGGTGGAGTCTGAGAGGTGACCTCGGGTGCTCTCGGCATGAGGTCGGTGTCTTCATTCTGTGGCTCATCCCCCAACTCAATTTCCATTACTTCGATCAGTTGCTCAATCTGCTGAGCAAGCTCCCGATCCTACATCTGTTCACCCTCTCCTTCAGTTTTTGGTTGTTCTGACTCTTTAACCTATATGGGCATTGTTTTCTTTGTCTTCACACCTTGCCTTTCTTCTTCCTCCTATTTCCGCTTCTCTTCCCTTTCTGTCCTTCTCACCTCTTGCTCTTCCTTCAACTTCTTCTTCGTTTCCTGCAACTTCCATTCTACTTCCTCCAGACTTTGATTTTCTTTCTTCCTTCGCTTTGCCCTCTTTATTCATTTCTCCCTCTTTGCCTCCATTGCCAAAGTTTCTTTCTTAGTGATGGGATCTACTCTCATCTTATATCTTTTCTCTACCTCTGGGTTTTCAACAATCTTCCTCTTTCCCTTGTCCTACACTGGATTGTTGCTTATTGGTATTCTTGTTGTTGCTTCCTGTGTTGCTGCTGCCTGCAAAGTAGCCTTCCAAGTTGTAGCTATACTTACCGCCTCATGGAGCTTGGAGTTATTGTAACAGTATCTCCAAGGGTCCTCCTTGTGCCAGTGGAATTTCGTTTGGATCCATGGATAGTAAACCTTTGCATAGTGGTTCTTACAAACAATGTGGGGATCATATGGATTAAAGTCCTTGGTGCTGAACTCGAACTGCAATATATCCTTAGCTTCGACATCTGCATCGTTCAAGCTCTTAATCTCGTATAACTTGATCCTAAAAGGAAAGCGGGCCATGGTGCCTTCTTTTTCATGTGCAGTCCTTCTGATAACCCTGTGGAAAGGTGATATGAGACCTGTTGCATCACCAACTTGTCCATGGCATACCTTGGTAGAACATGTGAAGGCTTCTCTCTGCCAAACACTCTGATGAAGGTGTCATCGGGTGAGGCATACCAATCATCAATGTTAAGTATCGCCTCCATCGCTTCTTGGAACATGCAGGGTGGATCCTACTCAAAGATAAGCTTGTAAAACAGGATGATGAAATGGTCAATTAGCCTTGACATTAATCCCCGGTAGATGCAATCAGAAAACAACTTGAAATAAATGTTGACGACTGTCTCTTTCGGTGTCCATGTCAAACTCATGCCAGAGAATTATTGTTGGGCAAAAATTGCATCCAGTAATTATGCAGACATGTAGAATCTCAATTGCTCATCCTTGGGCAAATTTCGGGTGTTAGTCACATGGAATTTCAACTAATAAGCCAACAAGTCTAACTAGTTGAATGGAATTTTGTCACTCACCAACTGGCCCAACACAACTACCCAACCTTCAGGAAAGGTCTCGACGCTATCTTGACCATGTATTCGACATGCAAAGATGATCAAGAACTAGTAGGACTTCCTGAGTTACTTGGTCTTATAAACATGACTGGGTGTTTGCCTTAAATTTGACAACTCTTTCACCCAGCTCTTGACTATATTTCTTGTGTTCACCTAGTTGTGGGTGGCATAGAAAAGTGTGTCCATGCGCCTCATTGGCTAAGGTAAATGATACATCTGACGATAGGTCTGTGCCCTGAAGGTGGTAAGATATATCTTGCTGGCACTTCTCAATTACATAGTCTATGGATCTATGTGTGAGACAATCCAGCTGATAATGTCCTCACATGGGAAGGCAGGGTACTTGCATGCAACCTTATATAAGCCTCACCATTGGATACTGATATAAACTAGTTGGTCCTCTAAGTCTTCCTTGAAGTCCTCTGCAATAGTATCCTTCATTTTCTGCCATGTCAACTTGATGACCATCTCAATGAACATCTGAGTATATGCATAAACTTGCAAGTTAACTGACACCTACTCAACTACTTCCTTAGTACTACTCTCGATAGTTTCCTTTGATGCATCTCAATTGGAGACCATGTTAACTGTAACTTCTAGAGAGATGCTCAACAATTGTTGTACCTAGAGACAAAGAGGACAGTCATGGCACACAAATGTTAGCTTAAAACCTAAAGCAAATTCAAGATCAGATCAAGCAACAAACTAGAGTAATGCTATGAGAGATTACGCAATTTTGGTTCACAGAGGTGATTGGCTGCCTGCTAGAACTTCACACTACACAATCCCAATAGTCAGTGGGGGAGGCTTACTGAATGGAACTACGCAATGCGTAGTTCAGTCTGGGTAGAGGCCAGAAGAGACTGTGCATTGTGCAGTCTCAATGGCCAGGACTAGGAGGCTGGTTCCTGGAACTGTGCAGTTCGCAGTTGGAGCTAGGCTAAGGCAGCCTTTGCATAGTTCTAGAAGCCAACATAGAGACCTTCATCTCCCAGAATGCGCAGTTCTTGCAAGGGAAAGTGAGATTCAAGCAAGGGAAGCTCAGATCTACCCAAGGGGAGGGTGAAACCGAGCAGATATGAAAGAATGAAACTAAGTGTAGATCTGACTGAATGATGATGCATGCAAGTGAAACAAGTGCAAGAATCAATCACACTGAAGGAAAACGAATCATGTGGAAAGATTCATCACAACAACGACCATTAGTACAAAAACTAGGTAATGCATGCGACACTTAGGAAAGGCAATGCAAAACTTGAAACAACACGTCTACACTAGAAGCACTCTCACAAGTTAAAACACTAGGATTCTTTCAACACAACAAGTGAAACAACACTCTCACAAGTTAAACAAGAAAAAGTGACATAAAAAGTGACGAAATACTAGAAAAGAAAGACTTACCAAGAAAAGCAACGATGATCGCACCAAAGGTTCCTTGATCTCCTTGAGAATGCCAGAGCTCCAAGATCAAATGGGAAAATGAGCTCTGGAAGCATTGATTAAATAGTTTTGATTGATTTAGGGTTTATGACGTGAGGAAAAAGTGACACTTGGTGGAAGTTTCAAAAATAACTCAAGTGCCTCCTTCGGGCTACTAAAAATAGAACCCTATTTTCTAGGGATTAATTTTCACTCTTTGCTTTTTCGGGAAAAGATGCCATGCATTTCCGAGAGAGATTGTGCAGTTCTAGGGAGACCCATGCAACTCACTAGTTCGTGCACTGAGCAGCCTCTGAGAAGAAGGCTTCTATGATATTTCTGGGCTGAGTCACTTTGTGATGCCTCTCATGTTCTACGCAATTTCCTAGCTGAAGGTTGGTTGTGAACTAGCTTTGTGCAATTTTGGAGCTAAAGGCTCACTGTCATCTTGAATTGCACGATTCCTGAGAGTAAGGTTGGTTTTCCTCAAAGATTGCGTAGTTCTCTAAGGCAAGCCCAAAATTGGGTGAAAACGAAGTAAAGAGATCAGCTTGTGGGTTAGACAGTAAACCAAGTGATCAAACACAAGCCATGATGAAAAGATGAGGCTCAATCAAAGCACAAGTACCTGGGTCAGTGCAATATGAGTTGTTGTAATTTAGAAGGGAGGCTCCAAAACAAAGCATAGGCAAAATTTTGGAGGGTGGTTGTAGCCACTACAATAGGAAAATAACAGCCCTACATCCAAGCGAAGGAAAGGAGGGAAGGTCAAAGAGATTACAGGTCTATTTATGGGCAACATATGTCACATGTGCGAGGAAAGGTAAGGGGATATATATATTGTAGAAAATCCAAAATTGCATAAGTTAAGAATCTAAGTTAAAACAAGAATGAAATCTATATGTCAAGTTAATATAGAGCTCCTCTTTAGTTAAAGTGAATAAGTAAGGGATAGAATTTATCCTTTATCAGTCACATGTGTGAGAAAGGAGAGTCTACTACAGCAAGGAAGACTACAGTTAAGGAGGCCAAAAAGTTCATACCTGAGTTGGAGAAGTGAAGGCTAAATTGATTGTTTGGAGATTTCAGTGGAGGGCATCTTGAGCTAGTTTAGTGTTCGGAACTAATTCCATAGTATCTATTTTTGAATTGATGTTTCGAGTCTATAACAATAATCTTCATCAGGATAATACCTATAGAGAAGAGCGCAAAGGTTATGGATTAATATAGAAAGGTATGGAAAATGAATGAGCCAACCAGTTAATCATTTTTATTATTTGGAAAATTAAATTATCATAAATTGTTAATTATATTCCTGAAAAATAATAATAACGTGAATAATGATAATTTATAATTTCCTGAAATTAATAATAACAATAGAAGTTATAATTTTTCCTTATTCACTTTATTATTATTTTTCAGGAATATAATTAATAATTTATGATAATTTAATTTTCCAAATAATAAAAATGATTGACTTGTTAGCTCATTCAGTTTCCATACGTTTCTATATTAATCTCTAACCTCTGCGCTCTTCTCTATAGGTATTATCCTAATGATGAGTCTTGCTATAGACTCGAAACATCGATTCAAAAATGACTATTGTGGAATTAATTTTGAACACTAAACTAGTTCAAGAAGGCTAAATTGTAGAAAGTTGACTTGGTCTTGGATAGCTCATTTTGGTCAAGGGTCTAGGTCTTGGTCTTGGTATTTGTCAATTGGAATCTGTATAAGAAGAAGAAATTGTTTGGACTTTCCTCTCAAAGAGTGCGAGGTTTTGGCCCTGGCTGATAGCCTATATTCTCTGTCTCTTGTCTCTTTATGGTTTATGCATTGGTAGTTGTTTGATCAAGAATGACATTAATAACCTAAGTTAAAAGAATATCATAATCTTAAAGAAGTAAAAAACACTCACAAGCAGTTACTAATAAAAGAGAAATCACTTAATTATTATGCCCTAGATTTATCAATAGGGGAATGCACAGAAAAATAGAGAAGAGAAAATATCTATAATACCATTAATCTAAATTTCAGAGGAGAACATAATGAAATACATATTTAAAATCAAACATAGAGATACAGTGAAATTAAGCTTCATCTAATACATAGAAATGTTAAAGCTTTTTACATGCAGAATGAAAGAAAACTAGCTCGAATGGTGGTAGCTTATAACTGAGAAGAGATTTGATGGCTACACACCTTCTTGAACTCTGTTACAATGAGGATCAAAGGCCTTTTATCATAAAGAAACAATCAGAAACCCTAAATATCCAAAACCCTAACCCTAGGAGATGAAGCACCAAAGGTTTATGGGCCCTGCTGGGGTAAGTTTGAACATCAACTTCCCAGGGTCATAATTTTGACATACGATCTTCATTTGGCACACAGGATAGCCCATTAGAAATGTCTATCTAAGGAGAAAATTTTTTGACTAAAAATGTATTCAACGACTCATGATTTCCTGTTTCCATAAAAATTGTTGTTTAGGGCCTCAAAACAACTCCACAAGTTCAAGACCTAAAACTACCAAAAGTAGAAAACTGCCAAAATAGGAAAATTATGCTATGAGCAAGCGGAATAGGTGGGTGGCCACCAATATCCACCTGGATCACCCTTCTTCATGGATCTCTTCTTTCTTTTGGTATATCCTTCCATCTCTCCCTTTGGTCTCCCATATGTGATTGAAAAATATTCTATGTTTAACATACTTGTGAAAGTACTTTGAATTCATGTCCCCTTCTCAAAGCCATATAACCTTGCTTTTTAGAGATTAATTAAGTTCTTCCATTTATAATGTATTATTATTCTTCCTTTATAAATTAATAATGCACATCTTGTCATAATTAGAAAGGATCCCTTGTTGATTCTTGTTTAGAATACTTGTGATCTTTTCATCCACCTCTCGAATGAAATGCATATTTTGTTCTTACTATTGTCTAGACCCTTTAGATACCACCATTTTAAGAGACTTAATTTTATTCATAAACTGATCCATAAAGGGATGAGATTGATAATCCACCAAACATGACCAATTATTCTTACTATCTTGTCAAATTCCTCCACCCCCAACCAACCTCGATTAAATTTGAAAAGGTCTAAATTATTTAGTTTATAGTTCTCAATTTGCAATATAATTGGATGGTGATGAGAGAATTGTTCAATAACCACCCAAGAGTGATATTCTTTAACTCCATTTAGAATATATTATGATACCATGAATCTATCAAGCCTCTTGGCTATAGCTTCTTCTCCCTTTCTCCAATTTCTCCAAGTAGGAATAAATTTTATGGGCTCCACATCTACAAGTTCACGCCTTTCAATAAAGTGTTTAAAGAAGTTGGTTAAAGTGTCCACACGAGCATTCAAACCCCATAACTCTTTGCAGGATAAATTGAAATTCATATCTCCTTCCAATATCATATCCTTACCCTAAATAATACCTTCATGATCTAAAGAATTCCAAAATTCCTCCTTTTCTTGGTAAGGAGCAGATATATTGACTAGAGAAGTAACCTTTTGAAGATCCATACAAAACCCATGAATAAAATTCCCAGCCCACAAACGCTTCCTAAAATGGAACCTAATCTCAACTTCTAACCACATCATAAACCCCAAAATAAACCATTTGCATAAATAGTAATAAAGTCCCAGTCAAATAAAAATGAAGCTAAATACTCCACTATTTTAGTTCCTTACCACATTTTCCCTTGAAGAAATAAAAGGTTTGTATTATAATCTAACAACATTCCTTTGAGGGCTCTTCTTTTATAAGGGGGGCCCAAACCTCTTATATTTAGAGAAAGAAGCTTCATTAGGAAAGTTTGTTGTCGAGTAGCTCTATTGTAAGAGCCTGCTAATAAACTTACCACTCTTTAGAATTAGACACCTTGGATACTTGAGGCTTTTGTTTTGTTCCTCAACCTCTTGTATAGTCATAGTTTTGAACCTTGGGTAGACCCCCTTGAAATTTCCTATATTTACCATTTATATGGCCCTTATCATTTAGCCCCTCACATAAATTTGAATCCACAAATTGCTAAAAGAAACTGAAGGATCTTTGGAATCTAGAAACTTACCTTTGACATTTGAGGTTGATTCTTGGAGTCCCATTTTAAGGGATTCAAAGATTTTTTTCCTTTCCAATACATGAACTAATGGTTGTAATTGATTAGAATATGTAGGGATCCCTCCAATTATTATCCCCTATGTACCTTCTACAATATCTAGATATTCTTGTTCTGAGTCCATCTGATTCATCCTAACCTCCATAAACCACTTCTACCATAAACCACTTTTGATTAGAAGTAATTGATATTAAAAACTCCAATCCCAATAACACCTCTTCCACATCTGTAAAAGATGAAATTGCAAAACTTATACCGTTTTCAGAATATTCTTCAACATCAAAAGCAAGATATTATATGGTGATAACTTCTATACTAAACTTTAAATCACTTTTCAATATTTAATAATAATATTTTATATTAAAATAATATCATTTACATATATTGAAAAACATTTCTTAAAAACTAACCTAACATTTATTAAAAAAAATAGCATTAATGGAATCTTAGAAAAGCAAAAAAAACTCTTAAAAAATAACATATAATCTATGATTACAAGAATCTAGAAAAGCAAACCAGCAATGAAAGCAAGGCATTATAATAACCTTTTTAAGATTTGATTCCTTATAAAGAGGGGCAGATATGCCACTTGCAAAGGGAATGTCGAATCACATAAAGGTCATTAAATCAACTTTGAAGATTTATTTAATAAACGAGGATGCTCACCTTTAATAAAATAGTGAGAATGCGCATCACTATTTTTAATACAAAACATAATTCAATCATTAAAAGTTTGTTGAGCTTAGAACCCTTATCCATACAACCCCACAACAATTATCTCAATCATTAAAAGTTTGTTGAGCTTAGAACCCTTATCCATACAACCCCACAACAATTATTTTGGGAGGCAAACTTTTGTTGGTGTTGTATTATTTATTTAATTTTAAATAATTGGTGGCTTAAAATAGTTTTGTTGTTCAATAGTATGTCTTATCCTTCTTTTGTGTTTTTTAATTCTCACACCTACTTTTATTAAATTTTGTTGTTTTTTAATATGTGATGTTGTTGTGTTTATTAATTATTGAAATTATAACATAGGAACCTTCCATTTTGTTGGGATATTGTTATATTTTGTGATGGATACTATATTCTTTCTATTTAATTGCAATTGCATGTGTTTGAAGTTTGTTTCTTTCACGATTTGAATGTATGATAGTTAACATCTATCGATGTTTGAATTAACTGAAGGTTATTTCCTTTTTATCTTTGAATTAAATTATTTGTTTCCTTAGATTTCTTTCGATTACATTGATTATGACTCTCGTTTCCTTTCGATTTGGTATGGTTATTTATTCAAAGATTCCATCTTTTTTTATTGAGAAGCAGTCCAATTTTGTTGAGTCATATTTATTTATGAGTTTATTTTGGTTAATTTTATTTTTTATTTTAATGATTTGAGTACATGCTTCAAGTTTATTTTTTGGTTGGGATATATCAAACTTATATTTTCTATCATTAGATCTAATCATCAATACGTGTAGTTGAATCATTATAAGAGTGTTTTTTTGGTGTACTAATGATTAGCCATATCATTTAAGCATTACCAAATTTATGTAGGTATCTTGTTTTCCATTTTTTTTTTGGATTTTATGTTAAAAAAAAATTAAACTTTACTAGTATTTTTTTCTCGTTGGTTTGGATCTCTCATTATTATATTGGTTAGTTGGATCTTGCGATGTCTACATTCTAATCCTTCACAATTTAGGCAATTTTAATGTATGAGAGAAGGTAGTCCTTAGTATAATGAGCACATAGCTATCAGTATAAAGAGCACATTAGTCATATTATTTTGTGTTTGAGAAAATAGATCTTTTGTGTTTGTATAGTTGTTTTATTTTTCTCAATTCATTGGAGATAGGATTATCCTTATTTCTTTTTATAATGAAATTTTGATAATTTGATTACATTCAAAGGTTCTAACTTTCTTATTAATTGTTATTTAGCTTTTTTCTACATTCAATTAGTTGTCATATTTTAGACTAGATTATTTAGTTTCAAACTTAGAAGGGTTTTTATCTATGTAGAAGGAAAATTAGCATTGAGTGCCCCTTCCCATTTTCTTGATCACCATTCAAATTGGATAATAAACCTTAATGGTTATCATCTCTTTTTTCATTGAGTTTGATAAATAATCAAGTCACATGCATTTTTTAATCTTACTTCTCATTCTCAAGTTTGATTCATTATTAAAGTGGATTAATCATGTCACTTAAGTAAAAGGGTTAATAAGTATTGAATTTTATGTTCTTGAATGATTTTTATCATTTTTAACATTGTTTACTACTGGTTTTGGAGAAAAAACCATCAATAATGACATAGAGAAAATTGTCTAACTCCTAAATATTATAGGCGAGTCAACAAGATACATGTAATTTTCTCCTGGTAGGTGTGCCATTTTATGTATTTTTCCTCATACTCAAACTCTTACATAATATTATAATATTATGTAACTTGTGTGTGTGTGCCTGGTCAACCTTCTTCACAGTTTAAAAAGTCTGAAGATCTAGCGCAAATTAACTATGTTGCTGTTCCCACGCAGTTGATTGATGAACAAGTCTCCACGCAGAAGGATCTAACCTCCACGCAGCACAATATTGAACATATACCGAACAAAACACAGTTGGCCTCCTCGCAGCACAATACTGAACATCTGCCTAACAAAGAATCTTTAGAATCTGTTGAAACAGTAAAAGATGTAGCAGACCACTATAATTCCAGCGCACCTTCTATTAACTCTTCTCAGCTAAATAAGAAAGCCTTTCAAGCAGTGGACTGTAACCATAGTAATAACTCCTCAGATTCTGCTCACCTCCTCAGCAATAACTCTACTGTAGTAAACCTCTCTCAGCTAGTGTTAGATAACAATCTAAAACTTCTTCTTGAAAAAGGTTTAAACTTTGCAATACCCCCAGCCAAAATTCCTATATATGACATCATAAGTAACATTGAAGTCAGTATAAAAAACACTGACCAAAACAAAGCAGAAGAAATAAGGCAAGATGTGTCCAGAATTCTTAGAAATGCTAGACCTCCCCCCAGCAATATATCCAAAGAAGAAGCCAAAGCCCTAAAAAACATCAAAAATAACAAAAACATTATAATCTTAAAAGCGGACAAAGGTAATGCCACTGTAATCATGAATAGGACTGACTATGAGCTCAAAATGGAAGAACACTTAATAAACAGTGGCTGTTATAAAGTTCTAAACAAAGACCCTACCAGCAAAATTCTTCGCCAAGTTAGTGATAAAATTAAAAACTCCTCCCTTGATACCTCCATTAAGAAAAAATTAATCCCTAATAGTGCCATCATCCCTAGAATTTATGGTGTGCCAAAAATCCATAAATCTGGTGTTCCATTAAGACCTATAGTGAACACTATAGGATCCCCCACTTATTGGCTAGCTAAATATCTAGCAAGCAAACTCAGACCTTTAGCTGGGAACACTCCCTCATATATCAAAGATTCCTCTTCCTTCATAGAATGGATCAAAAACCTAGAATTTAATGACAATGACCTAATGGTTAGCTTCGACGTAGTGTCTCTATACACCATGATTCCTGTAGATGAAGCCTTAGAAGTGCTAAAAAATATTACTGACCTAGAAACTGTGGAACTTATAAGAATTTGCCTTAAATCCTCATACTTCAGTTTTAAAGGTAAAATTTATGAGCAAACCCATGGTGTTGCAATGGGTTCCCCATTATCCCCATTGATTGCTAATCTTTACATGGAACACTTTGAGAAAATGGCTCTTAGGTCTTTCCCCTTCACACCTGAAGAGTGGAAACGGTTTGTAGATGATATCTTTGCTAAATGGAGCCATGGCTTAGATAGGCTCAAGGAATTCTTATCCCATATAAATAGCCTCTCCCAGCACATAAAATTCACCATTGAAATTGAGCAAGACAACCAGCTCCCCTTCTTAGATGTCCTCCTCACCAAGAAAGAAGGCAAGTTAAGCCACCAAGTCTTCAGGAAGAAAACACACACTGACAAGTATCTTCATGCAAACTCCCACCACCATCCTAAACAAAAAATGGGTGTCATCAAAACCCTAACCACGAGAGCCTCCAGAATCTCCGACCCAGAACATCTAGAGGAAGAACTTATCCATCTCCATGAAGTTTTTGTAAACAATGGCTATCAACATCACACCATCAACAAAATTATTAAAAATTCCTTAACCAATAAACAAAACAAAAAGAAATCATTTGATAACCCTAGAATATCCCTTCCCTATATCAAAGGAATCACTGATAAAATTGCCAAAGTTCTCGCTAAGCATAACATTATGGTGGCTTTCACCCCCCCTAACACCATAAAAAACATGCTTGAATCTGCAAAAGATTCAATTGACCCAAAATGTCACAAAGGCGTTTATTCGATTCCCTGTTCTTGTGGTAAAGTTTACATAGGGGAAACAGGAAGATCCTTTGGAGTAAGATTAAAAGAGCACATTAGTGATATTACTAGAAATAGGTCTGATAAATCAGGTCTTGCAGAGCATGCTTGTTCCTCCTCACACTATATATGCATGGAACAAGCTAAATTAATCCACAAGGAAGACCACTATTTAAAAAGAAGAATTAAAGAGACAATAGAAATTGAAAAAGCCTCTAATAATATGAATAGGGATGATGGTCTTAAACTAAGTAATACATGGAAACCCTTGTTAAACAAAATAAAGTAACTTTAAGTTATACAAATTCTCACTTAAGACAGCATTTACAGCTCAAATAAATAAATAAATTACAATTAACATATATATATATAATTATAATTGCATAAATTAATAACCAAATTCTATTAATTAATTAAAAAAAAAAAAATTAATTAACTAAATTTAAAATTAATTTAATTAATTAATTTAAATTGATTTTATTTTAAATTTAGTTCAATCTAAGTTTATTTTAATTTAGGCCAAATTAATTTAAGTGAATTAATTTTATTCAAAATAAAAAAAATCATTATTAATTAATTTAAATTTAAAAATTAATTAATTAATGAATTAATCAACATAGTTTTAAATTGATTAATCAAACCAAATTTAAAATTAATTTAATTAATTAATTAATTAAATTAATCTTTCGTTAAATTTAGTTTATATTAATTTATTTTTATTTAGGTCAAAAATTACTTTTAAATTTATTAATTAGATTAAAATTTATAACAAAATTAAAATTTATTTAATCCATTGAGTTTATATTAATTTTATTTTTAAATTAGGCCAAATTAATTTAAGTGAATTTATTTTATTAAAAAAAAATAAATTTATTAATTAAACTAAATTTAAAAATTAATTAATTAATATACTTTTAAATGTAAAACCAATTTATTTAATTAAATTAATTTATTAAATTGATTTTATTTAGTTTATATTAATCTTATTTTTAATATTAGATCAAATCAATCTACTATTAAAAAAATTACTTTTAATATAGGTTAAAATTATTAATTAAATTAAAATTTAAAATCAAAATTAAAAATTTATTTATCCATTTATTAATAAAGTGTTGAAATCTAGCCGACCTCTCCTAACCTAGGTTATCTATCCATCCTTCTATTAATAGGTTCTCATTTTCTTGACTCTCTCTTTCTCAAAATGCAGATTTCATTACCCTGATGATGGACTCACCTAGCTAGTCCGAAACGTTGGTTTCAAAATTGCTCACAGGTTTTTCCATTAACTAAATAACCATGTTGTTGTTTCTAAGGCTACAACTAGTGTTGGATCTAGAAACACAACAAAGATGTATTCCTTTTAGTTGATGTTAAATGATTGGTATGGAAAGAGATGTTAACTCTCTTTATATAATGGAAGACCCTAAGCTCATTATTGAATGGTTTAATGGAAATTACAGGTTTAAAAATAGTTTATTAGCTCCCATTACATAATTAAAGAGGCAAGGGTTTGATTTTCATTTCTCTATTACCAACATATTCTTATCAAACTCAAATTGAAATCAAATTTGTGTATAAAGAAATTTTAAGGTTGCAAGAGGGGTTCATGAAGTTAGCAGAAGAAGTGGAGGAGTGTGTTGCTACAAACATACTCTCTATATTTATTCCTAGAAATATATATTTAGATGGATAACCATGGTGAAAGCTTCTTATATATCTCCAAAAAAAATTTATAAGTTATATTATATGTTATTATTCTGTTGGGTTTACGACCTAGTTGAAAAATGCATATAATGAGGAAAACTTGTATGTTTATGATGGAACTGTAACTCATATCTTTTATTTATGAGAGTAATGAATAGACACAATACTATGTATTTCATTTCTACTTGAAATATCATTAAAAAAATTCTTAGAAAATAAAATATAAGGTTTAATGCCCCCAATCGGAATGTGGATTGTGTTAGTCAAGCCAGGCTGAATGCAAATCTGTAGTACTCTAGCCATAATCACTATCGCCCCCCACATGCTCAAGGCAAGGGGTGCAGTGTCCTTCGGAATGAATGCATGTTTAGTAAGTGGGAAAGGTGGCGGGGAAGGGATTAAGGTAGGATGGTGGAGTAGGCAAGGTTATTTGACGTGCAGGGCAGGTGAGAAAGGTTGTGGAGAATGGTAGTGATACAGAGATGGGGAAGGTCGACGGCAAGAGCAGAACCTTGGTCGCAGATAGACGCGTGAATCCGGGTATGTAATTTGGCCCTGCCTCAGTGTTGAATCTATGTTTTGGTTGGGGTTCTGTTGGGGGGAAGGGAGGGGCAAACGTCCGACACAATGGGGAATTGAATGTTATGGGTGGCAATGGGGGCAGCAATTGCAGGCCATGGCCAAGTTTTGCATATATATTTTCTCCCAATTGGACCAGAACCATGGCTAAGGGGGGGGGGGGGGGGGGGATGTGGGCTATGGGGCTATGTGGGTAAAAGCTTAGTTCTTAAGGCCATGGGGACATGAGATAGAGGCACTACAATTCCAAGGGGGTTGGGAGTTGTAGAGAGGTAGGGAAGAGCTGAGGGCAGGGGGATGGGGCTACAACTGTAGCAGTGGCCCGCAGAGAAACCATTGGGAGAGCTGGAACCCGTATGACACTGCAAGCAAAGCCAGGAACCCTGTGCGGCAAACTTACCAAAGGGACAAGCGAGGCCATGACTTCTCTCTCCGGGCTGAGGGTGCAAGAAGTTGGAATCAATGCAAGCGTCCTGCTAGATTCAGGAAGGGCCTACGGGATTGGCTTGAGATGTAGTAGGACGACCAACATATAAAGCATAGTAAGGGGGATGGGTATAATGATGGGCCTCGGGCTAAGAGTCTGAAACCCCTCCCCCCGTGTATCTGCGGGCTCTAGGATTCCCCTGCACTCACGCAGATAAGTATAGAGGAGAGGAAATTCATGTTTGGATAAGGTGGTGTGTTAAGAAAATTTTGACGAATCTAACTTCTTATGGGTGTCATCAGGGCTTTGTTAAACAGGTCATGGCCCAAGCAGTGAGAGGACGAAGACGCGACAGGAGAGGCCCAACCCCCCAACTAGACAAGGGCTTGAGCACATTAGAGGCTCGCAGGGATCGTAAATCTATAGAGGACCTCATCGCTAAGGCAGCAGCGGCATACCGTGGCAGGACGGATGTGGGCATCCAGAAATTTTTGGAAGATTGGGAAGAAGAGGTAAAGCAAGAAAGCGAGATTGAGGAAGACCTGGACAATTTAATAACACTAATTCCAGATCCAGGGAATAATAGAGGGAGAATCACATAGTTTAAACAAACACTCTACTTGTACTACCTAATGAAGAGTCTCCTTGGTAAGGTAATGGAGCAAATTTCTGTGGGGATGGTGGTGATAGTCCAGGGACTACCGAATTACAAGAAAGACATGGAGAAAATTATTTTCTAACTGCACAAACAGGACGTCAGGATGGACAATATTGACCACCACATCCCTTGCATTTTGGAGTTGTATGGCATGCCAGGGGCTACTGTTGAAGACCCTGCACCCGTTGCATCAGTCTCTGAGGAACATAAGGACTAGACTCCCCATGCATAGTTTTGGTTAATGCGGTTAGCTTTTAATTTTCATGTTGCATATGTTAGTTTTTATAGTTATGTAGTATCTTAACATGAGAAAGAGACATATCTATCCTAGCTAGAAAGACTGAAACAATTCTATTTTTGGTTGGCTTATAACATTGACCGGTGGCCAACAGACTTCGTTTCCCCTCGGGGCAAGTTGAGTCCACTCGATTAATTTGTGTGGTGTAAACTTGTTTACTATATAATAGAAAATGGAATGGACCTACCAATCTTAGCAAAAAAAATATAAGGTTTAATGCCTAAAACCTTCATTAACTTAATTTATTTCCAAAACACATAAAGGGCGAGAAGGTGGGAAATTCAAAAATTGAGGTTTATGTCTCGAACTAATCATTCAATCATAAAGGTGTACTTTTTTTTTCTATTTGAAATTTGGTTTTTTGTAGCAATGTGGTTTTAGTTCATCAATGAAAATCTTAACAAATAATATCACTCTATTTATTGTAAATGTTATTAGGTATTTGGTTAGTTATGTCCAAACAAGTACTCAGTATGAAATCCCCTAGGTTAGTTGTACTAGTACACACCAATAGGTTTATTAGGGATGTTATCCACAAATGTAAGGAAGTATCCCTTGAGTTTCCTAGTAAAGTTATTGGAAATAAATTATTTAAATTTGTTTCAATGTACTAATCCATTTTTAACTTCTTCCTTTTTAGTTATTATTATTGAAAGTAGGTTGTTAATGCAAGAGCATCCCTAGGGTTCTAGTAATCTTTCACACTCAAAAACATTTGTTTTTTATTATGTGTTCTTGCAATTTTCTCAAAATTTCAATAATGATAATGGTCTAACATTTTCATCCACATGATTTCATTCTTTGGAATCATAAGCTTAATTTTATATAGGATATACAAATATTTTGTTCTACCTTCACATTGAATTTTAGAAGTAGAAATGGAGTTTAGAATCCATGCCCAAGTCCAAAATCAATGCACAAAGCTTTACATATTTCATTCTTGCATTAATATAGTCTTAGTATTTTGACCAGTGCAGATATAATCATTATATATGTTGTAGAGATTATCTTCATCTACATTCTGACTAAATTTTATGAAAAAATATTGAATTTAAGTACCCCGCTAGACACATGCCTAATTTAGAACCCATACTTACAATTTTTTAAAATCTATGTAGAAACAAGGGTGTAGTATTTTGACTTATGTGCAACTAGTACTTGGAATCAAAGTCTAAAAATTTTACATGATCTAGAGGACATATAACTTTCCTTTTGTCAAAATTTCATCTAAATGTATCATGTTTAATGGGTGAAATTAAATTCAATTACTAAGCACAACAAAAAATGATGAAAATAATTCCATGTATTCATTTTTCCAACTTGACTTTGATATTCAAATTTTAAAGTTTGGGTTGTATATGGAATTTATAAGGCAGTCATCTATTCATTAATTTTAAAAAGTTTGAGTTAACCAAGGAAATGAAAATATTTTGGAACCAAATATTCATGACCTATAACTTATGTATGTGAGATATTGATGCAATAAACGACTTTCACTCTTCATTTCTTGGTATTTTGTAGTTGTTGGAATTGTTATGTGATCTAGAGGCCTATTCATAGGTTTTATAATTATAATAAGGCTTGAGAATATCTGCCATTGATTTCAATAAATATTTTATAGTTGTGGTTGCATATTTATAATATTTAAATTTTGATTGGTTTTTTTGTGTGAATGTTTGTTTCCATAGTGTGACTTTGATTGTAGGTCCATGTATGATATGATGTAGGAGCATCATTGGCCAAAAAAAATCTACATCAATTGATTTCAATTAGTATCTTAGGAGATGAAATGAGTGGATTGTGAAATCATTATTCTTTTTCGTTGCTACTACATTTTCCTATTATTACATTGCCACAACACCACCCTATAGTTACATTGTTTTGACACCATTATTACAACACCATCTTATGGTTATGTTGCTACAAATTTGATGTTTTTATGTTGAAACTTTGTTGAATACCACGGATCATGAATTTCAATTATTCCATGTGTCTCAAATTGTTCGTGGTGAATCAATGGAATATCTATGTAGATAAGTAATGATTAGTTAGGTATATATACAAAGAGTTAATGATCAACCAGGGAATCAAACAAATAAGCAATGATTATATAGGGAAACATACAACAAAATGATGATTGGATAGAGAGTGAAACTACTATGTATGTTCAATATCTGAAGGAATAAAGGTTGGACTGGGAAATGGCTTAGGAAGTGAACCATTTTCATGGTTCATGTCATTTAAGGGCATGAAGTAGACAAGAGAAAGGGAGAGCTAATACAGTTGGAGATAGGGGAAAGAACTTGAGAGATTGAAAGAGGAAGGAGCCCATGAAGTTGGAAAAAGAGGCTAGAATAAAGGAGAAGAGAACAACTATTGAGTCTTGTGTGAAACAAATGATGCATAAGTTGAGGCATAGCACATAATAAAATTGTACATTAATCTTAAGAACAAATTGCTACCTAGTGAATGAGAAATGACAATTTCTTGTTGTCTCTTATCTTTTCTCCTATGATTTTTTCTTTATTTATTCACTGTATGTGTTAGTTTTTTATTTGTATTGTGCCATCATGTCAATAGTTGTGCACTATGTGGTTGAAAATTGAATTCCTATAGAGTTTTGTACTGGTTATAAGGTCCTCCTACTTTAAGTGGTATCAAATCTTATTTCAACTCATGAGATTGGTTCCTTCTTAGTGCTTTTGTAGTGTTTGGTTATTTTTGGACCCACAATAAGTTGTTTAAGGAAAATTTGTGAGAATCCAAGTCTAGATAAAGCCTGTGAATGCTAGTTAGGTTAAGGGTCACTAGAAAACTTGTAGAATTTCCACCACATAGAGAAGGAGCAACAAGAGGATGTGTTAGAAACTATGAATTGGAAGAATTAAGAAGGAGAATAGGCTCAGAGTTAGAAGATGAAATTGAAGAAGAAGGAAATGCTAAGGAAGTGGAACCAACCATACGTTTAATATCATTTCTGAAAAATCGAGGTACCATAAAGGTGGAAGTTTCATGTTATAATGGTAGTTTTAAATTTTAGGTTGTCATTAATTGAATAGGATAGCTCAAAAGGTACTTCAGTGAATATTGTTGGGTTGTGTTATATTATTTCACGAATAGCGAGGGGCTCATGGGGGGCTGGAAGCCCCCCTATCAGGGGGTATGTAGCCCCTATATTAGCTATGGTTTTGTGCATGGATTTTGCACATGGTTTTGGGTGTGATGGTTTTCGGTCCATGATATTATGTAGATCCAATCAAGGGAACTACAATTATTTTATAATCCAGGGTGAATGGATTAGGTTTTATGTATGCTTTGGCATGTATATATATGTATTGTAACGTTGAAAGGAATATAATGAAAAATCAATCTGGTAGTCTTGGTTTTGGGATCGAGGGGAAAATCTCTGTGTATATTTGTTTTATATGTTATGATATCGCCATTTTTTATTTTCTGTTTTTAGAATTTGTATCCAGGTAGCTTCTGTATGGGGTTAAAACCTATAAATAAAAGAATCTTTAGGACCCCAATAGTTTTTAATTTTCCATGATGAAGTTAAGGGTCATGTTGCACTTTAGTGGGATATGTATAATAATGTTACAGAAGGACATGGTAGATAATCAATAAGAGAATATTAGAACCTAGATGAAGATAGTGAGCAAAATAAAGGATAAATTCCTACTCATTGATTACCAAAAAAGTTTGTGTAATAAAGTGCAAAACCTAAGGTAGAAATATTTGATTTTTTATAGCCTTAAAAAACCACCCCTATAAGCCTTAGAAAACCCACTCATATCAAACACTATGCCGCTACATATTTTCCCTAGTAAGCATATTTTTAAGCATGGTTGCACCAATCCTTTAGAGCCAAGTATGACTAATTAAAAGCTACACCACTTGTATCACTCGATGGTCGAACGTTACACTTCTACCATCTCACAACTTACCTCTACTAGCATTCATTATTGACAATCCCAAGGAGAATTGGTGTGGGATTTGAATTGTGCCTTGTATGTATCACCAATAAATTGTCCTACTGATTCCAACTGTGTTGAGTTCACTAAAGCATTCAAGCATGTCAATTAATACCAGAACTAACTCTCCATCTATATAATTGTTGTTGTTGAAACAACACCCCCCAAAATTTCCATATATTCAAATTCCAGAGCTTACCTCCTATCATGTGAAGTATCACTTATGGTTTGCAAGTGTCGCTATATGTTTTTACACATGTTACAAGTGTCCTTATTCCTTCCTAAGTTTTTTTGGATCATCAAACCTAGACCTATAGTGCACTTTGGAATCATAGTACACTTCCTAGCTACAAAATGACACTTTTGGTCGCAACTACACATACTTTGTCTATTGTACTTGGAGAATGTTTGTGAATTGTTGTTTTGATGTATACTTCTTAGTCTTTGGTCATCTCTAACTTTTACTGATGAGTTGATATGTGTCGCGCTTGATTTTTGTCCTAACTCAGTGTGTTTTTCAAGGTTTCATCCTTCCAGACTTGGACATTTTCTAACTTTGCAAGCCTACCCTCTAGACCAGGAAGAGCACACTGAACACTCCTAAGGCCTAGCGGAGACCCTCCTTGTCAGTTTTAACTGTGCCTTGTGCATAGAAGGCTTCTCTCTAGTGCACATCACATTCCTAGTCATCAGATCCTCCTTCTTATTATTTATCCTGCACCATCCTTAGCCTCAATCTCCCAGTTGAGCATATTGTGCACTCTCAGGGGGAAGTAATGCTTTATTTTGTGTCTTGATTTGGTTAGAAAATTATATATTACGGAGCAATGGAACACATAAAATATTGCAGAAATATAAACACAAAAACGCATAAGACAAGAGAGACACAGATATACGTGGTTCACCCAGTTTGGGCTATGTCCACCCCGAACAGCCAGTCCTTCCTTTCTATTATCCAGCAAAATGAAGAGACACAACCTATAGCAGATCCACTGTAATATCCTCTATTTTCTCTCACAGTCTCGCCTCTCTGTTGCTCGCTTAGAGAATACACATCTATTTCACAGCCTTAAATACAATGCCCTCATACAAAGAGAGGGGGTTTCCTTCTAGGGAAAAAAAACCCTAAACTAAACATAAGTTCTACCATCATATTATCCGCCTAATGAATGGCCCAGATTGACTAGAAATTACTATACTTTTACAAGGCAACTTTACATCTATTTTTGGCTTCGGGGGTGCTGCCCCTGAGCCCCTGTCGGGGGACCACTGGCCCCCGGACCTCGCAGCCGGGTGGGATCGACCCCCCTGGACCCCCGTGGGGGTGACAAGTCCCCCCCTGCACCCCCCCGCGTGGAGGGGTGTACAAACTTCTGAGGTATACATCCGGCTGAAACAAAGACCTCTGAACAATCATGCTCCACACACAACAATCTCCCACTTGGAGAATGATTGTAGCAACTCCACCGCTGCTTCATTTGCTGGACAATGAATCCTCTTTGGACCTGGATTTTCTCATCTTCATCATCATCCTTGAAGGCCAATTGAAACTGAGCATATTTTCAGTTTCTCCCTGTTTACAACTTTTGTTAGCATATCTGCAGGATTCTGGCTAGTGTGTATCTTTTCCAGCTTCAACTCTCCATCTTCCAACACTGATCGTATGAAATGGTACTTGAGCTGTATGTGTTTAGTCCTGGAATGAAATGCTGAGTTCTTTGCAAGATGAATGGCACTTTGGCTATCACTATATAACGTGCCCATATCATGCTCCTTACCCAATTCACCCATAAACCTTTGTAACCAAATCATTTCTTTACTAGCCTCTGTAGCAGCAACATACTCTGCTTCTGTTGTTGAAAGTGAAACAACACTTTGGATTTTTGAAACCCAACTGACAGTTGTTCCACCAATAGTAAATACATATCCTGTAGTGCTCCTCCTATTATCTCTGTCACCTGCCATATCTGCATCAACATATCCCTGTAGAGAAATGTTTGAACCACCAAAGCATAATGCTTGATTTGTGGTACCTTTCAAATATCTGAGAATCCATTTCACTACCATCCAATGTTCCTTTCCTAGATTGTTCATGTACCTGCTTACAACTCCCACTGAATGTGCAATATCAGGCCTTGTGCAGACCATTTCATACATTAAGCTTCCAACTGCTGATGCATATGGAACTTTAGACATATAATCCATGTCTTCTTGGGTCTTTGGGCACATTTCCTTACTAAGTTTGAAATGGCTAGCAAAAGGTGTACTAACTGGTTTTGCATTGTGCATATTAAACCTTTTCAACACCTTTTGTATGTACTCATTCTGAGACAATGTTAATTTGCGATTTTTCCTATCTCTAGTTATTCTCATACCAAGGATTTGTTTTGCAGCTCCCAAATCCTTCATTGCAAATGAATTTGCAAATTTTATTTTGAGCACATTTATTTCCTGCATGTTAGACCTTGTAACAAGCATGTCATCTACATACAATAACAATATAATATAGCTGCCATCATTTTGCTTTTTTCAGATAAACAAAATGATCAGAGTGACATCTAGTATAACCTTGTTCAGACATAAACTTGTCAAATTTTGGATACCACTGCCTTGGAGCCTATTTTAAGCCATACAAGCTCTTCTTCAACCTGCACACTAGTTTCTCCTTCCCTTTTACCTCATATCCTTGTGACTGCTGCATATATATCTCTTCCTCCAAATCCCCGTGGAGAAAGGTTGTCTTTACATCTAACTGCTCAAGATGCAAATCTTCAGCTGCTACTAGACTTAGAATAGTTCTGTTTGAAGTCATTTTAACAGCAGGAGAAAATATTTCATCAAAATCAATACCTTTCTTCTGTGCAAACCCCTTCACCACAAGTCTAGCTTTGTACATATTTTTTCCTCCATCTTCTTCCTTCAGCCTGTAAACCCATTTATTCTGCAATGTAGTTTTACCTGCAGACAACCTGACTAAGTCCCAAGTCTGGTTATGCATTAAGGATTCCATCTCTTCTTCCATGGCTAGCTCCCACTTCTTCCTGCTTTCAACCTGCATTGCTTCTTCATAACATTCGGGTTCACCAGAATTAGTCAACAATAAATAATATAATGAAGGAGAGTATCGTTCAGGGAGTCTACTTATCTTGGTAGATCTTCTAACACCACTTTCAGGTGTTTGGGGTGCTTGTTGCTCTTGTGGTGGTTGTTGTTGTTGTGGTTGTTGATTATTATTATTTTCAGGCATCTTTACTTTTTCAGTAATTTCATCAAGAACTGTGTATTCCTTGTTTTCTTTTTCCTGTTTCTTTTCCTACAACTGATTCTTATACAATACCTTTTCACCGAATATTACATCTCTGCTCCTAATGATTTTGTGATTTTCGTAATCATATAAGCGATAACCAAAATCATTAACACCATATCCAATAAAGGTACATTTCTTTGACTTTGCCTCAAGCTTTGTTCTATTTTCTTTATCAATATGGACAAAGGCCTCACAACCAAAAGGATTTAAAAAAGAGTAGTTTACCTTTTTACCTGTCCATGCTTCCTCTAGAACACCAGCATCCAAGGAACTTGAAGGCCCTCTGTTTATTATATAAACAACAGTATCTACAGCATCTGCCCAAAACTGTAAAGGCAATCCTGCATGCAATCTCATGCACCTTGCACGCTCCATGATTGTTCTGTTCGTCCTTTTTGACACACCATTTTCTTGTGGTGTTCTTGGAACTATCTTCTCTCTATGAATTCCATGCTCTAAACAGTACCTATCAAACTCTTTGTTGCAGTATTCACCTCCATTGTCTGATTTGAGACACTTCAATTTCTTTCCTGTCTCAATATCAACCAAAGCTTTCCATTTCTTGAAAGTATCAAATACATCAGATTTATTCTTAATACAATAAATCCAAGTTTTTCTAGTTGCATCATCAATGAAAGTAACATTATAACGAGAGCCACCGAAAGATGATACCTGAGCAAGTCCCCATACATCTGTATGCACAAGCTCTAATTTTTCACTCTTCTTTTCTTTCCCAACTTTGAGAAATCTGACTCTCTTCTATTTTCCATAAATGCAATTATCACAAAAGTCCAAATCAACATTCTTCAAACCCGGTAACAAATTCCTTGAGTGAAGAATCTTCATCCCCTTTTCACTCATGTGTCCGAGCCTATGATGCCATAATGCTGCATCTGCTCCTTTGGAAGTTAAAGCATTAACAGAGTTAGAAATACCATTGCATAAATACAATGTACCAACCTTTTCACCTTTTGCTATTACCAGGGCTCCTTTGGTGACCTTCCAAGCTTTATCTGTGAAAGTTGTCACACAACCTTGATTGCCTAACTACCCTGTTGAAATCAGATTTTTCTTCAGATCTGGAACATGCCTTACCTCCTTTAGTAGCCATTGGTTTCCATTCTGCTATTTTACAAGAAACTTACCCATTCCAACAATTTTACAGGCTTTATCATCACCCAAACGAACTTGTCCAAAATCTCCTTGAACATAGTCATGAAAGTATTTCTTATCAGGTGTGGCATGGAATGAGACCCCTGAATCTACCACCCAGGAATCAGTAATATTTTCGAAAGAAAGAATCAAAGCATCTTGTAACACCTAACCTATCACATTTGCTTCATGATTGTTTTCTTGTTGTGCATCTCCTTCTTTTCCCTTCCAAGATCTACAGTCTTTCTTTAGGTGTCCTTTATTTCCGCATTTCAAGCACACTATCCCCGATCTAGACTTGGAACTGCCTTTCCTTGATTTATTGCGATATCATGAGCTCTTTCCTCTTTCCATTTTTCTTCCCCTAGACTCTGAACTCAAAGCATTACCTGATGTCTCACCAGAGCTTTTCCATCGCATTTCCTCGCTAAGGATAGTACCGACAACATCATCAAACTTTAAAGTACTAGATACAGAGACAGAGTTACTAATGGCCATTACTAAACCATTCCAACTTTCTGGCAATGAGCACAAGAATAACAGAGCTCTAACTTCATCTTCAAATTTTACGCCTACAGAACTTAACTAACTTGTAACTGTATTAAAATCATTTATATGATCTACAACAGATCCACCTTTTGACACCTTCATATTAAATAACCGTTTCATAAGAAATACCTTGTTTGAGGCCGAGGGTTTTTCATATAGTTTCAACAATGCATGTATCGTTGTTTCCTTAGAAATGTTGAAGGCGACTGACGTAGCGAGGCACAACTGTATTGTTTTGAGTGCCTTTCTATCGAGAAGGTTCCATTCTTCATCTGTCATAGCCGTCAGATTCTTTGTTTTTCCGCTCAATTGTAGGTACAGATCTTTCTGATACAATAATATTCCATTTGCATATTCCATAACGAGAAGTTTTGGCCGTTAAATTTCTTGACCCTAAGTTTACCATCTTCCGCCATTGCTCCCACTCGAATGAGGAACCCTTCTTTCCTGTGAGTTTATCAGCCAAATAGACCTTTGGCTCTCATACCAGTTGTTAGAAAATTATATATTACGGAGCAATGGAACACATAAAAAATTGCAGAAATATAAACACAAAAACGCATAAGACAAGAGAGACACAGATATACGTGGTTCACCCAGTTTGGGCTACATCCACCTCGAATATCTAGTCCTTCCTTTCTATTATCCAGCAAAATGAAGAGACACAACCTACAGCAGATCTACTGTAATATCCTCTGTTTTCTCTCACAGTCTCGCCTCTCTGTTTCTCGCTTAGAGAATACACATCTATTTCACAGCCTCAAATACAATGCCCTCATACAAAGAGAGGGGGTTGCCTTCTAGGGCAAAAAAACCCTAAACTAAACATAAGTTCTATCGTCAGATCATTCGCCTAATGAATGGCCCAGATTGACTAGAAATTACTATACTTTTACAAGGCAATTTTACATCTATTTTTGGCTTCGGGGGCGCTGCCCCCGAGCCCTCGCCAGGGGACCACTAGCCCCCGGACCCCCTAGTTAGGGGGGATCGGCCCCCCCCGGACCCCCACGGGAGGGACAAGTCCCCCTTGCCCCCCCCCCCCGCGTGGAGGGGTGTACAAACTTCCTGGGGTATACATCCGGCTGAAACAAAGACCTCTGAACAATCATGCTCCACACACAACAAATTTTATGCCCAATACCCTCCTTGTGGCCTTGGCTCTCCCTACTAGTGCACAACACATCCTCAATGAATAATCATGCTGCCTTGTCCCTTGGAACTATGCCCTATGCCCTTAATCAAGCCTCCCTCTCCTCTAGAACTGCACACTGCACATACTCAATGATCAGTGAAGCCTTTTTTATCTCTTGCAAGTGTGCCTTGTGCCTAAAAGGTCTCTTTCTCTTCCCTTGGCGCGCTAGTTATCCACAGCCAGAAAATATGCATGAAGTTGTTGGCATTATGACATAGGTGTTGTCCTTGATGGCAACTCTCTCAAATGACAGATCTCAATTCAGCAGGATAACAGCACAGAGTTCAGATCAGACTTCATAGGATGACGAAAGAGAGGTATACACAGGTTCACCATTGGCTAAGCTGTGTATACACGCAGGTTCACTGTATACAAGTTGCGTATACATACACACGCACTTTCATAGAATGCAAGGCATGTATCTCTTGGAAAACTAAGTTTTTATCCAAGGTATTTGGTCCATGGTATTTTGATCCATGGTATTGAGTAAGGCCTAAGACTATAAAAGAAGGGGAAGATCATTAGGCCAAGGCACTCAAGTATTGAATATCGGATGAAGAGCAATATCTGGTATATAGGTTATTGGGTTATGGTGCATAGCTAGATCTGAACCGAGGATGAACCTTAGCACTCGATGAAGGATAAGATATAATGATGGGTCAAGATCTTAAGGCTTGAAGTGAATTATCTTTATGTGGTTTGATCATTTATCTAAATAACTAGCACATGTTGTAGTATGTAAATATGATGATCTAGGTATAACTAAAGTCTGGAATTGTTGTAATGTTTAAATCATCATTTACAGATCTGTACGCAGGTTCACTTTAGAAAAAGTGCGTATACATGCCGGTCATGCATATCAAAACAGCGTATACATCTTAAATTTGATTTGTAGATCTATACGCAAGTTCTCCTTGAGAAAAGAGCGTGTGCACATAGGTTTGACACATGGAAGTGGCATATACCTTATAAAATATGTTTTAGCTGCTTTTGTTTGCTGTTGCAGTATTCTGGGTTCTAGCTTAGGTTCCGATTACTGTATTATGGTTATAGCATTCTGAAAGATCAGATTGAAGGGTTGCTAGAGTGATTCAATTGTGGTTGGTTCAAAGGAAATTGGTTGATGCAGATATATGTGATGATTAAATGATGTTATTGATGGATCCAGTCTGAAAATTTATGAAACGTGGTCCCTAGAAGAAAAGAGAAGGTCGTAGCCTTCTATAGGCCAGCACCTACGTGCCAGTAAACATATCAGCTAGTACAATAGCTAGGGGATTGTAGCTCCCTTCTAAGATAAGCTAGAGAACGAGAGAAGGTTGTAGCCTTTTGTAGGTAGAAGCCTACATACTGGTATAAGACTGCACCAGTACAAAAATTGTAAAAGGAAGTTTATTATTATTAAAAAGAAGATAGAAACGATTGAAACAGGTGGTTTTCACCCACATTGGGTTTCCACCTTATATCTTGTGTTCATGTGTGTGTTTGTATGGTTGTGTTTTTACGGTGCTTGGTTACTGTTTATATGGTTCTGATGCACTGATTAAACATCAACAT
Source organism: Pinus tabuliformis (assembly GCA_031772625.1). Taxonomy (NCBI): domain Eukaryota; kingdom Viridiplantae; phylum Streptophyta; class Pinopsida; order Pinales; family Pinaceae; genus Pinus; species Pinus tabuliformis. The sequence goes on along the minus strand of CM062816.1, from coordinate 2,078,232,067 downwards.
ATGATGAATTAACTGAACCATAAGTTTGTCGATTATACGCTAGTTGCCTTAAACACAGTTGCGTATACACGCAAGTTCCATTAACTGAAGTAGCGTATATGAGTCTGATTATGGAAATGAAAACCAATTATTGACTTGCAAATACTGATTCACCCCCCCTCTCAGTATTATTTCCAACAATTGGTATTAGAGCATGTCCTTTAGAAGAAGCTTGACCGCTTGAAGGAAGATCCATCATCATGAGTAATCAAGAAAGAGAGGGATCCATCAGACTGGCAATCTTTGATGGAAGCAACTTCGTTTATTGGAAGGTAAGAACCATAACCTATCTTCAATCTCTTGGAACAAATGTCTGGGAAATCGTAGAAGGAGGATATACATTTCCATCAGAAATTCCTACAGATGCGGCAGGTAAAAAGCAATATGAAACCAATGCCAAGGCTATCAATACATTATTGGGAACTCTGTCACAATCATAGTTTTTCAAAGTTATGCAGCTCAAATCCACAAAAGAAATATGGGACAAAATTGTTCTAAGCTATGAAGGAGACTCTCAGGTAAAACGTGCAAAACTGCAAACTCTCAGAATTCAATATGAAACTCCCAAGATGCACAATGATGAAATTATAGCTAGTTCCTTCTTACGTATAGATGAGATTGTTAATTGCATGAAGAATTTGGGTGAAGAGATAAAAGAAGTTACTTTAGTTGAAAAGGTTTTAAGATCCTTGTCTGCTACGTTTGAATCAAAGGTATCTGCCATAAAATAGAAGCAGGATCTTCAAACTATTACTATGACACAGCTGCACAGAATCTTAACTGCTTTCGAGATTAGAAAAGGAGGTCCATCAGATATGAGAGAAGCTACATTTAAATCTTCAGGAAAAGAAGAACTCAATGAATTAGGACTTATTTCAAAAGGAGAATAATAAGCAAACTTTGTCAAGAACCTTCAACGGGGTTTTGGAAGATTCAGAGGTAAACTACCTTTCAAATGTTTTGCTTGTGGAAGAGTCAATCATTATGCTGCCAACTATCCTCATAAAGATAAGTTTGATAAAGGTAAGGAATCTACAAAATGGAATAGAAAACAAAGTGTAAGTAAGAAGAGCTACTATAAGCGTGAAGATAGCGATGTTTATCAATTAGTGATGAAGATGAAAATAGTAATGACTATAGACTTCTGATGGCTTTTGTAGATGATGATTTCTTGGATGATTTAGATGAAGATGACCTTTATGAAGAAATCTCTAAACTAAAAATATGTTTAGAAGAAAAGAATATGATTATAGATACTTTGACATTCCAACTTGCTGAAAGAGAAAAACACAATGAAAAACTAGAATGTGAAATTGTGGGTCTAAGAAAGGATATTAAGAAAACAAAAGCTCTCAATCTTAGATTTGCTAAAGGATCATAAACCTTAAATGAAATTATCAATGTGCAGTGTTCTCCTCTGATAAAGAAAAGTCTTGGATATACGAAAGAAACATCTCAAGCATAAAAATTGTTAACCTCCACTAAAAGCTATCTTGATGTAGCAAAGAGCAGTGAATAGTTTGAAAATCGTCAGCAAAGGCATAAAGCAGATCACCAGGTAAATCAGGCTCAATTTACTTCAAGGATGAACAAAAGCTACAACCAACCTCAGGTAAATCATACTCAATCTGCTTCAAGAATTAATATCAATAGAAACTACAATCACCAGGTCAGTAGATTCGATAATCGCAGGAACTTCTTTAATGGCCAATGTTTTTCATGTCATAAATTTGGACAAAAATCTACTCAATGTGTTGCTTACAAGACCATCATGACTAGAGAAGCACAAAATCAAAGGAATATGATAGGGATCATGAAAAGGTCCTACAATAACTTTTCTCTTCTTGAAGATGAAAAAGAATGCTCTATCTGCAACAACTTCGGTCATGAAGAATCTGAATGCAGGAGTAAATTTCGGCAAACATCTCAGAAGGAGCCAACTTCATTAATACCCAAAGTATGGAGAAAGAAAGAACCAAAAATAGAAATATGTGGCATAGCCTTGTACGCAGAAGGACAAGAAAATCAGTGGTACATCGACAGTGGATGCTCAAAACACATGACAGGTGACAAAGAAAAACTTCACTCATATAATGCCTTAGAAAAGGAAAAGAAGGTCTCTTTTGGAAATGACACTCCTGCTGTCATAAAAGGTAAAGGCTCTGTTTTCTTAAAAGAAAAGGTTAAAGCTGGGAATGTTATGTATGTTGATGGTCTAAAGCATAACCTGTTGAGTGTTAGTCAAATGTGTGATCAAGGAAATGAAGTAGTATTTCGATCAAATCGATGTGTTGTTCATGAGCTTGATACAAGAGAAACCATGATCAAAGGTACAAGAACTCCAAACAACTTATACATACTCAAGGGAGGACAACAACAGTTCTATCGAAGCAAAAATGATGAACACTGGCTATGGCACAGAAGATTGGGGCATCTATGCTTTTCTCAAATAAGAAAACCGTGCAGATTCCAGGTTTTTCGTGATCTTCTTGATATCAGCATTACTGAAAATACAATATGAAAATCATGTCAATTTGGTAAGCAAACCCGATCGAACTTCCCTGAAAAAGAAGGATCAGCTAGTAAGCCTCTTGAACTTTCTCATACTGATTTATGTGGACCATCAAGGAAAAGGTTGCCTCATGGGGAAGAATACTTTATATTGTTCATTGATGATTTCTCCAGAATGTGTTGGATAGGTATTCTAAAGCATAAAGATGAAGCATTTGAAAATTTCAAAACCTTCAAAGCCTTGGTTGAAAATGAATCAGATCGCAAAGTCAAATGCCTCAGATCTGATTGAGGAGGGGAATGTACCTTGGATGAATTCTTTGACTTTTGTGAACAACATGGAATAAAAAGGAAATTTTCCACCACAAGGACTCCTCAACAAAATGGACTGGTAGAAAGGATGAACAGAACTATTCAACAAATGGCTCGTGCTATGCTAGATGAGTCTGGAACTCCTACAACCTTCTGGGGTGAAGCTGCATTTGTTGCCATCACTATTCTCAACCAAGCAAATGTTCGGGTAAACAACACTCAAACTCCACATGAACTTTGGTATGGTAAGACTCCTACTGTAAAATACTTCAAAGTTTTTGGAAGCAAATGCTACATTAAAAGGACTGACGAAAAACTTGGTAAGTTTGAACCCAGAGCAGATGAAGGTATTCTTCTTGGTTACTCTTCCCGAAGTAAAGGATATAAATGTTATAATAAAAGACTTGGGAAAATTATTGAAAGCATTGATGTTGTGGTTGATGAAGCATGCAAAAATCCAAAATAAATAAAAACGAAATATTATGAAGAAGATGAGGATTATCCTCCCACATCAAATCACACTGATACTGAAGAAGAAACCAATGAAGCACTAGAAGAAGAGATAATGGTAGAAGAAAAGACCCCGTCCAGGTATGTTCAGAAAAATCATCCAGAAACTCAAATTTTGGGACAGAAAGAGGCAGGTGTGTAGACAAGAAGAACCATTATAGAAGCTTCAAGCTATCTAGCACTACCATCTTCCTCTAATCCTCAAAATGTAAATGAAGCATGCAAAGATGAATGTTGGATCAAGGCCATGAATGAAGAACTTGAGCAAATTGAAAAGAATAATACTTGGGAATTAGTTCCTAGACCTCATGATAAGAATATCATAGGAACTAAATGGATATTCAAAAACAAGCTAAATGAAAATGGAGAAGTTATTAGAAACAAGGCCAGACTTGTTTGTAAAGGATATGCTCAACAAGAAGGTATAGATTTTGAAGAAACTTTTGCACTCGTTGCTAGACTTGAAGCCATAAGAATGTTTCTTGCTCTATCTAGTTTTCAGAAATTCAAAGTATACCAAATGGATGTAAAATCTGCCTTTCTTAATGGAGACTTCGAAGAAGAAGTCTATATTGAGCAACCAGACGGATTAATTCTTGGAAATGATGCAAAACTTGTATGCAGACTTAGAAAGGATCTCTATGGTCTAAAACAAGCTCCAAGGGCCTGATATTACAATCTTGACATATATCTCCATCAACAAGGTTTTTCAAAGGGATCAGTTGCTAGCAATCTATATACAAAGATTGACCATAATAAATTGCTAATACTTGTTCTTTATGTTGATGATATCATTTTTGGTAGCAATGAAGAATCCATGAGTCGGAATTTTGCTTTGGTAATGCAACAAGAATTTGAAATGTCTCTGCTTGGTGAGCTTACATATTTTCTTGGTCTACAAGTTCAACAAAATAAAGATGGCATTTTTATGTCACAAACCAAATATCTCAAATAGATCTTGAAAAAGTATGGCATGGAAGATTCTAAACCAGTATGTACCCCAATGGTAACATGATGCAGTCTCAGCTCAAATGATGAATCAACAGTAGTACATCAAACAACTTACATATCCATGATTGGCAGTTTGCTTTATCTAACAGGTACCCGATCGGACATCATGCATGCAGTAGGAATAGTTGGAAGATTCCAAGCAAATCCAAAGGAATCACACCTTTAGGCAGTAAAAAGGATTTTCAAATATCTTCAAGGAACACAGAACTTTGGTTGATGGTATCCTAGAGATACAGATCTTACACTTCATGCATATACAAATGAAAATTGGCCAGGAAGCATTGATGACAGAAAAGCACTAGTGGTGGTGCATTATATATGGGTTCCAGATTAGTGTCTTGGTTCAGCAAGAAACAAAGTTCAATTGCATTATCTACAACTGAAGTAGAATATGTGGCTGCTGCATCTTGCTGCACACAACTACTTTGGATGATGCAAACATTGCAAGACATTCAGATCACATGTACTCCACCCATCTCCATTCTATGTGATAATACAAGTGCCATCAGTGTTTCAAAGAATCCAGTCATGCATTCCAAGACCAAGCACATACCCATGAAATATCATTTTCTACGTGAACAAGTGCTTGAACAAAAGGTTAAATTGGAGTATGTTCCCTCCAAAGAATAGGTTGTTGACATATTCACCAAACCACTGCCCAGAGAGACATTTGAATATCTCAGACAGAAGCTGGGAGTAGTTGCTGCATCATCCTGCTATTAAATCCTATCTGTTTTAGAGAAATTTTGGTATACGCGAGTTTCATGAGGTGTTGTCACGTACATACGCTGGTTTCTGTGGATATATTCGTGTATATGTTGGTTTAAGGAAAAGCAGTGGGCTAGACTCAGGAAGAAAGGGGTCTGATATGGTCCAGTGAATTATTTGCTCTGCTTGATAATGGTTACAGTCTGTGGATGACATGTGGATATATGATTGGTTGTTGATAACTTGATATATATATGACTGATGATGATGCCTTGATTATATGAAATGATCAGATCTGATAGTGATCATCTGACACGGGTTCAGGGGGAGCATATGCTTCTAATAATGCATTGTTGGCATTATCTTAGAAGATCTTGGTATAGATTCACACAGTTGTTTTTGATTCAGGTGGAACAGGTTCAGGGGGAGAACATGGTTGTTGGTCTGGATGTTGATTGACAGATGTTGTTGATGATAGTTGCTGATGACTATCATGGTCTTGTTTTTGGTCTCTGTTATATATGTCATGTATATCTTTTAACTAAAAGGTCATGAAACAGCCTAATTTGTTACCCCACTATGCATGGGATGGATGATGTAATATGTATAAAAAATTGGTATATCCCCACTTGGTTGGGTGGATGAGTCCAATTCAGTATATCCCCACTATGTTGGGAGATGGATGTATGTATGAGTCATTGGTGATAGGAAGGTCATTTATGATGTATGTATAGAGTCATGTTCTTCTTTTAGAACATATTTTTGCAGACCTTGCTTATATTTAGGGGGAGCATGGACTTGATCATGGAGCTCAATTGTTGAGGGAATAAGTCCCCTAGGGCTTTGGGTTAGAACCCTAGCAGAGCAGGAGTAATCTATAGCAAGAAACAAGCATAACACTCAAGAAACATGCTTAAACAAACTAACTAAGTGAGGATGAACATACCTGAATGTCCTTCGTTTGGGTAGTTCTAGCCAGGGTTCAAACCCTCTGCAAATCCTAATGATCTTTGAACTTGCAAATCAACCAATTCGAGTACACATAGCAGCATATAGATAAAGCATTATAGTGAAATCAACTTTATATCATATAAGTAGATGGTTAGTTATACATTGAAATAGTCATTCATATATAAACCATAAAAATAACATCAGATGCATAAACAAAGTTGATATCAGGAACAAGACAACATTTCTTTTATTGTAGAAAACTATAATCAAAACATGGAAAGAGTTCACCTGAGTCTTCCTCTTCTAGCTCCGGGCGGAACTGTCCTCTAGGTCCGTCCAGTCCTAGTCTTCACCAGCCTCCTTCCATAACCAATACCATGATATCTCCAAGCATATGAGAGAACATCAAAACTCAAGGAAACAAGGGTTTCCTAAACTTGGGGAAGTGCTTGAAGCATAGGGATTCTTTAGACTTGACCAAGGGATAATCTCAGTATAGTAATTCTATCCTTTTTTTCCTCCTTAAGGCCTTCCATTAATTCTATCCTGAACCTGATAAATGTTATTCAATTGTGACACTACCAGCTGTGAGTCAAGATACACTACCAATGAATCAATTCCATAAGAAATAGCTTCGGATAGTAAATTAATGACGGTATTATATTTGACAATATTATTTGACGCAGAACCAATACATACTCCCCTTGACACCATCAACTGACCAGATGGATAATAAATCACCCAAGCTACAGAAGCAAGATTCTGAGTGTGCCAACTAGCACCATCGGCGAATCCGAAATAGACCAAGTCATCCATCAACACCTGCCAAAGCAGATCAAAAAAGTGTTGATATCACAAAAACTCCCGATAGAATATGTACAAAAATACAAAATATACAAAGAAGCCATTTGCTCGGCTGTAACCTAAGAAAAGTTCCTCTTAAGGTAGAGCCCATCAGGGGACCTCGCAACCTTGTTCCTAGTGACATTTATAGGTACAGTCATTGAGCCAACCAATATATTAACTTCGGTAGATAACTGTGTTGGAGCCAAAGGAACCGTACAAACATCGCTAGTAGGCAGATTGGCGAACCTAGATTCGAATTCATGTAGAGGAGGACGAAAATATGGATGATGATGTAAATCTTCCAATGGTCGATCTACAACCATCATTGCTTCGAATATTGCTTCGTCAGATGGAAAAACTGTATCTAAGCAATCCAAATCAGAAGTGGAATCAAGCGTCCAAGCAGGAGCCACATCACCATCTAACTCCTTCTCTAAAAAAGGATTCGGATGGTCGTCCATAGAGTTATTGATAAACTCATATCTAAGTTCTGCTGCAGAAATAGGAGATGCTATTCCACCCACCTGCCCCTCATTTGATGTGGTCGCAGATGAAGGTAAGGTTCCAGGATTTGAAAAATAATGAGTTTGAACAAACGCTTTCTGTAAAGGCTCCTTGGAGGATGAAATTGTATCGATTCTAGCTGTAGGAGGGGGAAGATAAAATACACCCATCAAGGAAGAATACATCCCAACTCCTAGATTCTCGATAGGTTGACAGGGGTTATCCACCAACGGAACAGTAGAATCTGAAGTTGCACGAGGGTCAACTAGAGAATAATCCAATTGATCAACCTTAACAATTTTCCCCTCATGAGGAAAACAAAGGAGTCGAAACTATGGCATCTATTTCATAAATCCAATTCTGTCCTAAGAGGAGATTGTAATCTAGGTTGGCATCAACGATTTCTACTTCGATAATCCCATGTGGCCTATGAGAATTTCCGTCAAATGCTGTCAAGAGAGTAGGTGAAGGAACAACTGCAGGTGATCCAATTGCCTTCCAACATGACATATACATTACGCATGTGGAAGCTCCCTCATCTATAACTGTTCAAAAAATATTAGTTTTTCGGTAAGTAGACTTTATCTGGAAAGCCATATGATGAGGAAGTCTCTTTTTGACATTGTGCATATCAAAAGTGAGAGCTAAAGAATTATTTGGATCTACTGCCCCCATTGCCGAAAGCAAAGCACTTCTTTGAGCTGGACACGACTGGAGTACCTCTAAAGTAGACATCACGCATGGACTCTGAGCCAGATCTTCTACAATGGAGTAGTTCTGGGTTGCCCTAGCATTAGGGTTAATAGTAGTGCACTTGGCAAAACCTTTCGGTATCTGAGATATAGACTCGACAGAGGGTCGCTCAGTATGAAGTGGGTCCATAGTTCCAAGAACAGATTTATCCTTGGATGTTTTAGATTCACCATAATCATGTGATCGTGTTGCCACATTGATGTGAGAACCCATCATGAAAACATTTGAGGAATTGTCCCCCTTCTGGTTGCCCCCTGCAGAGGTACCAGGGTTTGAGTTTGCTTCAACAAGCAACTGCTACCCTTGGGGGAAAGGGTTAGTTAAGACAGCTTGGGAGCTAGAAGACCCTTGCTGCACTAATAAGCGCTGAGCATCTTGAATTTTTGGGTAGAGGTGAGTCAAATGGTCTCCACTGCATAACTTGCATGGAATCTTAACTTTCTTCTTAGATTCTTTTCCACCCTCACCAGCACCATTTTCGGGTTTGTTTAGATTACCCTTCCCATCCTGATTCTTCTTTTTACCTCGTCCCTTCTTCTTCCCATTGGAATTTTGATTTCCTTTGGGGTTAGAAGCCTGAATGGTGTTTACGAAAGAAGGTTGAGAAGGTGTAGGATTAGATGGTGTAGCCTGATTAGAAGAAGCAGATTGTATAGACAACTGCTGCAATTGGCTCAGAAAGTTCACTGCATTTGCACTAATCGATCCAACAATACCGTCAGCATGCGGACTTGGCTTCGGTTTGGCTATATCAACCATGGATCTAGGAGCGTCATGCAAGATTTTCTGAATAGTCCCATACTGAGAATATATCAATTCTAACTGTTGGGTGTGAAAGATAGCCTGTTCTTCTAAATACACCCCGGACATAGAAACATCCTTGGAGATCTCGGGTTGTAATGATTTTAAAAACCATTCGAGACGGAATTTAGGTCGAATTTCGGCTTTGATGATCCTCTTTCTCCATCTCCATTCCTGAATATGATTAAAAATGTGAGTAGCTGTGTCCTGATGAAAATTGGCTAGAAGTTCAGTTCCAGATTTGTAACAGACAGGAAACTGGAAATGGTTTAAGAAAATGTTATCCAAATTGGTGAAAGACGTAAAGGTGCCCCCTGGAAACTCTATATACCACTTAGCCTCATTCCTAGTTAAGGTGCACTGAAATAGTCTCAACCTGATCGAATCATCGATTAGGGAGTTATATGAACACCATAAATGGAATGTGGTTACGTGGTCGCCTAGTTCTTCACCACTCTTCCCTTTGAATTTTGGGATATTCAATGGAAGTTTGGTTGGGACCGGAGACCAAGCCAGATTGTATCTGATCGGATAATTCGTTAACTTAGTCAAGTCTGGCAGATTGAGTGTGGCCAGAAACGGAAGTCGCGGAGGACCTTAGGGATTCCACCCAGATTGGGTGGGCTTCCCAAAAGTCGAAAAAGAATGACCTAGATTTTGGAAGGCATCAAGTTGCTCTAAGTAACTGGTAGAACCTACTGAACCAAAAGGTGGCCCTTGTGGCCCAGCAAAACTCAGAGTTTGACCGACTCCAGCCGAAAAACCTCTGTAACCAGAAAAGTTTCCCCCTAACAAATTATTATAAGAAGCTGACAACCCTTGGTAGGGGTTCCAAGCATTAGATAAGGGTGGAAAACTTTGAAATGAATTCATTGAGGAATACGACACATTTCCTTGTTGGCTGAAAAACTAACTCCCAGTTCCTATCCCTCTAACTATAGGGTTTGTCCAACTCTGGAAGGGATTGCTACCTTGACCTGTGAAAGGAAAAGGCATAGACCCCACTATCGGATTGGAATGTGGTATATGACCACTTCTAAATAGGAAACCCTAAAAAGAGGTTGCTCCAATCATCATGGATGTGGAGGCGGTTAATGGTACACTTAATGGAACTAAAGGAATACCTTGAGAGGGCATTCCAAAAGGGAAGAATCCAAAACTGGATGCATTAGCTTGGGAACTTCCACTCGTCAACGGAATGGAAGTAGACCCAAACAAGGATGTGCTGGTAGTAGACCCAAATAAAGATGTAGAAGAGATGGAAATAGTTCCTCCCCCTTGTACTGATATAGGAGTCTGCATACTCGTAACACTCATGGTGGATGCCATGCTTCTAGCAGTGGTCATCGAAGGGATGTATGTGTGTGGACCTGGGCTTGAAGGCCTGTGTGTCGAAGTTCCGACATATAACAATACGTCCGGATGATCAGAAGGGAGAGGAGAATTTGGAGCCACAATTGACTCTGAGAGCTCTTCTACCTCAATATTATCTTTCGACTGGAAGAGTACTCGAGAAAGAACTGGTGTGTTCCTCTCTAACTTTATGGTAGTACTAGGTCTACCTTGTACACTGATGCCCCCAAGCGGAGGATCAATCTCCGATGCGCCAACTGCCACTGGTTGAAAACCACTGGCAGAATCGCTCCTACGCCTTCTAGGAGAAGGCTCTGGACTCGTAGGTGAAAGCCCACGAAGTCTACGGGACCATCTAAGCAATTGGTCAGCCACTTTGAATTATTTTAATAAGATCTACTTAAAGACTCAAAAAAAAAAAAATGAAAGCTAGGCCAACTAGGAGCATAGAACACACACTATAAATGTCCCTAAAGAATTCAGCAGTCAGGCAACTTTAAAGTATTTCCGCTTCGGGTGCTTAGGACCGGACACCAAAATACAAGAAAGTGAATAATAAGGGCCTTCTAAAAACAGATTAGGGTAATTACGCCCCAAGTCTACTAGCGAAGGTATCAGAGGTAGTTATGCTAACCTCCAGACAACAGCCTTTGCCGGTGCAAGCCCCCAAGCTTCGCAAGGGTGCCCTCCAGAAGTACCGTTGAACGTGATGCAACGTCAACCTCAGGTGCCACAGGATTCCCCTCTGCAGCCACCTGTGTAGATCCCTAGGATTGGCAACTAAGGATACCAACTCCTATCAGAAGCCGGGCGGAACAGTTGTGAGGTAAGATTTGGCAAGTAAGAGAGGGGGTATCTCCTGTCCTTATCTTCACAAACCCTCGTGCTTAACTCCCATTCACGGAGCTTTCTGGTCTCCCTAATGCTATTGGATTTCACTCTTTATTCATACTTCTATGTTTCACAATTTAGAGTGGCCTTGGAGAGTTTACTCTCTTCTCACCTAATCCAAGGCCCTAAATAACCTAAAACTTGTTGGTGTATCTGATTGACAATATAAAAAGTTCTAGTTTATTTTATTAAGGGCTTGATTTTAAGTGGTTGTTCCTTTTAAGTCAAAGGGACAATACGGAAGTGAAACTGATGGTGTTCTTATGAAGCAAAAGAAATTAATGAAAAACTAGCTTATATGCAATGCACTTGTTTGTTCTTCGATGAAAAGAAACTTCTACTTGGGTTCTAAGAAACTTATATAAAGAAAAAACTTTTTCCTTTTTATTTTCTTGTAGAAAACTTCACATTCACATATGGGGAAACCCACTCCAAAGGATGAAATGCCCATGAGCCATTTGAGAAGTGGGGCATGGACTTTGTGAGGCCTATCAACCCCCCTTCAAAATAGAAGCAGTACATCATTGTGTGCACCGACTACCTGACAAAGTGGGCGGAGAAAAAAGAAATCAAAGTAGCGACAAAGGAAAAAGTAGCTGAGTTTTTGAGGAAAAACATATTCTATAAGTTCGGGTATCCAAGAGAGTTGGTCACAGATCAAGGCAGCCAGTTCACTTCCAACCTGATTGAAGACCTGCTCACACATCATAAGATCAAGCACAGGACTTCCACCCCTTACCATCCACAAGCCAATGGGCAAGTGGAGGTCACTAACAGAGCATTGGAAGGGATCCTAACCAAGGTAGTGAGTAGCAATAGAAAAGACTGGGCAGACAGATTAGTTGAGGCCACTTGGGCCTACAACACAACATGGAAGACCACCACGGGGTTCACACCCTATGAACTAATCTGTGGGAAGAAGGCTTTGTTGTCAATAGAGTTTGAATTCAATACCCTAAGGATGGAAGCTCCGCTAGACCTAGACCTCAACCATGCACAGAAGGAGAGATTACTTCAGCTCAATGGATTGGATGAATATAGATTGCAAGCCCTTCTCCATACAGAGGTAGCTCAGCTTCAGAGAAAGATATGGCATGACAGAAATATCAGGTAGAAGCAATTCCAAGAGGTGTATTGGGCACTGCTCTATGATTCAAGATACAAGGATTTCAAAGGCAAGCTGAGGATAAGATGGATGGGACCCTACACTGTAGAGAAATGCAATGACGATGGTTCATTTTTTATCAGAACCATTGATGATGAAGCCATCCCCATGCTTGTCAATGGACATCGGTTGAAATTCTACAAGAAACCCATCTCTAAGCAAGACTTTATTGAAGATTTGAATAAAACAGTGATGGTAGTGGAGCATGTCTTAGCTTCCACTTCAGCCACTCACTAAAGAAAAAAGAAAAATAAGGACTCAAGTGAAAACCTCCATGAGGCGCTTGAGTCCCATCATTGGGTTGAAAACCTCTTCTGAGGCAGCCCAGTGATGTCAAAAAAGAAGAAGGAAAAAATAAGATCCCTGGGTGAAAACCTCCCTTGGAGGTGCCCAGGGCAGGCAATTAAGGTGAAAACCTCTCTGAGGTGCCCTAGTTGTTTTCAAAAAGAGAAAAAGAAAGAAAAATTAATTTTGATTGCATTGCAAGTTTGCAGGAGGACTATAGGGAGAAAAAGAAGGTGCCAAGGGAACCTTGAAACTTATACCAACACCCATCTCATCTTCTTCACACCTTCCTCCATCATTTTTTGCATCTCTTTCACCCCACGTACCTTTTTCTTCCAAAACTATGTTTTCTACAGGAGGCTCTGTGTTTTCTACAGGAGGCTCCTGTAGGAATTATAGAGAACCAAAAGTGTCTACAGGAGGTAGTTTGAGGGACAAGAACAGCTTCATGAGGAACCTATGATCCCTCTTACCACCTTCAAGCCTCCTTACCATCATTTCCAAGCCTGCATCACACTCCAAGCATCATTATTTTTTTCCTGTCCAAGAAAAAACATAGAAAGATAGTTTTTCAGTTTTGGAAAAAAAAAAAAAAGGAGAAAAGGCACCATCAACTTCACCTGAAGCTTACCTACTATCCCTCCATCTTTATCTCCATCTCTGGCATCATTCTAGAGCTCAAAGAAAGGGAAATCGCTGAAGTTTCAAAGGGAGAAGCAGCTACAGGAGCTCCTATAGGAATTCCTGTAGCAGCTGATCCCATAGAAATCCAACACCAACAGAAAAAGAGTGTACATCTGCAGGTTGAAAAGGCACATGTAGCTCAGCTCCAGCAAAAGAAGAACCTACAACAGTACACAACAACACACTAGCTAGCAAAGACAGCATGCATGAAGGAAAATCAAGGCATGCAGCAGAGAAAGTCACAACACCTCACAGAAAATACACTCGGATCATAGGTAAGTAACTAAATCACTCCTCTATCTGAATTTGTGTAATTAGAAATCATACGAAGGCCAGTTAACTTGGCCACCTTCATTTAGTTGACTCCACTTAATCGAGATGTCACCCACACGTGCGCATAGTCAACTCAAGCACAAGATGCCAAGGACAGGTAGTGGGAGGAAGAGTTAACTCTGATGCAATAATGAGGGATGATTACAAGGAGGGGCCATGATGACCAAGCGGGTGGGGACCAACGATCCTAATTCAGGCAACGTACCCCTTGCCATCTCAGCACTCATAACCGAAAATATCCATAAATACCAATGAGCACTCCTCCCCATGCATTCTCACCACCTTTTCTTCAAGTTTTCTCCTCGTAACTCAGCCACAGCAGTCTCCTTATGCCCCCACAACCTTGTATACACCATCCTCCATCGATTTCCTCCATATTCTTTCTCTCGGCATTTTCTACAAGAGCACCTACAGGAAATCTACAGGAGGGACAGCGGGCTTCTACAGGAGGGGCAGTGAGTCATTTTGAAGGGAGAAAACGTGATTTTTGGCATGAATTGCAGTCTGAAGAGGTAGGGTTCATGAATTCCCTCTGATTATATATCAAAATGTGAAAGAGTGGTCTCAAATTGAAGATAAAACGAGTCTTTAAGAGGGAAGAAAATACATTAAAAAAAAAAATGTTTGTTTAAAAAAAAACACAGTCTCCTCTGTTCTTCTATTTCACTCAAAATTCGTTGTCTCCACCTCCATATTTGGTTTTTCCAAAGAAGTACAGGTAGTATGATAGGGGGTTTATGAGAAAAGAGCCCACTAACTCCACCAGACTCCATGCACATCCTCAAGTGGTGGAAATATTCACAAGAGCAAACTGGATGAATTTCTTTGAGAAGTTTAGAGGGTTTGACGATGAAATTTCCCATGAATTTTATCTCTCTCTGGTCCCTCACACAAGAACTCATGATACTGTAACCATTAGAGGCCTCTCCATGGAAATAACCCCTAAATTCATCAGCAGGGTCACTACCCTTCCTCTTGGGCTGCCTTGGAGTAAAGATGAGAAACCAATTAGCCAGGTTGCCAAGAAGAAATTTTTCCAAGATAATGAAACCCCTATGGAAGACAAAAATGGAATTAGGAGGGCTAGTATACCATATCCCTGGGATGAGGTTAGCTACCAAATAATCAAATACATTTTTTGTGAGGGGAGGTACAGCATTGTTTATGGATATCATTTCATAATCCTCCAAGAATTGAGATATGGCATGGATACGCCAACACATCAAAAGCTCAGTATCCCTTACTTTCTCCTTCAGTCCCTCATTGACTCCAGCACCAAGGTACAAGAAGGAAATTCATAGCAGCTAACTCACCATGGCCTAATCAAAATCCTAGTAGAGGAAGCCCTCCATACCCTTACAATCCCTATAACATGGGAATTTTTCAGAAATATTACAGTTGAAGATGACATCAAGGCATTAACCTATGATGTCAGTCCTATTGTCAGTGAGGAGGGAGAACTGCAAGGAGGAGAAGGTGAAGCTAGTTGTAGCATAGCAGAGCAAGAGAGGGAGGAGGAAAGAAAAGAAATAGAGGAGGAGAGAGTTGAAGGGACAGAGCAGGAGGAAGAAAAAGAGACAGAAGAGGGAGAAAAGGAGGTAGAGAGGGCAGAGCAAGGAGAAGAGTCCCCTGAAACTTTGGAAAGAGAAGCAGCAGCTACCCTCACTACCCTCAGTACACCAGTCAAGCCAAAGCAGAAGAGGAAAAGAAAAACCTCCATGTATTTCAGGGCAAGGAAGAGCACAAGAATTAAAACAGGCAAACCTCAGCCCTCCTCAAATATTCCCATTACTGTTGAAGATTCACCAGCTGCCAAGGTGAAAGAATCTCCTTCCAAGATGCCTATAACCTATGGAAGGGGGACTCCAAGATCTTCTACATGGAAGGGAAAGGTAGTTCTACAGGACCCCAAACCAGACCTACAGGAGGTTGAAACAGTCCTACAGGACACACTGTCCAAACTAAAGGAGACACAAAAGCTTGAGAAAAAGATAGGAGGACAGCGAGAGGTGAAGGAGGAAGCACAAGAGCTACAAGAACCTGAACCCTCTACTTGAGGGAGGCAGGATAATCGCACAGAAATTCGCCATTACATTGTTTTTTGAGTTGGAAAAAGAGAGAGTAAGAACACATAGGTGGATGCAGATAGCCAAGTCCAAAGGAGTTGAGGATATTGGCCACATGGAAGACAAACTAAAGGAAATGGGAAGGGAATTGAGTGCTCTCAGAGACAGAGAAGCCATTACAAGAAGCCATTAGAGAATGAAAATGAATTACTAAGGAGGTAGCTGCAGCAGAAAGAGACTCATTTGGCATACATGGCCAGCTTATCCATGGAAGCATTATAATGCAGAACACCATCCAAATCTTATGGCCTCTATCTGAAAGATCAATGGCTTTAATTCCAGATAAAAACTTTGGCACAAAGAGGCACAATGCCTTTCCAAGACTACAGGCAGTTCATGGATTTGTGTGACCAAAGAACTTCAAAGGATAAAGCAAAGATGGCAGAGTTCTACCTACACAACATGGCCCACACAGACCTGAATGTGTGGGAACCCAATACCAAGCTAGGGGATCTGAAATTAATGGCCATGGCATCATGGATGAACCATGAGGAATTGAGGGCAGAAGAAATGGAAAGATTGTTAATAAAAGAGCAGAATTAACCGTTGATGAAAAGAGCTTAACCATCAGATCCTATGGCACTCATCAACACACACAACCTGCTTGCAAATGACCCTCAAATTGCCCCTAAATATCTAGCCAATCAAGAACAAGCCATTGCACACTTTGAAGACATGTTTAGGCTACTTGGGGAGGACTATGTGCATGCATGTATGAGATGGAACACCCTACCCCACAGTTTGCAGATCAGGGAATACCATTCCCCCATGAGGTTGAAGGAGGCATTAAAAAGAGTGCCAATGTACAAGTGCTCCATTCAAAGGTTGAAGGTCAACTGGATTGGCCTCAAACTAAGTCCTCCACTCATATTAGGCATGCTAGAAGGAAGAAGAGAAGAAGAAGAGGAGGAACAATGGAAGGACATAGACAGGAATTCAAGATTTTATGGACAACATGAGCAGACCACATCAGAAGCTTGGAATGCTAGGGAGGCCACCAGGGCCATAAAAGATGAAGAGATTGACTAGGTTGCTCAGAGGATGAGCAACACCTTCAGTAGGGGGGTGATGATGAGCCTCATAAATGGGTAATTATATGGGCTCATTTTACCTCCTAACCTAGTCAAATAAACCATTCTCAGCTTATTGTATGATTTTCTAATTATATTTATGCTTATAGGGTGAGTTGAGTTAGTTATTATGCCATGTGGTCTAACATGTATTTAATGCAGATTATTGATGGATTTCGAGGTCAAAGTCAAGGATCTAGTGGTCAGACTATAGCAATAACTCAAAGTAGACAGAGGAGAGGACTTATAGGAGGGAATCCCCCTCATTTATTGACTCCTCACTTTGAATTTCCCTTGATTCAGCTCGAAGTACAAGCAGTCAAATCATGCACTAGAAGGTAGCCGAGCAAGTGGAAGATGATTGTTAATTATCTCGAGTTTTGAGAGCCAAGCCTCCCTGATTTTAAGGAAGCTGTTGGTAGCTTCAGATGTATAAGTAGAGAGGCCTAGGGCCTCACTAGGGTCAACTTTTTTCTTATGTAAACTCTACTCCAATTTCGAGCTTATTTTTGTGTGGCAGTTTTATGTAATCTTGCTATTTTTTTATAATAAAGATGGAATCCTTTTTGAGCTAGCACTGAGTTACCTCAGAGGGATAAATCTCTTGGGTTAGGGCCCAATCCAAGCATCCAAGCTTCTATTTACTTGTATTTGTATGCTTTACTTCAATTTGTAGATTAATTTGTTGCTAGATGTATTTCTTTTATGGTTAAGAATAGGTTGCTTTTGATGATTTAGTCGCTTGCTTCCATTTGTACTTTCTGTAGCAGGTTAAGAAGTGATCAAAAAAGATTCAAAAGGATAGCAGTAGTGCCTTGGCCTCTCTTCCTCCCTCTGGGACCATGATTTGAGGCAAAGACTCTCTTGCTGCCCCAAAAACACATATTTTCCTCATTCATAGGACTTCTAGTGTTTGCAGCTCTCTAGTAGGTTGATAGTCCAGTTTTGCTTTTCTTTAGATCTTACTCATAATATTCACTTCCTGATTTGTAATAGTCCTTTTGCATGCTTTCCTTCCTTATATCATTTCCCATCATTTCCTTCTATGCATCATAGTCTAGGCCATTTTAATGCAAAACTCTATTTTTCCTAGTATGCACTCATTTCATTGGTTTCTTGATTTTCTTGGTTGAATGTGAGTTTCTACCCAGCAGATCTATTCCAGAAGTAGGCCAAATTACCAGAAATCAAACCCTCCATCTGATCCATGCCCTATAGATCTCCCAAACCTCACCTCAATTCTGCCCTAGATTCCTTCATTTTTCATAGAACTTCTTCCTCTCTCCTTGAGCAAATCCAATCATCTTTCTCTCTCCTAGTGATTCATGGTAGACCTTAGGTGCCCTAACACCTCATTCCAATGTTCATCCATCTTTTCCACCCACTCTCACACCCTCAAAACAGCGAAAATTGCTCTCAGCCTCCTCCTGTAGGCCTCCTGTAGTTTCCCTGTTTTCCTCTTGTAGTTTTCCTGTGTCCTCCTATAGTTTTTCCTGTAGGCTTTCTTTTGAAGTCCGAGTGTGGTAAAAGCCTCTAAGGGGCCACCTAAGACCTCCTAGGACCCATCCACACCATCCTACATCCTCCCAAGCTCCAAAACCGCCCTCTAATGCCACCTGTTCGCTGCCACACTCATACACAATAAATTAGATGCATGTGAAATTCACATAAAAATACATGAAAATCCAAAAATATGTTTTTTTCTTATTTACTTCTAGAAATAGCATGGTTAGATGTTGTTTATTTCCTTGAGTAGGTAATGGCATTTCTTTCATGGTTTTCATAGTGTTTTTGGCAAAAGTATAATCAGCTTGTTAGTTAGGGTTTACTAGGTTTTGCTTTACATTCCATTCTTTCTCCTTTCTATAGTTAGAATAGCACCTGTAGAGTAATCTTTCTTTCCTTTCATCACACATGGAGCTTCTTCTGAAATCTATAGAAGTTGGCTTGAGCTCCTAGTGATCTTGCGCTGGCTGACCAAGTGACAACCTGCAGTGAGAACTAGTACTTGTGCATACAACACTGATGCTTCCAAGTTTGCTACGAACTATCAGGTTGATAAAAGTAAAGTTGGTAGCCCAGGAGTTGCAACATTCTTGCTGCAATACTTGCACTCACCACCTCACGCTATGTTATGATTGTGGGGTTCTTGGTCTCATGTTATGTTCAGAGATGGTTTATTCATGTTACTACTACAAGTTGTTGGTTACTATGTTGCTCTTATTGATGATTGGTCTATTTGTTGCTTGTTTCCAATGATATGGAAAGAATGGTCATTGGTTGATATGCATTATGTTTTAGTCATGTAGAGATCAAATGCTCTAGTGTGTGTTCTTTAGTTCTTATTTCCTATTCAGATGGAGTTATCCCTTTTCCATTGATGTAAAAGTGGGAGTGATAGAGGATATTGCTCTGGATGTTGACTGCAGTTGACATCAATTCCATGAGGGGAGATTGTTGGAATTATTGTGTGCATGGTTCCAACTAGACAATGTTGCCATTGGTTCATGATGGAAGCTAACTCATATTGGCATTGATGTGAACCCTATGTAGTCTAGTTGATGTGTTGATGCCATTCATTGTAGCATGGTTGCAACTAGTTGAGTTTACACTCATGATGGTCAGATGATAGCAGTATGGTGTTCATGGAGGTAAAGGTTGCTGCTACAGGTGGATGATGCAAATATTCATGTGATGGAGATAATGGCACACTTAATGAGTTTGAATACTAGGCCTTCATGCTTATGATCATGGAGATTACTTTTTATGGTGTGATGTCCTTATGGTGATGAGGGAGATGTGCTTCAACATTTTGCAGGTCTGTCAAAGGTGTTGCAGCTTGTGCATATGTTTGTTGGAGAGTGGAGGATTTGTTGGAACTCTTGCCTACCTTGTTTGTTGGCCTTCTTGTTCAAACTAGCAATGATACTTAGGACAATTTTTTGATCCACTTGCAGAGGTGTTACTAATCTTAGTAGAGGTTTAGAGGTGAGTTCAGATGTTAAAGAAGAGGATCCAATAGGTGCAGAGGTTTTGAGGTGAGGACTTGTGGTTTTTCCTTATGTTCTGCCCCAGTCACATGGAGATAGGCTTATGCAAGTGAATGAAATGATCCAATCGCTGGGATATAGGCATGTGCATGAAACTAATGGTATCCAATCAATTTTAGACAGTGTTGTGCATGGAACTCAATTTTTCACGAAAAATTCTCGGTGTTCCACGTGTAAACCGG
This sequence comes from Pinus tabuliformis, assembly GCA_031772625.1. Taxonomy (NCBI): domain Eukaryota; kingdom Viridiplantae; phylum Streptophyta; class Pinopsida; order Pinales; family Pinaceae; genus Pinus; species Pinus tabuliformis. The sequence goes on along the minus strand of CM062816.1, from coordinate 2,078,211,982 downwards.
ATGAAAATTGGTATGGAAATTCCTAAAGACTTCTAGAATAAGTTGTAAAGGTCAGGAATGGTTTGAAAAGGTCCTCCAATGATGTGAACACCTTTAGTGCACAAGTAGTGATGTTAGTGGATTGATTTGGTCCAATTTGTGCACCTTTGATCCCAACCCAAAGGTCAATTTCTCCCTTCATGTTTTATATACTTCACTTTGGAGCTAAGGATTAGTTGATGGTGAGTGTATGTGAGGAAGAGAAGGTTGCATAGTGTGAGTATGATTCAGACCTAGTTGTGAGAATAATTTCTTTAGTGAGTGAGTGTATGTGAGGAAGAGAAGGTTGCATAGTGTGAGTATGATTCAGACCTAGTTGTGAGAAAAATTTCTTCAGTGAGTGAGTGTAAATGGAAGTGAATGGAGCAAATTGTTGAAGCAGTGCATCAGTATTCAGATCAGATTTGAGGTTGCTGTAACAAACATTGTTTGGAGAGTTTTTTCATGTTGTTGAAGTATATTCTGTTGGTGACTCTCACTTTTGTTCTTGCAGGATCTGTTGATGCATTTTTAACATAGACATTGTGTTGTATGTTTCTAATTGTAGTATGCAACAGTTAAATTTTGCAGTGAGGGTTTGATGTTCTGGTTGAATGTGAAATTTGTTTTGTTGTTGATGATTATGTTATTTAGATTTCATGGTTGTATTGTGGCCACTATTTTTCTGGAGTTGAGAGAATATTTGTGTTGTTATTTTTATTTGATGAGATTATCTTTTTGTTGGAGATCATATTGCAAAGTTGAATCAAGTTGAGCAGAAATTCTTGGGATCCAGTGTGAAAATATATGAAACAAGGTCTGCATAGAGTATAGGAGAAGTGACTTCATGGATGTGGAGTAGTGATTGTGAATTTTCAGCGAAAGGAACATTTTGTCAATCCAATGGTAGTTGGATAGTCTACTCGTATTTTGGCGAGGATAGATTGATCATGGTGGCTTTCAATGGATGGTAGTTTGTATATTTGTGGGAGAACATAGTCTTCTAAGCTGGTCAGTAGAATTGAGTCTCTAGGAAGATGGGATTCAGCTGATTGTAAATGATGTCGAGTCTCATAGTTGGTCGGAGTCAACAAACTACGTAAAATACTATATTTTCTTAATAGAAGATTCATAGTAGCGTAGTAGCAACAAGGGTGGTTTTTTCCCCAGTGAAGGGTTTTCCACCAGATATCTTGTGTCTCTTTTGTGATGGTTTTTATGTTTGTGTTTGATGGTTTTGTGGCTCTCATGGTTGTTTGACTTAGCTACTTACATTGTTATATTCATGTGATGATATAATATGTTGTTGGTTATATGCATAATTCCGTAAGTGAAGTTTAAATTGGTAAAATTGTTAAGAGGGTCACACTACTTATTCCCCCACCCCCCCTCTAAGTAGTGCTCAAAGGTTTCCAACACCTACATGAGAGAGAAAAAAATAGTATTATTGAGTGTGGACCTGTTGAAAGAGATAACAAGATAAGAAGAAAATATTTCCCTATGAGAAATAGAGCAAGAGACAATAGAAGAAAAGAGGAAGTTAAAGAATTTATATAATAGATGATGAAGAGGATAGATTCCATTGAGTTATCTTCGAAAAGGGGAACGATCACAACCAAAGTGATCTAGAAGAATGATGAAGACAGGAGGATTAAGTGTAGCAACACCAACTAAAGATGGAGGTGTAATATTTTTATGAATTTGTGGACCCAATTGATTGAGTGGATTGAAGAAATGTGTCAATATTTTGAGTGAAATGATATTGGCCACCCGTGAGAATGAATATTGTTTATGGGAGATTGAGGATTTATTCATATTATTGATAAAAACAACTAAAGGATGGACAAAATGTAGATAAGAGAAGACAAGATATAGAGTTAGAAAAATATGGTCATCAAATTGAGAGATAAGTTTAAAATTATAAATATCATTTAAAAATGGAGATAAGATTAAATAAATTATAGTCTTGTAAAAGAATATTTTTATGAATTTTGTAAAGTGATAACGAGAGCAAGTGTTGTGAGAGAAATTAGAGATGGAATCAAATTTTCTGTTAAGAATAAAGTGTGTGTGAAGAAGGAAAATATCTTAAAGAATCCTTTTTAGTTATCCTTGGAACCTAACAAATTACAAAAGAAAAGAAATCAGAAGTGTGGGTATAGAGAACAAGGAAAATGTTGATTGTGAAAGTGGGGTGCACATTATGAGGAAAATGACAAGGAATGTGTGTGTGTGTGTGTGTGTGTGCATGCGTGCGAGGGTGTGCGTGTGTGTGTGTGTGTGTGCATGCGCACATGCGTGCATGCATGCATGTGTGTGTGCGTGCGTGCGTGTGTGCATGCGTGCGTGCGTGCGTGTGTGTGTGCACGTGTGTGTGTGTGTGTGTGTGTGTGTGTGTGTGTGTGTGTGTGTGTGTGTGTGTGTGTGTGTGTGTGTGTGTGTATTTTAGTTTCCTAAGTTCCCTATGTTAAGTTTCTAACAAGAATTACTTATTATTTTATTAGTTATGGTTAGGTCAGCCTAGTGCTAAATTACATCATGTCAGTTTATCTACTATTTATAGTAAATGAGATTCATTTGTATAGACATCATATCTTGTATTGTGTATTGGATTCATTGTAAAAGAAGTTTCCCCCCTAAAAGTGGACAATCATTCATTAATTTTTTATCATTTTCATGGCATTTGTTCATAACTTTCAATATCGGAGCTATGATCCTAGGATTTTTCTCCTTCAATCAAGAAATATTGGCATTTTTGTTATAAATTTTTCCTAGGAATCTTTATATAGTAAAATTTTGAAGAGCTTGATGGGAAACATTGAGGTACAAGTTATCATAATTTCAAGGTAAATTTAGTTATACTTTTTGATATATATCTTGATTAATATTATGTTGTCATTGGTTTCTAATCCTTATCTAAGGGGGAGGCCCCAAAGATCCATAAACTGATCCAGATCTTGGAGGGCGGGGGGGGGGGGGGGGGTAGATCTGAGTAATTGCTGCACGAGGAAAAGAACGAAAGTAAACGCAAACCATAAAATAAATAAGTAACTAGCTTTCATTAGATCAACAAATGATTGTTGCAAGTACATTGTGTTGTATGATCTGTCCTCTTACAGAAAGAGGATTGTTATTTATAACATTTTTAGTTACAGTACCATGGGTAAATACCATGGGCAAATACCATGGGCAAATTTACATTCAGATCATTACAATGGGTAAATACCATGGGCGGATTTCCATTCAGATCATTACCATGGGTAAATACCATGGGGAGATTTCCAATCAGATCATTCCTCCCTCCTTAGCACGCAATGGTCCCCATTGCATGAAGTTCCCTCCTAAGAAGATTTTTTCAAAGATGAGTTGTAGATGACCAAGTGCAGTCGAAGACAAGGGTTTTGCGTGGTTGACCCATAACCAAGGGTTTTTGGATGACCCGTAACCATAATGCACGAAGATCCAAGGATAGAGATACCTTGTAATTCTTGTGAGCCAAGTGTGATATTGACAGTGTGTGGCCAAGTAAATGGATGTCGCTGGCAAGGGTTTTGCATGGGTGACCCATAACCATGATGAACGAAGAGATGAGGATAGAGATACCCTATAATTCTAGTGGGCCAACTGTGAGGTGGACAGTGTGTGGCTAAGAAAATGGACTTTGTTGGAAAGCGGTTTTGTGTGGTTGACCCATAACCATAATGAACGAGGGTTCGAGGATAGAGATTTCCTGTAATGAACCTCGAGATCACTTTTCGATCTATCTAGTAGAGATTTGACAACTTATTTGGTGGCTTACATTTATAGATTCTCACTATCTAATGAGATGGTGTAAATACTTCTTCCAAGTACTCAAGTTTCACATTTGCAAATCCCATTATTGTGATTTGAGTCCCACCATGACATTACCTTGGCATTGTGAGGGATAATTTGTCGCACTCAGAAGTATTCTTCAAGATAGGCAAGAACAATAACACAATCAACATGGGAACTAGTAGCTTCCAAATGCATAGTTATAAGGGCATAATACAAAGCTCCCAATGTGCCTCATCATCTGTGATGGTTGTAAAATGAAGAATCCTGCGTGGAAGATGAAGAAGGCACAAAAATTCTCACATTTGAAAAGTTCATCATTAGTTTTATGCGGAAACAAATTGTTTTCATCTAGCATGATAACACACTCATACTTAACCAAATCTCATGCATATAATTATCCGAGGGTGAGAGTAAATTGTTCTCCATGTTGTCTACCAAAATTGCTTTGACATTATCCCCATATGGTTGTGGAATGTCTTTGGAGGCAATGAGAACAATATTTGCATCCACATTGAGATGGCAGAGGGACCGAAGCATTACACACGCAATCACATAAATCTCATAGTCTCTTGGCATTCCTGCATGGGAATTTCTTGTAGGTGGCTTCGATGTGTTCACTGCAGCCCATGCGTGAATTATTGCTAACATACATATAAATAATAATGTGTCATGGGGATCGATCCTCCAACCCCTGAAGCCATAATCAATTCTATATATATCCATTGCAGTGGTTGTAATGCGAAAATTTTCATGTCAGCCCAAATCCAAGAGGGTTGCTTGTTGTTGTCGAACTCATGGGTCTTGACTATTGGAAGGATCCATCGAAAAGATTTGTCTTCTCGCAGATGGATTCTAACACCACCAGGAAATTTTTTGAGAAAGGGTACTATAGATCATAGCTGACTCATCGGGTGACCTTCAACGAGCTGCGCAATGTCCTGGAGAAGGAGATCTAGAGCTTTGTTCTCCGCCATGGTGCCTGTGATGAGAATGGAAGTGGAGGAGGTCTAGGAGGACGTATTGGCATTTGGGTTGAACAAGTCATGGGGGCCGCTAAGTCTTGCGGAATGGGAGGCCTTGAAATCTAGGGTTGTGTTGTACTCTACAACAACCCCCCCATTTCATATCATCTTTACTTATAAATATTAACGTATGAAATGGGTCCCTTTAGAATTTAATTTGGTATCAATGCTATTATAATCCAAAAAAGTCCAATAAATGAATAAATTCACTTTATAAAACTTTTTGGACAAACCCTTAAAAAAGAAATCATGTAATGATTTGTCATTGCGATAAAGCGATCGCAAGATCGCATATCGCAATAACACATGAATTATAATTAAGCACCCCAAAGCTTTCTGCCGATGCGCATTCGGCGCATTTGGCGATCGGCGATATTCCATGTACATGTTATAATGCCGCATGCCAATAGTCCCGACGCGATACGCATTCGGCGAATTCGGCGATCGGCGACACGCTACAACAGTTGTGATGTTCCCAAAGACTTGTCCCGATGCGATGCGCAATCGGGAATCGGGTATCAGCGACAATCTCACCCAAGTCTTATTGCGCTCAAAGCTTTTCGCCGATGCGATATCGCATTCGGCAATCGGTAATATCCAATACACACCATTAAAGCACACTAATCATACCCCCGATTGCGATCCGATAAAGCGCGGTTTTCAACGAAGAGCCGTTAAGTGATGGGATGGCAGAATTCATTTGTAATAAAAGCTTGATCGCTCACGCAATCTTTCATCTATGCTCAACCGCCAAAACGTCCATTGCATGCTTAAGTGAATCGTTCACCCAAATAACGATATAATGGGCATTTAAGGAATGACAGATTGAAAATGGCTAATTAATAAGATCATGTCCTAAAATATTTTTACGGATTGAATCCGCGCCCATTTTAAAAGCTAAATCCTTCAGTTACGCATCTATTCATATGTGCTGTATCACTTAAGAGTTTTTCATCGCTATCTCTGTGTATTACGCCCAATTGCCTCTTTGTGCAGAATTCATTCATAGAAGCTAGGCCTGAGAAGATGGGAAAGAAGTCCAAGAAGACTGCAAGTGCTTCCGTAACACCAATTGCAGGACAAGCGGCCGCAAACAAGAAGAAGGGCCTAATATCCGATACTACATGCACGGGGCTCACCAGAGTTACTTGGCAAGGCACTTATAACCTAATTGAAGCTGAGCAACCAGAAAAGACAGTGACAGAATCTAGTGTGGACTTACTCAAGAAGTCTGATGCAACTCTCAAAGATTTGGCCGACTCTTTCCTTCACAGGATAGCGGCCAGAGAACAGATTCTTCCCTATACAGACGTTGTGCGATGGGCGATTGAATAAATCCCCATCTTGGACAGAACTTTTAATACCAGAGATGGGAGGATTTTCGGATCATTCAAGCCAGATGACCTAAGGCAAATGTATCATTTGCCCGAGCCAGAGAAAATATATAACAAGACCTTCCTAGAGAAGTTTGCAAGCGAGAATGAGATCGAATCTGAACCTATCAAGGATTGGAGGCAAAATCCCAACAAGCACAAGCACGAATCCTCCGGTAAGTACTCAGTCGATTCTTTGGCTTCTCCTTATTGTTATGCGGGGATTATGATGTGTAGGCTGTGGGGATTGCATGATTCTGCCAATTTTACCATTGAAATGGTTCCTTTAATGGAGGCAGCAGTAAACAGTTGGATTATGGATTGGGCTACTATTCTTTCGGATAAATTAGCAGTAGCTGTTCGTGATTTTAGATCTCAGACTGTTGTTTCAGAAAGGAAAATGCCCCCGTTCTACTATAGTGCATATATCTTAGACACCCTTTGTTTCAATTCCGAATTTCCGATTCTCAGGTGGAGGTGGACTGCACAGGACCCTTCACCCATTCATATATATCATCAAAAATTGTGGAAGTCTTATTATAAACACCACCTGTATCAAATCTGTAATGGTTTTATGGTGCCCATTTACTATTCCATTTTTTATAAATGCATTCCAAACATTTCCTATCAAGCTTCCTTTTATTTACCAGCAGTAGCAAGTTGGTTTGGAGAAGAAAATTTCACCTATATCAGAGTTTTCGGCAGTGAAGCCGACCCACATGTTCTTCCTCTATATGTTCCAGATAAGCTGCTAGCAAGGGAAATTGCATATCAAATCATGGCTGAGAGTACTACACAGACTCTCAAAAGAGAAAAGAAGAAAGGATGGCCATCTTTTCCCTTCAGATGTGGTGTTTATACTCTGCATGATCTTAAACATGCAAAAAAGGAAGCCACGAAGCTTCAGTCTTTAACTCTGGCCACAATCCCAAACAGACCATACGACCCAAAAAAGACTGCTTACACTGCATTAGAACAGGCCAAATTAACAAGGTTTGAGCATCAGGAAGATATGTTTGATGACCTGTTCGTTGCCTCCGAATCAATAGGTCATGCTAAAGAACTCGCTAGGATGCGATATAATGATGAGGGATTAACTGAGTTCAATAAACTCAGAGAACAGAGGTTGCAAACTCTGCCTCTGGATTTACTGGCAACAACCCCAGCGACATCATCAAGCGGACCTGTTCAGGAACAGTTCAAGGAACAGGAGGAGAGGCAGAAGAAGCAACAGGCATAAAGACAGAGAAAAGAACAGGCGGAGAGGCTAAAGAAAGAACAAGCCGAGAAACAACAGAGAACACAAATGGAACAAGAAGAGAGAAAGAAGAAAGAACTAGAGGAAAAGCAGAAGAGGGAACAAGAAGAGAAATAGAAAAAAGAACTGGCAGATAGGCAGAAAAAGGAACAAGAAGAAAAATAGAGGAGAGAAAAAGAGGAGCAGCAGAGGAAAGAGCAGGAAAAAGAACGGAGCGAGTCCTATGCCGAAAAACAGAAACAAACCACCTTTGATCCCGAATTGCTTCAACAGTGGAAGAAATTTGACTTTATCATCAGTGGAAAGGAAGGTTCAAAAGAAATGGACACCTCCAAAACAACTGATACACAGGATGTTACCTCTCCTCAGGTTCTAAGTGGAACCAGCGGCCCACCAAGTTCTAAGGAAGTTGAAGTTATTCCAAAAGACCCCTCTGACCAGATTATTCTACAGATAGAAGATATTCCGCCATTGGATGTTTTCTACAGCCCAAGACACAGGGCAGTTGTAAAGCGATCAAGGAAGAGACGAAGGATTGATCAACCTTCTATCTTCCCAGAACAAACAATCACGGGTAATGTAGTATGGAAGGAGGAATTGGATCCCTCCGATGACTTAACAAAGCTATCACAGTATGCGGGCACTTATTCTGCGTCAACAATTGACAAAGCATCGGAGGTGAGCCTTCTATTGAAGAATAAGGACCAAGAAATCTTTGCGTTACAGGCAGAATTGGTTGAAACAAAGCAAAGGGCAGCACAAGCAGAAGAACAGTTGCTGGCGCAACAGCAAGAGAACAATCAGTTGACTCAGCAATTGCAAGCGGAAAGGCAAAGGATTGATCAGGGTGCGATCCAGAAACAAAAAGAATTGTCGGAGGCGTTGGAAAATTTGAGAGTGGCGAATGAGCTAATGATAAAGACCAAAGATGAGCAAATTGCTCAAATGTCATCGCAGCTGGAAAAGTTGAAGGGCGCGTCGCAGGTAAAAGAGTTTAAATCAGAGGCATTATTGATAAACAATGCGTTGATATCTCAGGTCAGACTCTTATGTCAACAGATCGCTCAAGATGAGCCACTATGTGAGCTAACTACAGCAATAAATAAGCAGGTAGAAAAGGCCAGGACTGAACTAGATCAAGCGGACGAGGCCATTACTGCATATCTTGACTGGCAAGATACTGATTTAGGAAAAGCAGCAAATTTGCCCAGGATCATAGAAATACATAAAGATATACTTTTCACAGAATGGCACACTCAAGTGATGAAAGCAGAAAGGGCGGCTTCAAGATGTAAATCAACCGCCAGCAATCTAGTGGATCTAGTCAATAACACTCTTTACCTGGCCAATATGATTTCTCAATGTACACCGGGAAAGATGACAACTACAAATACATTAGAGCAAACATGCTACCCTGAATTAGAGGAAAAAGGAAGATTAATCGCTGGAGTTAAAAGCTTAACCTCAGATGCATATTGGCTCTTTTTAATCAAGCCACATACACAGAGATCTGCCCTAAAGTGCCTTACAGATGCAATCGGGTGTATAATTCCCGATATCCAAGATGCCACCTACGCTGCACAACTAAGTTCGCGCCTCAACAAACCCCCGGAAGTTGAGCCAATGCTTGCAATAAATCAGCTCAGATTCAAAGGAAAGCAGCCGACTTAATGAGTCACCCTCCCGCTTGCCAGATCGCCAGCCAAAACAGGATCAAGAGTTATTGATACCAGCTTAGTAGGATTTCTGTTTAGTAGATATTTAAATTAGATTAGTATTTATAGACCCTTTTATTGTTTTGGAAAGGGTCGTAAAATTTTGTAACAGACTTAATAGGCTGAAGTTTGCACTATTGTGCTTCAGTCGCTATTCTTTTATGAAATTGGACCAGTTGTTCTGAATTTGACATCAAATTTTTTAATGCAATTGTGCACTATTGCCTTTGTTGAGGACGATTTCTATGTTGGAGGAAGAACTGCTAATAGCGATTGATATTTGGGAATGTCCCGCAGCTCATATGGTACTTTTATCTACGTCTGAAGTCATTCCTTTTATATGAATTGTTATGTTATATATTCTTGCTATTGTTGAATACATGTATGCGCTGTAACAGCAAATCTCTATCTCAGTCCACTATTGGATGTTTTGCGATTTGCCTTTTCCTTTAATCATGCATGTAACAATGATATAAATGATAAAGTGTAGTAATTTCGCTATTATCACTTTGTGTAACTATTTATGCACAACTATCTTGAATAATTTAATATCTATGTTTAGAGACAGAGTCATCTATATGCCTGTCTAAAAGCTCAGATCATCAAACGCTACACTTTAGAGATCGATAAAACCCCGGGGTAGATTATAGTTATTATATTCCTGCTGATAGTTTTAGTTATTTTCTTATCACTAGCATAATCTATAAGTCGCTCATCCATCCTATTTTATCTATTTCTGGGAAACTGGTCCCATTATCCCCAGTCGGAGCCACTATTCCAAACGGAAAAGGAGCTGTACTAAGGTCCGGACCGGGTGGTTTCCCCTATGTTGTTGCAGTGATTTTCGAGGCATCAACATAATTGGCGCTAGAAGGAGGGCCATCAACTGTGAATGGCACATAATTCCAAACCTATAAGCCATTCTAAGAGTAAACCTCCCTCCGAATCCCCTCGACCTTCCCATTTGCACACTGGTTCGCCGGTATCCAAACAAGGAGAAGGGGAATCAACTACCACTGCTCAAACCCATCATACCCCAGAACAATTAAGTCTTGAATCACCTGAAGTCTAGTCTCTAATCCATAAACTTCAGAGCTTCTCGATTTCACCACAGAAATCTGAGGTATCAGAAAGCAGTGCGACTTCGCAGTTCAATCTAACTCATCCTCTCACCAGACTTCAGAGCGAAAAACTCGGTATTGAACCCACTGAGTTCCCTTTACCCAAAAGGAAAAAGGCGAAGAAAATTACTGAAGGACCTAATAGTGAAGAGCTTTCATCCACATCCTCCATTGCATCTTCCCCGCTGCGGAGCCAACCATCCACTCCTCCATTACATATTGTCGTTCACCAGGGATTAGAAGCCTCAACATCCCAACCTGTTCACTCCTCATCATTAATCCCTTCCCATACATCTGGAATCCCAACAGTAGTGTCAACCACTGTCGCTATTATAATGGCAGACCCATGGACTAGGCCAGGTGCAGTCAACATGCCTGTACCATTGCATGATCTACCAGATGCTCCTGAAAAATGGCTGCCTAAATTTAACCCAGATGATGGGACCCAGGCTGAAGAACACATTAATAATTTTATGTTAGCAGTTAACTTAAAAGGAGTGACAGAGCAAGATGTTGTTCTAAGACTCTTCCCCTACACCTTACAAGGATCAGCAGGATCCTGGTATTTTTCCTTACCCTCTGGTTCAATTACCAGTTGGAACACATGCCAAGAGCAGTTTCTTACCAAATATGGAGATGATAGGTCCTTAGCTACTTTAATAAACGACCTCTCCAATCTGAGAATAGAGCATAGGGAACAAATAAAAGAGTTTAATGCCAGATTTAATAAACTCCTGAATAAAATCCGTACCGCTTCCAAACCAAGTGAACAAATTCGAAGCGAATGGTATATTACCGCCCTACCTGCCAACATAGCCATTTTTGTCGACAGGGCTGGGAAACCTACCTTAGCTGAAAACATGAGAGAAGCACTTGCTGTTGAAAAGCGCATCAACGCTCTAGAGAAGAAAGCTGCTCTGGAAGATAGAAAAGCTAAAAAAGTCTCATTTAAAGAGGATTCCAAGAAGAAAACCCCAAAAGACCCGTACGACATGGAGGGTTTACAAAAAGTCCTTAAAACGTTGTCTAACGAAATGGTTGAAATAAAGAAGCAGGTGGCCGAAACCTCAAACAAAATACCATTTAGGACTTTTAAGAAAACTGAAACAAAGCCACCCAATGTTATATCTAACGCAGATTCAGAGCAAGAAGAAGAGGAAGAGGAAACAACCTCACAAACCGATGATGAAGAAGAAGTAGCTGAATGCCACGGAATGTGGGATTTTATACTCCCAAACTCTGATACCGAGAATGAAGAAGAAGCCTTTCCGGTTACTACAAGAAGTAAAAGTACTTCTGAACCTGCCCAGGCAACTTCAAAGAAAAGGAGCGTAGGTGCTACCACAACAAAGGAAAAAGTTCCCCCAAAGAAGTCGCCTGTAGTAGTTCCCCAAAACCAGCCTTCAACTTCTAATTCTCCTTCAACATCCAAGACATTAGTGGTATCCGATTCAATGGAATATAACATTGTTGATGACATGAAGAAAACTAAGGCAAACACAACTATGTTTGAGCTTAGTAAATTAAAGCATCAGCAAAAATTACTTCTTAAAAAATTGAATGTTGTTCCCTCTACTCCCCTTCCCAGTGCAAGAGCTGCCAACGATTCAGGCCAACCTCCTTCAGGTATGGTTGAAGCTACCGATTCAGTTCTAATTGGAGATAGATCGAATTCTCATACTCCACCCTTCCTGCTGACCTATGAGATTTATAACAGAAACCTGCACAATTGTTTAATTGATTCAGGGGCATCATCTAATATAATGCCAACTTCAGTTTGCTCTAAACTGAACATTGAACCCCAGAAGTCTGCTATTCATATTGTACAGTTGGACAGGACCAAAGTGCAGGTTGTGGGAGAAATTAATTCCGTAACCATCAGGTTGTCTGCCGATCCCAGGATTGTACAGAGGATTGATATCTTAATTGCTGACATACCTGAATTCTACAGTTTAATTTTGAGCAGAGATTGGTCCGAAAAACTGCATGGGTATATTTCCACAGATTGGTCACATATGTGGCTTCCCTACAAGGGAAAGCCAAATCAAATAAGGATCGATCGAGAGAAGCATATGACCCACACAGTTACTGAATTTGAGCAAGAAAACCAACCTGTAGCGTTCAACAACAACATTTTGGGGAACTATTCGTCAAAGTCATTCTTTGGCAACTTTGTTGCCCAACCATCTCCTTTTTCAGTCAATCATTTTACATCTCAGATTGAAATTTTTTCACAAACTGATAAGTCCAGATGTTTTAATGATGCTGAGGAAAATGTAAATATTTTTGTTAATACTCCTTTATTTTGGTCTTTATATTTTGATGGCTCTAAGTCCAGCGAGGGCTTAGGAGCAGGTTGCATTTTGGTTAGTCCACAAGGAGAAAAGACAATGATGTCTTGTAGGTTAGAATTTGACTGCACTAACAACACAACCGAATATGAAGCTTTAGTCCAGGGATTATATAAAGCAATCGGCCTTAAAGTGCAATATCTAAAAGTATTTGGCGATTCGGAAATCATTGTCAAACAGGTGAGGAATGCAATTCATTATCTTTCAAGTCACCTCAAGCATTATCAATCGCTAGTACAGGATCTTACCTCACACTTTTCAGCATTTAACATTTCTTCCATTCCTAGGTCGCAAAACTCGGCAGCCGACCTACTAGCCAATGTAGCTTCTAAGCTTCTACCTTCTGAAGACTACAGCCTTGATAGATTTTCCGTAGAATTACTTTTTAGGCCTTCAATTCCCGACAATGTCACTAATTGGAGAGTATTTAACCACGATGAAGATATCTTGCAATTTCTAACTTCCGAAAAGTCCTATGACAATCAAATTATTGAGGAAAATGACCATGATCTACAGATGAAAGAAACACCTCAAGAAAATTCAATTCCTAAACCAGTGGTAAAGCTCGAAGATCTTTATGATATCAAAGACAGGTTTAAACCTGTAATTAATGCAAAGCTTCAAAGTTCTACCCTTAGGTTTGAATTGATAAATCTAGGTACTGATCATGCTCCTCAAAACATCAATTTAGGATTAGGACTTTCCTTGGAAGAAAAGGAAGCATTTATTAAACTGTTAAGAAAAAACAAACAGGTCTTTGCTTGGAAGTATGATGATTTGAAGACATATGATACATCTATTATCCAGCATACCATTCCTATGCTTCCTGATCAGAAACCGATTCAGCAAAAGTTAAGAAAAATACATCCAAATTTGGAGAGCCAGATAAAGTCGGAACTTAACAAGCTCTTGAAAGACAAGATTATTTTTCCGGTCCGACACTCAAACTGGGTCTCTAATATGGTGCCAGTCAGAAAGAAAAATGGCGACATTCGAATTTGTATTGATTTCAGGAACCTGAACAAAGCGAGCTTGAAAGATAACTTCCCATTACCTACTATGGAGCAAATCCTCCAATCAGTAGCAGGCTCTGAATTGATGTCCTTTCTTGATGGATTCTCAGGATATAACCACGTTCTGATTCATCCTGATGACCAACTTAAAACCACATTCATAACAAAATGGGGAACATATGCATATCAGAAAATGCCTTTTGGACTCATAAATGCAGGAGCGACATTCCAGAGAGCTATGGATATAGCCTTTAGAGGGTTGATTAATCGAACAGTAGTCGTCTATCTAGACGATATTACTGTATATTCTAAAAAGAGATATAATCATTTGCATGACTTAAATCAAATCTTTCAGCGATGCAAAAGATATGGAATTTCTCTGAACCCAAAGAAGTCTTTCTTTGCTCTTGATCAAGGAAAACTCTTAGGCTTTATTGTATCCAAAGATGGCATTTATATTGATCCTGATCGGATCAAGGAAATTTCTGAAATCCCTTTCCCACACAATAAAAAGTCGATGCAGTCATTTTTAGGCCAGATTAATTTTGTTAAACGATTTGTTCCAGATTTTTCTCAAATTGTAGTACCACTTCAGACAATGATCAAGAAGAATTCAGTCTTCAAGTGGGGATCAGAAGAAAAGCAAGCTTTTGATGTTATCAAGCAATCAATAATCAATGCCCCAGCCTTGAATACTCCAAATTTTTCTAATCATTTTACATTGTATACCATTGCATCCGATGTGTCTTATGTTGCAGTTCTCACGCAGCCAAATGCTCACAATTTAGAAGCACCCATATCATTCTTCAGTTCAAATCTTCAGGGTGCCGAATTAAATTACTCCGATGTAGAAAAACAAGCCTTTGCTGTATTTAAAGTGGTCAAACATTATAGACCCTTTCTTTTAAAAACCCATACAAAAATAATAGTTCCTTTCCCGGCAGTTAGGCAACTATTAATCCAAAAAGAGCTGGGTGAAAAAAGGGCAAATTGGGTCACAGCGCTTCAAGAGTATGACCTAGAAATTAAGCCAGCAAAGATTGTTAGGGGCCAAGGTTTTTGCAGGATATTGGCAGGAGCATCCAACATTCCAGAATCAAGCGATACAGATCAAACTCAAGAAATTAATCAGATAAGTGTTACTGATTCTGGATCTCAATATGCAGATTTAATCTTTTATCTAAAGAATGGTTATGCACCTCCGAATTTGTCTTACAAAAACAAAAGGGCCATTAGATTAAAAGTGAAGAATTTTACAATCATTGATGACGTGATTTTTAGACAAAATTATGATTCTATCTTGTTAAGATGCCTTGAAAAACCTGAAGCCCAAAAGGTTTTGCAGGAGCTACATGACGGACCAGCAGGAGGACATTTCGGAGCTGACACAACAGCTCACAAAATTATTCATGCTGGTTACTATTGGCCTACTTTGTTTAAAGATGCTCACGAGTACGTAAGGAAATGTCTAAATTGTCAAACTGCTAGCGGAAGACAACGCAAATCAGCTTTCCCCCTGCAACCAATCAACATTGAACAGCCATTTGAGCAATGGGGATTGGATATCATTGGGGAGATTACTCCAACATCTTCCAAACAGCATAAGTATATCCTTACTGCTACCGATTACTTTACAAAGTGGGTTGAGGCAATCCCTTTAAAGACAGCAAATTCTGAAGCAATCATTGAATTCATAGACCAATTCATTATTACCAGGTTTGGTATCCCAAATGCTCTTGTTTTTGATAATGCATCTTACTTTTCAGGCAATGCTATGTTTGATTTCGCTATTAAAAGAGGATTTAAGTTAAAATATTCTGCTAATTATTATCCCCAAGGAAATGGTTTAGCAGAATCTACTAATAAGAATCTGATTAAAATCATTAAGCGAACTATCGAACAAAATCAGAGGAATTGGCACAAATCCTTAGTGTTCGCATTATGGGCTGATAGGATAACACAGAAAGCTTCTATTGGAACTTCTCCATTTAATCTTGTCTATGGAAAAGAAGCAATCTTACCCACAAATCTTATTCTTCCTTCTTTAGCCCTAGTGCAGTTTATTGAGGAAACTCCTTCCTCTTCTATTCAGTTTAGACATGACCAGATCCTAAAATTAGAAGAGGAAAGAAAAAAAGCCAAGGTTATCCATGCCAAACATCAGCAAGTCATCAAAGCAGCTTTTGATTCAGTCTCATCCGGTTCAAAACAATTCCAAGTTGGTGATTTAGTTCTGAAATGGGACAAAGCCCATGAAGACAAGGGTAAACACTCCAAGTTCCAGAAGTTGTGGCTTGGACCATTTCAGATCTGTGAGAAGATAGGCCATTCAACCTTTATATTGCAAGATTTATCAGGTTTGAGAGATTCTCTCCCTGTTAATGGCCTTGTCTTGAAGAAATTCTTTCACTGAGGAGGTAACCCCTTCTCCTTTCATTTTAGTAGGATTTTATAGTTTGTAGGATTTTAAGAAATAAGGTTGTGAGATATCTCCCATTGACCTTTTGCTGTGTTTGAAAAGTTGTCCCCATAGAACGAGAATGAACATTTGCTTTTAAAATGATAGAACTTTTAACCAAAAAGGATAATTTCTAGGAAATTAGATATCTTTGTATTCTGAAATCACAATTCAAATTTGTCAACTCCTCTCAAAGCATAGAAATATTGTAAACCATTTTCTGTTTTTTAAATTGGTCTCTAAAGGTTATCCATATTAAGATAGGAATCAATCCAATCTCAGCATCTTCAACTCTTACTCTGTCATCCATTACTCTTAAGAAGAAGATTGTTCACCCCATTCACTAAAGTTTATGACTATTCAGAGTGTAATTCTAAAATATAAGATATTTAAGATAAGAGGTCTTATTACAAGCCTGCTTACCACGTTCATAGAGAAATAGTTTATCTGACATTACCAATACTGCAAACCAAAACAGGGTAATGGCTTGAAATTACAAGACAAGGGGTCTCATCATGAACCAGCTTGTTCAGCTAAACTACTATCAGTGAGTGGCATTGTCAACAGCTGGCCACCAAACCAGGACAATGACTTTTTATCTTATCAATGACAAAGAAGAAAAAGGAAATGAAATACAAAATATGAAAAATATTTTGAATTCATTCTGTTAATCACACTCTTAATTGGATGGGACAATGGACAATCACATGGTTAAAAGGTATCCCTGTCGAAACTATAGATGTTTGCTGGCAGCAGAGGCTCTACCTATGACAGATGAGTTTACTATAAAAGGCTGATTTGGAAAGGTATTCTATTTTATCATTACAAACCAATAAAGACCTATTTCAAAGCTTAGAATGTTTTTATTTTCTTAGAAAAGAGGAAGTCAACAAAATAGTTTCATTTTTCTCAGAATATATTGAAATCTAGTTATATTAGAAATTTCCCCATTGATTGAAACTCTATTTTCTGAAAAAGCTTAAATGTTTCTATTTTTTGAAAGAGATAACTGGTTCTTCCAGCGAATCGCCAATTGTTGTACTCTACAACAACCCCCCCATTTCATATCATCTTTACTTATAAATATTAACGTATGAAATGGGTCCCTTTAGAATTTAATTTGGTATCAATGCTATTATAATCCAAAAAAGTCCAATAAATGAATAAATGCACTTTATAAAACTTTTTGGACAAACCCTTAAAAAAGAAATCATGTAATGATTTGTCATTGCGATAAAGCGATCGCAAGATCGCATATCGCAATAACACATGAATTATAATTAAGCACCCCAAAGCTTTCCGCCGATGCGCATTCGACGCATTCGGTGATCGGCGATATTCCATGTACATGTTATAATGCCCCATGCCAATAGTCCCGACGCGATACACATTCGGCGAATTTGGCGATCGGCGACACGCTACAACAGTTGTGATGTTCCCAAAGACTTGTCCCGATGCGATGCGCAATCGGGAATCGGGTATCGGCGACAATCTCACCCAAGTCTTATTGTGCTCAAAGCTTTTCGCCGATGCGATATCGCATTCGGCGATCGGTAATATCCAATACACACCATTAAAGCACACTAATCATACCCCCGATTGCGATCCGATAAAGCGCGGTTTTCAACGAAGAGCCGTTAAGTGATGGGATGGCAGAATTCATTTGTAATAAAAGCTTGATCGCTCACGCAATCTTTCATCTATGCTCAACCGCCAAAACGTCCATTGCATGCTTAAGTGAATCGTTCACCCAAATAACGATATAATGGGCATTTAAGGAATGACAGATTGAAAACGGCTAATTAATAAGATCATGTCCTAAAATATTTTTACAGATTGAATCCGCACCCATTTTAAAAGCTAAATCCTTCAGTTACGCATCTATTCATATGTGATGTATCACTTAAGAGTTTTTCATCGCTATCTCTGTGTATTATGCCCAATTTCCTCTTTGTGCAGAATTCATTCATAGAAGCTAGGCCTGAGAAGATGGGAAAGAAGTCCAAGAAGACTGCAAGTGCTTCCGCAACACCAATTGTAGGACAAGCGGCCGCAAACAAGAAGAAGGGCCTAATATCCGATACTACATGCACGGGGCTCACCAGAGTTACTTGGCAAGGCACTTATAACCTAATTGAAGCTGAGCAACCAGAAAAGACAGTGACAGAAGCTAGTGTGGACTTACTCAAGAAGTCTGATGCAACTCTCAAAGATTTGGCCGACTCTTTCCTTCACAGGATAGCGGCCAGAGAACAGATTCTTCCCTATACAGACGTTGTGCGATGGGCGATTGAAGAAATCCCCATCTTGGACAAAACTTTTAATACCAGAGATGGGAGGATTTTCGGATCATTCAAGCCAGATGACCTAAGGCAAATGTATCATTTGCCCGAGCCAGAGAAAATATATAACAAGACCTTCCTAGAGAAGTTTGCAAGCGAGAATGAGATCGATTCTGAACCTATCAAGGATTGGAGGCAAAATCCCAACAAGCACAAGCACGAATCCTCCGGTAAGTACTCGATTGATTCTTTGGCTTCTCCTTATTGTTATGCGGGGATTATGATGTGTAGGCTGTGGGGATTGCATGATTCTGCCAATTTTACCATTGAAATGGTTCCTTTAATGGAGGCAGCAGTAAACAGTTGGATTATGGATTGGGCTACTATTCTTTCGGATAAATTAGCAGTAGTTGTTCGTGATTTTAGATCTCAGACTGTTGTTTCAGAAAGGAAAATGCCCCCGTTCTACTATAGTGCATATATCTTAGACACCCTTTGTTTCAATTCCGAATTTCCGATTCTCGGGTGGAGGTGGACTGCACAAGACCCTTCACCCATTCATATATATCATCAAAAATTGTGGAAGTCTTCTTATAAACACCACCTGTATCAAATCTGTAATGGTTTTATGGTGCCCATTTACTATTCCATTTTTGATAAACCCATTCCAAACATTTCCTATCAAGCTTCCTTTGATTTACAAGCAGTAGCAAGTTGGTTTGGAGAAGAAAATTTCACCTATATCAGAGTTTTCTGCAGTGAAGCCGACCCACATGTTCTTCCTCTATATGTTCCAGATAAGCTGCTAGCAAGGGAAATTGCATATCAAATCATGGCTGAGAGTACTACACAGACTCTCAAAAGAGAAAAGAAGAAAGGATGGCCATCTTTTCCCTTCAGATGTGGTGTTTATACTCTGCATGATCTTAAACATGCAGAAAAGGAAGCCACGAAGCTTCAGTCTTTAACTCTGGCCACGATCCCATTTGTTCCATTCGGTCTTTTGCGGTGGGGTCTAAAGTATATGCGGTCTTCAGATCTTTGGTCTTCGTCTTCAGATCTTCATATTCATGGGAACAAATGACACATAAATAGGAATGCTTGGGTATTTTTGATTTATCTCTTCAGATCTGCGCAGCTCCTTGTGATATCTCAGCTCTGCGGCGGTGTTAGATCTCTTCAGATCTGCGGTATTTTTGATTTATCTTATAAAGAGCACACCATTTAAACTTGGGTATTTATCTCCTCACGGCAGCTCCGAATGCTTGGGTATTTTTGATTTATCTCTTCAGATCTGCGCAGCTCTTTGCGATATCTCAGCTCTGCGGCGGTGTTAGATCTCCTCAGATCTGCGGTATTTTTTGATTTATCTTATAAAGGGCACACCATTTAAACTTGGGTATTTATCTCTTCAGATCTGCGGTTTGAGCTGCGGATCGTATCTCTTCAGATCTGCAGTTTGGCTTTCGATCTGGTGCAGATCTGCGGTTTGGCTTTCGATCTGGTGCAGATCCACGTAAAATATGGCCCCGAGCTTCGCAAAAATAACTGGTGGCTCATCCGCCTCTGGAGGGCAATCTCCTGCCCATATCGTGAGTGAAGCCCCAGCTCCCACTATCCAAGTGGTCCAGGACTCACTCGATGAAGCTTTGAAGTTCTCCGAAAGTGCCCTAATTTGTCGGTTCAATGGTTTTTGGCCGCGGCTGATAGCACTCCACAATTGGATCTCGGAGGTATGGAAGCCTATCTTTTCTGATGAAATTAATATCTACCCCTGTGCTAGAGGTTTCTTTATTGTAGATTTTGAAAATCCTGAAAGCAGACAATGTATTCTAGATTCCGGCCCTTGGTTTTGGGAAAAATCAGGCCTATTCATGAAGCCATGGAACCCATCATTCGATCCCTCTACAGCAGTGATAACCTCAGCACCAGTTTGGGTGAGATTGCCAAGCCTACCCTTGCATCTCTGGAATCTCTCCTCGCTAAAAGCCATCGGAAATGCAATTGGAAATTTTACTGCAGGTGCCCAGAAACAGAGGAATATGCCAGAACCACCTATGCACGCATCTGTGTGGAAATGGATTTCAGCGCCGGATTCCCAGCTGAAATAAACCTAACAAGTAAAGACTATGTGTGGAACCAGAAGCTTGATTATGAAAGTGTCCTCTTCAGATGTCGATCGTGCTTTGAGACGGGGCATCTAGCCAAAAATTGCCCAAAAGCCTCTGAGAAAAATTTTGCTAGAAAAAACCACCACAGATCTACATGGTGGGAAGGAGCACAAAAAGAACACTACATTGTCATCAAAGAAGAATTTTCTAGAGAAAACTCTGAGTCGCAAGAAATCAAGGAAGAAGGAAACAACTCTCAAAGCAAGCAAGGAGAAAGCCCGCCCCAACAAATCAACAGTTATGAGGATTTGAATACCGCAGAAAATAAACCTTCATTTAACATCAAAGCAGATCTCCTAAACCAAACTTCTCCGACTATAGATCGCGAAACTAAGACACCAATGTCCCAAGAACCAGAAGAGATGAAGGAGATGCAAGACAAAGGAAGTTGGAAGACCGTAGAGAAAAGAAAGAAAGCTACAACACCAATCTTGCCAAGAAAGACGAGGATCCAGACAAGTAAAAATTAAGAAAACTGTAGGTCCGATAGACCAATTTGGTCTCAGTGGACGTTAGCCATCATCATCATCATCATCATCATCATCAGAACAGGCCAAATTAACAAGGTTTGAGCATCAGGAAGATATTTTTGATGACCTGTTCGTTGCCTCCGAATCAATAGGTCATGCTAAAGAACTCGCTAGGATGCGATATAATGATGAGGGATTAACTGAGTTCAATAAACTCAGAGAACAGAGGTTGCAAACTATGCCTCTGGATTTACTGGCAACAACCCTAGCGACATCATCAAGCGGACCTGTTCAGGAACAGTTCAAGGAACAGGAGGAGAGGCAGAAGAAGCAACAGGCAGAAAGACAGAGAAAAGAACACGCGGAGAGGCTAAAGAAAGAACAAGCCGAGAAATAGCAAAGAACACAAATGGAACAAGAAGAGAGAAAAAAGAAAGAACTAGAGGAAAAGCAGAAGAGGGAACAAGAAGAGAAACAGAAAAAAGAACTGGCAGATAGGCAGAAAAAGGAACAAGAAGAAAAACAGAGGAGAGAAAAAGAGGAGCAGCAGAGGAAAGAGCAGGAAAAAGAACGGAGCGAGTCCTATGCCGAAAAACAGAAACAAACCACCTTTGATCCCGAATTGCTTCAACAGTGGAAGCAATTTTACTTTATCATCAGTGGAAAGGAAGGTTCAAAAGAAATGGACACCTCCAAAACAACTGATACACAGGATGTTACCTCTCCTCAGGTTCTAAGTGGAACCAGCGGCCCACCAAGTTCTAAGGAAGTTGAAGTTATTCCAAAAGACCCCTCTGACCAGATTATTCTACAGATAGAAGATATTCCGCCATTGGATGTTTTCTACATCCCAAGACACAGGGCAGTTGTAAAGCGATCAAGGAAGAGACGAAGGATTGATCAACCTTCTATCTTCCCAGAACAAACGGTCACGGGTAATGTAGTATGGAAGGAGGAATTGGATCCCTCCGATGACTTAACAAAGCTATCACAGTATGCGGGCGCTTATTCTGCGGCAACAATTGACAAAGCATCGGAGGTGAGCCTTCTATTGAAGAATAAGGACCAAGAAATCTTTGCGTTACAGGCAGAATTGGTTGAAACAAAGCAAAGGGCAGCACAAGCAGAAGAACAGTTGTTGGCGCAACAGCAAGAGAACAATCAGTTGACTCAGCAATTGCAAGCGGAAAGGCAAAGGATTGATCAGGGTGCGATCCAGAAACAAAAAGAATTGTTGGAGGTGTTGGAAAATTTGAGAGTGGCGAATGAGCTAATGATAAAGACCAAAGATGAGCAAATTGCTCAAATGTCATCGCAGCTGGAAAAGATGAAGGGCTCGTTGCAGGTAAAAGAGTTTAAATCAGAGGCATTATTGATAAACAATGCGTTGATATCTCAGGTCAGACTCTTATGTCAACAGATCGCTCAAGCTGAGCCACTATGTGAGCTAACTACAGCAATAAATAAGCAGGTAGAAAAGGCCAGGACTGAACTAGATCAAGCGGACGAGGCCATTACTGCATATCTTGACTGGCAAGATACTGATTTAGGAAAAGCAGCAAATTTGCCCAGGATCATAGAAATACATAAAGATATACTTTTCACAGAATGGCACACTCAAGTGATGAAAGCAGAAAGGGCGGCTTCAAGATGTAAATCAACCGCCAGCAATCTAGTGGATCTAGTCAATAACACTCTTTACCTGGCCAATATGATTTCTCAATGTACACCGGGAAAGATGACAACTACAAATACATTAGAGCAAACATGCTACCCTGAATTAGAGGAAAAAGGAAGATTAATTTCTGGAGTTAAAAGCTTAACCTCAGATTCATATTGGCTCTTTTTAATCAAGCCACATACACAGAGATCTGCCCTAAAGTGCCTTATAGACGCAATCGGGTGTATAATTCCCGATATCCAAGATGCCACCTACGCTGCACAACTCAGTTCGCGCCTCAACAAACCCCCGGAAGTTGAGCCAATGCTTGCAATAAATCAGCTCAGATTCAAAGGAAAGCAGCCGACTTAATGAGTCACCCTCCCGCTTGCCAGATCGCCAGCCAAAACAGGATCAAGAGTTATTGATACCAGCTTAGTAGGATTTCTGTTTAGTAGATATTTAAATTAGATTAGTATTTATAGACCCTTTCATTGTTTTGGAAAGGGTTGTAAAATTTTGTAACAGACTTAATAGGTTGAAGTTTGCACTACTGTGCTTCAGTCGCTATTCTTTTATGAAATTGGACCAGTTGTTTTGAATTTGACATTAAATTTTTTAATGCAATTGTGCACTACTGCCTTTGTTGAGGACGATTTCTGTGTTGGAGGAAGAACTGCTAATAGCGATTGATATTTGGGAATGTCCGCAGCTCATATGGTACTTTTATCTACATCTGAAGTCATTCCTTTTATATGAATTGTTATGTTATATATTCTTGCTATTGTTGAATACATGTATGCGCTGTAACAGCAAATCTCTATCTCAGTCCACTATTGGATGTTTTGCGATTTGCCTTTTCCTTTAATCATGCATGTAACAATGATATAAATGATAAAGTGTAGTAATTTTGCTGTTATCGCTTTGTGTAACTATTTATGCACAGCTATCTTGAATAATTTAATATCTATGTTTAGAGACAGAGTCATCTATATGCCTGTCTAAAAGCTCAGATCATCAAACGCTACACTTTAGAGATCGATAAAACCCCGGGGTAGATTATAGTTATTATATTCCTGCCGATAGTTTTAGTTATTTGCTTATCACTAGCATAATCTATAAGTCGCTCATCCATCCCATTTTATCTATTTCTGGGAAACTGGTCCCATTATCCCCAGTCGGAGCCACTATTCCAAACAGAAAAGGAGCTGTACTAAGGTCCGGACCGGGTGGTTTCCCCTATGTTGTTGCAGCGATTTTCGAGGCATCAACATAATTGGCGCTAGAAGGAGGGCCATCAACTGTGAATGCCACATAAGTCCAAACCTATAAGCCATTCTAAGAGTAAACCTCCCTTTGAATCCCCTCGACCTTCCCATTTGCACACTGGTTCGCCGGTATCCAAACAAGGAGAAGGGGAATCAACTACCACTGCTCAAACCCATCATACCCCAGAACAATTAAGTCTTGAATCACCTAAAGTCCAGTCTCTAATCCATAAACTTCAGAGCTTCTCGATTTCACCACAGAAATCTGAGGTATCAGAAAGCAGTGTGACTTCGCAGTTCAATCTAACTCATCCTCTCACCAGACTTCAGAGCGAAAAACTCGGTATTGAACCCACTGAGTTCCCTTTACCCAAAAGGAAAAAGGCGAAGAAAATTACTGAAGGACCTGATAGTGAAGAGATTTCATCCACATCCTCCATTGCATCTTCCCCGCTGCGGAGCCAACCATCCACTCCTCCATTACATATTGTCGTTCACCAGGGATTAGAAGCCTCAACATCCCAACCTGTTCACTCCTCATCATTAATCCCTTCCCATACATCTGGAATCCCAACAGTAGTGTCAACCACTGTCGCTATTATAATGGCAGACCCATGGACTAGGCCAGGTGCAGTCAACATGCCTGCACCATTGCATGATCTACCAGATGCTCCTGAAAAATGGCTGCCTAAATTTAACCCAGATGACGGGACCCAGGCTGAAGAACACATTAATAATTTTATGTTAGCAGTTAACTTAAAAGGAGTGACAGAGTAAGATGTTTTTGTAAGACTCTTCCCCTACACCTTACAAGGATCAGCAGGATCCTGGTATTTTTCCTTACCCTCTGGTTCAATTACCAGTTGGAACACATGCCAAGAGCAGTTTCTTACCAAATATGGAGATGATAGGTCCTTAGCTACTTTAATAAACGACCTCTCCAATCTGAGAATAGAGCATAGGGAACCAATAAAAGAGTTTAATGCCAGATTTAATAAACTCCTGAATAAAATCCGTACCGCTTCCAAACCAAGTGAACAAATTCGAAGCGAATGGTATATTACCGCCCTACCTGCCAACATAGCCATTTTTGTCGACAGGGCTGGGAAACCTACCTTAGCTGAAAACATGAGAGAAGCACTTGCTGTTGAAAAGCGCATCAACGCTCTAGAGAAGAAAGCTGCTCTAGAAGATAGAAAAGCTAAAAAAGTCTCATTTAAAGAGGATTCCAAGAAGAAAACCCCAAAAGACCCGTACGACATGGAGGGTTTACAAAAAGTCCTTAAAACGTTGTCTAACGAAATGGTTGAAATAAAGAAGCAGGTGGCCGAAACCTCAAACAAAAGACCATTTAGGACTTTTAAGAAAACTGAAACAAAGCCACCCAATGTTATATCTAACGCAGATTCAGAGCAAGAAGAAGAGGAAGAGGAAACAACCTCACAAACCGATGATGAAGAAGAAGTAGCTGAATGCCACGGAATGTGGGATTTTATACTCCCAAACTCTGATACCGAGAATGAAGAAGAAGCCTTTCCGGTTACTACAAGAAGTAAAAGTACTTCTGAACCTGCCCAGGCAACTTCAAAGAAAAGGAGCGCAGGTGCTACCACAACAAAGGAAAAAGTTCCCCCAAAGAAGTCGCCTGTAGTAGTTCCCCAAAACCAGCCTTCAACTGCTAATTCTCCTTCAACATCCAAGACATTAGTGGTATCCGATTCAATGGAATATAACATTGTTGATGACATGAAGAAAACTAAGGCAAACATAACTATGTTTGAGCTTAGTAAATTAAAGCATCAGCAAAAATTACTTCTTAAAGAATTGAATGCTGTTCCCTCTACTCCCCTTCCCAGTGCAAGAGCTGCCAACGATTCAGGCCAACCTCCTTCAGGTATGGTTGAAGCTACCGATTCAGTTCTAATTGGAGATAGATCGAATTCTCATACTCCACCCTTCCTGCTGACCTATGAGATTTATAACAGAAACCTGCACAACTGTTTAATTGATTCAGGGGCATCATCTAATATAATGCCAGCTTCAGTTTGCTCTAAACTGAACATTGAACCCCAGAAGTCTGCTATTCATATTGTACAGTTGGACAGGACCAAAGTGCAGGTTGTGGGAGAAATTAATTCCGTAACCATCAGGTTGTCTGCCGATCCCAGGATTGTACAGAGGATTGATATCTTAATTGCTGACATACCTGAATTCTACGGTTTAATTTTGAGCAGAGATTGGTCCGAAAAACTGCATGGGTATATTTCCACAGATTGGTCACATATGTGGCTTCCCTACAAGGGAAAGCCAAATCAAATAAGGATCGATCGAGAGAAGCATATGACCCACACAGTTACTGAATTTGAGCAAGAAAACCAACTTGTAGCGTTCAACAACAACATTTTGGGGAACTATTCGTCAGAGTCATTCTTTGGCAACTTTGTTGCCCAACCATCTCCTTTTTCAGTCAATCATTTTACATCTCAGATTGAAAATTTTTCACAAACTGATAAGTCCAGATGTTTTAATGATGCTGAGGAAAATGTAAATATTTTTGTTAATACTCCTTTATTTTGGTCTTTATATTTTGATGGCTCTAAGTCCAGCGAGGGCTCAGGAGCAGGTTGCATTTTGGTTAGTCCACAAGGAGAAAAGACAATGTTGTCTTGTAGGTTAGAATTTGACTGCACTAACAACACAGCCGAATATGAAGCTTTAGTCCAGGGATTATATAAAGCAATCGGCCTTAAAGTGCAATATCTAAAAGTATTTGGCGATTCGGAAATCATTGTCAAACAGGTGAGGAATGCAATTCATTGTCTTTCAAGTCACCTCAAGCATTATCAATCGCTAGTACAGGATCTTACCTCACACTTTTCAGCATTTAACATTTCTTCCATTCCTAGGTCGCAAAACTCGGCAGCCGACCTACTAGCCAATGTAGCTTCTAAGCTTCTACCTTCTGAAGACTACAGCCTTGATAGATTTTCCGTAGAATTACTTTTTAGGCCTTCAATTCCCGACAATGTCACTAATTGGAGAGTATTTAACCACGATGAAGATATCTTGCAATTTCTAACTTCCGAAAAGTCCTATGAAAATCAAATTATTGAGGAAAATGACCATGATCTACAGATGAAAGAAACACCTCAAAAAAATTCAATTCCTAAACCAGTGGTAAAGCTCGAAGATCTTTATGATATCAAAGACAGGTTTAAACCTGTAATTAATGCAAAGCTTCAAAGTTCTACCCTTAGGTTTGAATTGATAAATCTAGGTACTGATCATGCTCCTCAAAACATCAATTTAGGATTAGGACTTTCCTTGGAAGAAAAGGAAGCATTTATTAAACTGTTAAGAAAAAACAAACAGGTCTTTGCTTGGAAGTATGATGATTTGAAGACATATGATACATCTATTATCCAGCATACCATTCCTATGCTTCCTGATCAGAAACCGATTCAGCAAAAGTTAAGAAAAATACATCCAAATTTGGAGAGCCAGATAAAGTCGGAACTTAACAAGCTCTTGAAAGCCAAGATTATTTTTCCAGTCCGACACTCGAACTGGGTCTCTAATATGGTGCCAGTCAGAAAGAAAAATGGCGACATTCGAATTTGTATTGATTTCAGGAACCTGAACAAAGCGAGCTTGAAAGATAACTTCCCATTACCTACTATGGAGCAAATCCTCCAATCAGTAGCAGGCTCTGAATTGATGTCCTTTCTTGATGGATTCTCAGGATATAACCAAGTTCTGGTTCATCCTGATGACCAACTTAAAACCACATTCATAACAAAATGGGGAACATATGCATATCAGAAAATGCCTTTTGGACTCATAAATGCAGGAGCGACATTCCAGAGAGCTATGGATATAGCCTTTAGAGGGTTGATTAATCGAACAGTAGTCGTCTATCTAGACGATATTACTGTATATTCTAAAAAGAGATATAATCATTTGCATGACTTAAATCAAATCTTTCAGCGATGCAAAAGATATGGAATTTCTCTGAACCCAAAGAAGTCTTTCTTTGCTCTTGATCAAGGAAAACTCTTAGGCTTTATTGTATCCAAAGATGGCATTTATATTGATCCTGATCGGATCAAGGAAATTTCTGAAATCCCTTTCCCACACAATAAAAAGTCGATGCAGTCATTTTTAGGCCAGATTAATTTTGTTAAACGATTTGTTCCAGATTTTTCTCAAATTGTATTACCACTTCAGACAATGATCAAGAAGAATTCAGTCTTCAAGTGGGGATCAGAAGAAAAGCAAGCTTTTGATGTTATCAAGCAATCAATAATCAATGCCCCAGCCTTGAATACTCTAAATTTTTCTAATCATTTTACATTGTATACCATTGCATCTAATGTGTCTTATGCTGCAGTTCTCACGCAGCCAAATGCTCACAATTTAGAAGCACCCATATCATTCTTCAGTTCAAATCTTCAGGGTGCCGAACTAAATTACTCCGATGTAGAAAAACAAGCCTTTGCTGTATTTAAAGCGGTCAAACATTATAGACCCTTTCTTTTAAAAACCCATACAAAAATAAAAGTTCCTTTCCCGGCAATTAGGCAACTATTAATCCAAAAAGAGCTGGGTGAAAAAAGGGCAAATTGGGTCACAGCGCTTCAAGAGTATGACCTAGAAATTAAGCCAGCAAAGATTGTTAGGGGCCAAGGTTTTTGCAGGATATTGGCAGGAGCATCCAACATTCCAGAATCAAGCGATACAGATCAAACTCAAGAAATTAATCAGATAAGTGTTACTGATTCTGGATCTCAATATGCAGATTTAATCTTTTATCTAAAGAATGGTTATGCACCTCCGAATTTGTCTTACAAAAACAAAAGGGCCATTAGATTAAAAGCGAAGAATTTTACAATCATTGATGACGTGCTTTTTAGACAAAATTATGATTCTATCTTGTTAAGATGCCTTGAAAAACCTGAAGCCCAAAAGGTTTTGCAGGAGCTACATGACGGACCAGCAGGAGGACATTTCGGAGCTGACACAACAGCTCACAAAATTATTCATGCTGGTTACTATTGGCCTACTTTGTTTAAAGATGCTCACAAGTACGTAAGGAAATGTCTAAATTGTCAAACTGCTAGTGGAAGACAACGCAAATCAGCTTTCCCCCTGCAACCAATCAACATTGAACAGCCATTTGAGCAATGGGGATTGGATATCATTGGGGAGATTACTCCAGCATCTTCCAAACAGCATAAGTATATCCTTACTGCTACCGATTACTTTACAAAGTGGGTTGAGGCAATCCCTTTAAAGACAGCAAATTCTGAAGCAATCATTGAATTCATAGACCAATTCATTATTACCAGGTTTGGTGTCCCAAATGCTCTTGTTTTTGATAATGCATCTTACTTTTCAGGCAATGCTATGTTTGATTTCGCTATTAAAAGAGGATTTAAGTTAAAATATTCTGCTAATTATTATCCCCAAGGAAATGGTTTAGCAGAATCTACTAATAAGAATCTGATTAAAATCATTAAGCGAACTATCAAACAAAATCAGAGGAATTGGCACAAATCCTTAGTTTTCGCATTATGGGCTGATAGGATAACACAGAAAGCTTCTATTGGAACTTCTCCATTTAATCTTGTCTATGGAAAAGAAGCAATCTTACCCACAAATCTTATTCTTCCTTCTTTAGCCCTAGTGCAGTTTATTGAGGAAACTCCTTCCTCTTCTATTCAGTTTAGACATGACCAGATCCTAAAATTAGAAGAGGAAAGAAAAAAAGCCAAGGTTATCCATGCCAAACATCAGCAAGTCATCAAAGCAGCTTTTGATTCAGTCTCATCCGGTTCAAAACAATTCCAAGTTGGTGATTTAGTTCTGAAATGGGACAAAGCCCATGAAGACAAGGGTAAACACTCCAAGTTCCAGAAGTTGTGGCTTGGACCATTTCAGATCTGTGAGAAGATAGGCCATTCAACCTTTATATTGCAAGATTTACCAGGTTTGAGAGATTCTCTCCCTGTTAATGGCCTTGTCTTGAAGAAATTCTTTCACTGAGGAGGTAACCCCTTCTCCTTTCATTTCAGTAGGATTTTATAGTTTGTAGGATTTTAAGAAATAAGGTTGTGAGATATCTCCCATTGACCTTTTGCTGTGTTTGAAAAGTTGTCCCCATAGAACGAGAATGAACATTTGCTTTTAAAATGATATAACTTTTAACCAAAAAGGATAATTTCTAGGAAATTAGATATCTTTGTATTCCGAAATCACAATTCAAATTCTGTCAACTCCTCTCAAAGCATAGAAATATTGTAAACCATTTTCTGTTTTTTAAATTGGTCTCTAAAGGTTATCCATATTAAGATAGGAATCAATCCAATCTCAGCATCTTCAACTCTTACTCTGTCATCCATTACTCTTAAGAAGAAGATTGTTCACCCCATTCACTAAAGTTTATGACTATTCAGAGTGTAATTCTAAAATATAAGATATTTAAGATAAGAGGTCTTATTACAAGCCTGCTTACCACGTTCATAGAGAAATAGTTTATCTGACATTACCAATACTGCAAACCAAAACAGGGTAATGGCTTGAAATTACAAGACAAGGGGTCTCATCATGAGCCAGCTTGTTCAGCTAAACTACTATCAGTGAGTGGCATTGTCAACAGCTGGCCACCAAACCAGGACAATGACTTTTTATCTTATCAATGACAAAGAAGAAAAAGGAAATGAAATACAAAATATGAAAAATATTTTGAATTCATTCTGTTAATCACACTCTTAATTGGATGGGACAATGGACAATCACATGGTTAAAAGGTATCCCTGTCGAAACTATAGATGTTTGCTGGCAGCAGAGGCTCTACCTATGACAGATGAGTTTACTATAAAAGGCTGATTTGGAAAGGTATTCTATTTTATCATTACAAACCAATAAAGACCTATTTCAAAGCTTAGAATGTTTTTATTTTCTTAGAAAAGAGGAAGTCAACAAAATAGTTTCATTTTTCTCAGAATATATTGAAATCTAGTTATATTAGAAATTTCC
The DNA here is from genome assembly GCA_031772625.1 of Pinus tabuliformis. Taxonomy (NCBI): domain Eukaryota; kingdom Viridiplantae; phylum Streptophyta; class Pinopsida; order Pinales; family Pinaceae; genus Pinus; species Pinus tabuliformis. Next base: position 2,078,180,948 of record CM062816.1, on the reverse strand, counting down.
CCATTGATTGAAACTCTATTTTCTGAAAAAGCTTAAATGTTTCTATTTTTTGAAAGAGATAACTGGTTCTTCCAGCGAATCGCCAATTGTTGTACTCTACAACAACCCCCCCATTTCATATCATCTTTACTTATAAATATTAACGTATGAAATGGGTCCCTTTAGAATTTAATTTGGTATCAATGCTATTATAATCCAAAAAAGTCCAATAAATGAATAAATGCACTTTATAAAACTTTTTGGACAAACCCTTAAAAAAGAAATCATGTAATGATTTGTCATTGCGATAAAGCGATCGCAAGATCGCATATCGCAATAACACATGAATTATAATTAAGCACCCCAAAGCTTTCCGCCGATGCGCATTCGACGCATTCGGCGATCGGCGATATTCCATGTACATGTTATAATGCCCCATGCCAATAGTCCCGACACGATACGCATTCGGCGAATTCGGCGATCGGCGACACGCTACAACAGTTGTGATGTTCCCAAAGACTTGTCCCGATGCGATGCGCAATCGGGAATCGGGTATCGGCGACAATCTCACCCAAGTCTTATTGCGCTCAAAGCTTTTCGTCGATGCGATATCGCATTCGGCGATCGGTAATATCCAATACACACCATTAAAGCGCACTAATCATACCCCCAATTGCGATCCGATAAAGCGCGGTTTTCAACGAAGAGCCGTTAAGTGATGGGATGGCAGAATTCATTTGTAATAAAAGCTTGATCGCTCACGCAATCTTTCATCTATGCTCAACCGCCAAAACGTCCATTGCATGCTTAAGTGAATCGTTCACCCAATAACGATATAATGGGCATTTAAGGAATGACAGATTGAAAACGGCTAATTAATAAGATCATGTCCTAAAATCTTTTTACGGATTGAATCCGCGCCCATTTTAAAAGCTAAATCCTTCAATTACGCATCTATTCATATGTGCTGTATCACTTAAGAGTTTTTCATCGCTATCTCTGTGTATTACGCCCAATTTCCTCTTTGTGCAGAATTCATTCATAGAAGCTAGGCCTGAGAAGATGGGAAAGAAGTCCAAGAAGACTGCAAGTGCTTCCGCAACACCAATTGCAGGACAAGCGGCCGCAAACAAGAAGAAGGGCCTAATATCCGATACTACATGCACGGGGCTCACCAGAGTTACTTGGCAAGGCACTTATAACCTAATTGAAGCTGAGCAACCAGAAAAGATAGTGACAGAAGCTAGTGTGGACTTACTCAAGAAGTCTGATGCAACTCTCAAAGATTTGGCCGACTCTTTCCTTCACAGGATAGCGGCCAGAGAACAGATTCTTCCCTATACAGACGTTGTGCGATGGGCGATTGAAGAAATCCCCATCTTGGACAAAACTTTTAATACCAGAGATGGGAGGATTTTCAGATCATTCAAGCCAGATGACCTAAGGCAAATGTATCATTTGCCCGAGCCAGAGAAAATATATAACAAGACCTTCCTGGAGAAGTTTGCAAGCGAGAATGAGATCGAATCTGAACCTATCAAGGATTGGAGGCAAAATCCCAACAAGCACAAGCACGAATCCTCCGGTAAGTACTCGGTCGATTCTTTGGCTTCTCCTTATTGTTATGTGGGGATTATGATGTGTAGGCTGTGGGGATTGCATGATTCTGCCAATTTTACCATTGAAATGGTTCCTTTAATGGAGGCAGCAGTAAACAGTTGGATTATGGATTGGGCTACTATTCTTTCGGATAAATTAGCAGTAGCTGTTCGTGATTTTAGATCTCAGACTGTTGTTTCAGAAAGGAAAATGCCCCCATTCTACTATAGTGCATATATCTTAGACACCCTTTGTTTCAATTCCGAATTTCCGATTCTCGGGTGGAGGTGGACTGCACAGGACCCTTCACCCATTCATATATATCATCAAAAATTGTGGAAGTCTTCTTATAAACACCACCTGTATCAAATCTGTAATGGTTTTATGGTGCCCATTTACTATTCCATTTTTTATAAACCCATTCCAAACATTTCCTATCAAGCTTCCTTTGATTTACCAGCAGTAGCAAGTTGGTTTGGAGAAGAAAATTTCACCTATATCAGAGTTTTCGGCAGTGAAGCCGACCCACATGTTCTTCCTCTATATGTTCCAGATAAGCTGCTAGCAAGGGAAATTGCATATCAAATCATGGCTGAGAGTACTACACAGACTCTCAAAAGAGAAAAGAAGAAAGGATGGCCATCTTTTCCCTTCAGATGTGGTGTTTATACTCTGCATGATCTTAAACATGCAGAAAAGGAAGGCACGAAGCTTCAGTCTTTAACTCTGGCCACGATCCCAAACAGACCATACGACCCAAAAAAGACTGCTTACACTGCATTAGAACATGCCAAATTAACAAGGCTTGAGCATCAGGAAGATATTTTTGATGACCTGTTCGTTGCCTCCGAATCAATAGGTCATGCTAAAGAACTCGCTAGGATGCGATATAATGATGAGGGATTAACTGAGTTCAATAAACTCAGAGAACAGAGGTTGCAAACTCTGCCTCTGGATTTACTGGCAACAACCCCAGCGACATCATCAAGCGGACCTGTTCAGGAACAGTTCAAGGAACAGGAGGAGAGGCAGAAGAAGCAACAGGCAGAAAGAGAGAGAAAAGAACAGGTGGAGAGGCTAAAGAAAGAACAAGCCGAGAAACAGCAGAGAACACAAATGGAACAAGAAGAGAGAAAGAAGAAAGAACTAGAGGAAAAGCAGAAGAGGGAACAAGAAGAGAAACAGAAAAAAGAACTGGCAGATAGGCAGAAAAAGGAACAAGAAGAAAAACAGAGGAGAGAAAAAGAGGAGCAGCAGAGGAAAGAGCAGGAAAAAGAACGGAGCGAGTCCTATGCTGAAAAACAGAAACAAACCACCTTTGATCCCGAATTGCTTCAACAGTAGAAGAAATTTGACTTTATCATCAGTGGAAAGGAAGGTTCAAAAGAAATGGACACCTCCAAAACAACAGATACACAGGATGTTACCTCTCCTCAGGTTCTAAGTGGAACCAGCGGCCCACCAAGTTCTAAGGAAGTTGAAGTTATTCCAAAAGACCCCTCTGACCAGATTATTCTACAGATAGAAGATATTCCGCCATTGGATGTTTTCTACATCCCAAGACACAGGGCAGTTGTAAAGCGATCAAGGAAGAGACGAAGGATTGATCAACCTTCTATCTTCCCAGAACAAACGGTCACGGGTAATGTAGTATGGAAGGAGGAATTGGATCCCTCCGATGACTTAACAAAGCTATCACAGTATGCGGGCGCTTATTCTGCGGCAACAATTGACAAAGCATCGGAGGTGAGCCTTCTATTGAAGAATAAGGACCAAGAAATCTTTGCGTTACAGGTAGAATTGGTTGAAACAAAGCAAAGGGCAGCACAAGCAGAAGAACAGTTGCTGGCGCAACAGCAAGAGAACAATCAGTTGACTCAGCAATTGCAAGCGGAAAGGCAAAGGATTGATCAGGGTGCGATCCAGAAACAAAAAGAATTGTCGGAGGCATTGGAAAATTTGAGAGTGGCGAATGAGCTAATGATAAAGACCAAAGATGAGCAAATTGCTCAAATGTCATCGCAGCTGGAAAAGATGAAGGGCTCGTCGTAGGTAAAAGAGTTTAAATCAGAGGCATTATTGATAAACAATGCGTTTATATCTCAGGTCAGACTCTTATGTCAACAGATCGCTCAAGCTGAGCCACTATGTGAGCTAACTACAGCAATAAATAAGCAGGTAGAAAAGGCCAGGACTGAACTAGATCAAGCGGACGAGGCCATTACTGCATATCTTGACTGGCAAGATACTGATTTAGGAAAAGCAGCAAATTTGCCCAGGATCATAGAAATACATAAAGATATACTTTTCACAGAATGGCACACTCAAGTGATGAAAGCAGAAAGGGCGGCTTCAAGATGTAAATCAACCGCCAGCAATCTAGTGGATCTAGTCAATAACACTCTTTACCTGGCCAATATGATTTCTCAATGTACACCGGGAAAGATGACAACTACAAATACATTAGAGCAAACATGCTACCCTGAATTAGAGGAAAAAGGAAGATTAATCGCTGGAGTTAAAATCTTAACCTCAGATGCATATTGGCTCTTTTTAATCAAGCCACATACACAGAGATCTGCCCTAAAGTGCCTTACAGATGCAATCGGGTGTATAATTCCCGATATCCAAGATGCCACCTACGCTGCACAACTAAGTTCGCGCCTCAACAAACCCCCGGAAGTTGAGCCCATGCTTGCAATAAATTAGCTCAGATTCAAAGGAAAGCAGCCGACTTAATGAGTCACCCTCCCGCTTGCCAGATCGCCAGCCAAAACAGGATCAAGAGTTATTGATACCAGCTTAGTAGGATTTCTGTTTAGTAGATATTTAAATTAGATTAGTATTTATAGACCCTTTCATTGTTTTGGAAAGGGTCCTAAAATTTTGTAACAGACTTAATAGGCTGAAGTTTGCACTACTGTGCTTCAGTCGCTATTCTTTTATGAAATTGGACCAGTTGTTCTGAATTTGACATCAAATTTTTTAATGCAATTGTGCACTATTGCCTTTGTTGAGGACGATTTCTGTGTTGGAGGAAGAACTGCTAATAGCGATTGATATTTGGGAATGTCCCGCAGCTCATATGGTACTTTATTCTACGTCTGAAGTCATTCCTTTTATATGAATTGTTATGTTATATATTCTTGCTATTGTTGAATACATGTATGCACTGTAACAACAAATCTCTATCTCAGTCCACTATTGGATGTTTTGCGATTTGCCTTTTCCTTTAATCATGCATGTAACAATGATATAAATGATAAAGTGTAGTAATTTCGCTGTTATAGCTTTGTGTAACTATTTATGCACAGCTATCTTGAATAATTTAATATCTATGTTTAGAGACAGAGTCATCTATATGCCTATCTAAAAGCTCAGATCATCAAACTCTACACTTTAGAGATCGATAAAACCCCAGGGTAGATTATAGTTATTATATTCCTGTCGATAGTTTTAGTTATTTGCTTATCACTAGCATAATCTATAAGTTGCTCATCCATACCATTTTATCTATTTCTGGGAAACTGGTCCCATTATCCCAAGTCGGAGCCACTATTCCAAACGGAAAAGGAGCTGTACTAAGGTCCGGACCGGGTGGTTTCCCCTATGTTGTTGCAGCGATTTTCGAGGCATCAACAGGTTGCAACATGCTTGGTTAAGGGCCTCCAACTCCTCTAATGCAACCAGCTAAGCCCGGTTGTGCTTGAACAAGGGGCATCTTAGGAATTCCTCACACGCTGCTCTGCCTAAGCTAGAACATGCCTGAGTTGCGGTGACAGTTTTGAGCCATGAATCATCGGCGGGGGTAGACCTTTGACAATCATGTAACCACTTCTTCTCTGTGGAGGAGGATGAGGTCGAGGGTTCGTCTCTGCTCACGCTCTTATTTCATGTATGTTGCAGTTCCTTCTTTGGAGGAAGTCTTCTAAACTCTTCACAATCCCCCAAAACCAAATTCATGTGGCGATTGAATGCCATGAATTTTCCAATAATGGGATGCTCGTCGTGGATCGTTACCCACATTTTGTAGTTTATGTATTGTAGCTCCTGTGAACTATTTGATATCGACATTGTGACTGCGACCACCTCTGGTAGAGAAGGAAGGGGGTGATGATGAAATTCATCCAGCCTTCCTGTGATGGGATACAACACTAGCCCCTAATGTTGACAATGATTCAGATGATGGATATGATTTCACTGTCGCTCGCTTGGACAATGGAGCTACTAAGGTCAATGTCGTTGGAACTGAAGTTGCCACTACTATTAAAACTGAGCCAATTTTCGACACAGTAAATGAAGAGAATATTAGCAGTCAACTTTCCCCTACTCTTCTTGTTTCCTACAGGAGAAAAAAGAAAAAAGAAAAAAGAATGGCCATCAGATAGGGTGATAGTGGCACCTTGATTTGGAATCACAAAAATTGAAATAGAGTTCGACATAATTCAATCTTGAGACAACCTTCAAGAGTATCAGTGCAAGAATGACATCATAGGCCAAACTATGATAGCAAAACCCTAAGGCATGCGACATTGTGACAACCATCGGTAGACATGATTTGTGAAAATAATGTGCTTTTGAAGACCATGGATGAGCAGCAAGTGAAAGAAAAGAAGGCTAAACCCTTTGAAACCCTAATTGCCATGGAGTCATAACCCACTCTGATGCCACTGATCCAGATCTATGGGGGAGGCCCCAAAGATCCATAAATTGATCCAGATCTATGGGGGAGGCCCCAAAGATCCATAAATTGATCCAGATCTTGGGCCGGGCGGGGGGGTGTGTGGAATATCTTAGTAATTTACGCACTAGGAAAAGAATGAAAGTAAACCCAAACTAGAAAATAAATCAATAAGTAGCTTTTATTATATCAACAAATGATTATTGCAACTACATTATGCTGGATGAGCTGTCCTTTTACAAAAAGAGGCTTGTTATTTATAGCATTTTTAGTTACATTACCATGGGTAAATACCATGGGTGGATTTCCATTCAGATCATTACCATGGGTGAATTTCCATTCAAATCAGTTTCAAATTTAGGGGGAGATCAAGAATTTAAAACTTAGGGGGATATTGTTGGAAATTTTTTTGGGTACCTAGTTTTTTGTTGATTCCCCACTTGGATACCCTATCTTTGAAAAAAATTCCTTAAATACCTAGCTCAAATGGAGGATAGACTACATAGTTGAAAATATTATTTTGATACCTTTCCAATGGTATATGGAACTCCCTCTAACTCTATGGGAATGAGGAGATATGAAATATTTTGTCAAGTTGACCTATTTAAAAAGTACAGGTCAGCCTAGCCAATTTTGAAGACCATCCAAGAAAAAAGAAATATGAGGTGTGCAATAGAAGTTTGGGAATACCGTTGGGGTCTTAAAGGTGGAGCAAAAATGTGATATGTGGAGTGAACAAGTCATCTTGGAATTTTCACTATAACTTCTCTTATGGGAAGTTTCAGACTATGAAAATTGGAGGAGGTAGAGAGGACATCATCACGTGCCTATTATATAAATTCCATGTGTTGGCTCTCTTTAATTTAGGATATATAATCGAAGGAAACTAGTGTTCCTAAATCCTCTTGAAATTTGCTTCAAACAAGTCAACATGGAATTTTTTCTATAACTTTCTTTACAATGTTTCAAACCACAAAACTTGGAGGAGATGGAGGAGAGATATTTATGTACCTATTGAAAAATTTTCATACTCTATATTTCTATAATCTTTTATATATTCTTTGAGGAAGTTATGCTTCCTAAATTCTCTTAAAAACTTATTTAAACATGTTAGCTTGGAATTTTCACTATAAATTTATTTTTGTGATGTTTTAGACTGTGAAATATGGAGGAGGAAAAGGAGTAATATCTAGCTACTTGTGGTAGAAATTATATAACATGTTTTTCTATAATTTTTGAGATATGATCTAAGGAAGTTAGGTTCCTAAATGCTCCTAAAATATGCTTCAAATGCGTCAACTTGGGATTTTCACTATAAATTTCTTTACGAGATTTTTTAGTATATGAAATATAGAGGAGACAAAGAAGAGATATATATGCACCTATAATAGAAATTTCAGCCTGTGGCTCACTATAATTTCATATATATTCCTTATGGAATTTAGGGTTATTGAATAGTCCTGAAATCATCTTCAAATAGGTCAGTTTGGAATTTTTGCTATAACTTATTTTCTAAATTTTCAAACTGTGAAAATTTCAAAGATCCAAGAAGACATAGGAAGGTTATTTAGGTGAAAGTTTCAAAATTAGATTTTCAAAATTGGATACATGGAATGTTTTGTAGGTATTTTCATAAGATACTTCCAAAAAGAAGTTTTGGGAGAAGCATACCTGGTGAAGCCAGAAGTAGCAAGTAGACAGGATTAAGGTAGAAGTAGAAAGTAGATATGGTGAAGGCAAAAGCAGCTAATAGACCTGGTGAATGGATAAGTAGAAAGATGACTCAGTAAAGTAGATTGGTGCTTACAAATATTTTCAATATAGGGGTTGATGTAGGGGTTGATGTCTCTTGTAGGTTGGTACCTATAAATCTTTTATCCAAGGGGATTGTTGTCTCTTGTAATATGGTGCCTACAAATCTTGCAACAGAAGGGATTGGTGTCACCTATAGGTTGGTGCCTATAAATCTTGTAATAGAGGGGATTTTTTTCTCCTATTGATTGGTTCCTATAAATATTACATCATGGGGGATTCGTGGCTCTTATAGGTTGGTACCTACAAATATTTGTTATAAAGAAGTTTTCATTTATATGTTGTGTTCCATATGTGAGATGGTTGGTTATTTCATGAATGTTTAAATAATAAATTTCATTATAAAGATTCACCCCTTATCTAACCCAACCCCCCACAAAGTATAGGTGTGAATCCAACATAAGGTTTATATCTACTCCTAAAATCATCTTTAAACAAGTCATCTTGGAATTTTTGTTATAATTTATTTTTGGGAAATTTTAGATAGTGAAATTTTCAAGACACTAAGAGACATAATATGGTTCATGTAATCAAAATTTAAAGTTGTGAATAAATAGATATATCTATGAAATATATGGTTTGTAACTAATCTTGAAATCAATTTTAAAAGGGTCTATTGAGGTTTTCCATTACACCAAACCCCACAAGCATTAGTAAACTTGCAAACCCTTACCATTACGTGAGTGAGAAGTTATTCCTATGTTCCTAGGTTAGTAGTTAGTCCACATGATCAATTCCCAGAGGTTCGGCATTTAGTCCAAAACCTCCCCTTCAACATAACTTGGGGGAATCTAACCTAGCCCAAGGATTTGATATCATGTTTAGGTTTTCCATTACACCAAAACCCACATGAATTAGTAAACTTCCAAATCCTTACCATTACCTTGAGTGGGTGCTTAGTCCCATGTTCCCATGGTGGCAGTTAGTCCACAAGATTGATTGGTAGAGGGAATTACTCCCCTAGGGCTTTTTGGGTGAAACCCTAGCAGACTGAAAGTTGTCTATTCAAAGAAACATGCATTCATACAGCCATTATGCTATTATAAGCAAATTCTATGATAAGGGTACGTACCTTCGGTCCTACGTTTGAGAAGGCCTTTAGGGTCCAAACCCTTCTTGGAGTTCCCTTCTTCTCTTTTGTCCTGCAAAACAAACAATTCAAAGAACACAGCAGTACATGGACAAAAACTTATAAAGAAACCATCTTCATGTTACAAAGAAAGGTAGTTAGTTATGAAATCCAAACAACCATTTACACATGAATTCAAAACATGAATATCATTAACATAAAGAAGATTCAATTCGGGAACCAAGACATGTATTTCTTTTTATTATAGACAAATAAAGTACATAAAAAGGAAAATGTTCACCTGAGTCACCTTCAGCAGGCTCCAAGCAAAGCTTCCTTCCGGATCCGTTCCAGCCTCAAGCCTCTAACAAAACTCCTTCCATGACTCTCTCCATGATGTCATAAATGGTGGATGAACATCAACACACAAGCAAACAAAGGTTTCCTGTACAAAATGGGGGAAGTGCAGAAGGCACAAGGGACTTCAGACCTGGTCAAGGGGAAAACCTCGGCATAATAACCTTTCTCTCTATTCTCTCCTCCCTTAGGCCTTCCCTTTGAGGTTTTTTTATACCATCTCCAAAGTATTTTTTTAGTTAGGAGTTGGTTGGGAACAGTTGGGCCACGGGCACTAACAGGTGATCAGCAGGTAAAACCCGCGATCTCCGCCCGAAAAGAAGGAATTTTATACTTTTTTAAGTGTTTTAATACATACACGTGGGTTGGCTATACACAGACCCGCGTATACACGCGTTTAACTCAGGGCAATGTCGCGTATAAGGGATAAAACACTGTTTTTTAAATTTTAGGACCAGGTCTGGAAGGACGGGTTGCCCTAGGCCATGAGTACAACATCACAAACCATAAGAGTGAGATTTGGAGCTATAACAGATGCCCCCTAATATATGAGGTCAGAAGGGGTACATGATGGCCGAAATATATTATGCGAGTACATGGAAAGGAAGTCTGTCAAAAACCGAGGAGGACTTCACCAGAATTCAGCCTACCAAGCCACCAAAGGAGATAAGAAAGAAACATTGTCTGAGGCGGGCATACCCATGCTCAGAAAAAATAAAGCATGTCCGCATATCAAATACAAGTGGATCCACTAAGTATACAAGTATAAATGACTGAAAGATACATAATGGATCATCTGATCATAATGAAAAAGTACATGTCTGAATATCACATATAAGACTGTCAATGATGCTGAAAGATGCAACGGATCATTGATATCAAAGACTGATCCCAAAAGGTACCAACTGAACATGATGGAATAGGATGGTACTACACTGCAAACTTAGGTGCCAGCATATAGATGTTGGAAATAATACTGAGAGGGGGGGGGTGAATCAGTATTATCAAGCAATTTAATAAATCTTCCTTATTTGATCTTTGAATTATTTTTGCATATCAGTACCATAAAATAATGAGCATGAAAAATCAGATAGTCACACCAAAGAACACAAGATATAAGGTGGAAACCCAATGTGGGTGAAAACCACCTGCTGCAATATGTCTCTATCTTCTTTCAAATTAGAAACTTCTTTTACAATGATTTTGTACTGGTGCAGTCCTTTACCAGTACGCAGGCTGCAACCTGCGGAGAGCTACAACTCTCTCTCTTTCTCGTTTTCCAGTCTACTCCTGGAAGGGAGCTACAACCCCCTACTGCTTTTCATAAAGCATCAGATGATCAACAAGTACATAACAGATATAGACCACTACAGATATCAGATCAGCAATAACAAAACTAACCCAGAACACCTTATCAACAGAGAAATTCAATCAACAGAACATTTTAAAACAGAGACGCAGTTTTCCTTTCTGTGGCCTGCGACCAGACGCTGTTGACCTTCTGTTACTCTGCGTCCACACGCAGATGTCCTTCTGCTTCGCTGCGTGCCCACGCACTGTTCCTGTGACTGCTCTGCGTTCTGTTGCTTCAGGGACGCACCCAAAGATACTATCGCGCCGCGTCTTTCGCTACAGAGACGCACCCGAAAACATTATCGCGCCGCGTCCTTCTGCTTCAGAGACGCACCTGAACCTTGATCGCCCTGCGTCCCCACGCAGGTCTCTCTCTACTGTACTGCGTCTCGGCGCACTTACCCTTTATAGTATCAGCGTCCCGGCGCACTTGCCCTTTACAGTATCAGCGTCCCGGCGCACTTTCCCTTCACTGAACCTGCGACCCTTCAGATGTAAATAATATGAAGACTTCAGAACAGACCCAAACAGTCAGATCTACAGATCTGATCATGCGCCATAGAGATCACAGTCCATTAGAAGATTCACCCTCTTAGATCTGGACTAGATCTCACCAAATAAGATATTCAACCCAAGACACTTGCTCAATCCAAATGAACTCCTTTGCTTTATATAGGCAAGCTCCTCCCCAAAACATGGAACAATACCACGAGCCGACACCATAGAAACACAAAACCGTCGGCTAGATACCACACAAGAAACCCCCACGTGCTTTTCTCTGCCTTGAAATGTGTGCATTGGGTGGACGCACCCCCTGAACGGCTGGCCGGCGTCCCTGGACGCGGGTTCTGTATGGTATACCTGCGGGGACGCACTTTCTGAACCGATTGCCTGCGTCCTTCTTAATTTTCAACAAACTGAGAGCCTTACCACTGGAGTTGCCATCAAGTACAACATCTGTAACATACAGTCATACCAGAAAACATAATGCCAACAATCTCCCCCTTTGGACTTGATGGCAACCTCACAAACTTCAGCTTCATTCTCCCCCTTTGACATCAAGGGCAAAGGGTATGCGCCCCCTAAGCTCATGCTCCCCCTGAATATGAACCAGATCTGCAGCACAGCAACGCACCACCATGAAAGAGATAGAGACATATTGCAGCTATTTCCAAGATCTCCTTCTCCATAATGCCAACAATGCATTATGTGCTCCCCCTGAGCCTGTACCACCAATAAGAAGAGGTTCAACAAGATGATGCATCAACAACCCCCAGCTTTTTCCTGAGGTATTCAAACGTGTCCCTGGGCAATGGTTTGGTAAGAATATCAGCAACTTGTTCCTTGGAAGGAACATACTCCAACTTGACTTTCTGTTCAAGCACTTGTTCCCGAAGAAAATGATACTTGATTGGTATGTGCTTCGTTTTTGAATGCATAACCGGATTCTTTGAGATGCTGATTGCACTTGTGTTATCACATAAGATGGGGATAGGTGGTGTACAAGTGATTTGAAAATCCTGCAAAGTCTGCATCATCCAAAGGAGTTGAGTGCAACAAGATGCAGCAGCAACATATTCCGCTTCAGCTGTAGACAAGGCAATCGAACTCTGTTTCTTGCTGAACCAGGATACCAGTCTGGAACCCATAAAGAACGCACCACCACTTGTGCTTTTCCTGTCATCCACGCTTCCGGCCCAATCTGCATCTGTATAAGCATGAAGAGTAAGATCTGTATCTCTAGGATACCATAAGCCATAATTTTGAGTCCCTTGAAGATATTTGAAAATTCTCTTTACTGCCTGAAGATGAGTCTCCTTCGGATTTGCCTGAAATCTTCCAACTATTCCAACTGCATGCATGATGTCCGGTCGGGTACCTGTCAAATATAGTAAACTTCCAATCATAGATCTGTAGGTTGGTTGATGTACTGCTGCAGATTCATCATTTGCACTGAGACTACATCCTGTGACCATGGGTGTACATACAGGTTTTGCATCTTCCATGCCATATTTCTTCAAAATCTGCTTGAGATACTTGGTTTGAGATAAAAAGATTCCTCCTTCCTTTTGTTGGATTTGCAAACCAAGGAAATATGTCAGTTCTCCTAGCAAGGACATTTCAAATTCTTTTTGCATGACTGAGGCAAAGCTTTGACTCATAGCTTCTTCATTGCTGCCAAAAATAATGTCATCTACATACACAACAAGTATTAGCAATTTGTTATTTTCAACTTTTATATACAGATTGCTATCTGCTGAACCTTTTGAGAAACCTTGTTGATGAAGATATTTGTCCAACCGGTAGTACCAAGCCCTTGGAGCTTGTTTGAGACCATAGAGAGCCTTTTTTAATCGGCATACAAGATTTGGATCATTTCCAAGAATGAACCCATCTGGCTGTTCAATGTACACTTCTTCTTCCAAGTCTCCATTCAGAAAGGCTGATTTCACGTCCATTTGAAATACTTTGAAGTTTTGAAAACTTGAGAGAGCAAGGAACATCCGGATGGCCTCAAGTCTTGCAACAGGAGCAAAATTTTCTTCAAAGTCTATTCCTTCTTGCTGCGCATACCCTTTACAAACAAGTCTGGCTTTGTTTCTAATTACTTCTCCATTTTCATTCAATTTATTTTTGAAGACCCATTTTGTTCCGATAACATTCTTATCCTTTGGTCTAGGAACCAGCTCCCAAGTGTTGTTCTTTTCGATTTGCTCAAGTTCTTCATCCATTGCTTTCACCCAACATTCATTTTTGCATGCTTCTTTCACATTTTGTGGTTCAGTAGAGGAGAGTAATGCCAAATAGCTTGAGGCTTCTGCAACAGTTCTTCTTGTTTGTACACCTGCTTCTTTCTGCCCCACAATCTGAGATTCTGGATGATTCTTCTGAACATATCTGGATGGAGTTTTCTCTTCTATTCTTGTCTGCTCCTCTGGTTCTTCTTGAGGTTCTCCTTGGGGTTCTTCTTCTTCATTATTCTGTCTTTGAGGGTAGCCTTCATCTTCTTCTATATCTTCATGATGTACTTGCCTAGGAATATATCCCTTCTCATCAACCACTACATCAATGCTGTCAACAATTCTGCCAAGTCTTTTATTGTAGCATTTGTATGCTTTGCTATGTGGAGAATAGCCAAGAAGAATGCCTTCATCTGCTCTAGGTTCAAGTTTTCCAAGCTGCTCATCAGTATTCTTGATATAGCATTTGCTCCCAAAGATTTTGGAGTGCTTTACCGAAGGAGTTTTACCACTCCAGAGCTCATGAGGAGTTTGAGTGCTGTTCACCCGGACATTTGTCTTGTTGAGAATAATAACCGCAGCATGTGCAGCTTCACCCCAGAAAGTTGCGGGAGTTCCTGATTCATCAAGCATAGCACGAGCCATTTGTTGGATTGTTCTGTTCATTCTTTCAACAACTCCATTTTGCTGAGGAGTTCTAGCTGTAGAGAATTCTCTCCTTATCCCATGTTCATCACAGAAATCGAAAAATTCATTTGAAGTAAATTCCCCACCTCTGTCGGATCTGAGGCACTTAATTTTGTGACCTGATTCATTTTCAACCAAGGCTTTGAAGGTCTTGAATTTTTCGAATGCTTCATCTTTGTGCTTCATAAGTCCTAACCAGACAAACCTGGAGAAATCGTCAATAAATAATATCAAGTATTCCTCTCCTCTAGGTGTTCTTTTCCTGAATGGGCCACATGTATCTGTATGTACTAGCTCAAGAGGCATGCTAGCTGATCCCTCTTTCTCTGGAAAGTTAGTCCTGGTTTGTTTTCCAAACTGACATGATCTGCATATGGTGTTGTCAGGAATTTTGATATCTGGAAGATCGCGAACTGCCTGATATTTGCATGCTTTCCTTATTTGTGAGAAGCTTAGATGTCCCAACCTTCGATGCCATAACCAGTGCTCTTCATCCTTGCTAAGATAGCATTGTTGTTGTCCTTCTTCAAATATGTACAGATTATTTGGAGTTCTTTTTCCTTTGAGTACTGTTTTACCTGTATCAAGATCACGAATAAGACATCCATTCGATCTGAAAATAACCTCGGTTTTTTGATCACACATCTGGCTGACACTTAGTAGATTATGCTTCAATCCATCAACATACAAAACATTTCCAGCCTTGACCTTTTCTTTCAAAGGAGCAATACCTTTTCCTTTTATAGTTGCAGGAGTATCATTTCCAAAAGAAACTTTCTTTCCCTTTTCTAAAGTAGAATAAGATTCAAGTTTTTCTTTATCACCTGTCATATGTTTCGAACATCCACTGTCAATGTACCATAGATTTTCCTGTCCTTCTGCATAAAATGCTATCCCACATCTTTCTGTTTGAGGTTCCTTTATTCTCCATGTTTTGGTGCTTGTGGCTTGTTCCTTTTTCTCCTGAAACCTGCTCCTGCATTCAAAGTCTTCATGACCAAAATTATTGCAAATAGAACATTCAACTTCATTTTCAAGAACCGAAAAGTTGTTATAGGTCCTTTTTGTAATCCCTGTCATACTTCTTTGTTTTTGTGCTTCCCTAGTCATGATTGTTTTATATGCAACACATTGAGCTGCTTTGTGACCAAAGTTATGGCAAGAAAAGCATTGTCCATTGAAGAAGCTTCTGCGGTTATTGAATCTACCAGCCAACTGATTGTAATTTCTATTTTCATTTATTCTTGAACCAAACTGAGAAGATTTTACCTGTGGCTGGTTGTAGCTTTTGTTCACCTTTAAGATGGATTGTCCCTGATAGTTTCTGTTTGTAATTCGTCCCTGCTTTACCTGATTATCTTCATTGTTCTTCTGCTCATTTCTTCTTGCTGCATCAAGATAACTTTTTGAGGTGGATGCTTGAGAGGTTTCTCCATTATAGCCCAAACCTGTCTTGTTTAGAGGAGACCACTGCACATTGATAATCTCATCCAAAGTTTCAGATCCTTTGACAAACTTGAGATTAATAGCTTTTGTTTTCTCAATTTCTTTTCTGAGACCAACAATTTCACCTTCTAGTTTTTCAAGATGTTTTTCCTTTTCATCAATTTGAAATTGCAAAGTATCAATGATCACATTCTTTTCTTCTATGCATCTCTTGAGTCTAGTAATTTCATCATAGAGATTATCCACATCTACAGCATCCTTATAATCATCATCTTCAAATGCCATTAACAACTTATATTTATTACCTTGTTCATCTTCATCACTGTTTGATAAGCCATCACTATCTTCATGGGTGTAGTAGCTTTTCTTATTTGCACTTTGTTTCTTGTTCCATTTAGCAGGTTCTTTTCCTTTATCCTTATAAGGACATTTTGCAGCATAATGACCTACTCTTCCACAAGCAAAGCATTTGAAAGGTAGCTTACCTCTGAACCTTCCAGAACCCCTTTGAAGATTTCTGACAAAATTTGATTCTTCTTCCTCTTCTTCTGGAACATGGCTTGCTTCATAGTAATCTTCTTTGCCTGATGCCTTAAAAGCAGCTTCCCTTCTGTCTGATGGACCTCCCTTTCTCATTTCATAAGCAGTTAGAATTCCATGTAGCTGAGACATAGTGAGAACACGGAGATTTTCCTTTTCTTCTATTGCAGATACTTTAGATTCAAACTTGGGGGATAATGATCTTAGAATCTTTTGAACTACTATAGTCTCTTTTATTTCTTCACCCAAATTTTTCATACAATTAACAATCTCATCTACCTGAAGAAAATAATTAGCCACACTTTCATCATTATACATCTTGAGAGTCTCATATTGAATCCTGAGAGTTTGAAGTTTAGCTTGTTTTACCTGTTCATCTCCTTCATAGCTAGTGATCATTTTGTCCCATATCTCTTTTGTTGATTTGAAGTGCATGACCTTCATGAATTCTGTTTGGGATATACTTCCTAATAGAGTACTGACTGCTTTTGCATTTGTTTCATACTGCTTTTTCTCAGCTGGATCTGTAGGAGTAGCTGAAGGAAAAGCATAGCCTGTTTCTACAATGTTCCAAACTTCTGTACCAAGAGATTGAAGATATGCAGTAACTCTTACCTTCCAATAATTGAAATTTGTCCCATCAAAAATAGGTGGCCTGATTGATGCTTCTTTCTCGTAGTTGCTCATGATGAACGATCTACCTTCAAGCGATCAAGCTTCTCTGAAGGACCCGCTCTGATACCAATTGTTGGAAATAATACTGAGAGGGGGGGGGTGAATCAGTATTATCAAGCAATTTAATAAATCTTCCTTATTTGATCTTTGAATTATTTTTGCATATCAGTACCATAAAATAATGAGCATGAAAAATCAGATAGTCACACCAAAGAACACAAGATATAAGGTGGAAACCCAATGTGGGTGAAAACCACCTGCTGCAATATGTCTCTATCTTCTTTCAAATTAGAAACTTCTTTTACAATGATTTTGTACTGGTGCAGTCCTTTACCAGTACGCAGGCTGCAACCTGCGGAGAGCTACAACTCTCTCTCTTTCTCGTTTTCCAGTCTACTCCTGGAAGGGAGCTACAACCCCCTACTGCTTTTCATAAAGCATCAGATGATCAACAAGTACATAACAGATATAGACCACTACAGATATCAGATCAGCAATAACAAAACTAACCCAGAACACCTTATCAACAGAGAAATTCAATCAACAGAACATTTTAAAACAGAGACGCAGTTTTCCTTTCTGTGGCCTGCGACCAGACGCTGTTGACCTTCTGTTACTCTGCGTCCACACGCAGATGTCCTTCTGCTTCGCTGCGTGCCCACGCACTGTTCCTGTGACTGCTCTGCGTTCTGTTGCTTCAGGGACGCACCCAAAGATACTATCGCGTCGCATCTTTCGCTACAGAGACGCACCTGAAAACATTATCGCACCGCGTCCTTCTGCTTCAGAGACGCACCTGAACCTTGATCGCCCTGCGTCCCCACGCAGGTCTCTCTCTACTGTACTGCGTCTCGGCGCACTTACCCTTTACAGTATCAGCGTCCCGGCGCACTTTCCCTTTACAGTATCAGCGTCCCGGCGCACTTTCCCTTCACTGAACCTGCGACCCTTCAGATGTAAATAATATGAAGACTTCAGAACAGACCCAAACAGTCAGATCTACAGATCTGATCATGCGCCATAGAGATCACAGTCCATTAGAAGATTCGCCCTCTTAGATCTGGACTAGATCTCACCAAATAAGATATTCAACCCAAGACACTTGCTCAATCCAAATGAACTCCTTTGCTTTATATAGGCAAGCTCCTCCCCAAAACATGGAACAATACCACGAGCCGACACCATAGAAACACAAAACCGTCGGCTAGATACCACACAAGAAACCCCCACGTGCTTTTCTCTGCCTTGAAATGTGTGCATTGGGTGGACGCACCCCCTGAACGGCTGGCCGGCGTCCCTGGACGCGGGTTCTGTATGGTATACCTGCGGGGACGCACTTTCTGAACCGATTGCCTGCGTCCTTCTTAATTTTCAACAAACTGAGAGCCTTACCACTGGAGTTGCCATCAAGTACAACATCTGTAACATACAGTCATACCAGAAAACATAATGCCAACAATAGAATGTCGCCATGACTGACTGCAACATATAAAGTGGAGTGGTATCAACTAGCAGCAACAGGAGCAACTGTCAAGTGAACCAATGAATGCTGATACAACCTGAGGTCTTCACCGACCACCGTGGTACATTTCTACACCATGGGAATAAATGATTTGAAGTCGACCATGTGAGAAATCGTTTGATTACCGGTCATTGATGTATACCGTTAACAAACGCGAGACTACTCACCGATAATGATAATGAGCGTCAAGGTACCCAGTACAATCTAGCAAGTGTGAATAGATGAGTTGGAGTCGAACACCTGTAAGAATCTATCGATCAGGAGACAATGATGGTTTCCCACTGTCGATAGCGAAGGATCTGCCACTAATGACTGCAAACCCCAAGGTACTGCCAAATGGACTCTAGATCTTTGCCCCAGAGCAATGAGTCGGAGTCGATAGGGAAAGATCCGCTAGAAGGAAGGCATTAACACTACAACAAAACCAGTGATTAGCGTCCCTTTTTACTTCTTTTTTTGCATCTAGAGCCCATTTTTGGTGCTATTTGCATCCATTTATCAAATATGGTGCAAAACTTGACACAAAATTTGCATCAAGTTTTGCACCAAATCTTACACCAAGTTTAACACCAGGTATTGCAATAGGTTTTGCACCACGTTTTGCACCAAATTTTATGCCAAGTTTTATGTCATCCTTTGCACCAGGTTTTGTTCCAGGTTTTGCATCAATTTTGGCATCTATTTTTGTTTGACATACTTTTGCATCCTCATTTGCATCCACTTTTTGCACCTACACTTGCATCAACTTTTGCATCGACTTTTGCATCCTTTTTTGCATCCTTTTTTAAATCATTTTTTGCATCCATTTTTTCATCCATTTGTGCATCACTTTTGCGCCACGTTTTACATCGAGTTTTGTGTCTAGTTTTGCATATAATTTTGCATCTACTTTTGTTGCATCCACTTTTCCATGTTGTTTGGCATCCATATTTACATCCTCTTTTGCATCTATTATTGTACCCACTATTGCATCTAATATTTTTGTGCCACAATTGGCGCCTAGTTTGGCACCTCCTTTTGCACCCACTTTTGATTATAATTTTGCATCCACGTTTGCATCCTCATTTGCATCTAGGTTTTCATCAACTACTACATCTATTTTTGCATCCCTTTTTGTATCCAATTTTGGACCAGGATTTGCATCGGGTTTTGTGTCTTGTTTTGCATCTACTTTTGCATCGACTTCTATTGCATCCACTTTTGAATACAATTTTGCATCCACTGTTACACCCATTTTAAATTTCACTTTTTGCATCCCTTTTTACATCTTCATTTGCATCATACTTTGATTCTTTTTTTTCATCTATCATTACATCCACTTTTGTTATGCCATAATTTGCACCATGTTTTGCACTCACTATTGTATCCACGTTTGCTTCCAATTTTGCATCCATGTTCACATCCTCTTTTGCATCAAATATTGCATCCACTTTTGTGTCAGGTTTATGCATTGGGTTTTGCATCTCGTTTTGTATCTACTTTTGCATCTACTTCCATTGTATCCATTTTTTTCATCCAATTTTGTTTTGCCTGTTGCATCAATGTTTGCTTCCACTTTTACATCCATTTTTGCATCTTATTTTGCATATTTTTTGTCTATTGTTACATCCACTTTTGTTGCACCATATCTTGCGCCTACCATTGCAACCACATTTGCTTCCACGTTTGCATCCACATTTGCATCCTCTTTTGTGTTCAAGTTTGCATCAGATATTGTGTATGTTTTTGCATCCCCTATTGTATCCACTTTTGTTTCATCCATTTTTGCATCCACATTTGTTTCACCACAGTTTGTGCCAAGTTTTACACCTACCATTGGACCCATGTTTGCTTCCACTTTTGCCTTCATGTTTGCATCCAAGTTTGCATTGACAACTGCATCTACTTTTGCATCCACTTTTGTGTTTGGTTTTTCATGTTGTTGTGCATCTACTTATGTTGTATCCACTTTTCATCCAATTTTACTTCTATTGTTTCCCCCATTTCTATGTTCGCTTTTGCATCCCTTTTCCAACACTCATCATATTTTCTGCATTGATGATATTCCTTATGGCATTGACAATTATGAACAATTGATGACAATGTAAATAATATTGAAAATGATGAAAATGAAGATGATGGCGATGACATGAATTGTGATTATGATGATAAAGACGATAGTGGTTACAATGACATTAATGATGATGATGGCAATGATTATGATGATGACGACGCTAATGACCTTGGCGAATCTTCCCAATTTTATATGTTGTCATTGTCATAATCATAAGCATTATCTTTGGTGTCATCATCATCATTTTCATCTAGGTCATCATCAAAAACAATAATGGCATGAATGATGATGATGATTTCAACAATGTTGATAGAAATTACATTAATGATGATGATGGGGATGATAAAAATGACAATGACAATGATAATGGTGGTGATGATGATGATCATCGATCATCTCTCAAAAATAGAGTTGTTATTTCTCTTACGTATATCAATGTGTCCTAAACAACCCTTTTCTAGCACTGATCACATTTTTGGGTTGATGATATTTCTTACAACGTCTATAATTATAAACAATTGCAAACAATGTCCATAATGATGATGATGATGGAGCTGATGATGATGGCATGAATAGTGATTATGATGATAATGTAATGATGGCAATAACAATGACAAGGATGATGGTGATGATGATGACAATGATTATGATAATGAGAATGAACAATTACTAGTTTCACTACCATCTTCTGGATACATATTACTATCATACTTTTTAAATTTTCTGTCTCTCTTGAGGTATCTTACTATAATGGTGTTGTCAACACTAGAAAGATATCTTGTTGTAATGGTGGTTCTAATGTTAGCACTAGCAAAGTTTTTGTTAAATTTTGGTTAAAAAAAATCAATTTATGCAATTATTTTGACAATCTATGTAAAAAAGTAAATAACATCCAATTATTTTGACTGTAGTCCCATTGATTATCATGAATTCACCAGTCTGAAGACCATCTTCTACATACATATTATTATTAAACTTTTTGCATTATATCCCTTTTATATCTTGTTGTAATGGCAGTATTAGCACTAAAAAAATATCTTGTTGTAATGGTGATGTTAGTATTAGCACTAAAAAAATCACTAAATTTTGGTAAAAAAAAGTTTATCATTTATTTATTTTTAATTTGGGAAATTTTTGTTTTTATTTTTTTTGTTTTTAATTCTATTTTTATGCAGTAATATTTTTTTTGGTTGAATTTTGGTAGTAACTAGTTTTTGGTCGAATCATATGTATTAACCATGTTCTTTATGCTACAAGTCTAATTGTTGGGACAAAATTGCTCTTTCAAATAAGTTGCAAAAGCTATTTTACATCCATTGTTGCACCCATGTTTACACCCACTTTTACATCCCTTTTTGCATCCTATTTTTCATCTTCATTTGCTTCTTTTTTGCATCTATCATTACATCTACTTTTGTTGTGACAAAATTTGTTCCATGTTTTGCACATACTGTTGTACCCACGTTTGCTTCCAATTTTGAATCCATCTTCACATCCTCTTTTGCATAAAATATTTCATCTATTTTTGCATCCACTTTTGTGTTGGGTTTTGCATCTCATTTTGTATCTTCTTTTGCATGTACTTCCATTTCATCCATATTTTGCATCCAATTTTGTTTCTCATGTTGCACCCGTGTTTGCATCCACTTTTACATCCCTTATAGCATCTTGTCTTGCATCTAAGTTTGCATATTTTTTTGTGTCTATTATTACATCCACCTTTTTTGTGCTATTATTTGTGCCATATATTATGCCTATCATTGCAACCCACATTTTCTTCCACTATTGCATCCATATTTGCATCCTCTTTTGTGTCCAAGTTTGCATCAAATATTGTTTATGTTTTTTGCATCCCATTTCGAATTTACTTTTACATCCACTTTTGATTTGTCTAGTTTTGCAACTAATTTTGTGTTCACTATTGCACCCATGTTTGGCCCATGTTTACATCCCTTTTTTCATCCAAGTTTTCCTCCTTTTTGCATTCAAGTTTGTGTCCCTTTTTTTTTACATTCATTGGAGTATCCACATTTGTTTCACCACAATTCATGCTAATTTTTATGCCTACTATTGTGCCCATGTTTTCTTCCACTTTTTAATCCATGTTTGAGTCCTATTTTGTGTTCAAGTTTGTATGAACTATTGCATCTACTTTTTCATCCACTTTTGTTCAATTTTTCTGTCTTGTTCTGCATCTACTTATGTTGTGTCCACTCTTCATCCAAATTTACGTCTATTTTTACCCCCATTTTTTTGTTTACTTTTGCATCCATTTTCCAACACACATCATATCTTTTGCATTGATTATATTTCTTATGACATTGAAAATTATGAACAACTGATGACAATGTCAATAATTATAACGATGATGATAATGAAGATGATGACGATGACATGAATTTCGATTGTTATGATAATGACAATGATGATAAAGACGATGGGAGTTACAATGACAATGATGATGATGCTAATGACCTTGGCCATTCCTCCCAATTTTTAAATGTTATCATGGTAAAAATCATAATAATTATCTTTGGCGTCATCTTCCAAGTCATCATCATCTGATCATCATTATCATTATTTTCATCTTGGTCATAATCAAGAACAATAATGGCATGAATGATGATTATGATGTTCATGATGAAGATGACAAAAATTATGATAAAACTTATATTAGTTATGATGATGGGGATGATGACAATTATAATGACGATGATAATGGTAGTGATGTTGATGATCATCAATCATTTCTAAAAAATAAAGTGGTTATTTTTCTTTCATATATCATGTGTCCTAAGGTTGGTGATATTTCTTATGATACCTATAATTATGAGCAATTGACGACAATATACAAAATCATGATGATGATGATGATCATGAAGAAGACATTAATGGTGATTATGATGATAATGAAATGATGACAATAATGATCACATTGATGGTGGTGATGATGGCAATAATGAAGATGATGACCCTCCCTCTAAACTAGCGAGGTACTCATAATGAGACAAAAAAGTACTCTCAAGTTGAAATATTCATATAAGAAGGGATCTAGATTGATAAGCATCAATGATGATTTACATCATCATAGCCAAAATTTTCAAAATAGTAAGGCCTTGACTAACAAGTTTATCTCTCCATTAGATCAGAGCACAATGTTGGAGGCATAAATTTGGACGCCACTACCTTTCAAGGCACTTACCCCACCAAGATGTTTACCAGGTATGTCCTCACATGATCATTTCCTAATCCACTATCATAATATTTGACACCAGAAAATGTCAATCCTCATGACTATTCTTATCTTGGATTAATGTACTTGACTTATGGCGATTAGTCCTAGTCAATGTCCAAATTCTCAAAGAATATTGGTCCCAGATGTTTATCCAATCCACCATTATCCCTACTAGTGCCTTTACTAGGCTTACGATTGTTAATCCTAGCCATAGTACATGACACATGGATAACATGGTGTCTACCCTCACTCCCTCTCAACCAGGGAGGAAACATCCACAAGCATAAGATTTTCTCAAGAATACCCATCATTTTCGTAGAGAATAACATCATTAATTTGTTTTCATCACATGACGACTTTATGATTAAGCATTCATAGATTTGTGGCAAAATATTTCCCCTTTTGTATTTGTGATGAAATACAATAAAAAAGTGAAAGCCAAAATCATTAAACATACACTATATTGATTTATCTAAGTCTAAACTCTAAGGTTGAAGTGAAAATTCATGTAAATCTTATATCTATGAGTTGTGCCAAACTTATGAAAACCTTATTCCCTAAGTCCTATATATAAGAAAATGAAAAAGAAAGAAAAATAAGGGCCAATAAATGGTAACTCATGTATTCACTCCCTCTTTGGAAAATATATGAATATATACACTCCTAGTCACACTTGATCACATGTATGTGATGGTTAAATCATGAATTCTTCTTTTCTCCTTGCATTTTCACTTCATCATTTAAGCACCTAATTGAGGATCTAAGGAATGTTTGTTTCCTAAGGCTTTCATGTCTACTCTTGGTTTACTTATGTCACACTACTGTCAATTTATGTGACAGAGTGAAATACATAAGTTTGTGGAGTTATTATAGAGGTGTATTGAGTTCGTAACCACACACACATGTATTACATCTCATTGATCCACATGTGTGGGTTGGAGACTCATTTCTTGACAACTTTAATGGAGACTACTTTGTGGCTTTAATGGTATAGCTTACAAAATATCTTGTTAAACATTTCGATTCATTCTTTCTTTTCCTCGAGACACTTATAATATTGAAGTCACTCCCAACAATCCATGGAGATGGGGAGTATAAATTACTTGTGCTAGAAATAGAATTGAGAAATAGAGGTTTTCCATTTGCGATATTGGAGTCATAGACATTGGATACATGGTAGTAGTCCTCAATGTCAATTAACTAAAATTGTATTGTCATAATGCGAAAAGAGGTAAACATATTGGTAACCTTGATGTCTTAATCATTTCAAATAATAACCATTCCACCCAAGTATCTCTAAGCATCAATCACTACTACTTGGAAATTCCTCCCCCATTTTCTAATTATATGAGGTTGAACCTCACTTAATATTTTTGCTTCTTATATCAACATTATTTATGGGTTCTTTGCATACCATTTTTCTTTTAGGAGTTTTTTTTCACTTACTATTGATGCCCCTCATGTTCCAAGACTATTTTCATCAAAAATTTACATAGAAAGAAAGTATCAAGTGACTAAAAAGAAACATGTCTCAAGATTTAAGTGCTTGGACAATTCCACTTCATGACTCCTATATTTCCTTAACCTGGGACCAAATGGTGAACTTGATGGCCTTAAGGGAAATTGATCAATGAAAATCTAAAAAAGAGGTGATTTTTGACTTTATCACATACAATTTAATATACTAAAAAGAATATCCATAACAATTTCATCAATCAATGAATCATTAAAAAAAATATCCAAAACAATTTCATCAAGCAAAGAATCATTGCATTATAAAATACAATCTATAAACATTTTGGGAAAGTTTTGCTAAAACATGCTTAAAAATCAGCATATTTAATATTAATATTTAACAATAATATGGACAATAACACATTTTGATAAATTAAATAACATATTATCAAGCCTAAAAAATGTCACTAACTAAAAACTACAAAGCATGCAACTAATGGAACTGACCACTCAAGGCCACCACAAGACAATTAATCTATTATGACCAAGATTAATGGGGACAAAGATCTATAAAGGACAAAGGAAAACCTATTTTAACTTTATTGTTTTATTAACCTGGTTCAAGATGAACATTTCAAGATATCATGAAGAACATAATTAGTTTTATTGCATTAAGAAAACCCAAGCACATTCTATAACTTAGCAAGAAAGAGATGTATAACACCCATCTCAGCAACACGACACATGACATTAAGTTACTTTACTATATCTAATTTAAACTCCTATCATAAAATCACAAATTTAGCATGAATGGAATGTTTAAAATCCATTTTTATAAAAACAAAATATAATTTTTCTTATAGAAAAATATACCAAAAACTAAATATATTTTTCTATAAAAAAAAAATACTAAAACTAAATATATATTTTAAAAAAAACTAAAACATAAGCAAACTAGAATTTGAATTTGACAATCTTGGTCACTTTCGGAAACATATGGTGGAATGTAATCTCTTTATCCTCATCTTTAGCTTTTTCCTAAAAAATAAAAGCATACAAAAGTTGGAAAGAGCCATAAAGCATGGGGAAGCTTTTTCCTAAGCACAAAAGCATCTAAAAAGTGGAAAATTCCTTTTTTATATGAGGAAACATTATTCACCCAAAAGATTTTTCCCAAATTGAACTAATGAGGAATTTTGGAAATCTTCATAGCCTCCACTTTCCTATATATTAGAGGCTTGGCCATTGAAAAAATGATGGGAATTTTGTATTGTCACGCTCTTGAGATCTGTCTTGAGAGGGAGAGTTTTGGAGCTATGAGTTGGGGGAGGTGATGTTGCAACTATATCTGATTGTTGTAACTTTCCTCCAACTCCTTTATTCATATAGATCAGTTGTTCTTCCTTCCATATGTTTCTATTCATTCTTTACTTCTTCTATTTAACTAATGTATGCATGGGTTTTTGGTTTATATTTATTTATTCAATAATATTTATATGTTTTTTATAGTTTTGATTATTAAGATATTATGTTGTGAAGGTTGCTTTATTCTCTCTCTTATGTTTAGGACCAAGCTTTGGAGCTAGCTAGGAGCGCTTCTTGGCTATACGAAAAACTCCAAGAAGACCTGCATGCGAGGACTCACAAGAATTCATTCTCTTTTTCTTAATCTATACTCTACATCTTGATCTACTAAGAATCGTAAGCCTTAGAACAACCTTTCTCTTAATTGGTTTGTCCTAGGTTTCTGAAATAAACTGAGAGGGTTTTGTTTTCATCTAACCATGCATTAAATCCTACAGCAAAATGATATTTAGAAAATTTAATATATTTCACTATGTAAATGAACTTAGTAAAATGAACCCATAGAGGTGGTCATAAATGGAAATAAAAGTAAAACTCTAAACAAGAAGCCAAAAGTGGATTTAACCATGGATGAAAAATTGGGAGTAGAATTGGATGTTAAACTAGCCATCAAAACAATATGCAAACAATGACACAAAAAGGTTTTTAAAGTAAAATTTAAAAAGGGTGCAACACTAGACACAAAGAAGGGAACAAAATAGGGCATATGAAAGGATACCGAATTGGGTGCAAACAAGGATGCAAAAATGGACACCAAAATGAGGATGCAAATAATGGTGTAAAATTAGGATGCAAAAAGGATGTAAGAAAAGACACAAAACAAGATGCAAAATGGGACTAAAAAATGGTGAAACCAAGGATGTCAAAGATGACGCATAACTAGATGAAAATTCCAACTAAAATCTAGGTGCAAAATGAGATGCAAATGTGGACACAAAATGTGGCAGAAAAAAGGATGCAAATTTGGAAGCCAAAAAGGATGAAAAACTAGATACCAAAAAGGATGCAAATTTGGACATAAAAAATGGTGCAAAATTGGACACAAAAGAAGAAAAAATGGTGCAAAAATGGGCATAAAAATGGCTCAAGTTTGGATGCAAATTGAGATGCAACATTGGATGTAAAATGATGCAACAAATCATTCAAAACTTGGTGCAAAAACAAATGCAAAAGTAGACGAAAAAATGGCTCAAAAGTGAACGTAACAATAGACACAAAATGGGATGCAAAGGTGGATGCAATATATGGTTCAACATAGGATGCAAATTTAGATGCTCAAAAGGATGAAAAATTGGATGCAAGAAATGGTGTTAAAAATGATGCTAAATTGGATGCAACAAATGATGCAAAATTAAATGCAAAATATGGTGCAAAATAGGATGCAAAAAAGGGAGATAAATAAAATGCAAAAGTGGATGCAAAAAATGGTGCAAAAATGCATGCGAAATTTGGCACTAAATCAGATTCAACATATGGTGCAAAATTGGATGGAAAAGATGGTGTAAAAAAAGGCAGAAAAATTGGCACAAAAATAGATGTAAAAATAAGTACAAAATTAGAAGCAAAAGATGGCATAAGACCAGATGCAAAAATTGGCACAAATTGGATGTAAAAAAAGGCGCTAAATAAGATGTCAAAGATGGTGTAAAAATCGATGCAAATTATGACACAAAAATAGAAGCAAAGAATTCCACAAAAGAGGAAGCAAAAAATGATGCAAAAATAGATGCAAAAAAAGGCACAAAACTAGAAGCAAAACCTGTTGTAAAACCAAATGAAAATCTTGGTGCAAAATATGATGCAGAAAATGATGGAAAATTTGGCATAAAAAAGATGCAAAATTTGGTGCAAAAAAGGACGCTTTAAAAATTGTACAATAGAGCCAGATTTAGCGCCAAGTTGCTCATCCCAATTGAGAAAAAAATGCACTAGAATCTGGTGCTAAATCTGGCGCAAATTGCCTGTTTTGTTGTAGTGTAAGGCATCCTCCATCAATCTAGCGCGAGTGTAACCCATAAGCCAATAATGTGGAAGGAATCGGACGAAAAAAGATGTAGTAACCCAACCGAAGTACGTTGGCAGAAACCCTCTGAACCAACCAATAATGAAAGTTGATACAGAGGCGAGGTATCCACCAATAGGGTCAAATGGAAACCAAGGTACTGCACGAATCCCAATGTGTGATAATGTAAGCTGATGTCGAACACAAGGGAAACCACTCAGTCAAAGACCCATGATACTGATCGATGCTGAGCACAAGGTGACCTATCAATAATGAAAATAGGGCCAGGGTGCGGCTCTAGGCCTATCCTCAGAGCAAGGTGTCGTCGTCGATAAGGACAAGACTCGCCAGCAAGAAGTCAATGGGGACCTTCTCAAACCGGCACGAGTAAAGGACCAATATAACTGATGTGATGATAGACATGACACTGACAACCAGGGATGGCCAACTGAAAAATGAGTCAAGAGACACCGCAGAGAGGCCGACTCAGGCCAAATTCCCTTGAACAAAAGCACGACTCAATGTGACTATGTGGCAGCATATGATGACTCTGTATAAGTTCGCCATGCAGGAGGCACGAACGAACCCTCCATATGATTGGAAGAGATAACCAATCGGGGGAGAACTGACTCAATAACAAGGTTATGGCGTACCTAAGTCAAACTAAATCCTACCCATGCGGAGGAGACTTTGTTTTGAGTGCTTTGTTCAAGGGCGACACGACTGACTCTAGCTGCCAACAATAAATGGAAATAATGTCCCGTTCCCGCTCTTTTTTGGAATATTTAATTTTTTTGTCTTTTTCTGTTAAGCTGGAAAAAGAATAAAAGAATGCTATGGTACAGTGGAAAGAGCGAGTGTCGGTGAAACAGATGATCTAATTCCCTGGACAGGAACGTTCCTATGCTCAATGCAGGGAGGTGAAAACTGGTCAGTGACACTCAAAGGTATGCTCCTTCCACGGGTCAAGGTGTGTCAAGCTGTAGAAGTCAAAGGTATGCAAGGTTGATTTTGCAGATGTCATGGTCAAAAGTTGGCTTAAACACGAGTCCAAGTGAAGCCGGCTCCAGGCCAAAAGGTGCAAATGGTCAACATGCAATGCAGTAGTACAACTCAACACAAAGGAGCCTCTAGGGTATAAGGCCAGAACAAAGCGGAGAAGCTAAGAGGAATGAGTCTTCAACGCATAAGTCATGGCGGGACTACAGAGGACTCCCAAGCCTACTCAAATCGGAGCAGCATGGGCAACAAATGTCAGTGAGGTGCTAACTAGGATGCCCATGTAAAGGATGGCTTTACCATCGTGTCATGATTTAAAAAATCGGCGAGTGAAAATGGCTTGCGAACCATAACACGATGGGATCGACCCTATGGCAGATGTATCGGTCAAATGGAGGCTAGTATGCATAATGCAACAGAAAAATGGTGTCCCTAACCTATATGCCAGCGAGAACACGATACCTGCCATGACGGGTCAGCAGTCATGGAACCGTCTCGAACTGTCGAAAACGTCCAAAATGTCCTGAAAAAACAAACCAATCTCGACATTCCAAGCTCCCAAGTTAAAAGTCACATGAGGCCAAACAAAATAAAATTTTGAAAAAAAAATTTGCATTTTCAAAACTTATAAAAAGCATTTTGGACTCACCATTTTTACCATTTGAGTTTGAGAGCAAAAGATTTGGAGCAAAAGGAGCAAACTTCCCACAGCCAGATTCAACCGTTCAAATTCGTCGAATACCTCCAGGTAACCCTTATACTTAGCTTGCAATTGATTGTGACAAGTTTTAAGATTTATGATTGATGTTTCACCGTTAAAATTTTGTCAAAAATTCGTTTGCGACGTATACGCGGGTTGGTAATATTGAACCCGCGTATACGCGAGCCCTACACGCGACTGTGTGCAAAGGGACCCGCGTATACGCCGCGAATCATTTTAAACAAAAACTAACGGTTTAAACTCGATTTTTTCTCAGGATGCCTATCACGTGGCGTGAAAGAGAACATGCAGCGGTAGACAATGAAGTTATGAACAGTCCAGAAGCATTGGATGCACTCCGGGGATGCGGTTTGCTTAAATTTTTCAAATTGCCAAATATGAAAGCGAACACGCGATTGCTCGAGATGCTCATTGATTATTGGGATGTCGATGAGGAAGCTTTTATGATCGATCAGATGCCGCTCAGGGTAGAAGTGGAGGACATCTATTTTATCACGGGCCTTTCCCGAAGGGGAGAGGTAGTACAGTCCCGGGGCAGGTCACGGAGTGCCCTCTCTATAGAGGACTATGTACAGATATACTGCCCTGGACATCCCAAGAAGGTTGGGAGCCAGATTTCCGTCACACATGTGGCGAGTTTGTCACTTAGGATAATCCTATTTACCATGGCTCGGGTGAACGGATCATCCTCTCTGCATCAGGCGTCACGGCAAAACATGAGCGTGGCAGTTGACTGTCTTACTACTGTGTTTGACTGGTGTACTCCTCTTCTGGCCAACATGAAGAGCCAGCTCACTTCTATCAGGAGGGGTCAGACTAAAAACTTTGGCTATGGAAGCATCTTGTGCACTTTCTTTTTCGAGAAGGTTCCCGCTCTCCGCCCCAGGGTAGCAGTTTCCATCAGCACCCCACGCGATCCACGCATGGGCCGGTGGGCTGATCTGATGAAACGTTTGGGGGGTAGGGAGGTCCCAAGGACTACATTTGACGATGACTTCTTCACCTAGTGGGATCAGCAGATCATCGCCGTGGATGACTACCCCTATGCTGGACTGGATTTCTGAGGAGATCCTGATTTAGCGTTACCACCGAATGCAGCATGGGGCGAGATTGGTAAGATTTTTTGATTTTATGATTTTTTGGATTTTTCAAATATAATGATGAATTTTGAAAAATATTTTTTGATGAGATTCAAATTACTGATATGGTGATCATGTTCCAGACATTGGGCCTGTACAACCAGATGGATTCCCGCGGCATGGACGGCGTGGCCGAGGAGCCGAAGAGGCGGCTGATGATACGGAACGGACTCTAAACAACATTCAGCGACACTTGGCGAGACTGAGCTGCCGAGTACCGATGGCCGTTATAGAGGACCTTCCTCCGGATATGCAGCGTCATGTGGTTGGCATGCCACGTGACTGGGTTCGCATCTTTCGGCGCGTGGCCAATGCTATAGTGACATACTTAGACGCTCATCCTGAGCCGAGGCATTAGATATGCCAGACATGATTATGGGCATTTGAGTCCCAATTTTGTATATTTTTGGACACACATATGTACACTCGAGACGCTTTACGATATATATATATATATATACAGTTTGACTTTTTGATGCTTGATTTTATTGTGATGAATGATTAATATGCCAGTCTAATGCTTGATTAGCGATAGAATCAGCTAACCAATTTTGAGATCTTGGAATATGCAAATAATTAATATAAGTAAATGATCTTTGCAACAACCTCACCCTTAAATACTGACGATATAAAGATGGATCGCGTACCCGATAAATGTTATTTAATTGAGACACTATCAATTGAGAATCAAGATAAACTACCAACGAGTCGATCCCATGAGAGATTGCCTCGTATAATAAATTAATAACAGCAGTATACTCGGCCATATTGTTTGAAGCAGGACCAATGCACACGCCTCTTGATGCCATCAATTGACCAGTTGGATAATAGAGTACCCAAGCTGTGGAAGCAAGATTCCGAGTGTGCCGACTAGCACCATCGGCGAACCCAAAATAAACCAAATCATCCATCAACACCTGCCAAAGCAGACCAAAAAGTGCTGATATTAGAAAACTCTCAATGATATATGTACAAATATACATAAAATACAAAGAAGCCATTGCCTGGCCAAAGCTAAGCAAAGCACTTCCTGAGGTAGAGCCCGTTAGGGGGCTCTGCCAACTTACTCCTAGGGATGTTTATAGGTACGACGATCGAACCAATCAATATACTCTCTTCGGCAACTGAATGTGTTGGAGCCAAAGGGACCGTACAAAAATCACTAGTCGAATGGACGATCGAGATTCGACTTCATGCACAGGGGAATGAAAGTGTAACCGACGATGTAAATCTTCCAAAGGTCGATCTACGGCTGTCATTGCTTCGAATACCACTTCATCCGATGGAAAAACAATATCCGAGCAATCCGATGCAGAGGTGGAATCAAGGGTCCGAAAATGAGCCACATCACCATCTATCTCCTTCCCAGAGGAAGAAGTAGAATGGTTATCTGTAGAGTTATCTATAGATTCACATCTAAGCTCTACTGCAGATATAAGAGATTCTATACCACCCACCTCGTTGTCACCTGATGTGGTCACAGATGAAGCTAAGGTTCCAGGATTCGAAGAATAAGGAGTTTGGACAAACTCTCTCCGTAAAGGATCCCTGGAGGATGAAATTGTATCTATACCAGCTGTAGGAGGGGGAAGATTAAACGTACCCATCAATGAAGAGTACATCCCGACTCCTAGACTCTCGGTAGGCGGACGGGGGTTACCCACTAAAGGAATAGTAGAGTCAGAGTTTGCTTGAGGATCAATTGGACAATAGTCCAATTGGTCAACCTTAACGATTTTCTCCTCATGAGGAAAGCAAATGACACGAAATAGAGTCGAAACGACGGCATCCATCTCGTATACCCAGTTCCTTCCTAAGAGGAGATTATAGTCTAGGTTAGCGTCTATGACTTCTACTTCAATATTAACGACCTTTCCTCCAACACATATAGGAAAGGCCGGGATAATCCCGTATGGCCTATGAGAATGACCATCAAATGCTGTCAATAGGGTGGGTGAAGGAACAACCGACGGTGATCCAATGGCCTTCCAGCATGAGATAGACATGACACACGTGGAAGCTCCCTCATCTACAACCGTCCGAAAAATATTTGTTTTCTGGTAGGTAGACTTTATCTGGAAAGCCATGTGATGAGGAAGTCTCTTTTTGACATTACTCATATCAAAAGTGAGAGCTAAGGAATTACTTAGATCCACTGCCCCCATTGCCGATAGCAAGGCACTTCGTTGAGCAGGACATGACTGGAGAACCTCTAACGCGGACATAGCACATGGACTCTGAGCCAGATCCTCAACAATGGAGTAATTCTGGGCTGCCCTAATATTAGGGTTGATAGTCGCGCGTTTTGCAGAACCTTTCGGTACCCGAGGTATAGTCTCAACAGAAGGTCGCTCAATATGAAGCGGGTTGTTAGTTTCGGGAACTGATTTACCCTTAGAAGTCTCACCTTCACCATAATCGCGTGACCGTGTGGTCACATTAGCGTGAGCACCCATCATGAAAACATTCGATGACTTGTCCCCTTCCTGGTTGCCCCCTGCGGAGGTACCAGGGTTTGAACTCGCGCCAGCAAGAAGTTGCTGCCCGTGGGGAAACGGGTTAGTTAACACAGCTTGAGAACTAGAAGTCCCTTGCTGTCCTAACAAGCGCTGAGCGTCTTCAATCTTGGGGCAGAGATGAGTTAGATGGTCTCCATTGCACAACTTGCATGGAAACTTAACTTTCTTTCTCGACTCATTTCCACCACCATCGGCGTTGTTGCCGGATTTATTTGCATCGGGCTTCCTATCCTGGTTCTTTTTCTTACCTCGTCCTTTCTTTTTCCCATTGGAATTTTGATTTCCTTTGGGATTATCAGATTGGACGGCATTTATTGAAGAAGTTTAGGAAGCGGGGGGATTAGACGATGTGACTTGGTTGTTAGAAGCAGTTTGCAAGGATAACTGCTGCAATTGATTCAACAAGTTCACGGTAGTTGTGTCTACTGACCCGACGATACCATCCGCGTGCGGACCTGGCTTCGACTTAGCTACATCAACCTTAGATCCAGGAGCATCTGGCAAGTACTTTTGTAGGATCCCAGACTGAGAATAGATCAATTCTAATTGTTGGGCCCTAAAAATGGCTTGCTCCTCAGAATAGACCCCAGACATGGAGACATCCTTGGAGATCTCGGGTTGTAAAGACTTCAAAAACCACTCGAGACGGTACTCCGAAGGGATTTCGGCTTTAATGAGCCTCTTTCTCTGCCTCCATTCCTGAATATGGTCAAAAATGTGGGTTGCCTTATCCTGACGAAAGGTGGCCAGAAGTTCAGTTCCGGCATCATAGCGGACAGGCAACTGGAAGTGATTTAAGAAAATATTGGCTAAGTCAGCGAATGATGTAAAGCTGCCCCCTGGCAACTATATATACCATTTGGCCGCATTACCAGTCAAGGTGCGCTGAAAGAGTCTCAACCTAATCAAGTCATCGATAAGGGAGTTAGATGAGCACCACAAATGGAATGTGGTTACATGGTCGCCTGGGTCTTCACCACTCTTCCCTTCGAATTTTGGAATGTCTGAAGGGAGTTTGGTTTGGACCGGAGGCCAGGCCGGATTGTACCTGATTGGGTCATTTGTTAACTTAGTGAGATCTGGCAAGTTTAACGTTGCCAGAAATGGAAGCCTAGGAGGACCTTGGGGATTCCACCCAACTGGGCAGAACTCCCAAAGCTCTGAAAAGATTGTCCTGGAATTTGGGAGGCACCAGGCTGCCCGAAGTGACCAGTAGAACCGGCTAAACCAAAAGGTAGGCCTTGTGGTCCAGCAAAATTCGGAGTTTGACCAACTTCGGCCGTATAACCTCCATAACCAGCAAAGTTTCCTCCTAAAGGGTTATAGGGAGTTGATAACCCCTGATACGGATTCCAAGCCGAAGCAGGGGGAGGAATACTTTGAAACATGCTAACCGTGGAGTACGGCCTATTCCCTTGTTGGCCGATAAACGGATTCCCAGTTCCCGCGCTACTAACCCCAGGGTTATTCCAACCTTGGAAAGGATTGTTGCTTTGCCCTACAGAAGAAAAAGGCATGGATCCTACCGTCAGGTTGGAATGTGGTATATGGCCACTTCCGAAAGGAAAACCCTGGAATGAAGCCGATCCGCCCATCATGGACGTAGCGGCACTAAACGGAACCAATGGAATACCCTGTGATTGGGTGCAAAAAGGGAAGAGTCCGGTACCAAAAGGGTTTGGGCATTTCCACTCGTGGACGGAATGGAGGTAGACCCAACTAAAGATGTGCTAGCAAAAGATACGAACAAGGAAGCGGAGGGGATGGAAATGGTTCCTCCCCCTTGCACCGATGTTGGGGTTTGCATAGTCGTAGCACTCGTAGAAGCCATGCTTCCAGTAGTGGTCATCGATGGTAAGCGCGTAGCGTAACCTGGACTTGACGGTCTATGCGTCGGAGTCCCTACGTATTGTAATACGTCTGGATGACTAGATGGTAGTGGAGAATTTGGAGCCACTAATGACTCTGAAAGTTCTTCTACCTCTATGTTATTCTCCGCTTGAAAGCGAACTCGAGAAAGGACTGGAGTGTCCCTCTCTTGCTCAGAAGTGCCAGGCCTTGCTTGGCCGCTAATGCCCCCGAAAGGAGGATCAATCCCCGATGCGTCAAACGGCGTGGGACGAAACCCACCGGTGGTATTGCCTCTGCGCCTTCTAGGAGAAGGCTCTAAACTTGGTGGCAAGAGACCACGAAGTCTTCGAGACCGTCTTGGAGATCGGTCAGCCACTTTGAATTTTTGTTATGATCTAACTAAAGACTCAAAAAATTGAAAGCTAGGCCAACTAGGAGCACAGAGCACACACTATAAAGTCCCTAAAGATACAGCCAGTCAAACAACTTCCAAGTATTTCCGCTCCGGGTGATTAAGACCGGACACCAAAATACGAGAAAGTGAAATAAGGGGCCTTCCGAAGATAGTCTGGGATGATGAGGGCCCAGTCCTATCAGCGAAGGTATCAGAGGAAGTTACGCTGACCTCCTAACAACAACCTGCGCCGGTGCAAGCCCCCAAGCTTCGCAAGGGTGCCCTCCAGTAGTATTGTCGAGAGTGATGCAACGTCGACCTCAGGTGCCACGGGATTCCCCTTCGCAGCCACCTGTGTAGTTCCCTAGGAGAAGCAACTATGGATACCAACTCATCGCAGAAGCCAGGAGGAACAGTCGTGAGGTAAGTTCGGACAAGTAGGAGAGGGGGTATCTCTCTTCCCTGTCTTCACAGACCCTCGTGCTTAACTCCCAGATCCGGAGCTTTCCTGGTCTTCCTAACGCTATTGGATTTTCTCTCGTTATTCAGACTCCTACGTTTGACGTTTATATGGCCTTGGAGAGTTAACTCTCCACTCGCCTAATCCAAGGCCCTAAAATCCTAATCTTGTTGGTGTAATTGACTAAAACAAAAAGTTCTAGTGAATTTTAGTTAGCGCTTGATTTTATTAGGTTGTTCTTTAAGTCACAAGGTAACGGAAGTGAAACTAGTGGTGTTTTTTGACGCAAAAGAAATTAATAAAAACTTAACTACATGCGCATGCACTTTTTCGTTTTTCGATGAAGAGCAATTTCTATAGGGTTCAGAGGTACTTCTAACAAAACAAATTTTTCTTTTCTTTTTGTTAACGCACACTTCACACTCACAAAAGCTAACAAAGCTATATATGCCTAAAAGGGGATGCAAATCTATCCTAATGCAACAACTATATGTGGATGCAAGATTCAAAACTACTCTAAAAACAAAAATGAAAGTTTCTTGTTTACCAAACTTTATCTTGCCACTTAAGATGCCTAGATGGAATATGAAATGTTTCCATTCATTTCGCCTAAACACTAAAAACAAGTTCTAAGACAAACATAAAGCACTTTCACTTCTCTAAAAGGAAACCAAATGAAAAGCAAGTTCAAGAAAGCAAAACTAAGATTTTCAAAAGATTTTCTTCAAAGCAACAAACAAAAAGTCTTTTCAAAAAATGCTCTCAACAAAACTGAAACTTGTGATTGAAGAATAGGCAATTAAACACTTTTGCGAATCAACACCACTTAATGGATGAAAACTCAACAAAAATAAATGTGTTTGAAATCGCTCTTAACAATCAAAAGCAGCAATGAAAGCCTTGGCAATGAAAACCAAACAGATCAAAAAGACAAATTCCAAGAAAGTGTCAAACAACAACTTTCATGAAACAAAGAAGCAGATGGTTACAAAAAGCGATTTTGTCAAGCAAACAGAAGGTCACCAAAAGCAAAATTAACACAAAGATTGAATTCAATCTTCCTACCCTGATGAAACAGAGCAGCCAAGATTCCTAGCAAGAAATCTTGCGTGCTTTAACCAAAACGATGACACTTGCAATCAACAAAAAACCAAACCAACACTCCTTATAATCAGAGAGAATTCAGAACGAGATGCTCGTTGTAAAACAAATAACTGATACTGGAAAATGATTGTTTCAGACTGACTCAAACCACCAGACAAACCTTCAGAGGCAAAAAAGATTTACAAATCTTGAAAATTAGAATATATACGCGACTGTACTGTAGTACAGATTGCGTGTATACACGACTGTGTTTGAGGAAACCTGCGTATACGCGGGTTCACTCAAAGAAACAAGCGTATATACGCCTCTGTATCTAATAAAAACAGCGTATATGAAAAGCTTCAAGAAAAATAAAAAAGACAAACTGAAGAAACTGGCAAAGCTTAAAGTTCAAGAACAGACCAGACAGTAACAACAAGCAGACAAGGCAGCTGAGCCCTGATTGGCTTGAAACACACCCAAACTAGGAACAACAAGAGTGTTGTCCCCAGCGGAGTCGCCAATTCTGGTAGAGGGAATTACTCCCCTAGGGCTTTTTGGGTGAAACCCTAGCAGACTGAAAGTTGTCTATTCAAAGAAACATGCATTCATACAGCCATTATGCTATTATAAGCAAATTCTATGATAAGGGTACGTACCTTCGGTCCTACGTTTGAGAAGGCCTTTAGGGTCCAAACCCTTCTTGGAGTTCCCTTCTTCTCTTTTGTCCTGCAAAACAAACAATTCAAAGAACACAGCAGTACATGGACAAAAACTTATAAAGAAACCATCTTCATGTTACAAAGAAAGGTAGTTAGTTATGAAATCCAAACAACCATTTACACATGAATTCAAAACATGAATATCATTAACATAAAGAAGATTCAATTCGGGAACCAAGACATGTGTTTCTTTTTATTATAGACAAATAAAGTACATAAAAAGGAAAATGTTCACCTGAGTCACCTTCAGCAGGCTCCAAGCAAAGCTTCCTTCTGGATCCGTTCCAGCCTCAAGCCTCTAACAAAACTCCTTCCATGACTCTCTCCATGATGTCATAAATGGTGGATGAACATCAACACACAAGGAAACAAAGGTTTCCTGTACAAAATGGGGGAAGTGCAGAAGGCACAAGGGAATTCAGACCTGGTCAAGGGGAAAATCTCAGCATAATAACCTTTCTCTCTATTCTCTCCTCCCTTAGGCCTTCCCTTTGAGGTCTTTTTATACCATCTCCAAAGTAGTTTTTTAGTTAGGAGTTGGTTGGGAACAGTTGGGCCACAGGCACTAACAGGTGATCAGCAGGTAAAACCCGCGATCTCCGCCCGAAAAGAAGGAATTTTATATTTTTTTAAGTGTTTTAATACATACACGTGGGTTGGCTATACATAGACCCGCGTATACACGCGTTTAACTCAGGGCAATGTCGCATATAAGGGATAAAACACTGTTTTTTAAATTTTAGGACCAGGTCTGGAAGGAGGGGTTGCCATAGGCCATGAGTACAGCATCACAAACCATAAGAGTGAGATTTGGAGCTATAACATTGATTCCCAAAAATATACAATTGAGAGAACATAAAATATACAAAGAGATTTTCTCTTGGAACCTAAACCAGGAAAACCATATTGATTTTCATTATATTCCTTTCAATGTTACAATATAGTATATACATGCCAAAGAACTCATGAACCCCAATCCACTAACCCTGGATTAGAACATAATTGTAGTTCCCTTGACTGGATCTACAAAATACCATGGGAAAAACCATCATGCCCAAAAATTCATGTGCAAAAACCATGCGCAAAACCATGGGTAGGTTTTCCCACTATCCTTGGGTCCACCCGCCATCCTTAGGTCTTCCAAACTATTCTTGGAACCAAATAAAATAAAATAAAAAAACCCTACAAATCCCCCGGTAATAGGGACCACCCTGCAATCCACATGACGCAATGTAACAGTTCTTGGAGCTAGTCATGGAAAGAAACTGGGGCTAGTCATGGAAAGAATATAACACATGCCCAATATTCTCCCACTTGTTTTTTTCTTTCCACATGGGGGGCCTCAAGAGTGTACAATCATTGGTCCCAAGCTACAATTACCACTGTTTCGCTACACCAAGAAAATTTCTCAGTGCTCATAGACTTTGTCAATGCATTTGCAACATTATTCAAAGTGT
The DNA here is from genome assembly GCA_031772625.1 of Pinus tabuliformis. NCBI lineage: Eukaryota > Viridiplantae > Streptophyta > Pinopsida > Pinales > Pinaceae > Pinus > Pinus tabuliformis. The sequence continues at coordinate 2,078,141,032 of CM062816.1, read as the reverse complement.
TCGCCTTTATCATCAAACCTTTTGTCTTCAACCATATCTCTCACAAAGTGCTACTGAACATCAATTTGTTTTTTCTTCGAATGATAAGAAGGGTTCTTTGTGAAGAAAATTGCACTCTGGCTATCACAGTCTATCCTTATCGCTTGTTGTACCAACCCCATACTTGAACACAATATCTGCAACCAAACTGCTTCCTTGCTTGCATGAGTGGTTGCCATGTATTCAACCTCTGTAGTTGAAAATGCCACTACAGATTGTCTCTTTCTCATCCATCTGATTTCTCCTCCAAATACTATAAACAAATACCCACTTTTATATATTCTCTAATCCATGTATCTGGCCCAGTATGCATCAAAAAATCCATGTATGTCCAACACTTTGTCCAATCATATTCTTCCTTGGTAGCACAGACCATAATAACTAGTGCCACACAAATACCTAAGAATCCACTTCACTATTGTCCAATTCTCCTTTGCTGGTTTTGACATAAACCTACTCAATACTCCCACTACATGTGCAATGTTTGGTCTAGTACAGACCATTGCATACATTAGGCTACCAATTTCATTTGTATATGGAACATGGGACATGTCCTCTTCCTCTTCTTGTGTCTTGGGACATTTTTCAACACATAACTTTACACCTATAGGGATAGGAACATTCACCAGTTTACTATCATGTATATTAAACCTCTACAATATTGTCTCGACATACTTCATATGGTTTAACCAGAGATTCCTCTTTGTCAGATCTCGTTTAATTTCCATGGCCAATATAGTTTGCAACACCATGATCCTTCATGTCAAATTTAGAGGACAATTGGGTCTTCAAATCTTGGATAATTTATTTTTCATTTCTAGTAAACAACATATCATACACATACAAGACTAGCTAAATAACATGGTCACCTATTAATTTAAAATACACATAGTGATAAGATTTTCTCCTTGTGAATCCAAGTCCCCATATATATGTATCAAATTTTTGATACCACATCTTTGGTGACTGATTTAACCCATACATAGAATTTTTTAACGTGTATACCAGTTCTTTCTTAGCCTTCACCACAAATCCTTTTAGTTTCTTCATGTATATCTTCTTCTAGGTCCTTATGAAGGAACATTGTCTTCACATCCATTTTTTATACCTCAAAATTAAAAGCAACAGTAATGGATAAAATTAATCTAATAGAAGCTAACTTGACAACAGGAGAAAACATATCACCAAAATCAATTCCCAACACCTAGGAATAACCTTTGTTATTAATCGATATTTGTGTTTCTCCACTTCTCCTTTTGCATTCATCTTCTTCTTAAAAACCCATTTTCTTCCAATGGGTTTCCTTCTAGCCAAAAACTCCAACAGATCCCAAGCCTCATTTTTGTCTAAGGATGCCATTTCTCCAACCATGACCTCCTTCCAAAGTTTTCTATCCTCTAAATCCACTGCCTCCTTGACAGTTTTAGGATCATCATCAGTAATAGATAAAGAAAAATTTGAACAGAAATCAAATATACTATACCTCTCTGGTTTCCTTCTCCTTTTAACTAATCTCCTCAAAGCTGGAGTATGAGGTTGTTACTCTTATATTTCATGTTCTTATGTAGTGTCTGATTCTTCATCCTTCAGTTCAAACTCTATCTTTTCAAGTTCCTTAGGTAGGAATTCACGTTTAATAACATATTTTACTTCTCTAAACACCACATCTCAATTATATGCAACCTTCCTTGTTTTCGGGTTCTAAATCTTGTAACCCTTTAAACCATCCTTATACCCAATAATGATGCACCTTTCAGATTTACCATCCAACTTGGTTCTTTTCTCCTTTGGAACATGCACATATGCATCACAACCAAATAACCTAAGATGTGAGAGAGAGGGTTTCTTACTAGTCCATACATTATGTGGAGTATTATTCTCTATTGTTGATGAAGGTGATCTGTTAAACAAGTAACATGTAGTATCCTCTACTTCTAGATAGAATTTTTGTCCTAACCTAGCACCACTGAGCATGAATCATTCATTTTCCATCAACGTCCTATTCATTCTTTCTAAAACTCTATTTTATTAAGTTGTGTATGGAGTAGTATTATTCCATGCTATACCACACTTCTTATAGAACTCTTCAAATTCCTTCTTGCAAAACTCCCCACCATTATTTTTCCTCAATGCCTTGATCTTCTTCTCTATTTGATTTTCCACTAGAACCTTAAATTCTTTAAACATGTCAAAGACTTCAATTTTTTTTTTAATGAAATATATCCATGTATTCCTTGAGAATTCATCTATAAATGAGAAATAGTACATATACTTACCCTGTGATGGAACTGACAAGATTCGAAACACATCATTGAGCACAAACTCTAATATCCCTTTCACCCTCTTAGCACTAGAGGGGAAACTCACCTGATTTTTCTTCCCATATACACAATGTTCACATAGATAAAAATTAATAGAGAAATTATATATACCTTCTATCATACCATTACCATGCAATATCTGAAGGCCCTTCTCTCCAATATTCCCAAGTCTTTGATGCTATATCATAACCTTTCCTCCATAGACTACTAGATTTTTTTCTCCACTTTTAGGAACCACAAAACCGTTGTACCCACCAATAACAATACTACCCAAAATCTTGTACAGAATTCCAATCCAAACTTCTCAAATCAATATTAGTGTTCCTCGAAGCATCTTTCAGGTATCTTTCTCGAACATTGTTTTTACACCTAAATCATCCATCTTGCTTGCAAAAATTATATTTTTGGTTCCTCGAACCATATTTCAGGTCTCTTTCTCAAACATTATTTTTACACCTGCATCATTCATATTTCTTACAAAAATTAGATTTATGGTTAATGCGGGAATTTGCAAAACACCAGGAAGTGTTCTAATCCTTCCACCTTTAAATTTCAGCTTAAATTTTTCACTTCCTATGATTATGTCCTTCCTGTCATCCCCTAGGAAGACATTACCGCCATCATATTTCTCCTACTCGTGGAACCACTCCCTATGGGGAATCATATGAAAGGATGCACTTGATTCAATCAACAATGACCCATGATCTACAAGTGTACTTGAAGAAGAAGCCAAGTACACATCCCCAACTTCATCTGAGGTGGTTTTTGCTTGTATAGAAGGAGTATCATCATATCAAGATTTCCTTTCTCAGGAGTTTTAGATTTACAGACCTTTTTGTAGTTCCCTTCTTTTCCACATTTTTAGCATACCTTTATATGTTTTCCTGGATATTTAGATCTCCCACTAGATTTAGATCTCCCATTTGAGTACTTATTTAGGTTTCTATCATAGGACGGTCCTCTTAAAGACAAGTCGTCTCCATTTTGGCTCTCCATATTTTTCTATCTCAATTCCTCCAACAACAAGGATGAGACTATTTCATCAAACTTCAAGGTAGTTGTATTTCTACCTATAGCAACAATCAGACTATCCCACAAGTCTAGTAGAGAACACAATAGACTGATGCACTTATCTTCGTTTGAAATTTTAATATCAACAGATAAAAACTAGCTCACCAAAGTTTTGAAGGCATTTATATACTCTAACACCAAGTCTCCACCCTTCATCCTCAGGTTATACAATTTTTTATGTAGGAATAGTTTATTCACCAAAGACTTAGACTAATACAAAGACCCTAACTTGTCCCACAAATATTATACCATATCTTCCCCTAATACATTCAAAAACACTAAATATGAGGTACATAAGTGTATTGTGCTCTTCGTCTTCTAATCTAAAGTTGCCTAGTCTTCTACCAACATTCTTGTTGGTGACATACTTGGATCCTACAACAACCCACTAATCTTTGTCCACCAACAGATCCTCCATCTTGAGCTTCCACAACTCAAAACTTTATCCATTTAATTTATTGATCTCTATCTTTCCACTATTCTCCATCCCCTTTCACTGCAAGACTTGATCCTGCAGATCTCCCACTGTAACAGGGTCTACCACAGGCCTGAGAAAAACCCCTCAACTGTAAAGGCGTCCCCTTGAAGCTAACACAACTATGATACCAAATGTAGGTTTTAACTCTATACATAAATTACCTACAAATATATTCTTAAAACAAAAAAATATACAATGGCGATAACATGAAATATACACATATATTTTCTCCTCGGACCCAAACCGGTAAAACTAGATTGATTTTTCAGGGTCATCTTGGAAATCTTGAAGTACCTTTTTTTGTGATGTTTCAAAATCTAAAATTTTCCAAATCTTGGGGAGACATAAAAAATTATGTGTGGAAATTTTTTCAAGTTTTGAATCGTTACACTTTATTATTTGTATTTTTTGGAAGTTAGGGTTTTATATTAAAACTAAAATTAGTCTCAAACAAGTCATTTGGGAATTTTTGCTATAAACTTTTTTAGTAATATTTTAGACTGTAAAATTTTTAAAAGTTTAAGAAAACATATCAAAGTACTATAGGAAAAAATTTATACTCTTAAGAGCTCAAATTTCATATATACATAAGTACAAATATATATCATCTAGAAATTATCTGAAGTAGGGTTTGAAAGGTATGTGATTTACAATTGGCATAACTTTTGATTGGAGGTTCCATTTTTGGTGATTCAAAATTTCTGATAATGAGGAAAAATAGAATTATTATTATTATTATTATTATTATTCATGGCTTCAAAGGGTGCATGTTAGTTCCCTATAATACTAGTGTAGACCCTATATTGTTATTATTGTGCCCCATAGAATCCAAATATTATTATTGTTATGCCCTTACATTATTATTGTTATATAGTCCCTAATTATATTTTGACCCTTTAGACTCCTATATATACCAAGAAGATATTGGATTTGAATCATCCAAGAATTTTTCATTTATGTGATATAAAAGGAGTTTTCTCCCTCAAAGTAGCTTATTTTCAAGGCATTGATCTATCTCTTCTTATGTTTTTGTGATTTGGATACATAACAATTAGTATCCAAACTCTAGATCCTAGGGTTTTACTACTTCAAACCAGCCATCTTAGCATTTTCACTATAAAAAAATTTCCTTCGAGGCTTTAGACGGTGAAAATTCGACCATGTGAAGTAGAAATCTAAACAACGTGTCAAAATTTCAGTTCTTGGTTCACTATATTTTCGGAGATACGGTCCAAGGAAGTTAGGGCTTTTGAATGCTCCTAAATTTTGTCTCAAATAGGAGTTCCCATAGAAAATCCTCATAACTTTCACTTTTGGCATCAGATTTAAATTCCGTAAACAAAGACCAAAATTTCATGGAATGTAGTTTTTTGGATACGACTCAAGGTTCAAGGTTCAAATAGTAACATGTGGCATCCTGTGCAAGTTCGTTTTAGTGAACTAATCTATAATCAGGTCATCGTGGGAGGCTTGGCATAACTTTACCTTGAAGAATCAAATATCGATATAACTTGTGGGCTTGCAAAGAAGACAAAGAGAGATACCTTTAAAATAAATTTCAAATCTTGGGAGGCTAGAATCAACAAGCTCAAACTCAAGCTCTTAAAAACAAAAAAGATGTGTTTTTAAAACTGTATAACTTTTTTTTGAAAAACAATTTGAAGTGATTCAAAGGGAATACTAAATCATAGATATAATAAATTGGTTCCAAAATGAATTCCAAGCAAAAAAAATCTACATCCATTAAGCCCCTTGAAAGCTCTACTATGGCACATGAATAAGAGGAAGAAATGCAACATGATATATCAAAATTACAAGACCAAGTGCAACAAATTTTTCTTTCACAAAGAGAAACCAAAGATGAACTGGAAGCAATGATGAATGGTTTAAAAGAATACATAAAAACAGACATAAAAGGAGACATAGAATGTTTAAAATTATACATGGAAGGTTGGAAGGAAGGTTTGACAATGTTGCTACAGGAAATGCTTCCTGGTGGTGACAAGGTATTCCATGAAACTCATGATGAGAACAAAAGGAATGTGAATCATGATTTTAGAGACTCTAAATTTGGGTTGAAGACCAACCACATTTCAAAATTCATATGAGGAAGTTTGATGTTAAGGATTCGATAACATTGATACTACAGATGGATCATTTCTTTGATCTACTCGATGTGCAACACAAACATTAAAAGGTACACATTACATCTTTATATTTAGAATCCAACCAGTTTGTCTCATATCAATGTCTCCATTCTCATAAATCACTTGTCACTTGGACAAATTTTATGGAGGAATTGATAACACATTATGAGGATACAATGAGAAATACCTTCTTTAGCTAATTGACTCAAACAGAGGGGTTCAATTGTGGAGCACATTGAGAACTTCCAAATATTGAATATCAAGGTAACCAATATTATAGAGGATCGTCTGGATGATGCATTGGGACTTTAAGGGATAATATCCAACATGAGGTTCACCTTTAGGAACCTAAGTCATTGGAGAATGAAATTAAAGTGGCGAGAAATTTTGAAAGCAAAATTATGGTAAAAAGGAGGTCTACTACTCACAACTATAAAGATGGAAGTGTTGATTATCCTAGCCTCCCACAAATTACAAGGTTGAAACCATAACAACAAGATGATCATTAGAGAAATTTTGAGTTATAAAATGGGCCTCCTAAGGAATATTATAAAATAATAGTGGAAATATTAAAATAAGATTATATTACATCATCAAAATTTATAAGGAAAAACAAAAAACAAAACAAAACAAAAAAAACCTACTTTTTAAACTAATATTTTCAACTTAACTCACTATGGTTTTACTCAAATTTCAAGTGGGAGTAATCATTGGATGCATAATTTTATTTTTCATCCAAGGAGTACCCATGTTGCATATTTTTATGGACCCTTCTACATGAAAAAACATGATTGCAATCAAATTTTTCATGTATTTCTCATTTTTTGTGTAGCAGCACCCATCGAAAGTATGCAACATGGGTACTCCTTGGATGAGGAATTGAATTATGCATCCAATTAGTTATTCCACTTGAAATTTGAGTAAAACCATAGGGAGATAAGTTGAAAATACGAGTTGAAAAAATAGTTTTTTATTTTTTATTTTTTATTTTTTAGTCCAAAAATGGTGAATCATCCCCCATGGTTGACATCGTCATCTTGAATCCTATTGGTTCTTATAAATTTGATTTTGGTTGTACATTTTTATTTTTAGGCCCATTTTTTACCTCAAAATTTCTATAATGAAAAGAGTAAAAGGGTTTTGTTATAGTTGTGATAGAGAATAAAGTTAAGGTCATAAGTGGGCCTAAGAAGAAATAATTTTACATATATTGTGAAGATGAGAAGAGAAAAGGAACAAGAAACATCAAAAGAAGGAGATATACACTAGGAACCATCTCTAGGGGTTGAAATAGAAGTAATCAATCTAACCATATCTTGTAATGCATTCGTTGGAATTACCATTCCTCAAACTCTCAAGATAGAAGGATATGTCAAGAAGAAAAAGGTAATAACATTGATTGATTCGGGTGGTACCCATAACTTTATCCATTGTAATATAGTCAAGGATTTGAATTGCTTTATATATCTAGCACTGGAGTTTCCATTGATGGTTGCATATGGAGGAACTATAAATTTCTCACAGTAGTGCCATAGGGTAAGTTCCTCAGAAAGAACACCAAAAGGACACCGCTCACAACCAGATCACAGATCAATACACCAGTATTTTTGACGTGGTTAAAACCCTCAAAGAGGGAAACAGTCCACGACCTGCGCCAACGTGGCTACTACAGGCAATTTATTAATCAAAGAATGAAAATTTACATAAGCTTCTCTCATGCACGGATTACCCGAACAATGACCCTCCATGCGCTTTAAATAGAACTCATGGACCAATCGGGTGTCAAGCCACGGATCAAGTGTCGGTAATATCGAGGAGAGAATGAACCGTCGGATCACTACATATCGTGACCGTCGGATTGTAAGTTACAAAATGTACAACGGTAAAGAAACACACTTTACCTAACTCTATACCTAACTCTAAACTAGACCAAGTTGTACTTAACTATTTCCTATGTGTCGGAATATCCTAACACCATAATGTCAATCTAACCGTGGGGGAATATGTATTTAATAGTTCAATGATTGTCATAAAATGGATGGCGTTGATGTTGTATTAGGAGTCTAATGGTTGCAATTGTTGGGGACAATAGATTTAATTTTAAGAACTTTTTTTAAAATTTGTGTAGGAAGGAAAGGTATTTGAATTAAGGGGCATCGCAAGGAAACCTGGTAATATAATCAAATTTGATGGAATGACAAAGCTTTTAAATAAGGAACAATGAGGGGTAATTACAAATTATGCTCACTAGATTTTCAAACATCTAATCCATCTGTTTCTCTAGGTCTCCAAAGAGTCCTTGACAATCACTCCAAGGTATTTGTGACTCCCAAAGGTCTCCCACCTATTCATGATCATGATCATGCTATTCACTTGATTCCAAGAAGTGTTCCTCCAAACCTTGGACCTTACAATTATCCCCATGCTTAGAAGAGAGAAAATGAATGTATGGTTGCAGAAATGTTGGAGGCATATATAATTCAACCTAGCCAAAATTCTTTCTCTTCTCTAGTAGTATTGGTGCACAAGAAGGATGGATCATGGTTATGCATCTGGAATATAGAGAGCTCAACAAGCTCACTATTAAAGATAAATTTCTCATTCATGTCATTGATGAATTATTAGATGAATTACATGTAGAAATTTACTTCACCAAGATGGATCTTCATACAAGATATCTCAAATTAGAATTAAGATAGAATACATTCCAAAAACAACATTCAAAACTCATGAATGTCATTATGAAATTTTGGTCATGCCTTTTGGCCTTACTAATTCACCTTCCACATTTCAAGGTTTGATGTGTAGGAATTTACAGGGTAAGTTCCTCAGACAGAACACCAAAGGACACCGCTCACAACCAGATCGCAGATCAATACACCATTATTTTTGACGTGGTTAAAACCCTCAAAGAGGGAAACAGTCCACGGCCTGAGCCAACGCGGCCACTTCAAGCAATTTATTAATAAAAGAATGAAAATTTACATAAGCTTCTCTCATAGACGGATTACCCTAAAAATGACCCTCCATGCGCTTTAAATAGAAATCATGGACCAATCGGGTGTCAAGCCATGGATCAAGTGTCAGTAATACCGAGGAGAGAATGAACCGTCAGATCACTACATATCGTGACCGTCGGATTGTAAGTTACAAAATGTACAAGGTAAAGAAACACACTTTACCTAACTCTATACTAGACCAAGTTGTACTTAACTATTTCCTATGTGTCGGAATATCCTAACATGATGAAGTCCACTTTCAAACCTTTCCTTAGAAATTTGTGTTAGTATTTTTTGATGATATATTAATCTACAACTAGCCTTGGAAATATCATGTTCAACATGTTTATAGGGTGCTCAAACAATTATAGGAGGAACAATTGTATGCAAAACCCTCCAAATTCTTATTTGGGGTATAGAAGGTGGAATATTTGGGTCATATTGTAAAATTGAAGCAAGGGATAAATGATATTTCATCAATTAAAACTCCATAAATCTCAACAATGACTCATGAAGAAAATTAAGACTTACAACCAACTATCCAAATTGGACTAACAAATTAACGAATTAAATGATAAGTGAGTGAAAAAGGTTGATTTAATAAATACACAAACATAATGGAATGTGGAAAAAAATATAGAAAAAATGGAATAAAATATTATAGAAGCATACGCAAGAAGTAGATATCATTTTGAAGTTCATAAGACAACCCTACCTCAACTTACTTGAATGTCACATAAGGAAATGGAGGAAAGAAGATCAAAAGAAATATGTTTTGGTTGTAATAAAAAATGGTCAAAATGGCATAAATGTGAAGAAATAAAATTGTTCACCTTGGGGAAAATGACCAGGAAGAAGTGGAGGCATCTACCCAAAGGGATGAGATAAAAATTGTCAACTTAAAAGAGTGGGAAATAGAGGTCAAAAAATTCCACAAAATTGATTCAAGCAGGTGTGAAATATTTTTTCATACATTGATGGGTTTAGTGGCACCTCAAAACCTTAATATTGTAGGTTACATTAAGAAGCAAAAATTCGTAGTGCTTATTGACTTGGATGGTATCCCATAAATTCATTGATAAAAGATTAGCAAAGTGCCTCAACATTTTTGTATAACAGGACAAATTTTCATGTGTTTGGTGCTAATTGGGGGATAATTTATTGTGTGGTAAAATGCCATAATATTAAACAGAGTATGGGAGAATACCATTTGGGAATCCCAATGTATATGATTCCCATTAGAGATGTACACATTGTTCTAGGGATGCAACAGTTGAGAAAATTAAATACAATTTATACAAACTATATGGAATTATTCATGATATTTGAATTGGAAGATATTAAATATGAACTCAAAGGGTTAAAATCTAGACCTTCTCAACTCATCATCTCCCTTAGAATATAAAATCTCTTAAACAATGGTAGCAGTGGAGTTGTGGTTAAACTATGTTCTATGAAAGTAAAGTTGGAAGATGAAAATATTCTAGGGGAATTAAAATGCACCTTTAAAAAGAACTATAGGGTCTTCCAAGAAATTCCTAAAGGTATAGTTCCATATACAGCACATGAACATCAAATTCAATTGATACCTGGAAGTACTTGTCCTAATAAAAGGCCTTATAGATATCCTCATCAACAAAAGTGAGACATTGAGAATATGGTAAAAGAAATGCTAGATTAGATATTATTCAACCTATTAAGAGTTCATTTTAATATATAATAGTGTGTAGTAAAACTTCAAAGATATGGAAGATAATCCACCCAAAAATTTTCCAATATAAGTCTAAAACACCAAAGATACCAAAGGCATTCATCATGAAATACGCCAAGAATATAAAGACAAGAAATCTTGAGGTGGGGGAACACCATAAAATACTCATTATAGAAGGAATCACTCTACAATCCATGTATGCTACAAGACAAAACAACTCAATGCACCCCAATACAATGATATTCATGTCTACTTATATTTTACCATGAGTATTCCTAAGGGTCTTATACCAAATACCCCTTATTATTATATTATTTTTCTTTTAATTAAAAAGTGAGCCTATTCCATTATTATGGTCATATTACATTCATTATTACCTTTGGTGCCTCCCTAAGTACCCCATATTATCCTCCCTAGTTACATTACATTCAACTTCATCTCATCTACTTTAATAAGGTAGTAAAATCTACCTTTCTTGCAAGAATTTTTTTAATCAACGTTTTCATAGTTGCAAGCCTTGAAATCCAATTATGTTGATTATGTTTAGTCCATATACACGAAAATGATCCAAGTAGTACCTTTTAGCATTCAAAAACACAAATTGGATAGTTTTTTCATTGAGATCAAATTTCCTTTTATTGTCTTTCATTATTTGCATATGGACTTTAATTTATATGTCTAACACTATCAAAATATTGTTTTATAAATGATATTCCAATCCACAAAGGAGGCCTCAAGGAATCACATGCTCCTATGGGGAAACACATGTTAAATTGTCTATTTGACCCTGAACTCATGTTCTAAACTTCTAATGACTAAGGACTCATATCTTATGCTTAGACAAAGATACAAATAAAACTCATGAATGTGGCTTTGGAGTTTTCCTTGAATTTGTCATGTAACATGCCATTCCCACCATGCTTGATGTTATGTTTCTTAAGTTGATACAGTGAGTCATGTGAAAAAACTGTGTGGGCAATTGAATGTTATATCATTAGACACATGTTGACATCACTACCATACTCAAGTATCTCGTTCTTCGTTGATTCTCATCATTTCCATGTGTGTGTTGTCAGTTGGCGTTTTCTTGTGCATTTACTAAATACCTACCTTTATATGTTGAATATTTCATCACTTGTTGAATGGTTATGGTTGATCAGTCCTTCAATGTCACCCATGAGGCATGAAAACATATACCTAATACATGTCACATAAGTCATCAAGAAATCATGTGCAACATTGAACCAAGAGAATCCCATGTTAAAAGCTTAGTTATGTAAGTAATGTGCAATAAATATCAAATAGTGTGTAAGATGATGCAAGTGAAGTTATCATCTATGAACAAGCAAGTGTCGATTTAGATGCATCCATTTAAGGTCAATGTGCATGGGACAAATCATAACAATGCATTCAATTACAGTTGATGCAAATGTATAATTATGTTCAATCTTGTTATGCAACTCCAAGGAAATCATTAAAGGTAGGATAAGTCAATAAAATAATGTGTGAAAACATGGATTACATGAACAATTAAACAAGGCATGGAGAGTTGGGGGTTGGTGTAGGAGGGAGAGGGCGCATGGGGAAAAGCTGTCAACTTGGTTAGTTGAGGCCTCAACGCTACTCAAATTACGTAATATATTCCTAAAGATCCTTGAATAGATTAACCCTATGTTGGGACCTATAAATAAAGAATCACAAAGACTCGTAATAGATGAAACTATTAACATTTATAGAAATACACTATGGGATAAATAAGAGTTACATAGATAAACTACCAAACTCAACCTACACTAGATAGATAGTTAGACTTATACTTAAAAAAACCTTCACTCTATGGTGAAAACACAACTAATGTGTTCTTATTGACCCAAAGACCACAAGTAATAACCTCATAGACATTTTCATTAAATTTAGAAAGAAAAAAAATTACATAATACCACCCACGTGGCTGCTAACCTCCCTAGCCTCATCTTAATCACAAATTCATGTGGAACTTAGACGTATATAAAATACAACATTAAGATTTTAAAGTTCTTGCCCCTACTACCAACCATAAGTCAAAGGATCCATTAAGAGAAGAGGAGGTCATTTATGACCACCTCCCTGACCTTATAAATGCCAACCAGTAATAAGAGGCATTATCATCGCAAAAGAATGTGAACAATTATAGCGAAGGCAAGGCAAAAATATCCATATGTCGAACCACTTCTAGTGAAATTTATAAACCTTATCTGGTTTAATATTATTTTATGCTAGTGCAGCATTGAATCATGAGATTACAGCGTACCAACAACTAGCATTATAAAAATTATTCCATCTAATACGCATCTCTTATACCTACAACATTATAAAAATTATGGTGACAATAATAGAGGCATCATGGTTTTATAAATTGAGGCATCATGGTTTCCTACTTTGGTGGCTATCCATGGATGGATAAACAAATAAATGAAAGCGTATGGTATTTTGAGCTTATGTTAAAAACATTGAATACATTGGCATGAATGGGGTGATTGAGGAAAGTCGTGTGACTTCCATGTTTAAATCTCTAAAAAAATATACTCACTTTTTATTTGCTATTTCATTATATAAATATGTTGTTGTATGTGATTGATTTAGAGGAAAAATTCAGGAATTTTCTTTTGGGTTAATTATGAGATATATTTGTTTTATTGTAATACATTTTTATATGAGTAAATTAAAAAATAATAAATTTAATTATTTTTTCAATTTTTTTTACAAATTTAATAAGAATTTTGTTGAAATTTATAGATTATTGGATTGAGTGTAATTTTGATTATGAATTTTTTTTAAGAGTTTTAGTACATTTTAAGAATATCTAAATAGATGAAATTTCAAAAAAGAAATAGAACAATTCATAGTTTTGTGTTGATAGAGAAAAGTGAATTTATTGAAAAGGTTGAATTCATCTTCGTTTTAGTTCTCTCCATTTCAATATTAGAAATGGCATCACTTGCTCGTGTTACCCAAAAGCATCTATCATAAAAATATAATATATGTGCGTGTATTACATGAATAATGTTTATACACATCCTTCAATGGAATTCGAATTGATTCAGCTAATATAATGTTTGATTACAAAAAAAAAAAATATCATAGGTGTATGATCATTGTGTAAATAACTCTATGAAAATTGGAAGAAAAACTATTTGAAAAATAGAAGCTTTGTCACAAAAGGAGAGTTGCATCAATAAAAATGAGATACTACAATAGCCCCCAGTAGAATTCAATTTCACACAATAAGTGGCATATGTGTGTCTGACAAGAGCAATCCCCACTAAAATTTGATTTCTCACAAGAAGTGGCACATGCACTACCCACAAGAGAGGTCATTGAACTACCAAGGGCCATTAAGTTATCCCTTGTACTTATTAAATGTAAACATTATCGAACCTCTTAATGTTCACCATTGTTAAGCATGAAACAACCATGATTATCAAAGACATCATGCCCATACTTTGACTTTTAAAATCACCTTGAAGCATAAAACTCCCATGATAATTTAGTAGTAAGTAACTAATAAGTGGGCATACTTAATAGGGGTGGTAGGAGAGGGAGGGGTTATCCTTAACCTCAATGGAAAAGAAATGCTTAAGTACTCTTGGGGCTAGGCAAGAGGACCAACAACCAGGTTGAAATGTATGGTCTCTTGCATGGTCTAAATTTGGCAAAAGAAATGGATGTTACTAAGATTCTAATACTAGGAGACTCTCTTCTCATCATCCAATATTTATTCAAAGGATCTTTTCCTAATGCAATTAATTAAATTTGTTTCTCCAAAGGTTTGGAACCCTCAACCACTTTCATCTTAAGTCCTTCTTCCATATCTTAAGAACTCAAAAAAAGGAAGCGGATGAGCAAGAAAACCATGCATGTCATTTAAATTTGGGCCAAACTGACATCAATAACTTGTTAGGATGGATAAACATCCCATGATTCAATTACATTCACTTATAGCCTACTTAATTTTTTTAGATCCCCATTCCAAGCCATATGAAAATTATATAAATAAAGTGTGGCCACCTTCTACAACACTTCATAGAAATTCACAATTGCATTCCAAAGATGGGAGTACACCATGAGGACATTCTCATGAAACCCTTCATGATATCCTTGGAAGGTGATCATGCTTGAAAATGGTATAGACAACTCCCTTCTGGTGTGATTTCCTCTTTAAAATATTTTCATACAATCTTTTGTGACTATCATAAATGTATGTATCCCACAGGGTCACCTTATTTTGACTTTTGTGAACATTTTAATCATAATAACCTTGGAAACGAATATGATGATAAAAATCAAGAAACTAAAAGAGATTACAAATCTGAAATAGAAAGTAACACTAATGAATCTAACTTTGAAAACCTTCAAAATTCATCCTCTACCGTATATGCTAATGAACAAGACATCTTATTCTCAAATCTTGAAGGTCATGAACAAGACACTTAACTCTCATTAACAGAATATCATGCAACACATTTATGTCTTAAGCAATCTCAAGATTCTATAGCTCCTATTGGTTATAATTCATCTTTGGGTAGAATATAATGATAAAAATAATAATAATAATAAAGGAGAGGTTAGAGCTGAAATGTTAGATCCTATATCTAACCAAATAGACATTGTGTTACACACTCCTCAAGGTTCGCAGCAACTTGTTTATGATAGTTATGAAGCAAGTGACTCTCATGTTAATGTTGAGGTTATGAGTGCGTGGGACAAATCTGATGATTTTAATGAATTTGTTTACCTTTTATTGGTCTATTGAATGAATGCTTGAATAAACTAGTTGTAATATCTAGTTTTGACCATCTAGAAAGCCACTAAGAATCTAATAATTTAAACATTAATAATAAATCAAATTTTTCTTCATTTGATTCTCATAATGGTAGTGTTTATAAGGATGGTGAACTGGGCAATGTTGAAGGAGAAATTGTACCCACAACCCTATCATCATTACACATTTATGAGTATGTCGATCAATCATCAATAGTAGAAGATCTTTCTTTCATCTAATGAAATGACATATAGTGATATTTTTAGTAATTATGATTTTGTTGTATATGAGAGTTATGTTGATTTTTCGAAGTTTCCCATATACGATGAGTATGAAGATGAAGAATTGGCTTCTCCTCACAATCTTGAATTAAATTACAGCTTGTTTATGAGTGTAAATTCGTCATCATTCTGTTGTTTTGATTCTTTATATGAAGATGAACATATTAAGCATAGTGATTTAATTGATTTAACATCACTACATAATGATGAACATATTGTGCTACAAGAGGATTATACCTTGGACCTTATGGTTGCTAATATGTTGAATTTTGTCATTATTTGTTTATTTTTATTTTGCACATGATTAATTTAGTAGAAATATAGGATAACCATGAAGTAAAGATACACGGACATCCATTTCATAAGTAGGTTGTTGATACTTCAAGATTATCTCCCTCAGATGTTCATACAGGGTTGCACACTTTTGTTGAAACATGGATGAGTGAGTATTTCCAAAGGGTTTCTTCCTGTTTTCAATAAAACATGAGCATATTCCTTGAAGGCTTGGTTAAACAATTTCTCCCCTACTTCTTTCACGACTTGAATATGTTATTATTATTGATCAAAATGAGCCCTAAAATCAAGAAGTTTTCCATTGACAAGATTTCCATTTGGTTGCATTGGATTTTCAACTTCTTCGATAAATTATCATTGAGACACAATGTATATAAACCACGTACATAAATAAACTTTCATTTACATACACTTTTAAGGTTTAGAATGAATAAATATGAAATTATTTACGTCTTAAAGAATACTTAGATGATCATACCTAGAATGGAATGCAGATTTATGATTCATTAGTATGAATCATATTAAAGAGTTTTTAATACATATTTAAAGACTTGATTTGTAAATCATGTTTGAGGGCTAACTATCTATCTAGGGCTCTTATCTGAGTTTCTTTAATAATGTCAACTTCATGTCGAACATTTCTCACCGCATATTTCTTCCCATACTGCTTACACATGACTACCATCAGGGATTCCATTAAGTCATAAGTGCTAGACCTATTAGTGTAAGATTTGGTTTTCATAAATATAATTGAAACTTTGGTGGAACTAGTTACTCATATCACAACCATGTAGCGGACCTTCCCTTATCACCATACTACCCCATGAACAATAACCTATGTTTTCTTGGGTGGGGCATGTTGGTATCTCCATTGGGGTACTAAACAGGCTCACTAGCAATGGAGCAAGGCCAGTGGCGCTAGATTAAAACCTAGTTTGTAATCTCCCACTCCTTCTGTTGAGGTAACTTACAATGGGGTATGATGACATCTCTGTCAAGGCTATGATCATTCGCTGGCAGCGGAGCAAGGTCAGTGGTATTGGACTGATTCTAGTGCGTAATCCTCCCATCTTGCAAAAGCACATATTTCTTAAAATAAAAGAAGGCATCTAACACAAAGAGCAAACAAGAAGTCAAAAATCCCCTTACCTTATGATAGTGGATGACTCCGCCGGGGCTACAAATGCTCACTAGTAGTGGAGCGACATCCAATTCTAGAAACTCATGTCATGTGACAAAAATGGAACCAAATCCCTAACAACTAGTCTCCTTAGTTTCAATAAAACCTTACTCTAAAATTAAAGTCATTCTTATGAATCTTGATTAGCTCTATGATTAATGCAATTTCCTTATCATTAACCGTAAGTATGTATGACTTGTATATGGTGTTGAATGATATTGTGAAGAATGAAAAATACTAATGTATGACCATGTTCCCTAAAGCATTACCACAGTTACTCACATGTGTTGAGTATACAAACAAATGTCTTATATGTATGTGAATAATCATTGAACTTGTTAATATTTACGCATTAGGGCCTCATGTGAGTTATCCTTGTTTCATTCTTGTTATTGATCAACCAGAACTTTGAGATGTAAATATTTTCTTTCTATTGCTTTATGTTTTGTCTTTCGAAATTCCCTTTTCCTCATGACTCAACTCCATTCCCAATGTTAAGACATCTGGTATGTTTTTCTTAGTGCCTCGCAGGGAAACACCATCCCCAGTTAGAGCCAAATGTTGGTGCTTGGTTTGGCCCTCCTTTGGAAACTGACTCTTTTTGTCAACTCCTCCTTCCACCTCCCTCGTCATATGACTCCCTCTCATATTCTGGTGATAAAAAATTGTTGTTTAGAGTGTTCATGTTTACCCAATCATTTATCCTAGGAGCTTAATCTACAAATATTCACTTGCCCCTTCCAAATCAATGGCTAATATGTGTCATCAGGCGAGAATGCACCCATCATTTAAACAATTACATTCTTCCTGATGAATAACAATTGTTGCAATTTTTCACATCTAATGGCTCACATTCACATCAGGTCAGAAAGAGAAAGGACGTTAAGATGCTCCCTTCCATCCGATGATATCTAGTCGTCCATATCTCATGCGATCAATGGTCCACAAGTGTGTCAGGCCCCAACTTGCATAGAACTTAACTCATTCGTCAGATCTGATGGATGGGACCCCTATATTGGTTTTCAAGCGCATTTAATTCCGCCTAATCAAACTATGGTAGGTGTCCAACAAGAAATTACTATGTTTTTTCTTAATTAATACCTCTTCTCTACCAACTTCATGACCTATTTGTTTTACGTGCTTATTCTCACTGCATGTTGCTTTGCGGCCTTTTTGTCACAAGCAATTGTTGCCTCAGCACTTAGTCGAAAATCAAACACAACCCTTCACACCTTTTACTACCAGGTAAGTACGTTCTCATGGTCGGTTTTCCTACTTTGAATTTTAAAATAGGTTTAGCGTCTGAAATATTAAGAATGCCATAAGGCCTTGCGAAAGGGGTTTATATCAATGAGTTAGTGGGTGTGAGAGGCACCCGAGTCCATCTCACCGACGTATTCACTTTAAATTGAACTCCCAATTTCTCATCTGGTAAATCCCTAGATGATAATTGTCTTATTTAATCCAGGGTTTTAGTTGCCACCCTACCTCTCGTTCATTTTAACCCTCCTCAAAAATCGGGCTACCTTTGTGGATCATCACTTACATAAGCCTTTTTTTGTTTTGTCCCGCCATATTCGACTTCTTAGAATACATAAGTAAAATCAATAAAATAGATTAAAACGAATCTAAATGAGGTTAACAATATAAGTGACATTATTTAAGAAATGTCACAATCCCTAGATATGCATTTATATTATTTTATTATTTTACTATGGTTTTGATTTTATTTATCACATATAAAACATAATAAAATAATGGTAATTAATGCATATCACTAAAAGCTATTAACATTTGTATTCCTAACTAAGAATTCCTAAAAATGGTCAAACAATGTCTAGAAAAAGGGGAAATTAAATATACAAATGAATCATCTCTTAAGTAAATCCTTTAATGTCCATATATTTAGGAGAGTTGACTTTCCTAAAAGAATGTATGTATATTCGTAATGAATATTGAAAATAGGTTTTCATGAAGACTAAATCTCTATTTTTACCTCACATAATATTACCATTAATCTCATCATGAATTACTCACCAAATTTTTAACCTTCACCTTTATGAAGCAGGAGCATCTGGCGCTCTTCATTAAAGGAGGAATCCGAAGCGGATCAAGGAGGAGGACGTGGACCATCAGAGCAAAACCAGGGAAAATCTATTTAAAACAGAGCTTAAATGATGGAATGGATAAAAGTCTCGAGAAGACTTGATTTAATGTAATCTGCCATATATATCCATATAGTGAGTTGTAGAGAGAATTAAGGGGTCTGTTGAGTGATTGTGGGAAGAAATCGCACATCTTAAATGATCCACGACTATTGTAATCTCTTATAAAAAGAGAGTATGTGTGTGTGAGAGTGGATAGAGAGTAACAGATAGAATTTGTGTAAGCATAGAGTATTCACAATGTAACCGAAGGGAGAACTTGTTTCTAAGGCTGAAATGCCTTAGCCTGTATTCAATATTGTATAGTGAATAGATTATGTGTTGTGTGGATTTCCGTGTTTTTGTATTATGTATTTTCAGTTCTGTTGTGCATATATGCGTTGATGGCTTGAAGTCCTGCGTGAGATTGTTGATCGACCATCGATCACAACGAGGATCAATGGCGATCCATTAATTAACGAAATATTGTTATGTATGGTGTGTCGTGAGAACAAAGATGGCAGAGCGGAACTGGATTAAGGTGCAGAATCCATCAAATGGTAGACGAATGAGAGAATGCATGAATGAGAGAAAACCAGTGAAGAGGTGGTTTCTTGAACAATAAGTGGATTTCGGGCGAAAGAACGGCCGAAAGTGGTATTTTCCGATTGGCTCCAATTCCACTAGCTGAGCAACATGTAGCAGTGAGGAGGAGAGAGGAAATCGCTTTTCGGGCGGTTAATCCTCGCGCTAGTTGTGCACCCGAAATCCCTGACAGCCGTCGGATCTAGAGCAAGGTGATCGACGGTGGAGGATTGCCGTGCAAGTTTGTTGATCGGTTGAATCAACAACCGTCGGATCGGGATTCAGATTGACAGCCAAGATCTAATCGCAAATTGCAATAGAGAGAGGTCAAGGGACATCAGAGATAGAATTGCGATACACCGATGGGTGATTAAGAGATGCACCGATAGCCGTTGGATCGGAAAATGGAAATGGAAGACGGAGATTTGGCCGATTGGAGATCGGTGAATAGAGAGCGCAACGGAAGGCGATGGACCGAATGCGGAACCGCCGATATTTATATATGCGTGTGTAATGTTTTTGAAGTCTGGCCAAGTGTTTAGAGCAGGGTTTCCTGTGTTTCCCATGTTAACCCGATAATTGAATGGCCATGGTTTTAAATGCTTAAAGCCTCAAATACGCTTCTGATAAGGTTTGTGGGCCATAACCCACAGGCCTCAGGATCGAATTTATTAATGGAAGGGATTTTGGCTATACCCCAAAATCTCCTTTCATCACTTTATATCTAAGTCCTAGGTGCAATACAAAGTTCAGAAATCATTTATTCAAATTTTTACTATTTTAAAACCATAAATATTAAAAATATATAAATAATAAAATACATTATTTATTAACCCTAAGAGCCACATGGAATATGAAGCCATTTATTACAATGTTATTTTGGAAACATTTGCAATCATTTATTAAAATTTAATTAAGGTTTATTAAAAAATATGTGAGTCATGTTGAAAGAAATCTTATGCTAAAACATTGATTAAATCATTTGATATTCAACCATACTATATAGAACAAAAGCTAAAATATTAAACCCCCTGAAATTAAAACCTTGTTGTATTAAACGATAGTTGGTACTATATTATTTATTAAATTTTAATACATCAAACAGAGACCTATGAAACCATGTGATCAAATTAATGCTTAGGGCCAGTGACCTGACATCATTCATATGGGTTCCATCAGGTCAAAAATAGGAGGTTAAGTCACCAATAAATACACACCCGATGTGAAATGAGAACCCTTTGTTGGAGAGGTAAATCCTCTCTACGGGTAGAGGCGATCCCTACTAGCCCAGCAGGGGTCTAGCAACAATCACACAATGCTGCTACGCATGTTCCTAATTACAATTAAACAAGAGGTAAAGAGCACCTACTTGGATTCCTGCGCTGTCGTTTGACGAAGAGATGTTGCCTTCGCTCCTCCGCTTCGGCTGGTCACAATCCTCCGCGATCTCCGCGAATAGATACCTGCACACACGAAGGGGAAACAAACACAAGCGTGAAATCTAATAAAAGCAACCATACATCAGTCAGAAAAGATGTAATTCACATTTAACCATTGCGTAGACAAATGAGAATGGAACAATAATAGCAGTCATCTATTATTAATCAGAATAGAGAAGAGTACAACCAAATGTTCTGACGTCGGTAACCTTCTCAAGAGGGGCCAGTCAGCATGTATCTCAAGCATTCACCTTTGAGGATGATTCTCCCAAGACAAACAACTCTCTCTCTCACACAAATAGCACAAAACAACCTTCCCTAAGCAATCTGTTAACACCCAGGTTGTTCCCTATGACTCCCAAGGGAATACGGCCGGGGTAACCACTAACCAATCTTTGGGTTGCAGTTCCTAGCCCAACTGCAACCAGAGATGGCTCTCTCTTTATGATTTATCTTTGTTTTAGTTGTGTTTTAGGCTAGCTATGATGCTCAGGTTTTGTTTATGTTTTGGTTGAGGGATCTCTTTCAGGTCTTATGATGTAATGCTTTGATGGTGAGTTTCCATTGGGCAATGGAGTCTAGATGCTGTGAGATGATCTTAAATGTTGAGTACTGTTCTAACTGCAAGAACTGTTGTGTATTTAACAGACAAATTTAAACTTGAGTGATGATATATGTCAACCAGCAGAAATCTGTTAAGAATTTTCTGTTATGTTGGTGAAATGAAAATGAACGCAGAGCACAGGAGCAAAGTATGAATTCCTGTGACAGTGGTCAATGTGAAAGATGTATTCTGAAAGTGCAGCAGCTTAAGAATCACACTTTATATAGATTACACCCGAAGAAAACATTTATAAACAACACAGACTGAACTCAGGGTGCTCAGTGAGCAAATCCTGGGAGTTATTCTTTTTCTCTGTTGCTTAATATTGGAAATCAGATAGCGTATATGAATTTATAACAAAACAAACTAAACATGGAGAAAGTTACAGAGACTTATTGCATGGTAAGATACGCAGGGATCCAGCAGTCATGAACAGGCACAGAACATCTTCAGCACATCAAGCATCCACGAAATTCCATTGCTTCCTTTATTAACTTTCAGAAAACAATTACAGCATAAGAGACTCTTCAGGAGAAATTCACAACAACCCTTGCAATCTTGTGCCAAGGGGACTTTATAGAAATGCGTATACAAAATATCTCAGGCATTGAGTCATCTAAGAGAGAGAAAATATCTTCAGTAGTGTTCAGAGAGTAGGCAAGAAGTTATTACAATGTTAAATGCAGCGTAAATGCCCTTTATGTCTGTCAGAGGATTGTCTTGACTTTTAAGAGCCACTAAGTCGGTTGCATTACTCTGTATTAATTCTGGAGATACGCATTTACTTTTGGCTGCGCAGTGCATTCTCGGGTTTGCCAGCTGTGGTTCCCTTTTCTGCTTTGTTGGCCGCTACATCCGCTGAGTTGGCTCAGCTTTGATTTTATGATGCCTGCTCACTTTGTTGACTGTTCTTTTCATCAAAATTTGTAGAAAAAACAGAAGTTGGTGAATGACTTACTGTTTACAAAATTCTCTGAATTGCATCTGTCCACCATTCCTGTGTAGGGAGCTGATGCTTGAGGATGGCCTCCATTGTCTCTTCAGCTTCTGTGTATTTGAAAAAAGTTGGGGCTACATCAAACAAGTGATTAATTTCATTCATTATAAAAAGTAGATTTTCTATCTTACTATAGAAAATCTGTCCTGTAATAGGCCCTGTGTCTTCTGAAGTGCTGGCCTTCTCATTGACCTGTGCTGAGGCAAAAACATTTACTCTTTTAGCATACTGTTCATGGGTGAATAATTTCCCTCCGCTGTTCAGTAAGCTAGGGAGTCCTCTACTCTGCAACACCTGAAACTTCTCCATGAACTTATTTACCTCTGTCTGCATATCCTGGGTTCTCCTGTCCAATGTCTGCACTAGACTTCTAAGAGTAAGAACCCTCTTGATCATTTGAATAGTCTCAGTTCTATTTGTGATTCCAATGGTGGCTAACTGAGAACTTGTTTTGTGGTTAAGCACATTGATCATTCTTGTAGCAACTTCAGGCATATTTCCTAATAAGGCCCTTGATGTTCGGATTTCCTTCTGTGCCTTTGGGATGAGCTCTAGTTGCTCATGGATTGTCTCGATATATGGCCATTGGTTGTTGATGGATTTACCAATATTGGACCATATCATTGCTCTGATCTCAGATATGATTTTATCTAGCTTGAGCTCATTCTCAAGCTCCTTGATCCTGTCTTTAAGAGCTTTGATTTCCTTGGCCTTTTCTCCCACTTCTCTCTTTGTCTTATCATGCCTTTCATTTACCTTGGCCAGCCTTTCCTTAGTTTCATTCAGCTCTGTCATCTGGGCTTCCAAAATTTGTATTTCATTCTTTAGCTTCTGCATATCTAGGCTCTGATCTGTGCTGATGGGTGCTGCTGAAGTAGATGTGGCTGTTTGTTCAGCCTGCTGAGGTGGAGGCACAGTAGTAGGAACAGTCTCCTCAAGATTGATGACTTGAGGAGGGGGCTGATATGTCTGCCCTTCTTGTGCTTGTTTTGATGATGCTTGTAGAGGTGCTTGTGTAGCTTCATATTGCCCCAATTTTTCTTGTGCCTTCACAAGCTCTTTGTTGTAGGGCAGTAGAATCCTGCTCATACCTTTGCTTTGCTACCTCATCAGTCTGTGGATGGATAGTGGCTGGAATTTTGATCTTCTTTCTTAGTGCAGCCATGTCAGCATCTCTAAGTTTCAGGATCTCTTGTATCCCTTTGATGTCATTGGGATTGTGCCCAATTTCTACAATGATTTCCTCCAGGGCTTTTATCCTGTTGTCTTTGGCCTGAGAAGAGGCCCTCTCCAGTTCTAGCTGGGAAGCTGTGGCATTCAGACTGCTGGTTAGTTTGTAATTATCCAAAGTCTTGTCAGCCAATGAAGCATACACCATTTCTCCAGTTTGCTTATGCAGCTCAATTTTGTCCATAGGGTGTATGTCTTTGGCAAGTACCTCTAGGTTGGTCCTAAGGTAGCCAGCAGTGGATTGTGGCCGGAGTGCTGTAGGCATAAAGTGACTCATTGTCAATTTGCCTTCACTTACATCAAAAGCAGACATAAGTCTCTGCTGATTGGAAGGAGCCATGTTTAGCAGGTGATTGTACAATTGTACCTTGATAGGGTCACTCCTCCTCTTGATGTCTATAAACTGCTGCTTGATGCTTACTTGTCCCTCTTTCTGCTGGCTGGAGGAGCTGACCTCCCCTCCCATGGTCCTGTCTTGTTCCTGCTGGAAGGAACTTGCTGAAGTTTCTCTGCTGGGTGGGCCCATGCCCAATGCCTCTCTTATTGCTATATCCTCCTCTGGAAAATCATTGAGTCTCTGCCTTTTCTCTCCCTGGTCTATAGAGGATGTCAGGGGAGTCTCTCTGTCTCTTTTTCTAAAGACAAATGTATCCTCCTTTTGAGGGGTTTGGAGGACCGAGGCATCAAAGGTAGTGTCTTGTCTTGTAGGCCCCGTTTTTTCAGTGGTCTGAGGAGTCTCCACTGTTTCCTTTTGCTGGGCAGACTGCTCCTGCCTTTGTTCTTCTTGATGTTGTTGCTCTTGCTGTTCTGGTTCTTCTTGATGTTGTTGCTCTTGCTGTTCTGGTTCTTCTTGCTGCCCTTGCTGCAGCCCTTCTGCTTGCTGTTGTTGGTTTTGTTTCTGTTCCTGCTGTTCCTGCTCCATCTCTTTGCCTTTTTCTGCGATGTTTTCACCAGTTCTTGTAGCTTGATGTTGGGCAGTTGAGGAGGACGCTGCTGCTCCAGTTTGTGTGCTTGGCAGTGAGGTGACCTGTGAATAAAACTCAAGGTCAGCCATCTTCTTGAGGTTTCTTAGAGCTCTTTGATTAAGCTCTTCTTGGGTCACATCTTCTTCTAAAGTTCCTCTTCTCCACTTGCTTTGGTTGGCATATTTTTCTAAGTTAGGAAGGCTATAATGACCATAAGCAGATAATTTGTATTTGAGCCTCCTCATTGTAATGAAGTTGTTGGGGTCATAGGGTTTCCATATGAAGCTGTATTTGAGACCCAGGCACCCAAGTATTCTATCTGCCTCTCTCCACCCTTCATCCCTCTCATTGAGAAGTAAATGGCCAAGTTGATTTCTGATTTTTAACTGTGCCTTCTTACCTTTTCCTGAAAAGTGGAGCATATCCACATAACCAAACTGCCTGAAGTATTCCAAGGCAAGTAGCCTCATAGGCACAAATCTAGGTAGTTTAAATGGGGGCAACTCACACCCATATAGTCTGATAACGGTGTGGTGTTGGTAGAAATACCAATCCCCAATACTGTATGCTTTTGATAAATGCAGGAGTCTTTGCATTTCATCTGTCAATCTGGGAGGAGGTGAACCCAACAGTAGAGTCAAGGCTGGATGGATGAAAAGATCAATAAACTCGCAGTAGGTGTATGGAGAGCAGCTTACTATGTGAAAAACGGATGTCCAATACACTACTGATCTCAGATTGCCCTGTGCATCTTTTCTCTTCTTTGGGAAGGAGAACTTATCATGCTGGAAGTATAGGAGCAGATGATATAGGTACGAGGTGTATCTAAATACCCTTTCTCTTGATAAATTCATCAATTGATCATGCATCTTATCTGATATGTATGTGGCATAATCATAGTGGATTGGCTTCTTTCCTGGGGAAAACATAAGCATCATTTGTATAACTGTTTCATCCACATGTTCTATTGAATCATATCCCAGGATGGGACTGATCATGTCAACCAGGTCTAGGCCCAATTGGTTGAGGTAAACACAGTTGATAGGAGGAATTTGTAGAGTGTCAGCCTTGATGAACAGCTGGTTGATCTTAGTAATTTGGGCCTCTGTGGTTCTGGCTCCCTGTACTATTAAATCAGCTAATGACAGAGGGACCAACTTTTGATCTGTCTGGAACTGCAACATCTCCCTGATGGCTTCAGGGGTAATGAGGAACAGAATTGAGCCTGAAGAGTCCAGCACTGCCCTCTGGGATGCATCATAGTGGTCAGCAACTAAGTGTACAAGCTCAGGGAATTGATTAACCTGAGGAAGCTTGAATATTGGGAGGAATGAATCCCAAATACCCAGGATGTCTGTCCCCCTCTCATGTTTGATCTTTATTTCATTTAGGATTTGCAAATGGAACCTGCTTCTGCTCAACATCTCCTCTGATATCTTGTAGTCCAAGTCTGCTAATGCTCTGGTGTCCAATGTTCTATTAGGGACATTCAGGGGAGCCACATTGAGGGCTATAGGAGCTACAGGGGGGTCCATGGCTCTTCTTTAGGATTTCTGCTTGCTCAAGGACTGTGTTACTATGCAGAGTAACACCAACAAGGTTTCTTTGCAGAGAATGTTGGTTTTGTAAGTGAAAGGTGGAAGTAAGGCTGCAGCAGTTGAAATACTGCCTCTGTGTGATTAGGTGGGTGGCGGAAATGTTCAGAGGATACTCTTTTGTGGTGTATTTATCTCCTGCCGGTGACGGGTTCACGATTGCGCGAACCAGTGACAGTTCTTCTTTCGAATTACCGACAATTGGTTCGACAGAAGCTTAGTGATGGCTCTGGTTCAGTTTAAATGTCAATTTGGTGGCATTTAACGATGAATTTGGAGTCTTAAGGTCTGTTACTCATTGACATGCGAAATGCAGCGAAAATGGAGTTTCAGAGCTCAAATGAGGAATACCTGTAAATTTGGACCGGTCAGAGCTTGTTGGCGCTGAAGAAATGGACGTTCTGGTGGTCAGGAAACACTTTTCCGCGGCCGGTGCAGGTTTAGACGTAGTTTTGCATGCAGAATAAAACGACGACGAACGCACAAAAATGGCAAAAAAAACACGAATTTTTGGCTAAAATAGACCTTTTGGTGCTTTTGGCGCGAATCCGTGCTGACGTCAGCATGACGTCATTGGTGGGGTCAAGGTCGGATGACGTCATGCTGACGTCATCGGGTGACGTGGCGGGGTCTGGTTGGTCCACAGGGGCAGTGAGATGGCAGGACAGGTGGACCAATGGCAGGGCAAGGGAATGACGAGACAGCATACCTGGGTGACGGAGCGCTGACATGTTGCTGACGCGGCAAGGACGTAAGCGAGCGGGATGAGGAAACCGGAAACCGGCAGTGGTTTCGTATCGCACCGCTTCCGGTACGGGGGCGGTATTTGCAGTTGTACCTCCGACGCATTGTGGTGAGGGCGCGTGGCAGCGGAGTGACGTACTCAAAATACGGACGTCGGGAGATAAGTTTCGGGCAACGGATGAGCTCCGACGTCATGGTGACCGTTAGATCTGCAGAGGTTAATCGGACGGTGGTCGGATGACTGACGTGACAGGGGGATAGTACACATAACTGTCGGACGTCGGAAGGACTCCGACGCATTGAGGGCCGTCGGATCTGGAGGGCCTGATCTAACGGTCATCGGGGAGGTGACATGGGCAGTGTATACGGAATCGGGCGGAGGCATATGAACATGTTTTGAACTAATTTCCAATGTATTTCCAAAAAACAATTTGCACGCGCTAACCTTCGCTTGGGAGCAGAAAGTGGGTTTTTCATGATTTTTGCTCTTTGAAGCGGGTGAAGGTGGGAATTTAGGCTTTTTAGGGGTTTTTTATGTGAAAAAGGGGTTAAAATAGAGGAATTAGCTCATGAAGGGGAAGGGGTAGTTGGCATAGGTTTATCAACATGACCAGGTGTCATTTGATCCCTGACTCGAGACTTTATTGGCTATAATACCAAAAGGGGGAATATTTATAAGATTTTGGGGTTTATACACCATGGTGTTAGTAATATTAGGGAAAAAAAAGCGATATAAGGGATTTATATAGTAGGGTTAGTGTTAGTATGGAGGAGGGGGTAAGTGGAGGGAGAAACCATTAAGTTTATATGAAACAAACTTGGTTTTAAGAGTAGATCAAAAATGAAAAGATCTTTAGACAAGAAATGTGGCTTCTTAAAGATTAAGAACCACCATGAAACCTTAGTCTTTTCCATGAATCTAAGCTGATGGGGGAATGTTAGAAATGAAATTGGAGGGGAGTGAGGGAAATTAGTCATGCTTCCTGCTGTAATCTTTTGCTTTGATGCCCACCATCACCGTTCTTGCAATGATGGGGATAACCTTTCTGCAACCCCAACTACCTACCCAGCTACTTACCTAGCATTTTTTCTTCTTGGAGGGTGCACTTGGACTTGCAGACCCTTACTTGCCTTTTCTTTTCTTTGGCTTTTTCTTTTGCTTTCTCTATCTACTTCTACCCTTATCTCTTCCAAGGTCCCAGATTAGGCTGTTGGGAGCCTTTTCTTCTCTACCTAAACTAGTTGTCTGCCAAGATTCAGCTGTTTGGACAGACTTCTTTCTCTAGTCTATAGCATAAAATTGAACACATGGCATGATCCAGATTAAACTGTTGGATCATCCATCAAAATTTGAAAATAAGGTCATCAACATTGAAACACTTTACACACCTTCTTGTTCTCTAGGAAATATGGGATCTTTGTGAACTCAAAGCAGAGCATATTTGGACTTTCTCTTGCCAATCATGAAATATGAAACCTATTGGTATAGGTATCCAACAGTGGCTCCACATGGGGATGGTTTTTCTTTCGAAAGACCAAGAACAGCAGGTCAAATTGCCTTGCTCTTTAGCTGCCCATACCAATCTTTGAAATTTGCTGCATTAATGTGTCAAAATTGTGTGCTTCTTTCTTGGAAGACCTCTGATTCTATTTGCCTTATTGCTGGTTGGTGAATTACTTAGAAAACTGCATTTTACAATCTAAAACAGAAAACAATATGTACATCTGCATATATACAAGGAATCCTTAGATTCCACTCATAAAGAATAGTCAAAGTAGTGCTTTAGCATCCTGCCATTGACAGGACCTTCATCCAAGTCAGTTTCAGTCAGACTTTCAAGGAAGTAAGTGTTGTTACCTTGTACTGCTTGGACAGTAAATGGTCCTCTCCATAAAGAATCAAATTTTCCATGTTTTCCTTTCTCTTGTCTTCTTGCATCCCACTTTAAGACTTTGTCCCCCACATTGAAATCTTCTGCTTTGGTTCTTCTATCAAAGGCCTTTTTCAATTTTTCTTGTAATATCTGCACTCTGCTGAAAACTTGTTCTCTAGTTTGCTGTAAACAGATTATCTGATTGATCCTCCTTTGCATATCATTGGGCTCTGCTTGACTCTCTTGCAGAAGCTTCATAACCG
The DNA here is from genome assembly GCA_031772625.1 of Pinus tabuliformis. Classification (NCBI taxonomy): domain Eukaryota; kingdom Viridiplantae; phylum Streptophyta; class Pinopsida; order Pinales; family Pinaceae; genus Pinus; species Pinus tabuliformis. Next base: position 2,078,111,270 of record CM062816.1, on the reverse strand, counting down.
GCACTCCTAGTGCTGAAGGAAATTTGGCTTCTAATCCATAGACTAACTCATATGGGCTGGTCCCAATTGATCTTTTTGTTGTTAGTCTATCTGCCCATAAAGCATTTACTAATTTCTTATGCCAGTTCTTTTTGTTCTCTTCCAGCACCTTCTTTATGATATTGATTAAACTTTTGTTTGATGATTCAGCAAGGCCATTTCCTTGAGGATAGTAAGCAGTAGAATGGCCCAAAGTAATGTGAAATTTATGGCAGAAGTTCACCATTTTCTTGGATCTGAAGGCAGCAGCATTGTCTGTTATTATCTTGTCTGGACAGCCAAATCTAGCCAGTATATTGTTTTCCAAAAACTGAATGATTACTGAGTCATTTGCTTCTCTGCATGGGGCAGCTTCAATCCACTTGGTGAAGTAGTCTGTTGCTGTTAAAATCCATCTGTGTTGGCCTGAAGATGAGGGATGAATTTCCCCAATGAAATCCAAGCCCCATTGTTGGAAAGGTCTCTCTGTTGCAATGGGTCTTAAGGGAAGTGGCAGCAACTGTCTTTTTCCCTCAAAGAGTTGGCATTTGTGGCATGAGGCTGTGAATTTCTTCACATCAGAGAACATGGTGGGCCAGTAATAACCAGCCCTCAGTATCTTGTCCACAGTGGACTTCCAGTACAAATGTCCACCACAGTCTCCTGCATGGAAGTCTTGCATGATATTGTTAGTTTCATTCTCCATTAGACAGTGCAGCAATATCCCTTCATGGTTTTTCCAAAGTAAATTTCCGTCCATCACACAAAACCTAGATGTTTTCATTTTTAGGAACCTACACTTAGTTCTGGACAGTCCTGGGGGAGCACACAGGTTTTGTAACACATAACAGATATCAGAGTACCAAGGAGATTGTTCAAAGGCTACATTGATCTTTGGAGTCGCCAGCTCTGTTTCACTGTCCAGCTGATTGATATCTAAGGCATGGAAATTTGATTCTGTCATTAATTTGGCCAAGCCTTGCCCTTTTATTAGCTTTGTAGGTTTTATTTCAATGTCAAATTCTAGTATGTTGGCAATCCATTTTCCTCTTCTGCCCTCTAAGTTTTCTTGGGTGAGAATGTCTTTGACAATAGGACTTGGTACATAAGCCACAACGTGGGAGTAAAGGATGTAAATCCTAAAGTCTTTGATAGCTTTGACCAAAGCATAGGCTTGTTTCTCCATAATTTGATACTTTAGAGGGGCATCTCTAAGAGCTCTGCTGAAGAAGGCAATAGGCTTCTCATTCCCTTGGTCATCTTTCTGTAATAAAACAGCAGCAATAGTATGCTGGGAGGCAAAAGAGAAAATGATAAAGTCTCTGTCAAACTGAGGATTGGTTAACACTGGGGTTTGAGTCAAGGCCAATTTTATACTTTCAAAGGCTTGTTTTGCTTCAACAGTCCATTTTACCTTTGAATCTTTCTTTAGCATATTGTTTAATAATCTGATTAGTTCTGCTAAATTCGGGATAAACCTTCTTAAAAAGTTAATTTTTCCTAAGAATCCTTGCAATTCTTTGACATTCCTTGGATGAGGCATTTGTAGGATAGCTTGTATCCTGTCTGGATCAATTCTTATACCATCTTTTGAAATAATGTGCCCTAAGAGTTTCCCTTCTTCCAAGCCAAATAATGACTTCTTGGGATTTAAAGAAATACCATATTTCCTGCATGTTAGGAAAATCTGTCTCAAATGTTTCAGATGTTCTTGGTCGGATTTTGAAAAGGGTGTAAGATCATCTAAGTAAATGACTAGGAAGTCATGAATCTCTTTTGCAAAAGCAATGTCCATTGCTCTTTGAAAAGTTGCCCCTGCGTTTTTCAATCCAAAGGGCATTTTTACATACTTGAAAGTTCCCCATGGGGTTGTAAATGCAGTTTTGTCTTGATCATCAGGGTGTACTAGGATTTGATTAAAGCCTGAGAATCCATCAAGCAATGACATTCTTGAAGCCCCCACCACTCTTTGGAGAATGTGATCCATTTTGGGTAAAGGGTAGTTATCTTTGAGTGATACTTGATTCAGATTCCTTAAGTCTACACAAAGTCTAATCTCACCAGTCTTTTTCCTTGTAGGGACTAAGTTGGAAATCCATTCAGAGAATCTGATTGGTGCTATGATGCCAGCTTTGAACATTTTTTGCAATTCCTTTTCAATGGAAGGAAGGAGTACAGGATTGATCCTTCTCAATTTCTGTTTGAATGGTTTTTGATTAGGCTTGAGGGGAATGGTATGCTGGATGACAGAAGTATCATAGGACTTTAGATCCTCATAACCCCATGCAAAAACATCTTGAAACTCTTTAAAGAGGTCGATGTATTTGGGTTTTTGATCAGGGGGCAAGGAAGCAGATAGCTTTATTATTTTAGGCTTGTCAATAGTACCAATGTTGCATTCTTCAACTGCTGCATCTAATGGCTGCATCTTTGGTTTCCTGGGGACATCATTTGAATCAAAAATGTCCTCTAGTGGGGTAAGGCCTACTGGAAGGAAGTTGTCTTTGAGTTGTATGATTTCAGCTTCAGCGTTGCTCACCTCTTCACAGTCAATTTGGTGAATTTGCTGAATGTTTTGATTATTGAAAATGGTTGGATTCAGTAATTGTTTTGCCGTTCTAGGTGATATTGGTTGAACCATCTGTTGGAACTGTATTTGTGATTGACTTGCTTCATCAAGTATTTGTGATTGACTTGCTGATTCAGTGTCAATATTTAATCCTGCAAACTCTTGTTGTGAGGTTAGAAAATTGTTTATTTGCATATCATTCTCAAATACTTGCCATTCTTTGACATTGTTTGGAATAGAGGGTCTGTATCTGACCTCGGCTGTGAAACAGTTATTGGGTTCTAGTGGGAATTTGAAGGTGCTGGCAAATGTTGCCAAACTGTGTGCGTGGAGATTGTGGCCCCTTGAAATTTTTGTGATAAAGAACTCAGAGAAAGTCTCCAATATTTCAATTACAGCAGACCTGTAAGATCTCAACCTTTTGTCATTGGTGACAAAACTTCCTTTCACTTGTTGAATTACTAGATCAGAATCTCCCATGATGGAAAGCCTAGGAGCTTGTAATGACTTTGCTAGTTTGAGACCTAGTAACAGAGCTTCATATTCTGCCATGTTATTAGTGCATCTAAAATTTAATCTATAAGCCCTGCCTTCTGCATGGTCTTTCCCTTTGTTATGTATCCAAACTCCAGCTCCTGCCCCTAACTTGTTAACCGAGCCATCAAATTCTAGGACCCACAGGATATCTTGTTGAAAAGGAGGTTTAAAAATCTGTTCATGGGATGGCCATGTAAGCAGGAGTTGGGGTTTCTTTTCCCGCTTGTTTTCTAGGACAGTTTCATCACTTGTTTGACAATCCTTGACAATTAGAGGAGGGATAATGTCTATTGTTGGACTGATTGATGTTTTATGGGTGCTACTTGCTTGATTAATGTTTTGTTCTTGCAAGAGTTTCTTAGTTCCAATATCATTGTTTGAGAGGCTTGCACTGTCATTGAAGAGAATGAAGGAGTCTATGTCTGAATGGACAGCATATATTGGAAAATTTTGAGGCTTTTCTTCACTGCTGACCATGTACTTCATGAGTGTCTCCCTGTAAAGTCTTTTTGGTTGCCCAAAGACAGAGATGGTGGCATATGACATATCTAATTGCAAGGAGCCTTGGAGTTTGGCTCCCCATGATCTTGATAACAGCATCCCATATTTAGGTGGGATATCAGCGACTACAACATCCATTAGAATGGTTTTGTTGGGATATTGAACCAGAGACACACATAAATCTTTTATTAGGCCTAAACATTTGACTTGGCTAGAATCAAAGGAAAACAGGTCTTTGTATGGTCTTGTTATATCCAAGTTCAATCTTTCCATGACTGCTTTTGGCATAAGGTTGTGAGAGGCGCCTGAGTCGAACATTGCATTATGCAGTATTTTATCATGAACATGCAGGCTGACATAAAAAGGTAATATCCCTGTGACTACTGTTTTTCCATCTACCTCTGGGCCAAACAGTAATTCCGGAGTGTCATCTAGCACATTTACATCATCTTTGCTATTAGTGAGTTGAAGGGATTTCTTGATCTGTTGCTTGTATATGTCATGCTTGGCTAGCTCTGAGAGGGGAATTGCTATCTTTAGCTTGCCAATCTCTGTGCCTAGGTCAAAAGGTTTATCAGCTTGGGTTTTGGAGTTATGGATAGCAGCCCTTTCTTTGCTCATTGCATCTTCTTGTTGGTTTTCATCTTGACTTTGAGACCTGCCCCTTTTGCTCATGTCTGGAGGGGTGATATCTAAGTCAGGGTGAGAGGACGACGTTGCCATAGGCCGTTGTAGTGGTGACAAAAGTGTGGTGACCTCTTCAACCACCACTTCTTCTGTAGGCAAGTTTGTTTTGTCATTAGGTTCTGTGACTATGGTTCCTTTAGACTGCTGTTTATCTTTTATCTTTTCAGGCTGATTTACATTTACAGTCCTACTCCTTAGCTTGTATTGTTTGTGAACTTCATAGACAGCACTATCATATCCTTGTTTAAAATCAAAGGATTCTCCTGATTTAGTTTGGAATATTTTGATTTCATCATCCTCATGGTCCTCTTGTGTTAAGAAAACATGGCTTTTACCATCCAGACCCATTAAGTTAATCTCCGGATCTTCGTTAAGTTCATTAGATGTGGAAGTTTCTGCATAATTTTCTTGAAAAGGGGGTCTAATGTCTTGGTCAGCACTTGTCTTTCCTATGTTTGGGTTCTGAGTTCTCCTAAAATTCGGATTTCTAGGAGGGTTGCTTTGTGATGCTTCCCATGATGACTTTCTCTCAACTGATTCCACTCTTTCACCCAATCTCTTCATGCTATTTAGTATTGCATCTAACTTTTGATCAAAGCCCGAGGGTTCTTCTTTGAAGGCAGTCCTTTTCTCCAATTTTGCCCTGTTTCTTTTGGCAATTAGGTTAGCTTCCACTGTGACAGCAACCCTTTGAGCTTCTTCAAGGGTTGGAGGATCTCTTTCCTTCAACTGATAGGCCATATCAGGGTCAAAACCATCAGGGAATTTATACAGGGCTAAATCAGGAGGAGGCCTTAAGTTCTGTGGAATAGCATTATATACATTGTTAAACCTAGCACAATATTCCAAAACTGTCTCCTGGGGACCTCTCTTAATAGTGTCATATTCACCAAGTACGTGGAGAGGATCTTTCTTCTTCTCCCATCTCTCAGTAAAAGCTTCGTAAAGCTGATCAGGTGTTGTAATGGAGTTTGCATTGAGGGATCTGAACCAAGTTCTAACATCCCCAGTTAAACTTTGAACAAAAATTCTCATTCTGACAGTGTCATCATCTATTTCATAGGTCTCAAAGTGGTCTTGCATCTTCTTGGCATGCTGGATAGCTGTTAGAGAGCCATTTGAGTCAAAATATGAGATTTTACTTTGATAATCTTGAGGTAAGGCCGCAGCATTAGCTGGTATCTGCAGAGGTGCATACCTGTTAGCCATATTTATGAGGTTTAGAGGGTTAATAGGAACAAATGGGACAGCAGGGATCAGTGGTATAACAGGGTTAATGGGATGAGTAGCTAGTGGGAGACTGGTCAAAGGAGTATGTGCAGTGGATGCAGATGTGAGAGGAGGACTTTGCGATGTTGATGGTGAACTAGGGGAACCAGGGGTGGACCGGAAAAGAACTTTGCAAGGAGTGGGAATGAGGCTGGGATGATCCGAACTTATATTTGCATCAGCAGGCTCTTCCTGCTTTTGCTGTCTCCGGGTGTTTCTTTGGATGGTATTTGGATTATCAACAATGATGGGTGGTTTAGGGTCAGGATTTGCCCTAGTATGCCGAGGATTTTTCTTAGGAGCCAGCTTCCAACCTGTTTTTGGGATTTTGTAGGAAGTTTTTATATCTGCAAGGACTGGATGAAGATTTTGGAATGGCTATATATTCTCAAAGCTAAGACGAAGATTCCCAAACAAGCTCCTCCCTAAAGCTGTTGATGTGATGCAAAAACAGTTCTAAGGCCTCTTGGCTGATTTCAGGTTGATGGTAACTTTGGAAAACAGATAGTAATTGAAAAATCCTAAGAAGTCCCCAGTGGAGTCGCCAATTATGTTAACACCCAGGTTGTTCCCTATGACTCCCAAGGGAATACGGCCGGGGTAACCACTAACCAATCTTTGGGTTACAGTTCCTAGCCCAACTGCAACCAGAGAGGGCTCTCTCTTTATGATTTATCTTTGTTTTAGTTGTGTTTTAGGCTAGCTATGATGCTCAGGTTTTGTTTATGTTTTGGTTGAGGGATCTCTTTCAGGTCTTATGATGTAATACTTTGATGGTGAGTTTCCATTGGGCAATGGAGTCTAGATGCTGTGAGATGATCTTAAATGTTGAGTATTGTTCTAACTGCAAGGCCTGTTGTGTATTTAACAGACAAATTTAAACTTGAGTGATGATATATGTCAACCAGCAGAAATCTGTTAAGAATTTTCTGTTATGTTGGTGAAATGAAAATGAACGCAGAGCACAGGAGCAAAGTATGAATTCCTGTGACAGTGGTCAATGTGAAAGATGTATTCTGAAAGTGCAGCAGCTTAAGAATCACACTTTATATAGATTACACCTGAAGAAAACATTTATAAACAACACAGACTGAACTCAGGGTGCTCAGTGAGCAAATCCTGGGAGTTATTCTTTTTCTCTGTTGCTTAATATTGGAAATCAGATAGCGTATATGGATTTATAACAAAACAAACTAAACATGGAGAAAGTTACAGAGACTTATTGCATGGTAAGATACGCAGGGATCCAGCAGTCATGAACAGGCACAGAACATCTTCAACACATCAAGCATCCACGAAATTCCATTGCTTCCTTTATTAACTTTCAGAAAACAATTACAGCATAAGAGACTCTTCAGGAGAAATTCACAACAACCCTTGCAATCTTGTGCCAAGGGGACTTTATAGAAATGCGTATACAAAATATCTCAGGCATTGAGTCATCTGAGAGAGAGAAAATATCTTCAGTAGTGTTCAGAAAGTAGGCAAGAAGTTATTACAATGTTAAATGCAGCGTAAATGCCCTTTATGTCTGTCAGAGGATTGTCTTGACTTTTAAGAGTCACTGAGTCGGTTGCATTACTCTGTATTAATTCTGGAGATACGCATTTACTTTTGGCTGCGCAGTGCATTCTCGGGTTTGCCAGCTGTGGTTCCCTTTTCTGCTTTGTTGGCCGCTACATCCGCTGAGTTGGCTCAGCTTTGATTTTATGATGCCTGCTGACTTTGTTGACTGTTCTTTTCATCAAAATTTGTAGAAAAAACAGAAGTTGGTGAATGACTTACTGTTTACAAAATTCTCTGAATTGCATCTGTCCACCATTCCTGTGTAGGGAGCTGATGCTTGAGGATGGCCTCCATTGTCTCTTCAGCTTCTGTGTATTTGAAAAAAGTTGGGGCTACATCAAACAAGTGATTAATTTCATTCATTATAAAAAGTAGATTTTCTATCTTACTATAGAAAATCTGTCCTGTAATAGGCCCTGTGTCTTCTGAAGTGCTGGCCTTCTCATTGACCTGTGCTGAGGCAAAAACATTTACTCTTTTAGCATACTGTTCATGGGTGAATAATTTCCCTCCGCTGTTCAGTAAGCTAGGGAGTCCTCTACTCTGCAACACCTGAAACTTCTCCATGAACTTATTTACCTCTGTCTGCATATCCTGGGTTCTCCTGTCCAATGTCTGCACTAGACTTCTAAGAGTAAGAACCCTCTTGATCATTTGAATAGTCTCAGTTCTATTTGTGATTCCAATGGTGGCTAACTGAGAACTTGTTTTGTGGTTAAGCACATTGATCATTCTTGTAGCAACTTCAGGCATATTTCCTAATAAGGCCCTTGATGTTCGGATTTCCTTCTGTGCCTTTGGGATGAGCTCTAGTTGCTCATGGATTGTCTCGATATATGGCCATTGGTTGTTGATGGATTTACCAATATTGGACCATATCATTGCTCTGATCTCAGATATGATTTTATCTAGCTTGAGCTCATTCTCAAGCTCCTTGATCCTGTCTTTAAGAGCTTTGATTTCCTTGGCCTTTTCTCCCACTTCTCTCTTTGTCTTATCATGCCTTTCATTTACCTTGGCCAGCTTTTCCTTAGTTTCATTCAGCTCTGTCATCTGGGCTTCCAAAATTTGTATTTCATTCTTTAGCTTCTGCATATCTAGGCTCTGATCTGTGCTGATGGGTGCTGCTGAAGTAGATGTGGCTGTTTGTTCAGCCTGCTGAGGTGGAGGCACAGTAGTAGGAACAGTCTCCTCAAGATTGATGACTTGAGGAGGGGGCTGAGATGTCTGCCCTTCTTGTGCTTGTTTTGATGATGCTTGTAGAGGTGCTTGTGTAGCTTCATATTGCCCCAATTTTTCTTGTGCCTTCACAAGCTCTTTGTAAATGGAAACTAGTAGGGCAGTAGAATCCTGCTCATACCTTTGCTTTGCTACCTCATCAGTCTGTGGATGGATAGTGGCTGGAATTTTGATCTTCTTTCTTAGTGCAGCCATGTCAGCATCTCTAAGTTTCAGGATCTCTTGTATCCCTTTGATGTCATTGGGATTGTGCCCAATTTCTACAATGATTTCCTCCAGGGCTTTTATCCTGTTGTCTTTGGCCTGAGAAGAGGCCCTCTCCAGTTCTAGCTGGGAAGCTGTGGCATTCAGACTGCTGGTTAGTTTGTAATTATCCAAAGTCTTGTCGGCCAATGAAGCATACACCATTTCTCCAGTTTGCTTATGCAGCTCAATTTTGTCCATAGGGTGTATGTCTTTGGCAAGTACCTCTAGGTTGGTCCTAAGGTAGTCAGCAGTGGATTGTGGCCGGAGTGCTGTAGGCATAAAGTGACTCATTGTCAATTTGCCTTCACTTACATCAAAAGCAGACATAAGTCTCTGCTGATTGGAAGGAGCCATGTTTAGCAGGTGATTGTACAATTGTACCTTGATAGGGTCACTCCTCCTCTTGATGTCTATAAACTGCTGCTTGATGCTTACTTGTCCCTCTTTCTGCTGGCTGGAGGAGCTGACCTCCCCTCCCATGGTCCTGTCTTGTTCCTGCTGGAAGGAACTTGCTGAAGTTTCTCTGCTGGGTGGGCCCATGCCCAATGCCTCTCTTATTGCTATATCCTCCTCTGGAAAATCATTGAGTCTCTGCCTTTTCTCTCCCTGGTCTATAGAGGATGTCAGGGGAGTCTCTCTGTCTCTTTTTCTAAAGACAAATGTATCCTCCTTTTGAGGGGTTTGGAGGACCGAGGCATCAAAGGTAGTGTCTTGTCTTGTAGGCCCCGTTTTTTCAGTGGTCTGAGGAGTCTCCACTGTTTCCTTTTGCTGGGCAGACTGCTCCTGCCTTTGTTCTTCTTGATGTTGTTGCTCTTGCTGTTCTGGTTCTTCTTGATGTTGTTGCTCTTGCTGTTCTGGTTCTTCTTGCTGCCCTTGCTGCAGCCCTTCTGCTTGCTGCTGTTGGTTTTGTTGCTGTTCCTGCTGTTCCTGCTCCATCTCTTTGCCTTTTTCTGCGATGTTTTCACCAGTTCTTGTAGCTTGATGTTGGGCAGTTGAGGAGGACGCTGCTGCTCCAGTTTGTGTGCTTGGCAGTGAGGTGACCTGTGAATAAAACTCAAGGTCAGCCATCTTCTTGAGGTTTCTTAGAGCTCTTTGATTAAGCTCTTCTTGGGTCACATCTTCTTCTAAAGTTCCTCTTCTCCACTTGCTTTGGTTGGCATATTTTTCTAAGTTAGGAAGGCTATAATGACCATAAGCAGATAATTTGTATTTGAGCCTCCTCATTGTAATGAAGTTGTTGGGGTCATAGGGTTTCCATATGAAGCTGTATTTGAGACCCAGGCACCCAAGTATTCTATCTGCCTCTCTCCACCCTTCATCCCTCTCATTGAGAAGTAAATGGCCAAGTTGATTTCTGATTTTTAACTGTGCCTTCTTACCTTTTCCTGAAAAGTGGAGCATATCCACATAACCAAACTGCCTGAAGTATTCCAAGGCAAGTAGCCTCATAGGCACAAATCTAGGTAGTTTAAATGGGGGCAACTCACACCCATATAGTCTGATAACGGTGTGGTGTTGGTAGAAATACCAATCCCCAATACTGTATGCTTTTGATAAATGCAGGAGTCTTTGCATTTCGTCTGTCAATCTGGGAGGAGGTGAACCCAACAGTAGAGTCAAGGCTGGATGGATGAAAAGATCAATAAACTCGCAGTAGGTGTATGGAGAGCAGCTTACTATGTGAAAAACGGATGTCCAATACACTACTGATCTCAGATTGCCCTGTGCATCTTTTCTCTTCTTTGGGAAGGAGAACTTATCATGCTGGAAGTATAGGAGCAGATGATATAGGTACGAGGTGTATCTAAATACCCTTTCTCTTGATAAATTCATCAATTGATCATGCATCTTATCTGATATGTATGTGGCATAATCATAGTGGATTGGCTTCTTTCCTGGGGAAAACATAAGCATCATTTGTATAACTGTTTCATCCACATGTTCTATTGAATCATATCCCAGGATGGGACTGATCATGTCAACCAGGTCTAGGCCCAATTGGTTGAGGTAAACACAGTTGATAGGAGGAATTTGTAGAGTGTCAGCCTTGATGAACAGCTGGTTGATCTTAGTAATTTGGGCCTCTGTGGTTCTGGCTCCCTGTACTATTAAATCAGCTAATGACAGAGGGACCAACTTTTGATCTGTCTGGAACTGCAACATCTCCCTGATGGCTTCAGGGGTAATGAGGAACAGAATTGAGCCTGAAGAGTCCAGCACTGCCCTCTGGGATGCATCATAGTGGTCAGCAACTAAGTGTACAAGCTCAGGGAATTGATTAACCTGAGGAAGCTTGAATATTGGGAGGAATGAATCCCAAATTCCCAGGATGTCTGTCCCCCTCTCATGTTTGATCTTTATTTCATTTAGGATTTGCAAATGGAACCTGCTTCTGCTCAACATCTCCTCTGATATCTTGTAGTCCAAGTCTGCTAATGCTCTGGTGTCCAATGTTCTATTAGGGACATTCAGGGGAGCCACATTGAGGGCTATAGGAGCTACAGGGGGGTCCATGGCTCTTCTTTAGGATTTCTGCTTGCTCAAGGACTGTGTTACTATGCAGAGTAACACCAACAAGGTTTCTTTGCAGAGAATGTTGGTTTTGTAAGTGAAAGGTGGAAGTAAGGCTGCAGCAGTTGAAATACTGCCTCTGTGTGATTAGGTGGGTGGCGGAAATGTTCAGAGGATACTCTTTTGTGGTGTATTTATCTCCTGCCGGTGACGGGTTCACGATTGCGCGAACCAGTGACAGTTTTCTTTCGAATTACCGACAATTGGTTCGACAGAAGCTTAGTGATGGCTCTGGTTCAGTTTAAATGTCAATTTGGTGGCATTTAACGATGAATTTGGAGTCTTAAGGTCTGTTACTCATTGACATGCGAAATGCAGCGAAAATGGAGTTTCAGAGCTCAAATGAGGAATACCTGTAAATTTGGACCGGTCAGAGCTTGTTGGCGCTGAAGAAATGGACGTTCTGGTGGTCAGGAAACACTTTTCCGCGGCCGGTGCAGGTTTAGACGTAGTTTTGCATGCAGAATAAAACGACGACGAACGCACAAAAATGGCAAAAAAAACACGAATTTTTGGCTAAAATAGACCTTTTGGTGCTTTTGGCGCGAATCCGTGCTGACGTCAGCATGACGTCATTGGTGGGGTCAAGGTCGGATGACGTCATGCTGACGTCATCGGGTGACGTGGCGGGGTCTGGTTGGTCCACAGGGGCAGTGAGATGGCAGGACAGGTGGACCAATGGCAGGGCAAGGGAATGACGAGACAGCGTACCTGGGTGACGGAGCGCTGACATGTTGCTGACGCGGCGAGGACGTAAGCGAGCGGGATGAGGAAACCGGAAACCGGCAGTGGTTTCGTATCGCACCGCTTCCGGTACGGGGGCGGTATTTGCAGTTGTACCTCCGACGCATTGTGGTGAGGGCGCGTGGCAGCGGAGTGACGTACTCAAAATACGGACGTCGGGAGATAAGTTTCGGGCAACGGATGAGCTCCGACGTCATGGTGACCGTTAGATCTGCAGAGGTTAATCGGACGGTGGTCGGATGACTGACGTGACAGGGGGATAGTACACATAACTGTCGGACGTCGGAAGGACTCCGACGCATTCAGGGCCGTCGGATCTGGAGGGCCTGATCTAACGGTCATCGGGGAGGTGACATGGGCAGTGTATACGGAAGCGGGCGGAGGCATAAATATGTATTTTGAACGAATTTCCAATGTATTTCAAAAAAACAATTTGTATGCGCTAACCTTGGTTAGGGAGCAGAAAGTGGGTTTTTCATGATTTTTGCTCTTTGAAGCGGGTGAAGGTGGGAATTTAGGCTTTTTAGGGGTTTTTTATGTGCAAAAGGGGTTAAAATAGAGGAATTAGCTCATGAAGGGGAAGGGGTAGTTGGCATAGGTTCATCAACATGACCTGGTGTCATTTGATCCCTGACTCGAGACTTTATTGGCTATAATGCCAAGGGGGGGGTATTTATAAGATTTTGGGGTTTATACACCTTGGTGTTAGTAATATTAGGGAAAAAAGGTGATATAAGGGATTTATATAGTAGGGTTAGTGTTAGTATGGAGGAGGGGGTAAGTGGAGGGGGAAACCATTAAGTTTATATGAAACAAACTTGGTTTTAAGAGTAGATCAAAATGAAAAGATCTTTAGACAAGAAATGTGGCTTCTTAAAGATTAAGAACCACCATGAAACCTTAGTCTTTTCCATGAATCTAAGCTGATGGGGGAATGTTAGAAATGAAATTGGAGGGGAGTGAGGGAAATTAGTCATGCTTCCTGCTGTAATCTTTTGCTTTGATGCCCACCATCACCGTTCTTGCAATGATGGGGATAACCTTTCTGCAACCCCAACTACCTACCCAGCTACTTACCTAGCATTTTTTCTTCTTGGAGGGTGCACTTGGACTTGCAGACCCTTACTTGCCTTTTCTTTTCTTTGGCTTTTTCTTTTGCTTTCTCTATCTACTTCTACCCTTATCTCTTCCAAGGTCCCAGATTAGGCTGTTGGGAGCCTTTTCTTCTCTACCTAAACTAGTTGTCTGCCAAGATTCAGCTGTTTGGACAGACTTCTTTCTCTAGTCTATAGCATAAAATTGAACACATGGCATGATCCAGATTAAACTGTTGGATCATCCATCAAAATTTGAAAATAAGGTCATCAACATTGAAACACTTTACACACCTTCTTGTTCTCTAGGAAATATGGGATCTTTGTGAACTCAAAGCAGAGCATATTTGGACTTTCTCTTGCCAATCATGAAATATGAAACCTATTGGTATAGGTATCCAACAGTGGCTCCACATGGGGATGGTTTTTCTTTTGAAAGACCAAGAACAGCAGGTCAGATTGCCTTGCTCTTTAGCTGCCCATACCAATCTTTGAAATTTGCTGCATTAATGTGTCAAAATTGTGTGCTTCTTTCTTGGAAGACCTCTGATTCTATTTGCCTTATTGCTGGTTGGTGAATTACTTAGAAAACTGCATTTTACAATCTAAAACAGAAAACAATATGTACATCTGCATATATACAAGGAATCCTTAGATTCCACTCATAAAGAATAGTCAAAGTAGTGCTTTAGCATCCTGCCATTGACAGGACCTTCATCCAAGTCAGTTTCAGTCAGACCTTTAAGGAAGTAAGTGTTGTTACCTTGTACTGCTTGGACAGCAAATGGTCCTCTCCATAAAGAATCAAATTTTCCATGTTTTCCTTTCTCTTCTCTTCTTGCATCCCACTTTAAGACTTTGTCCCCCACATTGAAATCTTCTGCTTTGGTTCTTCTATCAAAGGCCTTTTTCAATTTTTCTTGTAATATCTGCACTCTGCTGAAAACTTGTTCTCTAGTTTGCTGTAAACAGATTATCTGATTGATCCTCCTTTGCATATCATTTGGCTCTGCTTGACTCTCTTGCAGAAGCTTCATAACCGGCACTCCTAGTGATGAAGGAAATTTGGCTTCTAATCCATAGACTAACTCATATGGGCTGGTCCCAATTGATCTTTTTGTTGTTAGTCTATCTGCCCATAAAGCATTTACTAGTTTCTTATGCCAGTTCTTTTTGTTCTCTTCCAGCACCTTCTTTATGATATTTATTAAACTTTTGTTTGATGATTCAGCAAGGCCATTTCCTTGAGGATAGTAAGCAGTAGAATGGCCCAAAGTAATGTGAAATTTATGGCAGAAGTTCACCATTTTCTTGGATCTGAAGGCAGCAGCATTGTCTGTTATTATCTTGTCTGGACAGCCAAATCTAGCCAGTATATTGTTTTCCAAAAACTGAATGATTACTGAGTCATTTGCTTGTCTGCATGGGGCAGCTTCAATCCACTTGGTGAAGTAGTCTGTTGCTGTTAAAATCCATCTGTGTTGGCCTGAAGATGAGGGATGAATTTCCCCAATGAAATCCAAGCCCCATTGTTGGAAAGGTCTCTCTGTTGCAATGGGTCTTAAGGGAAGTGGCAGCAACTGTCTTTTGCCCTCAAAGAGTTGGCATTTGTGGCATGAGGCTGTGAATTTCTTCACATCAGAGAACATGGTGGGCCAGTAATAACCAGCCCTCAGTATCTTGTCCACAGTGGACTTCCAGTACAAATGTCCACCACAGTCTCCTGCATGGAAGTCTTGCATGATATTGTTAGTTTCATTCTCCATTAGACAGTGCAGCAATATCCCTTCATGGTTTTTCCAAAGTAAATTTCCATCCATCACACAAAATCTAGATGTTTTCATTTTTAGGAACCTACACTTAGTTCTGGACAGTCCTGGGGGAGCACACAGGTTTTGTAACACATAACAGATATCAGAGTACCAAGGAGATTGTTCAAAGGCTACATTGATCTTTGGAGTCGCCAGCTCTGTTTCACTGTCCAGTTGATTGATATCTAAGGCTTGGAAATTTGCTTCTGTCATTAATTTGGCCAAGCCTTGCCCTTTTATTAGCTTTGTAGGTTTTATTTCAATGTCAAATTCTAGTATGTTGGCAATCCATTTTCCTCTTCTGCCCTCTAAGTTTTCTTGGGTGAGAATGTCTTTGACAATAGGACTTGGTACATAAGCCACAACATGGGAGTAAAGGATGTAAATCCTAAAGTCTTTAATAGCTTTGATCAAAGCATAGGCTTGTTTCTCCATAATTTGATACTTTAGAGGGGCATCTCTAAGAGCTCTGCTGAAGAAGGCAATAGGCTTCTCATTCCCTTGGTCATCTTTCTGTAATAAAACAGCAGCAATAGTATGCTGGGAGGCAAAAGAGAAAATGATAAAGTCTCTGTCAAACTGAGGATTGGTTAACACTGGGGTTTGAGTCAAGGCCAATTTTATACTTTCAAAGGCTTGTTTTGCTTCAACAGTCCATTTTACCTTTGAATCTTTCTTTAGCATATTGTTTAATAATCTGATTAGTTCTGCTAAATTCGGGATAAACCTTCTTAAAAAGTTAATTTTTCCTAAGAATCCTTGCAACTCTTGACATTCCTTGGGTGAGGCATTTGTAGGATAGCTTGTATCCTGTCTGGATCAATTCTTATGCCATCTTTTGAAATAATGTGCCCTAAGAGTTTCCCTTCTTCCAAGCCAAATAATGACTTCTTGGGATTTAAAGAAATACCATATTTCCTGCATGTTAGGAAAATCTGTCTCAAATGTTTCAGATGTTCTTGGTCAGATTTTGAAAAGGGTGTAAGATCATCTAAGTAAATGACTAGGAAGTCATGAATCTCTTTTGCAAAAGCAATGTCCATTGCTCTTTGAAAAGTTGCCCCTGCGTTTTTCAATCCAAAGGGCATTTTTACATACTTGAAAGTTCCCCATGGGGTTGTAAATGCAGTTTTGTCTTGATCATCAGGGTGTACTAGGATTTGATTAAAGCCTGAGAATCCATCAAGCAATGACATCCTTGAAGCCCCCACCACTCTTTGGAGAATGTGATCCATTTTGGGTAAAGGGTAGTTATCTTTGAGTGATACTTGATTCAGATTCCTTAAGTCTACACAAAGTCTAATCTCACCAGTCTTTTTCCTTGTAGGGACTAAGTTGGAAATCCATTCAGAGAATCTGATTGGTGCTATGATGCCAGCTTTGAACATTTTTTGCAATTCCTTTTCAATGGAAGGAAGGAGTACAGGATTGATCCTTCTCAATTTCTGTTTGAATGGTTTTTGATTAGGCTTGAGGGGAATGGTATGCTGGATGACAGAAGTATCATAGGACTTTAGATCCTCATAACCCCATGCAAAAACATCTTGAAACTCTTTAAAGAGGTCGATGTATTTGGGTTTTTGATCAGGGGGCAAAGAAGCAGATAGCTTTATTATTTTAGGCTTGTCAATAGTACCAATGTTGCATTCTTCAACTGCTGCATCTAATGGCTGCATCTTTGGTTTCCTGGGGACATCATTTGAATCAAAAATGTCCTCTAGTGGGGTAAGGCCTACTGGAAGGAAGTTGTCTTTGAGTTGTATGATTTCAGCTTCAGCGTTGCTCACCTCTTCACAGTCAATTTGGTGAATTTGCTGAATGTTTTGATTGTTGAAAATGGTTGGATTCAGTAATTGTTTTGCTGTTCTAGGTGATATTGGTTGAACCATCTGTTGGAACTGTATTTGTGATTGACTTGCTTCATCAAGTATTTGTGATTGACTTGCTGATTCAGTGTCAATATTTAATCCTGCAAACTCTTGTTGTGAGGTTAGAAAATTGTTTATTTGCATATCATTCTCAAATACTTGCCATTCTTTGACATTGTTTGGAATAGAGGGTCTGTATCTGACCTCGGCTGTGAAACAGTTATTGGGTTCTAGTGGGAATTTGAAGGTGCTGGCAAATGTTGCCAAACTGTGTGCGTGGAGATTGTGGCCCCTTGAAATTTTTGTGATAAAGAACTCAGAGAAAGTCTCCAATATTTCAATTACAGCAGACCTGTAAGACCTCAACCTTTTGTCATTGGTGACAAAACTTCCTTTCACTTGTTGAATTACTAGATCAGAATCTCCCATGATGGAAAGCCTAGGAGCTTGTAATGACTTTGCTAGTTTGAGACCTAGTAACAGAGCTTCATATTCTGCCATGTTATTAGTGCATCTAAAATTTAATCTATAAGCCCTGCCTTCTGCATGGTCTTTCCCTTTGTTATGTATCCAAACTCCAGCTCCTGCCCCTAACTTGTTAACTGAGCCATCAAATTCTAGGACCCACAGGATATCTTGTTGAAAAGGAGGTTTAAAAATCTGTTCATGGGATGGCAATGTAAGCAGGAGTTGGGGTTTCTTTTCCCGCTTGTTTTCTAGGACAGTTTCATCACTTGTTTGACAATCTTTGACAACTAGAGGAGGGATAATGTCTATTGTTGGACTGATTGATGTTTTATGGGTGCTACTTGCTTGATTAATGTTTTGTTCTTGCAAGAGTTTCTTAGTTCCAATATCATTGTTTGAGAGGCTTGCGCTGTCATTGAAGAGAATGAAGGAGTCTATGTCTGAATGGACAGCATATATTGGAAAATTTTGAGGCTTTTCTTCACTGCTGACCATGTACTTCATGAGTGTTTCCCTGTAAAGTCTTTTTGGTTGCCCAAAGACAGAGATGGTGGCATATGACATATCTAATTGCAGGGAGCCTTGGAGTTTGGCTCCCCATGATCTTGATAACAGCATCCCATATTTAGGTGGGATATCAGCGACTACAACATCCATTAGAATGGTTTTGTTGGGATATTGAACCAGAGACACACATAAATCTTTTATTAGGCCTAAACATTTGACTTGGCTAGAATCAAAGGAAAACAGGTCTTTGTATGGTCTTGTTATATCCAAGTTCAATCTTTCCATGACTGCTTTTGGCATAAGGTTGTGAGAGGCGCCTGAGTCGAACATTGCATTATGCAGTATTTTATCATGAACATGCAAGCTGACATAAAAAGGTAATATCCCTGTGACTACTGTTTTTCCATCTACCTCTGGGCCAAACAGTAATTCCGGAGTGTCATCTAGCACATTTACATCATCTTTGCTATTAGTGAGTTGAAGGGATTTCTTGATCTGTTGCTTATATATGTCATGCTTGGCTAGCTCTGAGAGGGGAATTGCTATCTTTAGCTTGCCAATCTCTGTGCCTAGGTCAAAAGGTTTGTCAGCTTGGGTTTTGGAGTACGGATAGCAGCCCTTTCTTTGCTCATTGCATCTTCTTGTTGGTTTTCATCTTGACTTTGAGACCTGCCCCTTTTGCTCATGTCTGGAGGGGTATATCTAAGTCAGGGTGAGAGGACGAAGTTGCCATGGGCTGTTGTAGTGGTGACAAAAGTGTGGTGACCTCTTCAACCACTACTTCTTCTGTAGGCAAGTTTGTTTTGTCATTAGGTTCTGTGACTATGGTTCCTTTAGACTGCTGTTTATCTTTTATCTTTTCAGGCTGATTTACATTTACAGTCCTACTCCTTAGCTTGTACTGTTTATGGACTTCATAGACAGCAGTATCATATCCTTGTTTAAAATCAAAGGATTCTCCTGATTTAGTTTGGAATGTTTTGATTTCATCTTCCTCATGGTCCTCTTGTGTTAAGAAAACATGGCTTTTACCATCAAGACCCATTAAGTTAATCTCCGGATCTTCGTTAAGTTCATTAGATGTGGAAGTTTCTGCATAATTTTCTTGAAAAGGGGGTCTAATGTCTTGGTCAGCACTTGTCTTTCCTATGTTTGGGTTCTGAGTTCTCCTAAAATTCGGATTTCTAGGAGGGTTGCTTTGTGATGCTTCCCATGATGACTTTCTTTCAACTGATTCCACTCTTTCACCCAATCTCTTCATGCTATTTAGTATTGCATCCAGCTTTTGATCAAAGCCCGAGGTTCTTCTTTGAAGGCAGTCCTTTTCTCCCATTTTGCCCTGTTTCTTTTGGCAATTAGGTTAGCTTCCACTGTGACAGCAACCCTTTGAGCTTCTTCAAGGGTTGGAGGATCTCTTTCCTTCAACTGATAGGCCATATCAGGGTCAAAACCATCAGGGAATTTATACAGGGCTAAATCAGGAGGAGGCCTTAAGTTCTGTGGAATAGCATTATATTGTTAAACCTAGCACAATATTCCAAAACTGTCTCCTGGGGACCTCTCTTAATAGTGTCATATTCACCAAGTACGTGGAGAGGATCTTTCTTCTTCTCCCATCTCTCAGTAAAAGCTTCGTAAAGCTGATCAGGTGTTGTAATGGAGTTTGCATTGAGGGATCTGAACCAAGTTCTAACATCCCCAGTTAAACTTTGAACAAAAATTCTCATTCTGACAGTGTCATCATCTATTTCATAGGTCTCAAAGTGGTCTTGCATCTTCTTGGCATGCTGGATAGCTGTTAGAGAGCCATTTGAGTCAAAATATGAGATTTTACTTTGATAATCTTGAGGTAAGGCCGCAGCATTAGCTGGTATCTGCAGAGGTGCATACCTGTTAGCCATATTTATGAGGTTTAGAGGGTTAATAGGAACAAATGGGACAGCAGGGATCAGTGGTATAACAGGGTTAATGGGATGAGTACTAGTGGGAGACTGGTCAAAGGAGTATGTGCAGTGGATGAAGATGTGAGAGGAGGACTTTGCGATGTTGATGGTGAACTAGGGGAACCAGGGGTGGACCGGAAAAGAACTTTGCAAGGAGTGGGAATGAGGCTGGGATGATCCGAACTTATATTTGCATCAGCAGGCTCTTCCTGCTTTTGCTGTCTCCTAATGTTTCTTTGGATGGTATTTGGATTATCAACAATGATGGGTGGTTTAGGGTCAGGATTTGCCCTAGTATGCCGAGGATTTTTCTTAGGAGCCAGCTTCCAACCTGTTTTTGGGATTTTGTAGGAAGTTTTTATATCTGCAAGGACTGGATGAAGATTTTGGAATGGCTATATATTCTCAAAGCTAAGACGAAGATTCCCAAACAAGCTCCTCCCTAAAGCTGTTGATGTGATGCAGAAACAGTTCTAAGGCCTCTTGGCTGGTTTCAGGTTGATGGTAGCTTTGGAAAATAGATAGTAATTGAAAAATCCTAAGAAGTCCCCAGTGGAGTCGCCAATTATGTTAACACCCAGGTTGTTCCCTATGACTCCCAAGGGAATACGGCCGGGGTAACCACTAACCAATCTTTGGGTTACAGTTCCTAGCCTAACTGCAACCAGAGAGGGCTCTCTCTTTATGATTTATCTTTGTTATAGTTGTGTTTTAGGCTAGCTATGATGCTCAGGTTTTGTTTATGTTTTGGTTGAAGGATCTCTTTCAGGTCTTATGATGTAATACTTTGATGGTGAGTTTCCATTGGGCAATGGAGTCTAGATGCTGTGAGATGATCTTATATGTTGAGTAGTGTTCTAACTGCAAGGCCTATTGTGTATTTAACAGACAAATTTAAACTTGAGTGATGATATATGTCAACCAGCAGAAATCTGTTAAGAATTTTCTGTTATGTTGGTGAAATGAAAATGAACGCAGAGCACAGGAGCAAAGTATGAATTCCTGTGACAGTGGTCAATGTGAAAGATGTATTCTGAAAGTGCAGCAGCTTAAGAATCACACTTTATATAGATTACACCTGAAGAAAACATTTATAAACAACACAGACTGAACTCAGGGTGCTCAGTGAGCAAATCCTGGGAGTTATTCTTTTTCTCTGTTGCTTAATATTGGAAATCAGATAGCGTATATGGATTTATAACAAAACAAACTAAACATGGAGAAAGTTACAGAGACTTATTGCATGGTAAGATACGCAGGGATCCAGCAGTCATGAACAGGCACAGAACATCTTCAACACATCAAGCATCCACGAAATTCCATTGCTTCCTTTATTAACTTTCAGAAAACAATTACAGCATAAGAGACTCTTCAGGAGAAATTCACAACAACCCTTGCAATCTTATGCGAAGGGGACTTTATAGAAATGCGTATACAAAATATCTCAGGCATTGAGTCATCTGAGAGAGAGAAAATATCTTCAGTAGTGTTCAGAAAGTAGGCAAGAAGTTATTACAATGTTAAATGCAGCGTAAATGCCCTTTATGTCTGTCAGAGGATTGTTTTGACTTTTAAGAGTCACTGAGTCGGTTGCATTACTCTGTATTAATTCTGGAGGTACGCATTTACTTTTGGCTGCGCAGTGCATTCTCGGGTTTGCCAGCTGTGGTTCCCTTTTCTGCTTTGTTGGCCGCTACATCCGCTGAGTTGGCTCAGCTTTGATTTTATGATGCCTGCTGACTTTGTTGACTGTTCTTTTCATCAAAATTTGTAGAAAAAACAGAAGTTGGTGAATGACTTACTGTTTACAAAATTCTCTGAATTGCATCTGTCCACCATTCCTGTGTAGGGAGCTGATGCTTGAGGATGGCCTCCATTGTCTCTTCAGCTTCTGTGTATTTGAAAAAAGTTGGGGCTACATCAAACAAGTGATTAATTTCATTCATTATAAAAAGTAGATTTTCTATCTTACTATAGAAAATCTGTCCTGTAATAGGCCCTGTGTCTTCTGAAGTGCTGGCCTTCTCATTGACCTGTGCTGAGGCAAAAACATTTACTCTTTTAGCATACTGTTCATGGGTGAATAATTTCCCTCCGCTGTTCAGTAAGCTAGGGAGTCCTCTACTCTGCAACACCTGAAACTTCTCCATGAACTTATTTACCTCTGTCTGCATATCCTGGGTTCTCCTGTCCAATGTCTGCACTAGACTTCTAAGAGTAAGAACCCTCTTGATCATTTGAATAGTCTCAGTTCTATTTGTGATTCCAATGGTGGCTAACTGAGAACTTGTTTTGTGATTAAGCACATTGATCATTCTTGTAGCAACTTCAGGCATATTTCCTAATAAGGCCCTTGATGTTCGGATTTCCTTCTGTGCCTTTGGGATGAGCTCTAGTTGCTCATGGATTGTCTCGATGTATGGCCATTGGTTGTTGATGGATTTACCAATATTGGACCATATCATTGCTCTGATCTCAGATATGATTTTATCTAGCTTGAGCTCATTCTCAAGCTCCTTGATCCTGTCTTTAAGAGCTTTGATTTCCTTGGCCTTTTCTCCCACCTCTCTCTTTGTCTTATCATGCCTTTCATTTACCTTGGCCAGCTTTTCCTTAGTTTCATTCAGCTCTGTCATCTGGGCTTCCAAAATTTGTATTTCATTCTTTAGCTTCTGCATATCTAGGCTCTGATCTGTGCTGATGGGTGCTGCTGAAGTAGATGTGGCTGTTTGTTCAGCCTGCTGAGGTGGAGGCACAGTAGTAGGAACAGTCTCCTCAAGATTGATGACTTGAGGAGGGGGCTGAGATGTCTGCCCTTCTTGTGCTTGTTTTGATGATGCTTGTAGAGGTGCTTGTGTAGCTTCATATTGCCCCAATTTTTCTTGTGCCTTCACAAGCTCTTTGTAAATGGAAATTAGCAGGTCAGTAGAATCCTGCTCATACCTTTGCTTTGCTACCTCATCAGTCTGTGGATGGATAGTGGCTGGAATTTTGATCTTCTTTCTTAGTGCAGCCATGTCAGCATCTCTAAGTTTCAGGATCTCTTGTATCCCTTTGATGTCATTGGGATTGTGCCCAATTTCTACAATGATTTCCTCCAGGGCTCTTATCCTGTTGTCTTTGGCCTGAGAAGAGGCCCTCTCCAGTTCTAGCTGGGAAGCTGTGGCATTCAGACTGCTTGTTAATTTGTAATTATCCAAAGTCTTGTCGGCCAATGAAGCATACACCATTTCTCCAGTTTGCTTATGCAGCTCAATTTTGTCCATAGGGTGTATGTCTTTGGCAAGTACCTCTAGGTTGGTCCTAAGGTAGTCAGCAGTGGATTGTGGCCGGAGTGCTGTAGGCATAAAGTGACTCATTGTCAATTTGCCTTCACTTACATCAAAAGCAGACATAAGTCTCTGCTGATTGGAAGGAGCCATGTTTAGCAGGTGATTGTACAATTGTACCTTGATAGGGTCACTCCTCCTCTTGATGTCTATAAACTGCTGCTTGATGCTTACTTGTCCCTCTTTCTGCTGGCTGGAGGAGCTGACCTCCCCTCCCATGGTCCTGTCTTGTTCCTGCTGGAAGGAACTTGCTGAAGTTTCTCTGCTGGGTGGGCCCATGCCCAATGCCTCTCTTATTGCTATATCCTCCTCTGGAAAATCATTGAGTCTCTGCCTTTTCTCTCCCTGGTCTATAGAGGATGTCAGGGGAGTCTCTCTGTCTCTTTTTCTAAAGACAAATGTATCCTCCTTTTGAGGGGTTTGGAGGACCGAGGCATCAAAGGTAGTGTCTTGTCTTGTAGGCCCCGTTCTTTCAGTGGTCTGAGGAGTCTCCACTGTTTTCTTTTGCTGGGCAGACTGCTCCTGCCTTTGTTCTTCTTGATGTTGTTGCTCTTGCTGTTCTGATTCTTCTTGCTGCTTGCTGCTCTTTGTTGCTGTTCTTCTTGTTGCCCTTGCTGCTGCCCTTCTGCTTGCTGCTGTTGCTTTTGTTGCTGTTCCTGCTCCATCTCTTTGCCTTTTCTGCGATGTTTTCACCAGTTCTTGTAGCTTGATGTTGGGCAGTTGAGGAGGACGCTGCTGCTCCAGTTTGTGTGCTTGGCAGTGAGGGGACCTGTGAATAAAACTCAAGGTCAGCCATCTTCTGAGGTTTCTTAGAGCTCTTTGATTAAGCTCTTCTTGGGTCACATCTTCTTCTAAAGTTCCTCTTCTCCACTTGCTTTGGTTGGCATATTTTTCTAAGTTAGGAAGGCTATAATGACCATAAGCAGATAATTTGTATTTGAGCCTCCTCATTGTAATGAAGTTGTTGGGGTCATAGGGTTTCCATATGAAGCTGTATTTGAGACCAAGGCACCCAAGTATTCTATCTGCCTCTCTCCACCCTTCATCCCTCTCATTGAGAAGTAAATGGCCAAGTTGATTTCTGATTTTTAACTGTGCCTTCTTACCTTTTCCTGAAAAGTGGAGCATATCCACATAACCAAACTGCCTGAAGTATTCCAAGGCAAGTAGCCTCATAGGCACAAATCTAGGTAGTTTAAATGGGGGCAACTCACACCCATATAGTCTGATAACGGTGTGGTGTTGGTAGAAATACCAATCCCCAATACTGTATGCTTTTGATAAATGCAGGAGTCTTTGCATTTCGTCTGTCAATCTGGGAGGAGGTGAACCCAACAGTAGAGTCAAGGCTGGATGGATGAAAAGATCAATAAATTCGCAGTAGGTGTATGGAGAACAGCTTACTATGTGAAAAACGGATGTCCAATACACTACTGATCTCAGATTGCCCTGTGCATCTTCTCTTCTTTGGGAAGGAGAACTTATCATGCTGGAAGTATAGGAGCAGATGATATAGGTACGAGGTGTATCTAAATACCCTTTCTCTTGATAAATTCATCAATTGATCATGCATCTTATCTGATATGTATGTGGCATAATCATAGTGGATTGGCTTCTTTCCTGGGGAAAACATAAGCATCATTTGTATAACAGTTTCATCCACATACTCTATTGAATCATATCCCAAGATGGGACTGATCATGTCAACCAGGTCTAGCCCAATTGGTTGAGGTAAACACAATTGATGGGAGGAATTTGCACAGTATCAGCCTTGATGAAAGCTGATTGAGCTTTGTGATTTGTGCCTCTGTGGTTCTGGCTCCCTGTACTATTAAATCAGCTAATGACAGAGGGACCAACTTTTGATCTGTCTTGAACTGCAACATCTCCCTGATGGCTTCAGGGGTAATGAGGAACAGAATTGAGCCTGAAGAGTCCAGCACTGCCCTCTGGGATGCATCATAGTGTCAGCAACTAAGTGCACAAGCTCAGGGAATTGATTAACCTGAGGAAGCTTGAATATTGGGAGGAATGAATCCCAAATTCCCAGGATGTCTGTCCCCCTCTCATGTTTGATCTTTATTTCATTTAGGATTTGCAAATGGAACCTGCTTCTGCTCAACATCTCCTCTGATATCTTGTAGTCCAAGTCTGCTAATGCTCTGGTGTCCAATGTTCTATTAGGGACATTCAGGGAGCCACATTGAGGGCTATAGGAGCTACAGGGGGTCCATGACTCTTCTTTAGATTTCTGCTTGCTCAAGACTGTGTTACTATGCAGAGTAACACCACAAGGTTTCTTTGCAGAGAATGATGGTTTGTAAGTGAAGGTGAAGTAAGGCTGCAGCAGTTGAAATACTGCCTCTGATAGATTAGTGGGTGGCGGAAATGTTCAGAGGATATTTGTGGTGTATTTGTCTCCTGCAGGTGACGGTTCACGATTGCGCGAACCAGTGACAGTTTTCTTTCGAATTACCGACAATTGGTTTCGACAGAAGCTTAGTGACGGCTCTGGGTTCAGTTTAAATGTCAATTTGTGGCATTTAACGGTGAATTTTGGAGTCTTAAGGTCTTTACTCATTGACATGCGAAATGCAGTGAAAATGGAGTTTCAGAGCTCAAATGAGGAATACCTGTAAATTTGGACCGTCAGAGCTTGTTGGCGCTGAAGAAATGAACGTTCTGGTGGTCAGGAAACACTTTTCCGCGGCTGTGCGGTTTAGACGTAGTTTTGCATGCAGATAAATACGACGAATGCACAAAATGGCAAAAAAAACACGAATTTTTGGCTAAAATAGACTTTTGGTGCTTTTGGCGCGAATTCGTGCTGACGTCAGCATGACGTCATTGGTGGGGTCAAGGTCGGATGACGTCATGCTGACGTCATCGGGTGACGTGGCGGGGTCTGGTTGGTCCACAGGGGCAGTGAGATGGCAGGACAGGTGGACCAATGGCAGGGCAAGGAATGACGAGACAGCGTACCTGGGTGACGGGTTGACACGGAGCGTGACATGTTGCTGACGCGCGAGACGTAAGCGAGCGGATGGGAAACCGGAAACCGGCAGTGGTTTCGTATCGCACCGCTTCCTGTACGGGGGCGGTATTTGGCAGTTGTACCTCCGACGCATTGTGGTGAGGGCGCGTGGCAGCGGAGTGACGTCCTCAAAATACGGACGTCGGGAGATAATTTCGGGCATCGGATGAGCTCCGACGTCATGGTGACCGTTAGATCTGCAGAGGTTAATCGGACGGTGGTCGGATGACTGACGTGACAGGGGGATAGTACGCATAACTGTCGGACGTCGGAAGGACTCCGACGCGATCAGGGCCGTCGATCTGGAGGGCCTGATCTAACGGTCATCGGGGAGGTGACATGGGCAGTGTATACGGAAGCGGGCGGAGGCATATAAACATGTTTTGAACGATTTTCCAATGTATTTTGAAAAACAAATTTATGCGCTAACCTTGGTTTATAGCGGAAAGTGGGTTTTTCATGCTTTTTGCCCTTTGAAGCGGGTGAAGGTGGAATTTAGGCTTTTTAGGTTTTTTTATGTGCAAAAGGGGTAAAATAGAGGAATTAGCTCATGAAGGGGAAGGGGTAGTTGGCATAGGTTCATCAACATGACCTGGTGTCATTTGATCCTGACTCGAGACTTTATTGGCTATAATGCCAAGGGGGGGGGTATTTATAAGATTTTGGGTTTATACACCTTGGTGTTAGTAATATTAGGGAAAAAGGTGATATAAGGGATTTATATAGTAGGGTTAGTGTTAGTGTTAGTATGGAGGAGGGGGTAAGTGGAGGGGAAAACCATTAAGTTTATGTGAAACAAACTTGGTTTTAAGAGTAGATCAAAATGAAAAGATCTTTAGACAAGAAATGTGGCTTCTTAAAGATTAAGAACCACCATGAAACCTTAGTCTTTTCCATGAATCTAAGCTGATGGGGAATGTTAGAAATGAAATTGGAGGGGAGTGAGGAAATTAGTCATGCTTCCTGCTGTAATCTTTTGCCTTGCTGCCCACCATCACCATTCTTGCAATGATAGGGATAACCTTTCTGCAACCCCAACTACCTACCCAGCTACTTACCTAGCATTTTTTTTCTTCTTGGAGGGTGCACTTGGACTTGCAGACCCTTACTTGCCTTTTCTTTTCTTTGGCTTTTTCTTTTGCTTTCTCTATCTACTTCTACCCTTATCTCTTCCAAGGTCCCAGATTAGGCTGTTGGGAGCCTTTTCTTCTCTACCTAAACTAGTTGTCTGCCAAGATTCAGCTGTTTGGACAGACTTCTTTCTCTAGTCTATAGCATAAAATTGAACACATGGCATGATCCAGATTAAACTGTTGGATCATCCATCAAAATTGAAATAAGGTCATCAACATTGAAACACTTTACACACCTTCTTGTTCTCTAGGAAATATGGGATCTTTGTGAACTCAAAGCAGAGCATATTTGGACTTTCTCTTGCCAATCATGAAATATGAAACCTATTGGTATAGGTATCCAACAGTGGCTCCACATGGGGATGGTTTTTCTTTTGAAGACCAAGAACACAGTCAGATTGCCTTGCTCTTAGCTGCCCCATACCAATCTTTGAAATTTGCTGCATTAATGTGTCAAAATTGTGTGCTTCTTTCTTGAAGACCTCTGATTCTATTTGCCTTATTGTTGGTTGGTAATACTTAGAAAACTGCATTACAATCTAAAAAAAAATAATATGTACATCTGCTATATACAAGGAATCCTTAGATTGCAATCATGGGAATAGTCAAAATATGCTTAGCATCCGCCATTGACAGGACCTTCATCCAAGTCAGTTTCAGTCAGACTTTAAGGAAGTAAGTGTTGTTACCTTTACTGCTTGGACATAAATGGTCCTCTCCATAAAAATCAAATTTTCCATGTTTTCCTTTCTCTTCTCTTCTTGCATCCCACTTTAAACTTTGTCCCACATTGAAATCTTCTGCTTTGTTTCTTCTATCAAAGGCCTTTTTAATTTTTCTTGTAATATTTGCACTCTGCTGAAAACTTGTTTCTCTAGTTTGCTGTAAACAGATTATCTGATTGATCCTCCTTTGCATATCATTTGGCTCTGCTTGACTCTCTTGCAGAAGCTTCATAACCGGCACTCCTAGTGATGAAGGAAATTTGGCTTCTAATCCATAGACTACTCATATGGGCTGGTCCCAATTGATCTTTTTGTTGTTAGTCTATCTGCCCATAAAGCATTACTAATTTCTTATGCATTCTTTTGTTCTCTTCAAGCACCTTCTTTATGATATTTATTAAACTTTTGTTTGATGATTCAGCAAGGCCATTTCCTTGAGGATAGTAAGCAGTAGAATGGCCCAAAGTAATGTGAAATTTATGGCAGAAGTTCACCATCTTCTTGGATCTGAAGGCAGCAGCATTGTCTGTTATTATCTTGTCTGGACAGCCAAATCTAGCCAGTATATTGTTTTCCAAAAACTGAATAATTACTGAATCATTTGCTTGTCTGCATGGGGCAGCTTCAATCCACTTGGTGAAGTAGTCTGTTGCTGTTAAAATCCATCTGTGTTGCCCTGAAGATGAGGGATGAATTTCCCCAATGAAATCCAAGCCCCATTGTTGGAAAGGTCTCTCTGTTGCAATGGGCCTTAAGGGAAGTGGCAGCAACTGTCTTTTGCCCTCAAACAGTTGGCATTTGTGGCATGAGGCTGTGAATTTCTTAACATCAGAGAACATGGTGGGCCAGTAATAACCAGCCCTCAATATCTTGTCCACAGTGGACTTCCAGTACAAATGTCCACCACAGTCTCCTGCATGGAAGTCTTGCATGATATTGTTAGTTTCATTCTCCATTAGACAGTGCAGCAATATCCCTTCATGGTTTTTCCAAAGTAAATTTCCATCCATCACACAAAATCTAGATGTTTTCATTTTTAGGAACCTACACTTAGTTCTGGACAGTCCTGGGGGAGCACACAGGTTTTGTAACACATAACAGATATCAGAGTACCAAGGAGATTGTTCAAAGGCTACATTGATCTTTGGAGTCGCCAGCTCTGTTTCACTGTCCAGTTGATTGATATCTAAGGCTTGGAAATTTGCTTCTGTCATTAATTTGGCCAAACCTTGCCCTTTTATAGCTTTGTAGGTTTAATTTCAATGTCAAATTCTAGTAATTTGGCAATCCATTTTCCTCTTCTGCCCTCTAAGTTTTCTTGGGTGAGAATGTCTTTGACAATAGGACTGGTACATAAGCCACAACATGGGAGTAAAGGATGTAAATCCTAAAGTCCTTAATAGCTTTGATCAAAGCATAGGCTTGTTTTCTCCATAATTTGGTACTTTAGAGGGGCATCTCTAAGAGCTCTGCTGAAGAAGGCAATAGGCTTCTCATTACCCTTGGTCATCTTTCTGTAATAAAACAGCAGCAATAGTATGCTGGGAGGCAAAAGAGAAAATGATAAAGTCTCTGTCAAACTGAGGATTGGTTAACACTGGGGTTTGAGTCAAGGCCAATTTTATACTTTCAAAGGCTTGTTTTGCTTCAACAGTCCATTTTACCTTTGAATCTTTCTTTAGCATATTGTTTAATAATCTGATTAGTTCTGCTAAATTCGGGATAAACCTTCTTAAAAAGTTAATTTTTTCCTAAGAATCCCTGCAACTCCTTGACATTCCTTGGGTGAGGCATTTGTAGGATAGCTTGTATCCTGTCTGGATCAATTCTTATGCCATCTTTGAAATAATGTGCCCTAAGAGTTTCCCTTCTTCCAAGCCAAATAATGACTTCTTGGATTTAAGGAAATACCATATTTCCTGCATGTTATGAAAATCTGTCTCAAATGTTTCAATGTTTCTTGGTCAGATTTTGAAAAGGGTGTAAGATCATCTAAGTAAATGATAGGAAGTCATGAATCTCTTTGCAAAAGCAATGTCCCTTGCTCTTTGAAAAGTTGCCCCTGCATTTATCAATCCAAAGCATTTTTACATACTTGAAAGTTTCCCCATGGGGTTGTAAAATGCAATTTTGTCTTGATCATCAGGGTTACTAGGATTTGATTAAAGCCTGAGAA